>CM034548.1:10597095-13097095 GCA_020055645.1 Tomocerus qinae | reverse complement strand
ACTCATCAAGTACTATTATAATAGCAGATCGAGTATGTATAATATAGTCTGTCTCTGGATACATGTACAAACCACTATCTATCTGGGTTTAGTATAGTAGTAGTACAAATTGTTCGCTACTTACGAGCCAGGCAGGCAGGCGTTGTTGTGTTGTAGGGCAGGTGATGATGATCCGTTTGCTGATGATGTGGCGTTTTGGCTCAAGAAATATTTAAACGGTTGTGTATAATAATGGAGTTGAGTTGGAGTCAACTTCGGGAAAGACACATCAAAAAAGAGTGCACTATGTTGTTACGTGACGTTTACGGAGTTTAGTTATGGAGAGAAAAGAGTCTTTGTTTTAATCTACGTAGAAAATAGTAGTAACAGTAACTTGTGTTATTCATTCCCACATGATAAAAAGTGGTTTCTTCTTTCTTTCGGTTTCTCAATAATTTGCTGTCTGCTCTTCTTCTTCTATCTCTTCTCGCTCTCCTCCTCTATCTCTGCATGTGCGATCCTCTTGCGATCCTCATCTACGAATTAACAATCCCAACCATCTATATCGTATTTACATTCAAACAGCTATAGATAGGTTCACAACAAGGTAAAGTCTAACATATCTACATACATACTCATGTATACGTAATAAGTTTGAATAATAAATTTTTAACTTATAAGCATGCGTCTCATCTATCGCAATAATATGTAATACGAGTCTGTGTCAATAGTCGGAGGATGAGAATAAATGAGTGAGTGTTGTGTAATGGGAACACATACAGATACCTACAAATGTTAACAAAAAGAATATAATAGAATAGCTCTCCCTCCCTAGAATTATACACAGTCGACGAGATTATCATGTACAGACAGTCATATACACTACCCATGTATAATTATAAAGTATGACAACCACATGCATTGCAGTCATACATACTCGTGTCCTATCTGAAATAATCTATCCGAATCCTCAAATCGAGTGAATCCGGTCTAGGCATGTCTTCACTTCAAATTCTAATCTATAGAATTTCTAAAGAACTTGCAAATACTACAGGAATAAATCCGTATGCTCTACTTATCTAATATCTATATCTCCTCATTGAATTCAATCCTATTATTTACTAATGTAATGTTATGTCACTGACAAGCAATATTAAAATGTACATGCTGCTTGTACACGTAGTAGACAACCGTAATTCGTCTACAATGTCAGTGCGACTATATAGACTCGAGCGTTTTACAACTGCTTTTCTTAACAGCCACATATCTCTTATGTACCACTTAAATCCACTCGCCTACCTTCCTACAAACATGTCTATGAGAATGCCATTGTGCTATGTAGTCAAAAGAAGTCATAAAGACCATTTCTGCCTCAAAACATGCATTTACCTAACGATCCTTAATTGTACTTGTATATTATAATTAAGTAATAAATGTATCTGCAAAATGCTATTTGGATTGTAAGGTTGAATGTATCTCAAATGTCTATGAATAATAATATATATTAGTCAGTATAAATGCATACCAGATAAGACGAAAGTCTTGTGTATAGTGGTTGGTTTATTTTGCCCCAAATCCTTGATTTGAAATATCTTTTTTTGTTAGCAATAATTTATCTTGATAATTAGTCGAGTATTTCGCTCACAATCAGTCAATGTGCATATATTCAGTACAATATTAATTATTGTCAGAACATAAATGGAAAGTTTTTGTCGCCCCGTGACTTCCTTTGGTTCTTTGTTAACTGAATGTTAAGAGCACTACATTTGTTCTCATCATACACTGCACGATACAGTTAGCTAGCACTATAGAAGTGTCTATGATTTGATAAGGTAGATAGATAGTCGTTTGGAAAGAAGGCACGTTTAATTGGTTTAATCCACACATACACACTAAAAAGTATTTGGTGAATTTTTGCGTGTGATTCCGTTTAATATGTCCAATAGTACTAATATTGAGATAAATGTCGGAGAGGGAGTTTCCTTGAGTTGTGCCACTCTCGTCGAATCCCTTCCAGCAGAGAATTATTGTTTTTGCAATAAATGCATCTTTTTTTGCTTATGAGAATTAAGAGAGTGTGTGGCTGTGACCGTGTGTCACTGAAACAAGGCTGGCAACGCAACGGGAAGGTGATGCGATTGCGATGCAATGGTCTGGTTTAAGGCAGGGGAGCAACACAAACACAGCGGCAAACGGGCTGAAGAAGAAAAGGATGTTTCCTCTCGAAAACGTGTGGCTGTACTGACTCAGTTAGACTGGAGACTCGTCGACGAATACTCGTTCTATCTATCTACGTGACTCTACGTCGTTCTCCCAGTTGCTTTGCCTCATTCCTCTGCTTTTGCTGCCTCATGCTTCCCCATCCATCCTATTATCATAATATTCTATACCATTCTACTACTACTGCTAGTAGATTCGTAGAATACACACACACACTATTACTATCCCTACACACGGACCCACTCACCTACCAAATCTACAAACTTATCCTCATACACACTCGTTTATATACAATCCAATACCAAAAACTTGACTACTACGCACACTATTACTATTAAACTAAACGATAAGCTAAACAGAACAGCACAAAATGTCTATTATCTATAAATGTACTTACTCTCTGCCACTACGGTACATTCACACAATTTTAACCTCTATGTTTAATGCTTCCTAACGAGATCTCAATTGTAATATCCTAAATATTGCACAAAAACCAATTACAATCAAATAATCAATTATTATTACATGAACTTTGAAAATTAATATTAAGCGTGTACATTCATATCAATTCAGATGAAAAGGGGAAAAATATTACTAACACCATAGAATCTTTAATATAACTTTCAATGCTTTATACGCAATCCTATCTTATGCGCACACAAGGCAATGGAAAACCACAAAAAGTGCGTACTTTACTTGGTCGCTACCTTTTTATCTGCATTGTCAGTATTACATATATAAGCTCAAGGAATTATTATGCTATGCGACTTGATTCATTTCCGATGCAATTTCTACTTGTTTAAACTCTATGCATCTTATGATGACGCCTTAATTTCAACCGTGAATGTACACTTTTGCACATTTATATTTCTGCATTCCGTACTTACAATATACAACTCTTTTTCTCATTATCATTGCTATACACGTTACAGAATTACTTTTTTCCCCACTGAGGCAAAACTCCATATTCAAATCCTTACTTTTTTATATTTACATTATTATTATGCAATACTTCTGATTCTACCATGAGAATTATCCTCATACATTAGTTATACTGAGGAACCAAAACCAGAATAAATACATAAGTAAAATGTTTTTGTAGGATTTAACAAGGGAATTGCAGATACGTTAAGTTTTACCGATTGTACTATAAAGAAACGTGTTACTGCAATGGTTGTTTACCATTGTAAATCTATCTGGATATACAGACAACAAAATAAACCTGTGTTTACTACCAGCATAACATTATCGGTAACAATAACGTAGAATTAGGTACTCTGAACAGAGTATTTATATAGTAAGTAATGTATTATGTACCAGCACTACATTATAATTTACTAGATATAATAATTGCATTTTAAAACTACGCAGCTTAATAGTGACTAATGACTATTTATATAATATGTACTTAAAATAATATCGTTTAATTAATTTCCATGGGATAATATTTACAAGGGTTTCTACGTATTGAGACGACTATGTATAACGGACGAGTTTTAAGTGTGTATTAATAATTATTTATAACATGTAACTCGTCCCTTATCATTGTAGTCTGGACACTCAGTTATATTATTATAGTTACTTTCAACTAATGGAAAACAAGGTATTATAATAATATGGGTTGTATAGAAGAAGACAAGTTGGACAAGCTAAGGCACTGGTTTGGTGCATCGAAAGTAATAAAATGAAGCCCTTATCTTGGTTTAATGTGGACCTTCCATGCATTTGCTTATTATTATGATAGTTTTTCTTAGTCTGGCTTATCGTTCGTTAGCATATGCCCTCAAAGTCTCCCTTTCAGCAGCGTCGCCTTTCCTTTAGGTATTTGTCTTTCTTTTTGTCATCCCTCTTCTCGAACATTGTAAGGAAGCATTGCACCAATAACAGCAGTGATATATATATAATGTAGTAGTAGTGGAGTAGCAAACAACCATAAACCAAGCTATTGCGGATATAAAAATGGAATCGGTTTTGCTTTACAGTTTACACAGCATTTCATTTATAAAACCAGGCAGGCTTTTAGTTTGGACGGCTTTCCGTGTGTTTGCTTACCTTAAGAAGATTTTTAGGTGTATTACTACATTAGATTACGTAGTTTATAGCAAAGGAGAGAATTGGTCCCCCGCCCAACGAAACGAGAGGAGCCCCTTTCTGCACTGCATTCAACTTGCTCATCTATCATCCACTTTTCCATTTTGCATTCTTCTCTTGCAGCTTCTCTTATTACTGAGTTAGACCTAGCCTCACTGCTAGAATCACAAGATAATTCTAATCTCAACTCACTTGTTAGTAATAATAAGTAAACCAAAAGCTTCTTCTACAACCAAAAGCTATGACAACTTATTACTTACACTGTCTGTTAAAATGCAGAGGACCTCCACTACTGGATTTGTTATCTCTCTCCTTCCCTTCTCTTCTGCTATTGACCTAATGAAATGGAAATTAGGAATTGGCCATTATGTGTCTAAATTCCGATAACTATCTCTGCACATGTAAACCTTTAAACCATACATATCCAAGTATTTATGCAATACATCCTACCTACTTACACTTGGTTAAATACCAACGCTGATTTCTTTCCTCTAACACGACTAACTTAACTCTGCCTTCCCCTATCTACAGCTATATACTCAATAATGGCTTCCCCGAAACTCAATTCGATATTTTTACCTTCCACTACTCCTACTCTTTTATATAGACATTTATGTATTCTGTCCCTTTTCGCATTCACTGTACCATGTTGCGTGCAATACCTTACTATACACACTCAAACTCTGTTTTCCTCTTTATGTTGATCCTCCGCTAAAAATTGTTATCTGTTAGGCTAGGTGCAAAACTATGATATCTCTCAAAATTACTTTGCTTTATATTACTATCATCTTTCTCTGGGTTATATATAAAGTGGAGATGAATATGCCATAGCACTATTTGGAATTATTTATCTCTTCATGCAAACTACAATCCATTTTACACATTGACCAACAATATTTACAGTCAAACTAGTATGGCTGCTCTAGCAAAGTTGTTTTATGGAGGTACAGATTTAATCAGCATGGCGATATAATGATATAAGTGTCATTCTAATGTTTCCTTTCCTTCATAGCTCCTACTTTGTATATTCACTGTACATATAATCCACAATACTTTACTCCATACGTATCCCATGTACAAATCTGTTTTATTCCTATAATGTTGCGTAACTCAATATGGTAAATATTATAGCCTTCATCTCATCTTGTATTATGTTTAATCATGTTTTCCTATTTCATTTTTGCTGAAATTGCATTCTTAATACCATCATTAAAATCTCCAAAATTGTTTGCATTAATTTCCCAATTTAATGTTAACATTTTTAATGAGCTCATTTATAAATATTTAAAATTATTATCATAAACACTTATAGTAAACTGCAAATGTTGCTTTATAATATAAAGAATGTAATAAAGTGCAACACAAACTCAGCCGAACTGTAAAATTAATAAAGTTTTTTATATTGGTGTTGACAGGCAGTTTCATTATATTGAATGCTACATATACATTCTTATGACTGTATATTGCAGTAGAAATACCAGTTCAATGGTGTTAATATAAAATTACCTAAACATGCACCTATGTTGTTTCCATTTATTAGTACTTGGTAAGGGAGTACATGTACATTTTTACGAATATATTTTTAGATTGATGAAATGGTATTTTTCAGCTTAATTACTGAAGAGATTGGTTTGAATGGTTTGTAATATTGTGTTACAAAGTATTGCAAGAAAAGGGCAGTTAATTTAGTATTGTATGAATGTCGAATTGGAGTCCAGTATTGAAATGTTGATAATAAATGTAAGTGATACTCATCTACGTCCGTGAATAATAAATAATATGCGAATGCAAGTAAACCAACTCTGTATCTATACGTATAGTGTTTTTAATAACTGGAGATAACTACATTGAGCATGTGTGGCAATCTTAACAGCAACTAAGTAATCAAATGTAGGTACTTCACAAATATATCTGTTTATGTGTTAGTACATTACTAGTGATTATGTGGACATAATATACTACCAGATACAATCTACGACTACGTAATGCACGAATTGGGAGGAGGATTAACCTGAATCAGGACTTGGACTGTATTCTCTACTACTAACTTGTAATCTGACTGGGTATAATGGCATAGAGGGGTGCTATGCTTTGCCTCATTTCTTGCAGTGAGAGCGTTGCCAGGGCAAGTTGCCTCACCTGCAATAGAGATCTGAAGTGCCCATCAATTAAGCAGCGTCCCAAGTCTCCAGCTTTTGCTTCTTTGCAGTTCTCAACTCCATATCAAAAACTTATTTCGTCCAATTTTCAGCCTCTCAGCCATAATTACACAAATATTATAGTTAAATACTTGGCATCATATTCGTCAAAGGCAAAATTTTAATTATTGTCATACTACGAAAATTTTCAAACTAAAATGTATGACGTATAAAAAGTTTTTAATTATCAAACCGTCACACCAAATTTCTGGACATTTAGATTAGCGATATGCCTTCGCTGAAATGTGCCCTGGTATAGCACTCTTCCAAACGACCATCCATGCTGTGTAGTGTGTACTATAAGACATGATAATGTGCATATGCAACTAATACTAAGTCTTCAGTGCATATATAATTTGTAAATTATACTACGACAGTTGTTTTAAATTTTAATAAGTGAAAAGATTGCTTGACAAGGGCTTTAGCAAAAAATTATAACAAGCCGCATCATTTAGGTTGGTGGATAAGTTTTTGCCACAAATCAAACTATGTCTGTAAGTCAGCAACAACTACATGAAAATGATACTTGAGAATGATGCATTAAAAGTATTAGAACCTTTCTTATATAATGGATATCAATTAACATTCCTAATTAAAAGGATTTATAAAACAGTATACTAACTTTATGGTAATTAGTGCAGTTATACAGCTATCTATTCTTGTGTATATATCGGTTGTTCAAGCTTGTCTAGATAAATCTCAAAATCATTGTCTTTAAACGAAACGTCATGGCTAAAAAAGTAACTATATATGTATATGTGGTAATATAGTTTGTATATCTATATGAAATCGGTAAATTCGATTCTATGGCACAAACTTTATTGGAGGAGCACTAAATAGATTAATGACGAATGCAAAACTCTAAAAGTGGGCAGGTGAGTACCTAAGACACATAATTTATGTTATTAATAACATTGCAGTTTCAAAGCTTTGAATATTTATCACCTACTTTTTGTACGAAGCATAATGATTTGGAATATACATACAAAATAATAGGAATAATGCAGCGAGGGTATAAGAAAAAAGGTGAATGTTGTTGGTAAGAGTAGAACGTCAGGAGACGTGTGTGTCAAGCTCAAGGTTCTTTCAGCCTGTTTGTAACAAATTCATCATGCGGAGAGAGTAAGATGGAAAATTATTATGCAAGTTCAATTTGAGTTTTAAATTCGGTAATTTATGTCAATGAAAATTGTTTAATCATTGCAAACAATAAATAAAATTCAACGGAATTTCAAGACAGTAATAGTTTAGATCGTACAATTAATATTTATGCATCCAGGTATACGTATACGTTTGTAGTTGAAGATTTACTTACCCATCGGCAGTGTTAGTTTAATGTTTTACTATAATCGTCACAGATTCATGATGATAGCATAATATTGTTTCTACGCCACTACTAAAAGCTCAACACAAAAACAAGTTAACCCATGCGTTCAGTTTGGCCATTAGCATCAGCCAGCAGATTGCTTACCCAGCATCTTCTTATTTTACTTGTATTACTACATCACCTACCTTTCTAAAGCTATAATATTTTTATACGTGGTTGTACTATTCATAGATGTAGAATTCGAGTATTATACCCACTCACCTTACTTTTTACATAACTTTAATATCCACTAATCTCCAAGGCTATGACTGCTGCTGCTGAAAAATCCGAAGTGCATAATCTTTCTTTTTTTTAGTTTATTATAATATTTACATGCAAACTTATTAAAACCATTTTTAAATGCCATTTATCTTTTAGAACCAGATTTTTCACCTCTGAACATCTAATTGAGGCATTTCTACTTGAATCCTGCATGAGAAACACTTTGTTTTACATTTTAACTAACAGTTATATATACAGTAGCGAGTTTTTTTAATGTTAAATTTTTCATAAATTAGAGTAAAACTTAAAAAACGTCATTTCAAAATATTTTGTCATGTTTTTGCTATGCGTGTGCAAAAATGGTATTTCAAATTCAAAATTAGAAATCTTACATTTAATTATGTAAAATTGGAAGCCCCAGAAAATTGGACAGCTAAAATGGATATAAAGTAGTTTACAAGAAATTTCTCAGAGTTTCACACAGTACATGTTTAGAGTGATGTATAGTAGTGTAGTCCTGTCAAATGTCAAATACAGGCTTCAAGTTAGCATCTAATATTTATAAGCATGCATGTAAATAGCAAGTGACACAAGGGTTAGTGAATCGTCGAAGTAATGTGACAGGTGACAATTAACAATTTAAACTCTGTTTGTGTTTGAGTTTCTTGTGACTCATGTGGAGATGTAGATTTACAGATAACCGCGAGCATATTTAATGCCCATGCATGTTAAAGTTCAAAATAAGTGTCTTTGATATATTTTAAATCACATTTTTTGTTAACTAAGCGCCAGGATGAGAAAAGATAAACCTGTCAAAAAGTATTACAATAGCTCAACCATTTTCATTATGTATCCATTCATGCTTACTTAATACTTAATAATTCTGGATTGTCTGGTGAGATAAAGGATACAAGTAGAGGAGCGGTTAATAATAGATTAATAGTTAACCCTGAAAATCGAAGCTTCCAATTTTCATACTTGCCACAACATTCTTATAGTATCAGTGCTGGATAAAATGTACCCATTTATAAGATAAGTTGCTTATGTGTAGATTTAAAAAGTCATAATTCAGATTACTTGGCAAAATTATACAAATCATATGAGTTACAGCTAGCCATATCCTCATGTAAATTCTACGATTTCATTAGTGCAAAGTAATTGCTACTAAAATTCATTTTATGGATTTCTTAATTACTTTCGCATATTTATAGCTAACGTACTCTATTATCAGCTTGGTAAATTTACTAAAGCGTAGAACGTAACGTAACATAATGAGCTACACAATTTTATGTTGTGCATCAAACAGACAATTTTAGCAGACTAAACTAATGAAACAAAATATTGGATATCATTTTGCATATACTTACTACCGTTGCAATGAAATATTGAAAATTGTGTGAAAATATATTCGAACTTCATAATTTTATTTTTACGTTGACCAGTTTGTATACTGATATCAATTTTCATATCACAAAATATATATTACAGATATATTAGGACGAGTTGCGTAAAATTAAGATATTCTCATTCTTTGAATAATTTCAAAGTTAAATTCTATTTCTTTGCGTGCTTGGAACGGTTTTTTATCGCTCGAAAGAGATTTCAAACTCGAAATGCTTTTAGAGATGAGCATAAAAATATTTTCATGACATGTTTTAGAAAAGGAACGTTTGAGTAAACGTGTAATTGATAATCTTACGCAAATATTGAAAACATGTTTGCTTAAGATATTTACAAATGTTGTCCCAGTTCCATTCCAAGTGCGAGAATCCAAAGCTATACAACGAGGATGTAGACCAGTGGAATAAATGTAAAAATAATTACATAGGTTTTACATAAATATCTGGTCATGTTTGTAAGTAGTCTCTGCAAAAGATTCGACCAATCGAAGTCCGTATCTCGCATTTTTTGCCAGAGCCAATGGTTAACCCGCGTATATCGAACCAAGTAGTTTCTACTACTACTGTCCACTCTAACACTTATATCAATTATTATTTAATTTTCACATTACATAGGACGTAGTTTACAATTAAGTAGGAAGGTATCACATCATATTTAATTTATTGCGTAGATATCTTGTAGGTAGGTATAATATAGAAAAGAGAGATAAGGTAGGTTGATAAACATTTAACCGTATTAAAAGAATCAGTCTGCGAACAGCATAATTTAGGTAAAACTATATCTACTTAATCAAAACTTTCAGTATTATTTAAAACGTTGTCAGATTTTGCATAATTCCCGTACTTAAATTTGATCCTCAATTAAACTGTGTTAAAATCTAATATTCAAAAAAATGTACTAACCTAAATTCCATTTATGGAATTATACCTTATGTGCTACTTCTACAAGGAACTACCTTTTACATACTTACAATCGATAAATGTACGTACAATTATATTAAATGTATTTTATTCTGTTTCATGATCCACTAATAATACACCTCGGTATACATTTTATAGGTACATTCGATATCATACCAAACAGAAGAAAGTTGTGAATATTTTGTAATATAAATATATGCTATTCATTGTTAATAATCCCTATTTACATTACTACTTCCAATCGAAGGACATTCATTCAATTGCCAAATTGATACCAACAGTCTATATTTCAGTATTCAATGTTATACTTATTTATTTAAAACACAATAAGGTACATAAGCTACATTTCAACATACACATACATATAATAAACGATTTACATGCATTCCTCTCTAACCTATTCGACTTCTGTAGACTAATACTCAAATTGCACTAATAGCTTTATATATATCAAATCATCAAAACTCTACAAATATTGATTTTAAACTTTGACGTCTGCAAAATAGTTTAAACATTTAGTGGTCTCAATGTTCTGCGTTGGTTTTTCATTCCACGATTTGCTACAACTGCAACTGAGTGAAGAAATACTTAATAGTTATTTTAAGGAAATACAAAGGAATTTCGTCCTAATCTCAACATTACCTAGCACTGTATTTGCGAAGGAGTTTTAGTATTATAAGTATTATTTACCTAATAATCGCAAGAAAAGAGTCAGGCCTAAAGTGTGAAAAAGATACATTTGCCTTAAAATGGTAGTCATTAAAGTTAAAATACAAAGTACACACAGTGGACCAGCTGGAGGATTTTCACAATTCTCAATTGACGATGAAAAATCAGTAGATGAGCTCATAAACATGTTTTGTGAGGCTAAAGTACGTAAGGTCTTTTCAATGTAATTTTAGCTTCTACCTCTTTTTCACAAAAACTTGGTAGATATACTTTATATGCATACATGGTATATATATAATATATATCTATGTATATACTTAATAATAATTTAACATAGTACAATTAACTCAATTATGGTCTTGTAATGCAACAATACGATTCTAATTTCTAATAAACCATTTTACATGAAGCCATAGCTTGGAACGGACATATATTCAAAAAACTAAAAGATATTCCACAACTTTCTATGATTCAAGGTGTCTGTTTTCTGGTTGCATGTTGCATTTGGCATATTCATATCGAATGTGAAGGAAATCGTTTACAAAAGTCACCAAGAAAAGTAGCGTGGAATCCCGAAAAACCAAATTTATCTATTTGCATTGAAAAGTATCTTTTTCATTTGCAAAGGATTTCATTCCCATGCCTTTTGTTTTCAATATTGACTTAGGTAATATACATGATAAGTTTTCAAAGGCTGAAATACACAACTTATTGAGACAAAGTTTTTATACTTATTGAGACTACTTACTTATTGAGACTAAGGTTTTCTTATAGTATAGATTTGCTTCATATTCGAAATCGATATGTTAATGTAATGTACAGGTTAACGATGCCACAAAACGTCAAAAATCTTAATATTCCACTATTGGCCATTATAATTTATTAGGCTATAATAATATAGTTGCATATAGGCAACTTTGACACAGTACACAATATTAATTTCAATGTATTCAAATTATTGAAACTCGGTTGAAATTTTTGATCCGCTTTAACTTGCAATTTCAAAGATTTAAGATAACAATGGCCGTGATTAATTGCCCACCAAGATGTATCAGGTTTCATCCTAAACGATTATTTTTATTACAGGAAGTACCGATGGATCCAACTTATGCTATCGTCAACCATGCTAACATAGTTTTTGATGGAAGGAAGTCTATCTCGTCTTACGATGTCCACAACAACGAGCTTCTCTACCTTGCCAGTACCAGTATGTCTTTGGGATCCAATTACATTCATACACTTACACATAAATATATATAGCAATTATCTATACAGGGAGGAATATAATTACAAAGTTAACCTACGAATTTAACATGTACAGTGAAACTCCATGAAATGTTCACCAAGTGATATTTGACGCCAGTTTTGGCATACAAAGTTTTTAAATGGAGTTAAGCTTCGAACGGAGAATCTCATTTACTTATTGATTAAAGTCAAATGTTAACTTTATAGCCCCCACTCTGCACTCTGTCCATTCTACCTCTAAGATATACAGTCGTCAAAAGATCATTAAGAGAAACAAAGGCACGCTTAAAATAGCTTATGGAGCAAGAAACTAATAGCTAATATACAATCATTGAACATAAAAACATTAGCACTTTGAGAAAAAGAAATGTATGCAGTGTACTGGAAATTGAATAATGGTATGTTTTGTATATCTAATGCCAATAATAGCATAATTAATGTTTTCACTTATGTACCTTCCTAAGTAAAATTTAATACATGAAATGCGTTGGGGTACATAAGTAAAAATTATACCAAACTCTAGACAGTCATTGGTTTCACAGACTGTGTATATCGAAGGTAGGATTGTCAGCCAGATTAGTAATATAATTTAAAATGCCTAAAATCGGTTTCCAATAACGTTTTCAAAAACCTATCACGGATCTGATCCAATTGACCTTTTCGCGGTTTCTCGATTGGTGGGCCAGTGGTTGAAGTTTACTAGTAGTTTAGTAGGAGTTTCTGACGATTGTATAAATTACTCAGGAACCAAAAGAGATACCTACAATGTGTAAATTAGTAGCAGGTTCCGCAACTATCCTACATTTCAGTTTTGTAAATCTCAATTTTCTACGATTCGTAAAACACGAGTTCTGATTTTTCTACTAAAAAAGTATAGACAAAAACCATTATATTCCACTCAAAATAAGTGGATTTTCCCTGTACTTTTTAGTAGAAAAATCAGAACTCCTGTTTTACGAATCGTAGAAAATTGAGATTTTCAAAACTGAAATGTAGGATAGTTGCGGAACCTGCTACTAAATTACACATTGTAGGTATCTCTTTTGGTTCCTGAGTAATTTATACATTCGTCAGAAACTCCTACTAAACTACTAGTAAACTTCAACCACTGGCCCACCAATCGAGAAACCGCGAAAAGGTCAATTCAACCGACTAATAATAATGAAACCAAAGCGATAAATCACTTTACTAACAAATAATAACAATTTTCAATCATACTAAGACTGCGGTTAACTGGGTTAACATCTTACCCTCTGCATTCTGAGTTATCTCAGTCTTGACGTTGACCGGCACCCTGGCCTGGCCTTGACCCATGAGAATTAAAAATCACAACAACCAAGGAAATCTGAGAGAGTTGAATCAGCCGAATGCCGCTGGCGCTCTAAGCGAAATATAAATCAGAATCCGTTTGCAGTGATTTATTTAATTACATATTTCGTTTTAATTATTTTAAATCTTTTGGTTTAGTATAAGTCTTTTGAGTGACACATGGTAACAACAGTTCAGGTGTAATGTATGCCTCAAAAGGATATACTCGTCTCGTAACAAGGCGTCAGACAGGTAGGATTGGGATCGTGATAAATAGCTTCTAAAAGATAAAAATGAATTTCTTATCTAAATCAAAAATATAATTACTTTATATCTACCTTAAGTCATATGGTTTATGCTAAATATATGCAATATAATCAACCACCTTACAGTTTTGGGACGAAGTAGATTTTATTACGGATTTACAATTCTCATTATCTATTACTATAATATGGGTAAATAAAATTGTATAAGATAAATGAACAGGATGTCAGTCGAATAAGTACCTTAGTCACAAATTGTCAGTTCATTTGGACTTAGAACGTTGCCCTAGCAGCAGCTCTATCAAATTTCTAAAACATTTACTAGTAATTGATTTCACGACAAAGCACAGAATATAAAAATGTCCTCTACTGAAGGCGCTGGTGATAGAACATCTTCCCCAGAACCACCAGAAGTAGCATCTACGCCAGAAAATGAAGAAACTCCTCTAAATAACCAGGAATACAATGGCCCGCGTAATATTTTTTGCTCGCAATCTTCAGTCAGGAAATATATAACAAGTATCTATGGGATGATGTGAAAATATTTGATTCGTTGTGGATTTACTGGGCTTTAAAACAGTTTTATACAATTCCTCAGATTTTAACACCTTGATTTTTAATATTTTTTCAGCTGATGAAGGAACGGCGTATAAATTCGGGAACTGGTACAAAATAGCAGCGTTGGCTCATTTGATTGGACTGGTGGGACTAGTTGTCTGTATAATTGTCTTCCTGGAAGTTCGAGAAGTGCCGAACAGTGTAAGATTTTCAAATAAATTTGAAATTTATTGTTTGTCTGCTTTCTAGAAATTAAAAGATTGAATGGGAAAAGCTATTTTTCCAGTGTAATAGGATATGACATAGTGTAAATTTTCCTATGGATATTAATATTCCATGTTAATTAATTTGCTACAAGTCAAAAAGTATTTTGGTACAGCGTTTGTGCAACTTTTATTTAAATGTCATTAAGCCTGAGATTGTGTTTTAGTAGGTATTTGTACATACGTAGTTTTTTACATGCATAGATCTTGCAGTTTTATCTACATAAACATAAAAAAGAAGAAGCGCTATATAGTAATATCTTTGTGAGTATGTAAAAAGCTACCGTCATATACGCATTTATATGAGTAGCAATCAAAATAGCATTTTCTATTGAGCAGTTATCCATCAGTAAATTATAAATATCCCGCGTTAGTTTCCTATTTTTTAAATTAATATTTTTCGTTCAGTTGTGTCTGTAGTAGTGAGTCTCTAAACCTTCTTCAGTTATTTTATCCTCAATCCAGTCGACAAAGGCAGGAATATTAACGTAAACTCCTGGAGTTCCTTTTTCTCCACATCCAATTCCCCACGCAACGATCCCATATTGAACGTAGTATGGCGAGTTGGGTAATTGGCAAACTAGCGGAGAGCCTCCATCTCCCTAGTAATTCAATTAAAATAGGTTAGAGTTTTAAATCCTTCTAAATGGCATAAACCCAGTGATTTTCATTCGAAATCTAAATCTAGGTTTTTGGATTTCGATACTTAAAAGCCAAATCCACATATCCAATTACAACTCAATTTCTTTGTGGGTTTTCATAGGATTTCGATAAAAATCAAATCTTCAGAAATCAAATCAGCATGTAAAAAAGTATTTGATTCTTTGCTACAGTGTGCCAAAAAGTTATAACAAATCATAGCAAGTAGTATTTTTTCATTATTAGAAATTAAAAATTCAGCAAAAAATTTTAGGCTTTAAAATAAGCATATAAAATGTGCCCTAGATATACATTTTTCTTTTTGTTATCTTTCAAATCTACGTTACTTCCTTATGTGCCATTGTTTACTTGGGTTTAATGAATAGTGACTTTGATACTTAATGAAGCAGTAAATGTACATTTAGACTTTAGACCAATAAATATCGGAAACCTAAAAACCCACAAAGGCCAAAACTTTGTACAGTGAATCATGTAAATAATTATCAATCTCAAGACATAAAGAAAATGTATAGATAGTTATTCATTATTACTATCATAAATTCATTACCCTGCAAGTGTCCTTTCCTGGTTGACCACCTGCACAAACAAAGGACGAATGAAGTTTAAAGTATGGGCCGAGTCTTGTTTTCCTTAACGAAGATTGACAATTGTCTCTGGGGACTATAGGAAGCTCCACTCTCTTAAGAATTACTTGATAACGTCCTTCTTGTCCTAAAATGGTTAAGATAAGCAATAGTTATGAAATTTCTATATAAAACCAAATCAACTTAATTGGGTAGTTGGCTTACCAAATGTATCTTTTCCCCATCCTGAAGCAAAGCAATTCTGACCGTCAAAGTTGACATTTTTTGGAGGCAGGCAAATTGTATCTATATTTGGTGCCAGTTTAACTGGTTCGTCCAGGAACAGTAATGCAACATCGTTGTATAAAGCTCCAGCGTAGTATCGCTCATGAACTACAACCTAATAGTACACCAGAAAATGTAATTATGTCTTATGAGCACTCATAAAAATAGTTTCATCAGTTTGTGGCAATAACTAGGTAAAACATGCACATGGAAAACCATAGAGCAACATATTTCAATAGTTCTTTGGAAAAATAAGGCACCTTTTTGATGTAACGATCAACATGCGGATAAAGTTCATCTGACGTTTGTGTGTCCCATTCTCCCAATCTAGTCTTCATCTCAGATGCTTTCTTTCTGTAATTCAATAGCAATGATTGCATAAAAATGACAAATTTAATGTTGACATAAAGTGGTTTACCCAAAAACGCAGTGAGCACTGGTTAAGACCACACTGGGATGAATCAACGAGCCGCCACAAACAAAGACATTCAGAGGGGCTTTTCCTTCCTGCTTTTCTTGCTTAACAATAGCTACCATCCAAGGAAATTCCCCAAACTGACTTTCTCCATCTGACGCTCCTGTAATTCGAAATCCAACTCCAGCAATATTTCTTTTGCCACAAACAGAATGTTCAAATATAGCAGTGGAGGGCTCTGGGTTAGGCTGTTTCATTTTCTAGAAAAATTGACATCACAATTAGTTGGTAAGATGTAGTAACAACTTAGAATATATTTAGTTGGAATTCATACTTGGCAACAAATGTCAAAGTAATGACTACAGGGTGAACTTTTGGTAGCTCCAAATCGAATGTCAATTAGCCCGGCGACAGAGCCATCTTCAATGACAGTCCCATTTTGGATGTCACATAGAAAATACTTGACACATTCACAAGGACTCGTTTCATGTAGCACATCTTTGCTTGGATCGTTTTCACGATCGCTATTTTCAACACTGTGATTAGGAACAAAGCCTGGATCTATAGTTGCTCCTCCCCCTTTAGTTTCTATTGGCATTTTAGATTCACTACTACTGCCACTACCACCATTTGTCTTTGAAGCATCGCCTTCAGGGACTTCGATGTCTGTTCCTTTATTTTCAGATAAGAAGGAATTGATAATATCTTCGTCTGTCTCTTCTTCATCATTTCCATAAGCACTGCGTATAGAAATTGTTGATACGGCCAAAAAAAGGAACAGAAGTAAATTCTGAAATATTTACAATGTTAAATGTCCTTAATGAAATTAAAAAGGATAAACAAATCAGGTATAAAATATCTACAGATAATTAATTAGCTTGCTATCAAAGTGCAATTATAAACTTACAAATTTAGATGTCATTACTAGATATTTTTGAGTTTTTAATTGCAGCGGAATCCAAAAATCTTGAATTTGTCAAAGTATTAAAAATTTGTCGCACAAAGTTCTAAATAAAAATGTGGGATAGGCGACTGTGATAAAATCTGATACAGAGAATAGTTTAGAGATACAGCACAAACATAATAAGATAGTAGTTTCCAGACACCAGTTCAGAAAGCAAATGAAGTACAGAAACAACAAAGCCGCCTACATAAACGACAATAAATTATAAAATAGTCACCACGGAAAAACCTACACAATTTTTGTATGCCCTAATATTTTGCGGCGAGTCCAAGAGCAACTGCCGAGTCCTTGCTATTAGTCATAAAACACACGCATAATGTCGAATATCCTTATCCAATAATACAGTCAGTGATGCATAATGCTATAAAATGTAATACCTGCTGTACTGTATACGTAGTACATGCATACATAATAAAGGTGCATATGAATACAAGGGACTCGTCTTCATAAAAAGCTGTGGTCTTCTGGTAATAGAAATGATAATCACAATTAGGTATTCCTTATGTGATTCTCGTAAACAGGTATATGGACATATACGTTTAAAAACCAGCTACAATATTAACATATTCCCTTATACAGTACTTCTTAGATTCTGGTTGAGAATGTACAGATCGCATGGGAAAAATACTTTAATGTAACAAGTAGAAGAATAGGGCATATACCATATAATATTATTTATTTATTATACAAAGCATAACCCCACTTAAACTTGACCGTCCTGTGTTTACTAGAAAAGCTCGCGTTTCCCTTGAAAAAGGGAATTATTATTCTACCTTCATTAACAATGGGTTTGATAATCCATTGTGGTGTATGTAAAGCACAATTTACATAGACACTAACATATATTCACTTTTTACTATAAAACTTTTATATTATGCGTCTTGCATATTTGCATATCTTAGCCTTGGCTCTACGTGGTAGACTCGTGTACTATTTGTATATGTAGGTATCATTATATTACAGATATCTTATCCATAATTATTTTCTCCATGGTGCACTACTGAACAGGAATAACGTCTTTATATTTCTGTAAAAAGTTTCATATTTTTTGAGTTGGCCGACAGCCCTATCAATCATTACATGCAAGCTATTTCGCATATAAACATATTTATGGTCATTATAATCCCATTAGAACTATTATAGTACTTTAAAATCTTCCTTTATGTTCAAAACAAAAATGTTTCATTACAAAACCTGAATTTCCACATTTTTAATTGCTATCTATTTATAAGTATAAACATCTACAAGTATGCTCTATAGGTTTACATATTTAAATGTCAACAACAACTAACAACCTCTTTAATTTTTAACTTGGTTTTATTTGTAATTGGGAGCCATGCAATTCTAAGGAGTTTAGTACACTGCGTCATTCTTTGTTGTTAGAAGTGATATCATATGTTTTAAGATCTATGGGTTTAGTCTAAACAGGACAAAGACTTAAGGTCTAACTTTCCTTTTAAAGCTTCTCCTTTTTGTTGCAAGCTAAACTGGGTATACTTTACTACTTATGTTGCATGGTTTCAAAATAAAGTAGGAAATACTTGTGTACGTTACATTAGAGCAGAGTTAATTAAGTGGTTATTGAGTATACACAATCCTTTTGCATAATATTTATTCTATTGAAGCATTTCTTGGAAACTCGGGATTCCTTAGTACTGAGTAAATAGACCACTGGTATTTCCATGTCAGTTCCTGTTTTAGTAAAATCTTTTGGCTCTAAAATAGAAAGGTCGACAAGCTCTACCAAATCAAAAACTTGTCAAGCTTCTTGATATTCTATAGCCTAACATGACTGTTTCATGATTCTTCATGAAAATAGTACAATATAACGGTATGAAAGGATGTATAGCTGTTTCTCCGCACAATTGCTTGCAGATTTAATTGCGTAGGTTAGGTTTGGCATGTAGTGAGGGCAAACTTGCATTTACATATCACGACCCTGAGGAATTCTGACAATGCTACGACTACGACATCCTGAGATAAATACATTTCTAATTACATAATGATCTCGAGCCATTTTACCCTCTGTTAAAAATCCAAAAATTAAGAGAATCTAATAAATTAGTGGTACTTTGACATTTATTATGTAATTATAACTAACAAATGCTCTGATTTTGCAGTACTCGATAGTATTTGATGCCGGGTCGACGCATACAGACATTATTGCTTATACCTGGCCAGGATCTAAAATAAACTGCACAGGACAAGTAACGCAGCTTCAAAGCTGCACTATTGATGGTGAGTAAAACCTCATTATAAGACCCTTCCTTATAGCTAGCCGGGCCAGTTTGATTTGACTACTTAATGGTTTCTGAGTAACTTCGGAATGTTAATTTTTATAAATGTCCAGAGTTGAGTTTTTTCTTACGAAATCATTTATTTTTAACAGGAGTGTCCAGAAATTTTTCAGAAACTTACAATGTAATACTGATACCTTAGTAATTAGCTGAGATGTCATGGAAATTCTTTGTCAGCAAAATTATCTATAGAAATTTTTTCCCTTGACTTTTTAATATATCGGTGAAAGTACTAATATAAATTATTTTGGACATCTACAGGTGGAATAGCAAACGTAAAGCCGGAAAATGTTTCCCAATATCTGGATACTTGCTTTGAAAAAGTAGTATCAACGATTCCAAAGCAGTTTAGAAAACAATCCCAAATTTTCTTTGGAGCCACCGCTGGATTGAGAGTTTTAAAGTACGGAACAGTTTATTTTGTATCTTATAGCTGCGGATATTTTATTACCGATTAAAGATTACCACATTAAAGATGTATGCTATATAACATGACACATGTATAATATATAAACTATGCTTTGAATAATAAAATTTATAAAGTTTTATTATAATTCTTCATGAATAATAACAGCTTAAATAGAAAAAATAACGAGCAAACATAACAGATTAAATTTAAGACTCTATAATATTAAAGCAAGATAATATGTATCCCATGTATTCTCTTATACTTAGTGAAACAAGACCAGACGATGTGGCAAAATTAATGGAAGAAGTGAAAAAGTATTTCAACAAGTCTGAGTTGACTTACAAAGACGAGAATGTGCAAATCATAACAGGAACCGTTGAAGGTGTATCAGGATGGATTACGACTAACTATCTAAAGGAGACGTTGCTTCCAAAGGTTAGTCTACAAAATATACTATGAAAAATAACTTGTTACCGAACTAGTGATTCATGGAATTTCCATACCAAGACCAAAGTAAATGTTAAAATTATGTAGAGCAAAACTGAGTTAACCTCACACAGTTGGGGTTCATTGGATCTTGGAGGGGCATCTACGCAAATTGCTTTTCAATTGGATGAAGGGAAGGGAAATGAAATTAACAAGTCAATGGTTGTCCCAGTGATACTATTTGGACAGGAGTACAAAGTATTCAGCCAAAGTTTTCTATGCTATGGAGTTGTTCAAGCTATGAATCGTTATCGTGCCAAACTTGTGATGGTAAGCTTGATATTTATTTATCGCTAATTGATAAAGCTATTACAGAAACGGTCTACAACTATAACTAATATGTTTCCAGGAGGCTGGAGTACACAAAACCAATGTTGATAGTCCATGCGAGGCCAAAGATTTCAATATTACTGTACCATCGGACCAAATTTTTGGAACTCTTTGTTTTCCCCACAGTGAACCATCCGCTAAGCATATGGTACTTATTGATTACCGTGATAATATATCTCCAAGACATTCTTAACTGATTTACATAATAATATATCTACTAACTCCTTGTGTTGTTAAAAAGGTTTATGCTATCTTTATTTTAGAGCTATACATTCAAGGGTTCCGGCGATTACGAGCAGTGCAAAGCTCAAATGGAAACTATCCTAACTGTCAAATTTTGTCTTATGTATGATATAAAAGAAAATTGCATCGACTTTTCAGGAATCTCTGACAGCTTCACTAGTCAAAACTTCATTGTGAGTAAATAAAAGCATAAGAAGCTGATAAATTAGACAATAGTATGAAGCATTAGTTTGAATTCATTGTTATGAATAGGCACATTCTGCGTTCGGTTACGTCGTTGAAGACTTGGGTCTCCCTTTCAACTGCTCCGAGTCAGATTATGTCAAAAAAGCTAAACGATTTTGTAAAGAATCATTGGAAGACATGAGTGGAAGGAAAACGTTAAAACCACAAGGAAGTAAGAAAAATAATATTCAGAAAATTCTTTTTTTTTTAAATATGCCATAAAATTAATATTTTCAACATATTTATAGATGTACCAATACGAGTCTGGGAAACTCTCTGCTTTAATGCTGTGTACTCACACACACTGGTGAAAAATGTATATAACTTCACAGAAAGCCAATGGTCGAATATCTGGTTCCAAAATGAGGTAAACTATATAATAAATTACACAGAAATTATAAGTAAAACTCATTTGTGATATTTTGTAGAGAATTAATTATTGTTCTATATAAACCAGGTTAATAGCTCGTCGCTAGGATGGTCTTTGGGATACATGGTCAATGCAACTGAGAACATATCATCTGGAAGTCCCATTCCGAAACTGGACCCTGTGACATTTTCTTTTCTCATGATTCTCTTTGCAGTTTTTGTTCTAATAGGCATTGGACTGGTTGTTCTTGCTTGCAGGATTCGAAAGTCAGCTTCTTACGAAAGGTTTCAAAATATTTCATAGAAAGATTAACTTTATAATCCCCGTTTCTTTCATTCACAGTCATATTCCTTCATGATGGAAGAATTCAAACTAGCAGTTTATAAGGCCAATTACTTAATGTCAGTTTATAGCTTATAGTCAATAGTTTAGTAGTAATAGTATAGAAAAAGCCTGGAATACATTCACTCACCATAAATATTGAATATGGAAATGTGATTAATTATGTGATAAATGTAAGCATTAAAAATTATAATATAATATGTAACAAGCATAAGGCCTAGTAGATTTAGTTACGAATCAAAGTTAAAAATGCGGTTTTAAATGATGAATGGCAACACGACGGTGCTTTAAAATTTATGCAAGCAGACCCAAAGGAAGCAGCTTTATTGTTTATCATCAAAAATCACATTTAAAAATTCAATAAATATTTATGTATGTGTACAAATATACAAAGTATTATTAACCGTTGAATTTTTGTTGGAATCTCGGTGTTAGTAAAATTGTTTGGTTAAATAAAAATACATTGTAGTATCATTGATGACTTTTTTACAATCGAATTGCTCCTATATTTCTTACAATAATAATATACCTATAATATATACTTATTAGCTCATCGTATCTCATTTCAATACTTCTAGCGTGGAGAGTAATTATATCTAACTATTCAGTTAGTTCTTTTTGACTAATAGAAATTAGTTACTATCAATGTATTCCAAGTATTTAATTTTATCTACAAGCACAGAATCGAGATTCGTTTTCTTTTTACAATATAGAACCGTTACAAAATTGATGGATCATGAACTGACCAGATTCGTTGCGTGGTATAAACCAGAATAACCCGATTGTAGTCAAAAAGTAAACGTTTACACTGAACGGAACTGAAGCTTTAAGCGAACTTGCCTAATTTTAACTCAAATACTCAAAATAGCATTTAACATTTTTAAATGTAACCTTGTTTAAAGTGAAACGTACTAATAAAATGTGATTATTGCAATGCAAATGAGCTACTAATTAAATTACTTGCTCTTACATTTAAATTTAGGTAACATAATGTTTGGTTTGGAAATACCGTATAACTCGATTCAATTCACAAGGATCAACCATCGTTTCAATGCTGTTCATGTGAAAAATCAATAGTTGCCTTTCCGGAGGTGTCCACAATTTTCTCAAAGAAAGTTTGAAATTTCATTTTGTATTATAAATAAATAAGGCCAATATTTGAAGTATTAATTTTTCCTTTAATTCACTGGAGTCCGGGTCCAGATAACTTAAAGTCCTGTTAAAGAGCAAAATCCTAATTCCAGAGCGACCCGGTTGCATAGGATTGCAGAAAATATGCTTGAGCTGCGTGCACGGTGAGTACCGCCGACATGAAGACCTAGAATAGATTATTACCTATAATAACTTGACAATTAACTTGGTTCCTATTTGGAATTGCCTTGAGACATACGTAAGCTTTCTTCCAGTACTATTAGTATTAGTTGACAGAATTATTGCTGCCAATCGAAAGAGAGAAAAAAGAAAACTCATATTGAATCTTAGTAGGTATAACACTGTACTATAACATTATGTAACCTTACAATCTATCTAGTAATTTGAGTTTCAATTACCTAAGCAAACTGAATCTAGAGAAGATAATTTTTATCACTCTATAAATTGATCTAGGTATATTTGCATAACTAACACTTTATTCAGAATGTCTCCACCTCGATTTCTTTCTGCAGTCTAATAATAATAGGATCAACGTATTTTTTATTTCCTTTTTATCTTATAATGTGAGGTATCAGAATATTTTAATGCAATTCATAGTGTCCTAAAATTACATTAAAAAGAATTTTTTAGTGTTTGTTTGCAACCAAAAATCAGTTTTGAAAATAAAATAAGCTTTCAAGAATATATTTCAAGAGCTTTTATAGAAATCTAAATTAACATTTTCTGTTTCTGTTGTCTCAACTCCCATATCCATGATATATGATTTATTTATAAATGAAAACCCAGGTCTCGACCTCGAAGGGAGGGAGGGAGAAAGAGTAAAGCATGAGTAAAGCAGGAGAAAGAGTTACATGACAGATATTATGACAGTGACCTTGCGAAAAAGACGGAAGCTTTCAGATAAGTATCGCATCCAGTCTTCATCGCTCTGCCGCTCTCTCCGAGCCTGGTCTGCTCAAAATTGTCTCCATTGATGAAAAGCATTAGTAGTTTGCAATTCTTGATGCTACTGCTACGGCTACTACGTTGTGTTATGTCTGTGGCTCTCACACTCTCACCATCGATGTGATGTAAGTACGTAAGAAAACAGCTACTACCATTGCCATATCTATTTAGCATTATAAATCGTATATACTAGTGAACCCAGTAATGCTGTCACCCATCCCATGTATAAAAACATTCTGAAATAATAATTTTAACTTTGCTAATTATATCTGCGGTGAAAAATTGAATTTGAATGAATTTTCAAAAGTTTTCATTTTTATCAACACCAGTGGCAGTATAAATATGAATAGCTGTAAAATTCAATGTGATATTACAATCACGGGTTACAGTTTATGTCCGTATTTCGCTAATCATTTTCATTTAATTCATCCGTTCAGCTTAGATGGAATGTAATTATAATATTGCTGTATTTCCTTAATATATACGCTTCAGTTTTGCGTTTTCGCTACACTTTTCAAGACATACAAACATACTAAAAGAATATTATTATTGTTTTGATTGGTCATTATGACCTTAAGGTACGAACATGACATTTAGGTTATGAAATCATCTTTGGAAAGCATCTTTGGAAAGAACAGTAGAAAAAATGTTTAATCACACTAAATAAAGCTGTTCTTTTGCTACATGTATGCAAGTATTTGTATCTACAATATGCATGTTTGCTTGAATGTAGTCAGGTGCGTATTCAAATGGGGCGGAAGGGACGAGAAAACAATGTCACAAGAGACCAAAACAATTTCTAATGTTAGAATATTTCAAAATTTTCGAATAATTATACCAATTTTTGTCAATATATTTCGATGCGCTCCCGAACAAATTCATGGGTACGTGTCTGCACCCAAACCCAAGGTAAAGCGCAAGTCCTATCGAAAAGCTGGAACGAAATTTTTCCTGCAATACGATGTAAATGCTATGCAATGTGATAGATGAGTCTATATGTATTAATCTAAATATTTATATGTTGAATGGTAATGTATACCAATAATTATTCATTTTAAATTTCCTACGATTATAATTGTAGACAAAGGTCTATTGATATTGCAAATTGACAGATTGACTCAGGTAGGCTCTTGTTACTGAAATTTTTTTCTGTTTTAGGACCGCAAACAAATTGCCGGGTATCAGTGTCTCTGGCACGTTAAGATCATTTTAAAAATTATGGCTTAATTTACCTAATCAAATGTTTTCTAAAAGATTTAAATTTTTATTTGAATGCAGTTTTCATATTTTGATAATTATGTACAATAAATGCAGTCATTTATATTGAAACGGGGCTAATAATGGAAATAATTACACAGTTCATAAATTGCAATAATTTCTTTTACTTCCTTTCAATACATTAATGGTATTCAAGGACACAACATATTAACTTAAATTCATGTTTTGTTTGCGATATAAATGCAATCTTTTATTTCCTTGTCTTCCTGGTTGTTTTGTAAATCTCCATGCTGCTTATTCATAGGACGCTATGTTAAACTGAAAAACAGTTTTAGATTTAAATACTAATGCACTTAAGGAAACTTTGGCTTTGCAATGCAAAATATACAAAAAGGCATCAATTACAAGTAAGGCATAGTTAATCTAGGGTCTTTACTGAGTTCGCGCAGTATTGCAATTAACAACAATTGTATTTACTTAAGGTACTTAAATCCATAAGTAATTGCTTCCTAAAACGGAACTATTTGGTACTTTACACTAATCGTAAACTAGTAAGGCATACAATTTCAAACTTTATTCTATAATTCGTTTTTCTGCTCTGAGCTTGGTTGACTGAAGTTAAGGACATCTTAAGAAAGATCAATTTATTGCATACTGTGAATTCCTACATATTAAATATAGTAGGTACCTGTAAGCTATTATTGCTGCTACAAAATGGTAATAATCAATATTTGCCATAATATGCGGTTTCTAAACAGGGCTATGCTACTATGCTTTACATAGTTCATACAAAAATACATCTATAAACGGTAAATGCATGAGTCAGGACGTAAAATAAAGTATATATTGACCAAACCAAAGGAGAACAGAACATGGTAATTACTATTTAAAATCAGATATAAATAAAGTCCATGATTTATTTCCAAAAGGAATATAATTAGAATAACGAAAAATACTTAAATGTAACGGAAATCTCACTAATTTATAATAGTAAAAGCAGTCGTAGTTTTACTAACTAATTAGTGCGAATATAAAGCGAATAACGAATAATACGAGATAACAATTTAAGGCTAGAGATTTATAGAATAAGTAAGTTTATAGTTTTTCTTAGATTCTAACTTAACCAATATGACACTTAAGTACCTTAAGAGGCGATTTATCCTTTTTCATTTTGAAAGGTTTGGTAATCGTTGTAACGATAACAGTTTGGATTAAAGGCATGGTAAATTATACCTAGTGTTTTACGGCATTAAAGCCCACTTTTCATTTAACAATTGGTAGTTAGTCGAAAGGAGTCTACCACATTAGAAGTTAATAACTATTACGAACTTGACTTCAAGTTCCTACGTAATAAGTTGGCTTATGGTGTTTCCGAAAGGAAGTAGAAATAGAAAACATTAATTCTTTACACAACATTACGGCAAAATAATCAGATTTACAATTCAAAACATAACTGGATGTCAACGTTATCAATGAATAATATTGAGTAACTATCACCGATGACGCGATATTCATGGAGACTGGAGTTAGGAGACAAAGGACAGACGCTGAATGCTTTTAACAGTAATAAGGCCATAGCTTTAGAAAATGAACACCATATAATGGGCACAGATCAAACCTATATTAGTTCACAGTAAAATATACAATTAATTAAGGATTAATTAACATGCGACGGCAGTCTGGCTTTTGACCTAAATGTGGCGTCGCAAGGATCACACATAAAGCCGAACATGCTTTGTAGAGGCCGTGTTACACACTCTAGAATCAATAAATAATGTGTTGTTAACTATGATCTTTGGGATTTGTTGCTTAGTAATTAAGTACGAATGCTGTATAAGGTCTCACCTTTATGAACCCATTTTTCACACTTACGGCATTCCAATAAACTTTTATCGTCAGACTTTATATGACATTTTAGGCAGCCGGGACAATACTGTCCTTTTTTATAAAGCTTGTGACAGGAAATGCACAACGAATGCAAAAAAAATTTACTGCCTTTGTCTCCCTTTTTAAACTAAACAAATATAGACAAAAAGCATTAAAAATTAGAACAATTATTTCCTTCAAAATATTTCAATAATGTTTACTCTAGTATTTGGAGAAAAAGTATAAACATTATAATCCAATCACCTCATGGTGCCATTCAGCCATGCGATCTTCCTGGGAAGGTTCTGTGGCTCCACAAGAATGGCACAGACAACAAACACTACAATGCCATCGCCCTGTAGGTACTTTTCTTAGACCAACACAGTATATATGATATCTGTTAAATATAATCATGAGTTTAGCCGTTTTTAATTATTACACAAAAGTGGCTTCAATAAAAGTCAATGAAAATAAAAAAATACCCTCGATCGCACAAGTCACAAAATAACATTTTGTCTTCATCAGCTGGATCGTTGCATTCAATACAATTCTTACAATCGGTGCACTGCCAGTTATACTTTTTTATGAAAGGGAGCATATCTAAAGTGAGCTCTAAACAAGTTGGATGATCTGTCAAAACAAAAAAGCGATTTATTAATGTAAACTTTCTAGAAGTCATCACACATAAATTAAATATGTGTAGGCTATGGTATTTACTTCAGTGATGCCGTGAATACTATTCGGGTTATTTCGAATACCTTATAGCTGAAGAAAATCTTTGTTCGAATATATAACATTCAATTTTGAATAGTATCAATAATATCATATATTCGAAGTTGAATGTTCGAATGCTGAATATTCGAGTAAGAATATTTGAAAGTTGAGATATTCGCAGCATCACTATTACAAATTACGACATTTTCACCTTATAGTACAGTAGCTTCTAATAGAATTACAATTCGTCTTCCTCAAGCAATTAATGGCCTTATAAAAAGTTTTACTTACTTGGGACATCACATTTAGTGCAATGGATGAGAACTTCTTCGACACCGTCCTTATTTTTTAGTGCATCTCCTTCACAACTTTTACATGTAGGATGTATTTTGCTATCTCCGTACATACTATTCTTGTCGCTAATAAGAGTAAGACCATTTGATGAACCTTTAGGTTGATCATTTAGAGTGTCGTCATCGCTACTTGAAGTGCTAAGAAACCAATACAAAGTAACATTTATGATAACATGTGGTGTACTTAAATAGCAGTAAATTAAACACTTAGAATCATTTACAACTCCAAGAAATTATAGTTTGTTATAGATGCTTCATATAATTAGTACTAATAAGAAAATCAAATTACGATGTGCCGTCGTCAGATGATGAATCATCAGAATCAGATTGACTGTCCTCCGATTCCCCATCATCAATCGGCGGTGGATGTATAGGACCGTATAAAACACTATTCAATGGTAGATATTTAAGTTCCGTTGGTGTATAGCTGCAACAGAATATTTTCAAAGATATTTATTTGAACACAATTACTTTGCACTGTAACCAGTTTTTTTTAAATACAATCCGCCATTACGTTTTGTAGTGATCACAGAATTGACCAGGGAGAACAGCAACCGGGTGATACCCTACTTTGGTTGCTTCCAGCGGTAATACTTTAAATTTTCCTGCCGGATAGTTTAAAGTGTTATTTTGTAGATCAAAAGAAGATGCTCTTTCATCCTTCCGTTCTTTATTCATCGTCACATTCCACTTCGCACAATTCTTGATAACCCTTCTCATAAATTCTGCGGATCTATCCCTGACGACTGGAGAGGTAGAGGTGTTGGGTTTCGATTTCACTTCTCGGTCTTTTCTTAGGTTAATAGTTCTTAAATACTCTTCATATTTGTCAGGAAAATCATTACACATTATATCTTTAACATCACTGCTACTCAAAGCAGTAAGTCCTAAATCGCACTGAGTTTCTGTTACTATTTTATGAGCTCTCAGAAAGTCTCTCTCCTCAATGTCAACAACTCTTCTAATTATGTCCGGATATTTTCTTTTGAATGAGGTAACACCCAGGTATTCGGATATTTGTTCTTGGAGCATGTAACTCTCAGAATTGCTATCATTTTGGGGCCAACGGTATTCAAATAATGTTTCCGCCGTAGCCAGTTTCCTAAAATCAAGAAATATGCAATTACACACATATCAAAACAATCTTAAACAATGTCACACATGTATACTAACAATAACAATCACACATTTAGATACTTTAAAAAAGTCCTAAAAGGTAAATAGTAAATATGTCACCATGCAATTTTAAAACCATTTTTGATCACAAAGTATATCAATATAACATTACAACGACTTTACAACAATTAACAATCCTCGTCGTTCTAAAGAAACCCAATTTTTATAGCTTTCTACTATTTCATTGCATACATCTGAAAACTTAATTCTTACCTGTCAACAACAAGGTCCTTGATAAATTTTTTAGTTTTAGTAGTTGTAGAGGTACTATTAGAGCTTATATTGCTTGCTCGAGACTCTTCATCTATTCCTGGAACCGGCACTAGATAATTACAAATTATAGATATTAATGCATTGATACAATTCCATTTCGACAACAAAAACTACATGTATGCAAAGATAATTACCGTAAAGTTTTTCTGAAGCAACAGGCCTAATATCAGCACTCATTCTAGTTTCTTCTTCGAATACTTGTAAAGGTGGTTTGATTTCCGGAGGAGTTGGTTTGCATGTTTTCTTTCTTGGTGTTGACGGTTTTCTTGGTGATCCACCTCTTGAACCTCGAGAGCCTCTTGTTCCTGTTAAGAATGGGAATTTGTAAGTTGTAGCATTAGTTTTACCAATTATTCATTGAAGCAATTACAAAAGCATAATTTCCCACCTCAATTCAATGTGTTGGCAAAGAGCAGTGAATAGTTTGTTCATTATTAGGTACTTAGCGTTTCTAAGTAAATTACCTTAAAATTTAACATTAACTTTAAATTTTAAGATCTGATAAAGACCACGTGGTATAATTTTGCGAATTGTATAACTTAAGGTAAAATATTAGACACTAAATGTGACACTAAATTATGATTTTAGTGTCCGAATTAACGTCTACCGCTATTTTGAAACTTACGATTTTAAGTTTTTTTTCTCTTGACACTAAAACGCTAAGTACCTAATGTCAATTTACCAATTACATAAAATAGAATGAAAAGGCACACACCTCGTGTTCCTCCTCTGCCACGTGGCTTCCTAGTTGGTGAAATTGGGACGATGGTGCTACTGTCTGCACTGTCAACTTGAATTGCATCGTCGTCTTTATTCGCTGAGTCTGGAGTGTCGTTGACTTTTTCCACGTCAGTTACAATAACTTTTACTTTTACCCTTACCTTAACTTTTTTAATTCGCTCGACTTTATTTTTGGAGCCTCTTGGTCTTCCTCTTCCTCTGCCAGTTCCTCCTTTTCCACGGACACCACCACGTCCTCTAAGAGGTGAACCGGCTAGAGACGGTGTAGGGGTTTCAGTTGGTGTCAGAGAAGGCGTCGTATCGGTTGAACTGTCAACTCTTTTGTCATCCACAGTTTCAAACGAAAAATTTCTCTGTAGTCCTTCAGTCTCGGCCTCCGCTTGCTTTCTTCTGATTTTTAATCGAGGAATGACCATATCCTGCATGAAATGTTTGGTGGGTTTTCGTTTTCGTTGTGTTCTCCGAGCACCATCAGAGTCTGATAAACTTTGACCGTGAAATTCTGATAAATCATTGAAATTGGAATTACTATTAGTCCTTGTAGTAGTAAAGCTACTGCTGGACTCATCATCCTGTTCAATTAAAGACATGTTGGCATCTTCGTCGCTGTACACAAGTACTTCTTCAATGTCGTCTTCTACATCTTCATCGTTACTTCTCTTCGGACCGGTATTATTAGTAACAATGGATTTGAACCGGTTGATTATAACTCCTTTCGAATTCTTATTGTTGTGGCTATTGCCGTAATTGATACTTGCAGAGGAAGCGGGGGATTCCGCCGTGGACATAACATTTGAGTCTGAGAGAACAGACGACGAGGACGTCTCAGAATCATTTTCATTCGAATTAAAGTTTTTCAATCCCACAGGCTCAGAATTTTGTAGTGCTCGCTTTATATGTAGAGTAATGGCAGGATGAACAAGATCGGAGGCTACTGTTGACGGGACTGAATGAGGAGGGAGAGGATGAGGGTGAGCATGGTGATTACCATGATGATGAGTCGAATTAGTAAAAGGATTTCGAAAACTTTCAAATAACTCTGGAGTTAATGAAGATAAAGGTTCTTTGGGGTTCATCATACCATAGTCAATATCTGATTTAAATCTCATGTTTCTTGCATATGACGATGTCGACGAATTTCTTGGATACGATGTCGAAGATGACAAACTCGGCCTCAAGAAATGTCGCACCGGAGCCATAGGAGATTCTGGAGCCTGAAATGTACCCCGAGAAGAAGTTGCGTCAATTCCTTTGCACAAGTGGGCTATACGGCTGAGGGAGAACTGCGGGATTGTGTTGATATCAAATGAATGTGCAGAGGAATCAGGAGAGTTTGATTGTGGTCCAGGAGAAGGAAACAAAGGCTTAAATATCAGTTTCGGATTCTGATTTACTCTCGTACGATGAGGAGTAGAGCTGGATGCACCTGCCACTTCTTCTCCAGGTAAAACTGACTGCTTCCTTGCATTGTTTGATGAAGTTGGTTGTTTGGAGGGAACCGTGGAGTCGGGAATTTCGTCAGGATTCATTTCGGTATGTCTGCAAAAATTTTTAGTCTATTTTATACTATTAGTATATTATAACTGTCCCAGAAAAATTTTAATTTAAAAAACTCAGTCACGGAAAAAATATTTTGCGTGTAATAATTATATTAAGTAAATGTACGACTTCATCCGAACATGCATAATATTTATAACAAAAATCAAAGTCAACAATATTACAATTACAACTCACAATTTTTAACCATATTTTTATTTACAATTGCAAATTTTAAGCAGTTGACAGCTTTAAAAGAAATAAAAAAATCAACAAGATTGAAACCGATAGTTTTGAATAATAATAGATTAATCATAGTCTGGGGTCTTTTCCCTCATTTTCCCCTCTCCTTATTTTCAGAATAAATTGGCACACTAAAGCATTCTTCTATAGTGCTTATCACTATGAACTACTATCAACTATACGGTATACAGTTTTGTGCCAATTTATTCTGAAGAGAAGAGAAGGGATTTTAAATTCAAATACGTCGCAGCAAAGGTGATTTTCAAAACATTTGACTCCGACTCTTGATTCTCTTATTATGAGAATAGAATACAGGTCTTGATAAGTCTTGATTAGATTAATCACACATTGGTGAAAAAAGTTTCCAATTAATTTAAGAATGGTAAACACCTGGCATAATTAAATTGGTGCTTGTATAACATTATATAAATATTTACCTTGTTTTGTCAAAATGACAAAACCAGCAGACAGACTCTTTAAATTGTATTGAATCTTCTTCTTTTTCTAATACTGACAATTAGACGAGTTATGCCAGACCTAGAAGGCGAAGAAAGTCATCTCCTTTAGAAGACATGACATAAATAAAAATAGTTATAGGTTGATGAAATGATTCTAAATAGGGGCCGATAACAGAAAACATATATCGAATATCACTGAGCACATAAAAAAAGAATGCAGTTCCAGGGAGACAGACAGATGTAATGTGCTACACATACACTCAGAGACAGACACAACACTTAGGCTAGGCATAAATGATCAATATAAAGAAGTGAAAATAAAACACTCACTACTCAATCCTCAAAGCCACTGATATTTTTATTGGACCAACTGAACACAACGAATTGATTTCTCGACTTTGCACACACTTTTGACATTTTACTGCATGGGAATGCACCTCCAAAACCCCATCCTTAATGAAATAAAGCGATCTATTTGAGGATAATGGAATATGGCAATGCCGAAAATATACACAGAGGTTTATTTGTGAAAGATGGGGTACATGGAAAGTACGCCAATTCGTGGAATGGCGCCTAAAGAATGATATCAAAATATGTTAATACATTATGTGTATCCTGTCGTCCCGTACCCTCATCAACTCTCCGTGTAAACTCTCTGTTTTGGCTATAACGATCATATAATACGATAAAGAATGCTTTGACATAGAAGTAGCTGTGAAATAACCATACTTCTTCCTACCCCTATAATCTATGTTATCCCACATTTTCTATGCTACTACATAGTACTCATCCATATACTACTCTCACCCTCGCTTATTCGTTCCTGCAACACAGGTTTTCACAACGGCTTTTAGAGTTTGGAGGCAACTCATTCGCTCTGTTTAAGACTTGGGGACGTTCACCAACTTTTGTGCAAACACAATGAACTCTTAAAAGCTTACTGTTGCATATTAAAATTAATTCAAATATCCATTTATCCATCTGTTAAAATCTCAATTGTAATCTAAAATTCCCCAATTTATAATTCATTAGTTTACCTTTTGAAAGAAAATAGTGTAATATTATATTTAATAACAATAAATTAGTCCCAAAGACCGACGGTAAAAAAACTATATTATTATCACTAAATTATTAAGTATTTATTAGGATATATCCTGATTTTTACTATATTCTTTAAAAATATTTAGAGGCTTTTGTTAATGTAATTTTTTAATTAAATACCGAATAAAATTGTCTGTTTTTGATAAATTTTTTGTGTTAACTATTGTAGTAGATACAAAGTTTTCAAAAAATAAATGGTTTTAAACAATAACAAAATATGTTGAACATCTTTTTCAAAAAAAAATTTCTTGGGGTTTAAGAGGTAGGGATAAAAATTCTAAATTTTTGTTTCCCAAATTTGATTATTTTGTAAAGATGCTTTAATTGAGGGTATAAATGTTTTTTCTGGTATCATTCAAATACATTTTTTGTGCCGCATTATAAACTTGTTGTACCGTGTACCACAGTTTTAATGCATAAATCATGTGACAGAAAGTATGAAAATCATATTGAACTAACGGACTGAGTTATGGGAAGCGTAGTGTCTATCAAATCAGACAGCCAACGAACTGAACGATGAGCATTTGTATTGTGAGTGGAGCTCACAAAGAGGGTACAATCACCGCCAACTGGCCACAGGGTATACCTACTCATTACTCATACACTACAAAACAAACTGCTGCGGCATGGGCATGAGACTATTATCACAATACGTATTCTTCTACTTAGACGACCATAATTTACTATGAGTTGCACATTTATAATGTTTTATGGATCATCATGATCATAAATTCATGATTATGGGCATATCTGATGTCTTAGGTTACATATAATCAAATTATGGGTTTAAAATAATGGACAACTAAATGGTTACATCAGGGCAGGGTAAGAGTTTCTAATCACAAAATTTTGTTATTTGCCAATTCTATTAATGTAAGTTATGAGTATTTACTTTGTTGCCACCGTCTCCGCTGTTGCCGTTGGGGGGTATCGGGGGCTAGCGGCAACAGCATAACAGCGGAGACAGTGGTGACACGCTAAAACCACTGGCGGCAACAGCGGCGACACGCTACAACCACTAGCGGCGACTCGCAGCAATCACTAGCGGCAACAGATTAAATCTGATTAATGTGTCTCTGTTGCTGCTGGTCAGTGTTGCCGCTAATGGTTTTAGCTGTGTCGCCGCTAGTGGTTGCAGCGTGTCGTCACTGTTTCCACTGTCTCCGCTGTTATGTTGTTGCCGCTAACCCCCCATACCTCCCAGCGGCAACAGCGGAGACAGGGGCAACAAAGTACCGCTGCCTAAATTCAGCCGTTCTAACAGCGTTAGTTTTCTAATTAAATCGTTTATTTCATAGCTGAGGTTAGGAATTATTTGGGATTGGTAGACTGGTATTATGGAGATGGATATATGTAATTTTAGACACTCGTATGTCAAAAATAATACAAAATGTATTTTTAATGGGTGCATTGTATTTGACACAATTAGTGAAATGAGTGCAGTAGTGGGGTTGTTTTAAACAATGAGGACACATTTTTCTGATATAATTAATTTCAAATGCATTCCTTTGCGCTTCGTAATATTAACATATTGCCAAGCAAAATATTTATCGCTAAAATTATATTCTTGCGTCATTATAGACATTCGGTTGAGGGTGCATAGAGTACATACTAGATACACCCTCCCTACCAATGCAATGCATTCGACCTTCGAATAAGTACTAGAAGATACTTAATACTTGCATATTGCATATGCAAATAATGTCAGTATATACCTATTGTAAATTGTTATCTTAGTAAATATGATTTACTACTAAAATACATCTTTTATAAGTGGATCGATTTGGTGGTGGTTTTAGAATGATTGTTATAAGTAGAAATCCCTATATTCCTGGAATTTGAAATAGTATATACCTGCATCAATAAATACCTACCCAGACCGGGAGTACGTTTGCGTTACTATAATTGAATTGAGGTCTCTTCTGGGTATTGGAATAGAGTTTGGGTTTCCATTCATCAATCAAGAATCAAGACCTCCAGACAGATCCAGTATAATGATATTATTATCGCGGGGTATACCACAAAGCGAACGAAAACATATAAATTTCCCTATAGAGAGTAAGCGGAAACGTAAAATTGCGTAACTCTGTCTGAGTGCTACTTCCACTCCCTGGAAATGGTATTATAGTAAAAGTAAGATACAATATATGTATTGATGATGATATATGATATATATTGTAATTATATAATAGTAATTTAGCATCGAATAACGCAAGCGCATAATATATCAGCCGGTATTCTCTAATAAGATAAGAACTGAATTGAAAAATTTGACTTGGATGCACGGCGCGGTGTGTATGACGAAAGAAAGGTGGTAAAGTGATAAGCCATGGTTGTTATATGGCGCTCTGATTCCAAATCTTAAAATTAAGTAGTTGTATTTCGATCAGGTAAAACTTGATCAAATGTTTAAATTATCACGAACTTTGATATCTATTTTTAAAGCAATAGCGATAGGAGTGCCCACGGGAATAACGATTGTAGATTTAGTTGGATATGTTGCAAGAGTTGAAGGATACTCAATGCAACCTGTATTTAACCCCGATGGATCCGAAATCTGTGACTATGTTTTCCTGCACAACTGGCCAATAGCTACAAACTCATATAACTCAATCCGACGAGGTGATATAATTGCTGTAATATCTCCACGCGACCCAAAATTAAGGATTATTAAACGAGTAATTGCCTTAGGGGTAAGAAAATTAAATATTTTTGGGTGTTCGCATTTCGTTTTAATATATTTTGAAACTGAAATGTGTTCAAATGATAACGCAAAGTTTTTTTAGGGGGACGTGGTGGAAACCCATGGATATTACAAGCCGTACGTAACGGTTCCACCAGGTCACTGTTGGATTGAGGGCGATCATCGTGGACAATCATTAGACTCTAATATTTTTGGGCCAGTTGCCTTAGGTTTAGTAAAATCTAAGGCAAAGTGCATAGTGTGGCCCCCAAGTCGCTGGCAAATATTAAATGTTGAAATGCTCAAGGACAGAATTCCCATCAACCTTGTAGCAAATAAAAAACTAATAGACCATTGTGACTTAGATGTGAGTATACAAGTCGACTAATTATAATCCAACATTCAAAGAGATTTGTTCTTAACTGTCTTTCCAAATTAATTTTTTTACGTTGTGGCTGGCATTAGAAAAGTAGTAGAATAGCAATTTTCTGACTTGTATCATCATTGTACTTATAGCCAGGTCTGAATACTTGAATATTGTTAGTAGTACTTAAAATGCGCACACTATCATTTTCTGATTGCATAGAACTCAAGTTCTCCGGCAGTGTCCTTAAAAATGCCGTTTGCTTCGGAGATTGTGATAATGACGGATTTAACGAACTGATACTCGGTACTACCGGAGGAGATTTGTTTGTTTATAGAAATGACAGGTGTCTTTGTTGTGCTACAGACTTGGGGACAGTCTCCGCTGTAGCTGTTGGAGATCTTCTAAATATTAGTCGGAATGTTTTAGTGGCTGTTACTGTAGAAGGCTGGTGCCACATCTTTGATGTTCAGTATGAATTTAATTCCAGTGAGAAAGTTCTTGATGCGGATTTCTCACAGCCAACCTCTTCGGATTATCATCATATTTTGAGCCCTTTCCACTCTCAGCGGATTGTGTGCAACACAAAAGTTGCAATTCTTGGAGATGTCAATGGCGATGGACTGCTGGAATTAATAGTTGGACTGACCGATAGGGTTTTGCGAACATATCAGTGGAAATCCGAATTTTTTATGGAAGAAACGGTAATTTGCCTCTAAATATATACTTCTTTCCTATAATTTTTGTCAGTATTTAGCTGTATGTATTGCAAGTAAAAATAAATTGAAATTCAATATTTTTTATATCCTTTGTACATAGCACGCTGGTAAAGACGATATTAGGGACGAGGAGTTCAAATCGGAAATCGAAGTGTATGACGGTCGTTTGTACCCAATGAACAAATGGGAATTCGCCAGTCAAATTGGATCAGTCTCCTTGCACTCTAATCAAAACCTTATATCAATTCTAGTCGGCCAACCTGGAGGCTCGGTTACAAAAATTACCGAGTCTCTTCTTAGTCGTCCTATAAATGAAAAGGCTAGTAGTGGAGCTAGTGAATTTAATTTATTATCGGTAGTGGAACCAAATTCAGCCAACAATTCACAATCACTCTCTCAGGATGGATCTGCGAAAACAACAATCCAAGATTATTCTATGTAAAAGATAATTTTCAACTCAAACAATTTTAAAATATTTGTTTGAAAAGATCGTTAGCTTGAAAATGTGAAAATAATTGTTGAAATACATTATTTTTTAACAGATTACGAAACGCTTCTCCCGCAGACAATATTCTTATTGAACACTACGAATTGGATAAAAGTAACATGAGAAATCAAAACATTTCTACTGAAGTAGCTGGGAATGTCTCATCTAATAGTGGTGACAATGACAGAGATTCTTATGCCATTGCAACGACTGATGGAACTGTACTAATTGCCAAAGGAAATTCAATTGAAAGGTAATGTGCTTTTGGAATCAAATTAGTACACTTTTGAGCATCTATTATTTAGACTGTTTAGACATAGCATTTAGTTAAACAGGTATGATTTTATAGCTATAATGGGTTTCAATACCTAAAAAATCGTGACTAGCTTTTTGAATTCTATAATTTTGTGTTTATTTGCCAATTTTTGAGGGAATTAGTAACTTATTTAACCTTTTTTGCGTTTGATTCTAATTTATAAAGATGAAATTACACTTTGTTTTTAGAACTTTTCATTGCGATCATCAGATACTTGCATTGCATCAACTTAATGGGAAGGTAATCTTCGTTGGCTGGGAGGGGGACACTTATATTCTGGACACAAAGACTGACCCATCCGTAGATAAGTCAATTATACGATTTCACTTCGATGAAAGTGTTGCAGGTGATGCTTGCTAACTATGTTAACCTATTTGATTAATATAAAAACTTTTCAAGTTTAGTGTATGTATACTAATTTCAATAATTTATTTTAGGCTTCGTTGTCGGGTCGTATGCTATAAGCAGGGAGGATAAAAACGATACCGCCAAACTGATGAATACTTATAGTATGGCTTTTGTTACTTTTCACGGGAAAGCATATGTCTACGTCAACGAATTTTTGGAGTAAAACCTTAGTGATCATAGTCGAATAAATTTGTTTGTACGAACGATATCCAACCACAAGTACAGAGTTACTTATTAGTAGTGTGCATTTAATTTTTGATAAGTTATTTAATTGACACACCCGATATAGACAAGTAGAAGTAAACTGGTAGGAAATAATATTTAAAGTGGTATTATTATTGTGTATCTCAGCCTAAATTGTACCACAAAAATTTTAAATATTTAGCCAAAATTTTGTAAGTTCTTTAATTTAACGTTCAAGTAAATAAAATTAAAATAACCATGTCATTAGTAAACGAAATATTGGAAAGATTTTCTAAAGAAACTGAAAAACCACTCATTTTATTATTTTTTCGTATAACTGCATTCCCGTTCGTTTAGATTAAGTAGACACTAATTGTTAAAACAATTCTATACATTTACATTCTTCGATTCTTTAGTCTTCATCCTAGTGATCCTAGTCCAGATAGATTCAAACTATTCTTATAGTGTCTGAGTATATAGGATTTGCATGTCAGCAGTTTGTATATACAATATTTACAATTAATGTGCACATGTTAGTAATTCATAAAATATTTTATGAGAATTTTTATTTTAGCATTCCATCTTACTTTGTTTGTACAATAAATCTAAAAGCTTGGAAAAAACAACTTTACTTAATTTAAAGGCCAACAAATACAATAGTGTTGGCTTCATTTTATGAATACACAGAAAAGGCAATATAAATGCCAATTTATTATTAACATCAACACATCATCATAATGTGTCAAAAGTATGCCGGAAGGCAAAATACAGAGGAGCTAAATAGAATTAGATTATACAAATAGATGAGTTAATATGTTTTTGAATCAGAAGTCTTGGAACTGTTTGCTTTCTAATTTGGTTTTTAAAATTTCCAAATGACGCCTCGCCTCGCATTGTGGAAAGTTACCCAAGTCATAGTATTGAGGGGCGATTTTTAGGAGCCATTCAGGCTTTATATCTGTTACTGTTCTTATATAGTTTTTAGTGGTGAGAACGAACTCATTGTACAAAACCCACTCTGGTTTATGGTCTAAACAAGTAGAAGGGTGCAATTGAACCGTTTGGTTGTCCTTAATGGTAAGATAATGTCCACTCCTTTCCAAATGAGCTACCTGTAATCACAAAAAATAATTAAGTCTGAATTCCAACCTTAGAGCAACTGGTAAAAGCAATTACTGCTAAATTGCATGTAATTACCTGCATGAAGAATCCTGAAACCAAAGCTTTTCGAATATTAATATAATATTCTCGAGATGTGAAGTCAGTGGAACTCCTCTTCAGATTAAAACGGTCCATAATACGAGATAGCTGTTGTCTTACATTGTCAGCTTGTTTTAAACTTCGGAAATTTATAAAATTTTCATAACACCATTGCGGATCTTCATTATCTGTAGAAATTAACAAATGATACATATTAACATTTCAGTACATTAAATCGAATACAGTTTAGTAGTCTGATGTACTTGTTAAGAAACAACATACTTTGTTTGAATGCATGATAAACATTCAGTAACGTCAAATGATCCCCGTCTATGTGGGCGAAGCGAAGCTTGGAATCATCCGCAGCTTTTTTTGTGTCATTAGGTCTGACAAAACACTGAGGCACTAAAATAAAAATAAAAAATTAATGACCGATTTGCTTCAATTACTGAACACATTTTTAGTTTTAGTAGAGTCTAGTCAACAAAGGTAGTCTAATGCAGTTCAAAACGTAATAAGTATTTATAAGCACCCAGCTTAGACAAAAATTATGTACATATTACTTAAATCACTTCTAATTAATATTATCTACCATTATTGTCTTGACCCAATAATGTACAATGTAATTACATACCGGAAAGCATCGCTGTTATCGAGAGAATTTCATTAGAACAGCTGTACTCTGTGGAAGCAATTAGTAATTTTGACAGCTGAGGATCCAGAGGAAACTCTGCCATCATAGCTCCAAGTTCAGTCAAGTTTCCATCATCGTCTAAAGCAGCTAAATAGTTCAACAATTCCAACGCTCTCATCAGCGTTTCAGGGGCTGGGGGATCCATGAAGTCAAAATGAACCAAATCGTCGATTCCCAATTTCTTCAGATTTAATACCACTGAGCCCAAATTAGATCTTAAAATTTCTGGATATGTATTTTCTTGCATTTCTTGCTTGAATGCCTTCTCAGTGTATAACCTGAAATATTAACATTATATTTCAAATTAAATCAAAAATCATAATAAATACCACTAAACCAATAGCCAAAAACCCTGTCAGTGATTTTAGAGTTGAGAGTCTGAGTCACATATATTAGGTGGGTACTTTGATCAGACTTTCACCTTTAATAATATTATTTAGAAAAATTAAAAATGACGTCCCGTGACTTTCTCCTATTACTTGGAATAGTACCTGTAAGTAGAGGCTACAGTGCCTCTTTATCCTCAGTTAGGGTTTTTGTATAAATCTTTGTCTACATTTCGGAACTTATTGATTGAAAGTTTCTTTCATTCCTACACCTCTAATTTTTTCCAGTAAAAGTATATAATAATATAATCTCAGACTTGGAAAAAATTACCTGTCTATATATGTCTGTACGTGTGGTAGGGAGAGCCTAGGGAGCCTGCATATATTACGTAACGCAAAACCCCCACCCCCATGTGTAACGCAAGTGCTGACTGCAACACTTTTGGGTATCCCCTCCTCCCATCAACTGCACACGTAATGTATGGATGTTCCATAAAAGCAAAATGCGCAAGCCCAAATTAATGTTTTCAATAATGTACCCTAGCGCATACCTCCATGTACTAAATTTAGCACATGGAGGTATGCGTTGGAGTACATTATTGAAAACATTAATTATTTTAAACAACCGAAATGAGTCGTTTCATAATATTATTGCAACATTAAAATAATAATAGAAATTTACATAAGAAGGTTGAATGGTGGTGAGTCGTGATTAAATGGAAATGATTAGCGAAAGGGGACGTTTCGTAATGGTCGCAATGTGCCTTATTAAATAGCATTTCAAAACTTCTAATACAAATTGGTTCCCCTATATCGACAAACTTGTTTAACATTTTTTAGTAGAGCTGAGCTGGTTTTACTTTTTTACTACCCTCTTGATTCCTTTGGCAGTTGGCACACCTTTTTTAGAATTAAATAACAGTCTGGATAACTAACTATTTATTCTTTAAAAATATTTATTCGTAAGTTGACTCATTCGGTTTGTACGTTTATCTAAAATCCCACGGGGAATCTAATTTCTTTTGATTTAGAAAAGGAGCTTTTTGGTGACCTTTTGGGATTTTTTTCAAAAATGGAATGTTTCATTGTTCTCTGTATTCGGCGCTACGATCTACAGTTATTATTTTGCTTTAGGAAATTCTTTTTTAGCACGAAGTTGGGGTTGCAGCTAATTTTTCCAACCAAAAGTATATTAATTTAAATAAACTTTGTATTTCCAAAGTTAACATAATAACGCAATGGATCTTTTCGAAATTGTTTTTATTACTGTGTTGGGTGGCCTGCTGAATTTCTCTTGAGTGCTAGGTTTGCCCCTTAGCTGGGTTCACTAGTAATAATATAAACTGCTACAATTGTAAGTGTATATGAATTTTTAGTCTGCCCATGCTTCATGGAGAAAGCTCTCCTATTTCGATTGGCTGGAGCCATTATAATAATTATAGTCTAGGTACTCAAAGTATTGTCTATTAAGCCTTCTCATAATGTATGACAATTTTATGCTATTTTCAATATCCAAAATCTATATAGTATATATTATATAGTATATAGTGTATACTTTATACATAGATGTGAAAGTGAGTGGGTGAAAGCAACTGGATTTTCAATTACCTGAAGCATTTTCCTGGTCTTGTTCTTCCAGCTCGTCCAGCCCTTTGCTGAGCTGAAGCTTTACTGATAGGGGATACTAACAATGACTCTACACGAATTCTTGGATTATAAACCTTCTGTTTGGCGAATCCTGGGTCTATTACAAAAACTACACCATCAATGGTTAATGATGTTTCAGCAATGTTGGTAGAAACAACCACCTAAAAAGAATAGAAAATATTATATGACAAGGAAAATATAAATTTTATAATTGTAAAGGTTTCAGTATAAATGAAATAGAATAAACTTGATTTAAAACAAGCATACTTTTCGTCCAATCGCTCCGTTTGGTTTCCGTCCCGGAGGGGGCTCAAAAATTCTTTGCTGCAAATTAGGAGGTAATGTAGAATATAGTGGAATGCATTTCAATTCTCCGACCTCAGGACCCAGGTTATCAATTTCTCTTTTAATACGTTTGCAAGCTTCTTCAATTTCCTCTTGGCCAGTTAAGAATAGTAGCAAATCCCCTTCTACTTCTTCACACATATGAATCTGAATTACTGTACGAATTGCAGCTTCCAAATAATCTCTCTCTGGCTCTGGCGTGTAGAAAATCTCTACTGGATGAGTTCTTCCAGGTACATTCATCAATGGTGCGTTATCAAAATATTGCTATTACCCACAAAATAAAATTTAATCATAAAGAAATACAGACATATTTATACATTAATTAAAAATTTAAGCATTTGCTTACCTGGAATTTTCCAGCATCCAATGTTGCTGACATAATTACCAATTTTAGATCGTTTCTTTGCTTGATAACTTCTTTTAGAACACCCATTAATATATCCGTTGCTAGAGTTCTCTCGTGAGCTTCGTCAAGTAAAATTACTTGATAATTTTCCATCATAGGGTCAGACATTCCCTCACGGAGTAACATACCGTCCGTCATATACCTTTGTGATAAAAAACGTAATTATTAGTAAATATTAAATTAACAGTATAGCAAGTTCTTCATGATATATGATGTATTATAAGGTAAGGCTTACTTGAGAAGTGTTTTGGAACAGGAGCAGTCCTCAAAACGTATACTATAACCGACTTCCTGACCAAGACTAACGTCCATCTCTTCTGAAACTCTTTGAGCGACAGACATTGCTGCCACTCGCCGAGGTTGTGTGCAGGATACGGCTCTTTTACCAACACCCCTAGAATACTCAACGCACCATTGGGGTATCTGTGTTGTTTTTCCTGAGCCAGTTTCTCCCACTGAAATTGAAAAGATTAACAATTATACAAAAAATTAACCAGTAAATTGTAATACGCGGTTAAAACAAACTCGTACCTAAAACAATTGTTTGGTGCTTGCTAAGCAAATCCATGAATTTTTCTTTGTATTCCCATACAGGCAGTTGTTTCCGTTTCTTGAGTAGATCGAAATATCTCGGGGTGTACACCATTGTGCTGTATGGATTGATTTGAGGTACTGGCTTAATAGGCAATTGCCGGTTCATGTTGTCTTCAAGTTTACTACAAGAAAAAAATTGGCAACTTTTAATACAACTTCAAAATAATTATACAACAAACGTAACAACTACAACCATGTAGCACAGCGTGCTACAAAGTGTTTTATTGTCTGTGTAATATTATAATACATGCGACTTTGTTGTAGTTCCAAAAATTATAATTGTAATTGCAAATGTTTAAAAAAATTTAAATTTTGCATTACAAAATGAACTTTAATAAATAATTAAGATATTGTAAAACAACTATTTAAACTCACGACTTCTTGGAGTTAATTGAGTCTGGAATGTCCAGTCGGCGTCTTGACATTTTAAATTCTATTTCTTCTTTACTATAGTAATTCTAAAATAAATAGATCTTCACCCACAGCAAGCTAAAAGGTATAAAAACCATTTGCATTAAAATAAAGATAGTATCAAATGGTATACTTTATCTATTCATGAATGTGAATAGATCAAGGTTGCAGTGAATATCTAGAAAATAATTATTTTGCTCTTCACTAATTTATAAATGTAGGAAAAATCAATTGTATCAATGCAAAGTTGAAAGTGTAAATAAATAACACAGGTTGCTTATCTCTCAATACATTTAGATATGGAATTTCTTAAAAATTTGTATATATGAATTAAAATATGAAATATCTAATGATTTAAATTCTTTTACTGTTTAAATATTGTCAAAAATTACCCCAGAACTCCTTTCTTAAACACAGTAAATGAGCCAAAGGAAATAGTAACTTACAGAACTCCTTTTAAATGTTAACTATATTCACTACCAAACTAAACTTGCGAAAACGATTTGATTGTGCTTAGGAAGCATTTAGGGCTTTAGTAAGTTACATGCTTTTGAGCATCAATGTTAAAACGACTATGAAATCTTATGGATACATGAAAAGATTACGTACCATTAAAACGTTGCAGACAGGACGTAGGACTTAATAGTTTGTATACGAATAATTACGATTTCGACACAACAATGATTACAAGTGAACAAATATTTATGTATATTAGGCAGTGAAGGCAGAAATGCTTAAATAAGTAATGCTTTCTACGTAAAACAATTTAATAGGGAACACTAACTCAAGAAGATATATTTTTACGTATCTCCAGTTTTAAATGTTGTGTTGTATTTAATTCAATTTGGACTGAATTTTCGAACCTACAAAGCGTTAATAAGTTGTAAAGCATAATGCAACTGCAGGGACTGTCTTTGATTTTAGCTTGCGCTGTTGTAGAGTGGTAGACTCGCACGTCGTTTCATTTTCGCTGTGTCTTAGCCCTTTTCAGACAGATATTCGTAATATTATAAGATAGTACCCAACAATCCAAGTATATTATACGAATGCGTCGTCTACCTTAATTGGCTGCATGCTAGATTTGTACTAAGTTATACATAGGTGGAGGCGGCAAAGTTAAAGTGATACCCCATTTGATGGGATTATCGGACATATATTCTACGAACGACGGGACGACATGCTATTATCGCCCTACAGACACTAAAGTCATGTTACATACATACTGTGTACATTTCGTTTTCAACGTTCTATCTAGGCTGACTTTGCACGGGTTAAAAGCACAACGTAAAATGTCGTTGAACGAGATGATCAGGGTTAATTTTCCATCAACAGTTACGTTACATAATCATTATTTACATTGTAATTAGTCTAATTAGTAATTGAAGCCCGAGAATATTGTCAAGTTAGTAAAGTTGCATTCAGCTTTTAGTAATCACCAAAGTGCATTGGTTATATTTTATTCGTTTCCAGAAACATTAATATATGTTTCAATTTTTTAGTTTATTTTGAAATGAATTATGAAATTATAAATAAATTATATAAGAATCAGTTAAATGCTTTTGTTCAGAATCTGATTTACGATTTACCATTTTCGTATAATAAATATATATGAGAAAACTGCAATTATGCAGGACCGAAACCTCTGAACTGACCGAAAGATAATTCTCATTTTACCCTATTTAATAAATATTTAATTAATTGGCCACGAAGCAATGATATTGGCATGCAATGCATAACATCAAAATATTAAATAATTGATAAATTGATTCTCGATCCTCTGTTACGAAACCCTGTTTCGAAGGTTTTAAATTCATGCTGAAAATTGTATTGTAGTTGTATGAAGCAGCGTTATTGTATGATAAATCAATGCTAGTACGTTGATGAAGAAGCATGAAATACCATACCACAACATAATAGTCAGTCAGTACTCAGTTCTGGAGTAAAAATAATTCCTTGAAGAGTACAGAAAATACGTTATGTAGTGTATACCACATGTCATGACCATGTAATAGCGGCTGAATTTAAAATACGCACGTTGTTCAGAAATACAGATGAGCACTTCATCTGCTCCAATCCAAACCTCATCAAACTGTTTTAAGTTTAGAATTAAACAACCACGACCACGTGTGAGGAACTGGTTTTGCACTTGATATTTTGTGTTGACGCTGCTGGATAGAATAATCTTCTGTTAGGTTGTAGATTAGTGCCTGGTATATAAAATATTATTTCAATCCAAAATGTCCAGACTCCAGTGATAAATAATTAGCTTGTAACCAAAACAATTACAGTTTCACTATCATCGATTTCTCACGTGGCCTTTTCTGATAATTGAATTCAAAGAAATGGCCAAGTTCAGTGATATGGGTTTAGATGACAGACTTTTAAAGGTATGCATTTATTTATCTTACAAGTACGTTGTACTTTATTTTTCATCAGGATAATTGATTTATGAAAACGCACAATGCGCGCATAACTACTTTTGCGTTATTATGGATTTCTTTTCGAAAATCAGAATAGTTAACCTGATTCAGATGTCAATTAGCAGTTATTTATAAATTCCTTTGACATGTTTTGCTCACAGTCGATCGCTAATCTTGGATGGAAAGAACCTACTTTGATTCAAGAAAAAGCAATTCCATTAATACTGGAAGGGAAAGATGTGCTTGCAAGGGCACGAACTGGTTCCGGGAAAACAGCTGCCTTTTCATTGCCTGTCATACAGAAAATATTGACTATCAAAAGCAGTGCCAGAGAACAGAGCATTCGTGCTTTGATCTTAGCTCCTAGCAAAGAACTCAGTCATCAAATATTCAGTAACACTCTTCAGTTGACGTCTTTTTGCACCCGAGACATAAAAGTAGTGGACATAGCCAGTCAAGGGGACCTCCAATCTGTGAAGTCTTTGCTAAATGAAAAACCGGATATTGTTGTTGCTACTCCGCAAAGAATTTTAGCACATCTCCAAGGAAAAAATTTAGATCTCAAAGAATCCTTAGAAATTCTTGTAATCGACGAAGCAGATTTAGTTTTTTCTTATGGCTTTGAAGATGACATTAAAAAACTGATGGGATACCTTCCCAAAGTTCACCAATCTATTCTCGCTAGCGCCACTTTATCTGAGCAAGTTATGGAGCTTAAAAAATTGGTACTAATCAACCCTGTCATTTTAAAGTTGCAAGAACCATTAATGCCTTCATCAAGCCAATTAGCTCATTATGTTATTAGGGTAAGAAATTTATTTACCTGTACAATTTCAGTTACTTTACTGTTTACTCACTTTACTGTATAGTTTATGGCGTGTAAACATTACTTAATCATAAATAATTGATTTTTTCCTACTGATGGGGATAATATTTGCTAAGGGTGGGGGATTAAGTAATAACCGTAACCATACAATACAACGAACGACTCCTTCATAAATAAAAATATAATAGGGCCATAATAGTTCTTATCATCACCGTTGGGGCTTTATAACATTAATTGTATTACTCCTAACTTTTTAGGCCGAAGAAGAAGACAAATTCGTCCTTATTTATGCCTTATTTAAACTGAGTCTTGTAAGAGGAAAATCTCTAATTTTTGTAAATACCGTGGACCGGTCTTATAAACTCAAATTGTATTTGGAACAATTTGGCATCAGTTCCTGTGTACTGAATTCAGAGCTCCCTCAACTTTCTCGCTGGCACACGGTGCAACAATTTAATATGGGAACTTATAACATTATAATTGCCTCGGACGATCGGTATTTAGATGAAAAGCCCGTAGTGAAAGACGAACCATCTGAAAGGTAGGATTTTTCTAAAATACACTGTGTTTAATGAGAATGGTTAAAAGTTATTAAGCTAATTGATTTGAACATATTTGTAATTACAGCGAAAAAGCAGAGACGAGTAGCAGTTCAAAAAAGAAAGTGCCTTTTAAGCGTGATAAAGAATCTGGAGTAGCTAGAGGAATTGATTTTCAATTTGTCTCCAACGTTATTAATTTTGATTTTCCATTCGATTCCTCGTCATACTTACACAGAGTAGGCAGAACGGCTAGAGGAAATAATCAGGTAATTTTGAAATTCTAATGAGAAATTGTCTGTAGTTTAATTAAGTGATCTATATCCATATGAAATGATTCAAAATTTTATTTCTTTGACATTTTTTTCTATATTACAGGGCGCTGCTTTATCATTCGTATCTATGAAAGAAAGTGATTTGCTTACGGAGGTAAGTTACAACTCATTAAATTCAGATTGAATTCGAATTACTAAGTAAAATCTATTAAATTGAATCGGTATGGTAGGTGGAAGGAGTTCTGGAAGAACTAAGTGGAGACCATGAACTAAAAATACAACCGTTCAATTTTAAAATGGAAGAGGTTGCTGGATTTCGATATCGAGCCAAGGATGCTTGGAAGGCAGTTACTCGAATTGCTGTCAGAGAGGCCCGTCTCAAAGAGATACGTTTCGAAATAATGAATTCACAAAAACTCAAGGTAATCAATGAATTACAATTCTCTCAAAAAAATTGGATATTATTAGTTATGACTTTTTGGAATAGAAAACAAATATATTTTTTACCATTTTTTATCTTAGTTTTTTAAAGCTATCTACGTAAGAGAATATTTTTCATATGTTAATGAATCATTTATTGTATATACTGTAATTGTCTAGTATTTTTAGTTGGGTACCAAATTCTATAGTTGGTAAATATAATGTAATTGTTGCAAGCTCACTCTTATGTTTTTTGGGGTCTTATTGATATGCAGGGATATTTTGAGTCAAGACCTCACGAGCTTCATGCCTTGCGCCATGACAAGACTTTGCACACTGTTAAACAACAACAACATTTGAAAAATGTACCAGAGTATATCGTTCCGAAAACTCTTAGACAAATCGGCCGAAACAGACCAAGAGATTCTCATGGTGCAGGACCGAATATGTCCTTCAGTGGAAAAGACAAACGGCGAAAGGGTGGAAAATCCAAAGTAAAATTTTTAAACGAAATATAAGTTCATCAAGATTTATTTTATTTCCAAACAACAATAACAAAAATAATTTATTTCTTGTTTGTAGAAACGTAAGCGTGACCCTTTGGAAAGTATGCAATTCGGTGGAATTAACAAGAAGAAACATAACAAATCAACATAATCAATCTTTAAAAAATTACGGTTTTAACGAATGTAATGTACTGTATTGTGAATTAAAACGTATTTTATTTGTAACAGGTTAAGTTTCGTGTAATTGTATTTTGGTTTTTTCAATGGCAATGAGCATTTGTGACTTTGTGACATAATATATCAATCGTTAGGAAGCCCGTAAAGATTAATTGTACCACTATCACGGTCTCGATCATATTTAACTTTATCATCGCAAGCGTATGCCAAAAGATTTTTGTTAGGATTCCAGGCGACAGTAAAAGTCGGTGAATCAACTGAAATAGCCGCAACCTAAGAAAAAAAATCAAAACAAAGCAATTTAATAATCGACAACTTTTTTAATTATTGGTTAGGAACTATTATTTGAGTTATTTCCATGATGTTTCGTATTCGTACTCTGCCACACTCCCTGGAAAACTACCAATATACTAAAAATCTGATGAATAGCGGTACATAATATAATATTTCTACTTGATACTTTCAATTGGGAATATACTTTTTCCATAAATTAATCCCATTTAAAATAATTCTTTTGACTTTTACTACTACGTTTTACAACAGCGCAACTTAAAAAGAAAATCGAAAAAAACTTTTAACAGTCTTTTATTAAAATGGAAATGGTTTTCCAAGAACTTAAGGTTTTAAATTGTTATAATCTTGTCCTAAAAACTAATTTATTTTTATTATTTCCTCCTTACTTCGTTTGTTGTTCTACATGCACATTCCAATAAGGAGGCCAATATTATGATTTCGTCACTTTTTAAAACAACTCTTCTGTGATTGAGAAAACCACAATTCTTTCAAAGACTATTAAAACACGCAGTACTTGATGTTTATGCAGCAATATACAGATATACAGCATCCACAGCATACTTTTTTGAATTTTGAATTTTTTGAAGCTACCTAGCTATTAAGAATTTGAATTTTCATATGAGTCTTTTAATTAATTACCTCCAAAGGGTGGGTACCCTTAACTACATTCATACTGTGTTTCAACACACTAAATTTATGTTTGTCTGTATAAATTGACTATTGAACTTTATCTGGGTACGAATCGGCTTTGGTTGTGGGAGTAAGGTGACGATACTGGCTTGCCTTCAGTGCTGACTGTTGTTAAAACAAGAAAAACTTCCTAATTAGCGATTTAATTAACTATGTACTTACCCTTTCTCCAGTTTCGACATGAGCGATGTCAATTGTTGAGTCTTCTGACCCTGAAGCTAGTAATGAACCATTGTGGTTAAAACTAATAGCTCGTACTGGCCAATCTAATCGCGAGAAAGTCCTTATGCATGTTAATTCCCTCACATCCCACAAAGATACCAGAGCATCAGCAGATCCAACTGCAAAATAATTTCCCGAGGGATGAAATTCGATGCAAATGCAATTGGAAGTGTGCGCTTGTAAATTGTACTGTAATGTCATGCTTGGATAGCTGCAATAAAAAACAGTTACAAGGTGAAATGGTCAAAACATAAGATCATTTCATTGAATTATAATATTTTATTTAGTACTTGTAGATGCAGATGTAACCCAATCCATTGGTTACGAAAAATAAATCGGAGGTTGGATTCCAGCAGATTTCATTGACTTCAAACTTGAAAGGTTCTTCACGTACAATTTTATTGGTTCGTACATCAATGAAAGTGACTAGATCTTCTTTATTTCCTGCAGCGATCCAATTCCCATCCGGAGACCACGAAATATTGATATTTTCCCCCTTAGTGGGGTAAGTATTGGTACCCTTTGCAGCCCTAGCATCCCATATTCTGACTGTCTTGTCTCCACTAGCGGTGGCTAACAGTTCCGGGTGGGTGACATGCCAGCATAATTGATCCACGGAATTAGTATGACCTCGGAAAGTGTGTTCTAAACGCTGCCGAACATTAATTAAACATGATATTAGCATTTTTATCATTAACTGACGACTGACAACAAAATAGTTGTATAGTGAAACTAAATTTGGCATTTGAATTTAAAAACATGAAAAGATGTTTACCAGTTTGTCCTTATCTAGGTAGTACATGGTGACACATTTATCAAACGATCCTGATGCCAATCTTTTTCCATCGCAGCTCCAGTCGACAGAATGAACTTTTGATGAATGTCCAGTATAATCTTTCACTCTATTGTTCTTTTGAAAATGCTCTCGAAGTTCTTCTAAACTTCCACTTTGACCTGACCTTGTTTCCTTCATTTTTACTGGTGCCTCTTCTCTTGAAGGCCAATTACAACTAATTGAATCAATAAACGAAATTGGAAATTAAATACTCTGACTATCAAGTTATTACAATTTACAATCAACAATTTAAATCAAAATACTTCGCGGTAGAAGTGCCAAGGAAAATGTTTGTTCCTGCGTTATGTTCATGGAAGTAAACCTTTGCAAGGAATGACCGATCTGTCTGTCTGTTTGTTTGACTGTCCGACCGTTAGCTCGATAGTCGATAGCGATATAACTCAAGAGTGGCTTGAGATAATCAGTTCAAACTTTCTGCACGTAATCTAGTGATGATGAGGATGATGAGGATGAAAAGTGAGGTTGAGCTGGAAAATGGACAAGATCTGACACAACCCCTTCCTGTGGACATGGTTCAAACCTAAAGTTGGTTTAACTTTAGTTATCAACATTGTAGAACGTCATAATATACCGAATTTTGAAAGGTTATGTCAGGTCAAGACCAAGTAGGGAGGTGTCACTAGGTTAAAGTTCATAGAAAAAGCATTTCACAAAACGTTAATCAAAGTTCCAAAACACCAGTATCTCCGCTCCCTTTTTACATGCATTTGACATGGTCTAGGTTTATATTTCCTCTTTTAGAACTTTAAAAATGATCATCTATGTCAAAAACTACTAATAATAATAATGGTAATAATCTAAAAGTGTATGCTCTATGGTTGAACTTCCAATAAAAAATTCCATTAACATACTTTATTTTTTAACACAATAACATGAAACACAACATTTGAATATCGTTTACTGTAAAACATAGTTGACTATATGTTTCAAATTTCATTCGTCATCAGATTTGTAAAAGAATTGATAAAAATGTATTGTATTTATTCCTTATTAGCTAAAAGCTAAAGGTTGCAATTTTTTGAAACAGGCAAATATTGCGCAAATAACAAATAATTACACGGGAAAGCTCCGAAATAGTACTATACACTATACAAGTACAAAAATATACATAGATAAATAATTTTGCAGCTCATACTCTTGCATATCATAATAATAAACCCTCAGAGAGATTGACAAGTTCAGATTCTGTAAAATGAAGGAATATTAAGGCCTCGGAGAGAAAACCGACCGTTTTGATGGGATGTGATACTTTTCTTAAAGCTGAGTGAAAGCATACGGTTAATTCACAAAACTTCAATGCACTCATACCATTAAAAATATTAAAAGATATAGTTATACATGTAGTGTCTCTTATATTAGTATTCCTATACTTATATAGTCTAGGGGTTCACTGACTGATATTTAAAACTAACCGCAAAGCAAGGTACTTTATTTTTGGGAAAAACAATAAAACACTTAGCCGAATGTTTTTAGGCTTCCCCGCCGCAGTGTCTAACTATCCGTCTCTTTGACGAGGCGGCTTCCCTTGCCGTTTTGTAATGTTATGCTGTGGCGCTGCTGATGAAGTGTGAAAATATATAAGCCTGGTGGAGACAGAATTTGCTCCTCCGGAGACAGTTTTGGGACCTGAGCCTCTTAACTCTTTCGTACTGCTTTGCAACGTAAAGCGTAAAGTCGAAAGAGTATATATATCTTAACTAATACTTATGTCATTTTGCTCCGCATTCAATATGTTATAAACCGAACTATCGGCCTTAAAGAGAAGAGACAGGAGAGAAGAGAAAAGGCGGGAGAAGGAATAAAGCCATAGTCTTGTGAAGTACCACATCCCATCAAATAGTGGGGTTTCTCTCCTAGCAGTGTTCGCGGCCTCAATTTTTCCTCATTTTAACAGAATCCGGACTTGTCAATCAATCGAACAGTTTGTTATTATAATAGTTATTGTGTGAATGGGTATAATACTTGTAAAATCATTTATGTGTCTAAAATGTACATATTATAGGGGTATAGTACTATTTCATGGCCTTTAAGGTTAACTATTTGTGTTATCTACCACATTTGCCTGTTTTTTATAAAATATTGGAAGCCTTTAGGTAGTAACGAATAAATAACATACATCGATACATCTTTAGCAAATCTTCTACAAATAAGATGCTGAATGACATTTGAAACATGCAATAGTAAACTGTGTATGTTTTGCTGTAAATGATATTCAAAGAGCAGTGCTGTAGAAGTAAAATGTCATAAAATGACTTTAGCTCGTAAATGGGATTTCTTTTAGGAAGTGCAAGTCCAGCCATTCATAGACCACTTTTACATTACCGGAAGTCCATTGCTATACTTTTAGACTAATTTTTCAGTAAGATCTCTAAATCGAATTTGTCCTTATTGGTCTGATCTGAAACACAATTATTAAACATTAATCCTTACTTTGGTGTTTGGTACCCATCTCTCATCGTCTCATCTCATTATTTCTTGTTCTTCAGGTTTCTGCGGTCGGCACAGTGTGCATGGCTGGCAATGTGATTCAGCATCAGTATTAAAAAATGAAAACATTTCTATAAATGTTGAGGACTCGATAAATGTTGCAGTGTCATGGTTAGTTATAAGTTAGAATACAAATGCCTGGTAGTTTGTAGCTTGGTAGGTAAGGTAGGAACTAGTAGGAAGGAATAGGCATCAGGTATTGAATGTTATAGCGTGAGACCTCGACCCGTGTGTGCAGTGAGATCACATTATCACATTCACAGTATAGAGTATAGACGGTTTTTAGTACCTTTACCTTCCTATCCAACACCTTTGGAAATTTAATATTTATTAAAAATTAAACAGGCTCTTAATATTTATAGCCAAAAATACTCTGATTACATGATGCTGCAAAAAATTTGGCAAATTCTTTAAAAGCAAAAGTGGGGTCACTCGATTTGCGTTCTATGAATTAGGAGTGTTCGTATAGGTTCTTTAGCTGTTTGTCAAAAACTGGTTAAGACGTGGCCTAAATTAAATTAGATGGACGGCTGACGGATTTATTGTACAAGTTGCTCTAATAACAGATATATTCGCTATATGCCGTATGTTATATGGGGCGTGGGACAGTGCAGAAAGTTCTAACATTTTGTAATTATAGTAATAGATGAAAGTCATTTGCGCTTGGTCGTTTTAGATAAAACATGAGAAACAAAATGCATAGAGTAGACTCCGTAGTAGACATGGAAGCGTCGAACAGCAACTGGCCAAAATTATACACAACTACATCAAATAATATGGTCGACTTTGTTGGGCCTGATTACATCTGTCATATTTGCATAATCTATAATTCTGATTTGAAGCCTAACTGGGGAAAGTTTGCATGTTTGCACGATCGTTCTCAACGTCGAAATGGCTAGTTGTTGTTGTTGTGTACTAGTGAAGTACTCACGCTCTCGGATCTCTCACAATCACACACACGCTTGCCAACAAAACGACTACGACTACAACTCACGTAACGTCCATGTCCATATCGCACTCTTCTATATCCTATTGCATAATATAAAGCAACAGCATAGCATAGAAAGCGATAAAAACTGTGCCGCAGTCGCATACTTTCCCAAGTCGCATTCCGGCGACAGAGACGGAAGGAGAAAAGGAACACCGGATTGACCAATCCTACATAAACTGCAGGATTCCTGACATTCCCGACATTCAACATTCAAGGACTGTCATTCACGACGTTGTGTTTTATTTTTATTTACCTGGGCAAAAATAACCATGCAAAAATCAACTGACAGGTAAAATATCTATTTATAAATTTCCTTTATTATTTTTAATTGTCATAATTTTTTTTGTCTTTTGCAAAAAAAACGTTGTTTTTCGCTTTAGTTTTTGGAGGTTGTATTGTTTTAATATCTATTTAGTCTTGGTTAAATAGCTGTATGTGCATTCGGTACTCTTGACTGCATGAAAAATAATTTTGTCGGGCAGAATAGAATTCTCATTAATTTATTAATTAGGAAGGGTAGGATGTCAAGTACGTATATGACGCATATCATAAGAACATTAACTAATGATGCTTGCTCAATGAACGGGTATTACAAATTAATATGTAATGAGCAATTTTACAATAGCAATGTACAATAATAGAAAGGTAATATGAGTCATGAAGCATCAGGTTGACATTACCAGTTAAGTGTTTTTAAATAGACTGAGTGACGTCTGAAATTGGGTTGTGGCGTAGAATTGTAGATTGACCTGTTAAATGTTCTATTTGTAAACGTTTGACGTAAACAGACGTAACTCCCACTGCTTGTCTAGCTGATACGAATTCTATTGAAATATTCTTATCGATTGTATTGTACAATACCGGAAAATAGAATATCTATTATTTATACTTTGTGGTATAATGTAGGCTAATGGTGCTTTATGTGGGTAACCTAACAATTTTATTTTAGATAGCTTTGTAAATAGCAGAGTAGGTAAACAAAAGATAAAATTAGACGACTGGTTATTCTGCTGTTGAACTTGTAAAGATAAAAGATAGGATTAGACTAGTAGAGATACAGAAAACCGATTGTAATTGGTAGAAACAAATCATCAAAAGCAATATTGAATATATTTACTATTGTTCCAGGAAGCGTAATAGTATAGTTGGATAGTGTACTAGTCTCTGGGTTTGGGTGAGTCATATGGCATTTGAGTGGGGAATTGGCAAATCGATAAAGAGAACACGAAAGTAATTGTGTGTAGTGTGGTGGAAGTGAAGTGCACGTAGAACTTTCATATTATTTCCTACATATATATCGGGTATTTTACATTTTAACATATATTACAATAAGCACATAGCGTGTATTCAGCTATAAATATTATCTCCCTTATCATTTGCATTTATGTTTCTGTATTGTGCATTCAGTCGATCTATAGTAGTCCGGCAGTCCGGTGTCGGTCGATGTTTCATCAACAAGTAGCTTTCTGTGGTATGTAAGGAATCAATTCAGCTTCGTTTACATCTCAATTCTAAAAATACATGTTAGTTCGATCTGCGGCTTTAGTAGTTCATCCTATATTTTATTGACGTGAGTATTTTTTGAACTACTTTTACATTTTGATTAATTACAGATTTGACCCTTTTTGAAGGTACTATCTAATGTTTCCAATATCATGACAATCTATTTCAAATATTAAGCTATTGAAGCTGTTGGGCCAGAAATTGATATAGAATGAATTTGGACAAAAAATTTGATCCTGGGACAGCTGTGGCTCCTACCTCCACTATAGAGATCTCTATGTCATGCAGGTAGGAAAGACTCGGGTGATTTTTTAAACGTCCATTGATTTTTTTGTTGCTATTTTTTATTTGATTGTCGAGATTTGATGTCATTTCTTCTGTAGGAATCTTTTGGATAAAGATATTTTGTCGAAATCGGATCCATGTGTCGTGGTGTATCATCGACCCAGAGGGTCACACCATTGGGTAGAGTTTCTTCGTACGGAAACTATTCGAGACAATCTCAATCCAGACTTCGCTTCTAAAGTAAATCAAATACGAAAAGCTGCTCAATATAAATGATGGAGACAATTAGGTAAAATGCATTTTGTAATCAGGTAACGATGGAGTATCGGTTTGAAGAGCAGCAGCCAATGAGATACGAAGTTTACGACATTGACACTCCTAGTCTCAATTTAGCTGAACATGATTTTTTGGGATTTGTGGAATGTACTTTGGCTCAGATTGTATCCGCGGGTCCTCAAGGTTTATCGCTTGCCTTAAACCAGACATCTTATTTGCCAACTTCTCCTCAGGATGGAAAGAAGTCCGCAGGGACCATTATTTTGTTGGCTGAAGAGTTGGCATCTCTTAAGGATGAAGTCACTTTTAAGTTTGGCGGAAGTTGTATCGGGACAATGACATGCTGCTTCATTCCTCCGACAGTTTTCTACGTACTGTCCAAAGTTAATGAAGGAGGGAACTACGTTGTCGTTCATCGAAGTGAACGAGTTTCGTCACAAGATCCGACATGGCTGCCATGTACGAAAACTGTACGCTCAATTTGCAACGGAGATAAAGATCGTGGATTAAAAATTGAGTTTTTTGAAAACCGAATGGGTGGAACGTTTGCGAAAATTGGCCACTGTTTCTCCACTCTGAATAATCTAATCACATTAGGCACTGGAGGCATTAAGCTAATCAATGAAGAAGGAAGGGTAAGACATTATGTTTAATGGAAATGATTGGGATGATTGATAGAGACTGGTTGAGATTAGTAATTTAGTGTGTAACTAATTGAAATAGGAAATCTCAAGTACTTTACTTGTTCTGTACTGTAAAGTGTCGCCGATTTATACATTTGTCGACTACATTCAGAACGGGACGCAAATACACTGTTGTTTCTCAATTGATTTTACTTGTAAGATCCCTAAAGACTATATTTGTGCATTTTCTTACAATTTTCCATGTCTTTCAGATATGTATACCAAGTTAACGTAATTCTGTTAATTAGCATCTAATGGAGATCCTGGAGATCCTTCGTCTTTGCACCACTTTTCCCAGAGTGCCAATAAACCTAATCCATATGAACAAGCCATTCAATCTGTAGGAGACATCATACAAGATTACGACAGCAGCAAGTTATTTGCTGTTCATGGATTCGGAGCAAGGATTCCACCGCAGGGAAATGTGTCTCATAACTTCTTCGTCACATTAACCGAGTCTCCGTATTGCTATGGAATACCGGGTGTTCTCGAAGGATATCGGTAATTATCATATCAAATATTCAGTAGACACAAGAACTTATAATATGTCAAACGACTGGACTAAATTGACGGAAAACTATTTTTATTACTTTAGAAATTGTATCCGCCAAATTCAATTATATGGACCTACAAACTTTGCACCGGTCATCAAGCATGTGGCTGAGCTAGCGTCTCAATCTCACACAGGAGAGCACTATTTTGTATTACTGATTGTAACAGACGGTGTTATTACAGATATGCCCCAAACTAAAGAAGTAAGAATATAATTTTTTGAATGATAAATCATTTTGACACAGATTCGATAATGGTCACGTAAACAATTTTGTAGGCAATCGTAAATGCTTCGGTTTTACCGATGTCAATCATAATTGTTGGTGTCGGGGGAGCGGATTTCGAAGCAATGGAAGAACTAGATGGTGATTCAGTGAAGATATCATTCAATGGACGACAGGCAGCTAGGGATATAGTACAATTTGTTCCTTACCGTGACGCTTATTCATGGATGCTCTCCACCGTTGGGCCAGGGATTGCTGCTGTACCTCAGCAACAAGGATACAATCAATATGGACCAAATTCTAATCCTTCATCGGGTTGGGCTGCAAACAATGACGCTACTCAAAAGATGGCTCAGATTAAATTAGCACAGGAAGTTTTGGCGGAAATTCCCGATCAATTAACTGGATACATGAAAAGCAAAGCAATATTTCCGAAACGGATACCATCAGCCGCTTCGTCAAGAAATGCTTAGATGCACTCATATTAATTAATGCCAATTTTGACCTCAAGAGTAATTACCTAGACTTTCTTTCCTCTAATTGTTATCACCCTCTCAGTACAATTTACAGCAGGGACACAATTAACTGAGACTAGAAACCAGTCCTACCCCTCCCTTTTAACATGAAAAGTCAGGCAAAAATTTGAGGTGTAGGAGGGTTTCTAGTCTCAGTTAATTGTGTCCCTGCAATAGATATGTGTACATTGTACATGCATAATGAAAAAAATAAATGTTAGTAGTTAGATACAAAATGTTTGGTGTTTAAGGTAGTCATCTAAAATCTCTTCTATTAACCCAAATGTTTGGTTTTTAGTTAAACTACAATCATCTAAACATTAATCAACATTATTAGCAGATATTGTGTGTGTTGTGTTAAGTCTTAATTGCTTAATCCACAATTTATATTATATGAGTGTATTTCAGTGATATTCAGATGGCAAATCTTTTCCCTGGCTTTCATATTGGTGATACTATGTAGCTAATTGTAGATTTACCTTATGACATATGAGCTACTATTAATGATGATACACTATAAATCTAAGCCACAAATTCTATAATAATAATAATGGTGCCTGCACTTAACAAGCTACCTTTTTTATTCAGCAATACCAAAAATGTAAAAGTACCTATAAATGAATTTAGTTAGAGTATAATTACGATAAATTCCAATTGTGCTTTACTGAATTACAACAACATACGACTTACTTTTAGGTCCAAATAATTAAATGCAGTAATCAATCGGGCGTGACAAGAGACAAAAAAGATTTCCCCCTCCATTAATGCATTTGCAGGAGACTTAAATGGTCTACTAAATACCTATTTATGCTGTATACAAACGCCACATTTAAATACTTGTTCGTCTGATTTTGTCCATATGTGATACCTGAGTAAAATGTAGCCATGCTTTGGGTTCACTGCATGAAATGACACGAATTGTGTGATGAATATCATAATCAATTTGGAATTGACCTTATCTCCCTACACTAAACCGTCAATAAAATTATTAGCCCAATCAATGCTGCACAAAAACCTTCTGTGAACTTCTCTTGCTCCAAATACAAATTACCTAAAGAACTTGATCTATAAATTAAGAAATACAAATTTTCATGTGACATTTTCTAATTAACGAAAAACTTACCTGTGTAATGTATATGGTTTCAGATGAATTAATAAGTTACTCATTTATGTTTTACATGTCTTGTGAGTATGTCATTATACCTATTTCTGTATAACACTAAGTGATCTCTGTTATTTATTATTAAATAGAATCCAAACTGCCCGGCTCAAACGCCAGCCTTTTAATAATTTAGCTGTTAATTATTACAATGCAATTTTTATTGTAGAAATATATGCTTATATCACTTATCTTAATTTCTTAATGTTAGACGTGACCGTTGTCATTATTGTGCTCTATTTATTCCTATTTCACAATAAATGATTTGTAAATCAATGAGATTAAATGTAAAATATATACGACCACTACTTATTTATTACATTATAATTTTGGGTAGATACGAAGTCATATTATATTTAAATAATCCAGCGTCAATTTTAGTTTTACTTACATCTCAATAATTTTGGTTAGTTTTTGTTCCTGTTCGTTTCCTTGAACGACAGGATTCTTAATACACTATATATTATCATTTCTGTAACTACATAAAATACAGCTCAATACTTGCGACATTCAATACTTTGGTGCAGAAAAGGTGTCTTCAATTAAGGGATCTCATCATTACCTGATTACTTGGAGTAGAAACATCCATTTTTATCATTGACCGATTTGTAAATGTCACAGGATGTGCGTCGGAATATCTACTTAACTAATAACCGTAATGACGCGCAAAATGTCAAGAACGGATGGTGATTAATTAGGAATCATGAGCATGGGTGTGGCAGTGTGGCTTAAAATAGCTACTTTTGGTATGAATTAGTTAGGTTAGATGTAGGATAAAATGATGGACAGTGATTTTGTCCTTAAGGACTGGCCAAAAATTGCATTAAAAGGAAAAATCTAGACGGGTAATTCGTACAGAGTGAAATTGACTTTCCATCTGTCTCTCTGCCTGGATAAGTTAGGGAAAAGGATTGATTGTGGCAGTCATGCAACAGCGAGAGGAAGCGATATGAAAACAGCTAGAGTATATATTTATTCTCTGCCAGACGACCTGGGAGTTTTAGACAGTAATGAATTATTTTGAGTGCGACCTTTATTTGATGTAAGCTCTTTTCCTGGAATGATTTCGCCCTTCAACTGAGATTATCATCACCATAGCATAGAATGCGCATCCGATATCTGGATTCTGGAGAGTTAACTTGCGCAAAAATTTCTGTCATGCGAAAACCACACTTACACAAGAAAAGCCTGTTGCTGATGCACTAATATCATATAGTCAGACATAAAATTTGCTTAGCGTGTTATATAAACAAACTATATACAGTTTGTTTTCACTCTTCATGGAATTCATCAGTTCATCGTAGACATCCACATCACAAACTTCACTTTTCTATAGGTAGTATCTACATTAGATAATGCTTATATAAGTTGTGCACTTGTATAATACCCTCTAGAGCCTGGGAGAGGCATTGGCATTGCTTCTCTGCCGTTGTTTACAGGCAGTTTTGTTGACCTATCTTAACCACTATTGGATAGCCATATCGCCATAGGTGAATATCTTGTCAGCTAAAAAATCGACTCTGCTGCTGTCGTTTGCAGTTCATGCTGGAGTGACGTAGTACAGTTTGTAGAATCAGAGAAATACCTTTATCATTTATCATCAGAGCATGCAATTAAACTACTTCAATCTGCACTATCACTAACATCGCTAATATAATCCGACAGTGGTAAATAGTGAGTACATTCAACTTCAACTACCAATACTATATCTACAGTCCCTGAGACGAGAAATGACGGAGAAGACTTCTAATTTAGCTAGACATTGACAGAATCACTACTGCTTGTCTCTAGTAAACTTTTGTTGGTCCACTTTATACATTGTTTTTAATTTCTAAAGTAATTAATAGGAATCTTTTCCATTTCAGAACTATACCAAAGCTTGTTTAATATAGGCAAAGTGGACAAGTTATTTTGTCTTTCCCTGAATATATTCATAAATCACATAATACAAGTTACAATATTCAAAGAGAATTATGGTGAACGCTTTCAGTCTCATTTTGGACACAAAGTAGCAAATATCGTCCCGGTTATTGGAAAATATTACCAGGTATATCATTTTTTTGACATGGTCAACATTTTCCACGATTGCATGTTGAAATATAGCTACATTCAGTGTCATTAGTCATTTTTGATGCAAAAGTATTCTATCTGCTTATTAGTTTCATCTTAACAGTAATAATTATAAAAGATTCAACTTAGCGACTCTGGTTGGTAGCGGTTGTTGAAACGGAAAGGTTAATTACTGAAATCTTAAACTGCATATAATTTTGGAATTTTCGGAATTCCATTTTTACCGAGAAAGTTGAGAAAACCCCGGTTGGGGTAGTTATGTTGAAGGGGGCGTTTACCTATATTGAGTCTAATTATTTGGTAGTTACACGTATGAATATTTAATTAAATTGTTGTGCGTATTATATTTATCAATGCTAAATAGAGCGTAGGTACTAGACAATTCATACCAAACACACTGAGATTGCCCCTACTATTATAAGCAAATAAGCATGCAAACGGCAAACAAAAGCCCGAGACAACGGAAGTCCATCGCATAAAACCAGGAGTAGGAGACACGGTGAGAAGGTTTATCATGAATCTAGGGTCTCTAAAGGAATCTTTTGGGCCAAAAGATAACAATACTGTCATGAAAGATGTCCTTATCCAGCGGGAGAATTAAAAAGTTGGGGACAGTTTCTCATTTTTATCTCTCATAATCTGATCTCCCTGGTTTACAAACGATAAACCTTTGAAAAGTAGGAAAATAGAAAAATGCGCCCATAATTTCCTTATAACTCAAAATATAACCCTGGTTAAATGCAAATATTTCATTTAAATTACTGTTGTAAGCAGTTTGAGGATATGTCAAAAATTAAAGTGTATAAAATTCCAAAAAGCAAAAAGTTCAGATTAGCTATTTTAAAAAAACCCAGCTGGGCGTCGGATTATTGTTTTTTTTAATTGTCTATTAATTCAATGAGAGTTTATATTGAAATATAGGGTATTTCAATCAATTCATACTAAAACTTTCGTCATATGAAGATATAAAAGTATATTTAAATCTCTTATCTTTCGCCATTTTTAAAAGTTCATTTCACATTGAAATACACCAACATTTTGCAATAATATTGAGTTTCACGTCAGATTATTGTTTATGTTATTGATACACATACAAGATAAGATTCCAAGAGAAAGAATGACGCATGCAGCTTGCAGGAATGAATCACATTGCATATTGCAATAACATCTCTTCTGGTTTATTTGAAGTAGGACTAGCCGGACTAGGAACGTCGTACATACTTGCAGAGCTGCAAAGAAGATATAAAAACCAATGTGCGAACTTGTGCAGAAATGAACTCGGTCGGTGCCATATAGTCATATGTATAATAATATAGTGATATATATGTCTTGTAGTATCCTTCACGTAATATTATTTCCTTCATACATATTCATGTAAGTAATTTTAACGATCGTCTTGACTATCCCTAAACTGCCACTTGGATGAAATAGTAAGTTAATTATTTCCTAGAAATGATAGATTCATTATACGTGGTAATGTGTGTGTGTGTCTGTGCTTCTGACAAAACAATGGTAAAAGCTACATTGACGTCATGAAGATCCGTTCAAGTCATTCAATTCTGTCCGTAGCACATTTGATGCCCTAGTTCACACTCGCTCACATTCACTCACACATTCTGTTCAAATCAAACGTTAATATTCCTGTGTCTCAGTCTCATTTGTTTCACCGCAACTCATTATAACACTTTGAACAACTGTTGATCCCACAATTCGAATACAATGAATTGGGATAAAAATTTTGATCCGGGAACTGGCTCCGTGGTTCCAACTTCCACTGTGGAGGTTTCCATATCGTGCAGGTGAGAATTTATTCCATTTAAAGGCATTTATTACACAAATTTAATTAGGTAAGCGGTTTTAAAATCTAAAGTCATAAAAGGAATAAAAGTATGACAATAATTCTACAAATTTAATTGAAATTATGTTTAAATTTTCAGGAACCTAATTGATGCAGACATTTTATCAAAATCGGATCCATGCGTTGTGGTGTATCATCGACCGAGGGGTTCGCACAATTGGGTAGAACTTCTTCGCACAGAAACAATTTGGGATAATCTTAATCCTGACTTCGCTTCTAAAGTAAGCCTATATACAATTGTTTACATGAAGATATGGATTACTTATGTGTATAATTTTGTGCTACAGGTGACCATAGAGTATCGATTTGAAGAACAGCAACAGATGAGATATGAAGTTTACGATATTGACAAGGCAAGTCTTAATTTGGCTGATCACGACTTTTTAGGCTGTGCGGAATGTACCTTGGGTCAGATTGTATCTGCCGGCTTTCAAGGCCTTAGCCTCCCACTCTCCCTAAACCAGGAATGTTATGTGGCTGTTCAACCTCAACCTGGCAAGAAGTCGGCAGGGAGCATCATTTTGTTGGCAGAAGAATTAGCATCCCTCAAAGATGAATTCACTTTTAAGTTCGGCGGAAATGCAGTAGGCTCACTGTCTTGTTGTATCTTCCCCCCGACAGTTTTCTACGTCATGTCAAAAGTCAATGAAGGAGGAAACTACGTTGTCGTCTACAGAAGTGAACAAATTTCGTCACAAGATCCCACATGGCGACCTGCTACCAAATCAGTGCGCTCTCTCTGCAATGGAGATAAAGATCGAGGCTTAAAAATTGAATTTTTTAAATACAGAATGAATGGAAATCATTCAAAAATTGGACACTGTTTCTCATCTTTAAACAATCTCTTGGCTATGGGGACTGGAAGCATTAAACTAGTTAATGACGAAGGGAGGGTACGTAATCTTTTGGGAATATCTTTCAATTTGAATAAATGAATATTAAATTGAATTTCTTAAATGTTTTAACATTTTTGGAAATTTAATAGGATATCCCAAGCAGCTTACTTGTTCTGTCATGCAAAGTGACGCCTATCTTCACCTTTGTTGACTACATTCAAAATGGAACACAAATGCATTGTAGCTTTGCAATTGATTTTACCTGTAAGACTACCCTACCCTACTTTAAATATTTGTTACGATTTATATCCCAATTGTATCTAACCTGTCTATTCTTTAGATTCCAATGGAGATCCTGGCGACCCAACTTCGTTGCATCACTTTTCCCAGCATGCGAATAAACCCAATCCATATGAACAAGCCATTCAGTCTGTAGGAGAAATTATACAAGACTACGACAACAGCAAGTTATTTGCTGTTCATGGATTCGGGGCCAGGATTCCACCACATGGAAATGTATCTCATGATTTCTTTGTCACATTATCTGATTCTCCACACTGCTACGGAATACCAGGTGTTCTCGAAGGATATCGGTACTAATCCAACATTAAATTACATTTAAGATTGTATCTATAACTTTCATGCATTGATAAAATGCATAGATAAATCATGTATATACTTAAACGAATATATCTCTATTCTACCTATTGAGATTTGGTTAGGTTATTTACACAGATAATTTATCTTTGCATCGTAATTATTATTATTTACAATATTAATAATTTTTCCATAACTGTTCGATTCAAGTGCTAAAGTAATAGCTTTATTTTTTATTTTAGAAATTGTATCCGCCAAATTCAATTGTATGGGCCTACAAACTTTGCACCCATAATTAAAAATGTTGCTCGACTTGCATCTCAATCTCATACAGGAGAGCACTATTTTATTTTACTTATTGTGACTGATGGTGTGATTACTGACATGCCACAAACAAAAGAGGTATGAATATTTATCTTTGAATTTAAATAATAACATTTTATGCAAAGATTAAAGACGACCGTATATTTTTGTAGGCAATTGTGAATGCTTCGGTTCTACCAATGTCGATCATAATTATTGGTGTCGGAGGAGCGGATTTCGACTCCATGGAAGAACTGGATGGAGATTCAGTAATATTATCTTACAATGGGCGACAGGCAGCTAGGGATATAGTACAATTTGTTCCTTACCGAAGCGCATATCATTGGATGCTGTCCACTGTAGGGCCCGGATTGGTTGCCGCGCCTCAGCAGCAAGCATTCCATCCATATGGACCAAGTCCTAATCCTTCATCGGGTTGGGCTGCAAACAATGACGCTACTCAAAGAATGGCTCAGATTAAATTAGCACAGGAAGTTTTGGCTGAAATTCCTGATCAGCTAACCGGATACATGAAGAGCAAAGGAATATTTCCGAAACGGTTACCTGCTTCACGAAATACTTATGACCCGAATCAGTTTCAGCCGAGTGCACCCTAAACGTCTGCTGAATCCTGTTCTTTCTTCGCATTCTATTCACCATGAGAGACGTGGAGGCGTTTCATTGTCTACCTAGATGTAAGATATCCATGTACCTTTTTAGGATAACATTTCACGTTTTTGAATTATTTTAGACTCACTGGAAGTAAATGTATTTTCTATCTTCAAATTTGACTGTAATGCAACACTTCATAATCAACTATATTTACCTGTGTGTACTTGATCGTGGGATGACCTGATTTTGTCGGGTCATCTCATATGGCCATGTGTGGCTTATTGTAACGGTTAAAAAACAATTTTAACCTTCCTTGTGGTTGAGCTTTAAGTCTACTACCAATTACCAATTGTTGCTCCACAAACTTACTCAAAACAATCTGCGAAACTTAACTGTACGCTTTCTGGGATTCCTTGATGCCATATTTTTTTGGAATAATTCCCTACAACTTGTAAATTCATATTTTATATAAAAATATTGAACTTCGATAATAGAAAATCTCGAGTATTAAACTCTCAGGTTTAATAACCATTCTTAATTATACTTTTACTGCTTCGATGTCTGTATTGTTTATAACATTAACTACACTACCAAGCAAATATATCTAGAGAAAGTGGGGGTGGAAGCCGAATCGAAGAAAAGTAGGGAGTTTTTGTCAAAAATGGCTAAACATTGTAAAAACTTTTCGCCCTGTGTGCGACAATGCAAAATTTTTTGATATTAATTGTTGCGCTCACCTTCAACAAATTACTGGGTACGCGGATTTACGCTATAACGGTATGATACCCAAAATAAGTGCAACGTTAGAATATATTTACATAAACTGATTTTATAGTTTCAGCTTTTATTTTGTTACCTTATTTATCCCTCAAAATAATGTGCCAAGATTTGTTTATTCATATTAGTCCAAGATGTCTGTATAATGTGAAATTTTTGTAATAAAATGAACTGATAAATAAAGTTTCAATTTATTTCAAATGCAATGATCATTTTAACTATAGTTTCAAATCTTATCAAAAATTTATTTCATATGAAGAAAATATAATGAAAAGGGTATTTCAATTTAGGGAATTAGATAATTAATACAATAGTCTAGAAATTGTCATATTCGGATACTATACCTCATTATGTATTAAAGCAAATTAGGAAAGAAAAGGTCATGGATGAAATAATCTTATAAATTATTATTATGTCTTGATTTTCTTTTTTAAGTATGCTTTTGACTTTGACTTCGGAAACATTTAATAATGCTAGATTTCTATGCCAACGATTGATGGGTTAATTTTTTAGTCGCATATCGCATGAGGTTACAGTCATTACAAAACAGGAAGTGATAAATGGTTCTGGTTGTTTGTTCAAAACATGCTCAAAGACAGTTCTTAATTATGAATAACATCTTTTTTGGATAAAATATTAACCAATAATAATATATGTTATAATTTTCTAATAATTATTCTACTAATTCATTTTTGCTTCTATATCCCACCAATTAATTGACACAAATATAATGGTGAAGTGAATTTTTGGAAAAGGGACTTAAAGATAATGGTGGCCATGAGTAAAGTACTAAACCAATTTGGCCATACGGCAACCCCATAATTGTGTATGATGCAGGAATAAAAGCTCCGTTCGATACGAATCCGTTATTATGCTGGTAGTTATAAGCGTCAGTCCAAACCGAATCTGCATTCGAAACAATTAATTAGTTAAATAACATTTAATTTCTATTTGTGCTGTTTGTACCAATAGACTTAATATAGACAAACGAAATTATTCGCTTATTATTATGTCGGAATTATTACGTCGGAGAAGGAATGTCGGCTAATCGATAATGAATTGACAGGAGAAATTATTGAGAAATATTTGTACGTAGGTGGTAACGTTTTTACCTATCTAAGAGCCCTATAGTAGTCTATGCGAGGAGTTATGAAATGTAATATCATCGCATCACGCAAATTATATAATTAATCATCGGTAACTAACCTATATTGTTATCAAGCAATCGTGTTCGGATGTATTCTGATTCCTGTTGTCCTAGAACGGGCAATAATTCCATTGACGCGGCGCGGCAGTTTTCACGAGCAACGTATTGTGAAGCCTTAAACATGCAGAAATACGGAATCATTGAGTTATAGTGCCTAACATTTAATTAGATTTTTATATATACAATTTCAGTATTATTAACCGGTGTTCTGTCGAGAAAATATTGTTTGCCGTTGAACATTCCCAACCATTCTAATGCCGTAATCCCTACATACTTAACCAGAACATGTGCTGGTGCTCCATGCTCTGCCCCTAAGGATTCTAAAACAGTTTCGAAATATAGTTAACACAAATTTTCAAATTATGGAAAATAATAGCTCAATTACAATTTAATTTATTATATTTAATGGATGGTTTAGAAATCACATTATATCATATTTTATGTGGATCACTGTTTAGCCACAATGATAAGTTTTTTAGAACTTAGACTATTAGAAAAATTTTCTCACCGTTATGATTCTGATCAAAAGACTCTGGCACAGGAGACGTATTAATTTCACCCAAAGACAATGTTACTAACAGTAAAGTAACAAAATGGGTTAAATTTTTGGACAGCATCTAAAAATTAAAATTATCATGAACTGTTATAAATCAGAAATTAGTATCAAATATTAAATTGATATAACTTAATTAACAAAATAAGCTATTTACCGTAAATGGGTTGACTTGTAAAAATTAGAATAATATATTCAGTGTATTATTATGTATGTAAAATATTAGGTCACGTTTATCCCCTAAAACTCTTCTATGAGAAATGCTTGGAGTAATGTACTCAATCTTTTGCTTTTATATATACACTCATTTTAATTGCTGTGGCGTGTGATTAAGTTCTAGATAAGTGTTTCCTAAGCCTTTTACAATTTTGACAAGATGTTGCAATTTTACTCTGAAAAACAACTTGCATCATCCACAATAATCAATGAATTGTCAATTCTAACTTTATTGTTATTCTTATTTTGTATTTTTGTAGCTTTAAGGCTGACTTAGCTGCAACGTATTTCTAATTTCTGGGCTCATTTCAAAAGATAGCCAGATTTGTCCTTCCGTTATCGATTATTGACATACACACTGTGAGAGTATAAGGCTCCGTAAATTCTCTATAAAAGGAGGAAAATTGGCCACCGTTTGGGGTTTGGAGTGGGAATTTACACGTCTCACATTGTACATCACAGTCACCCCCAAATTTTCAACACCTTTTTGTCAAAACTATAACCTATTCTAATATAACCTAACCTAACCATGAAATATGTTGACTAAAAGGTGTTGAAAATTTGGGGTTCTCCCTGTACAGCACGGGCTTTAAAATTCTTAGTGATTAAACTTTCAAAAAGAAGCTTTACGGTTCCATAGCTAATGCCCTAATTTACATAACCTTACATAACTTAACATAATGTTAGCATAAACTAATTGTAACTTTTAGCGTCTCTCCGTAGCAGACTATACAAATTAGGGGATTAGCGATTGCTGGACATATCGAGCTTTACACCGCCTACACGCCGTGCCAAATTATTTTTTGGGAACCGATTTTGCCACCCTTCACTCCTTCCCTTGATAAGGATATTGAATTTTGGAAATTATCGTATTCAGTTACATAAAATGAGAAGAGTTAATAAAGTAAAATCTATAGCGTCGTGGTAAAATCTAACAGCGCTAGACGCTATAAAATAATTCTCACATGTATGGCTCACATTCTTGAAATTAAGTCTATTATTATAAGTGTATACTGACGGTTGTCCTTTTAGAGTTTTGCATGCCCATACTCTCAAAACCTATGCTGTTAGATGACACTGCCGTAGTCTAGGCTGTCACCGTGACAGCTCATATCCTCTCTCAAAGGCTACGACATACTATTATTATAAACTGTGTTGCCCTACTTCCTAGTCGATTAGGTTTCATTATTTACTAACATTGCGTGGTATAACTGAAATTGGTATCCGAGGCAGCCTTAAGCCGTAATCAGGTTTTTGATTCAATCCTTATGGGTATCATAAATGCATTCACAGAAACTCTATCTCTTCAATGAGTAAAACAATTGCATCATAATGTAATGTAATCCACCGTCAGTAAAATCTTAAACAACGGTTGCATACAAACGTATTTATATAGGAAATCGGTGGAAAATATGACTAATCGTACAGGAGAGCAGCGTTTATATGACTTTTTACGTTTGATTAAGAAATGATATTTTCTACTTTGAGGCCAAAAATCTTAACTTTAATATCATAATATCATAAAACCTTCACGTTTTAATTCTAATTATTCTGCTTTTTTTGAGTCATTATTCACGTTTTTCTTCTCACTTTTCATTTTCTATTGGGAAAATTTTTGTCAATATTATCAAATCATGTTCATTACTTGTATTTATGTATTTTCTATGTAATTTTTCGCCATAATGAGCAATGTGCAAAAGCTTGAATTGTAATTGTGCTATCACATTAAATAATGAACTACAATTTCGGGTTAAAATTAGCATTAAAACATTGAAGAAGATAGAAGATCGATTGAAGAAATAAAAGATACATGAGCAGTAAAGATAGTCTATCAGTATGATAATTCCCATTTTAGACGCGGTGCAGTTTGTTTCTAAACTGAAAAAAACCAGAATTAGACGCCAGAAGAATCCACAATGAAGAACAGTGTATATTTAAGATGGTCAATGATGTTTAAGCTTCACAATGGGATAATTTTTTTTCTTTTAAATCCTAGGAAAGTCCAGGAAGGGTTTTATCGCTAATCACGCTTGTGGGATTACATACCTAATCCATGCCATAATAGGCATATAGTTTAATCTGCAAGCACCTATTGCAAACATAGTAATATAAGGTTTAAATGTATATTTTATAAGTATAGATAAACGATGTCATTTATATGATTTTAAGTCTTTCGTTAATTAATGATTTAGAGCTGATTTTCTTGGAAATGTGGATTAAAGTACATATAAATGACGTAGATACACCGAAATTGTTCAATATTTAATACTATGAAGTATTGGGCTTTGGCATGGGCATTTATTGCCATGATTAACATCAACATTATTATGGTTCCGCTGCCACAGTTCTCTCTTTGTATTCGAAAGACAATGGGTCATATGTTGCAATACAAAAGCTTAACTTCAGCGCAAACTTCGAGTCGAGCAAATCAACGTGGGAGGTCCATTGTAATGCAACATATGATCCATTGTCTTTCGAATACAAAGAGAGAACTGTGGCAGCGGAACCATAATACAACGTACGTAAAATAAGAGTAATTATTGTATCAAAACACAGTTTGATATTCCTACACCAGCACGTGATAGGGGAAGATGATATTCGCATCTGACATGCATTTTGTTAAAAGTTTTGTCCGAATAACAATTATGGGTTATTTTATTATATGACACATTTTAATAAACATTGTGGTCTTGTGTTCAGCAAACTCTATTCGGTGTTTTACTTGGAAATGTCGAAAACGTTAGTGTAATGAAAAATCAATTTGCAATGTCTGTCTGCAATTTGCGACCTTCAGAAATACTATACTAGCCCCCCAGTAATGTTAGGTTACCCTCTAGTACTGTTGCTGATTTTTTCCACAAAAATGTAGCAAGTGCACAGAAAGAAATCCTAACGGCATTAAAAGGTTTATCTAACCAATTGTTTTACAAACATTCAAAGCATTAAGCAGTTCTATTACAAATACACGGCATATCAAGCATGCGTCGCTGACTTTGAATGTGAATTGATCCAAAATCTTCCGTTTTCAAATAAAAAGATAGATAAAGTTACATATGTACACATTATTTAAAAAGGGAAACTATTATTGTAGGACGTTATATTAAAGTCTTAAAATTTATGGCTTGTTCTAAATAAAAGTCTGAATTTGTAATTCTGTCCACGAAGTTTAACCATGTATTCCTCTCTTTTACTCATCATTTTCATGTCGTTTCTATTGCATTAGCAATCAGATTGTCCTATATATTCAGACTTAAGCTGAAACACCACATAATTGATTGTTTACTAATTATGTGTTCATTTATTGCTCTATCAAAACTTTGAATATTTTTTATAATACAGATTCTTGTCAACAGATATCAGTGTTGACAGGTTTTAGATTGATATGTCTTATTGCATATTATGAAAAATATTTTATTAGATAATATTCAATTCGCATGGGCTCGTTCCTCTTAGTGTTATTGTACTTCATTTTTGCTAAAGCTAAATACAAACACAGAGTGGAATTCATTATTTATGAAATTATGTTCTTTTCGGTGTTTTAGAAAAAGCAGACGTTGGCATTTTACATATTGGCTCCCCATACCACACATGCCTAGATATATAGGTGGAGATATGTTATTGGTATAAGTTGATAGTAAACGAAACATTCGTAGCTTTTTATTATTTGAAGATAGATAATAAATATGGTAACTTAGGTTATATCCGGATAACTTGTATAAATCATTTCGTATATGAGGATAGTGACAACTTGTATACGCAAAGGGATATCCCGTATATGATCTTTTAGCATGGATCATATACGAAATAATTTATTCAAGTTATCCATGATCCAATAAATATTTTGGATATTGTAACAAACAGCACTAATTTAGGAAAAGCGACACATTTTGTAATTAGTCTTAAATCCATGGAATCCAATTTAAAAATTTTGAAACCTTTCAGATTTTTCAACATAAATAGAGCCTAAAATTGTTTCATACGAAGACATTGATATAAGTTTTATGGGATGGAACCAAAGTCTGAACAGAGGAAATAAATACTATTTCTATACTATACTCTTTCTGCATTCTAAGTGATTTTAGTGATCTAATTTTTGTTTTCTGATTGAATTCTCATTCTCGATAGACAAAATTTAAGAGTAGTATAATTTATGTAAATATTAATAAATTATCTTGCAATGCTTGTAATGCAAATTTCACATTAGTGATTAATTCTGCAAATTATTAATGCATCTTTAACTTTAACTATTTCATTCTAGTTATCACATTACACAACTCAGGGTTTAAACCAGTTAACGCTAAAAATTTCCAAAAAGGAGCCTAGCACGCCCTGCCAAATTCTTTACTCTTTTTTTGAAAAGCAATTTTAACTTCCTACGTCCTACTCACGATTTACAAAATGGATTGTGGAAGACCTTCCTATTCAGCTACATGGAATACGAACAGTCGATAAGACAAAATCTATAAGATGATAAAATATACAGCCCAACACAACATACTCTTATCCACATATTGTTCTCCACTATTTGTTCGACCACAAGGTTTTACCATTTACAACATTCATGACGTGGCAGGGCACAAATTTTCAGCCGAGTCCCCCTTAAATACTTAATGTTTAAGAGATGCGAGACGTGAGTTACCGGATGCGGTATGTATATATTTTATAGGTATAGGTATACTTATATGTGTAATGAGATAATGCAGCAGGAATATGGATGTTAGTTGAATGCATTCATCAAGAATTAATGATAATACAACACAAAGGCCATCAAAAATCGTTGAACTACTAGTACCATACTACCAAGTCGTGGCTACATGTTCGAATTGGAAGTTGGAATGAAAGCATAAAGCCACAAGATTATCATTTTGCGTAATTTTGTCGTGTGGGTGTGGGTAGAACAAAGCCATGAATGTAAAATAAAACACAACACAGTGCCATGCAGATTTAGAATTTAGAATGCCCCTACACTCTCTTAATAGTAGATATCTCACCAACGAAAACAGAATTTTCATTAATAAAATCTTCACCACTTCTAAGTTATTACACCGGTAAATAAATACTACATGTTATTAGCCACTATAATTACCCTTTAACTATTTTTAAATATATACATATTCTACTTCTCTGCATGAGCTCATAATCGTATGGCAGCGATAAATGCATTCACGTTTTCCAATTGCCTGTCATGGTTATGTTTAAGTGAAACCTAAACAGAATTTTACTATTACTATCAATAGTATGAGTATGTATATTATTCATAATAATTTAAAGCTATTTAATGTTTCGCACTTTTCCTGCAAAACATTAGTAATTATCCCCATTTTAGTATTAAACTCGCGAACGAGAATCAACAGTAATGAAACCTGAAACTATTTACACCCAAGTGCAATTTTCGTGGTTAATTTGGTGGCACTATATAAGGTCAGAAATGACGATGCATATAAATGGCAATGCCAATTTCGGACTAAATTTCCTCTATAAGTTACCCTGTCATTATACTTTGATTAGAACATCAGTAAATGCCGAGAGGACTTTTCCAATTAGTGCAATATTCGAGGAGCTTATATAAATTTTAAATGGTATATGGATGAGATGAGATCACAATGCTGATCATTTTGTTGGAAAAGATAATATCAAGACGTATGAAATATTTTCATGTAGGTATCAGCAATGGAGAGGTACCTGAAGTTGTTCGGAAGCATGATAAAGATTAAATAATGTTACCATGAATACTGTTGGATAGTTGACAAACGAAAGTAACCTAAGTAATGTCTATTGTGATAATACTAAGCCATATAACTTATATAGACTATGAAAATTTTATACAGCAGTCAAAATTTTATATGAAGCAACTCCTCCAGATTTTCGCAATTATCGATCATTGCTTTTCCATGGAAAAGTCAGTAACATACGTAAGTCACCAAATTAAAATTGCATGTAAGCCATATAAATCATTGGAAGAAGATGATGCTATCAGATGGAAAGATGTGTGTGTGCAGAAGATCCTGTTGATATAATTTCGTCCATGGAAAAGAAGGAGAGATAAGCATGATGTCAATGTATAATAAATAGAGTATTATAGTTACATGATAGATATCCATGAAATGAGTATGGATGTAAGTTTATGCAAAAGCAATAAAGTATTTGTATATGAGTAGAGGAGTATTATATAGGAATGACGTTAAAGCTAAATAAGATATTGTGTATAGAAGTTTGTGGGGAGAGAGGACAGGGACTGCTCCATAATATCGATCGCCAACTTTCCGTTCTTCTTGCGTATTCGGCAGAAGGTTAGTTGGCTGGAGTGTGAGGAGGAAGGCGAGGAGGTTCGTGTTGATACAACTGGACTGCTGGAACTGTGAGCTGGATGTAGTGGAGCGAATGTTAGAGCTGAGTCGCCTACTTTTTTGATATGTAGATATTGTTCAACTTTCTAATCCAGTGACTCCCACACATTCAGGCATTGACGTAACATCATTTTCTGCAATTTTCTTCAGCTGCTTTCTCCTCCCTGTCCTGTGTGCATCTTGATTCTTGACGTCCTGCTGTGCGGAAAATTCGTCATTCCATCTTCCAACCAACCCACATTATCGTCTATTGCACTCTTCTTTCCAGTTTTCTCTGTCCTATTTCTAATTTCTACTCTTTACATTGTTCTACAGTTACAGATGGATTTACCGTAACGTTAACGGCATCAGGTGTAGTAAAGTTTTATCCAAACACACAATTAGTACAGCTATAGACATATAATTTTCTGTTCTAGAGCAGCATATTGAGTTTTCAATTACTGTGCAGCAAACTAACCTTAATTTCTTTCTTCACTCTTAAGGGAAACAGTTTCTCCAGCAGCAAATCCTCTCATTTATTCTTATCCGTAATTCACTACTTCGCAATTCACTTCGGACGGTTTCTCTGCCCAGATAAACTCCGTCAAACTAAAGTGGCACATCTGAAGACCTTTTGAGCTGTTCTACTTTCTCACTCTTATAGGTAAATCTACCATCATTCCTTGTATTTCTATTACTTTCACTAGTTTTACAAATATGGCACAATTTTTAATCTCAACTAAACGGAGAAATATTTTTTTCTCCTGTGCATTAACCATATAGGCTGGAACTAGCAATATTGTCTTTAATAAAACAAAATTATATTTCGTAAGTTTTGATTTTAATTCAGCTGCAAAATTAAAATTTTTTGTCTACCTGTTACTTTTAGGTTTTGAATATTTAAGATATAAATATTAACTTGAGCTGATTTTGTTTTATTGTAGAAATATGGAAGGAAGTGTGGAGCCCCATGGAAGTTCTTCTCTATTAGAACCTGAGCTGGAGGAACAGGAAGGAGAATCAGAACAATCAGAGGAATGGGACGCTTGGGAATGTCTTAGAGAGCGGCCAGAGAGATGGGCTCCTCTTGGGGCAAATGATTCCGATAAAGAACACTCCACATATGGACCACTCGATGAATGGTAACCATTTTCCTATTCGATTGTCATTCTTTATCGATTAGAAGGAAGATTCTTAAATTTTTATTCATGTTGCAGTTCCCACGATCCTTTAGAACTGAAGAAAATGAAAGAGGAGCAAGAGCAATTGACATCAGCTCTCTTAGCTTTGACAACACATTTTGCTCAAGTAATTTAATCATCAGTAGTATATATTTAGTTAGGCTATGTAGATATGGAAATGATTATGAATTTGTTCATGCAGGTTCAATTTCGAGTGCAGCAAATTGTAGAAGCTCCTCAAGGAGAAAAAGAAAAACTTTTGAAGGATCTCGAGGAATTCGCATTTCGAGGAATCCCTGCAGCTGTCACAGAAAGATTGGTCTCTGGAGAAGGACCATGTCAAATTGATGATATCAAAGAAAAAATGCGGATTCAAAGAGAGAAACAAAGGGATTTGATAAGTCAACTTAAGATTCAGCTGGAGGAGCTAGAATCATATGCATATGAAACTGGAGAAGCTGGACTTCCACAGAGTGTTCTTTTGGAGCGTCACAAACTAGTTGTTGGTAAGTTCCTATTACATTATGTAAAATACAATTAGGTAGGCATTTAACATTTTATAATGCTTAAAGTTATTCATAAGATAGTATAAGTAATATAGTCTTCTACTTTTATCTTTCATTTTGGGAATAGCTATAAACTTTCTGTTTCCTTCCTACCTCAATGCATTCATGTAGTTTGCAATAAGTTTTTACTTGTTTTGCAGAACAACTTCGAGATAGATTGCATTTAAATGTCGATGAACTGGAGAAACTAAGCGATGAAGATCTGAAATTACATGTAGACCAGGCCATAAGCGAAGTAAGGACAATTCTTGTACTTGTTGATATTATTAATTTAACGGTTATTTGGTTTTATATTAAATGCGATTTATATCTTTATAGTTGGTAAGTCCCATGAAGATGAAGGAGGAATTAGTCAATCAACTGAAAACGCAGATTTCAGATCTGGAGCGATTCATTCAATACTTACACGGTGAAGGAACTTGGGATGGAGACTGTTCATGTGCTTGTCCAAAACATGGGATGACTACTGAATCAAATTCAAAAGCATTTGTGCATTCTGATTTTGGACATGAAGAAGAGGTAAGAAAATATCACGATATCCGAAAAATAGATGAATGCAGCTTGTGAAAGTTTAATTTGATATGTAAATCCCGTTAGTTGCGAGCCAAGACAATCCAATTAATGAAAAAGGCCTTGACCTTAATACAAATGTTTGCTGTGGCACAATTTGGATGTTCGTCAAACCATTTCCATATGAATTCTTTGAAAAAATGTCCTAAAGGCAATCATTGGGGGTAAGTTCTGCTCTTAAAGATGACAATTCCTTTAAATTCTGCTATGCTGAGATGATTTTTGAAATGTTTCAGGGATTTGCGAGCGCAGTTAGAAGTTGCAATTGCCAAAGTATACAATTTGGCTGTTCAAGCAGATTATCCGGCGGATAGTGATTACACTTCCGATTGTGAGGATTCGCCTTCAATATCTTGTAATCAAGCATTGACCGCCGCCGTAAGAAAAGATTTGGCAACTGCAATTGCAGATTTACTTCAGCATGGACTGATGCCTGTAAGATTTGCATTATGACTTCTTGAATGCTTTATTCACCCCGAAAGTCACTGAAATTGATTTTTGTTTGTAGGTTGGCCAAAGTCAAAGTCTGGTCCCTTTTGTTAGCTGCTTTCCCACGAGAAGTATGCACGGTTCCGGTTTTATGACAGCTTGGGATTTGATTCTAAAGTATTATCAGATAAAAAACGGTGAAAAGTACAATGCTACTCCTGCTCGAAGACTTTCACAAAGCTTTGCGTTGGAAATCGTTGGTTCTACAGCAATCACAAACAAACAGGTATCAATATGCTTATTGCCAATATAATTCTATGACTCTATAACGGACTATAACAAAGACTTGTTCTGAGAATCCTTATTTCGCCTAACATACAGACTTTATATGTTTGACAGTTTTTACTGAGTGCCGTTGACAACATCATCAGTAGTCATAGTCGCTACAAACGGAGCCCGGAATCGCATTTCAAGGCTTTCGTCTGCTCTGCATTGAAGTAAGTTACTATTCAGGTCTAGATTGAAGAATGTAAATGTAATCTATATGAGTTTACTATATAAAATGAAAATCAGGAGATGTGATGACGTTGTCACTTTTAATAGTCTTTCCTTATACATATACAACGCCCTGCTGCTGCGGACTTGTTAAAGGGTATCATATTAGGACAGTTATTACTTACAGCAGCCAATTAATACGATCTCCTGTTTTTCAATTTACAGTCTCTGTCCTCTATAAAATACATCATTCATAGCGAAACACTCACCATCACCAGTAAGTAGCCCAGTTTTACGATGGCGCCTAAAGCTTTGGAGGTTTCCTAGCTATTCTAATTCAATTTATGTTAGACGAGCTATCTCACGTTGCAAAGCTTTCTTTTTCGTGTCTTCTCTCAAAAATATTCTGACATTCTGCTAGCTTATTGCATACATACCTGCTATTCTAGTCCATGTAACGCAACGCAATGGCATTTGACAGGTTCTTGTCACAAAGCTCTTGTGCATGTCAAAAGGATGATACAAATGCTCATGCATAGTGTATACGAATAATTAGTACATTTGCAGCCTCCAAAGCTAAAAAGTAACGTCGATTGTCCGTCCCTCAACGAAGTGTTTCATACAGACTGATTAAAATACATTGAATGATAATTTTATATTCAAATTAAAGAAAGTTTATACGAGGTATATAATTTGTAAGGAACAGAATTTGATTAAAATTTTCTGTGAAAAATTGTTTTATTTAATAAAACAAAAAGAAAGTAAATATTTCTTGGTCACAGAAGCTCAAACTAATTGTGAAACTGTTAAAAATATTTAAACAGTGCAAGGAAATTGGTTGTGTGGCTCAGACTTATTGTAAGATGTCAGGGAATCATTGAAAATTATTACCAGCCATGGAGTTACGTGGCGAAAACAGGTAACTCATATCTATATGTTGAAATTGTGATACTACTTTATATTCATTATATCTTTAATTTATAGGGTTAATATAATAACGTTTTTGAAATTAGGTTTTGAAGACTCATTTCGATCGTTGGAGAAGATCTCTTGTGTTAATTTTGACTTACCAGTAGACCTTGCGATTCGCCAGTTTCAAAATATAAAGGACGCGTTTCAATAAGTATTAATAAATGTGAAGTAGAAAGTTGTTAGGGAATTGTTATGCATAATGTGTTATCGCTTTTAATGAAACAGTATCAAAGTATCAACAGTAACAGGTCTGGTGCATACACACATAGATATGAAATACGTGTAATACTAACATAATGCAAAAAAGACAAAATACTTATGGCTCGCAGAATATTTAAAAATTATATCCGTAGGATTCCACGGTAAATGGTTTTCATAATCTGTAGTATTGACAAGGACTGTTAAAAATCATATTTAAATACATAATATGATGTAAACACTTTAGAAATATAATTATTACTGATCCAAATCAATCAATAAGTACTTTAATTTAAAACCAAATTTCACAGTTCTAGTTCTGTCAATCTAGACAACTGTACTTAATTTATTTAAAGATTTATTATTTACCACATTTATTATTATTAATTATAAACTTTATATAAATTTAGTTAATGTATAAACGTACAACATAAGTATAAGTTAGACTAGAGTAAAATCTGGATTGGAAAATAACATTGTATTATAATATGGTATTTAAAACGGGGTCAAGTTAATTTTTCTTATTTTGAATTTTGTAATTGACCATTATTCACTCCAAAGTAACTCATCTGTGTTGATGATCTTTAAGAGTTTGAGAGTATACTGATGTCAATTCTTTTGTACTTTTTATTTATTTATCAGTAATTTTATTTCATTTTCCATTTTACTCGACAATACATTCAATTGTTATTTTTATAGCTAAATACTTGTTATAATTTTTATGAAATTCATTTATTTAAATTGAAGAAATACTTTTATTTCTATCTGTTGATTTTTTGGTTGCATTACATCCTTTCAAATAGTATAGCTATCATTACATAATTATTTTATATAAGGTTACAGATTACAGATACACTATGATTATAAGCATAATTTTAATAGCTATACTTATTATACTTGTGATTTTCTTTCCTAAATTAATATGGGGGTTTTCAAGTATTATGCCATGATCCATCAATATTTATGACCCAAATATCAATGGTAATCCATTAATTGTTGTGCATCGTGCCTATCATTACATCCCGTTGTTACTGTTTTGTAATTATCTGTAGATGATGTGGCAGGATGAAATATCTACTTACACTTTGACCGTCCATAGCTCGAAAGTATTTAACTTCGTTTAAACGAGATGTATACGAAATATAAAAAGTCTTTAAGATCAAAAGTCTACCAAGTCAAAACAAATTAAGTCGTAGACTTCAAAATCCGAATTACCATGACTTTTTATTTGGCGAAGGTAGCATAAAAGTGGATTATTGAAAGGACAATCCAAACCTAATCGCTTATGCCTATGTACTTTATATTATATCGTCGTGGGTCTCGTTTAAATGAATCAGTAATCTACGGTCAAAGGCTCGATTAAGTTTGTGCCAGTGTGCATAATTATAAGTGCAATGTATAATAATAATAATTATATGTAGATGTATTTAACTTATACAATAATTATTATAAGTATTAACTATGTATAATATAATGTATTATTGTTGTACTGTCCTGTTGAATTCGTGTATTCCGTTGTGATATATCGCAGTTAATCTATCTCACACACTCCTCCAGGAAGTGTACATTTATCATGAAATCCATTTCATTTTCTAATACTTTGTAGTTGAATTCTCCAGCAGTTCACTATAGACAGGTCCACTTCCACGACATTCCTTTCTCGCCATAACCCCTCAGTATCAACTATCCTACGTAATGCTAATCTTTGTGGCTACAAGTAACTTACAACTACTATTAAAACAAAAATATTGAGGTTTTTAGGGGAACGAACGATAATCCCGAAGGACAAAATGCCCTAATTGCAAACGGAATCAAGGGAAAGGAGAATTAATTATTCATTTGTTTCTTAGCCGTGTTAATTTATTATACAATATCTATATCTCAATCTGTAAATATTCTCATGATAACAGAGTGTCTTAAGTCTTACCATAAGAATCAATTACATACACATCTGTATACTACTAAGTATCTTTACCAAAATTAAGATCTTCCGTTTCTTAACAGTATTGATAACTCTAACATGTTCCTTAGCTATAAGTTTCCCAACTTTAGAATGTATGTTAGGTATAAAAATATGATATGAAGAAATAAAGAAATGGCAGGAAATACTGGACTTCTTAAAATATTTCTTAATTTAAACGATAAATTATATTTTTCTTAAATATAATTTCATGCGCAAACTATAAACATAATATTAGTACAATGGAATTCATCTAGCAGAAACTGTTTTCACTTCATAGATTGACATGTACGGAATCAAATCAAATCATGGCCTTATTGTCAAGTTTTCAGCCCAAATATACACAATACACACGTAATTGTCAATATTGTCATAAGTTATAAGGTATACCCTAGTTTCTGCGGGGCCCAAACAAAATAACAGCACAAGGCCCTAATCAAGTTAACAATATGATTGACCATTATTTTAGCTGCCCAAAAACACGAATGCAACCTAGGTCTACCTACTACCAGGGACCTATCAAGCCTGGGGTCTTTCAGGCTCGGGGCCATAGACATTTGCCTAGTTTTATTGATCTGGCTCTGGCAATTGTCACCTAGAGACAAGAAATAAAAATAATTTGACAAACGTAAAAGTAACTTAACAAATAAATAGACGTCTTGATATGCATTTTGATGTCATGAGTTTTAAATATAAACTACAAACCATGCATATATAGGTATATACTACATACTTCAGGTAAAATAAAAACCTTTAAACTACTTATCTATAGTTATCATTATATAAATTAATACAAAACAAAGAGTATAAAATTGTTGTAAAGTTTAGAAAATAATGGAGACATTGAATGGATTAAAATTATTAAATGGTTATTAAAATTATTTACCCCATAACTATCACGGCATCATTGAGAGTTGTCAGTTTGTCGTCATTGAGAGTTGTCAGTTTGTCATTATTGAGTTTCTAAACTTTGCAGTTTGCAGTATTCACTGCATTTCTTCTCATCTACATTTTGTACTTGTACCTTGTACTTGTACTGTAAAAAGACGTTCTTTAGATGTAAAATCCTTACTTGTGACTTGTGACTGTGAGTGAGTGACTCTACTGTACTGCATACTGCACTGTACTGTACCATGTACTTGTTTGGAAATTGAGTTGATGTTTAGATTTGAGACTGTTATAAGACCGAGACCGGAGCGCGAAAGAAATAATGTGGAGTGGAATAGTAATATTATGGCAAAAGGAAAGAACAATGAGCAATAGAACTTTAGAACTTCATTATTATACCAAATTTTTACTGTAGTTTTCTAAAAAGTCATAATGTCGTTTTAATTCCATTTAAATTCAAAAAGTGAGTGCAGCCAAGACAAGATGGAAGTTATTTCATTATCTTAGAGGTAAATTTACCATTTTTAAAATTAATTATTATACACTAGATTTGCTGTTTACCCAATTTTCATCAATAATAAATATTCTATTTTCATTTCAGCCTTTTTAGTCATTTTACTCTTCTTCAATAAATTTATACTGCCTGCCTGCACGTTGTCACGCTTTATCAGCAGATAGAATCGGTACTTTATTTGGCACAATGTTTCTGGAAAATAATTTACCATTTTAATGTCTTAAGATCCCAAATTCAGAAAATGGGAAAGGAGGTCCGGAACCCGGAATAATGAATGAGAAACAACAAAAAGAGCTTAAAAATAACTGGAAACATTTTTTTTGTTTGCAGGGAAAATTTTTTGTGCATGCAGAAAGTAATGTGATCAATGCATCACTTTTGAAATGACATGCAAAGATTGTACGATAGATTTTACCGTTAATCCCTCTACACCAAGAAACAATAAATGGGGTCTTGCCGTTGCTGTCACAATTGGTAGGGTGTTAATATAATTTCTATACTTCTGCTTCTTTAATCAGGATGTTGAAGATGAAATCGATTAAAATATTTTAATACTTTCAGGTGCAAGTGCAGCTTTGATGAGTGCTATCTCCATCCCATTTGTTATTCCTGCTTTACGAAAAATTTGCCTTCCGTATGTCCCAGCCACAACAACACAAGTCAATAATGTATTTAAAGCATTGGTCGGTAGAAAAGGTAGTCTGATAGATCTTGGAAGTGGAGACGGGAGAATTGTAAGTTACTGAAACTATACGCTTTCACTAAAATAAAGTGGTAAATTGCTAATAAATTCATAACTTAATGAATTGATGCTAGAAAAATCATGACTATTCATCTACAGGTTATAGCAGCTGCACAAAAAGGATTTAAATCAATAGGCGTTGAATTAAACCCATGGCTGGTTTTGTTTTCTAAAATAAATACCCTTCGTTTAGGCCTTTCTTCTACAGCGTCTTTTACTCGAAAAGATATATGGAAAACGGATTTAAAACCATACGACAATGTAGTAATATTTGGAGTCGAGTGCATGGTAAATAAATCTTTTATAAATAGACTAAATCAATTAAATCAACTAAATCAATCAATTAAATCAATTAACCGCATGTATAGTACCGCAGGTAAACTTTTCAGATTTTTTCAAACCTAACCTAATATAAATTAAACTAAATTCTACGAAGTTAGTGTACCTGCGGTCCTAATACCTGCGGTTATTTTATTTACGTTATAAATAGCCAACTATCAATAGATACAATGCAATCATAGTGCAATTGATGCGAATAACCATTTTTAGATGAATGATTTGGAGCTGAAATGTAAATCAGAGCTATCCAAAGAGTCCGTTGTTGTGGCCTGCCGATTTCCATTCCCTAATATGCAGCCAATACTTGTCGTGGGAGAAGGTATTGACAGAGTCTGGTTATATTCAATTAATACAGTTAAATCTTAAAATGCATATCTAGCACGTAATGTAGTCAGTCCTATTTATTTATAATGAAATTATAGCAAACGAGATGAGAATGATAATAATAAACAATTGTCATAATGTAATAAAGCCTGTAAGAGATCCTTTTATTTTTAAAGCACAAAACTTAAATAAATTGATCCATAAAATTATAGTTAACTACAGATAAATACGGTTGCTGTATAAATTACTACCGACTTCTTCCCGATTCCTTATTTTCTGATCGCTTTACACTAGAAATTGATTTAATCTTTTGTTCTAGATATTGAACTCTTTTGACTATCTTTTCCTGGGCATTAAACTCTGTATAGGGGACGGTAACAATTTTGTAACCCTCGCGTTCTAGGAGTTTAATATTTAGAAGTGTACTGCCGGTGGGGTCTTTAGTTCCTAAACACAGAGAAGGGTAGCCCAACAGAATAATAGCCACCTTTGTCCAGTCTTTTTTCATGGTTCCTAAATCTACTGGAACTGGGTCCCATTTTTCATTATATACACAAACAGCATCTACAAAGAGAGCAAGCATTACAGTGCATTTTCAAAGAATTAATAAATGATAGAATTAAAGGTCGTTTACCGAGGTAGACTCCGCACTCAAGCTGCTTATTAGGTTTTAAGTATTTGGGCATGGGTAGGAAACTTCCTAATGAGTCCAAAAGCACTTTCGATAACACACGATCACTCGGTCTAACCTCTGCAGTCCATTTGCTTACATACGCTTTATCAATTGTCGGACCGTTGTAGTCCTTGATTAGTTTATACTTGGCCATTGCATTTAAATTTAATAGCTTGATTAGTGGAGCTGTCGCTTTGCCACAATTAGCATCTGAAACATTAAAGTGAATCGATTAATTCAAAAACTATTTTAGATACTATATTAGGATTTGTGGGATTACCGATGTGCTTGACAAAATCAGGCTTCAATACTGATGATAGTAATTCTGGAGTGCATTGTCCCAAAACAGCAAACGAATGAACAATATTAGTCCATTCCACTGGATTCTCTTCTAAAGGCTTTCCAAGTAACGATTTAGCTTTGACATAAAATTCTGTATTATTTTCAGCAGGGATATTGAGTACAGCAGACGTTAGAACAAACGATGCACAATCGAATGGGCGTAAAACATTTGTGTTCTTAGATATCCACTCCTCCAAAGTTTGAATTAAATCTGTAATTATTGCAAAACATTAATAAGGATAAGCTCACACTGTCAGCCACTACTTAGTTTTGCAATTTTTTGGAATAGCCATTAAATGGTCAATCAATTTATTTGGATGATAGTATTTTAAAAATTACTTTTATGTTTATATCTCATCTGTCCCAAGCTAGTAACTAGCGAGCTGATCAAAGCCGAATTGTTTACCGAAGCTATTTGCTCGACAATGCTGTCACTTAGTTTTGACATCAAAATCTGTAAGGACAGAATGATAAAACTAGTCACCGTGACAAACCGAAATGATTAAATAATCATTAATAGTAATTTGTAAAACAATAAAAACTCACAGGTTCACAAAATGTGAGTTCGTTGAGGGCATACACAAGTTCAATTAAATCTTTGATTGGAATTTTTGCTTCTCCCTTTGACAAATGAAAAGCGATGGCACGTAGAAGCGGAGTGGGTCGCCGTTTCTGGACGCCCAATATAATTATAAGCTGTAATAAATACATTAAAATGTAATTTCCCTAATTAAATATGTTTTATATGCAGTGTAATTTCCCTAATTAAATATCTGTTTTATATGCATATTTTACAACTGAAACAATAATTACTTTGACCATTTCGATTGGCGTAAAGTCCGGAATCATTTCAACAGCTCGGTCTTCCAGTTTTGATTTTGTATCATCAGCCAACATATGTATGATTTTAAATACAAGAATAAAGTCGCTCCCACTAGCCACTTCCACCCAACGTCGTTGAAGAGTCTCTATTGCAGTATGCAAAAGACTGGACTCATCATCAGAAGCATTAGCCCAATTACTGTCTTCTTCGGAAAATATATCTACAGCACGAGCCAAAAATTTGATTGGACAACGTCGCATGCACCACTTCAATTCATTTTCTAAAGTTTTCTGCAAATCTGAGTCTCGAGGAAAACCTAAATGTTGAAATCCCTGTAAAAATAATCAGTATTTAAAACAAATCATGATTGCTTTGTATTTATCATCGTCGCGTAATAATGTAAACTTACGTAGATAGCAAGGAGTAGACTGTGGGGTTGTTGAGAATGATTACCCCGCAGCACAAGGTTACACACCGTGACAAATCTTTGGTCGTTGTTCAAAAGTTCCACATTTAATTTGCCCTTCTTTGCCATCTTTCCTAAACTAGAAATTGTCAAACACGCAAGTCTCAATGACAGGTTCGGAGTTGAAGATAATTGCAATAATGCTTCTGGATCAGCGGTTTGTTTTATGCTGGACTCTGAAATGGCTTGAAAGTCGGATAAAATTTCTGACTCCGCATTGCCTCCTTCGCTATCATCTTCAGCAAGTTTTTTATTCGAATTTAAAGGCGCTGTCTGATGCTTTAATTTTGATGCTGCTTTTCCTATGCTATCGACTTCTGTTTTAAGTTCATCGACAGATGCAATTGGCGTTTGTTGCGTAACAATTTTTCCCTTGGTGGCAGGAGGGACAGACAAATGACGATATGTTATCTTCAACGGATTTCTCCCTGCCATAAGTACAGAACTGACTAGCCTACAGTATGCAGGACAAGCCAAATGTTTTCCCATATTCGAACAGACGTTCATTCTGTTTTCGTGTACGGCTGAACTGAAATAAATCATGTACAAATAAATTTCAATTGGCCAACAAATAAAATAGTAATACGTTTAATAATTCTATAATATAATGGTAGACTTGAAAAAATTCAAATACTTTTAAATAGGTCATTGTAAGAAATTACCTAAAGTTAGAGAAGTGTGTTCCTGAGAATTTTAAAAACCACAGTCAAAAGGAACGACCAGAGTGAATGTGGAATAGGATGAAATAGATTGTGAATGGTTTACAACTGTCACTGTGGCTCATTGGCAATTGTTTGTTCACGTACTGGTGACTGGATTTCTAAACACAAAATAACATTAAAATGAACAAAATTTACTTTTTATATTATACACATTAAAAATTAATTCCATTATTTAATGTTATTTAAAAGCATTTCTCCTATCGTATATTGACCACGCGAAAATAGTACTTAACTAAAACTTAAAACTGAAAACACTTTTAATTGATATGTTTTTAATAGCCCATCAAATGTGAAGTTTGGTGGGCTATTACGACTACCGAGTATAAATTAGAAATATACTAAACACAATTATATTCATAATCACTAATCAATCAATTAACTCCCTGTTCGGCAAACTTGTGATGATTTATTAGCAGTAAGTTTCTTGATCTACATACCGAATAGGAAGGAGCTATCGTACGACAAGAACAGTTATTAACACAATATCAATATTTAAAAGAAATCTCAGAATATCAATTTCAAATTCCTACTGAACACTGAAAGAAAAGTAGTTTTAGGTGCCCCCTGTTAAATTGTTTACTCTCATTACGTTACTAGTAACACTAGTAAGTAAATACTAAGCACTTACCCCTTATTATTGATCGAGGGTTTAAGTTGATACCTATTATGTACTAAACGACTATTGCCCGCCAGCAACCTGTCCACAGTGACCAGAATTTTAGCCGGCCTCAAACACCAATCATTAACTATTTACAGTCCGAATTGTCAGTTGTCGACAACGGGTATTACTAAAAATTTGCAAGGGATTTGGGTACCAATATTGCACTAGAGTATAATATAGAATTAGAATATAACTGAAAAGGAACTCACATGGAGATTGGCTCTGTTCCGACCCGACGGTCTACATCGGACATTATCTCCATTTTTGAAAGCCGTGCAAAATGAAAGGATATCTTGTGACTTTAATTCAGAAGTATGAAAGGGTTCTGTGAGATTGAGTGTTGGTTGGAATTGATAACCACAATACTTTACATACATGCGTATTTCTTGGCGGCATCATCTCATCACTCTCTCATTCGGCGAATTTGATCATAATTTATGATCTACGACTACCTACTTAAGTACCTACCTATGCCATTTATTTACATCAGTGTTGGAAGTTGGAATAACTGAATGTATTGGGAATAACTGATCTATGGGATTGGATGTTGAGGAAAGATTTATTGGGAATGTAATTAATCAAAATGAGTTTCCTAAGGTTGGGCGTGGGCGCTACAAAATTATCAAAAAAACATTGTCCTATATGGAGCAATTGTTGGGGAATGGGGAGGCCTGAAAATTGTATTATTTTGAAAATTTTGTAGCACCGCAATTAATAGGTAGTATTAGCATTTTAATTGATTATGTGCCAATGCAGGAGTATTATTGCCTCTCCCCGCTTAAATCTCTGGTAAATATGGCGTCCATCTTCCTAATTTTATCCTTTCTTTTACTATTTATAAACATTGATTTTGGCCGTCGCTTGTGATTGTGCAACCTATGGTACATTTTTGTAATATGCATTTGACAATTTACTTTATATGTTCATTAATTTACAAACAAAATATTTGGTTGGTTTTGATATTTAATCGTTTTATTATTTAATTCCATGAAAACATTACGAGCAAACCATTTCTTGTTAATGGACTTTAAAAACCATTTACTGCCAAAGGAAATCAGAGTGGTTGACAAATATCCTAGTACTACCTATAATTATAATAAATATTGACAATACTCATTATAGACGTTACAGTCGGCCGCTACCGGTACTATGCCACGATACGTTTAAATTGAGGTTGATTTTTAGTATTCACATTCCCGTACAACAAAACGGATAGAAGTACTAAGAAGTAATACTCATAATATATAGTTAATAATATTATAAATAATAAATATGTACTATGTACACAGCTCACCGAAACATTTCACAACAGACAACCATTATAATAATCTTTCGTCTCACTTTGCACAAACGTAGGTCATAATCTCAAATCTTAGACGGCCTATGATTATGTTAAATTAACAAATTCATTTTATATCTGATAGATGTAAGGAATAATAAAGATAGAGAAAAGAACTTATGGACAAATATTATAAATTCATAAAATATTGTTAGTGAGTATTAATTTTTTACATAACCAATTCATCAAAAATAAGCATGTGAAACAAACTTTTTAAATAAGAAAATTCAATTAAAGACTAGCAAATGTAGGAAGCAAAATGGAACTACGTGAAAATTTACCTCCCATTTACTAAAGAACGCAATATGGAAGACTAATTTAATTATAACAATCAAATCTACTCAGATATTCAAGAAGAAAATAATATATTTTGCCAAAATAATACATTAGTAGGCGTACGTTACATTTATTAATGTTACATATCTTACAATTATTAGCATAGTTTTAATGAACAAAATATCTTATCACCTAAGATAAGCAATTAATTCTTACAAATAATTTTAAGAATAGTTTCATTTTTAGCAACTAAAAGTTAATAGTTAACTATATCATTTTAAATGTTGCCACAAGTTCTCACACATATGACAATTTTTGTAGTCTCAAAATAATGTAGTAGATAGTTGAATCAACTAAACACAATGACTTCCTAAGACTTTCAATTATTAAGGTTGTATGTAATTCGAACTGTTAATCATGGTGGCGTAAGGAAATTCAGCCTGGCTGCTTTTCTTCTTATATTTACATTCGTCAATAACAATAACGTCGATTTCATTTCCAATACCCGGTCAAAATACCTATTCTTATCACACATATCTATTCGGCACATTTAGGTACCCAATAATAATATTATAAAATGCTAATATTAAAAGGAAGCTGAAAGAAGGTTTCACCTTACTTAGTTACTACTTTTTAGTCCGTTTATTGTCCTACTTATAAACTCCAACTTTTGACATAATTTTGTTATGCTTAAGTAATTTAAGCAGCATTGGAATCTGGACAGAAAATCAGCAATAGTTACAAAGTATTTAATATTTCGCATTCAGATTACAAGAAGAGAGAGATACGTTCCACGTTAAACGCGATATCATTGGCTGTACATATACAGATCCCATTGAGCTTTCTTTATATAAAATTCCTGCAATCTGGTTTTGTATTATTTTTCATCTGAATAACGAGAGAAAATGTATTTTCTACACTTCATTGGTGTTAGATTAGTTATTGCTGGGTTTAACTAATTTAGTCATAAGTTAAGTGACTTGTAAATTCAAATAGTAATGCATATTGCATAGTACAGTCTGATAATTTACGTTACAACTACAGGGAAAGCTATCATTGGTTAGTTTTCCTCTTACTACAGATATAAATTCATTTACAAACGAAAAACGCTCACAATTACAAAGTACTAAATCAAAAACACAGCACGGAAAACAAGAAAGAGTATCCGGCGCAATGAATCCACGTAATATGTTAGTTTACCGTCAATTTTAAAATGTCACACACAATAGAAATAAACTCCCTTCTCACTCGACAGTTAGCATTTCTAACTTTCATATATACAAGATATTTGATCGCTACAATTCACAATCGAATTGATTCTAAATTCCACATTGGGCTTTACTCCCTAAATTCTACACACATTCGATTAACTTCCTAAAGTCTGTGAATAACAGAGTTACACAAGTATTGAAGCCACACGACACAAAATTAGCATTGATAAGATACAGATATTAGGGAAGGACGGAAATTAGCCCCTTCAAAATACATTCCAGACGAGATTGAATTCCAATCTAGATCTGCATTGTTATTTATAATTGTATTATAAATAACCTATGGTTCATTCTTCCTAAATATTAAGCAGTTTGAGATCTCAGAATCTACCATGCTAAGTAAATGAACAGTACCAAGTAGAAAATACCAGGAACCATCGTATAAACAATACGAGGGTTTTACTGATTTCAATAAAGGCTGTAGGACAAACTATAACGAAGCGCATAAATTGAGAAAGAATATGCCTTAATGGGTACTTACAGAGACGTTAGACAAAAATTGTACACGATATTTTAGTAGCGAATTTTGTATTTTAAAATCATTACGATTCTGTGATCTCATACTCATGTCTATTCTGCGAAACCCTGTAAAAATCATGATCAAAATATTGATAGATTTTCTGTGCATTTACTTGATTTATCATATGTAAGTTAACAGTCAAAAACATCACGCCGAATTGTTTTTACTACGACAAGAATCAAGATTCAAGACAAACTTTCCAAGAGCCTTAAGCGACGTATGTACTCTTTATCAGAATTGTTATTTGTTTTGATCAAGATGTTCCATTTATAGGAACAAGAAGTAACGTGTCAGAATACTTAATTGTTGAATAATGACAGTTGTGGTACTACCAGAGTATTTTTTTTAACTGTCTGAGTAAAAAAGATCTAGATTATTTTATTGAAATATGTCAAAGAAATAGTCGAACTTACTTAAAGTCGATAAAACTTAGTAAACTTGAAACGTTGTTACCGTGGAACCGTAAGTATTGAAAAATAACCGTATTAACTACATTATTCATCTTTAAATCTGACTTAACATCAAATTTTGCCAGCACTCTGGGCCGATTTCTTGGCTTTTACCAACGCTGCTAATTCCTGTCAAAAAATAAATAATTTTAGTCATACATATTTCAAAATTAAGTGATTTTAGTGATGTTATTTATTCTTACTTTAAAACGAGCCATGCATTCTTTTTTGGTTCTTCCTGGAACGCATTCTGCTATTCTATCCCAGCGATCTGAATGAGAGGATGGAAATGTTTTCAGAGCTTGTTCTAATAACTTTTGATCTTCTGTTCCCCAGGGCTTACTTTGACTATTTGCTTTATCTTTTGTTGTGCCGTTCTCTACTTCGCTCAATGGAGTTGCATCTGATGGGAATAAAATCCAAAAATTAGAATCCGTCTCCGTTTTATAAAAATTAATTTGATTACTAAAATATTTTGGAAATACTTTCATCATCCCTGGTTGTAGCTTCAGCCTCAACGACAACTTGATTTTTGACAGTTTTTTCAAAAAACGCAAATGCCAATTCATTAGCTTCTTCTTTCATATTACTTTTGGAAAAGTCAGAAGATTTTAAGTCCTTTGCTTTGGCCAATACTTCTTTTGCAGAACGCTTTATCCCTTTCTGATAATGCTGATGAATAAAATTGGCAACAACTTCCCATCTAAATTAACAAGTATCAACCATATTTAAAGCATGGCTCATTTTATGACATTTACATCAATACCAAGTTATAAGTTTCAATTACCGTTGAATGGTGCCAGCAGGAAATACATTAACAGCTTTAATTAGAAGAGTAAGTTCTTCATGATTCCATTCAGATTTGGACTCCCCAGAAGAAATATTTGTGCCAGTTCCATTACGCGTTATGATAGTTCTAGTACTTGCGGCCTTTTCTTGTTCTATTTTTGAAAGCAGTATTTCTACATTTCTGAAAAAAACGGCTTGTGCATCCTCAAAACTGAGAGACTCAGTCATCTGCTTGTTGAGGTCTTCAAGGCTTTTCACAAAAATAAAATTATTATTATCGCAAAGATTGTTTAAGAAATTTTTAGCTACTGATATCAAAGATATGATCAAAACTGTAAATAAATATTAACTTGTAAAAATATAACAAACAAAATAACCTACGTCTGTAACGAAGATGCCTCGCATAAATGTTCTAAATGAGTCATGTTTTCCAATGTCATTTTATCGTCCTTCGAAAAATAGTTGTGGGATTTGCACAGAGTTCGAAAAGCCTTTCTCTCTTTCTTCAATGCCTTCTTCATTGCTTCCTTTTCTTTTTTTGACGCTAATTCTTTTTCACGTTCTTCTGCTTCTATTTTCTCTTTTTCTATACGAATTTTTTCCTCTGCTTCATGTTTTATCTAGTTTAATCAAAATAGTGGTTTAGTGTCATTGAATTTTTCAAAATTAAACTTTAATCTTAGAAAAAATTACTTTTTCCTCCAATTCCTTAGCCTCTTTTACGGCAATTTGCCTGGCCATTTTTTTGGCAACTTTTTTCTGATTATCGTCGTTTTTATAAATCACTATTCGCGGATCTCCAGCATATGCATTATCAACCACAAGACGAATACGAGCCATTTCTTCCTTCTTTAATTTAGCTCTAGCGGCTTTGTTCTGCTTATCGATCCAGCGACGCTCTTCACGACTAAATATTAATAAATGTTCCAAGTTACTTCACAACGCGTAAATCATTCAAATAATCATATCATGCACAAAACACACAGTTAATCATTTTGACTTGACTTCCATTCTTAAGACAAATTTTTACTGTTTATTTTAACAATGCTTTCTAATAAAGTTTTACCCCAAAAATTGTAACTTCGACAAGAGAAATATTTCTTCCTACATTTTCTTTACTCAATTAAAAATAGTAGGTATTATATATCCTTCTTATTTTAAGTCAATCTGTTGTAAGAAAGTCTGAGTTAAAAAAAGGGTTGCAAAGTCGCAATGACGGGAAAATTATGACATGACATGCATTTTACTGGAAGGATAGTCGTAAAAATGATTACAAAAGATTATTTCAAAGCTGCATTTAGCGTCCCAGATTGCAATAAAATAACAGTTCCTTCCCTCAAACTTTCCTCATTCATAAAATATTTATGGCATAGTGTCTTTATAGTTATCGCTACCTTTAACCTTTACAAGTACTAAAACAAACGTCATTTTATATTATACCTTAAATTGGCGTCCATGCATGTAAATGTAAATTAAGCGATTATGTGAAACATAAGTTAGGAATAACTGGAATAAGTAGTGAAATTGCTTACAATTGGCCCTTTTCCTTATCCTCTTCATCGAGATATGAGTATTCGCGCCATGAATCAAAGCTGTACCAAAAGTCGTAAAAATGCTCTACTCTTTCTCTTGAAGTCTGCATATTGCCTAATAACGGTACGGGCTGAACATTGGACCACCGAGAATTCAATTCAAACCATATTCCGTATATCTGAAAATGTAAAAAAATTGAATAAGATTGACATCATTGTTATTATTTATTATATTTATAGTACTTTAGTTTTATACTGATAACTACTAGTTCTAGTTTCGTTCTCTTTGCCTCTCCAGACATAGTACGCTTGCTTAGAGCTTACGTTTGGCACACGAATGACCTCTGCTACAAATAAAACTCACGTTTCCGCAACTTTTACTAAAGCAATTGCTAACATCATAAGCATAACACTATGGGTCTTAAAATATCGGTTTGCTACACTCAGAAAGGTGTTAATGACGTGTGTGGGACAGAATGGTTTGTTACAATAAAGTGCATTATCATAATCATGGTATAATATTAGCAAATAGAATTTGTAGCATGGTGCATATAGGTAGATATTATTTAACTATTAAATAAATATTCGGATCATAAATACCGTAAAAAAGTCATCAGGGTTAGACACAGTTTTTGGAGGAATGTAATCATCAAAAAATGGATCAACGGAGTCGTACGATCTTTTCTTCGTTTGGTTACCTAGTATTTCATAGGCCTTAACAATGCAAGCAAAATAATCCCCATCTGGACTTATGACTTCACCAGCTGCCTGACGCTTATCAGGATGGTGCTTGAGTACCCTCAGTCGGTCTACGGGAAGGGTAAATATCAAAATATTAATTGATGTGGATCAAAATAAACTAAATCACAGAATATTCAAATCCATGGTACATGTATCTTAGAAAAATTAAACTATTCATCCAAAATTGTAAACTCTTGGGAAAACTTACAAGCCTTTTTGATGTCTTCTTCGGTGGCTCGAAATCGAAGTCCCTTCACCCCAATTACAGCATAATGATCTTGGTCCTAAAAGAAACATTTATATTTGCATAGCGTGCTTAAATTTACACTGCACGTATCAACAATTTTGAACTATGGTTTTCTTAAACTGGCTAGAAAACCAAATTATATTTTGAATATTGTAAATAAAATACTGAAAACATTAATTACTATTAACCCAAAATAATATTACCTTCCATTGAGTTGGGTCCAGATTTACTAAATAGTTCAGATCTTCAGGATTATCGATAGTATTGACAGGAGACTTTAATTCAGCCCATTCTAAAATTTTTTCACTTACACGGTGTGTTCTATACCTAAGAAATCTATCAGAACCTTTTTCCAGGGGCTTGAACAATATATCTGAAAGAAAAGCAAATTGAAACTAAGAATTAAAGAATCAGTTACACTACCTTAAAAATTAGTCATGCAAGCGAATCGTAAAGAAAAGTTTTGCTGTACATGTATCACATACGAAATTATCGCAGATGTGTGTCGAAATGAAATATTAAACATTGCATGAAAAGATGTTTAGTACCTGATGGATTAGCCACTATCAACGACAAATCAATGCTTGTAGGATCCGCATTTCCACTCTTTTTGGCCATGTTTCCACAGTCAATTCAAATCTCAAAGCGTAATTTCGATTGAAATAAGCTACGCGGCTCCGATCCTTTCCTTACAAAATCAAAGAAAAAGAATTAGATTTGAAATAATCAAAATGGATTTTTATATAATGCTTTCAATGAGAAAAGTATTTTATTATTCACTAGTCAAGGGTAACTAAATTTTGATAATGATTAATAATTTTGTGGACGAACGCGGAAGCGTAATATAGAAGCTTTTAGGCCGAACAACGTGATGAAGAAAGCATGATGACGTGGGCCTCATGGCCTTCTGACATTACATTTTGGAAAATGATTCTCACCCAAGTATCGACTGTTACTACCATTATGCCACATACCTAATTTACGTATTGACAAAATGAAACCATATATATGAAAATTAAGGGAATTACGTTAAAAACTACAATGAAAAAAGTATCTAAACTTAAAAATTCATTAACTGTCAGTAATTTTATTGATACAATCACTTATTAGGCTTTTAAAAAGTAAAACTAAAAGGCCCAAACGGAATGCAATTTCAAACGTCAAAATATTTAGTTTTATCAATTTTATAAGCTTAAAAGTATGATTAAAATATGTATAGCTACAAATAAAATCTTTACAATTAATTCATCGTACAAAGAGAAACAGCCAAAAACAATGGCTAAATCCTGTCGACATTTATCAGCGCCAATACCCAATGTCAGTTTATGACTGATAACGCTGGAAATCAATCAGTCTTTATTGTTCGCATAAAAGACCAAAATCACTATAATAATAGATAGTTTTACTTACTTTACTGCGCCTTTTATTGAAGATTTTGTTGAAAAAGCAGATTGCACTAAGAAGAATAGCCACGCTGGTCCACAAATTCCGCAAACTATTTATAATTCAATTGATAGCGGTACATCTGAAATGGCACACTTTAGAAAATCTTCAGACAAAGTACTTTTATTACGTCGCTATGGGTTTGGAGTGCAGCCCCAGCCGAGATGTTTAGCAATTGCGGCGGTGGCTGACTGCATTTCTGTCTCTGTCTTGCTGTTGTATTTGCATATACATGATTACTGACAACTGAGGGAAACTCTTAAAAATGATTACTTATTTGAGTATTTTATAGTTATCATTATTACTTAACAGTATTAAGTCTCTTCTGGTGAGAAATGACTTCAAAAAGTCCAAGGTTTAATATTGGATTTTTAAGACCAGATGAAATATTTTATTTATTACAAATTGAATCTAAATTTCATTCTTAGTAATTTTTTTTACTAAATATGATTCCAATCGACAATGTATTTTATCATATTATTATTATTTCATTACAAGATATTGACCTCGTTAGAGGCTACTAGGATAACAGGGTATAATATGGTTTACACTAATTTAATACGTATCAATTTTTACATACGTTTTTTTACTATCTTAAATATATGAATACAATTGAGATACTATACCAATATAATTCTATATGCTTTCTGTTGAAACAAAAGTTTCAGAAGAAATGAATAATCAGGTAGAACGAAGCAAAAGTTAAAGTTTTACATGGCAGAATGGCATTATTGGAAACTTTTCTGGCAAAGTTACAACCACTTGAGACCCAAGGTTGAACACATTGATGTCAAAACAATTTCCACAACTTTTAGGGGAATGATTTTTTTTATCCAAAGCACTATTGAATGTTGGCTATTCAAGACATATAATGTGATTTTTAAATTGCAATGAAATGATGTATGTTAATTTTCGGGGATAATATTTTTATCTACCAGAAAATTTAAGTTTTATACTCAGTAAGACTATCCTATATCGGCAGACTGACAGCTGACAGTATTATGACAGAGATCTGATCTATACACAATAAATAATAGCATCAGACATGTTGCGCTGACTTTATCATTTCAATAATTTGGAAAAAATTGTAATTATTTTTGTTATAATTATAAGTGGTCCGCTACTAAGCCACGACTTTGGCAGCGGCGTAAGATCGTCGCAGCTGGGGACTATGTTATGGAATGGAACAGTGAAATAAAATTAATACCGCGCTGCTGACTCTTTTGATACCTATTCATGTCATTCCAATTATATCATACATACATGATATCATTATATACCGCATACCGAGAGAGGCACTATATACCTATTTGTATTATTCCATTCGGTTGCAGCTGGGCTTATATTATAACTCAAGCCCATCCATAGCTATACTATCAATACTAAACTGAACATAGAGCACACACACTGAGCAACCGTAACAAGAGTACTTAACCTGATGATTTTCTAAACTGTGCCATTTCAGATGAACCGCTAATAATTGAATTGCAATCAGTTGATAGTCGAATTTACGGACCACTGTAGCTCTTCTCGCGCAATCTGGTTTTCGTCAAAAATTTTGAAATTAAAAGCACAGTTGGTAATTAAAGGTTCAGAATAACCTATTTGCAATTAAAAATAAGCATTTTCAATTGCAATTTGAGCAATGGCTGCAGTGGGAAGAAGTCAGGTACAAAAACTGCTTCAGAATGTGTGGATCCCCTCAAGTGGGACGAAAACAGTGCTCCGAGCCGCACCAATTAGTGGTCATCCACATCAACGTCGATGGGCGAGCACTGAACTTAAAGAACAAGATTTGGCTACATTGGCTAAGGTATGCAAATTTTTACTCCATTTTTGTTTTTATTGATTTTTTACATTCAACATTTGTGACCCAATTTTGATCTTACCTATTGTTCATTAATGATGTATACTTTTGGGATTTCAGAATTTACCAAAAGCGAAATACGGAGGAAGACATACAGTTACGATGTTAGCAGGAGGTGGAATTGGCCCTGAGCTAATGTCTTATGTCAAAGAAGTCTTCAGGTACTTTAATATCCAATCAGCATTTATGGAGTTTGGGAATAGTGATTAATGATAATGATAATAAAATAATGATTTTAAATTTTGGTAGATATGCTGGTGTTCCAGTTGATTTTGAAGAAGTTCCTATCGATCCACAATCTGAAGGAACAGATGATTTGGATAAAGCTATTACTTCAATTCGGAGAAACGGCGTGGCCTTAAAAGGTAGTTTTTGCAACATCCGATGAACAAACTCTATGCATTTACAATTGATAATTCCAATGGCTAACAATATTGAATTTCCAACAGGCAATATTGAAACCCGCAGTAACAGTCCAAATGTGATGTCGAGAAACGTTGCATTGAGAAATGAGCTCGACTTGTATGTAAACGTTTTACACTGCCGCTCATACCCTGGAGTAGTTTCACGCCATAAGGATGTTGACATAATGATTGTCAGACAGAATACCGAGGGAGAATATGCCATGATGGAACATGAAGTAAATATATTCTATCTAATAAGTGTATCTGTATTATTATAATTTCTAAGTGTAAAATAAGTCTCAATATGTATAGTGGAATCATATATCAATTGTTACAGTTTTTAGGTAAAATTGATAATTTTATCTCCTCGAAGAATATTTTTCTGTGACAAAATCACATGCCTAGTTAAATTTGATCTTATATCCTTCTTTTGGATTTTAAGACTACTTAACCCAAAGGACTCTATGCCTAGAGAAGTTTTAGTTGATTTGTTTTTAATAAGTATCTTTATATTATTTGTTTTATTACAGAGTGTTCATGGAGTTGTCGAATGTCTTAAAGTTGTGACAAAAGAAAATTCAGAGCGAGTAGCTCGATTTGCATTTGAATTTGCAAAGAAGAATAATCGGCGCAAAGTAACAACAATTCACAAAGCCAATATAATGTAAGTATTCCAAAATTAAATGAAAAACATTGAAAAAATTAATAATATAATAGAAAAAATTGGCCTAGATGCTTTTTGATTTAATGAGATATTAATGGCATAATAAATTGTAGGAAGTCTTCAGATGGTTTGTTTTTGGAGATTAGCCGTCAAGTGGCGAAAGACTATCCGGAAATAGAACACAATGACATGATCATTGATAACTGTTGCATGCAATTAGTTTCCAAGCCTCATCAATTTGATGTCATGCTGATGACAAATCTCTACGGAACTATTGTATCTAATGTAATTTGTGGATTGATTGGGGGCGCTGGATTGTTATCTGGACGTAATTACGGAAATGACGTATGTTCAATCGAAATTTATATTTCTTTGGAAATCGCCTACTTATTAGTTTTAGTAATGTTTGTCAATTGATTTTAGTATGCTGTTTTCGAACCTGGAACTCGAAACACTGGCACAGCAATTGCTGGAAAGAATATCGCTAACCCAATATCAATGATGAGTGCAGCTGCAGATTTATTGGCTCATCTCCAGTTGACAAACCACGCAATTTGGCTTAACGAGGCGATTGAAAAGACGATCAACGATGACAAAATCCATACTCCGGGTAAGATGCTAAAATATTACAATAATGTACAGAAAGTTATAAAAGTAAGGGAAATGTTGTAACGTGATGATTTTTGTGTAGATCTGGGAGGAGAAGCTACAAGTATGGATGTAGTGAAGAGCATCGTTACTTATCTTCAAGCAAAAACCAAGGTTGAAAATTGGTAACACTAAATTTGCATTTTGTAACCAGTTTATCTGATGAATTTTGATCTAGTCGTCTGTAACCGTAATCCTTTTATCATTCTGCATCGCATGGAGAGTGTCATAGTGTAGAATACATCTAGAAAACTTTTCATTAGTGTGTGAACTTTTGTTGACGTTCTCCAACCGGAGGAGTTTAATCCAGCCCTAATGCCATGCTACCAGTGCCTTTCAATTTTGCAGTTTTTCGAGCAGGACAACTGCTGCGGTGGCGTATGACGACATTAATTCACTTTAGCCGACTAGAGTAGCTACGCATTGGTAGCCCACTCATAAAATGTAGGAATAACAAGTTGCCAACAAAATTACAAGTGTGCAGCGTCAGCTTCGCCTTTTACGACAGATTATATTTTGTAGTCGTACAGTAGTGTAATTAGTGCAAAGTACGACGGACTTTCTACAAGTCCATAACCTGAAAGTGAAAGTGATACTAACTGATACTACAACTGGAATGTAATCAATTCATTAATCCACAGCAAACCCTATTATAATATGGCAAAAAGTCTTTTGTGAAAGTTACCTATAATATTCTTTAACTACATGCGCTTTTTCATAATGTTATGCAATTCAATGATTACGGCGACATTGGATAAAAGAAGAATTCCACTCAATATTACAAAAAGACAAAAATCTACTGGCCCTTTAATTGAAGGCCGATGACCTATGAGATAATATTATAGAAAGAATTGGCCTAGATGCTTTTTGATTTAATCTTTTCTTTGGAATATACTTTTGAATATACTAGTATTTTCCTAATTTCACTTTGTTTAGTAACCTTGAAACTTACTGCAATTTAATAGACTTTAGTGATTAGTTTAGTTTACTTAGGTTTGCCTAAGGTTGCCATCGGTAGCGAAATGGTCATTATTTTTGAACACGTCTCTTCTGGTTCCAATTTTTAATGCATTTCTATAAATGTTGCCAGTTACAATTTTCAACTCATTTTACACATAAAGTTAGCACAAATAAACCATATTGCGTCCCGAGTTTAATGGTAACCTTATCCACTCCTTAACCTAGAGAGCATTAATGTGCTTTCTTAAACCAGAATTGCCATATTAGAAAATAGATTGATCTATCTTCATAGTTATTTATTTATATAGTAGATGTAATTTGCAATAAGAGCTTATATAAAATAATATTATAGTTAAGGAATTATTTTTAAAAAATCATTGGAAAATTTGAAATTCAATTATGTTTACTAAATTAACTGTGTTACATGCTGCTGTTTTCTTAATTAATGTTAGTGTGGACAATGGATATATTTGCCAGACCACAGTTTAAATTAAGTGAGTGAGTAAGTAAGTTTCTCTCTGTAGCTTCAGTGTGGTGAAGTGATTGAATCTGAAAATGTTCAATTAGTTAAAACTAGCTTACCGAACACGCTTTAGCCATAGAAAAGCAAACACGTTATTTTAGACACGAAATCTGATTTGAAGCCTCGTAAATGTTTTTGCACAAATTCGAGGAATATAATTGCAAATAAATTCTAGAAATAGTGTTATCCACTTGATATTGGCACACGGCTGATTCACTACACGACTTTTCCTCGGTAGGCAGTTATATAATGCATACCCTTTGAGTAGATCATGCATATTTACAATTTTTGTGGCACCAGATTGTCATAGCAAGCAGTTATGTTATCATTGCCATGGTTCATTAAAGGTATTTCATTTACTTTCTCCCTAAATTATTAATTTTTTGTTTGCGTAACGCTTGCTTTGTGTTTCTCATTAGGGTTTTTGTGGTTTAAGGAAGAATTGTACTAGAATTGTCTTCTATATAACCAACAATATTGTTGCGCTATGTGCTTAACACCTTTTCTGCAAATAGGCATGTCAGAGTTCCGTGGAGCTCATAATAATTCTAACAACTGACCTGGTGTACGTAGCTTAAGTTCACCTGTCTGCACTGCAATGCAAAGCACTGCAATTGTGTATAGTTGGGCAATAAATGTGTTGAAAAATGTTTTTATTTACGAAAGAGAGTAAATAATGAGCTTTGACGCTATGTGCGGATGAAAATAATTTAATATTAAGTTTTCTTGCACTGCACATGAGAAAAATTATACTATGGGGGTGTTTGTATATGGTGAAATGTGTCATCTGTTATACATAAATCTGTCTTGGAACTGGGAGACTGTTTTCCCTGGTTCAGTAATTTCTCTGGTTGACTTGAGAATGAGAATGAAAGTGGTTGATTTGGCCGAATTATTGTAATATATTTTCGGAATGGAAAATTTTATCTGTATAGAAAGCGGTCCACAACAATTAACGACTCAAGTTCATGGTAACTCTATATAAAACTTTCACCGAATTTTCACCTTTACTTTCTTTAGAATTTAAGGAAACTGACGAAATTTTAGTACGGTGAAAGTTCTGAAACATTCACATTTGTAATTTTAGAATTTGGAATTGGCTATTTGTGTGTGTCAATGTTGTGGACCGCTAGGGTGGTGAATGGATGAATGCTAATTACTAATTATAGGGGAATGTGGGGCACATTGCAGAAAATGGGAATATATTTTTGTTATTTGTGGTATTTGTACTGTATATCTGTATTGTATTAATTGACTAAACTTGTTCTAAAAGATTTTTATTTCATTTTTAGGCAAGTATCCTCTAAGTAAGCGCAGTACGAAACATCTTGCCGAACATTTCAACCGTTGGCTCCTATTACTGGATCAAAAACCCAGGACGAAGTTACAGACAATATATTAGTTAGTGTAGTAATTCAAATTAATTGTCATGCAGGTGCTAAGTGCAACGACTGTGTTATGCAATTATAAAATAATCTCAATCTCGTCAATTATAACAATTCTAAGTCAATACTTAAACTTATGTGTATTGAATTATGTTCTCCTCTGATGATTTTAGCAATGTGTATTTAATGTATACGTACCTATTTATATTAGTTCAAAATGTCACACAAATAAATTATTAGTCCAAAAATGACTTAAATAACAGTTCTAGTCTAATAAATTACCATTGCACAATAAGTCATGTGTCAGAACTTAGAAAACAGGTTTGAATAAATTAATTGTGGACACCGTTTGAAGTCGTAGATAAATCGGTGTGGTACAAAATAATCTCATGTAACAGTATTGTAGCAATCATTTAAGAAAATAAAACTTAGAACGCTATTGTGTACTCATTTATCATTGTACTGAATAAAATATGGAGAGTAAGTAAAAAACATTTATTACTTAAAATTAATATCTCTGTTAAGGGTATGAATGCGGCAAAATCAGTAATACTAACTATTATCACATTTACGATTTAATTCTTGTTTATTTTTACAAATTGAGCTCATCCACCCTTCTACCAGTTAATAAGCCACTTTTACTTTTAAATGATTTATATTAATGAAACATTAAATTTTCATCTATAACAGAAACGTTTTCCTTAATTTTGATTTCCCAAATATTATAGGAACTGTAATCCCAATCCGATATATACTAATAAATAATGTTATCCGAATGTGAATTGGGATACAAGAATGGCACCACGGAACCAGACAAGAATAGCGGTATGACCGTCACCGTATGGCCAAATATGTTCCTTTTTCTATATCTATTGTGAGAGCCAACAGACATGCCGGAAAATAATTGCATTGCCAATCATGTCATAAACTTTCAACACTTCAAACAGTAAATAGGTATTGCTTTGTGTAGCCCAAGTCTGAAGTCACTCACTTTATTTTTTTAAACTTCGAACTTGAATTGACGTTACGATGATATACAACAGGTCAAGTCCATGGACTAAAATAACCATACCAGCCAGGTATAGGAAGCAACAATACTATCATGATAATTGGTCATTGCTGTAATTAATCTTACTGTTTTAATTAATAAGGCGTCAAAAAATGAAACAACAGAGAAACATGAAAATGAGATTCACAACTAATGTTTTGGATTATTTTATTGCATTACTTTTTTGCCTTGATAAGAATGGAAGAATGGAATCGCATCTTTCAGAGAACAGAAGTAACATAGTAACACCTTAGCCGCATTTTAATTTTATGTTCAGTGTTCAGGAAGGCCATCATTTGTTTAGATGCTTCATAGGTTCTTCATACAGTTATAGTTATAGTAACATCTTCTATCTTCATTTTCTTATGGTAATACCTCCTAACAATAGGATGCTGAATGATATACGAAACTAGGAATTTTAACACAAAATGATATTCTAAGATGGTAAAAAATGTTGATGAAATGACTTTAGATGTATATGGGACTTACGTTACCAGAGGCAAATCAATTGCTATACTTCTCAACTAACTTTTCACTAGGATGTCTGAATAGAATTCAGGCATTATTGGTCTGAAACACAATTAAACAATAATTCTTATTTTGGTACCAATCTCCCATCTCATTTTCTTGTTCTTTAGAATTCTGCGGTGGGCATAGCTTACAATGGGATTTTAGTGTTAGAATTCTAATTTAAATTTTTACCTGTTAGTTCAGTGCCCTGTTCAGTGACATTGCAAGTGATGCACACTATGCCCACCGCAGAATTCTAAAGATCAACAAAATGAGATGAGACGATGAGAGATTGGTGCCAAAATAAAGATTATTGTTCATATAATTGTGTTTCAGACCAATAGTGACAGAATTCTATCGAGAGATCCTATACTGAAAAGTTAGTTAAGAAGTAGCAATTGATTGACTTTTGGTAAAGTAAAAATTTTCTATCAATGAATTATCATTCCTAGTTTACTACGACTACATGTATGTTTCATATTTCATTCAGCATCCTATATGTAGAAGATTTGTTAAAGATGTATCATTGCGTAATTGCATGGTATGTTTGTTACTGCCTAAAGGCTAAACACAAGTTTAATTAATCCGTAGTTCTCCAAAATAGTACAATATATGTACGTTGTGGATAGATAAATAATTTTGCAGCTCTGATACACATACTCATTCACATAATTATGATTAAAATAATAAACTGTTACATTGATTGGTAAGTTAGACTTCTGTTAAAATGAGGAAATAGTGAGGCCGCGGACATTGATGAGAGAAACCCGAATATGATCATGGGATGTTATACTTTTTCTAAAGCTACTTAGATAATTCACAAGGCTTCATGCACCCATACCATTAGAAATATAAAAGATATGGTTATATATAGTGTATCTTATATTAGTATTCCTATGCTCAGCTCATGCCATTTTGCTCCGCACTCAACGTTATAAACCGAACTATCGGCCTTTAAAGAGAAGAAGGGGAAGCAGAAGAGAAGAGAAAAAGCGGGAGTGGAAATAAAGGCATACTCTTCTGAAGTACCACATCCCATCAAAATATTCGGTTTTCGCTAAGCCGTGTCCGCGGCCTCCTTAATTCCTCATTTTAAGTTGAACTTGTCATTCCTTTTGACAGTTTATTACTTTAATTATTACTATTTGAATAAGATGAAAGCTGTAAAATCATTTATCTGTCCACCATAGAGTACTATTTCGGAGTACATTTTTTGAATAAATCTTCTACGAGTAGGATGCTGAATGAATAATATGAAGCGTGTAATAAGCTACTAGGTATGTTTTACACAAAATGGTATTCAAAGAGTAGTGCTCTAAAATGTTCATAAGATGAGTTTAGCATGTAAATGGGGTTTCATATTGTAATGATAATGAAGTACAACCATTAATTGTATACTTTTACTTTACAAGTGACAAGAGGTCAATGGCCACTTTTCGACTAACTCTTCAGTAGTATCTCGATAGAATTCTGTCATTATTGGCCGAAACACCAATAAACAATAATTCCAGGGTTGTGGGTCGGGTTTTTTATGGGTTGGGGTTTTTTGGGTTTTTTGGCAAAAAACCCACCCCGCTTTACTTAAAAAACCCCGGGTTTATTGGGTTTTTTGGGTTTTTTACAAAACATACAAGAATGTGCACTACAGCTCCATCTAGATACGCAATACATACTAATTTCTATTCAAAAATGTAAACAAATGCATAATCAGGTGGAAACAAATACAGCTTTTACACTTCTACGCGTAATTAATGTATCGCAATGTGAGGACTATATTTAATAATATTAGTTTTATGTATACTTTAGTCATTGCATTGTGAAGATTATGTTTATAATATTTTGGTACACATATGCTCAATTTCATTTTATCAATTACATATTCATTGCTGTAATGCTTTGCAATTAAAGCTTCAAATTAACGAAGGAATAATTTCATAAAGTCAATATAATCAGTAACATATTATAATGCTTAATATCTCACTAGTTGTTATCAAACAGTAATAATAATATAGGTGTTCACAAAAATTCTGCATTTGCTACGTTACAACATAATTAAATTAAACTTTTATGCTTTAATTTTCTTTTTAATGACATAAGTAATAGTAGCTGACACGGTTGTTGTTGTTGTCAGCTGTAGTTTTCATATATGGTATAGTATAGGCTTGTATTTATACCTATAGTTATATAAAAAACCCTTAAACCCAAAAAACCCAAAAAACCCTAAAAAACCCAAAAAACCCGGGGTCGAGGGTTTTTTCCTAAAAAACCCGGGTTTTTCGATACCTTGAATAATTCTTATTTTGGTACCAATCTCCCATCTCATTTTCTTGTTCTTTAGACACCCCTCCCCGAGAGGAATAAAAACTGTCATATTTTTTTAAACATATTTTAAATATATTTTCGGAGGGGGCGTTGTGTCTCGTTTTCCCAAAAAGTTCCTACATTTTTCAAAATTTATTAGTTTGTGGAGTGGGAGAAATACATGGGAGTGATCGGAGTTTGACAAACTCGTCTCGTTCTCTGAAAGGATGAAAAAATTCAGGAGAAAATTTCCACTGCAGAATTTTGTGCTTTATGTTTTGAGGTAGTACATATCATATTGACTGTGGCAATTTTTACTACGGGGAGGAAGGGAGCCAAAATTTACGTCACATTCTATGGACTGGGTTTGTTTATCATAGGCATCGAAAATCTCTTGCAACCTTGCAACGTGGTAGCTGTGGAAATCAGACCTTGCTCCTTCCACACTAAGCCCGGCCACCTGGGGGGCTTAGTGTGGGAATTGGTGTGTGTAGTGTGGAAATTGAAAATTTAAAAGCTGGAAATCGCGGAAAGTTGGGCTCTGGGAAAATCTAGGCATACCCCCGCAGGGGGCATGAAAATTTTTTTGGCCGTTTAATTTTTTTTAATTGAATGGGGATTTTGTACTAAACACAGGAAAGATGAGTATGACTTATGAGTCGAGTAAAAATTTGGAGAAAACTGGAAATTAGGAAAAAATTGAAATTAGGGGAGAAACTGAAAATATGCGACAAAACTGGAAATTTGGGGGAAACTGGAAATTTGGGAAAAGACTTGGGCGAAAATGGAAATTTAGGGGGAAACTGAAAATATGCGACAAAACTAAAATTTGGAGAAAATGAAAATTTGGAGTAAAAATAAAAATTTCTGAAAAATTGGAAATTTGGAGGAACCTGAAAACTTGGGAGAAACTGGAAAGCTTTAAAAAGTCCTAATTCATAGAACCCTAATGATTAACCCCACTTTTGATTTTAAACAGCCAAACAGCAATATATAGCTGTAATAAGTTTACCATAAATATTAGAAGCCTTTTTAATTTTATTAAATATTAAATTGCCACAGGAGGTGTAGGATTGGAAGGTAAGGCACTAAAAATCAGGTTTACAGTTAAGGTCATCTCACCGCACGCATTACTCTCACACAGTTTAACTCTATATTAAAGTATGTTATATTTATAGTAGATGTATCATTTAGACTCATTACCCGGTTCCTAACAAGCTGCAATCTACCACTATTCATTCATTTTTTTATGTCATAAGTCATATAACTTATAATTAATCATGATACACATCTTAAATCATATTGCATTCATGTAAGCTATGCACAATGCACGCTATGTCAATCGCAGAAATCTAAAGAACAACAAAATGGGATGAGAGATTGGTACTAAAATAAGGATTATTGTATAATTGTGTCCTACTATAATAACAATAATAGAGTTCTATCCAGATAGGTATACTACTAAAAAGATAGTCAAAAAATTTAGCAATAAAATTGACCTCCGGTAAAGTAAAAGTGCTCTATGATTGATTGAACTTGGACTTCCATTAATAAATCCTATTTGCATGTTAATACTAAAGTCATATAAGTCATATTATGAACATTTTATAGCACTACTCATTGAATATCATAAAAAATAGTCCACGTGTTTAAAGACTTATGCGCATAAATAGTTCCCTCGAAGGGTGTGAACAGTTCCAGCTTCGGTAAACAGCGGTAACACCCACCAAATGAGAAACCATGAAAAGTTCAATTAGAAGAAGCTATCTATGCATCTGAAATACTTTTTTCTCATCGTACAACATTGCCCCCGTAATACACACTAGCTTTATTTATAACAGGGCCTAGGTCCTGTGACCGGCTAGTAATAAATAAATAGAAAGCATCATTCTCAGTTTGAGAAAGTACAATACACTTTCAAAATGGACAATTATGTAAAAGCATGAAACTTTTTCCACTCCACTTTTTTATGTTACTTAACTTGCTCAATACTCAATTTGCTACTCTGAACCACGGGCCACGGGTGTCTATTACATCATAATTTTCTTTACTTCAATAGTAATCTTCCTAAGTCCACTAACGTGTTCAAAATTAAGTAGTAAACAGTAAACGTTTAATTGTTTTGGTGTACGATTCGATTTTCTGGAAATAAATACAATACAACAGCCAACCATTCTCTTATAAAAAAGTATTTTCAATTCAATTTCAACAAAATAAGTTGAATTGTCGTTACAATTGCATCAATTTTTATTTTAAATTCAATATTTTAACAGGCATCATACATACAATACGATTCATTGACACTTAGATAAACATGCATTACTTCATCTGCGAATAATTCACCATTTGCATTACTTTCGTCCATCATTATCATTACCGTATTGTATATCTTTATGATATTAACGCTTAGTGAATAATATTAACTTCTTGTCAAGTATCTATTAACATATTTTTATTTTAACAAGAAATAAATCTATTTGCCATTAAAGTAGAATATCTTAATACTTAAAGAATTATGATTAAAAGTGTGAGAAAGTCGAAAATTAAAACTATACTATAAATAAGTCAAAGTAATTAGAATCAACAGCAAAAACATGAAGTGTTATTGAAAAAATAATTCTGCTGGATTCTTAAAATATTGTAGCGAAAGCAGCGTTGCGCAAATTAATTTAATATATACTCTATTGAGCCAATAAAAATTAAGAGGACTTTTGAAGTACGAGTTAGAATTTAAAAGCTTTAACAATAACATTCATCCATATAATACATCATATAAACTATGTTTCAGTTTATATAAGGTTAGTTTATCGGTTAAGTTAACCTGTGTGACATAATATGTCCCCATGTTGTTGTTGCAGGCAGCAACTTGTAACACAGTTATAATTATAATATATGCTTATACTAATACAAATGTTATTTATTTGGTATATATCAAAAAGTAAATGCTAGTGAGAAACAGCTATAACTAATATTACAAACATCATAGCTCTGATAATCGAAACAAATTATTATTGTCACAAAATTTTACCAAGAATCATCGGTTTGATACATTAACTTAAATAAAATATTGCATACCAATATGAATTCAAATGCTAAAATGCGTTTCCGAATAATCACCTTAAGTCCCAAATATAAGATTACGCTATTGCACAGTCAAAATATGAAAAAATGGTTAATATATTTTATACCAATGCAACTTAGACTAAAAGAAACATTCCCAAACAAATATTTATCACATTGCTAAATGGCAAACAATATTTAATTCTTCCAAAAACATGCAATACAAATTTATCAGGCAAATGGAAGAATAAGCTTACAGTATTAGATAGTATATAATTTCAAAATCAAAGCATATATCTTAAAATTTTAAAAAAAGTTACACTGTAGAATAAAGATCGCCAGAAGCAAAAACTGGCTAAAAATTTAAAAATTCAACAAAACATTATCTCTAGTATCTATGTTATAATCTTCTATTCTACACTACTTCTACAACACTTTGAGCCGATGAAAATGTGAATACTTAAGACAAAACTTTAAAAAAAATGGAGATATCATTGCTACATAGTAGGTTGTCAAGTGGTTCAGTGTTTCTGGTGGACGCCAGTTATCTTCGATAGAAAAGGAAAATTCCTAAATGACTATTGAGAAAAAACGCAGACAATCTGAAATGTCAAAAATGCCAAAATGAAAATTTTAAACAACAGAATCAGGTTAAATACAGTCCGATTAGATTAAAAATCTCATTCGTCCATTTTCGGTTTCTTGTTTGACGTTTGCGGACTCTTATCAGTTGCACGTTTCATCATTGCTGATTTTGTTGGACTGAAGTTTGGGAAGGCTGACTCTGTAGATCACAATAAAATGTAAGAATTAAAATAAAAAATAGAAGACAAGAATTAGCCGAAGTTACCCGACATATCCACGTTGCGTATGGTGGACGTCGGGTAAACTGCTTTGGGGTACATTATCGAAAACATTAATTATGACCATAAATAATATAATCTGCAGATCTAGCACAGTGTGCTATAAAAATGTTGAAATAACTAAATAAGTACAGGACCCTGTGTAAATTCGCAATTTAGGGGTATTCTGATAGCCCAGAAAAAATGGGACAAAAATAGTATAGGGAGCTATAGGTCAAAAATGAGGCCCTGGTTTTTTAAAAATTAAAAACCCTAAAAGGCGCCAATACTTTCCTTTCTTATAATTTCTTTTACGGAAACCCCGATTTTGGGCATTTGGCCGGGTTTTATATAGGGTATAATATAGGCGGAAAATAATCTTTAGTGTCTGAACCAACTTCTGAGAAAAATCTGTCTGCGTACTATTTAACCCCGATTTTTAATTTTGATTTTTTAATTTTTTTATTCTGAATAATTAAGACAGTTTTTTCTCAGAAGTTGGTTCAGACACTAAAGATTATTTTCCGCCTATATTATACCCTATATAAAACCCGGCCAAATGCCCAAAATCGGGGTTTCCGTAAAAGAAATTATAACAAAGGAAAGTATTGGCGCCTTTTTGGGTTTTTCATTTTTTTTAAAGTAGGGCCTCATTTTTGACCTATAGCTTCCAATACTATTTTTATCCCGTTTTTTCTGGGCTATCAGAATACCCCTAAATTGCGAACGTGCACAGGGTCCAACTAGCGACTGCGCATATGAATTTCATCAATAGACCGTTGACTATTTAGTGGATCAATTTTTGATGCCTAAGCTTGTTAAAATGTAAAGCAAAATCAGTACAGGTAGTCTAGTCATTACAAAACGGTACCGACATATACATAGAACGTTCTCTTACAAAACGATACGGAGATACACACAACGATTCAATTACAAAACAAAACGGAGATACATACAACGTTCAACAGAATCCCATGCGCATGCATCATTTTACGTTAATGTAGTTGTGAAGATACAATATTTCTATATAATTTTGCAACTTTTTGTTACACATACATTTTGTTACGCATGCGCGAATGTAATGCATATTAAATACAGCAAGGAAGTTCGAAGGGAATGAACATTAGTTTTCTTCGCAATTATACAGAATTACACCAACCTATAAACTCCGTTCTGGGTTATTATAAAAATCTATTTTTATCTATTTTAAAAATTTACGATATCTCAGCAGACACATACGATATTTCAAGAGCTATATACGATATTTCATTAGCCATATACGATTTCTCAGTAGCCATATACGATATTTCAGGAGCCATATAGGATTTCTCAGTAGCCATATACGATATTTCAGGAGCCATATACGATATTTCAGGAGCCATATAGGATTTCTCAGTAGCCATATACGATATTTCAGGAGCCATATACGATATTTCAGGGGCCATATACGATATGTCCATTAGCCCACATGTATATGTGATATATAAGGAGACGTACACAATATTTCAGGAGGCATATACGATATGCTCGTTTCACATACGATTTGTTCGTTTCACATACGATTTGCTCGTTTCACATAGGATTTGCTCGTTTCACATAGGATTTGCTCGTTTCACATACGATTTGCTCGTTTCACATACGATATGCTCGTTTCACATACAATATGCTCGTTTCACATACGATATGCCCATTTCGCACACGATATGTCTATTTGCATATATATACGATATTTCAGAAGCCATATACGATATGCCCATTTTGAATACGATATCTCAAGAGCCATATGCGATATTTCAGGAACTCTATATGATATTTCAGGAGTCATATACGATATGTCCATTAGCCCACATGTATATGTGATATATAAGGAGCCGTACACAATATTTCAGGAGGCATATACGATATGTTCGTTTCACATAAGATACGCCCATTTCGCACACGATATGTCCATTTGCATAAACGATTAGTAGCCATAAGATACTAGTTGAAACTTAGCACGTACAGTGTGCTAGAAAAATGTTGAAATTGCTGTTTTGAAGGATAAAGAGTTAGACGAATTAGTGGAACCCGCAATTTCAGTAACGACTTTTATATAGAGGATGTCCATTTAGGAAATGAAGAAAAGCTTTATATAGTCAAGTATTATTCTAACATCATAAGACGGGCCCATGAGACAGGCACTGTCCAAATTATAGTTCAACGCCACCAGGATTTGAATCTTTGGAAACTGCGCACCACGTTATACTACACCTTGCCAACAAAAACAACTATTGCTTTTCGGCTGTGTGAATAAATATGTTTTGGGTTACAATAAGAACAAGTGCTGCGCAAAGTTTTACAGAATCAAATGCTGGAGGTGCAGAACTTACTTTAGCACAGTATTGAAACAGTAGGTCACTTTTGACTCTTTCTGCTTAAAAAAGGTGAATTTCTATCCAGCTTCAATATTTTTTTCATAATCTCCAAAATCAAGAATTAATACAGCCGTAAGAACAATGCGGAGGTCCGGTGGTAAGAATTGAATAATTAGATGAATCCATGGAAAACAGTGTTGGTTTTAAAACAAAAAATTAGAATGTCATGTCAAGTGGCATAAAATGGCAAAAAATCATATTATTGTGTATTTAGCCAGAATTTAAAAAAAATTAATAAATAAGACTTTACTACGTTAATAATGAATGTCAAAAACACCTCGAAAGACATTCAAAAACTCAAAAATTATACAAAAACTGGGTTTATTTGTTTTTTAAATATAACTTTGGCATCCCTCCTGAATAAAGTTAATGCCAAAGTTTAATGATTATTTCCAAGAATTTTCTACATATCGTCCGATAAGGACGTAAAAGACCTTTTAATCAACTTTACGTTTCATGATGAAAAGAGTTAAATTGGATTAAGGTTCATTTTACTGTCAAATAAAAAATGGAGGGAGGCCATTTTTACTTCCAAACGAAAAGTGGATTAACGTCTTTTGCATCCTTAAGGGACGATATATTCTTATCAGTTATGTAATTATTATTGTCTTCTTCATTCATTGAATTATTTAACTGTGTTCTTAAGCAACCACAGTTAGAGGCAGTAATAAAAAATATATAAAGATAAAAGAAAACATGCTTCCACCCAAAAACATGTTTTTTTGTTAAAAAAGGGTTTTTTATGCATAATTATAAAAATTAAATTTGAAATGAATCATTTAGGCTCAGTCACAATTTTTGATTCGTAGTTCTTGTCATTCGTGATAAGTCATAATCATGACCATAGCCGAGTAAAAATTATAAGAGATCACCACGCAGGCTGGGAACCGATTGTTACAGACGAAGTTGACAATTTCAGCATCTACTCTACTTTAGAATATGAAAAAACGAAATTTCTCGATTTTTTAAAAAAATTCGTTGTTTATGAGTTATGGGTGTTTTAACCCGAAAACTTTTCATGGGAGTAATTTCGGCACTACAGAACCGATTTTGACGAAACCAGTGCCAAAATGATCGCATGACTGTTCTCTACATGCGGTATTCAAAACATTTTTCAATTTGAAAAAATTTCTAAAAAAAACTTTGAAAAATGTTATAATGAGTTGAAGACGACATATAAACATTTGTAAGTGCATTACAAGTCTTCATAAACTCAATGCACTATAAATTTCGAATCAAAACCATTTTTCGAAATATTTCAAAATTTTGGATTTTTGAAAAATGTTTTGAATACCCCATGTAGAGAACAGCCATGCGATCATTTTGGCACTGGCTTCGTCAAAATAGGTTCAGTAGTGTCGAAATTACTCCCATGTAAAGTGTTTGGGTAAAAACCACCATAACTCAAAAACAGCGGATTTTTAAAAAAATCGAGAAATTAGTTTTCTCATATTCTAAAGCAGAGTAGATTCTGAAATTGTCAACTTCGTCTGTAACAATCGGTTCCCAGCCTGCATGATCTCTTATATTTTCACTCAGCCCTGAATTGTTCTATAATGTAATTTTCCAAATCACCCGCAGCTGCAGCTCGGCGGCAGCGCAGCCAGCAAACCATTTACTTGACCACAACACAACCAATGGATACAAAAACACGGTTACGAATACCTCCACCGCAAGCTGCTCATTTATTAGATATACCCGTTTAGCCGAGTGCCACAACAACTTAATAAACACTGATTTTTCCGATTAAATTTCCAATTTTTTGCACTAAACCTAGTTAAAATCATTTTTTTAAAGTCAGTTTTTATTGATAATTTTGTGGTACCCGCCCAAAGGATTATTTTTAGTGAATGAGCAGCTGGTGGTAGATTTTATCGGTGTTTTTGTATCCATTGATTGTGTTTTTCTTGTTGTCAAGTAAATAAATGGTTCGCTAGCCTGCGGGTGATTTGGAAAATGACATTACAGAACAATTCGAGCCGTGATCATGACGGTTTTTACCAATATATGCCATATTATTACCACCCCTGGTATTACCCACCACATGCCAACACTGATGGAAAGCCATATACTTGTGTATGGCCGTATTATACTGGATAAAACCCACTTTGCACGAGCGCATCCGCAGAAGTGGTCTAGCGCCCCGAACGCGCTACAACCCAGTTCCCATTTAAGATGTCTACTTGTATTCATATCCTAGTAGATACGGTACCTGTGCCTGCAACCATATTCTTGTCCATATCTTGAATGACACGATTTAGGTACCGACGGTATAGTGAGAGAGCATCATACTCAGAGTAATCTTGAAAATATTCGCTTTCGTCGTACTCAGGAAACATATTCATTTCCACTCCCTCAGATAAGTAATCTTTTATACACTCGTTCTTCTTGAATCTACTAAAATGCGGATTAAAAAATCCTGTACAGTTGAGACCTAAGAAGAAGGAAAGGAAAGGAAAACAAATGTATTTTGATCCCATTTATTAGTGCATTTCAAGCCAAGAATTACACGACCAAGCAATCAAATCTGATGGCAAAAGCAAAGTTATCAAAATTTCAATTAATCAATTAATTAGCAATTTCAAATGTTCTTGAACTACATACACGTATGAAAAAGTCATACATAAAAAATACCAGTGCTAGCTAGGGGGTAGACACCCTAAGCCACGCCCCGAGACCTGGGGTTCTATACAGAACTAAGTGTCAAGAGACCTGAAATTTTATATAAAAGATACGAGACTGCGATAGTATCGATAGCGCTCGAGATACTCATTTGGGTAAAACACGAAATTTTTTTGGTCCTTTTGTCAAAAAATAAGCTAAGCATAGACTAAAAGCAACAAAAAACGAAAGCGAAACTTGATGAATAAGGAACTAAATTGGATAGTTCAAAAATTATTTTTGTGTAAGATCCAAATTGGGTAGCGACAGCGACCTGCTCTTCCGGCAAGGTGGTGTGGCACCCTGGCCCTTCGGGCCAGGAGTTGGCAGTTGGGGGGCTCCCTATTAGCACTAGTCATATTTTCTTATGTATGAATATCAGTGCATTAAATAAATATAAGAGGACGAAGCTACCCACCTTGTAACCACCTAACTTGCGTAGCCGGTCCATATCCTTTCTCATTTTTAGCAGCTATACGAAAGATGATGGCTGGTTTAGCGGTGGTGTCCACGTGTCCTGTGGCCAGCGATACGTTAGGAACTGTACACGAATTAGATGGTCCACAGTAAACACGGACAAACGAAAGATTAGGGTGTGGTTTACTGTCAGGCTGAAATGTTTTAAAACAAATATAATTTTACAACAATTTATGCCAAAATGATAGATAATGCTTTTTGTCTTAGTTGTTCTTTATAACTATATAACAACAGGGTATAGACAATCTTATCAAACTTAAAATACCATTGTTGCTGGATAAACTGTCTTGACCGCTAAATAAACAGAATACTCGAGAATATCTCCATAAGAATGTTGAGGTGGTTCCCAGTGAATGACGGCTCCCTCTACTGATTTTGAAATTTTAATGGCTGAAGGTGCACCGGGGAATCCAGGTAGACAAGTTTTGAAAGCTGAAACCTGTGAGAACATAAAAATGTTAATTTTTCCCTATTAAAGCAAGGAACGGGAATGCTGAGGAGTATGAGTCATTACCTCGCTCCAAGGACCACGCCCACAAGAGTTGACGGCAGCTACTCGGAATTTATACGCCGTCCCAGGTTGAAGATCCACTTTCTTCTTTATGAATTCTAAATTTCGACTGAAATCACTGTCAGGTTTCAATTCGTGTAGCTTTTCGCTTACATTGAAATACATTTTTACGGCAAGTGTTGTAAATTTAGTGTAATAAATGTCCATCCATTTGTCTTTTTTATCTTCTTCATTAGAGTCTGTTTGTGTTTTGGAGGATGCGTTGGCAACGGCAGGGATGGCATTGCCATTGGTAACAGATGTCAACATTCTCTGTTGACCTGGAGTGGCAGAGGTCGTGACGGGGGGTAGCGGGTCTCCCTCGATGATGACTCTGACTGGTCTCGCAGAGGCAGCTGTGGCGGCAGTGGCAAGTGTACTCAGAGGATCCGTTTCTTCAAGCATACTCAATAAATCTTCGGTCAGTTTTAGATCTTTCGGTATTATTATATCCTTGTAATGTTTCTGGCCAATGTCGGATACGTTCATTTCTTCTGAGCTAGAGGCAGGGACAGCACTAACGGCCATTGGTAAAATTGACTGAACCGCTTGAGATTCTAATTTGCTAGGACTTAGTGAGGCAGCTGACTCTTCCGATAGATTTAAAGTTATATTAGTTCCGTGGAGCGTGTACTTCTTCAGCATGATATTCTCTCCACTTTCATCAGTAATCATTTCTGTACTTTCCTCTGGATTTTCAGAGCCTGATTTCTCCGCTCCTTCCATTGAGAAAACAGAATTAGGGTCAATGGCCCCTTCACTCGCGCAAAGTTTGACTTCTGCCTCAATTTTGCTAACTTCGTCGTCATTCAGGGAATTATCACCATCCATTAGTTCAAATTCCGTCGTGGACAACAACTTGGCTTCATCATCGGCAGTCACTTCTCCTTCGCCCTCCTCCATCTCTTCGTCACCCGGTCCTTCAATAGCTCCGTCTTCTTCTGGTGGGTTACCGGCCTCTTCTTGTTGATAATCTTCATTTTCCTGCAGAGCCGCTTCCATAGCATGTGCGTCTTCAGCAGCTTGTTCTGGAATATTTCCAGCGTCTAGTTCTTGAGTTTCAGATCCTTGTGAAGGATTCTTCTCGCCGTCCACACTCCCACCTCCTTTCAGTCCAAATTCTGAATTTCTCCACGAGAATGTACTGGAAGCTGAAAATACTTGTCCACCTTTCAGTCCCATAGAACTTTCATCTGTGCCTCCATTTTGTACCACGAATTCTGCATTTCCAGAGAAACTGCCCATCTGAGATCCTTCATTTCCCTTATCTTCCAACCCCAATTCCATAGCCACTCCGTCACTTTTGAGGTAAATGCTTCCTTGGTGGTCAATTAGTTCAGCTGCCTCTTCAGCAGTGAACGTATCTTCAAAACTTCCTAGGGTGACGCCCAGAGCATCAGCTTCTTGAACGCTGACATCTTGAGGAGCTTCGTCGTTCGATTCCAACAGTCCAGCTTCGGCAGCCAGGGCAGCCAAGGCGGCGTCCGTAGTAGCCGGTCCTTCGGAGGTAGCTAGAGTATATTGAACAGTCGATGGGTTGGCTCGTCCAGCTGCTTGTGTCACTACAACAAATTTTGTGTTTTTGTCACTGAGAGTGCTGACGGTGGGGGAAGAAACATTCTGGAAGTTCTGAATTACTTTCCCACCTTGATTAGTCACAAATGCGACTTTCTGACCTCCTGCCATTTGAACTGCGACTTGTTTGCCGCCAATCGTGAGCGTTTGGCCCTGGAGCCCTTGTGGAATCTGTACTATTTGCCCGCTTGCAGTTTGTATATATTGAGTTCCGCCCTTCGACTGTAGGGTCATTGCTTTTGGAAGATCTCCCTGCTGAACGACGACTTTGTTTTGACCTTGAACAACCATCGGCTTTCCAAAGGACATAGGCGTTCCACCAGCAGCTAAGTGCAACATTTTCACTTGCCCCTGTTGAGTGCCTTGAACTGTCCCTCCTTGAACAACTTGAGTTGTGCCTGTGCCTGCCATTGAAGTTGTTATTCCGTGAATACCTTGGAGCTGCCGGATGCTAGAGGCTTGGGTCACCATTACAATTTGTTGTCCGATTTGCTGTCCTATTTGTTGTGGGGCAATGCCAGTGACTTTTCCTCCTTGGTTCACCAGAGTGTAAATTGGAGATTTGCCTATTTGTTGCGTGTGCTTTTCAGTGGTAACAAAGCCTGGAGGCAATCCTTGCCCTGATAATCCTACAATTTGCTGTCCTTTCTGATTTGTGCCTAAAATTGTCGCGGTCTTCCCACCTGCCATTGTTTGTACAAGTTTCACGATTGACATCGGTTTGCTACTTCCAGGCATCGTTGTCATTGTTGAAGCATTGGTTCCTACAGGTTTAGATTGGATGACTTTAGGCACATTTGTAAGAGCCATTCCTTGGCTGGTTTTTACTACGGTGAGTATTTGCTGACCCGCAGTAGAATTTGGATTCTGGCCAGGGGGTTGCTTTAAAATTAGCTGTTTTGCACCTGCAGGCATATTTTGAGGCATCACAGGGGCTAGACGTACTGTTTGTGTTCCTCCAAGGGCGGTTGTCAGCTTCACATTTTGTGAAAACATTTTTTGTCCCGTGCTGGTCTTGACAATTTTCATGGTGGGAGGATTAGGAATTTTTTGTGTCGCACAAGCCGCTGCTGAAAGGGTTTGCAGTCCAGAAAGTTGTTGGGACGCACTTGTCGCCTGCGGGGAGCTAGGTAACGATTGAGTTGTTTGAACTATTCCTTTTGGGTTTACAACTCGAATTGTTCCAGGAGGACTTCCTACTTGGATTGGACTCCGCAGTCGCACAATTCCTCTTCCTGATTGTTGTGGGCTTCCAGGCACAGATCTCACTATCTTCCCTCCAGATCCAAATAGTACGTTGCTGGCTGTACCAGCTAGACTGGGGGGTAGGGAAACTAGGCTTGAAACTGCGGGTAAAACTGCAGGACTCACTACTGGAGACGTAATTACAGAACTGCTCGCAGACGCCATTGCAGTTGATATGGGCATACCCGTTCCAATCGCAGTCGAAGGGGTCAAAGACGACAAGGAATGTGTAACTTGTGCATGGGCAGTTGCCGTGCCCGTCGCTGTTGACAGAGTACCAGAGAATTGAGGGGGAACGTGAATAGACGACATGCTCAGCATAGGAGTTACTTTCTGACTGAGTGTGTTAGGCGGGATGGCTGATAGTGCTGGCTTCGATGTAGGAATCGGCGTCATTATAGTTGGACAAGAAAGGGACGAAACTGGATGAGGATTCATCGTCGGCATAGGCGCAGGAGTTGCTAATACGTAGGGCTCTTTCACCGGAGGAACGTCATACTTCTGAATTTGGACCAAATAGCCCTCTGCATATGGGACTGGACTCCAGGAGACTTCCAAAGCATTAGTAGCCGCCCGCACTAACTGAACTTTCCCAGGAGCTGGTGGCTTTTCCACCTCTAAATGCCATAGGTCCTTACAACAAACTTGGTTATTCCAAGCCTTTCTGTAGCCGTCTCTCCCAGACCAGATGTATAAACGGGTATGAATAGCCACAGCACAGTGACCAGCTCTTGCTCTTGGAACAGAATCATCCAACAAGTCCATGTATAAATTTTCCCAAGTCATGTTGTCTATCAAAAAAATTATTACAATTGTCATGGTTTAAATTTTTCCTCTTGCAGAACATAACAGAATATAACAGAGTGTAGAATATGCTTTAATAAACGTTATTTTAATAGATTGGATTATAAAAGTTATTTTATGAAGTAATAGGAAAAACAATGGATAAAATAAAATAATTTGAAGAAAGTCACCTCAAAATTTTTTATAGAATATGTCAAATTTTTTACATTGAAAAAGTCTAACTTCTAAATAAAATATAAAATGCAAAATTGGTCTAATAATATCTTATAATATAAAAATCGATTTAATAATATAAAAAATGATTTAATATTATAAAAAATCGATCTAATAATAAAAAACAAATCTAATAAGATAAAAACAAATCATATAACATAAAACCGATCTAATTATATATAAACAAATCTAGGGGTCAAGGGATCAGCTTCAATTTTGCAACATCATTTATACAACGCATAATCATGTTATTTAATTGTTTCCTTTTATTTTCTGTTATTATTCTGTATTGAAATTTTTGCTGTGTCTAAAGGCAATCTCGATTTGAGACAGGCAAATCAATTAATAAAATATAAAAATTAATCTCATAATAAAAAATCAACTTAATATAAAAATTAAATTAACAATATAAAAATTAATTTAATAATCAAAAAATCGATCTAGTAATATAAAAATCAATTTAATAATATAAAAATCAATTTAATAATATAAAAATCAATTTAACAATATAAAAATTAATCTAATAATGCAAAAATCGATCTAATAATATAAAAATCAATTTAATAATATAAAAATCAATTTTACAATATAAAAATTAATCTAATAATGTAAAAATCAATCCAATAATATAAAAATCAATCTAATAATATAAAATCGATATATCGATAAAAGAAAATAAAACTCGATCTAAGAAAATAAAAATAACAATCCTTCTAAAAATATAAAAATTTATCTAAAAATATAAAGTCGATATAAGAAAATAAAAATCAATCTAATAATATAAAAATCTCTCTAATCAAATATAAATCAATCTAATAATATAAAAATCTCTCTAATCAAATATAAATCAATCTAATAATATAAAAATCGACCTAATATTGTAAAATCGATTAATATTGTAAGGTGGTCGATCTAATATAAAAATCTATCTAAAAATGTGAAAGTCTATCTAATACTATAAAAATCGATCTAATATTATACAAATCGATCTAAAATTATAAAAACATTCTAAAATTATAAAAATCGATCTAAAATTATAAAAATCGATCTAAAATTATAAAAATCGATTTAAAATTATAAAAATCGATCTAAAATTATAAAAATCGATCTAAAATTATAAAAATCGATCTAAAATTATAAAAATCGATTTAAAATTATAAAAATCGATCTAAGAAAATGAAAACATGGTAACATAAAAATCGATCTAAGAAAATAAAAACATAGCACTATAAAAATCGATCTAAGAAAATAAAAACATAGTAATATAAAAATCGATCTAAGAAAATGAAAACATAGTAATATAAAAATCGATCTAAGAAAATGAAAACATAGTAATATAAAAATCGATCTAAGAAAATAAAAATTCAATAAAAAGTCTACTTTTATCTTTAAATAATCTTTTTTCAATTGAATTTAATCGTCAGAAGAACAGTTATTTGCTAACAGGTCTTTAAGGGAAATAATAGCTGTGACTATGAAGGCACAGTTTGATCAAAACAGGATTGGTCTCGATGCTGCTACCATAAAACTATTCCATCATGCCGTACTCCTATCTTTTAACCTATAACTACAAAAACAAAGATAAATATACAGTTGTTTTATAAAGAGTTCCCTTTTAGTAGTCTTTTGTATCTGGAAATCCCACACTGTTTTATTAACTAATTAACGAAGCCAAGATGGTGCAAAAAATTATATTTCACAATAGAGAAAACAAAAATTTGTATTGTGTATTCAAATTTACCTAGATTGAGACAAGCAAGGGAGTTAGTGCACTTCCATTCTTTTTCATGAGTAGAGGTCTTTAAGTCGTCCAAAACCAGAGGGACCCAACCTCCAAACACGTACATTTTATTTCCAATAAGTGTAGCACTGTGTAAAGATCGTGGCAAGGGTTGAGGACCAGCCACTGAAGGCTTATTCCATGTGAGTGTATCTATTGACCAAAAACAATATTTTAAATTTAGCCAGCTGTTGCAAATAATAGTAAAATACTAAAAACTGGCAAACTTGAAACTTACCTAAATGCAATAACCACAAATCTCCTAGACGGCAGCCACTCATTCCTCCGTAAATGATCAATTTAGGATGGGATCCATCTTTATCGGTGAATCCAACGGCGGTATGAGATTCTCTAGGTGACGGGGGTTGTCCAAAAGTAGTAGGAATGTCCCATATGACAGTACCATTTGGTTTAAGCTCCAAAGCATACAAATCGTTCAAATAACGGGGGATATTATTTTTTGGATCGTCACTTTCGTTAGCAAGTCCTCCAAAAAGGTATGCAGTATTATTAACTAAAGTAAAGCTGTGGCCAAGTCTTGGGCAAGGACTGTCTCCCGACCGGGGAATTTTGGGTTTCAATTTTTTCCATTCCCATCTACTTGCCTACATATAAAACCATTTATTAATACTTACATCACAAATTAGAGGCAAACTAATAATTTGAATTAGAATGCTTTTTGTTGTGACTTATCCCACTAGCTAACATGTATATTGGGCCCTTTCCCGACCTGTAATTCATATAAATCGTTAGAGTACCGTCCATACTCAACCATTCCACCAAATGCCAAAATTCTTGTGGAATCTACAATGAAGCCATAGGCAGCACATCCTGGAGGGATTTCCCCACGAACAGTTGGCTGAAACCATTGATTGGTAGCTAAAAAGTCAAAAAATGAAAAATCATAGAAAATCTCAACGCCATACATCATCGATGTAGCAATGTCATAATATTGTCCATCATCCAAAGTAATATATTAATACATCAATTAAAAATGACAACAATTTCCGACTGATTTTAGTAGTATCATAATAAACATTAGCACAAATTCCAGAGCATTTGTTTACTAACGGAAAGCGAAAAGAAATTAGCAACATGAAAGAAATAGATCATTGTTGTTTGTACCAGTATTATAAACATGTAGTTCATCAACAATCCCTTCATTGCCACCGCCAAAAACGACCATTAAATCTTTAATAGCAACCGCCCTGTGACCGTGACGAGGTCGCGGTTGGGACCCTGACGTATCGCTGATTCTTTTCCATTTTAATGAGGGTGCCGCCATTCTTGTCAATTAAAGCCAATTCACTTTCGCCGCATAAATATTTGCGACTTTTGTTTAATTAGAGTACAGTACTTTCACCGATGCGTTCAAGGTGCTCTCACACAAATTCACAACTGTAGCCTCTACTGTTGGCACCAAAACATTAGAGCACGCGAACTCTCACACTTTAGTACATTTCTGCGGGTTTTCCAATGTACACAGAAAAGGAAGAACTTTTAGACTTTCGTATTACGATGGCATTACACAGGTACTCGGTACACGTACAGTACAGTCACAGAAACAGTTCAATGGAAGAATGAGACTTCCTTCGACCAAACTCAGCCAATCCAACACTTCCTAATACACTTCTCTTCTCACCCACTATTTTAGCGTCCAAAGTATAAAAACTTTCGTTCAAACGGCAAAACACCACTTGCTGCTGCACTCACAACCACGGACAAGCACCAAAACTGCTCGAAGGACGAGCTACAGCAACGAAATAGTAAAGTTTCCGAGTAGCGTCTACAAACCTAGAGTAACGCATGCGTGAAAGGACTCAAGGTGAAGGATTCATCTCTTCTACACTGATAACACAGCCACCTCTACCAATACACACTACAATCTACAACCGTACTGATATACTACTAAATAACTTTTAATTATTTGGAACATAGTAAATACTTGTTCTTCAATGGTTTTTACTTTGTTATGATAATGTATTTATGGCCGTAACGTTTTTTCTTGTCATAATAATAATACAGACATGATACAGACAAAGACAGACTACTTGCCATAAAAAGAGAGTCAAAGAATTCAATGTATGTAAGTATTTGGTTGTACTATGTAGTGCGCGTTGTAATACTTGATTTTTTATGCATGTAATTTTGTGATGACACTATCAATGTGTTTTCCATATCATAATAATATTATTTTTAACTTCAACAGGTTGAAGTTGAAACTTAAAACTTAGCTTTGAATAAAACCTGTAGCTTTTATTATGCACGCGCGAAACTATTTATTATGCATTATTTTCCAACGGTTTGCGGTTTCAACGTTTATTATTGTTGTTTGTTGATATGGCCATTATATTATGTTAAAATTTTTGTAAAAAAGACTCGTCAAGCCGCTGAAGGTATCATACTGCCTTACCTTGCGTACATAATTTTAGCCTATTCAATATTATGGTATGTGGCTCTGATTTACTTTTAATTTTGGGTTACTGAATTTCAATTTTCGAACCCCATTCTGAGCATGCACCTTGAATTGCAGAGAAGCGCATTTACCTCATTCTTACTTCTTAAAGTTAAAAGTTAAAGTTTTTTCAAGATTAAATGTAGATAATATTATTGTCCATACCCTGATTGTGAAAAAAAATAAAACATTTGTGGTATTATTTATCAGCTAGGTTTTGACAGTTGAATTACAGTAAAAAAGTTTTGAAATTTGTTTTTTCACTTAATAGGCTGAAAATTTTGGTGTAGTCTATCTAAAGAGGGAAAGGGAATGCCTGTCGCAAAAGGCCTTAAGTCCTACCACCTGAGGAAATCTAACAGAAAACCTTATTTTACTCTGAGATGGTATATGCATTGTCTATTTGCTATTTTATAAGATATAGATGAAATGGAAATTAGGATTTCTATCATTCGTTCGTACCATACATACCAATGTTATTATGTTATAAAGGTTTGTACATTCAACATTGAAAAATGTATGATAGTATAGCATCATAACACGAATTCATGTGTGTGTTGGGTTCTGTCATTCTGTCTGTGGTTTGTATTTTGTATATTATGTAGGCATGTATTTTGTATGTATGTATATGTATGTTTGGCTAGTTGGTTTCATCTTCAATCGGTTAGCCTTACATTCTCCTGCCACTTTTACACTTACACATAAGAATATCTAAGTCCTAATAATATCTAAATAACTACTCCTACTCTCCATCCAAGTAGTCCATCCATACTAAGCGTCTATATGAGATACTATGCAAATGGCTATCATTATAAATTGACTACCATCTTCATACTGTGACAGATACATATACAGTGTACAGTTAAATTAACGTTTTACATGATATTACATTGTAGACCTAAGCTGTTAATAAAATTTTTCCATGTAAAACCTTCGCGACTTTCACTCTGTAGTCGCTTTGTTGGATTTAGGCAGCTGCAGCAGGATATCGTTGCCTTCTCTCCTGTTACCTCCAATGTTGCTGTTTCATTATTACCCTGATCTGTTGCCACCGTTGTCTCCAAATCCAATTCTAATGCATTAAAGGACGGAACCTAATTCAAAGTAACAGTTCGTAGTACTATTATTTTCAATTAGGTTAGGTAAGGTCTCTTGAAAGCGTCCAAAGTACATTTAATTAAAATCTATAAATTAAACACTGCAGGTGACGGTGGCAACGATATTCTGTTGCCTAAATCCAGGCTCGTAGTTTAACTTACAAATACTCAATGTGGAGTCTAGGGTTCATGGTATGGGGAAAGCTATTTGAAGTGTTACTTTTTACGGACACTGTAGTAGGCTGCTTACTTTTTGGGATAGGAATAACTATAGTGAATAAGGGAAGATAATAATATATTAGAATATATGTTAATGTATAAGAATGTATGTATAACTATATGAGATTATATTCGACTGACTAGGGCTATATCTATAGGACGACGCTTCACTGCCCTCAAGTTCGACATAGTAATATAGTGTAACCAATCGCATACCGTTCTCTCTTTTTTCATGCATACTTTTATTTTTCGTTTCGTAGGTTGTGTTTTGTGTTGTGTTATGGTCCTTCTTGTGGTTGTATATTTATTTTGTTTTTCCATTTTCTGTATGTCTTGAGTGGTGTATAGGCTAGAAGTTGTAGGCCGTAGGTATGTTGACTGTAGCAAATAGTTTTTTAGTTGTTTAAAAATTTAATAATTAGTCTCCTTGTTTTTTAGTCTAGGTTTAGATCGTAGGTTACCAATTATGGATGGAGTGGAGGTGATTTAGCAGTGATATTATGGTGACCTGACCGTCGTATAAGCACAAATTCAATCATAAGGTTATAATTTATAACTGATAGGTAAATAGCGATAGTAGTCTATAGTTGTAGTGTGGTGCAGTTGAAAGTCATGAATTACATTCTTTTCTAATTATAACATAATTACAAAATTGCAATTACAAAACAACTACAAAATGTGAAAATATTTTTCGCATCTCCGTCACTTCCTACTCTCTATCGGATTTACAAACGTATAAATTAGATGTGAGTCAAATTATCTATGTTTACACAATATATTGAACATGTTGCTGGATTTTATTCCTGACACCTGTTGATTGTCTCATCCTTACATCATGCTCCCAGAATTGGACAGATAAAACAGATAAAACAAACACAAATAAGCATGACACAATTGATTCATTCAGATTTGGATGCATGCTTTATAAAATGTTAAACGTTTGGATAAATTATGTTATTTGAATAATTATGTATTGAACTATGGTAAAATATAGGGAATACATAAAGAAAAATTCATATATTTTGTGCCATAATAATTCTTAAAAAATTTTATTGAAAATTATAAATTTATTTTTTTATTACAGACTGCTAACGTTTCTTCAGCTCTAAAGTCTCTGTTCAGAGAACATTTTTAAATGATGTGTTGGGGATAATTGTGCCCAACCTTATTATAAAAGTCGAAACCGAAATTCGGGATATGAGCGGCTATGAAAGGAGATTCAAGTTGCACAACCGGCGTTGTTCCTCTTCGGACAATCCTTCGTAATTTCCTTAATCTTGTGGAAAATTGTGAAGCTAAGCGAAATGGAGGTCTGGATTCGTATGATAAGGAATTTCAGGTAGAAATACTCTTTTGAAATCATTTCAACGCAAAAATGCTGAATTTGTTTCTAACATTTGTTTTCTTTTAGGAACTTAAACTATTTAGCGAAAGCCTAAAATCCGATTCGGGCTATATGTGCAAGGAAGGAGAAAAACCCGTGAATCGCAAGAAAAACAGATACAAGGACATTTTGCCTTGTAATATTTATGTTTATATTATAGAAATAAACTTAATTTAAAGTTTACTTTAAATGCATCTCGGTAGACTGATGTAAAAAGTTTGTAAATATTTTTTTAAATTCTAGTTGACTATACAAGAGTTATTTTGAGTGACTATGGAGAAATTCCTGGTAGTGACTATATCAATGCAAATTTCATCAAAGGAGCAAGTGGTTCCTCGGCTTACATCGCCTGTCAAGGACCGCTTCCTCACACTGTCAATGACTTTTGGAGGATGGTTGTCGAGTGTGAAGTTCAAGTCATTGTTATGGCATGCAATGAGCAAGAATCCGGAAAGGTATTCGCAGTTTTACTTTTAATTCACGCTGTATTGTAGAATGCAGATCTAAAATGACATTTAATGCTTTATGTTCAAAATGAAAAAATCTCACCCCTAAAAAATAACTTTTTAAATTTTGTTGCAGCACAAATGCGAAAATTATTGGGTTGAAGAAAATGGAGTGGAAAGACAATTCGGACAAGTCACTATTTGGCTAAAGAAATGTCGGAGCGTTTGTCCAGACTTTCTTGTGCGCACAATGAGAATTCGGTTTACTAATTCTGCCGGTGAAAGTGGTAAGCTGAAGTATACTTAGGTCATAATGATAATTTTTGTTTCCCTTCTTCGTTCTTGTTATTTCCATTTTATATTTATTTTCCGTTGGATATTGGAAGTTATTTTGCTATACTAATACTATTTATACGTTTTAATGTTTCTAGAAGAAAGAAATGTTTGTCAGTTTCACTACTCTGCATGGCCAGATCATGGAGTGCCTACGAAGGTGCGACCATTATTGGACATGGTGAGACTTATTCGGGATTGTCAGACATCGGAAACTCTTCCTGTTTTAGTTCATTGTTCTGCTGGGTGCGGGAGGACTGGAACAATATGCGCTATTGACTACGTGTGGGGTCTTCTTCGTTTAGGGGTAACTCTATTGCTTTATAAATCCTATAAATTATATTTAACAAACATAATTTGCTAATAATGAAGATTAATGTATCAATTTTTTGTTTCAGAAATTAACGCCTGATTTTAGTCTTTACCATTTAGTAAGAGATATGAGACGTCAACGAATTGCTATGGTGCAAACAAAAGACCAATATATTTTGGTCCATCGGGCAGTGCGCGAATTATTTCAAGAGCAGCTGAAAATAATCGAAGCCCATCCGTACGCTAATGTAGATCAAAATGGATTGCCTTTAGAAATCAAGGCAGAACTTCAGGAGCCTACTTACGAAACTATTGATTACCGTCACCGTGATACTTGTGGAATAAAAAAGTCACAGCCAGAATTGAATTGTATAGGGAAAAGTAGTGCTCAGGATGTTCTCGCCCCTGACAGTGTGCCATCAGACTCTGCTTCTTCTGCTCTGTCCCTCCCACCGAAACTGCCGCTAAATAACTCTAAATTAGAAAAGGAAGTAGAAAATCACCAAAAACTTCAAGATCAGATTCGAAGTAAAATCCCCCCTCCTGTAGTAGATCATTCGCAACGTGAAACTTCTCCAGTAGTCTCTATTAGCAAACATTCGTCAAACGTAGACGAAATTACATCTCTGCCTGTGGAACAGCAAACAAGCACTGAGAGTTCCATCCCAAAGCCAAGCCATTCCTCTTCCAAATCTTCGTTATTGAGAAAACCCAGTATTGTAAAGCTGAAGGCTTTCTTTGAGAAAAATAAAGACGACAAGGAGAAGAAAACTGGGACAACTCAATTGAGTCGAGCGAAATCCGACGTATCTTCTTCGTCCCGGTTTTATACTCAAAACAGCAAGGCGAGTTTAGTCTCCCCCACAAGTGATGAGAAAACATCGGCGCAGCCAGGAAAACCTGAGTCTTCGTCAACAAATCGCAAACACTTAGGTGTTCCCAAATCAAAACCAATGATACTAGCGAAACCGACATTACCTGTGAAAAGAAGTAAGTCATTGAAGAGCCATCATGCTGACTCGTCATTTGAACCGAGGGGACTAATACAAGACTCTCGTCCAGGTCCAACGTCGTCACATTTAAGTTCAAATGATTCCTCGACGAGTGTTATCTCCACTGATCCTAAAAATCCAATACGAGTTTGTGTGAAGCAGGTAGAGATGCCAAAGTTACAGAAAGTTGTTTCTAAATCGATAAAATTAGAAGCTCAACAGGCCCACACGACAGATAAATCACTGTATTCTTCTGAGATTCAAAGAAATTCGTCATCACAATCCGTGTCGTCAGAATCTTCATCTTCTCAGACGATACAAAAAGACCAAAGCAAAATTCACGAAGACTGTAAAGAGAAACCACAAGTACCTTTAAGGACGCATGCACAATCCTTGAAACTGAATCACAATTATGCAAATGTTACTTACAGCACAAATCGAATAAAAATGGGACTAGCAAAAGAGATGGAGGATGTTCGTGATTTTGAGGCGAATAGTAGCGCAGTGAAATTGTCGAAAATTAAAAAGTACGAGACCGTCAACCCGAAAAGTATAGCATCCGGCAGAACAGCTTTAACACGGAGCCACAGCCATGTATGGCAGTCAGATAAGGTTTCCCTCCCCATTAGAATATTTTCTGATGAAAATATACATCAAACTGGTTCTAATTCCACCCCTTTGGTTAAATCATTCCAAGCCAATGAAAACACTGGTAGTCATTCCACAAGACACTCAAACCTCAGCAATAGTAAACCTAGTGCTAGTGAAGTATTCTTTGATAGTCTATTCAACAAATCTTCTATCAACAATCCCTCAAATTCGTCTTACTTAAAAACGGACAGCAAAAATCAATACTTGACAGCTGAAAATCCCGTCATTCGCAGGTCGGTCCCTAAAACCAATCCGTACACTAATTATCCATCAGGCAGTCCAAACCGTAATTCTAAAATCATGGACAATGACGCAACGCCACCATTCAATGAAGTTTCTTCTGATTCTCGCGTCAAAGAAAATGTACCCCGTCTTAAAAGCAGCCATGGAAACAGCGTGGGCAACTCTTCAGACAGCTCAAGTAATGCTGGGACTCCCCGAAATTCCCTACCCAGCACACCAACACAATCCATTGATCTTCTGTACTCTCAGCTGAGTAGAAACGCAGCTGGAAATGATAATAACCTCTCTATTGTGGGACTTGGAAGGGGAGGAATCCCCAATGCCCCTCCCAAATCCATTTTAAAGGGATCTTTATCAAGTACTCCGTCGGAATCAGAGGAAAAGTTGGACTCTGCTCGATCCATGCTCAACCCCAATCCTGTTTTTTCTGCACCCAAACTGAACACGATTAGAATCGCCGTTGGAATGCGCGAGCGAAGAAATAGTTTTAGACAAGCGGTTTGGAAAGAAGAGCAAGGAAATAGTCCTCCGAAATCCGCCCAAACGTTTCCTTCCGTCAACGCATATCCATCTACATCCGCATCTCCTTCCGTCGCTCTTCCAAACGGATCCGTTAAAACTCATAAAGACTACGAACCAATCTGGCCTGACTCTTCCAACGCAAACGCCGCATTTCGATTAGGCACCAATAAAGTGTCAGATTCCAGTGTAAGAACTGCTATCCCACTTACTCAACCCTCGCACTCTGCCAATCATTCAAATGATGCCCGACTTAAGCCTATGCAAGATCCCATTGCTGCTGATAAAAATTATGCTCCCAAAACAAGAAGTCGAGTGGAAGAAATTAAGGTCCTACTGGAGGAACTGAAGACCCCGGGATCAGCAACGGGAACAGAAACCAATAACTATGGATTAAGGAACCAATTTAAGTCGAATTCTAGTTCCCCTGGGACGAGTTTAAAGCACCAGAGGTCCCTTCGAGTACCGTCAAGACCTCAATATCAACAAGGCCTCTCGTGTTTCACATTTAAAAAGCCTTCGTCCTATGAGTCCATCACGGATCATTTGCAAGCCGAAGAATATCAACCGCTTGTCAAGCCTGGCAACTCTGTCTTTTACAACGGCACTCACAACTCACAGCCAGAAGAGAGATTATCCAGTTCTTTTATAGACAGTCGACAGGGTAATGATTATGTAGTTTTAGGACAATGTCGGACTGCGGGGAACAGTCAAAGTTCTTCCGGTGGAAGGGGTGACATTGCCCCAATGACATTCGGTGCCACCAATTTCAATCACGTTCCAATCCCTGTTCCTCCTCCACGTACCAAACGACATCAAAGCAGCTCACCAAAGAGAAACAATGGCTTCGAGGACGAAATTCGAGCAGCTCCGCTAACGATATGGATGGGAAGTCAAACGGGTATTAGTTCAACTGGTTCTGGTGCAGCTGGAGGGGACAAAGATGGAGGTGCTCCTATGTCAGACTCGAGAAATCTAAATGAAGACATTCGAGAGGGGTCCAGGATGGACGAAATGCCCATCAATTCATCGGCTTCACCCAAAGCAATTATTAAAGCATTAGGATTGTTCCAAGCAAAGGCCGCTAATGTTAGGTCTAGATTCATTAATTGGACAGAAGCAAAGGATCGCCAAGGGAAGAAACCTGAAACCAATAATGAAATTCCCACCGCCGACTTTAACGATGGCTCCCATAATGAGCAAAGTAAGACTTAAATTTTTCACAATTTTGATCACGTTTATCATTAAGTATATGAAATAGAAATTTAATTATTATAGAATACGGAATTAATTTCAACTTTTTACCTAAATAGCTAATTTGATATATTAAACTACCTGTAGAGGTTACTATTGATACTATTACAAGCTCAAGTTTTCTTGTAGCAAGATTTATACTTTGATGATGCAATAATGGAAAGATTGTTATTAATTCTAAGTATTTAAGAGGTTTCCATTCAAAATTTTGTGATCCTATTCAATAATGCTTACCTGTTTCTTTTTCTCTGCAGATTTTGAGCAGTCGTCAAAAACTGGCCCACAAGCAGGTCCATCATGGTCAAAGCATCAGTATTTGTGATTTAAGGAATGTAAGCTGTTTATATTAGGCATGAACCATTGCGTCCAAACAACCATTGTAATTGTAAGTATAAATCTAAAAGCGAATACTACATTCTAATTTAATTAATTAATTAGGTTTACAGCGTAGCTAAATAGTTTACGGTTTTTTACTTACTAGCATTTATACTAAAATACATAATGAAACTATTGTTTATATATCATACTACTTCCTTAGCTTTTATAACTTTTACGTATTGTGGATAATTATTAACTTCCATCATTCTAACTTGTTTTTATAATAACATACGTAACTACTGATATTTATAGAAGTTCTTATTGATTGTGTTTTAACAATATCCATGAATCCAGCTAACTTATTTTAAATTAATTTTAAATGTTATTCATTTTACAAGAGATATGCTTAGACACAACTTTAATCGCGTTTAATCCTCTACTCCCTATTTTGGCTCCAGCAAAACTTAATTTTTGTGGCGTGAGGGAAATTAAATTGAAGACTTTGAATTTTGCCAACATTGCAAAAAGGTACAGAATACAACATCCTTTCATTTTATAATTGTGGTAACTTGTAAATTATTTATTTCAATTTTTATAAATTTTCTTTAGATTTAAAATGTTTAAATATATTTCTCTTTAAATTACGTCAAATTAGAAGTTATTTATAGCTTTTCTAACATTTTTATTTTAACAGTTTTGGAAAAATCAAAAATATTTTATATCAAAACGAATAATTTAAACATATCTTTATCTGCTAACATTATAGTCTACGCTGTACTCGACGAGAATAAGTAAATAGTAGCAATTTGCCACACAATTTTCATGTTTGTTTTTTAGTTATGCTTTACAATGGACATGTAATTTTAATTCCTTCAGCTGCCATAAGCTTCAATTATTACTAATATTATTGTACCAGTTCCAAACATACAAAGCATTTTGTTAGATTTAATGGCATTGAATCTTTTTTAAATAGCCGAATGAAAAAGTAGCCGCCTATTTTAGAGTAGTATTATCTTGGTACGTAGTAGAGAAATCATAAATCCATATCCAATAATTTACAGCCACACTAATAGAGTTAGAAAATTATGGCCTGCTAAATACAACAGAAATTCTAAAAGTGTAATTTCATTAAATCTACTTATAGTTTTATTTTCAGTCATTAACTAATTGATTGAAAAATAGAGACTACTATCATTAAACTGTCTGTTTGGTTAGCTAGAATGAAAATTTCATTAGGCAGTTCTTATTGTTGTGTGGGTTAGTTGAACGCATGAATTTTTAATTTTGTTTCAGTATCAATATAGATGTAATTAGTAGATAAAACATAATGGCAGAAATTATTTGTCAGTTTGCTGTGACACCGAAATGTCTGGTAACAATAGAAGCCCCACCTATCCCATCAGAATATATATTTACTGCTACATACGTATATCATTTATTTAAGTCTGAAAATATAGCAAACACGGTATATATTTCCATTTTTATGCTTTTCCAGTATTTTTTTCGATATGAAATGTAACGTTCCTCTATTTCATTATAAAAATTCGTTTTCGATTAAATAGACAGTAACTTTTTACTGATTTTATTTCACCGTCGGTTGATTGGGTTTGGAATTCGGTAATAAAACGTAGAAAATTTTGCTAGGATAATAGAAGTTGAGGGGAATTGCATATTACAGGCAATAAAGATCACACGAGGGGTTTTAAACTGAAATAATAACGTATCGTGGATTTTCATTTGTCTGTCTGTACATTTTCTGTGGAAAGGACATAATCTTCTATGTTGGAATGTTGTCGGGCATATTGCAAAATTTCAAATACGGAAACTGGATTTTAGTATTCTAGGCTGTACATAGTGAGAATTAGAATTAACACGGTATTCCTAATTTCAGTTGTAATGATGTCTAATATGTTAATAATTCTTTTATTACATTCCTGAGTTGAAGACGCACATTTATCTTTTTTTTCTTCATTCCACTAACTCTTTCAATCGCACTTTGTGCTTTACTTGTACAAGTTACTCTAGACATGCATGTTGCATAGGACAACATCTTCCGGTTTACTATTATTAATCCACTATTAATCAATTTTCTAAGTTAAGCTACTTAAAATAGAATTTACTCCATGAATTTTAAATATTGAATTTGCAAACCTCTAATTGGAACATGAATTTCTCTAATTTTAATAAAAGGTTGCATGATTCTTAAATAATAATGTCTATTGACATCTATATGGTTAATATTTAACGCTTTATTATTGAAATTGTGCTTTATTGTAAGCGATTGCATAATTCCGAAGTAAATTAACATCTAGTCCTGTTACATCTTTGTTCTTTAAGTATTTAGTATAGTTATCCGTATTTTATTGTAAGTATCAAATACTTTTAGACTAAATATGATTTTTAATTCCTTGCTGTCGACGAAAGTATTTATAATAATTAATGTCAATCGGAGAATCATCCCATACCTTTTAAGTTTTAACTGGTCCGCTTGGATGATAGTCTTAGCTAATTATCTATGAAATATTTTGCATGTATCAAAGAAACGCCCAATTTTAGCTATAAAAACTTTTTCACAAGGCTGAATTCGATTGTCAGAGTATACTTTATTCCTTAATGCTCCCAAATATTATTTTTCTTCATTAATCCTTCCAAGTTTTGCTTTTTTAAACCTTTTGGTAGTGTTCAGTGCGCACAAATGTAAAATGTGCAATTCATTGGTCAAAAATTTTGCATGTTAGGGAAACATTATCTCACCATGCTTTGTTCGATTTTTTTGCAAGTATATCTTAAATTAGCAAAACTTCAACTTTCTTGTTGGTAAACTTATCCAGTGCTTAGCCTTTCATGAATATAGGTTTTTCTGAAAAGGTTTAGTACAGCATCATCATTCGGTATCATAATGGTAAGGTACTTTGCATAATTCTTACTTAGAATTTTTATGTTAATGAATAAATAGATTGTGCTAAGTTAAAAATTCCATGAAGTATGTTAAGGACTAAAATTACATTATTGCTACTAAATAGTATTATATTATGTTATTCGCTAATCAACATACTACCTACGGTAAACACTCGATTAAAATAGATACCCCTAATAAATGTATATATTTTATATCAAAGGTACTTTTTAATCATTTTTAACATAATATAATATTCTAATCACATGTCAGTATCAAATCATTTCCACTTCAACTACAAATAAATGAAATAATACTATATGCTTTAAGAACAAAATGTAACTAAACGTTATTCGTGTGTAGTAAACTCATGTTATATAACTCATTACAATTTCTTACTGATTTCTTATAATTCATGAAGAATATATGCGTGTATATTGTATTTCATACTCTTTATGAATGAACTCAATGCAATGATGATTTTAGGATGTACACCTACAAACAGATAATCGTTGCTTGGCTACATAAGTCTTAAATACACGTGGCATGCATATAAGTATAAAATAACACACAATTAGACATATATTTGTAAATTGAATCAGTATGCGATTTATTTAAAATAAGCATAAATGTCAGGGTCATTATACATTTCTTATTACTTACTAATATTTACTATTCGAAATTCATTATGCATCATTTCATTACACTTCAATACAAGTATCACTGCTCAACTTGACTTTTAATTCATATCTACAGTAATTATTATATGTACATTTTGATTGTTCAACTCATAACTACGAATGTTTACAGATATAATCATTAATCACAATGAAAAAAAAACCACATTTTACTCTAGAAGAGTAATACATAGTTACACAAATTATATTATTAAAGAAGGGTAACTAAAGACATGCCAAAATCAGTCCATTTTAGATTATCAGATCGGTGGGTGGATACGGATATTATAAATGTTTAGACGTCTTTCAAGAATGATCGACAGAGTAATAAAGATAATAATGAATTCAGATTTTTCAACTTGCCATTCTAACAAGATGTACATATAATTATAATGTGTATAATAGACAATGCTTTATGTCTATATTAAATTGCATTAATAAAAAAAGAGATTAATTGTCTGCTGAACTATTTAGATTAGACTACGTAGTAAAATCCTATTCAGAGTTCCCCTAATTACAATTATTACATCTGAACTAAATAACAAAAAATTTCTACATTAGTATATTATGTGAACCTTAAAATTAACTATTGCTAATTAGTACCAAAATCAATGTTGAAACTTGATCAACAAAACTTTAAACTATCTACACATTTGCCTACTACACTCTTCTATATTTTCTTCTCGCTTTTTTACGTGCAAATTTATTAATTTATTTTACGTTACGGTGTAAATTAAACACGGTAAACCCTAAATTACTTAGTCCATTTGACCCCTTGAAAAAAGGTTTAATAAAAACAAAAATTCATCCCTTCCTCATTGATCCACTCACACAGAATCGTTGTCTTTATCCACACCAGAGTTAGCTAAATATACTATCGGTTTTCACGGTATTGGTCGTCGGATAAACGGTTTAAAACATTTTTAACTGTCCAACATTAAGGAACACTTAATGCACTACATAACTACACCATTTAAATAAGTCTCCTCGCGATTTCATTGCATTCCTGAAGTTTTCAATTATCCATATACCGTAACTTTGAACTACCACCATTTTCATACAAAAACGATAAGACATCGAACTTGGTACCAATTGGAAGACTGTACGTAGCGTTATAATTCTGTCAGTGAACCAAAAGTCTTAAAAATGTGCTTTTCCCTTTCTAATTTGGCACAGGGGTAAATTATATCTGTATACTTATTTATTAAGAATTCATTTCGACATTTTTTACCTGTGAATGAGATGAGCTCTCTGTACAACTTCAACAACTCCGACCATTACCATATTAACACCAACCCATTTCTCGGTTCAGAGAAGAATAATTGCATGACATTATGCTGTGCTTTGTTATTTCTGACTCATCTGTTGTTAATATCAATGTTAAAATGTTTATTGTTTAGCAACTCCGATTTCTTCGAAACCAATTCATAATTATATATCATTACACTGGTTGCAGTATAATTTTAATGTAGCAAAATGTTAATTCAAGCTATTACTAATAATAAATCTAACTAAATTCGTGAATATCAACGAGTTAAAGTGGTGCAGTCATGGGCATCGAAAAAATGTCCAATGTAACAGGCCCCACTCACTTCCTAAATCCCACACTTAAACCTCGCCCCCGATTTGGGGGCGGGGCATAGAGCGAAGGCCGATTTCCACGGACTTTATAACGGAGGAAATAGAATCTGGATATATTAGGGTTATGCAACAGTTCCGAGTCCTACACGAAGGAGTAATCTATAATTAGACACTTCTATGATAGCGCATTGTCGATATTATTAATACGCTCAATATTCTTGAAACTTGAAATAAATAAAGAACCAACATTATTATTTATTTAGTACTTAGTACTGATTATATTCACACTATTCGCTTAAACCGTATAATTGCATTTTGTATCAGAAAAAAGTTGTTGAAACTTATCTCAATGCAATGAGGTACCGTAATAAATATAAAATAATTTTAGACTATAGTGGGAGGGAGCATATTAAAATGTGGATGCCGTTTGTCCTGCTATATAGGGTATCACACTATTAACGGATCATTTATTTAACATCCTGAGATCAAAATATGTATGTTGGGCAACATCGACTATAAGTCATCACTTACGTATTTTACAAATTTCTAAGGAACTGTAACAGATTCAAAAATTAAACTATTCTGAAAGCAAACTTTTCAATTGTTAATTGTATTGAAACGTATAGCAGATCCTGCCACATGCAAAATTATCAAGACAGAGAAGCGACGATTTACATTATTGCACTAATATACCAAAACTTTTGTAGTTGGCAGTTAAGTAGTATTTATTGATTATTGTTTAATCCTAAGTAAGTATTAAGTATTGAGCAAATATTGGACGTAGTTAGATGTAAGTATAGTAATAAATATAAGTCTACTGTGGTGACAAAGCAGAACCGGCCATTATCTTCTTAGCTAATTCCTCTCTGTAAGGAGTTTTTTGTGTCAGTATGCAATTGGCGATTAATGCATTTTTACTTTCCGTCGATTGGTACTTTAAGTATAGTTTGATTAATTTGCTTTCCTGCTCAGAAAAACGTTTGTCTCCGCTGATCTTTTTTTCGCTTATTAATCGTTGTACTGCTAAAGTCAACATTAATCGTTTTTGTTGGTCGCTGTCTCCATTGCTAGTTTTGCAAGGTGCATTTGCATTTGATGGCGGTACTTCTCCAGTTGAAATCCGAGATCCTCTGGATTCACAAGACCTTTCACTATATTTGCCCATAACCTGCGTAATGGAAATGGAGCTCGAATTAACCACATTAGTTTCTTTTCCTATTTTGCCTGTAGTTCCAGTTTTATTCGGAGAGGTTTTGCTTAGAAGTTGTTGAGGAGGTTTAGTATTCATTGGTCTATTTATTTTATTTCCTCCACTTACAATAAGACCTGACCCTTGACCTACTATTATATCAGGTGTATTTTTCTTCACTGATTCTACCTTGCCATTTTTACTTTTTAGTTGAGATTTATTTGCGACAGTATTTTGTGCTTCCACATTTGCGGCACTTGCAACAGTTTTACTTGGATTAGAGACCTTTGTCCCTTTTTTACCTGGAACTATATTATCAGGAATTACACTATTTACAACATTTTTTTTCAAGTTTTGGCTAACTAAGCGATATTTACATGATTTGGGTTCAGAAGATTTTTTAGTGTCAGCCTTCAGTGGCTTAGGCTTAGTTACAGTTTTTTGACCACCACCAACGTCTGCATTTTTCCCATCACCCTTAGGAGTGGTAGAAACCCCTGGGGAAACATTTTGCTTACTAGGAGAAGAAAGATTTTTTCCTAGCCCAGTTTTTGGTTTGCTCTTACTAGGTGTACCTGGTTGAGAGGCAGTGAAAGAATTACTCCGAGAGCCATTACTAACTACTTTTTCATTTTCTTCGGCAACTGGACTCAAAGTGCGGTTTAGTTTTGTCTTACCTTCCCGACCTTTTACATTCCTTTCGGCGGTCTTACTACTATTCTTTCTTGGACTTGTCTTACTTTTTTCATTTAAATTAGTTTCAACGACAGGTTTGGTTTGCCCTTTTGATTTACTGTTTTGAAGCAAAGACGGTTCTGGTCTACTCATAGTTCGGCATCTCGCAAAAGCTTGTGTTAGCGCTGATAGCTCTTTTTCATCGAAATCGTAGCTGTGACCAAATACTATTTTCTGATTCAAAGATTCAGCTTTCTTTTTATGAAGGGCTAATATATCACGTGCTGTAATTAGTTGTTTATTAGGTAAACTATTCTGTCCCATCTTTTGAAGGATCAAAGGTTTGTGTTGGCTAACTCCTGCAACAGCATTTGCACCTGGTGAATTATTTTTCTTATTTGCAGCTAATCGACTTTCTATTAATTTTCTAAATTCATTAGGGTCCACTTCTTTTAGGATGCTCTTGTCCGAATTTGTCACATCTTTACTTTTACTTGAAGATTTTTGAAGCAATGAAGCAGCTGTCGCTTTTGATACTGACATAATTACAGTAATTACCCGCGGTTTAATTATTCCATCAGTCGATTTCAGAGGGGGTGAAATTTTTTTACCTATGTCACTAACAGGAGGCTTTTCCTTACTGGTTACTTGGTCACTACGAGATTTTACAATATTTCTGTCGTTGGACCGAGCAAGACTACGATTTAGCGAATTCTTTTCACTCAGAAGGAACTTTTTCGTAACCATGCGATTCTGAGCTAAAGACACTCGTTTCTTGCCATTTGGAAACTTGGTATTTCTCCTTTTTGGTTTTTGTAGGGCTAGATGTTTCTTTCTACTATAATGGGCCCTCCGCAAAAGTGCTATACGTAACGATTTCAATTGCTTTTTTAATAAATGCTTTCGAATGCGTCGTAGATTTCGATACACGTTCAATTTAAAGTGTTTATCTAATTTCTTTTGCTTATCTGCAGCTAATTTTTGACGTATACCTAATTTCTTTTTGCTAGTCAATAGATTACGCCTAATTGCTTGCCTATAACATTTCATGACTCGTTTTCTGGCTTTTACTCGCTCCCGATTTTGCAATTGTTTTCGGATAAGCATATATTGTTTAGATAAAAATTGCTTTCTATCTAATACACATTTTTCTACTAGCTTATGACTACTGGTAAACATAGATCCCTTTTTAAGCAAACCAAGGTTACTTTTCACTAACCATTTTGCCACACGCCGCGCAGTAAATGAAAGGGGATCTTTGGCGGCCATAATTTTCTTAACTGTTAAATGCCGCTTAGCCCTTTCTATATCATTTGCTTTCAAAGCTAACTTCGCCATTTCCGATTCTTTAGAAATCAGATACATTTTATGACTTGTACAATTATCAGCAAAAAGCGCCTGATTTATCGCTGTTAGGCGTCTAGCTGCTTGACGATCTCTCAAAGACCTAACAACCTTATGCATCGATTTTTTTCTCACTAACCGTTCCTGTTTGCGATGAATTTGCTGGGCAGTTCTTGGGCTGTCTCCTGGTTTTCTGTAAACTTCGCCAACAATAGTTACTTCTTCTTCTTGTTCGGTTTCAGCGGATTTTGTCGTTGGAGTTTCTTCATCTTTCGCTAAAAAGTTGTCAATAATTATCAGAATGATTTTAATGTGATAGTACTGACAAATGGTGCTTTTATTTCATTTGGTACTTACAAGTTTCTTCGTCTGAAAGTTCAACTGGAGGTTTGGGCATAAATTTCTCCAGTCGTAAATTCACAAAATTAATTTTATCGTTCGTTGAATTATCACTCTTCTCCTTGTCAACCAACACCTTCTTGGGACCTACAAGTATGGTATTAGTCATCAGCAACACGAAACCCATTGGTACCATCATTGATATTATGAGGGCTCAACTAGAAACTTACTTATAACTAAACAGTCTTCAACCTTGCTAATTTTCCTCTTCATGCTTTGACACTTTTTATTGAACTCGTTCGTGGACAGGCATTTGAACGAGGTGGTTCCCATGGTATACATCCTATCTTCTTTTAATTTAGGTACTTCGTAGAGAGACGTTCCATCTTTTATCTCTTTGGCGTCGATCACTTCCAAAGGCAGCTCTTTGACATAGACGATTTCAGGTTCTGATCCAATGGAATCGTTTTCCCCGTCTTCCGGTACTTCATTCTCTTTAGAATCTGGACTTGGAATTATTTCTACACATTCTGGATCCAATTCTACCAATATTGGAGCTGGCGCAGGAACTTCAACAGGTTTAGGAACTGTAACAATAGTCAGAGTCACATTAACGATACGGGAATATTATTTCGTTTTTGACAAAGAATCGAAAAACATTTTTCTTTCCAAGTTAAAACTTTAAATTTGTTTTGAGATGAACATGCTTTTGGTATTATTAAACTTAAAATCTAGTCATTAATAAATACTTCTGTGATTGTTGTACTTTCATGAAACTTTAAACTGTATATTCATATAAATGAGTATAATTACCAGGAACATGAACAACTGGCGGGTCCACAATTGGAGCATACAATTCTTTCTTTGCAGGAGCTTCGGGAGGCACCTGTAATTTTAAACACTATATCGTTAAAACCTGTGATATTCTTTATTTTAATAAAAGTTATATCCATAAAAATATATTATGTCACTTGCCAAAGTATCTCTTTTCTCCGTTTTCGTCAACATTTTCTCCTCATCCCTGGCCTTCTTGTGTGCTGCTAAAAGAGAGTCGAACGAACTGCTACGACCAGCTACTGCTCTTCTCAGCGCAATTGAATGAGTCTTGCACGTCAAAGATCTTTTACAGGGCATGACACTAGGAGCAACAACCACTCCACAATGTTGATCAGGATGAAAGCATCTGTCTTTCAAAGGAATAATCTTTCGTTGATAATCCCTGTCCTTCTTCTTCTTCTTTTTCTTGTGGTGAGATTGCTTAGGTTCTAATTTATCCACCTGAGGAGGAACCTCGGGGAGAGTAGGTGTGGTAGGTAACCCTAATGTATGCATTTTCGCTCCTAGGCGGTCTCCCAACTGCGTAGTCGATGGCGTTATAATAGTGGATTGGATTGCGGAACTAGTAGAAGCAATCATAGGGCTCTTGTGGACTATATTAGGGTAGCTATTTTTACCCGCCATGCTGTAGGACGAGGAGGATTGAATCGAAGAAGCAAGGCTGCTGCTTTTAGCAGCAGATTGACTCTGTGCTAAAGAATTCTTAAAGGCAGAGGTCCACGACGGGACAATATACGCCGGGGGTAAAGCTGAAGGAAATGCTTGTGGAGGACTGACGCTCAAAGCCTTATAGTTAGTAGGACTAGTAAGGGAAGAATTATAGGCATTGGACTTTTTAGCTGCAGCTGGTGGGGTTGTCTTCGATGGTTTTGTATCTAACGTAGCAGTAACAGATGAACTACTTTTCGAGGACGATTTCTTCTCTTTTGAAGACGGTTGTTTATCTGAAGATAAAGACTTGGACTCAATGGTAACAGAACTATGGGATGAACTAGATCCATGTTTTCCACTGTGCTTTTTGTCTTTCGTTGATGATATTTGCTTCGTGCTCACTGACTCTACCACCGATGAATTGGATTTCGAAGACTTTTTATCCTTAGTAGAGGTGGTAGGCAGATATTTACCAGACACTTCAGTATTTAATTTAGAGCTTGCGGTGGTGGCAACTCTTATTTCTGCTCTGATGTATGGAGCATCCATATCGTAATTTGAAAGTGAGTCCGAACTTGAGGATAAAGTATTGGAGGGCAAAGAAGTCGACTTGACTGATGAGCTGGTCATTATGATATTAGATCCAGGCGTGGTCTTAACTGAGGGCACATGAGATTTCGAAGATTTCGAAGAGGACTGGGACTTTGACGATGATGATTTAGAGGGTGACAAAGATGTTACAGGCATTTTAGCAGATGTCAAAATGGTAGATTTTGACGACGGCGTCGAGGAGATGGATTTTGATGGAGGTAATGACGGAGTTTTTGCAATAGTTACAGGTGAGGCTTTAGGGGAGATTATTGTTAGCGCTTTGGTGCTACTTTTTGATATTGTAGCAGTTGAGAATTTACTTGGAGATAAGGATGAGGATTTTGATGAGCTTGAAGATGACGAAGAAGAGGATTTTATAGATGATGTTGACCTTGACAATGAAGCTGAACTCTTATTCGATGACAGTTTTGACACAGATACAGGAGGTGACTGCTTCGGAATAGTCAATGACGACGATGATTTGGATAGCGACGATAGTTTTGAATCAGGTGATAACAACGACAAGGCCAATTTAGAATTCAAAATTGTAACGTTGGATTTTGAGCTAGTAACTATAGGGGGAGTCTTGATGCTAGCATTTGAAGATGCGGATTTAGAACTAGAAGATTTTGTAGGGGTCGTCCCTTTAGGTGCTGAATGCTTCGGCGACAGAACAGCTGAGCTAGTGCTGAACTTTTCTTTACTGTAGGATTTAGAAGAAATCCCTTTGGCGACTGCAGAAATATCAGGTTCTGAGCCTGAAGAAGCCTTCATCGAAGGAGAGATATTTTGAAGAGATATCTTCAGCGATGACAACGAGCTATTTGTTGACGAGTGTTTATTCGGTATATTGGAGTTGGATAATATATTCGAGGTAGATCGGTATGCTACTTTAGGCAAAGCTGACACATCTTTTCCTTTGGTAGTACTGATATCCTCGCTGCTGTGAGATTTGTATTTACTTGAGTCTTTCGTTTTGATACTATCAAATGACTGGCTTCTGGAATCAGAAGATTTTGACTTCAAAGGAATTTTGAATTTATAATCTTCTTTGAGATTTGCTTTGGTTGGAGATGGACTGTGGTCCGAATTTCCATGAGAGCTAGTCGTTTTCTTATGCTTATGTGAAGAGTGTATAGATCCGCTACTGGATTTCGACTTCTTGTCAGTTGACTCTTTGTGAATCTTGATCTTCTCACTGCTAACACTCCTAGAGATCTTCGACGGTTTTTCTGAAATTATTTGCAGAGAGGGCTTGTTCTCCTGTTTGTTTGACTTTTTATTCGACAACAAAACCTTAACTGGTATATTTTCATCTTTGTCATCAGGAATTGAGAGCGTGTACGACGTCGGATTCGATACTCTTCTATCCTTCGGGGAACTGTGCCTTTTACTAGACGATTTTTCTTTATGCCGTTTGTCCTCCACTATCTTTTCTTTTTCTTTAGATTTCGGTTTGGACGGTGAACGATCTTTATGCTTTTTCTCGGAGACGTAAGTCAAGCTTGAACGCTTTTTAGAACCAGAATGAGAATGGTGACTCTTTTTACTCCGGTGCCGGTGATGTTCGTGGCTACTTCTGTATCGATTATGGCGTCGGGATTCGTGACCTCGTTTGACAATCTTTTTCTTTTTGACTTGACTCGTGCCGACAACTATGCCAGTGGTTTTACATAAATGCTCGTTTGCGGCATTTTCTAATAAATTAAAACCGTTTTAATAGTTAACAACAATTTGTTAAAAATTATACATTGAATAAAATTAATTTCACACTTACTGATGAAATGGTTATTCATCCACTGTGTCTTGTAGTATTTTTTGCAAGCCGGACACTGAGTTAAGGAAAATAAGTCCGATTCTGGCCGAGACCCGTACAGGTACATCACTGAAACAAAATTCCCGTTGTCTTTAATACATTCTAGAAATGATCCTCGCCAAAATGTTGTTATCCAAAAAAATACAAAAACTTACATTCTGTAGGCAATGGATTAGTGAATTCCAATGGGATCTTGGTCTCTTTCGGTTTGAACTGAGCCCTCATCTTTTTCAGATCTAAAAATATTAAATTCAATACATCAATACAAAATTACTGAAATCACTACAAAACTACTGAAATCACTGCAAAATTACTAAAATCACTACAAAATTACTGAAATTACTACAAAATTGCTGAAATCACTTCAAAATTACTGAAAATTCTACAAAATTACTAAAATTACTACAAAATACTACAAAATTACTGACATATCACTACAAAATTACTGATATCACTACAAAATTACTGACATCACTACAAAATTACAGTCATAGCTAAGGTCAATTAAATTAAGTAATTTAAATTAATAAACAATAATTAGCAATTAAAATTCTGTCAATGTTATTATATTGTTTTTACCGTGCTCTGTAGCCGTTTCAGGCAAATTCCAAGAATTCCAGGATTTGCCAATTAGGTTTTTCATCCTAGAGAGATCAGCAGCACACCTATCAGCCATTTTTGATGAGAAGTATTCACCAGCTGATTGCTAAATACAAACCTAACGAAAAAAGCAAAACCTATTACAAACTTTGCTTTGGTTAATACGGTCATATTGAATGACATAATTATACTCTATTATACTATTTACTAATATTAATTAACACTAAATGAGACATCATGATAATAATGCCTTATATTTTCTGACTACATAATATGATGATACATTATATGAAGAAGCATTAGACGATTAATTGATAAATTGATTTTTCAACCAATGATATATTTTTTAACGAATCCACTAAGACTGATAGATTTAACTTCATATAAGTAACAGATAATTAATAAATCTGAAATCAACTAACATAGTACTATGTACTAGTAAATCATTAATCTGCACCCAGATAAAACATTATAATCAAACTATCTTATACATGGATTATAACAATAATATTATAATGATGACCGGGTATGAACTTACAAGTTATTGACGCTTTAACTAGACAGCAAATATTGCGAAGATTCTGTTATGGTTAGTGACTATCAACTATTTAAGTCACTCTTCTTGAATCAGCAACGAAAGCTCGAAATCTTCAGGATGATTCTAATCTATGATCTAGCAGTTGAATAGTTACTACTTATTATTAGTATGCACTAGATACATGGTCAATATAGTTATTGTTTATTCGATGATGTTCGACAGTCAACAGTAATCGTCATATTATTATTGTTCAATTTTACAATAAAATTCGTGGTGTCTCTGACCACTGTTTTTTACTGTCAGCCACTGACTACACTTATGACTTAAGATAATATTTAACAGTATTTTTCAATTAATAGCAATCCGTCAGTTACCCTTGGCAGTACAAAATGTCTATCGTCTGTCGTATACTTATACATACTTCATATTTATGATTTACTAATAACACTAATAATTGATAACTTATTTGCTTAAAACTGACATGACAATTAATGCACAAAATGTAAAAAAGTTAAACGATACCAATCGGTTGCACTACTCGTATTAAAAAATGTTAAATGTGAATTGCGAATTGCAATGAACAACTATCTTTGCGAAAAAATAAGTAGCGTAGAGAGTATAGAGTCATTGAAGAGTATACTCACTCACAGAGTCACAGAGAGGAACTGAGATCCTCTGCTCTTACATTAGTAGGAGTTGGAGGTGGAAACTTTTGCTTCTCTTCTGCCTGGTGCTCAACTAGAATTGAAACAAGAGACCGACGGACGACCGAGCTCGTTGTTTCATTGGCTGCTGAAGATTAATTTGAAGAAAGATCTCTGGGAAAGTTTGGTGGGTATCTAACAACTTCCACTGGTAGGGGGAAGTAATAATATTGGGGAACTCTGTTCTTCACGATTGACATTTCGTTTATTATTATTTAATGCATGATTACTATACCTTGAATGTTTTAAAATATGACTTAATAATCGTTTGAATTTAGGTTTCAAACAAAAACATAGCATTGATCATGGGAAGATTCATGAGTTTGGACGATTGCTCTGAGAAGCAGATGCGAAAGGTAACTAATCAAAAAACTAAACATGACAAATATAATGAAATTATTTTTAAAGATGCACATTTGATTGTAATTGCTGAAGTATAGATCGTCTAAATTTCAGTGGTCCTTCCATTTACAAAAGGCTGAATGTAATTATTCAAAGGTTATTTGAATGTAGTTAGTTTCAATTTTTAATTGAAATCAACTATAAATATATTTACCCTGCTGGTAGTGCTAGTTCCCTTTTGCTCATGCTAATTAATCTCTATTGGGTATATGTGCTTATTATATTATGTTCTTCCTTTGTAGAAAGAAAAGGAATTTGCAACAAAGATGAATAAAAACCATTTAGCCATAAAAAATGTGGTAGGAGATGGTGCGTGTTTATTTCGAAGTGTTGCTTATCAAATTCATGGAACTGAGGAGAAGCACGGCTTGATTCGTTCGAGATGTGTCAATTTTCTAGTAAGTCTGTAATTTTTGTAGCATTAATGTTTTAAGGTAATTTTGAAAACGTTGCACAAGTTAAGTGTGATAATGTTACGTATAGGGGAGTTACATTTTCAAATTCAAAAGAATAATTTTCTATTCTTTAACGAAATTATGTGCACAAAATAGTAATAAACATTAGATTATGTCACTATAATGCTTGACATTTGTTCTGTATAAGAAAGTACCAACTAAGATAGATATGTTCCTACCTAAATATTTTGTATGAATTTGAATCAGTGTTTTCATTGTTTTTACCCAGAAATGCCATAAGGAAATTTACATGAACTTTGTCACAGACAATTTCGAAAAGTACTTGAAAAAGATGAGTCAAAACAGTTCATACGGAGGAAATGTCGAATTGAATGCCATTTGCAATGTCTATAGATGTGCAATAGAAATTTATTGTTATAAAACCGGTATGCATTACAACATTTTGTCTCTTTGTTAAAAATTGTGTATATTGATTATCTTTTGAGACTTATAAACCAGGATGATTAAATTGATTGAATGTTAATCTCACGTTTTCTATACACAATGCAGAACCTACCTACATATTGAAACCTAATAAACGATTGAAGCCTGGGAGCAAACCGATAAAACTATCATTTCATAACAATATACACTATAATTGTATCGTTCCCTGTCATAAAAGGTGAGACTATTATATTATTGAATTTTGTATCTAAATTTTATATTTTGAAGTAGAGAATCGTTTGAAGATTACGCAGTACAAGTTTGAAATGGGAAACTAAGTATCTCTAAATTTATTGTAGTTTACCGAATTGCATTTGTGGTAACTTTGTTCACTCCAGTTGTTGAATCTAAAAAAATAGACCTTGGCATACTGTAGCTACAGTATGCCAAGCTATGCCAAGCTATGCCAATTGCCAACTACATGTAGTTAGCATAGCAAGAATTATAAGTACCCACAATAGTTGAGTGTTACCTTCAAATTTAATAATCTAGTTATTCTAGGATTGTGGGGACATTTTGTCAAAGGAGAGATTGCATATTTGCATTTGGAGATTCATTTCTATTACGGAGTCATTCATCATTAATGATTACATGCAAAAACAAACATCTTTATGGTGACCCAAAGTAGCTGACATAATAACATTTTAACTTTTGAAATTTTAAATAACAATGATAAAATATGCCAAGTTGCAATAATACAAATTATCAGCTGCAAAAATTATGATGAACTCATGAACTGTCGTAATTTTTATTTTGTCGAGTTATCTCCTATCTATCTGTTCAATATCCTTATATGCAGTGCAGCTAATATCTGCGATGTAGATATGTTCTTTAGAACTGTCAGATTCAAACATATTCATTATTATCTCTCCTTGCTTTGGCTGCTCAATTACTTTATTTTCGGTTTTTGAGTTTCGATTTAAATTATTATCAACTTTAACGTTGACATGTAAAACTGAAACTGCATTTACGTACATTTGTCATTGAACTATATTTGGTGTTGGTGTTGGAGCTAGTTGACAAGTATTTGCAAATTATTTATCATTTCCATTATTTAGAATAATAAACAAAAAAGTAAATAATTCTTTGGTTTTTTGTTTTTTTAGCTGAACACTGAAGAAACCTGTCACCTCAACTGCACTTTTACTTTGTTTTACAGCATTAAGTCATATTGTTAACATTTTATGCTAAGTACTTCTGTTAAGTTTTTAGAATATTTATCAAGTTTTAAGCTGTCAGCTGTTCAGAAAATTTGTATTAGTTAAAATTGATAATGTCTTCTGATGCATTACGTCGAAAAATTTTAAAAACACCCACCACATCAGGTCTCCCACCGCTATCAACTCCTAGATGTTTCTTATCTTCAGATACAGAGTAAGGTTTTATCAAATGTTTAAATTTGCAACAATGAACAGCTGATTTTCTCTGTGCAATGCATACAGTTTGATAGTTTGTAAATGTTTTTATCTTTGAATTTATTGCAGGTCTAAAACCTCTGATTTCTCTCCCATAAGTTGGGATAAGTACTTTTCCGAGAAGAAATCCGTTCACATTAACGATGACACATTTTGCGTGTATAAATGTAGCGATAATAATTCTCATTTGGAAACGGCAGCTATAATTTTGCTTCATGGAGGAGGATTTTCTGGTCTGACATGGGCTAGATTTGCAGCGTTGCTTTTCGAAGATTACAATTGCGAAATTGTCGCGCTAGATTTACGTGGACATGGGGAAACAGTGGCTCAAGATGAATATGATTTATCTGTGGAAACTCTTAGCCGGTTTGTTGTCTAACTATTACTTTTGAAAATATAATATGTTCCCTTGATTTATGATAAATATATTTAGAGATATTGCCAATTTGATTGTCGAATTGGAGTTGAATCATCGCCGGGTTATCTTGATGGGACATTCAATGGGTGGCGCATTGGCGGTCCATTCAGCTCTTCACCTTCAATCCGAAAAACTTGTAGATGCCGTTATCGTTGTTGATGTCGTTGAAGGATCAGCGATGGACTCTCTGAACACAATGCCTACCTTTTTAAGAAATAGGCCCAATGGATTTGATACAATTTCATCTGCTATTCAGTGGAGGTCACTACAATTTTCATCTTGTGAATGTATAGTTTATAATTCTGGTATTTAGTACGGCATACTTTCATGGTTTAATTATGTTGTCTTTTTCAGTGTTAAAACTGGTCACATAAAAGAGTTGGAATCCGCTCGTGTGTCTATGCCAGGACAATTATTATGTACAGCTACGAAGAAGCCTGCAACTATTGGTTTAGAATGTTTGAAAGAAGATAAACCGGTGAAGGTCGCTCCTACTTTAATCTCGGCTAACAGTATTTCAGAAGAAGATGAGGAATGCGAATCTGAACTAACAGGAGTAATGTCTGGTACCAAGGAAGAAATTGTCTCAACTGATCCTTTGCAAAATGTGGAATTCAAATCAATATCTACGAAAGCAGCAGAGGAGTCTGGTGTTGAACCATCTACTCTAGCCGCCTGCAGTTTGTCGTCTCCTGGAGATACTCAGAAGAAGGAAATTTCTTCACTCTCTGATCTACTAAGCTCAAGTCAAAACTTCCGTTTGCCTAGTAAAGTATGTGGTTTTTAATTAAATTATGAACACATGTGACACAAAGTACTATACAAATATATTTAAAATGGGTGAAAATATGATGATGACAGTCCATTAGTACAATAAAAATTGATAAATTGGAGGATAATAATATCATTTGGTTTAACCATCTATTTGGAGACAAATTTAGTAAATAATTTTATTAAAGTAAGACAAATTGTAGTACTATGTTAACTATTTTTTAATGAATACCGTTGTAAGACTTTGTTTTAATTGAAATATAATTGAAATATGTCATTCGCTTTTGGGATTGTGACAGAGGATTGTTGTATCACTGTTGTAAATTATTTTTGATTCAACAGACAGAGAAATATCCATACGTTTGGAGAATTGATTTGATGAAGACTGAACAAAACTGGCGGGGATGGTTTGATGGTCTTTCTAAAAAGTACAGTGAAAATACATTTTAAAATTTTAAATTTTAAAGTCTTAGCTTAACTAAATGTTTCTCTTTAAGGTTTCTATCAGTGCCGTGTCCCAAACTGCTGCTACTTGCAGGGACTGACCGCATGGATAAAGAATTAATGGTTGGACACATGCAAGGAAAGTTTGAAGTACAGTTTATGAGTAATGTTGGTCACGCGATTCAAGAAGACAGCCCTGATGGTGCTGTAACTCACGTGTCAAAGTTCTTAACTCGTCATAAATTGATCACTGCAAAGTCCCCTTCCTAGAACTCGTTCGTAAGACACTCAGTGACCTAAAACGAGAGCAAGAGATCTTCAGTACCTACATTAACTTTATATCCTTGTTAAATTTTAGTTCTTCTAGCTTTCTTGATTATTTATGCTATTGATATTTCTGTTTCTAATCTCAGATCATACACTGTTTTATTTCTAAACTAATTTGTTCTGTTCAGCTCCCTTTTTAGTAAGCTAGTAAGTTCAAAACATAAATCTGCCAAAATCCAAACCAGAATTTGAATTTAAAACTAATTTGTGTTTTCAGCTCCCTTTTAGTAAGCTAGTAAGTTCAAAACATAAATCTGCCAAAATCCAAACCAGAATTTGAATTTGAAACTAATTTGTCCTGTTCAATTGCATGCCTTTTGTAAGCTAGCATCAAAGTTAACGATAAGTCTGTTATTTAAATGATTTAGTCAGTTAAGTTACAAAGTTAAAAAATAAAGCATCAGTAGTCATTGTTGTTAAAAATATATTTGTACTTAATTATGCATGTACATTGACGGCATTCTTTATCAATTAGTGTATAGTTGAAACAATGCAAGCGACAATTCATCAAACAAAATGCTCCTTCAGTCCATCCCATCAACGAATTCATTAAAACATTAACTAGCAGCATAAAACAAATATTGGTGATATAGGGTGATGTGGTTTTCACTCCCTCCAACTCTCCAACAGCACAGTCCGGCGAGTCCGTACAAGCCAAAGTACGAACATCTCTAAGCAACCAATGACAAACAAACAGATTACTACTCCAGTCTCCTCCATCCAATGTCAAAAATTAACTTGGCCAAAGTCAAAATGTTTGCGGGTTATTTTTTTAAATTATACAACGCTATTATGTAGAATATTCAATTAAGATACTTACGTATATAATGCTACCATTAAATCAGTTGAAGTTAAAGTGTTAAGTAGACCATTACAAGCTTTGGGGAGTTACATTTATATAACTATAATTTAAGTTATTTATTCTACTTTATTGTGCATGCCATTTTATGAAGCTATACAAGTGAATTAACCAAGTTTTGATCATTTTACTTTGGATACTTAATACTTTCATTTATTTTAGAAAGATATTTACAAACCTGTAGCTAAAGAATAATATGATTTCAGTGATAAATACGGAACATTTTCACTTGCTATTCTTTGCTAAAATAATGTCTAAAACTTACCAAGAAATAAAAGGACGGCATCCCTAGAGGTACGTATCCTTACTTAACTAAGCTGCAATAATAGTTAGGAAATAATTCATTTGTCGTTAGGAATTTTCTTTCCCCACCGTCACTATATTATATGTGCAGATATATATATATATATATATATATATATATATATATATATATATATATATATCTGTCTCAAATATATATCTGTCTGTCTGTACCTTATTTTAATAATGCGATTTAGACCATTTGAATGCAGATTTGATAGAATGATGGAGGAGAATAGTTTTTGACAACTAATAACTTAATGACAATACTTAACCAGGCAAGCATCAAAGCATTTCAGTTCATTTTCCATGGCAATGTCTGAAAGTGAACAAAGGGGTCCATCCAAATTGACAGAGGAACAAAGAACAACATCACTTAACTACGACAAAACACAATTGACCGAGTTAGAAGCAGAAAAATTGAAAGAAACGTTTTTGCTATGTCAAGCAATTCCTGGAAACAGTCCTCTCTTGGGGTCGGAGGAGCTAGAGAATTATTTACCTGGGCGAAAAGCCATTGTTCAAGTAACAACGTGGAACATGGGATCCTTGCCGCTACCTAAAGAGCATCATTTGCGGAAACTTTTTTATCATGATGAAGATGATGATTTGAAAAGAATTGACATTCATGTAATTGCAATTCAAGAATGCTGGCCTGATGCTGAGGCTTGGGAACTGGAACTTCAAATCTGCTTGGGACCGGGATATGCAATTTTTCAATCATTGTCATTCGGAACGCTACATATCAGCGTAATTATGCGACGAGATCTTCTCTGGTTTACGACAGGCAAACCTACTTTTATATAATACTTTAGGGACAATATTTAACTGTGAATTTCATCTACCACGTTTTATGAAGTAAATTATTATTACATATCATTTGCATTTGTATAGAACCAACGGATACATCACAGAGCGTGAGATCGGGTCGTTTGTTCAAAACAAAAGGCTCCGCAGGAATTGGGTTTGGATTTTTTGGTTCTAAATTGTTGTTCATAGACGCCCATTTAACTGCCGGACACGAACCAGATCGGGGATTGCAGCGAGTTGAGGAATTGAAAAAGATTTTGACAGCAAGTCTGAAATCCCATCATGGTTGCGATGCCGTGTTCCTGTGTGGAGATTTAAACTTCCGTATTTCGTTGTTGAGTAGAGATTCAATTTTGGAAGCTTTGAAAAAGAATAATCTAGGACCTCTTCTTGAGAATGATGAACTAAACTTACTTTTTAAAAGAAAAGACCAGTTACCTAAATGCATGGAGACTTTTAGCGAAGCAGCAGCCATTACCTTCAGGTTTGTTTGGTCAATAATTAGTACAATAATAATATTCTCTTTGGTATACCTTAACCCAATTTTCCGGAGCGTTAAACATTAGAGGTGGCTTTCCTTCCACATTAGTATAATTAGTAATTAGTAGATAGATAAGAAAATTTTTAATTTTCGGGGATAGTGTCGAGGCTGGTTAAATCGTGATTGTTCCATGCTCGGGAAATCCTGTGATTGAATACTCATGTTATAATTATAATCTGAGTGTATATTCTGAAAGAAGTGTTTAAGTAGAATTTTGAAGCTTAACTTATGGAAAAGTTTAGAAGCATGTTTCCTCACTGAACATTTGTATTGAGGACAGTCAGGCATCTGGCATATAGGACTTTCATGTATCATAATCTGCAATCCTCAATTACTTACTTACAAAACTCAATGGCGTGGTTACATTGCCTTTACGTAAAAATTTAATGATGTGTTTCATAACACATTGATGTCATGCCATTTTTTATGTTATGTAAAATACAGATTGTGTGGGTTGTAATACGAAGTTTCTTGCTCATCGTATGATCATTGACGTCAGTTTCCGACAAATTACATAACGTGAAATTATAATGATGTGGAAAACGTAAGTATCATGTTTCTTACCAACCTGACTATCGACCAACAAGGAAAAATGTTATTTAACTTAAAGAAAGTAAAGCAAAAGAGCTTTCTCTTGTTACCATTTGTGACACAAATCAATCATTAAAGTGTTGGCGTCCGATCATACGAGCAGTTATCTCATTATCTCTTATGTAAAATGGCAACGACGCAAAATGAGATGAGTCGCGTATCATATTTCTCAGCAATTTGACTATACAAAGTACGACACTGACACACAGGACATAACGTTTTTTAATTGATGAAAGGCAGAGTGAAATAATGATTTTTGATCTATCTGTGATGTAAAACGAAACGTTTTCCAATACTCGTTACAGTTGAAATTTAAGATAATTGCCAAAATACAGATTGTATTTCCCATTAGTCATTTTTGGGAAACAACTACTCAAATGTAAAAATCATATGAGGAGAAAGCCATAAATTTTTCTCTATATATGATGTAAAACGGAAATTTGATACTTCAGTTTCCAATCCTCGTTACAATTGACATTTAAGATAATTGCCAACAAACAGATCATGTTTCCAAAATAACGTTCCGTTAACAGAACAACTTTTTTTTTACTTAATTGAAGAAAACTCATGACTTTTGTTCTACCTATGATATTAAATGGAAACTTGAAAATGTAGACTCCGAACCTCGTTAAAACTTTCAAGATGCAGATTATATTTCCCATTAGAATCATTTGAGTGAAACTATGCAGATGTAATTCAAGTCATGGTAAACCATGTCTTTTGATCTATCAATGACATAAGCCGCAAGGGAAGTTTGATTTTCCAGTTCCCGATCCTAGTTAATCATTTACGGTAATTGCCAAGACGAACTTCATTAGAGTAATTTGTTGCAAAAGAAGTATTACGATTTATTATATTCAATTGAACGAGTTTTGGTCCACCTATGACTTTCATTAGCAATTTAAGACTACATGTTTCTGATGCTCCTTACAATTGATATTAAGATAATAAGTAAGTTTCAGATCATGTTGTCAAATTATAGGTTACTTTTACAAAAAAACTACACGAATGTATTACTCGAGTGAGAGCAATTAATTATGATTTTGGATCTCTATGACGTAAAACGGAAAGTTGAGACTAATTTCGGATTAACGTTGTAGTTAACATTTAAGGTATTTGCCAAATACAAATCTTGTTTCCCATTAGGATCATTTTTGCAACATGGCAAGGTAATGATATTTTATTCAATTAGATGAGGGGGAACATATGAGTTTGCTCTGTCTATGATTTCAAACGGCAATTTAAGACTTAAGTTTCCGATGTTCGTTACGGTTGACATTTAACATAATTGCATGATGTGATCATCTTTCCCAACATCTTTACTCTACGGAAGAATTGCGCACATTTATTATTTAATTGAGGACTAAGCTATGAATTTTGATCTCTCAATGACGCAAAACCGAAATTTGAAATGAATCCTCATTACGGTTGACATTTAAAATAATTGCCAAACGAAGATCTTGTTTCCCATTAGGATCATTTTTGCGATATGGCAAGGTGATGGTGTGATATTCAATTGGACGGGAGCGAAACTATGAGTTTGGTCTTTATGACTTGAATCGGAAATTTAAAACTTAAGTTTCCGATGCTCGTTACGGTTGACATTTAACATAATTGCATGATGTGATCATCTTTCCCAACATCTTTACTCTACGGAAGAATTGCGCACATTTAATATTTAATTGAGGACTAAGCTTTGAATTTTGATCTCTCAATGACGCAAAACCGAAATTTGAAACGGATCCTCATTACGGTTGACATTTAAAATAATTGCCAAACGAAGATCTTGTTTCCCATTAGGATCATTTTTGCGACATGGCAAGGTGATGGTGTGATATTCAATTGGACGGGAGCAAAACTATGAGTTTGGTCTTCATGACTTGAATCGGAAATTTAAAACTAAAGTTTCCGATGCTCGTTACGGTTGACATTTAACATAATTGCATGATGTGATCATCTTTCCCAACATCTTTACTCTACGGAAGAATTGCGCACATTTAATATTTAATTGAGGACTAAGCTTTGAATTTTGATCTCTCAATGACGCAAAACCGAAATTTGAAACGGATCCTCATTACGGTTGACATTTAAAATAATTGCCAAACGAAGATCTTGTTTCCCATTAGGATCATTTTTGCGACATGGCAAGGTGAATGAGTGATATTCAATTGAACGAGGGCGAAACTATGAGTTTGGTCTTCATGACTTGAATCGGAAATTTAAAACTAAAGTTTCCGATGCTCGTTACGGTTGACATTTAACATAATTGCCAAACGATGAGATCTTGTTTCCCATTAGGATCATTTTTGCGACATGGCAAGGTGATGGTGTGATATTCAATTGGACGGGAGCAAAACTATGAGTTTGGTCTTCATGACTTGAATCGGAAATTTAAAACTAAAGTTTCCGATGCTCGTTACGGTTGACATTTAACATACTTGCCAAACGAAGATCATGTTTTCCAAACCAAGTTACTTTTTACCAAGTTACTCAAACAACTACCAAAATGTATTGGTCGAATGATGGCAGTACTATGAGTTTGATCTCTCTCTGACTTGGAATGGTAATTTAGGGATCCATGTTTCGATACTCGTTGCAGTTGACATTTAAGATAATTGCCAAACGACGATCTTGTTTCCCATTAGGATCATTTTTGGGAAATAGCAAGGTAATGATGTGTTATTCAATCGGACTAGGGCGAAACTTAAGTTTGGTGCCCTGACTAGAAACGGAAATTTAAGACTAGTTTCCGAAGCTCGTTAGGGTTGACATTTAACATAATTGCCTAGATGGAGATCATCTTTCTCCATATCTTTACTTTGTGAAGCAATTTTGCGAATTTATTATTTAAATGAGGACAAAGCTATGAATTATGGTCTCTCAATGACGCGAACCCAAACACGGAGCGGATCCCCATTACAGTTGACATTCAAAATAATTGTCAAATCCAGATCCTGTTTTTCATTAAGATCATTTTTTACGATATTGCAGGTTAATGATGTGTTATTCAATTGGTCGAGAGCGAAACTATGAGTTTGTTCTTTCTGCCTTGAAACGGAAATTTAAGACTTTAGTTTCCGACGCTTGTTGGGGTTGACATTTAACTTAATTGCCTAGATGCAGATCATATTTTCCAATAACTTGGCTTTGCGAAGGAATTACGCACATTTATTATTTAATTGGCAAGCCTATGCATTTTGATCTCTGAATGACGCTAATCCGAAATTTGAAACGGAACCCAATTAAAGTTGTTGTTTAAGATGCAGTATATATTTCCCAAATGACGGCACTTTTACGAAACAACTACGCAAATGTATCGTTCGAATGTGGGCACCTATGAGTTTTGATCTCTCCATGACGCAAAACTGAAATTTGAATCGGGTCCTTATTACAGTTGACATTTAAGATAATTGGGATGTCTCAGATCTTACTTGCCAAATAACGTTATGCTATCACGAAACATAGAACTACGCAAATGTATTGTTCCAATGAGGGCAGCTATGATTTTTGATCTCTCTATGACGCAAAACGGTAATTTGAGACTCCAGTTGCTGATCCTCGTTGCAAGTGACATTTAAGATAATTGCAAAATGCAGATCGCCTTTCCCAAATGAGGGCACTTCTACGAAACAACTATAAAAATGGTGTAGAATTAAAGAAAACTAGAAGAAAGTTCAGGTGAAAGTTGAATATATTACTGCTAGAATATTCGTCGAAAAGTTTCTAATATTTCCAAAGTTGTATGATACGCATTGTTTTTTATATAAAACTCCGTTTAAGAATGAAAATGTATGTAGAAGTAGACACCAGTATGTGGAGAATTTATTTGTTGAGCACATTTATTCAATACTAGTAACAATTTGGTGGTAGTAGTAGTAGTAGAAGTGTGAACTTTATTTTCAATTGCTCCCATAAAATTGTAATCGTGGAAGATGGATTGTATATTTTATGCCACCAGGAAATTTGCACCATAAAATATGTTACTTATAACTATACAGTATGTTAAGTTTAAATGCCTGCAATAAGAAACTCTATGAATGCATTGCTTTCAAATTTTTTTAATCTAAGGAAGCTACAGAATCTTCGAAATCGGTAACTTCTTTTAGGCGTTTCAGAAGGATATTTAACAGGGACATTTTGTTACCGATTTAATGTACTTGTAACTATAATCAAAATATAATTATTCGTAGGCTATATGTAACCGAAAGAACAGAATGAGTGCTCCTTTTCATAAAAACAAATTTATGTACAACAAGCCTTCAAAATTTTTACAGCTAATTTAAGTTTTTTAATGCTATTTTCAGGCCTACATATAAATATGATTTAGGATCCGATACATTTGATTCTTCATCTAAAAGAAGAGCACCAGCATTTACGGACAGAGTAATGTACAAATGCAAAAAACTTCCAAATGAATCTCCAAATGTTTTATGCCTGGCATATGAGTCCGTGTCAGCGATGAGGGTATCCGATCATAGACCTGTCTTTGCAATTTTTGCAGTGGATATAAAGCCAGGATTCGACACGTAAATACTTTTTTACTTGTCAATATATTAATACATGGCAATGTTAGTGTCCAATGGGTATTCATTCAAATTTTAATTGTTTTTGATGGGATAATATGTAAAATCATTATAATTATGTAAAATGCAGACTTCCAATTACTGGTGCAAGATACAAAAGAGATGTTTACGTCAAAGCTTTGCAAAAACGGGCAAGATTTCTACTGGAAAGAAGGAAAAAGCTTGCTTCTACTGCATGTTGCATAAGTTAATGGTACAAAATCCTAAAACTCTGGCCTAACCAACATCGTAAGTTGAGCATTATTACTATTCTCAAGAAACTATGCGGTGGTTATACAGTTACATATAGAAAAGGCTGTTTTTGACGGAACTGAGCCCTAAAACTGCTTAGATTTTGAAATGTCTTAATACTCTCATCAACTCATATACCGATAGATAAGTAGAATTGCTTTGTGAATGAGTACCTAACAAATAGTACATACAAGTATTTCATTTACTCATTATTGTACTAATTATTAAGAAAGAACTGATATTATTATACTATAATACCGACTTTGTCTGACTGTGGGTTATTCAATTTAAAGTTGCAATTGCAATTCTATAACAAATAATAGGGGCATACGATACATCTACACCGAAAAGACGCCAAGACACTACATTTGAGCGCAGTCCATAGTCCGTATGCGGGTATTATATGGAAAGAATAATACAGAGGGTTAAATAACTCAGTTACTATATTTACTAAAGACTTATATCTAATACCCAGAAGGCTATTTGGATTTGGATTCTTAATCTTTGAATACTTTTGTATATTTATTTGGCGTTATGTAAGCCCCATTAAATACTCGTAACATTAATAACAAAGTCTGTATTGTGCAAAAAACATTATTTAATAAATCTGTTTGGGCTAAAATAACTAACTGCATTCAAGTCAAATCAAAAACAGTTTAATTAATCAACTATTTATTCACTTTATTAGGAGCTTGCTAGAAGGTTTTTATTGTAGTGGTTGAATTAAAACCGGCTATTTTATGATACTATAGGGGGAAAAGGATCGTCAGAATTATCCGCTAGTCAATGTTAATGTCGTCCATCAGTATGAAATATATTAGCTAATGATTATGTTTCAAATAATGTCAAATTACAGCTGTGAAAATAAAACAACGTAACTACACAAATGTCCCATTGATTTCCATTATTAATTCTCCACCACATGCAATATATTATCATTCTCATTAAAATGCATCTCTGGCAGTTACTTTAGACACGTTGTAATATACAGTTTCAGTTTTTCATTTTAGCCAGGCATTCCTCACAAGTGGAAACATTTTAATTCAATACAGAGCACAATTCATTCGTACTGGCATATCTAATTCCTTCTATACTTATACATATCAAAAATTACATACTGTCAGGATGTATTAACTTCATCGAACAAAACAACTTCAACACATTATGCTCCACACCACCAGCCCCAGATATGACTTAATCTTAAGGATTTATTGGCTTAAAACAAATAGGACATCATGCAAGTTAGTATGCTTGTTACTGCTTACACTAAACTGGATCTGGATGCATTAAAATTAATACAAGCCAATAATGCGTCGTACTAAAAGAAAATGTCTCAAGTTTCCCACAACTAAATACAGTCTGGGATTTACCTTAATCTTATCCACACTATGACCAACTTATCTTCTTACCCAGTATAATATAAAGACACAGGTGCCATAGTTGCTATTTCCATTTTCCACTATTATGCATGGAAACTCATTTAATTATAATTAGGACGGTTTCAATTACTTGTAGAAAAGTGGCAATTGAAAAGGTTAGTATATTAAAGTTCATTTTGGTAGTCTATATGAGTTTCAACCTAGATTATACACCTTAAGCGTATCAGAATTATATAGTATATGCTATTGTGAAAGATTATCATTTGACAATGTAAACTCTTAATCTTAATACGTATTTATACATTTCATTCCATCTTGGATCTCTTGAGTTTCAATACAAAACGCTACCATTAAAGCAAAACGCTAGTATTAACAAATGGATCATGCTTACATTGGTTATGTACTCCTTACTCCAATAATTCATCAAGTATTCCACCTAAGATACATAACTACTGTTGCTGTAGGTAATTCTTATTTATGTAGAGTATCTTTTGTAACAGACAATTAAAATTACTCTATATACTATAGTAGGCATAATACTTTGTCTACGATTTGAATCTAATACACCTCAAATCGAATCAGTTACTTCCTAAGGGTGTAAGAGAGATTTAGTTTGATAATCTTTCATAATTAATGATCTATTAAAACATAATATTGTATTCTGAGATATACTTGTATTACATTAGCATAAACATATATATTATTTTGCTGTGTTCTGACAATGGGAAGTCTGACTAGATTGCTTTACCTTCAATTTTGTAATATGTACACAAAATACATTTATGTGGAATTAGTACATACACTCAAGTTATGTATGTATTCCATTGTAATCTGTATCTATATGTAAAATCTGTAGTACAGAGTACAGAGTATAGTGTAGCATTTACTTGTTGAGCAGACAAAGTTGGTTGAGTATGGTAGAGGGTTGTCTACTATACGAAGGCAGTTGTAAACAGAGTTACAGTTTATCACATAAATACCACTGAAATGGTCCCTTTCTCAGTATGGAGACCTAAAGTGAAGAAAAAATCCGTTGAGCTCTCTGGTTCTGTAGTGGGGGGTAATCACGATGGATTAGGCTCTTATGAAACAGAATGCAGTCAAACTCCTTGAGTTGACAGTAAGGTCTCTCAGTTCCTTCAGAGCTAAGTCAGAAGCACCATCCTCTCCAATTTTTCTCATTCCCAGTTTTAAATGTGTCCCTTCTAAACTATCTTTTCTCACTACCATTTCCAACTTACAAATAATAGATTGTGAAGTTTCATATTAAGAAATCTTTTAATTTTTGAACTGCTTTTGCATCACCCGGACAGATTTACGCACTCTGAGATAAAACGTTTCATTCAAACAATTTCCCAATTTTGTGGGTACTAGGTTAATACTTGATTGGACAACAGATAGTTAAAATACTTTCTTCTGAAGTTAAGTGAGGTGAAGTAATATCCACTTGAGTGATATTATTAAATTTACCGGCGTGTCCAGTACATACGTTCAAAAGATAATAATATAAAAATTTTTACCAAAATTGCCAATTCCTAAGATATTGAGCCGGCCATTGGTTATTAAGATTGTGACTGAATCATCCAATATTCAACGTATTAAGGTTCTTAAAGTGAACCTCTTCAAACTCTTACTGGTAAGTATTTTGTCTTATTTGTATATTTTGATAAGATTGTTAAAATTCTTTTCCCTGTCATTTTCGTTGGCATTGGAACAGTTTTCAATTTTTCTCCTTGATTGAAATTCCAACATGTTGTAGGTAGGGTTCATACTTGTATCTATTATTAAGTTCTTATCACTTCTTAAGGCAATTATTGGGAAGTTAGAATATTTACTTATCTTACGCGCCATTAGAATATTACTCTTGATATACAAGATGCTTAATGCTAGTAGATTAATCCATCTTTACATATAAAATGTAATTCATAGTCCATATTATAATTCATTGAATGCCAGTCTATGAATATTGGCAAAAAGGATGATAGACATTATGTGGGATCATCTACATTTTACCCTAACTAAACAAAAAGGTTGAGTAAACGTGAGAATAGCAGCACGTTGTTAGTTTGTTGAGGAATTGGTCTCATGCATTGATGCCTACTGCCTACACACACACGGAGAAATAATGCGAGACACTATTTTCTGAAGAAGAAAGATGAGATTTGGAGGTTTAATAAGACGAGCTGTCAAGTGAACAATAACAAGGGTGTACCGTTTGTACTAATAAAGGGATGCATTTATGCTTTAGCCCTTGCCTTGTAGACCCGTAAAATAGAGAAAGGGAAGACGCTAAGTGGCATGGCACGGGCAACTATTAAGGCTGTCTCACATCACACGCAGTTAAATAAGTAAGTGATTTAAGTGGGTGGTGCAGGTAACTGTTTCTATGAAGGCAAATAATTTTAAATTAATTAGCTACTAGAGGAGTACTTCTTGTCTGTGTGCCAAGTTGCCCAGTAGCTCTGAAGGTTGAAAGGCAGGACCATCAATTAGTGTGGATGTGATGGATTTGTTGTAAAATGTTCATGGAGGGCAAATTATTGTTGCAATAAAATAATATTATCTGAACTGTGAAGTGGGCACAATGCCCAACGATCCATATAATATGCAATATGTCTACCTCTACTCCCTTTTCCTTACTGCCCCTAGAACATTAAGAGTTTGCATCAGGACAAAAGGGACAAGAAGGGCCCTCCGAGTAGGCAATGTCTACTATATCGTCTTGTACTATTGACCAACGATTTAGAAACCATTTCCCTGTCAAACTGTCTTTGTTAAATTTATGGACTTAGTCTAAACACTTATTTCTAAGGTCTCTCTGAATGTCCCCAAAAAGAAAACAGCAAAGGTCAGGCATTTGTGCTTCAATTCCTTGCCGTTGTGGAAAAGCTATTCTGTCCTTATGCCATGCAAAGAAAAATAACCCAAGTCAACTTCAACTCTATGTCGCTATTATAATAACCCACCTTTGCTTAGTTAAACTATTTAGGTACTTAAAACTGTATCCAGGTACTCATACTCATACTAACTAAGGATATATCTGTATGTCACAATTTTTCCCTTCTCTTCTCTCTTCCTCAGATTATAATATTAGTACAGAATTCATTCAATCACACAATGAAAATTTTATCCTATTTACTCTCTTTAAGTAAACATTGAAGTTGAACTATGCAATTCAATTTCCAGAATAGTATTGTAGCTAATGTTCTCAATAAAATGCCATGCATACCTGTATTGTAAATAAATGCGAAAGAAAAGATATACGTTCATGCCAAACAACACCTGTTTAAATTAAATAGCTCACTGCTTTCATTTTCTAATTCCCGTTTTATTATTATCTATACAAAGTGTTCTAATTAGTAATTACCTGCACTTACCTAAACAATTTTTACATTATCATTTCTTCTCTATAGTATAAACGCGTTAATGAAACATGCGCATTTAACTTTGTATGCATACGTTGGTCGTACGTTGTACTTGTGCCTTTTTTGTACGCATCAAAGGGAAAAGAACGGAGCCAGGATCTTAATTCTAAGGAATCTTTACCAAATAGGCGATATTTTGCATGTATTCATTGAGTATCTATAGTACGCATGAATTTGCAAGATGCCTACCTTTTGAAATGTGTCGCACATGCTGGGGACCACCAGTAAAATATACCATAGAACGTATCTTTCCAAATTACGTACGTTATGAGGTCTTAGTAAAAATCTTTCCCATTCCCCCTAACGGTTAGGGGAAAAGGGAAAGATTTTTTTAGCATTTATGGATGTAGGATGACTGAGCCTCGCTTAATAGTCCCACATTCTTTGTAATATAGTTGAAGTAATTCGGATATCGGTTTGACGGGGATTTGTGACGGCCGCGAATGCGCAATACGTAAAAAGGCAGAGAGGCATATGTTAGCTGTTTTTGCAGTATGCCCTTCTCAAGCGTTTCTTAATATTTAGAGCTCGCGCAACTTTGTTTTGTTCCCTAGACATTTTTGCTGGATGCGTACGTTTTGAAATGTAGTCACACATGCTGGGGGCCAACAGTAAAATATACCATAGTACGTATCTTTCCAAATCACGTACATTATAACATCTTTACAAATATCTTTCCCTTTTCCTCTAACGCGTTAGGGGAAAAGGGAAAGATATTTTAGCATTAATGGATGTAAGATGCCTGAGCCTGGCTTAATAGTCCCACATTCTTCGTAATATAGTTGAAGTAATGCGGATATCGGTTTGACGGGGATTTGTGATGGCCGCGAATGCGCAATACGTAGAAAGTCAGTAAGGCATGTTGTCTGTATATTTTGTAGAAGGCCCTTTTCCAGCGTTTCTTAATATTTAGAGATCGCTCAACTTTGTCTTGTCCCCTTAGACTTGTTTGTTTGAGCATGCTCATAGTTTTGTCAAACTCAAATGTACAGGCATAAGTGGTATTAGATATTAAATAGCCTGATACATTATAATACTATGACAAGCCTTTTTACTGTTTGAATCTAACTTATTGGCTAAACTTCATAGGTTAGTTGTGAGCCATAGAAAATGATCAGTGGACAAGCACCTCCTACCGCCTTTGTCGGATTGGGCGGAGGAGGAGTTTAAGAACTGATTATGTCAAATGTTATGACTAGGATGAGGAGGCATTAACGGGCTTTAATATTATACATGGATTTGATGTGTGCCGTATAAAAAGAAATTGTTCAGCGATAAAAGATGTACAGTCGGATTCTGCATCGCTACTCAGACTTCAATCTAAACTTTATTGGCTATTCTAGTCCCAAGTCGTATTCAGGATTCACTTGTGTAATGACTTGAAGTCAAGTTCTAACGTACCTTCCAGGCCTACCTTGTTACTTGACTTGGGCTTGACAATTTTTGAAACTCACACTCAATTTTCAATACAAGATCATTTTGAAGTCTAACTTCGTTAAGTGAGCTTCATGAAAGCCATCCCTACTTGGACTTCAACGTGACTTGAATCAACGCTGACTGAAGTTAGACTTCGAAATTATTTTTTGAAAATCGAGTGGGAGTTTCAAAAATTGTCAAGCTCAAGTCAAGTACCAAGGTAGGTCTGGAAGGTACCTTAAAACTTGACTTCAAGTCATTACACAAGTGAATCCTGAATACGACCTGGGACTTTAATAGCTAGTAAAGTTTAGATTGAAGTCTGAGTAGTGATGCAGAATTTGACTGTCTGTGACAGTACATCATTGTGATTAGTAGTTAAAAAAAATAATTTCTGCAATTTTCTAGATTTCATTTGTGGATTGAGATCATTCATCGCCAAAACGGGGTGGAAAAGGGTGTGTTGCAAAATGGGGCTTGGTGCTCTGTACGCCATATACTGTGCGGGGGTCTTGACTTTTGGGATCCACCAAGTGGTTTCAGTAATTCTACGAGGTAAAAAACTTTTATATGTTTTTAATTCTAAATAGATAACTAAATAGTCTCAAGTTTCTCAATGCATCTATCATACAAACGACTTAGTTTAAAAACAAATCAGTAATTTACTAGTGCCCTACATCTTCTAGTACGATGTAAGTAAATGGAATCAAAGTAGTAAAATTTCGCCATAATAGCAATAAGTTTACTGATATCGTGATATCACGTCTAGTCAATGTTAATTGTGAATAGAAGACCAATGAAAGTATTGATAATAATGTTGGTAAATAAGCGTTAGATTTCTAAACCTTGTCAATAATAATATTTAAGAGTGTAAGTGAAGGTAAGAAGCGTATTGCCTGACAGGAGGATCATAACTGTCAATTTAGGCCACACGGACAACCAGGGCGGAGTAGTGATATGATCGTCTATATGGTAATAAGAGGAAGTCTTCTTCTAATGATCACTCTGAGTTATTTCTCTGTATTCGCTTGTCACAATAGTTAAAAAATGGGATTATCTGCATAGGTTGGAGTTAGTAAGTGGGAATAGTGGGATGAGAGTGTTCTGATATTAAAGAAAACAATGGTGGATGCAGTGTCAGAGTGACAGGGCAAGAATGCTGGATGGTGCCCCGTCTATGAGGACTTAGAACAGTGATATAATTTTTGAAATGGCCTGGTGTGATGGAGTTAGTGTATGGCCATTGTGCCTGGACGACTTAAGCGATAGAATCACGATTTCTTCGTTGCCATTGTCCGTGGTTTCTCTTGTTGAGAAAAACGTCCATCATCCCTTAGCATATTTAGCCAAGAAAAGTGTCTGTCTATAGAGCAAATCAACTTATACCTCTCGCCAGTCCCTCTCGATTGTTATCATTCACTTAGGTACCTTTTCTTGACTATTCATTATCTCATGTCATGTCTCATCCTTCTGTCTGTAGAATCACTTCACGGCTACCTCACATCCTTATCTACCCACTACTCCTCAATAGTCTCAAATCTCTATGACTTGTATTTACTTAAATATTCCAGAGGAGGATGCTGTCCCTTTATACATACATCTTAAAGGTTAAGTAACTAGATACGTACGTTACTCCACTCTTCTGTTGTGTTCCATTTGTTTCGTGCTCTTGAGACCTTATGGAAAGCTACATGGAGGAGCACCATGCAGAACAGACTCTATTTATTCTGGTTTCTGGGCCTGTCTTTGTTGATTTTACTTGAAACTCTCCACTCACTGCTCTTTTCACTACAAATCTCGACTTTGACTTCGTCAGACTTCAGTTCACATGCACACTACTCCAGATTTCATTATTTCTTATTATTCTTTTCCATCCTTCAAAGACAAGTGCAACACTCATTGTGTCAGGAATCCAGGAGGCATACGACAAATGGAAACTTATGCAATGTGGGTACACAATATGGAAAAAACAAGTAGAGACACTTTCAACTCCTCTTAACTGACTTTACAAATACATGATAGATAGAAATGATTTTAAAATAATTCATAGTTTTAATCATTCTCATTCATACAAATAGAATGAATATTCAAGTGTTGTGGTAGTCTTGTAATAGAATGAAAGTCGAATGCAGTGAATGCATATGAAAATTGACTCCTTGAGTTTAAGATGCATAGAAAAACATAGTCTGACTCAAATGTGATACTAATTTGATGCAACAGCCTGGCTAGGTATAAATTTGAAGTGAAAAGCTAACCTGATAAATTCTTACACATACTGAAATATAATCCCATGAAATAAAAATATTGCGTTTCAATTTTCGGGATGGGTTTCTTCCGTCCCGGTTCAACATGGACGTATATTATAACTGAGTGTAACATGAGTAGATATACATTTTTGAGATTTTAGTCTCTCGGAAGAAATCAATCAGATTTTAATGCATAATATGAAACATGCCAGACCAGTCAGGTGAGACTGAAAACTATATCTGGCTCCAACTTATCATGGTGCCAGTTTTCTTCTTTCTTTACATGGTGGATTGTTTAACAGTAGGTACGAATATCATTGTATTATTATTTATTAGAAAAAATTAGAAAGGAACATATCCTTTTGAAACTTATAATATGTGATATGGTTGGAAAATAAATCAATGACTTATTTTATACGTTCAACGTTGACATTACTTAGAGAAAATGTCATTCCTGAATGATCTATAATATAATCTCAGACTTGGAAAAAATTACCTGTCTATATATGTCTGTACGTGTGGTAGGGAGAGCCTAGGGAGCCTGCATATATTACGTAACGCAAAACCCCCACCCCCATGTGTAACGCAAGTGTTGACTGCAACACATTTGAGTACATCCTCCTCCCATCAACTGCACACGTAGTGTATGCATGTTCCATAAAAGCAAAATGCGCAAGTCCAAATTAATGTTTTCAATATGTACCCTAGCGCATACCTCCATGTACTAAATTTAGCACATGAAGGTGTGCGTTGGAGTACATTATTGAAAACATTAATTCTTCTAAACAACCGAAATGAGTCGTTTCATAATATTATTGCAACATTAAAATAATCTCTATATAATAAACACAGAAGGAAAAAAACTTACCAATCTATCTATATATGTATGTGTGGTAGGACATCCTAGGGAACCTGCATATATTGCGTAACTCAAAACCCACTCTCCCATGTGCAACGCAAGTGCTGACTGCAACACTTTTGAGTACCTCCTCCTCTCATCAACTGCACACGTAATATATGCACATTCCCTAGAAACAAAAATGCGCATGTTCACTTCCTCTAAACTGTCGAAATAAGTGCGAGTGGTTTCATACTAATCCACACTAATTTTCAGCAATTTCGAATGCGTGTAAAGTGCTCTGCTCTGTTGTGAGGGGTGAAATTGTAATTTTCCTTTTTGACCGCTACGATTTACATTCACCACCATTTTAGTTCATTCTGGTATTTGATTTAAGAAATAAAGACACAAGCTAAGTGCATCTGCTGTTTCTTCATTAAAAGGAAAAATTCTCAGCTTCTTATTGATATTTAGATCTGACTGAAATTGACAATGGAACTGATACGCGTTGTCATTTTTTTTGATTTGAACACTGGTGACTGGAACTGTCGGTGACTGAATTTGGTCATATATAGCGTTCTGAATACTGCCGCTGATTGGTACCTTTTTAACCTATTATCTATTTCAAGCTTATCTGTTGTAGCTGTTAGAAATTATTCATTTGGTTAGTTATTACTGTGACACTTTTGGGTAACTTTTCCTCCCATCAACTGCACACGTAATATATGCACGTTCCTTAAAAGCAAGATGCGTATGAATGCCACTTCCTCTTAATCACTGAAATGAGTCGTTTCAAAATATTATAACATCAAAACATAATAGAAATTTACATAAGGTGATTATTGGTGATTGAATGGAGATGATTAGCGAAACGGGACATTTCAAAATATTAGGCGTATTAATTAGCATATTTCAAAACCACTAATCGAAATTGGTTCTGCTGTATATATCGACAAATTTATGTCCCATTTTTTAATAGAGCTGATATTACTTTTTACTGCCCCCTTTATTTCTTCGTGCCAGTTTGTACACCTTTTTGCAGAATTAAATAACTGAGGACCACTATTTATTCGTATAGTGTACTCATTGGATTTGCACATTTTTCTAAAATCTAGGGAATCTTATTTTTCTGATTTTAGATGTGAACTTTTTGGAGTCTATTAAAAATGGAGTCTTTTATTATTGCCTGTATTTGGTGCTACGATTACGATCTACCTACAGTTATTATTTTTGTTTAGGAACTTCCTTTTGAACAGAAAGTTGGCATTTTTCCAACCGCTGTAGAAAATTAAAGTATATTTAAAATATTGTATTTACAAAGTTAACATAATAACTTAAGGGAAATACCGATGATATTTTCGGAATTGTTTTTATTACTGTGATTGGTGGCCTGCTGAATTTCTCTTGAGTGCTAGGTTCACTCCTTTTAGCTGGGTTCACTAGTATTATATAATAGGTATGATTTCATACATAATATATACATTAATTAGGTATTCTATAATGGGCAATATAGAAAGGTGAAGGTATATAGAACTCTATAGTTTTGAAACTGAATCTGAGGTATAATATTATTAGTATCAACCACTTGTTGTTGCTTTTGATGAGGTGCCAAAGCTATAATTACCTGAAATTCTACGAAAGACGAAACAGATAGCCATTCATAACAGATTTGATAATAATTTTATTACTAAAATTAGGCATTGTATATAGAACTAGGGAGATATGTTAGAATTGATATCAAACTCAGATTTAAAATAGGTTGAGGGTTAGGAGAAGAACACAGGGAATAAGATTCTCCAGTTGAGAACCCTACAAGATCTGGTCTGGTAGTCTGGCTGTGGTTCTGGCTGGGGTTAGAGAATTATGAGCTTGATCTTAACTTATGATCAGTACATTTAGAACCGTTGGTGGTATTACACATATAAATATTTATAAATCCTTTGATTTCGGAACTGGTACTTTGTAACTTGGTACAAGAAATAACGATATCAGTCAAAGTTACATAATGTACAATGTATGAACACTGTAAATATCATATCAATGGACCAAATAGACCCCTACCTAACACCCTAGTATCTTATGTCTACCTTAAAACGAGATAATAAGACATGTACAATGTCCAACCAGGGGGTCAGCCTTAGTCTCCTTCTCTATTTCATACGAAATCTTTCATTCAAATAAACCATAACTAGTAAATATATATTTTTGCGATCTCGGGAGTTAATTTATCGACTCTTGCCAACGTTTATCAGGTGTCCATAAGATAGTCTTAAATTATCCTATAATGTATCAATGAAGATCAGAACTTTAACTCTAACTTTAATATTAGTTACACATGGAGATAGTTTCATGGCATGGCATCGTTAACTATAGCCTATCAACGTTTTTCAAATTATTGATGTTGATAATCAAGGTTACTGTAGCGGCTTCTATGCTATGCTATTCATCTCATCCTTCCGGTTATTTGGACATAAAATTAAACTTTTTTCACACTGGTTTACAATATGCATGGTCTGAGGCTACCCATTTCAGATACCATTGAAGCAATTGGCAAGGGATGTAATGAAAACTTGGGAATTTTATACCACAAACAATTTTTATGAATGGTTCTTGGGATTTATGTTTTAATAGGTTCTATATCGTTTGACAAGGTTTAGGTAACGAAACTATTTCATTATAAATCGGCATTAGCTTACAAATAGGTAGAAACGAATTGGTTTCCGCAGTCATATAAATAGTTTTTATTTTCTGAATGTAGGACCCCCAAGAATCGTCGTAGAAGATGTGAAATCTCTTCAAATGGTGATCCAGGGGCAGGAATTTCGCACCATGTGTCCAATTGAAGGATCCACAATTGTTGAGTGGTACAAAGTAAGTTTGATTTTATGTTTTTATAAATATCAAAGGAAATAAGCAAAAAAGATATGACAAAGAGAATTAATTTTTTAGGATGGAGAACCGATCACAACTTCATGGACTCGTTTTCGTACTAACTCAAAGAATTTGAAAATTCGTATTGCTCTTGCGGAAGACAGTGGAATTTATGAATGCAAAGGAGTTAATGGATTTGGATCTCAGATCACAAAGTTACGCCTCGTTGTCGTTGGTAAGAAATATTTTCTTAAATTTAATCGTAGTTTATAGTTGTTCTTTTTATGGTGCATGTATTTCCGCAATTTCATATTAGGCAGGCTTTAAGACAAAGGTTTTAACTATCGCAATTTAGTGCACATTTTGACGCACGTTTACATTCTCCGTTTGTATTTAGGTATTCACATTCTCTATTGTAGATGAAAGTGCATGCTGTAGATATGAAATACTAATAATAAATAGTGATATGCAACAGTAACAGTGCTCATCGATGCGTATCATTGCAAAAGTTCGATGCATTAAAAGTTTTCAAAATAATTTATTTGTTGTTTGACTGCGGTTTGGTTTCAAACGCCGCTTTGTCCTTTTGGTACATTGTAATAATAGTTATTATCCGGTGCGTTTTACTGCTCATGCTGTGTGAGAAGTGAAATAGGAATAGACTTACAAAGATTATTTTGACCAATGAATATTGAGCGAATGTGAACTAACTTCGCAGATTTGACTAAATCTGCCTAAATCTGAATGTTGCCACTACTATCTTTATCTTTCTAGAAATTGTCTTGCCATTGCCACTACTACTATCACTACCTACCTATTCTATCCTAACTTATGCTACGTAATTGATGTCTAATTTCTTACGATAAACTTACCTTTGGACATTAACTTACTTCTTGACTCTGCCTCTATTTACATCTCGACGGTGCTGTCCGCACGGAGAGATTTCTAGAAATACGCCCCCTTTTTTCCCAGCTAAAATTACATTGTCCCAATTCCATACATAATTAATGTAATTATTTTTCCACTCTGTACATTCAACAAACCCAGAAAATCTATTTTTCTTCTGACAATATTGGTTTTGTATGCTGCTCGTACTATGTTGAGCTTGGGTGAATACAGGAACAAGCATACTATTAGCATTTTTACTTTTCCAAGGCAGGCAGCGTATCTGTCAACATTTGTATGTCTGCATACGATTAACATTCATTAGCACTCATGATTCTTTTGTACCCTGCAATAACCACCAAAATCTTACTATGAAAGAGATACTACTTAACATTTAGTCAAAAGGAGAGATATGCATCACCCAAGCCCAACAAAACTGAAGTTGTGTCTCAATTGGATCACATTTGTAATTTCGTGAGTGTCAATGAGCATATTATCATAAGAAAAGTATGTAGAAAGCAAATATTTTATGGCTTCTCTCCTACAAACATCATAAACTAAGAAAAAATGCAGATAAGATATGAAAATAGTGTCGATATTCAACTGCATCCCGTAACCTCAACAATTGTAGCATTAAGTCTTTACTAAAGTCCTACGCAACGCAGTATTATTTGCTGAGACCATTGAGGTAAGCTTCTGGCAAACGTATCATTTATTGCCATACCGTCAAATTATTATGGATAGAAGTTTGTCTTTGATTCCCACAGCCGGCAATGTATTTGCTTCTTTACTTTACCGGCATTTCATTTCATGTGCCCACAAAGGAATCTCCAAGCATTCACTGCTTAATATTTGAAATGATAATCATGAATGCACCTTTGTGTTCGTTGGCAAACAGCTATGTATATTAGTATTAAAATAGTTTGATAACTTTAGCTGCAAACGCATACATTGAATGCTATCACCGATTTTAAAGCATAACTTTCTGACCTAAATATCTTTAGTGATTAAGCCACCATAACCGAAGTCTACTATACAGATAGAATCTGAAATATAGTGGACAGTGGAATTAATTATTCATTTAGTATGCATAAGGCCAGGACAGATGCAAATGTAATATGAATTATTTGAACTTAAATAATTAGCCTTATCAACTTATAATTTTTGAGCACAAAGAAAGTTCAAAATCGTATTGTCACGCATCGCAATGTTATAAGAAATATTATATCGAGTTTTCCATCAGTTGTATTTGGTAGTTAGAACACAGTACCGCCAAATACACATTCTAGTAAATTCCCCAGAAATTCGTTTGCATATGAATTACCTTGCCGTATTCGTAGTCATTTCTAAACTGAGACTATTTCTACAACATTCGTAAGTAACATAACGATAGCCCCTAAAGATTTCTATCGGAAACGCTGTCTGTAGTCTGTGCCTATCTGCATGTTACATTTTAAGCTCAGACAGAGGCTACAAGTAAATCTTCAAAAATTGTAGATAAAAGTCGCATAGTACAGATAAGAAGTATAACATACCATTTCAAGAAGTCACTGGAAGATTCTAAATCTGCTGCAGCATAGACCTTGCTCATTTTCTTCTCTGTTCCTGTCACACTTACCATTTTAGTAAATAAATACAAGGAGGTATGAAGTATCCGTATAATGTTGCACCTGGTATGAAAGTAGTGACTCTGACCACATGTATTTAGATATTACAGGGGTGCGGGGGTGCCCTATCCCTACGAAATGGAAAATTCTCTTTATTTTTGAGATTCAAAATACTTCTTTTAGTAACAATCTAAAGCCTTTTACTAAATCGAAAGAAAATGAAGATAAAATTAATTTTTTACTTATATAAACATGCTTATTAGATATTTTGTATTTATTATTTGATGTTCAAACACATTCAAACAGATTTTTCCTATAATCAATAATTCTTGAAATATAAAATTTATTTTTTGCTTACAGTAATCTGTTGTATAACGTAGATATTGTTGGATAAGTACCATATAGATTAATTTAATAGTTGAATGTATCCCTTTCCTTCTGTGTAGTTTATTTAAGTCTGTATGAATGTTACTATTTCCCCCAGTTTACTTATCAGGTAGAATGTTTCGAAAGATATTTGAGACATCAGAAGAAGTAGTAAAAGGAGGTTGTCTTATTCAGTGAGCAGGTAAACAGAGGAGAAAAGTGAACACGAAGGAAGGTGACATGTAGAATTCATTATCGCATTCCCTATCTGTCTCTCGAGTGAGCATGTTAGAGCTGTAGGAGGTATGGGGACATTTTCCAGTTGTTGTTGTTTAATGCATATTATGGAAGACACTTTTTTCTGTCCAGGCTCACTCTGTAAAATCAACTTGCTCACACACACCATGCAGTATATACCAGGTACACTTAAACTGTAGTACAAAGGCAGAAGGGACAGGCAAGTTTCAGTCTCCACAGAGCTATCCACCTAGGGATCTTCCAATTTCTAACATACATTCTTTATTTAATGTCTTACTAATATCGATAAGCAACACTGAAGTGTACAATAGTCGATTTACCTTATATGATGCATAATAACCTATATGCTTAATAAGCTAATGTTTTATATATTACTTCTTTTCTCTAATCGCTGCAATGTCTCTCTAACCTGTTGCTCATGTTCTCCCTTTATCTCTACCATGTTTTTACTCCGGCTGTCTGTAATCACAGATATAGACGTAGGTACCTGCTTCGGACTCGCCATGCTCTTTGCATTCTTGAAAATGAAGAGTTCTTACTTTATAATATCGGATTTATAGTAAACAGAACGCAGAAAGAGAAAGAGGTTGCGATATCACAAGCCTGGCTATACAATCACGTTCTTTTCCCTCCATATTATCATTATGTTCTTATACCAAGCATCTTAGAGAAGACTTTTTCTGAACTTAAACTTCTAGTTTTTCAACATGATGACACCGTGAACAATTAGCAATTAACGATGAGGCTGACATTATAATCTCCAATTGTCAAGTGACAGTATGTTGAGCCAATGACGAATAGACTGGTGACAGACTGACCGATACCTAATGACATAGTTTCATACAATAATTTAGTATACTGGTTAGTCGTATGACTTTCTTTAAAAAAATGTCAATTTGCTTGTAATGACAAGATTGTACTTTCAGAGAAGACAGTTTATACAACTTATTTAGTATACTAGAAAAAATGGAGCTCATTAATCAGATCAATTTGACATTATTACATACGAATACGTACGTAAAAATATTATCTGAAAAACTTAATGGTTTCCAATACCAACAATTTTTTGAATATATATAAACTAATCCAAATTAGTGTGAAGAGATTCAATTTCTCTTTGAGATTTCCCTTTCTAAAGGCAAGTTTAAGTTACATGTTAAGGAGTATGACAAAAATAGCTATACAGAAGCATAGAAATATGATTCACATGAAATGTATTAGGATGAGTCTCTTCCTGGTTATAGAGTGACAAATGAAGTAAGTGGTGAAATGACATTGGAGGCTGTAGTTTTGTGAGTCTCACTTTTTCCCACCTGTGCACCTGTAATAAGTACTTTGTGTCTGACACAATGGGAAATGACCCTTGTCATTATTGAATTGGAACGCTCGATTGAATACCAATGTCTCCACGTCTGCCCTTTCACACCTTCTACTCTGTCTTCCCTTAATAGGGCTCTGGCAACAAAACCAAGCATGGAGACACAATTGTATTTACTTATAAGTTTTATGGAGCCCTAATCGATACGAGTTGGTAGCTACATTTAAACAACTTGAGGCTTCAATATACTAATACAAGTAGTATGACTGACTGACTATACGAGTATATGACGATTATTATGAGGGTACTATTGCTACTTTAAATGGTATTAGTCTAGTACATAATCTATAGTAAGTGTATACAGGTTTGTATACCATGTCCTTAAGGTATCCTATATTACATCTCTTGGGTGTGATGCATCAGTAAAAGACTTAAGTATTGAATATAATAAGCTGCTGGTTACAAAGTAAACTGATATTCTTGAAGCTGGGTCGTTTAAAATAATCCATTCAAATAGTTAATACGCTCAATGCATCTTTGGAGAAAACACCCACTTTCCAACCTTTAATATAGAGTGACTCGCCAGCCTTTCCAAATGTCACCACTGTTTATTTACTCGCTTTTCACACTCCAAATTAGTTAACAATTTAACAATATGTCTCATAACGAAGTACAAAACGTGGTCATTCAATATATAAAATGACGTTGTTGGTTCTTACAGAATCTTAAAAATACTTTTGCCACATTCGATTATATAATTTCAGAGAAATGCTATGCAATCGCCGAGTTATTGTACCACTGCATAATATTGAATATGATATCCGCCATATCATTTAATGATGATATTTAAGCCTATCCATACATTCAAGCCTATTTACACCTATCTAAGCTTAAAACTGAACAACCATATGATAGTACCAATTTACCAATTCCATTCATAACTTGCACTGCAAGATTTCTGTTCTGATAAATATACTACATACTTAACAACGTTAGGATCGAATTAAAAATTGTAGGATTGTGTCTTTTATTCTGCTTGTTAGAAAATATCAAGGTTTAAGGTTGTCAAAATAATTTGTGCATAAAAACGTTAATAATATGAATTGATAGATTTGCGTGTGTATAGTGACCTAGCTAATTGGAGTTGGTATGCATTTTTTCAGAAGATGACGCAAAGGAAGGAGACAGTGGGAATGCCGAGAGAAGTCAAGTAAAAGATTCGTCGACGGCTTCACCTCACACTTTTTCATTGCCTGTTTTGAGTATGGAAACGATGCAGCAATCTGGTTCAATGTATTTAGCATCAGGAAATTCAATCCGGTTTCGGTGCGAAGCTAAAGGAACGCCAACGCCCAGAGTAACATGGCTCAAAGTAATTTACTTATTAACTTTTTCTTTGTGATTGCTATCACGCTGCTGTGTTTACACAAGAGAGTATTTATTTTTACTGATTTTTCGATGGGTTTTCTCTTAGAGAACTAAATGCTTGGATTCATTGTGGTGAATTTGCGTTCGTTAGAAGTAGTGTATCTTCTTGTCGTAAATAAAATGGAGTAAACGTAGAGAATGATTTCAATAATTTGACAGGGGCTGTTTCTCATGTGAAAATGTAAATCCACATGAATCTGGTCTGTTTTTGTAGGATGGGAAACCAGTTGGTGAAAAGATGTGGAGGACATCCAGCTGGACTCTCGTTCTTGATCGACTTACAACAGAAGATGCTGGCACTTACACCTGCAGTGCAAACAACACTGTTGGTCGCTCAGAATCTGCAGTTCATTTATCTGTGACAGGTAGCCCATCAATTTAATAAAATCAGATATCTTACTCATAACATGTCGATATAATTTAGAGCTTCTGCAGTCACTTCTATAATCTACATTCATGTAACTAACCCATCCTTCTGCTCTACTTTTTCAGTTAATAATAAAACATTGTAATAGTATGGAAGCTAAAAACATTATTTTATAGACATGGTCGAAAAGAAGCGTCCTGTATTGGCTCCAAACTACCCGAACAATCTAACTGTGGCAATTGGAAGCCCAGGTATTTTGGAGTGTGTCATCCACAGTGGATCTTCTTCTATGCCTCCTCATATTAAATGGCTGAAGCGTGTCCCTGAGGGTCAGGACAAAAGGAATCTTAGCTGGCGACAGAGACACCGACTTCTCCCTGTAGAAAATCAACATGTTGTGGTCATGCAGGTATATATTTAACTTCATTCTTTAGTTTTTATCAACATTATGATTACAGTTTGAATGCAAGAAAATAATTGAGCGCGGACTCAAAGTAGAGAATTCTGTTTATTAACTTTTTCTATAAGGACAATTTTTTATTTTGATGCTTAGTCACATAAAAGATCTTTCACAATGGAATTTTGTATAATGGATATAGAACAACATTTCTTTGAATCTCAGAAATGCATTAAATTGTTTGATTATAGGAGGCTCAAGATATTCGCATCAACGAGACGCAGCTGAACGGAACGTACACAAACAAATTGATATTCTCACGAATAACGAAGGAAGATGCTGGAATGTATATTTGTCTTGCTACCAACAATGTGGGTTATACTTACAAAGAAGCTCGTCTTACTGTCCGTCCAGGTGAAATTGCGTCTTCATTTGTATAAAAATATGCATAGCTAGTAGGATTAGTTAGCATTGCATTGTGCACGCTGTTTTGTAAAGAGGAGCACAATATTATCCAATTTACAACAATGCTGTGCCAGAAAACAAAATTATAAGAATTGCTGTATGATGAGCTCGTTATTTCTTTTGTCCTTTTTAGCAACGACAATTGGCCTTAACACTACAATTATTCCGTACCCCATTGCAGTCATGATCTCAGTCGTAAGCGTTGCTATGGTTGTCTTTGCATCTTCTTGTGGAGTTCATATGCATTTCCGTAAATTTGGGAATCCATTTTCATCCGAGGATCCCGAATACAAGCCTGCAACTCCAACTCCAACTGTATCGTCCATCAGTCCCTCCACTTATCGAAATCAAGGATATCAACAAAGGCAGCTTTTGGGTTCCTCCGCAAATTCCACAGCATCAGGCAGTTGCCCGTCCCAACCAACAATTGAAATAGCCATGTCACGATGCTCCTGCTGTGTGCCACGCACCGCTCAGGTTTCAACTGTCCAAACCTACAGACAATGCTACCCTGCCACTTTCGGCAAGCGAATTCAATTGGTAAAATGGTAAATCAGTGACAGAGCCTCTATGTGTAACTGTTAACATCAGCAGTTATAAATACGTAAGATCATTTTAACTTAAACTTTGAACATCAGAAAGTTAAAATATGTAGTCATATGTAGATTGCATGAAAAACCTGTAATCCTGTAAATTATCTTGTATGTTTTATAATAAATTATTTTTTAGCTTGAGTTTATATTTTGAGATTTATTTTTTTGTATGCATTATTTTTTGTTTTAACTCCTTAGTACCTATTGCACCATATCATAGCTTATTCTATGAGGTCTGGTAAAAATAGAAAAACGTCCAGTAGTAATGGTAAAATACATATTAATCGCTCTATTATAGATACATACAGATACTATGCGAAATTGCGCACCTTATAATATATACATATTTTAAAAATACTATAAAAATATATTAGATATAAGTAACATATAATAAATACTATAGGCCCAAAATATGCATTAAAATGTCCCCTACTAATAAGTATACCTTAATATTATTAAATTTTATTCAGTTTGTGATAATTTTTAACATTTTAATTTGTAAGTTGAATATCTTATAGTATAGTATATAATCTAGAAATATTAAAACGTCCACGTTCTAACAATTAGTTGGATTTAGTTTAGAAAATTTATATTTTAGGTTTCATTTTTTAGTTTTAATTAACTATACTATAGTCTAATGCACCTGGCACAAAATATAAATTATAGTGTCTAGTTCTAATAACTTTACCTATTATAAATTAAATACATTTAGTTTGTGGATTGTGATTATTTTTGACGTTCATGTTTTCGTTTCCATTTTTTTAGTTAATTCTTTAAAATATGTATTGAGCCTTACATTGCACAGAGTATTCTATAAGTCGTGTCACAAATTATGCATTAATATATATATTGTATGTGAAAATGTAATCCATGTATGCATTTGTAACAATGGCTTTGTAAAGGAGAAATCGACGTGGTACATGAAATAAAAATGGTGGTGAAAATGTAAAGTTATGCAGACCATTTTATTTATATTTCGGATGAAGAGGAAACGATTGCATTCCGAGTCGACCTTTATTTAAATAGTGCTACTACAAACACATACCAATTGTATGTGCACTCTGACATCTGCAAATGTGAATTATACGTGTACTTATTAGTTTGCTCCTCTAAGTCCTAGAATGCTATAGTGGATATAATAATATAAAGGGGGAGGTATTTAAGTAAAAAGCATTATGCAAACAGGTTCATTCACTTTGTACCCATAAGATGAGAATAACTTTGCGAGGCTTGAACATTTATCTGTATCAGTTTCCCTTATGTGACAACAATCGGTGATTTAGGCCGTGAAACTTTGAGCAGTTAATTGATACCTTCGCCTTAGACGGAAACTGATGTGATGGAGGACATGATCATCGAGATCGTTAATGCATACGAAGCAGTACATGAAGTAATTTGTGTTAGGGACGGAATGGAGACAAAACAATTTATTACAAACCGTACAGGCAGAATGTCCAGTGTTTATGTAAACTAGATAGCGTAGATAAATTGGGCAGACACTAGAACCTTGGAGTTGAAATAGAAGAAGAGCTATAGGAAATTGTACCTTTGAGAAGTGTTGGCTAGATAAGTTACAGAGGAATGAGCGAGTATCACCTTCAGCAATTCTTACTTGACTTGTCTCATTCACAAACAAATTCAAAGCGAAGACTCTTTATGTAGCATTTGAAACAAAAGACAGTCTCAATATCTATATAGAAAAGAAGAAGACTCTGAGTCTACTATATATTGGAAGAGGATGGGGACTAGCAATGCTCATCCAATGCCATGTAAAGTAGTTTTGTGTCGTGATGACATGGACAGGGAAATACAATACCATGATATACTCACGGACTAGTAAAATATTATCTGGAAAGGTATCTATAGCTTTATATCGAGAAAGGCAATGCATACCAAAATACCTAACCTAATCTGTGTCAGTAATACAATTGTCTTTAAGACATCTAAAGCTATATACTGTGAATCTACTTTACTCGCTCTGCATTATAGTATTATTTGTGTTGTCACTCTCTCGCTACGACTGGAAGGTAACAAGGTGTTTCTCGGAATGGATAATGCTTACAAGAAAGATCGGAGACAAGAAGGACAGTCAAATCACATCATGGAAAGCAACCCTCAGGGTGGACATTAAAACTAACGATACTGGAAATTTTTAGACTTCTTATCTACGACGACATCGTGAAAGCAAGGAAGGGACAGAAAAACAGGTCCTTTTAACGAGATTCATCGTTAGGCTAACCACAACTGATTTTCGTCAATGATCCTTCTCGTTTCTGTATATCCCTGAAATTGATTCTGTTACACATCAACTCTTTGTTTTATATATTATGCATCTTGGAATCCAAACTCTAATCTGATTTCATTGGTTTTCTATCATAAAACCTCGATGTCAGCTCATTCAGAATTTCTAATTTTTAAATTAACTTCTCAGCAAAATGACAGCAACCGAATGTTGAAATGACTCTTTTAATTTAGCTGAGAAAGGTTCAGAGCCAATTTTATACTAATTTTATGGGGTTAGAATCTCTATGTAATAATCGCGTTCTGTTAATCTCAGTGTACAAAATTTACCACTTTTTAGGCTTGTTTACCATCACATTGGTAACATGCACTTAATGGTACAAATGCATTTAATGGTAAAAATGGTAAATATTTGCGATTGATAAGACAGCTTACTACTTCCTAAAATATATAGATTTTAAAACTTTATTTTCTATGAAACATTTCCAATTAGCCCCTTAATTAATTATCAAATTAATCAAGTAAATATTACTATAACCAATATTACATTTGGTATCGTTAAATTAATATTGATTTAAAGGCAATTTAATTTTTAATTTCTCAATCGGCAAATAAGGGCTATTAATGCTCACATTGGTTGAATCTAACTCTGATTGATGAAAACTTATCAATTAGTAACATCAATCATCAGCTGTTAAGCTATTTCATACTTTAACACCAAATTTTATTCAAAATCGAAACACCAAATTTAAACGAAACAAATTTTACCATTTTTTACCATTCTTACCACTTACCACTACTTTTTAGGTGGTGGTATTTAACGTTAAATACCATTAAAAACCACTTACCACTTGTAAGTGATAAATGGTATTTTGTACACTGGTTAATCTATGTGTATCTAACTATTCATGTAAGCTTGCTAGGTAATTTCATAATTACTCCTATACAAGAGAAGGTTTGGAATTAAAAAATATTTGTTACGGGAATGCGCAATACGCGGGAAGTCTTAGAGAGAGGCACGTTTGTCCTATATTTTTAATGGGGCGGATCTTTAAATATTTCGTAATATTTAGAGCTACCACAATGTTTTTTGTGACCTTGCTCTCATTTATTTTGTAACTACTGGTGACTGTGGTGACAGTACTAGCGGCCTAGTATTATATCTTCATATTATTTATATAGTATTATTTAGCGAAATTGTCATTCTTTACTGGAATATTGGAATAGTATCTGCGTTCCAAAATCCGAGGAAGGCAGTTGGTAATTTCAATATTGCTATCAATGATCTTGGCTCTTTAGTATATCAAGATATTTACATTTGCACGTTGAAGGCGAAAAAATTCTAAGCAAGATTCTAATATCTCTTCCCTCTTTGTTCTTTGTCATAAAATATTATAATTAAGATAAGACTTGCTTTTTACATCTCATCGTAGCTCACCGTTGCAACGCGTTGACCTGCACTCCGTCTATCACATCACAGTCACATAAAGAATGGCCTGCAACTGACTGCAGTCCTGCAGTTTCATTCTTCCCTATCCAAATACGCACACGTTTCATAAACCCACTTTTCCGTCTATGTATGCGGAATGTCATTATAGTTACCTATAATGAATATCTTATGCTAATTATTAGTAATTTTGCTATAATTGGACAAGAATCATATTGTGGTCAGTCAGTCTTGCTTTACTACTCGAAGACTCTGGACCACTCCATTTTTAGCTACGCAGACAGCAGATCGCCGATTTCCTATTCGTTCAAGGTTCAAATTCAGAAATTCAGAAAGGTTTTTATTGCCGTACGACTGAAGGTAACCATATCCCGAATATAACATTTCCCATTAACTTTTTTTGGAAAAAATGCTAAAAATCCAAAGTAGGCACTGTTCGAAAAACGTTCATCTACAGCCCATCACTGACATTTTATTTTTTGTTTCGAAGTAATTGATGTTTTACTGTCAAAATAATGTTTTGGGAGTAAAACATCGATTACTTCAAAACAAAGCAAAAAATAAAAATTGGATTAGACGAGCTGCAGAGGAAGACCTTTGAGCAAAATCAACTTTTTCGGTCTAGTGCTCTAAAATTCATATCAATTTTGCCAAAAGCATTACGATTTATGCAATTCTGTATTACTTGGAATGTGGGAACACTTTATTAATTATAGTGACTTAGTAATATCCTCATTGGGGCATAAAGAGACAGCGTGTTTTTAAAGCTCACATCATACCATTATCATAAGGAAAATAATTTTTAGGCGATTGAATTTAATTTGAACAACCTTTTTTTACATCTAGCTTACATTATAGTCAAGGAGGAGTAATAGTGGAAGGATAAGCATGGCCGAAAGAAGGACTTTGCCTACTAGACGTTGTAAAGGTCCGTTATTAGGATTGCCGTTGCCAACCAATGAATCGTCGACTTCACCCGGACCTAGCGATTGTCCTCGAGCTTTACAAAACCACATTGTAAGACTTCGCAATTTTGTTTTTATTTTCAGACGATTTTGGCCTTTAGCCCTTACATCGCTTTTATCCAAATTATGATTACAAACTACCAAGTTTATAGTGGAATAGTTGTAGTGAAACGTTTTCTACCGATTGCTAACATTGCATAATTTTAATAATTTCTAACCTAAGGGTAATTTTTATTGTTAATGATTTCTACAGGTGATCCGAAATATTTTCAACTATTTGTGTCTCGAGGATATCAAAAGTTGTCGGGAAGTCTGTAAGGCTTGGGGCCAAGCATCACAGCTGCTTCTTCGGAAAAGATCTCAGTTATCTTTCAATTATTCGAAAAAACTTTCAATCAGCTCAAGAGAATTACATAACTACGTCGAAGATTTCAAGGACTCCCAAATAATGGTTCCGTTTAGCGCACTGAAGCTGACGAAAGATGAGAAAAGCCGTGGGCAAGTCGTCCCCTGGCCTACGGGAGCTTTGAAAGATATATTCCAAGATTGGGAGGCAGACCTCCAAGAATTGACTATTGACTCAATACAATTTGAAGATCACCCACTAAACATATCAAATTTACTCCAGAAAGTTACCAACATCACAAAAATAGAAATTAATCTCCAGACTTCAGTCAAAATTAATCCTTTAGAGATTTCGTTAGAAGCAATGCCTCTTCTGAAGTATGTTTGTGTTTCTGGATGTAAACTTAAATTAAATGCTCACATTATTAATCCCATTGAAATAGAAATTAAGAAAACTGTGGTTGAATTTCCAATGGAGGATGGAGACAAGATTTTAAACAAGTATTTTAATTTTTCCCGATTGGAGAAATTTACATTCAATTCAAGGGATGGGAACGAAAAGTTTGATTTGACGGGTTATTTTGAATTAAAGTCACTTCATTTAGAGGGTCTGTCTGTCTTAAACTGGAACACTTCCCATTGGAGAGTCAATAAGCTCCACATACCAAGTACTAGCTGGACAGGTAAATCAACTATTCATGTAATTGAAATGAACGTAGGAAGTTATGGCGGCGACATCACTGATGTCCCCGATATGGTGGAAAGGCTAGACTACAGCGTCTTTTGCAATCATCTTGCACAGTTACGCGGAGTGACGAATCCACATCTTCCAAATCTAAAATATTTGGATTTTTCGTCTTGTCAGGCAGGTTTAAATTTATTCCAAAGCTGCAGCCAGCTTACTTCATTGAGACTACGTTATATCACAACCAGCCGCCAGGGTACCCACTTGTGTGTGAGTAGTATCCCACCACAAATCAGACATTTGGCCATCCATGATTCAATCGCCATAAGAGGTACATGGACTAATCCACCCTTAGAGAAATTAATATTGTATAACTGCCCACTTTGCATGATAAAAGCTAATTTCAAAAAATTTGAAGCGAAGGAAGTTGTTGTTAAACTTATTGAAGCACGAGGCAAATATCTTGGTGTTAAAACTTTCCTTTCTAGCACAGGTAAACGAGTAACAATTGGTCCGTTCCTATGGACCGCTAAAGAGTTTGCCGCAAGTGAATTCTCGGGAATGGTGGATAGATTTTCAAAGTATTATTCCTTCGAAAATAATATTGGAGTAGCCATTTCAGAACGTAAATTTAACGAGGAAATAGACTTATGATCTTGTTGGGCAAATATTTTGTATTGAGTTAAACATGAGTTCCTACTAGCTTACACAACAATAATGTTTCTTGAGTATTCGCAATATAATGTCTTACTTTAATGATAATATGGCTTCTAATTAACTTTGTTCACGTGTAAGATCGATTATCGTGTAGTAGTAGACGTAGTATTTAGATCGTAACAATTAATTTTGCAGGTTATTTTGACTAAATGAGTTTACTTTTAGTTACTTAATTCTGATTTTGTACTTTGCCGTTTTTTTGTAATTATTTGTAGAGTAGTGACATGCACGACTTTTCCATTCCTATGTATAGTAGCATAGGTAATACTAATTAGCAATGACATACACGATTATATTGAAATCAATGTTAAATTACTAAATTACACATAAGTTTGTTTGTACACATTTGTAGACAAAATCCAATGACAAAAATTTTGTATTTCACTTTCACATAGGATTTAACATTCTGCTATGAATATTTTCATATAATATTCAAATATGTTACAGATTATCATTAGTATACCCAAGTATTTTGCATAATTGACATTTGAATAGATGTAGTTGTTCTTACAGGTATAAGTATGAGTATAAAGAATAAATAATGAATTTTGAGTCCTGTAATCATTGGTTGTCATCTAATGTAAACTTTATTTAACAGATACACAGAACTGCTGTCATCTTAATGCAAGACTTTTAGGTTTTGATATATTCATGGACAATTCTAATGCATACATTTTTTTATTTCATACATCTCCACAAATAGTTGCATTAACTTTTAGCATGGTAAACATTTGTAGCCTATCATTTCGCACGGTAGCATCTCACGTAATCATTTTTGAAATAATACTTTTTCCAACTGAGCTTGAATTTCTCGTGCTTAAATAGCTCAATAAATTGCGACGACGGTTAGAGGAGGGAATGAGTATTATTTAGAGGACCGGAAAGCACTTCTGTTTGCATTATAAAAATATCCAAGAATATACACGTGTATATCTTATCAGTCAGAAAGCAGTAGAAAATACAGAAGCATAGGTATAAATAAGAGACAAAACTATGCACATCTAAGTGTATAAAATGAAGAGGCATGCACAGAAATAGCAAATCAACCGCAGCAATAAATAAACACACCATGCAATTTACGGAGCAATAAAATTTTGTCGGTTTCTCTCAATAGAACATCATAAAAACATTATTCAATGAAATATAGATCTAACATTGCTCTTCCTGAGCCTGTTAGACACTTCGTCGTGTTTTCTTTCAGTTCTTTTAAAATATATCCACCTTTAGATAATATTATTCATTATGTGTAGGTGGTGGGTGTCTCATTCAGTCATACTACACAAAAGTTTATAAATAAATGGCAAAAACAATAAATAGAACTGAAGTATCATTTCTAGAAAACCATAACCAACTTAAGAACTAATGAATCCATAAACCTCTTTGAAATACGAGAATAACAAAATACCGACAGTAAGTTATGTAATTTGATTGCCATCAGACTGGATGTTTACAATATAGATCCGAATATGGTTCAGAGCATTTAGGTACATAGCAATGTATAAAAATTTCACTCACTATGTTTTATAATAAATAGATTTGAATGTATTTTTATTTTTGGATGTGAAAAGTCAATGTACAACTTAAACGTAGTGCAAATTACTTTTGGCATTGACAGACTTGTTGACAACTGCTACATATAAATGCTAAATGTAGGTGCCGTAATATAGTGATGGGAAAAATACTTATTATTTGTACCTAAACAAAAAACAAGGAATGCAAAATGATTTTACATCTACCGCATGCATGAAAAATAGGAAGAACTGTTTATTTCCGTAGTTTTACATCAAATGTACATGCCTAAGTAGAAAAGGGTAAAGCTGTAACTTTTTACCTTGAATCCGGAAGGTCTTAGTTTGATAAGCCATTCATTCAGGTTTATTAATTCCAGTGCATAAATAAAACGCTTGAATACATTCGAAAGAATTCCATTTGGCTCGAACATTTTTTATTGCAATGAAAGATAGTGAAGAGGACGCGATGAATTTTTCTTATTCCTTGATTTGTGGTGGAGCTGAATTTTCCATGCCGAACTACATCCCCAAGAGATGTATTTCTGTGAAATGAGTTTTTCTCTTTTACTTTCCTGCTCCACAGAGTTCCCCCATTCCATTTTTACTTTAGAAATTGGTTAAATGACTTCTTTCACGCTTACCCCAATCATTGCCGAAGCATAATTCATAGCATTACCAATGAAATAAAGTCAACTCTAGCACTCTTTCCATATTTTTGCAGCGTGTATTCCGGGGATTACACACACATCAGAAACAACTGTTTTTCTGGAGGCATTACAGCTTCATTCTCCTACACTTCCACACTTCGACTCCACTTTGCAACTAAGAGTTAATGTTTTGCCTCCTTTAAAAGGGAAATTTAATATTGGTTGTCAGAGATGATTAGGAAAAGCCTTTAACATTTATTTATACTAATAAGTAAGGCAGAGAAGAGACTCTCTACTGTCTCTACTACTCTAAATTTACCTCATTTACTAATTTTACAATTAATTAAAATGCCAAAAAGCAGTTGTCACTTTCAGCAAACATAATTTCAGGAAGAAGTACAATTGATTGGGTGCATTAATAACGTTCTCCACTAATGAAAGATGCATTCCGATGCAACTTAATAAAACGCTAAATGGGAAGCTTTCGATTTATTGCTTTTACCACATCTATTACATGCAAGTAAGGATATCATTTAGTCTAGTTTTAGAAAAATATTGGTGTTATAGAAGAATACAAAAAAGTGCATAAATGTAACAATCAACGAAATATATTATACAGGTTTTGTTAATTAGTGCACGCTACAAAATGTTTAACAGGGATTTTTAATCTGCTGTGGCTTTTCATAATTATGTCATTCCTTCATTTTAGACGTCTATGTCTCATTTGACGCACCACAAAGACATTTAAAATATGTATATTTGCTGGGAATAATAAATTCAGTTTTAAGCTAAATCTGAGATTTGGTTACATTTGAACTTGGACTTTCAAATATATTTACTAGGATAAATATTATCTTAAATCGTGGACATGCATAGAAATATTTTTTTGTTCGCTTCTTCTATTTCTTCATAACAAATGACTATATAACAGTAGGTTTGATTTATTTTCATTACTTGCGATCTATATGTGTATGACAAATAGTATGCATTTAGAATATAATATTATTACCATAGTAAAGGCCATGCATGCCCTGTCGAATTAGTCCAAGTATTCGTTCCACCAAGTCATAAAAATTGATAAGTATGCAAACATGAAAATGAATGTCATTTTCTTTTTCTGTCGATTTCACGGTGCCACTGTCAACCTTTATTTTTGTCACGTTGAATTGCACTGCGCATTATACTTACAAGATAATCATTTGGTAAACGAATTACTGCCTGTCAAGTCTTATTATGTACTCATCGATATCAGACTAAGTAATTGCCATAAAAATAGCAACTTAATCATAATGCATCCTGTGGAAATTCTAATAACACACGTCTGTACACTACTGCATGTAAGTGCACTATTAATATTGGATTCTATTGTTTCTTATTTGCATGCCAGCAAAAATAAGAGTACAAAAGATGTTAGTTGATGGTACATGGCTAATAATGCGTAATGAAGTAATTAAGCGTCTAATGCCTTGTATCTATTACTTGAAATAATTAATTAGGTATGAAGCAGAACTTAATTGTACTTGAATTTCCATTTTAAAATTAAGAACTTTCAGTTTCATTTTATTCTAATGATATGACAGAATACTAAATGAATATTCAACACAGAATATTGTGTGCATTGTAATTGTAATATGTAGTTCAATGTACATGTGTACTTGAATACACTGCTCTGTTCACTGTGCAAGTGCAACATAAATCAACATGAAAAAGGTGATGTGACTTTGACTGAATATTTATGGGGCAGCTATTATTAGTGGCATAAACGTTTTTGTCTTCCCAATGAAGTATTAATCTCTGAAAATCATAAATAGACATTTGAGATCATCAGATCAACATCAGATTTTCAAATGATGATATTTTGTAAATATACTAAACTCGTCTCTCTGTCATAGAGAAAATTAGTAGCTATGCAGCATAAACTACACGAATTAGAGCATAAAAATACACATAATTGTCTGAAAAGATGCAGCGTAATGAAAAGTAGGGCCAGTAGTATAGCAATGATAGAGTAAGAAGATTAAGAAGGGTTATTTATTTTCTCGCATGCACATTTGATATCTGTCTGCACTAAACTATATTTTTTGTACTGAAGTATACGGGGAATGTGTAGAAAGTGAAGTGGAGATGAAGTGTCTAGTGCCAGGTCAGCCAGTCCCATTGATGCGTACAGAATTGTTAATATTGTTAGGAAAGAAGGTAACCCGAAGTTTGACCGCACCACATCCATAAAACATAAATCTAAGAAATAAAGTTTACCAAGTCACAATATCAGTCGGTCGGCAAGTAGTTATGCACTCAGGCTTTCGAAAAGGCCGTATCATATCACACTGCATCCATAATCCGCTCGATATTATCTTACAGGATTCATGAAGACGAAGAGATCATGACCCCGTCTCGTTTTACCTACATTCAAAGGGAAACAATGGTCCTTGTCTCATCCAGCCTCATTGTCAGCCTTAACAATCATTTGAAGAGTGCCTATCGTCAACACGATAGCTTCCTCCATTCTTTCCATAACTACTTTCATATGCATCAATTCATACGAATTTGGATATCTACACGTACTTCTATTCTTTTCACAGCTCTTCTGCATTCTTCTCTAGTACTTGATATATTGGTTTGAGATAGGACCACACATATTCATACCAGGTGTTGAAATCTCCCGGAAGTTTTACACTTTTTAAAGATAAGACAGAAATGTTCAATCTAATCTTTATAGATTGGGATACTCCCTCATACATACTAATATTGTGTAAATAAAATTCCATAAAGACCGGAAGGGCAATCGGCTAATTTATTAACATTTGCAGTTGATCATGGTTTGGCAAATTCCCAAGAGCATGAGACATGATTTAATAACATTTAGTATAATAGAATTGCCTACTCCTACTGTATAGAAATGAATCAGACATGATATCGTATAGAAGGGTATAAATGAAATATTATAAAGTATGTGACCCAGAGTAGTTGCAATCTGACTCTGTTTAATTTAAAGTAAGTTTTAAAAATAAATTGAATTGATCCTGTGTGAAATGTAAACTGTGCAAAACAAATAACCGTATGTGTAAATGGTTGATTGTTGTCCTGTTGCCAAGAGAAAGGCGGTCGTCATTACTAATGAATGTAAAAGTCACATTTTCCAGGGCGGAATGGAAGGAGAGAGACATTTTCGTTTGAAGAAGGGTTCATCAATATGTGATTCCTTTCCCTTTTATTTCGCTTCCCTGAGGACAGCCAAAAGTTTTGGGCTGGTAAAAGCTGTCGAACGACAATGTCTGCAGTCGAGATGAACTCTGCTGGTTGTCTGGATGAAGACTCATTCCGTTTAAGTCTCAATGCAAATTCATGAAAATTATGTATCTAAAGTACATCTTCTGAATCCTCGCTGCCTGGAAAAGCACGGAAGCTTTTCTATTTCACCTCATGCATTAAACACACACCTTGAGTTGAGAGCTGAGTTCAACATCTGGGCTACGACTGTCGCTCCTGTTTTCCATCACATTATTACTTACTGCTACATCCGATATATTTCATCCCATATCTCCAGCTTCTTCCTCCACCATCACTTATATAATCCTAAATACGTGCATAATAGTAGACTGCTTTACTATCTACTCTGCTCCATGAATAATTCCACTTCCTTCAAAAATAGTCCAGTCGGCTAACATAGACAACTGTATTTCTATTTTTCTACCTTTTTCTCCTACCTATATGTACCCGATAATTAAATTCATAGAGCATTTATATTTACAAATTAAGAATTAAATTTTTGAATTTGAAAATAATTTAGTGGAGATTAAAATAAATAGTTAAGCTAGAATTTTGTACAATTTTCTATCAGAAAAGGAGATAAAATCGTTTATTAAGGATTGGCCTAAGTGTTTGTATATACCTTCAAATTTATCAGCCACAAAATATCACTTGATGCGTTTTATGGGAGGTGATTTAGTTCATTATGATTGCATACAAACTACAGTGGCTTAATAATGCATAAATGTGGCATTTAATGCCATGGCATTAGCACTTTGAGGTGATTTACTTTCCTTTGAAAATCCGTATGCTAACCTTTGGTTTGTGTAAGTAGATACTTTAATGTAATTGCTTTTAGTATTTTATCTTGAGCTTTCAATTAGATCCCATCTACTTACACTTTTAAATCTACATAGGGAAGTCATGGAGCGTCTCGTTATCCATTCTAAAAACTATATCATTAAATTTTTATCAGTCTTTCAAAATGGGGTCCTCGGTTCTTGACTTTATCCTAGCTCTAAAGCAAAACGTGTGTAAATATAGTGAAAGATATCATTTTCAGGAGGACCAACTGTTTTATAACAATGGCTCTAATATTCCATTAGCGAAAGTCATAGGAAGCCCACTCAATTCGCCAATACCAATAGCCACCTTCACGATAAAAATCCTGAACGCTCTCCCAATTACTTCGTCCATTTCCAATTCTACTTATTTCCACTAGTGAACTGCATTTAAAGTAGCTACCTAACATAAAGGGAATTTTCTGCTCCCAGTTCAGACTGTTTAAATAGAGGTGGGATCCATTAATTATTCACAGTTAATGATTAACCGTCCAGGTTTTCCAACTGAGTCAGTCAGTCAGTTGAATCCTTGTCTAATTAAATGTTTTAGCAAGGTACCTATAGCGATACCTGCTCTCTACTACTCTGATAATGAATTGGCACAATCTAAAGCAACATATCGGACTCTCCAACTCTAGATTATTTTTCACAGTTCGAGAACAGTGTTTACTTTCTTACACTTCCCCACACTATTTTCCGCTTTGTTTCGTTGGTCCTACCTACAATTACTTAGCTAGTGCACTGACAGTTTGTTTCTAATTTCGAGGAGAGGTGAAGAGTAAACGGTGAATTTTCCGCCTTTTCTTAATAATCGAACCGAATTAAATATTTACTACAGTTACCTGTACCACGCTTACATGGGAATGGTCAGTGTTTCGTACCACTTCAAATATTTATACATTCCAAGTCACTGCCAATTTTCTCTGCTCAGAAACCCATGGCAATGTATAAATGAATAACCACGTAGCCAAAAGCAAACAATTGCTTTCCAAAACTAAAATCATTATTTTCACAAATTCTAAGACAAAAGAAATTAAAGCATATTGATGCTATAAAGTACACATTATAAAGTCAAACAGTAAAATGACAACATTAAAAAGTAGTTTAAGTCTACATTCAACAAAAAGTAGGGAGAAAGGGCAACAGTCTAAAATAATATTTGCTATAGCTATGTTTGAGAATAGTGAAATATATGAGACTACTGTTGTAATGGGAATGTGTCCGCTTTGTCTATACTTCTTTGCGTGTCTATTGTTTATAATAATATTTAGGTATTCATTTGCCTTCTGAAATATTAATCATTGTAGGAGGGAGCACTTATACTCTTCACATAGTGATACCCTCCTAATAGATATATATAGTGTATATTAGCGTAGCTTCTATGGAAGTTGACGATGTCCAGATATTTTATCTGAACCATCAAATTAAATGACAACATAATAATGATAATCCCTCAGCTTTGCTTTCCTAAACGACGAAAATATAAATAAGGGCAAGCAAGTGATGACAGTTTGTGAAAAAACAGGCTGTTGGAAAGGGAGGCTTACAATTCAGTTCTGAAAAACATTTTCAAGAAGTTGCTGCTGGTTGTTGGAGTTTTGAGTTGAGCCTATGTTTGTCTGTAATAATGTAGCACGATCGGAACGAACATCACATCACGTCATCACACCGACCGAGTATACTTTCTTAAGGAACTTACTTAAATTCTAGTGAAGACACTCTTGAATTCTCTCTTAGCCTGCTACAACTACTCTTAGCATTTGAGATGCAGAAGTATTACGAGACGAGATGATGCAGTCCTCTTCTGAGTCTGTTAAACCTAGTCTGAGAACCAAGAGGCCCTCCTCAGAAGCCTAATGTTCCATCCAACTTTCAACTCAACTCCAAGGAAGTGAAGCACCAGAGCATCCAGTCTTCCATCCATCCAAAATCCAAATTCAACCAAAACTCATACAGAAAGAGAAAACGAAGGGAAGTTCACAACTAGAAGAGGGTTGCTTGCTTTTCCAACAACCAAATACAACCATCAAGTTATACTATACCGAATTTTAAAGACTGGATATGCATCCAAAAACTTATGCTAACATTTATTCTTTAATATTACTTAGGCACCCAATGCAATGCTGACTATTAGAAAATATATTCCAACTACCTACATGATTTTCAAAAAGTATCAAAGAGGTAAGTTTGCAAATATAATCAGGAATATTACCTATAGTTAAGAAACATATTTATATTACTTGAAAAAAAGTAAGGAAAAGACATTTTCTGTGCTACGACGAAGCAGATTAGCTAAGCTACTATAATAACCGACCTAAGGTTTTCTCTGTAGTGCCTTGAGGACATCATTAAGGTAAAGCCTCAAAATGGGAGCAAATTGACATACTTTTGGAAAAACTGAAATGGTTGTTATTAATTACTTTTAGAAAATAATGTGACAAGGTTCGCATAATTTACATAGTTTCTTGTACATTATCCAGGAATTTACGACTCGAAAAATCATCAGTCTTGATCTTTTGCTGTAAAATGGAAAATACAAGTTTCCAAACCAAAACCTACAACTATAGGTAGATTTTATTTTTAATTGGAGCATTGTAATGCTATAGTTTTGGGGTTTGTTAGAATAAAAAGAATTGCATGTCCGACCGTTTTTAGTGAGTAATATGTTTGAGCTGGAGAGGTCTCGTTCCGTTGGTTCTCAACGCTCAGTCGTGGCTGTTGTGCCGGGTCTTGAAGACTGGAAAGATATGCCCAGTCACACACACATCACATCACTTATATAATTCAGCAGAGGCAAAAGCGACTTGGGTATCCTATTTAGAATACAGAGTGCCTCGTAGATAGAGAGCCGGAACGAAAGCAAGGAAGAAGTGAAGTAACGGTGGAGTGAGCGAGAGAACCGACGGGGCAACCCATCACTCTCATCATTCCACCTCAGACAGTCACTCTGCGAACTTCGTGTCGCTCACGAAATTGTCTCTCCATCCCCATCCGATACTCATTGTCTACCTACTCATTTTATACAGATACGTGCACAGGTATACATACACACTCGAATTAGTTCAACTATTCTTTATACCTTACTTTATTGCTATCGACTTGACTACTACACAATACCAACATCAATTACTATTGTGGCTTATTCATCATCATCAAAAGTTTTGAGACTATAGAGTTAGAATTGAAAACGTAGTTGAGCAGAAATTAAACCTGTATTTATAATAATATTGTATATGAACACTATACATACATACACGTGAACTCATCATAGTTTTAGTTAAGCGACGCAACTTGAGACAATGGGGACAACTTTGGAATTGCAAAATCACCACCAGAAGAAATTGGGGCTAGTTACTCAGGACTCTAATAATACAATATTACTACACTGATTGGTTTCGTATCATTATTTTAGAGACAGTTCATATTATTTAAGTAAACTATATGATTGTGATGCGATGTGGTGAGTTGTGTGAAATAAGTGTTAATTTTATTAGGAGGGTTAAGTATAATAGTATAGTTATAAGATAGTATATAGAGAGAATAGGTAAACAGGAATAAGTATGGAGTAAAGGAAGAGAGTCTTAAGGACGTGTAAATCGATTTTCACTTGGTTAATTACACGGTGTAAAATGTTAATCCTTGTCGGTTGCTAATTAGTTCGAGTTAGTCTTGATATCCGGGTGTTTTCTGACTAAACTGAGTGTGCTTCCATCCAGTCCATGTTCTCAAGCTCATAGACATATTTCACAGGAGACTGGAGCACAATTTAACAAAACAGACTCTGCACAAGTGCTCTTCCACGTAATCTGTCTGCATGGAATAGAATATAATGGTAAGGAGACTAGTTTCATCTTCCGCTTAACTTTTGTTGGCCAGAATTCTCTCATCCTCCCCGAGACTTGCATTTCCTCAATTGTGAGTCAAGAAAATATTCTGCATAATAATAATATAATTTATTTTATTGTTAGTACAAGGTGTAAGATTCTCTCCTCCTTCCTCCTTCTATTGCGAGGGGGAACAGGTAGAGACATGCAATTTGTAATTGTAGTAGAAGGACGGAAATGTAATGCTCGGGCAGAATGATGTAGGTAGCCTACTATTTTGGGTTTATAGTTACCTTTACCTAGTCTCTTTTCTGTTTCATTATTAGTTCCCTGTTATAAAGTGTCAGTAGTAAATACATATTGTCAGACGGAGAAGAGATAACTTTTCTAAGTCAGCGAGTGTAGAGTTCCTGGTTAAATACCTCCTGACAAAAACGAAGGATGAGTCTAGCCAGCCTAGTTCTTGCCAAAGAAGCTCAAGTCTCACCGGAATGAGTTTCTATCAACCATCAAACTGTGAATTTTGACGGAGCAATTTACGCCGCGTCTTCTGCTCAAAGTCTGCTCTGTTGTTTTACGGCTTCCTCTCTTTCCCTCAAACAAACTGAGTGAACCGAGAAGCCCAAATCACCTTGTTATGCGACACCGCAAGAATCATTATTTTCACACTAGAAAAGAAACATTAAGTTGAAAGTGTCCTCCTTTAATACACTTACATTCGACATTCGTTCCAGCCACACTTTCATCCATTACATAATACAACAGACAGACAGTTCACTTGATACATCAACTAGAAATAGCACAACGCCGAAACAACTTTAACACGATTATCCCGTCCTATGCCGCCAATGAGAAATGACTAACTGTATCTACACTCCACAAAGTTGAGACTCTTCCTCTCCCTCTCAAAAACATTCTCCTACTACTACTCTCCCAAATCTGCATCTTAAAATTTCAAAGTCACTACAACCAAAAAACTAATTAATAACTAATGAACTCGTCTCTTACGCTGCCAACTATTGCTAGTCCTTATTCTTCAACCGTTTTGCGTCGACATACAAAATACAGGTAATTGAAAATTCATTATTTATTATCTAATTTAATTATCTTAATAATCAGCAAAGGATTTAGTCACGAAATTTCTCTTTCTCATCTAAACATTTAACTTTTACCCTAAATTGCCAATAAATATTAAGTGTACAATTCCAAACAGTCGTTCTATATTTTCACTACTCAATTATTTATATAACTCTTAGACTCCTATCTATTCTTGAATGTCAATAGCTCATAACGAAACTAAAACTACCTAACATGAGAATCAAAACATAACAATACGTCAAACCCCATTATTCCCTTGAATGTTTCCTCAAAAACCAATTACTATTCACTTAATATATATTCTCTAATGCTTACCTACCAAAATTATACCATTTTATCTCATGAAACTGATTTTTTTCGGTATCTTTACGTAATTACAAGAATATCAGTGAGTATATATAATGATATATACTTGTTTTAAACTACAAAGTATACTTTTAATCAATTTTTGCTGACTTTGCAACTTTTTTAGAATTTTTTTGTTATAAATATTTGGCATGTGACGTTGTCTTCTACTACTAATGTCATTTAACTCGAAGTAAAATGCCATAGTGTTTTTCTCTAAATTGTATGTTTAGGATATTTGACTAATTGACAACTGTAACAATAGTTAAAAGATCATTTGAGCGAAATAAAAACACAATCGCACACGTGTAATTTTGTGTTGTAGTGTCAGTATCAAAATGTAGTTAGGGAAGGAGATACGGGATTATAAATATGGACTAAAAATACATTATGTATAAGAGCGTGATATATTATCGTGTAATCCATGTTACATAAACTATTTATCTATAGAGAGAGAAAGAGAGGTGAGTTAGGAGTATGAATTCCATTAAAGAGAGATTGAGTATATAGGTATAGATGTATAGAAGCTCATTCATTGGCATTGGCAAGTGCTTCCAAAATATTTGTGCATTGTGAGTTGACTTTATGGATGAAATTCTAGACTTTTTTCTGGAGATGTAAATATGCGTGCGTGTGGCTTTCTGATGTATACAGACAAACGAAGAAATGCATACACATACATTACAATATACACACAAGTTGTATTCTGTGGCGTTTGAACATGACATATTGTAGACAAACAGGTAAAATGTAAACTGGTAAAAAGGAGACTGTCTATGAATGGGAAAGTATTTTTTCTAAAAGGAAAACAAACTCTCGTTCCTTACTCGTTTTACTTGAATTCTCCGTTATCCCTTGCCACTTGAACTGTCTGTCGACATTTAATGCATTATGTTTCCTCGTTCCTACATATTATTCTACATAGACAACTACTACTACTAGATATACTACTACTATATAGCTGTGTATGTAAATATCTGTGCATGCTTATTTATGTATGCACTACGACACGTTAACCCACTCCCTATAGTCTCAACTCGTGTAATATAGTGACAAAAACTAAAAGAAAACGATTAGATATACAATACGACTCTGTAGTAGTATTAACAAATATTATTATTATATTCCACAGACTAAAGTTAAGCTCAAGCTCTCCAACTCACAATCGCTTTTATCTAAACAAATTTTATTCTTATTTTGGGACGAGTATTTGACTATCCGCTGACAGCTAAGAGCTGCACTTGGCAGTAATAATAAGTCGCCCTTCGTCTTTTGCTGTCTGTGAATAATACACCTTCCTATGTCTGTGTACATCTAAACATATATTATGAGTGCAGACATACCAAGGAAATAGTTTCAACCGTTTCTTAAAAAGTTTTGGGTGAATTGGGCTTGTTTGTACACATTGAAAAAGTTCCTTTGCCAATTACCAACTGAAAAGGTTGCACGAAATTGAAAATCCTTGTTATAGTCAGTTTGTTAGGATGCATGAATCACAAAAATGAACTGTCACTCACAAACCCATCAAAACAACGTAAAATAACGCAGGCAGGACTCTTGGCAAAAGTAATATGCGCTACATTTCGTAGAGTGACACACACTTGTACTAAATTATGCTAAACAATTTCTATTTTCTAAAATTTCTGACAATATTTGCACAAGTAATCGATAGCTCTACCGGTCTCTTCTATTATGCAAGCATCAACTCACCGTGACTTGACTAACTTTCTGCTTTTTAGATAAACTCTTAAGTATCCTAAATCCTAAATGTTTCTCCATTATAATACTATGCATCAACTATACTGTACATTTTGCAAAACCACACCACAAACCATTTCGTATTTTTAAGTCTCGCATGAACGAACTAACATATTCAGGGAATAAAAATGCGAGTCAACTTAAGTCAACAGTTTTCCATCCCCCTTCATGCATTCCTCATTTCTCATTACCTACTTCATTTCAGTACATTCGCATCACTCCAGGCTTCACAAAACTATACCAACTCTTATTAAAAACTTTTGAAAACTTTATTTCGTTCCTATACGCTACATTGGACATATTGAATCGAGTATATAGAAACACATTATACTGCTTGTAGTAATTAAAAATTAAAATCATTCATAGTTATCAATAAATACATTATCTCTGGTTCTAAGTTACCATAATAAGCAACTATTCTACTGTAGCCAAATAAATTGAATATAAAAAAGGGTCTAGGTAGGCTACATTCATTTATTTAGCAATTAGTCCATGTTTTAAGCGAACATATTTTTTTTGTTTATTTTTAAGCCAAGCGATTAGCAATAAAGTCATTGCACTGCTGCATTTGTAGTTTAAGCTAAAACCAATACGCAGTTGACGTTAAATGTAAATTCATTTTACATTCACAAAGTTTATAGTTTGGGAAAATAGGATATCATGATATCAATTTATACTGAGTTAAACATAAAATTATGCATGAATTCAAGAATTATAAACACTTCCTTTGATAAGAGAGGAGCTGCTGTTTACAATACAAACAGATTCTTTTGGAAATATTCGAAACCAAATGGAATAGGGCTCAATAGAAAATGTTTTATTAGATATCTTTTAACAAAATTAATTTTGAGATACTCAAAGGTATTCATTGAGTAAGAAAGACATTGAAATTTAAAAAAATTACCAGACATAGACAGTTATTAATAATTATAAAAATAATCACGTTGCAAGGATATCTTCAAAGCCAAAGAGTCTCTTGCAAATATTTTAAGATCGTATCAGTTGAACATAAAAATTTATCAATCAATGAACCTCGATGAATAAGTTCAAGTTGGGGTCAGCTACAGATACGAGATGCATCATGCATTGATAGATTCATCTCTTTTATTACTCAATAAATATAACTATTACATTACAAGGCAAGTTGCTCAAATCAGGAAATTTCTTACCAACACGTTGCATTAAATTCAATAAATGTAAATAGTGGACAAAAAAAATTGTGATTTAAGCAAAATTGCAAAGACAAGAAATCATTCATCCTACTCTTATTTTCCAGAAAAATCAAAACATACTTATCAACTCAAAAAAGCTAAAAATGCAAAGTTCAATTTGATTCATTAATATTTTCATTTTATTCCAAATGTTTATATACAATGATGATGTACAACAAATATGACGTATTACCTACCTATGCCCAAATGTATGTAATCTCATCTAATTTTCACATCATATTATGTGTCCGAGATTCTAACATCAAGCTGCATTAATTAGCAAGATCTAAATAAATAAATGAACAGTTTGGTGCTAGTACAGACAAATTTTGCTACAAGATTTTGCGCTAAAATATTTTACAAACAGTTATCTAAAAATGGCACTATTTTAAATCAATACAATGTATTGGAAAAGCGATGAGCTTGTTCAACTTTGAAATGTTTTCTAAAAACAGTTAAACATTTGTTTTGAACCTTGCCTTAAAGCTTTTGAACCAAAGTAGGAAGGAAACTTCGTAAACGTTTGGAAAAAGTTAGCCATTTCTGTAGTTAATCAAACAAAATATAAAGTTGTCTGAAAGAAAATTATTATGCTTGCGTTGAGTTTCCTCATTTGAAATTGTTAGATTTAAGTTACAAGTCATGGTGAAAAAGTGTGGATGTACATCGTAGATGAGACAGACAGAGACATTCAGACTGCAGATATACATGAACAAATCAAATTGTTGCGTTACATAACTTTAAGCATAAAAGGAAAAAAATCTCATCATTATTTGATCACAGACATCTATTTGCCAGCCATTAACATTCCTCCTGTCCCCAATCAGCATGCAGAGAACATTATCACAGCTCTGCATCTCTTTGCTATAAAACTACTATTCCTACTATGCCAATGCTTTCTGCAGATCAGATAAGAGAATATTGTCACGATGCCATACAAATTACTACTTAGCATAACTTCTGTAAGGGCTGTAGTATAATATAATAAGGACTAATTATAACTTGTCCATTTTAATGATTATAAAGCAGTGGGATTTGTTCATTTTTTTGTATTTTCTGAAGTTTTGGTCCGGAACAATTTTTCAAACCAGACAATTTTAATGCAAGACTACTTTTGGTATTGTCTGTACTTACTAAATAAAAGACAAGGAGTACCATAGTCACACCACCAGTCTTATATCTTGGATGGAGTTAGAATGTGAAGAAAGGCAGTCTAAATAATTCCTATTTTACGCAGTCTGTATTGTACGACTGGCGTATTAAGAGGTAGTAGTCAAATAAGTGAGTCCTAATAGGTACTTACAAAGAAATGAGCAAAAGGAAACGGGAGGAATGCGAGCGAATGATTACTCCAATTATATACTTACTTACCTATATATGACACTGGAGTAGAAGCGTGACACATTACAGTAACAATAACAATAACGTCTTCACCGCTACTACTTACTTTTCTGCCATTACCATCATGTTATGACATACGAAATCCATTCGATTCAAGTCGTAACCATGTTAGTACAATAGTACAAGGTACTAAGGACGCACGAAATTACAGCACTAATTAGGAGTTAATTACTCGTACATTGCCTTGCAGTTAACTACAATAATAACTACACTCAACAAAATTTAGAAATGACTTAACTTAATGTACCTACCCAATTTATTCCTTCAAAAATAAATCATCGTCATTCAATTCCTATTAAGCGAGGATCATTCTTAAAATTAGACAAAGTAATACCTGACACCTATTTTCAATCAAATGTACATTTTGAGGTGGCATATTTAGTGTGTATAATTTAAAGAATAGGTAGAAATCAAGCGAGTAATATTATATGGGTCAAAATATTTTGTTTTGAATTCTTTTTATTAATTTTCAGTCCGAATTAATGTATATAAAAGGTTAGAAAGTTGAGTGATGATTAAAATTGGGGGGATGATTAGGAATAAGATTTATACTGCAAATGAAGTTGTAGCTACGTAAATAATAAAAAAAGTAAAAGAAATATTACGTTTATTTGGCACGACATGATAGGGACGAGAGGGAAGCAAATTGTGTTATGCATATTGACTCGGTTGACCACTAGCCACGTGAGTACACATTTAACGCGTCTGGAAAACGCAGGTAGTAACAATTTAATGGTAATAATAGGGTATTTACAGTAAAGTTTTTTTGTCCACATGTATGCACTTGTGTGTAGTAATTGCATATCCATTTCCTTCTTATTATCCGCACAAATAGCATAATATTACATTGTTTAGACAGACTTGTGAACTAAAGACATAATGAATTGATAATACGCGTTGAAAGTCCCAAAAGAAGTTTTTATTGTGGCTAAACACAGCAAGTTGTCATTACATGTGAGACGTTAAAGTGAATGGTCGACAATAAAACCAAATTCGGATCAGAAACAGTCTTTGCTTTAGCTAAATTTAGCAGAGACGCACATAAAAGGGTCATCGGTAATATTACCGAATATTAGAATCCAGAAAAATCTAATATTTACCTATACCAAGTGTAGACTATTTCTACGCATCGATACACGCACTATACACTTGGGGAATGGAAGCGTACCTTTATTGATTATCTCACACCTTTCCCGGGTAGTGTATAAGTATAGATTCCTCCTAGAACAACCACCAATTCCCTATTCATCTATAATAAATTTTGATGTATGCTATCCAGGTAGTTGAAATGGTTTTGAAGTCATTCAAATTATCATTCTGTGTTTAGGTAGAAAAGTCTAAACATGTTCCGTGATAGTTACGTTGTAGTCCGATTCAAATGCTATTTTGCTTTTATACACTATTTAGTTCTTAGCACTATCATCTACCAAATTTGGATTTCATCTTACATAACTTCAAAGGGAATTAAAAATACAAAAACGAATGACATGCAATTAAAATGAAACTCGTGACCACTGATTTGTTTTTTAGAAGCCTTCAATGTATTGCATTCCGTACCTACCTCCAAAATAAATTTGCATTCGATAAATGTCCTTCTTAAATAAATATGCACTTGCTTTCCATTACAAACATAATTATACATGTAAACCAGATACGATCGTGTAAGAAACTGTCAAAAGGTAGGAGGGTCTAAGATTTTTTAGCTAGACCTGTGTATCTCGATTCTATCTACAGTAGATCTTTTTATGTAATTAAATTACCGGCTTATCTCATGTTACGTGTCTCTTTAATGTCTATTTTCATACAGCGTGGGTAAAAGAAATGGAGTGTGTTGCAAAACTCTACTATATAGTTATAGGGCTATGTGACATAGTGGAATGTGGTAACACAGCCCTGTGAAGTTGGAGCCTGTATAGCTTAGATGATAAAGCAGAATACGTAAATAGTTTCTAAGCAAGTGAGGCGTTAGGGCAAGAGACTGTTCTACTAATACCTATCTAAAATGTCTATCTAAGAAATCCAAGTGTTGAGCTTTGTGTGTGGCCAAATCAAGTTCGGGTATTATTAGGAAGTTCAAATGTTCATTATGCTCTGTACGGGAATAAGGAATAACCTAATGAAGATTGATGGAAAAAATGAGATGATGTAGCATCGTGTATAGAAAAGGTGCTTAACCAAACACAAATTCCAAACACCTTCAATATGCTAGACTGTATATTTAGTAGCTCTATTGTCAGCTTCTGGCCATCCCGCTCCTGCTAATATTGTTTTCATCTTTCATATTCACATCGCTAAACAAAATTGCAAAACCCCTCAAAATATTGCTTATTCCAGTTCTTATACTACAGTATTCTATTATCAGACTATTCTACGCTGCGAAAGATTAAAGCTTTGTCATTTCCAATTTATTCTTTGTAAAAGCTAAAACCGGTAGAGGAATCATACAATTTTATTGGAGAAAAATGATTCATTTGTATGTTTGTCGAGTATTTATATGAGATAATGAATTACGACTCCTAAAGCAACTTTTGATTTGTATAAAAGTTTTAGAATTTTCTCTGAGTAGAAAGATGGCAATTGAAGGGACCTATTGAAATATTTATTTACGATGTTTCTGAAGATAGTAATATTTCCAATTTATAATAGTGAATTTCAATTTTGTTCCATAACTTTTGTTTGGATTCGATAAAGAAATATGGTTTCTACAAGTTAATGCATCTATATAAGAATTGGATGGAATGGACCAGGGAAATGAAAGTTTTCAGTTGAATTTTAATCAGAAAGCTTGGTAGATATAAAGTGGAGAAGAAAGAGCATGTTTATGTTTTTCACTAGGCCTGCATGTAAAAAGAAACTAAAGCTAACAAATGAGTTCTCCGAGAAACTCACAACAGAATACCACCATCAGCCCAAACATCTATTCAGAACTACAAAACAAGTGCAAGATAGAGAGAGAGGTTCACTAACTTTACCTTACCCATACTTAGATAGTTCTCCAAAGTAAGCTATAGATATACCTACCCAAATAACATTTGTCTTCACAGGCAAGAGTAGGGTTAATTCTGAAAGTAAGTTGGGGCTCTTGTTATACAGAAAGTACAAGAAAGGGTATATAGCGGATATTACGTAAGAAAGAATGAAAGCTGGCTGGGAGGCATAGTATGATGAATTAATTTTGAGCCTTTATCTGATAGGCAAGTAATGATGGGGGTTGGCATCAACTGTCAAGAAAAAACAACAATTAATTTTCTCCTTCCTTCATAACACCAACATAAAGTTTATATATAACTCGCTATCTTCTCTAACACAATTCAGTTATCATACCTTGCAATATGGATGTAGAGAAGTAGAGTAGTTGCAAGTGTTGCCTGTAATGATAAGGGAATCATCTGGTAAAAGTAAATGTATCTATACCTGATGTTATTTAGCAGTTACCTACAAGGCACAAATATTTACCTATATTCGGAATACATGGAAATCATAATACAAAATATCTAGACTACTTGAATTCAACAATTTGTAAATGTGACTATACTTGACGTTCTAATTTACAATTATCGGAAGCATGAGAAGCAATCGTTTTGGTATTATAAAGTGCATGGTGAAATATAGACTAGCAAATTACTGTTTTTATACCGAAAAGGAAATTTCGCAAGAAATTGATTAATAGTCAACATGTTATGGAGAGATGTAAAATTACAGGATTCGTGTAGTTTTTGTCATCGAAATGATTTGAGATTGTATATTAATAAAATGTGTGCTCTTTGGTTGAGTTTGAAAGTAAATTTGAAGAGATGTGCACTAAATTTTGCTGTCACTTGCCTAATACTTAAGATTAGTGTATGAGTTACAAGTTTCTTGTTAAATGGGAGTAAGCATGGGATTGTAAGTACGTGTGTAGGTATACACCTTATTGTTAGTTGGTTGAATATGGCACGGATGTTAAGACTTTAAAGTGCTATTCATCATTCATATTGATAATTATCACAAATTTTGTCAAGGAGAATCTCAGCTACGTAGTAAACAGTCTTAATTTGTTTTGAAAAAAGACTTATTTTATTAGCAGACGCACTTTAGAAAATTGTCTGTTTCTGTACTTAGCAATCTATATTTATATTCGTGAAGTGAAGATGAAATGGAAAAGCCGTTGGGTATTGCATTGTAAAACCATAGCTGTCTTTTTCTTGGATAATACATGTGTTGCTCTATCTCTTTGGCCTGAAAGACAAATTCCATATGTTTTCAGAGGATTTTGCCGATGTAGTAGCCGAATCCCTGAGAATAACCATAAGACATGTGTGGCTACTGAATCAACCTAACCTAATCTAATCCGAAGTTATATATTCAGACTGGAAATTATGTGAGGCTATGTCATAAATTCATACGTAATTGAGCTATTCATGCACTTAAACTCATTTTATTGCTTAAGAAGTTTAGCAGTCGAAAAACGAGAAAATCATGAACTGGCGTTGGCTATGAAATGCTGTTGCTTGCATGGTTCGCTTACATTATGATTACCACTCTGTCTCCTGCTCTGCACTTTGTAACGATTTTGCATAGAACTAAGTACGTACCTTGCCTAGCAATTTAGCTTCACTACGCTTCAAAGGAAGGCTTCACCTACGCTCACTTTCCTCGCCGAATCCACTTCCACCCATATTCATAACACATTTAACCCAACTGCAGATACATAATATTGTGAAATACGTGTGTACTTATTAGTTATGTGGATTTTGCATGCCGCCGCTTCCCTCTATTTCTATCACTTGTCCTAATGCATCTTATGTATGAAAGTCAAAAAGCAAAGTGAATAATAGTCTATCTTCTCGCCTTCGAAAGGTTAAAAAGATTTCTGAAATGGTTCAAGTAACATCTCAAGAGTAAACCACGAAAACATGCTAAACTTTCTTTCGTAGTAATACCGCTCTGATATATTTTACTGTGTAAGCAATTACAAACCTAGATCATAAATTCCATTTCTAAAAGGTATTCAATATACTTAATACTACCACAACTAACTATAATCATCACTAAAATACTTATTTATTCTCTTTGCAGAATGGTGATGAAGTTCGTTACGTTTTTTGTTGTCATTACCTGTTGGCCTTTAATGGGCCTGGCTGATTCGGGACTAAAAGGTGAGATTTAAACCATTTTTACAATTAGAAATATGATTATTGTCCATACTTCAGAAATTACTTTTAAAATTCCAATAAATACTATTTAAACATCATTTTTACTTTTCACCTCTCGTTTTGTTTCTGTCAATTATAAAATATTGATGTTTAAAAAGGAAACATGTTTATCATTATTATAATATTTTAAAAGTAATACTGCTGGTGCAGTTTCTACATTGAGAGAATTTTTTATTTCTAAATATCATGCTGTCTGCTGCAGGTTTGGAAACTAGGTTTCTTTTGTTTGATTTTGTATAATGATGTTTTTGTTCATGGGGCAAGAGCATTGTCAACTGATCTAAAAGCATCCAATTTTCTATTGCATCAATTACCTCTCTGACCACTGGTAAAGAAGTTCTGTTGTTTTTGTGGTAGACCAACTCTGAGGAATATTTTACCCTCAAGATGAAAAATTCGAGTATATGTATTTTCCAGATGCCTTTATATCAATAAAGGAACTCACCCTTACAGAGTAACTATTTACAAAAAGCGTGTAACATACGCACGCCGTAAGACAAACATACAATCTGGACCAGGACTTGTGTTCAATCTTCTGTTCAAATGTATGAATCATGAATGCATCTGTAATTGCAATAGATCCAACTTTCCAGCATCATGTATATCTGTCAATTATTGAGAGCTGAATCGGGAGACAGAATTCTTATCATTCGACGAAATTTAATTTACCTTTGCTATAGTATTTATATAAAAGATAGTTTCAGTAATAAGTTGCTGAAACATTATAGCCTGAGTACATACACTTATAAATAAGTGCATTACCTACATTGCTGTTTAAAGAGGTAGAACATCGTTGTTGATTTTTAGATTGTGAAATCATACAAAAAGGGACAACGAGTATAGTAAATTGATTGCGCTATACTATATAATGGCATAGATTTGTAGAAATGCTCTAAAAAGTATTTACCTTAAATATATAGTTGTATATAATATGAGTCTGGCAATAGGTAGTAATAGCTATGCCTTTGGGTTTGAATATATTTGATATAATCTGGTGCAGAAGTGGGGAAGAGATCTCCATCCACAGCTTGGTTTGCTTTTCTATTGTCAATACATGAATTCTTTCTCCAATTCAGTGCACACCCGTCTGATCAAATCGACACTCAGACACACGGACACATTAATTGTAACTAGACAAGGCCCCGGGCAGGGAAAAAGGTTGACAAACAGGACTTGACCCTAACGACAAATGCCTCACTATTTCATACTATATGCGTAGGAAGGAAGGCATAGGTAAAAAGGTACATATAAGTAAATAGAAGAAGCAAGCAATAGATTTCATCTCTTAACTCAACCGATGTACTGTGACCAAGTGCCTGCAACCGTACAATTACACAGTAAACATCAATGGCTGATGACTGATGTAAACTTTTGGTCGCTTGCACTGAATACATAAATGAGACTTCTCAAGTGTTGACAGAAAGACTGGATTTTATTTACCAAGCGAATAAGGACTTCCACTTTGACACGACATATGGTCTCAAATAGAAATCCCAACAATGGGAAAATAGTAGCATATCGTCACGAATCTACAGATGCACAAAAGGGTGGTTTGCTTTTAGATATTTTAACAATCACAAATCACAATTGATGAAATTGGAAAGGAAAAATTCGATATACATATATTGCACTAGTATCATATAGTTTGGGCTGATAATTAGATCATGAAAGTATATTGTGAATAAATGCATTGTATACTAAATTGAGCAATGATCAATTTTAACAGAAGCGGGATGTAAACGCTTTTTATTCAGAGTGATAATAAAATCAGAATGCAAAAATGTGAATATAACGTATACTTTAGCATTTAGTCCTATGTCAAAGCATTAAATACGATACTGATATTAAATAAACTCTTAGTAGACACAGGAAACCTTATGGCAATTCCAGTTTTAAAACCACAAAGATGTGTAGACTACTTCTATACAGGAAATTGGACTAGGATTTAAAAAAAGAACAAATGAGATTCATTGCAACAAAGTCTCATCAATTACGTAGATTAATAAATTTTTTAGCAAACCAATTACCTAGAACACTGTGCTTCAATTATAAATGCATTTCAATGATACTCAATATTGAAGCTGACAATGAAAACCTTGAGCCATAAAACTACAATAAAACCGAATAGATAAATAGTAAATTTGTAAGGAATTGGTATTTCTTTTTTGACCAAAAGCAATTATTGGCATGCTGTTTCAGTATTTCAAGTGAAGCCATTGTTCGCATTTGTATTGCTCATTTCGTAAGTAATTGTCAGTATTAATAAAGAATCACATAAGGTGCACGTGCCCCTTACAAAATTTACAAGCTACATGGAATGCGGGCATTTTTAGTAGTTTCAAGACACCCGTACTATGAATACTAAACTAGAGCGTACAATCAATCTACTAAAACATAACAACCAGTCAAACCTGAAACAGTTACAGGTAACTTTATATTTCATTTTTCTAAATCATATTTCACAGGCAAAGAATGTCGTTTTTAATCAAACAGCATCTACTATATACATACGGCTACACCCACATTTACTTGTACCGATGTATATCTATTCAGGCTTCAGAAATGTATGTAGCTTAATATGTATGTTAGTATTAGTAGCTCTTTTTCCTAAATCTAACCCAAATCAAGAAGAATCATTTTAGTCCCCATTTTCTTTTCTGGCTAGGCTAATAGGTGGTAATGGTGTATTAGAATATAGCAACTTTTAAAAAAATCTGGATTTTAAGTACAATGAACGAAAAATATTATAGTCAATGCGATTCTAATATTAACTGTTATAACAAGCAACAAACAGGAAAATGTTTGAACATTTTCCCTATTTTTAGAATCGAAATTACATGATATTAGTATGTTTAATACCTATGTATTAACCTAGAGTTAATGGTTTTCCAAATGCGCTGTAGTAATGTGTCGTATACTCATCCTAGTATTGCCTGTAGAGGAAGACATACATTACAAACGGAGTATTAAATGAATATTTCAATAAACTTTCGGTTTCAGTCGAGGAGTGTGATGTCACTTCATTAATTCAGAAGAGTAAAACATAAAAAATTCTCTCATTCCTTTTGGCTTAAGATATTATGCTATAAATAATAATTCCGGTTAGGGTTACATGTAGTTATAAATTCGTATTCGTATGGAGGATTGATTTGGGCTTGAAATGTTCTATTAACATGTATCTTTATTTTGTTTATAGACCCTCCCCACATAAGTGGAGAAGTTATAACAAAATACACAGCGATTATCGGCGAAACTCTGAAATTGGATTGTCCAATCGATTCGTCACTTCAACCCATGTACGAATGGTCTAAGGTGAGTCACTCAATGTTTAAAATGCGGAGTGTGTAATAACACTGCATGTTCACTGTCCTTGTCATTTAATTTATTCATAAAGCTGGAAATTATGTATATATAGACATAAGTAGTAATATATATTCTACATACAGTTCACTTTTCTCAAGTCGCTAGTTAGTCTCAATCCCATAGTCAACCTCTACGTACTTACTTTAGTAATTGTCTTGTATTATTCCTAGTAGTTTTGTTTAAGGCAATGCATTGATTATATATTGTTTAGGATATACCTGAAAACAATTGTCTGTAGTTACACTTCCTCGTTTAAAGAAACAGGTGCATATTTGTCGGAGTATAAATACGTAAATGCAATTTGAAATTTTTTAAAATAAAATAACTACAGTGGTCAATATAACTATTTTTGTCTGTTTAAGTATCCTTAACATTGTCCAATCAACTATTTAGATATCGATTGTGTGAAAATCCGTCAAATGTGTTAACAAAGCAAATTAATCTATCCTCCATTGGGTTAAATAGATGTATTTATGTAATGAAAAGGATTTTGTAGGAAGGATAAGAACTACTGGAGAAGGTATTGGATTAATTTTATTCTTGTTGTTGGGGGGAATGGGAGAGAGTTGAGGAATAAAGTATAGAAGTCTGTCGGAGAACTTGGAGTAAGATGAATACAAGGAAGGTGCTTTGACTTTTGCTGGTTTATTTTAATTAGACTATGAGACACGTAGAACAAACGGTACACACAGACTAGGAATGATATAGTTCCAGCAAAACTATCTTGTTAGATGCAAAATAATGGAGTTCAGAAAGGATGGTGATACTACTGTTTGCCTTGTCTAGGTAGCAAGAAACTTAAGAATGTTGAATGAGAATGTAACGCGACTTGACTTGGTTGAGGTTTCAGTTTCGTTCAATATTATTTACCTAGTACCTACTGATATACACAACGGATTTCTGTGGAGACGCTACAAAAGATCTCGTTGATTAGATGAGTTTGCAAAGTTCCGTCTAAATACCTTATTTCCTTCCATCTGTGCTCTTCAACAATATTAAATAGGTACTGTCTCTCTCCTCAACCTTCCACTTTCCATGCTTCAGATTAAATAGTAGACAAAGGCTGATCGTCAGATAAATATGAACTCTTATTAACTTCTTAAGGTATACGCCAATGCAAACAGTGACAATCTTCTCTCGTCATACACGAAGTAGGTTTAGTGAAAACAACAATATTATATACCTATACACAAAATATGTAAATTACACCAATCGCAGCAAACAACCTTGGAAAATGCTGGTGTTGGTTATTGAAGAAAACTTTTAAATAGCCAGCAAACCCGAATTACTCAAATGTAGTCGACCTATTCCGAAATATTGTTGTACATTTGCTTACACAGTGCGTGTAATGAGTGCACTTTAATTTAGGACGGAAGGATTATACAAAATATAGCTATTACATGTTAACGAAATATAACATCGACTACACTAGTTCACATTACAGATAGAATTAGAATTGAGGAAAGTTATGTCCAGTAGACATTCCACAAAATCTAAGGTGATGATTTCCAAACACAAACGAATAATTCTCAGTTAACTGTAATTTAGATTAGTATAACTTTACTAAATGCTGTAAGTTGATTCCAAATGCCATTTTGTTCCCGTTTGCCGTTTTGTTATTTAATTTAAAGCTTCACTATTAAAATTCTAGCATTCATAAATAGTAACAGCGAACATCTCCGACTTTCATATCGCTCTAATTTCTTCGACAAAAATCTACAATCTTCGAGAATACTGAACCCTTGAACCTTTCAATACCAGATATGGGTGCAGTACAAGGTTGTTGTTCCTGAGTCATCCTCCATATTCCTTTTCTGGGCACAAAAGTAGACAAAATCTCAATTTAGCTATAAGTACTGCTAAAATGTCAAAAAGTTATGCAATAACTAAGTTGTTACAACTTCACAACATTTCGATAAACATAATAAAGGTCTATTAAAGTGTTAAAAATAAAAGTTTGGTATAGAGCTGGTGAGGAAAATATTTCCTCCAAAGATACTTTTTTCATGCAACAACTCGATATGCACAATAAAAATTTTATGCCATTAAAAACTAATGATGGTAATGCATTGAGTATAGTAATAGATCCAATTTATATTGCACCAGAGCCCAAAATATAGTTTACTAAAAAGTTATGGGTATAGACATAGTAGAGGACAATGATAAATAAAATATGGTTCATGTTGACGAAACAGTAGTAGGTAGAATTTCATGCAACGAAAGAGAAGTTGTCCCTGTAGAATGTTTCCGACCCTACAAGTTCTTTCTAGCGTTTACTTTTCCTGAGTTTGTATTGCATGGATGCTCTTCCGTTAGAAACCGTATCCGTAAGTAGATAGTGGAATGGCAATGATGAGTGAGATGTATGAGACGCTTCCGAGGAAGAACAATATTGATTCAGATGAGAGCAGGGAAAATCTCCAGCAAAGTGAGGTAAATTCCCGTATCATTGTGAACTACTATCTTCTCGCAGATCAGTTTATAATATATATAGAAATACTCGCTTTGAGAATATTTGCTCCCGCTTACGTCGAATCTCCATGCTATAAGAAACTATTGGGCCATACAAGAATTACAAACATACATAATACAGTATTTATTAGACTTATGTAAAGATTTACTATTTTTCTGCTATTAGAGCGATTTGAGAACCTGTAGATACGGTTCTTGATATCATTGTTTTATTGATTATTTATGGGAAATATTACTAAACGTGAAAAAGGCTATTTTATAGATAATTTTAACTTGGATATTTTGACACATAGTTTGTTTTTGGTACCATTTATATCATAAAACACTATTAAATTGTGTATAGTATTAATTCTAGAGCATGCTGACTGCCGACCTAATTTATATTCAATTTTAAATATATGCAGATATGCCGTGCCCATTAACTGTCGTTGTTCGCTAAGTCCTTAATACTTCACATTAATTCATGCTATTTGTCGGAGGAGTTTATAGAACGTGATCAGGAATGGAGAGAAAGGAGTAAACAATAATTTTCTGTGCTGTTGTTTTACAGGATGGAGAAGCAATCACGACAGGCTGGGAACGATTTCGTGTTAGTGGCAGAAAATTACGGATCAAAGGAGTTGACGCTGTCGACGGAGGCAACTATGTTTGCAAAGCTGTCAACGGCTTTGGCAGCAAAGAAATTTCCACGAGAGTTGTCATCTTTGGTAAGCAGCAACAAGATTTACTTTTACCTTTCAACAACCAAACAGAACCAACAGACATTAGAAACAAAATGCATTTACTTTAAAACTCTCACCAGATTACAGTCACTAGTTGAGACCAACCAATCACGATTGATGATGGTTACATGTTATACGTAAGTACGACATTATTAAATGCTCGGCTGGCCAATTTGTCATGTCTCTGCCTTCGAGGTGTTCTTCCTGTCGTTTTTAATGCATCTTCCAGTCAATAAATTGAACCAAAATCACATTTTCTCCCCAATTTCCCCCTTCATTATTTTCAATCATAACTACAATAATGGATATACTTTGGTACTTATTCTTCAATTGAAACTTTCAACTTACTCTTAGATCCTCTCCCTCTAGATATTTATTTTTATCACCATTATCATGATAAATCCAGCAACATCAGACACAAACTATAAAACGTAATAACCAATTTCCCAATTCAATTTTCACAGCGCCTTAAGTCATTAAAAGGATTTAGTTTAGCTAATAACATTTTTACAACAGGATTTAAGTACTTTATAGTCTTATTCCATTCTTGTATATTAAACGAACAAAGTATGTATACGAACAAAGCATCCATATTGTTTCAATGTCCATATTTTAATTTACAATTTGAAAAAGATAATATTACATAAATAGTTATTGTGTACACTATCAATTACAAACAGGCAGGAATGGGACATTCGGAATGTTGTATGTGAGAATAAGTATGCTATATAGTGTTCTGAATGTCGCATTCTCATCTTCTTGTATTATGGTCCCAAGCAATCTATTTTTCTATTCAATTGGAAGAACAATGAATCATATGGTACTACACAAAAGGCTTGCTTCGACCAGAACTCGAAGCCGAGAACTGTACTATGAGACTACCACACTGCGGGTACGATTTCATACTCGAAGCCCACTACTATTTGCCGACTGATGAATAGTATGTACTTAACATATTGAGCTGAATGCAAATGATGTAATGACTGAATAGCCGAATGTGATGACTGTATACTGTACTCGTAAATTTTTAAATTTAATCGTAAATTTTGGAATTTAATCGTAAATTTTGGAATTTAATCGTAAATTTTGGAATTTAATCGTAAATTTTGGAATTTAATCGTAAATTTTGGAATTTAATCGTAAATTTTGGAATTTAATCGTAAATTTTGGAATTTAATCGTAAATTTTGGAATTTAATCGTAAATTTTGGAATTTAATCGTAAATTTTGGAATTTAATCGTAAATTTTGGAATTTAATCGTAAATTTTGGAATTTAATCGTAAATTTTGGAATTTAATCGTAAATTTTGGAATTTAATCGTAAATTTTGGAATTTAATCGTAAATTTTGGAATTTAATCGTAAATTTTGGAATTTAATCTTACATTTTGGAATTTAATCGTAAATTTTGGAATTTAATCGTAAATTTTGGAATTTTGGCTATACATTCATCCGTATTTCGGCTGTAGTCATTTACATTCCGATATGCGGTCGTCCTTATTTGGCTATACTGTCATTTACATTTCAGCTGTACTGTCACCCTATGTAGGCATTCAGTTATATGTGGCCCGGTCTAACGTCAATGTCTTAACGACAGCTGTTTACAAAAATTAGATTTTAGTGTCATCAAATACAGAAAAAAATTCTCTACATTAAAAAAAATTCGAAATTTTTAAACCACTTTTAGAATTTTTAATTTATAAAACAAAGTAAAGCATTCCAGATGAGAATTCATTATTGCTTTACTATGTTGTTGATGAGTACGTATGCTTAATAATATGAATGGTTAAAATGAGCGACGCGCCTTGTATTAGTTTTTTCCGCGTTAGAAGTTAATGTCGTAAGGATTTTTACGTCAGATCGCGAAACATATGGTCATTGAGCTCAATCTGTAATCAAGTAAGTAGCATTCATCGGTCGGCAAATCGTAACGTGCTTCGGATATGAAATCGTACCCGCAGAGTTGTAGTGTAGTTGGACCTCACACGTTGTTTTTATCGGCTTCGAGTTCTGGTCGAAGCAAGCCTTTTGTGTAGTACCATATGATTCATTGTTCTTCCAATTGAATAGAAAAATAGATTGCTTGGGACCATAATATTCACACTGAGCATTCATGAACATAGTAAGGCAGCAAAAGACATTACGAGCAACCACAAGAGACAGAAAATAATAACTCATGCCTGGCCTGGCACAATTGATTAAATTACATTTTACAATGTGTGCCTTATCGCAGGAATGGTTAGTTAGTTTATGTATGAATAGGATTTGAGAGATGAAGATTTTTCCATTGTCCCTTGTGTCGGTGTCAGTGTCACTAATCTTAAGACGCTGACTGTTAGTGGTTGTCACCACACCACAGAGTTCTGCCATTCATACCACGCCAGACCACACGAGGATCTCATATGAGTACACAGACTGAGATTGAAATCTTTGCTCTGTCTCTTCTGCTTCAGACAAGAGAGTCAATTCGGGGAACAGAAATACAACATTCTGTACATAGATATAATACCCGAGTTGGACTTGCTAATGCTTAAACTATGTACTTTTAATATCTGCCCACTTTACATAGTCACTCGCTATCCAAGATAGTTCTAAACTTCCTAAAGCTATTGTTTTTACTTTTATGTCCTAAGGTTCACATAGGCAAACAGATCCTATCTCCTTAGTTGACTTGGCTATATTTATATTCGTACGGACTAAAATATTATCATCTGCATATGGCTCACTGCAGATACGGAATGTATTTGAAAAATTAGAATATCAAAGCAATTACAAGATACACAAAAACTAGGCTATTACTATATACTATACGTTTACAAGTCAACTTGTTCACGATTGTGAGACGTAAAAAATGCAAAACAATCGAATCCCAACAGAGCAATCGAAAAGCCGGCTCCAAATACCTAGTCGACTTATAATAGATCGACTCTCAATGTAAATCCCAGTTGTTTATTCTGTCTAGATGACACACCATTTACACAACGTGTATCAAGAGTCTATAATGTACATTTGCTTCAGAAATAATTTCCGACAATGATAAAGGTAACGTCGCTGAAATTAGAATTTTATTAATACCCGTGTTTACCTGTCTGCATGTCGTTTGTGAATTTATTAAAAAGCAGTTGTTGAACATTTACGCCTACAGATACTAGTATTTTTATAGAATTTAATTTACTTTAGCGTTTGAAATAGTTTGAGTAAATTCAATGGTTATTTCTTAAGCCAATTCTAAACAATCATCAGAATTTTAATGATACGGATAAACATTTGTTACAGAATTTATGTAAAACTTGGCATTTATAACAATAGCTGATACCAAACAAAAATACTAGATACAGCAGCAATAGTAAATGACAACCAAGGAGAGTATAATATTACAAATACATAGGCTGCTACTATACATTTCTGAATCTTTAATAATAGTTCTAAAGTGTTGTACGTATTTATCTGTACATAAGCAAATAGAAATAAATATTTCCGTATGCATGATGTAGATTTTTTAGATTATACAAATTATAGGTGTATATATTTTCTTATAGTTGATGATACAAGCTTCTATATGTGTCTGTATAGGAAATGACTGAAATGCTCAAAGATAACTGAAGGTATTAACAAAGATATTTAGATGTGTACTTTAGGATTCCTCGGAGGAGTCGGCACTGTGCACTAATGTGCAATGCTCTGTACGGCTGTATATAAAGTAACCCTTGGAAATGGACCCAAATCTGAAGATCGAGACGTGACTTGGACAAAGTTTACAAGATTTTTTCCTGGTCTCTCTTGAGTCTTGAGTCGACATATGCTCCGCATCAAGTGTTGCTCTTGCTCTGTGGAAAGGACCAAGTAAAGCACAAGAAAAGCTCTTCAAAACGTTCCTAAGGTTTTTCTTGTCTTCGTCTCTCGCAATTCAAAGTCTTGTTGAGTTGGATTTGACTTTTTGGAGTTCAGTCAGCTTGTCTCTCCTGCTTCTTCCGTCTCGGCATTCCGACCATTTTCCGTTACCATCTTACATGTCCATGGTATTGATTCCTTGAAATTGACATCGCATTAAGTCGGTATGCAGAGATAGGGATTGTACATAACAGGGTAAATACATTAAAGTTTATGTACGACCATTTTATTCCATACCTACAAGTCGGCAGCATTTGCTGAATTTATTTGTTGTAGCGTAAAATAAAACAATGGTTGCAGTTCCAAGAATTAATGAATAGATACTACGGTCTATATAGGTATTTATTTAATGTCTATCTTTAATTTAGTTAGTTTAGGTTTTGCATTGACTAAAACTCTGTGGTTGAGTATAATAAGAGGCTTCGTGTTAAGTGATGAGGGTGATCTTTGCCAATCTCTACCCATTTTTTCAATCCATCCTTCCGAATTTCAGATATCATTATGTAGCAGTCCTTTCTGTATCAAATGCCAAAACCAAATAGAGTTCAAGGTTTGGGGATATACTTTGAATTAGATATTGTATATTGTACCCATCCAATAAAATATTTTTAGAAATGGATATTATATAATTTCTTGCCATTATACAGGAAATGACTTCAACTGTTGTGAAGCCAGTGTATTACCTACTCAACCTAAACCATTTTAGCCCAGGATCTATGGCAATTGATAATTGGACGATTATCTTAATCCTGTATATTTTGGTAGCTAGGCGAACCGAATATTTTTATCTACGCATTAACGTTAGTTCCTATATTATAGCCTTCTGGTTATGCTCTTTTGATTCTATGCTGTCTTTCGTTAAGAATCAAGTGATAATTCTGCAGTCTACTCGTTTATGATGTTTTGATAATTTTCTTGATTCTTTACTCAACGAGATAAGTGTAGCAAAGTCTATTAAATCCCATTATTTCGTAAGTAAATATTACTAACTGCTGCATGTGCTCAGTGTAGTGTGTATATTTACTTAATAATGCAAACTTAGCACTGATATAATTTTGTGATAAAAATAGGTACAATAGAATGTCAATTATCAATATTGGGCAAGCTACAATATTACAAATCTGATTGGATTAACTAATAGAGAAAAGTTATAATATTACTGTTTCTATCACGTCCACACATTTTCTCCTGTTTTCATCGCCTTTTTGTTTATTTTGGATCATTCTGTCTGTTGTCGCATTTACAAGCAGTTACTGCTACTACATCAGTAGACGCTCGATATATAATTTACAGATGAATTGTATGAAAGAGATGGAAAATGTAGAATAGATAATGTTGTTTTACTTAAAGGTAATAATGTAGCAACTAAAGAGTAACTGTAACGTGTGTGAGTGAAAAGTGATTAGGAAGTTATGCAGGGAAAAAAGTTTTGTCAGAAAATCCTTTCTGGGTCCGTTATTGATGCGAAAATAATGATGAGAGTGAGAGAGATATTTTGTCAAAGGAAAGGGAATGGCAGGATAAGTGAATGATTGACTGATTGTGAGTTACGACTACGACGTTGGTTCACCAATGGAAAGGAAGAGTCTGGGTGTATTAGAGCAGACAGACTTCATGGATAACAACGCTACAGATACTGATGGCACTGTTACTTATATTGTCACTCTTATGTTTAGTCAGGCTTATGTTTTCTTTCTAAGCATACGAAAGGACAAGGGAAATAAATGCTTTAGTGATATCCCTAACAAATACCTCGTTTTAATATTCGACGACGAAAAGGGTGCAACAAAACATTTCCTCTAAGTCAAAGGTAGGCATTATTATTTTTTGATAGGAAATTACAGAAGCTCTAGCAAATGAAGAAGCGTATAATCTTTGTCTATACAGTTAGAGTCTAAATGAACGTGTAAATATAGAGAGAAGTAGATCGTGAATGGCTCCGTAGTATCTGTATCTGTATTTTTGGTGTAAGTAAATGATAGCGAGAAGTGCGTGGGGTTTGGTTGGTTTGACTGACTGATTGTGAGGGTGAAGATTGAGGAAGGAAAGATTTTGTTGTTGCTGGTAGAAGGAGGAAAGGAAGGGAAAGGCAAAGACTTGTCTTCTGTGTTCACAAAGCGATTTCTGTGGACAGAGGAGAACAGAACCCGGGAAATTTCCACTGCTCTTATGTAGAAGAGGAGATCAACGAGAGGAGAACCACTTTGCTTTCCCAAAAGTCACAGATGCCTATTTTCCCAGCCGCCAATAAAGTGGATATTCAGTCTAGACTTTAAAGCCCCGAGTGTCAACTCAAAAATTTCCTCAGATGATTAATGACGACCCTATCGAATCTAAGAATTCTTTTTCGCCAAGAATCCCTAGAAATGACTGTCTCCAGCCACATCATGCACTCTTGTCAACTTGAGACGTGTTTTTGAATACCTACCTACAGTCTCAAGCACGAATCTTTTCACTCTACTACATTCAATATACACAAGCAGTATCAACCAAAAGAAGAAGAACTAATAATAAGAGCTAGTTCTGCATACACTAAATACCAACCTACGATAACATTAGTCATTCTTTATTCATCTCTCATTTACTGCTCTACTACTTCACTGAAACATTTTCCATTCATTCCTCCTACCTCAACAATGCAAATAATATCTAGATATACGGAGTCTATATGGCATATGATGGACCAATAGACTGTCATCTTCTATACAGCCGTGCTCATTAAACCATTAGTGCAGATTTAATATCATTTATTGTGTGCCTTGACTACATAATTATACGATCTACTACTCTGACGCATACTGTGATTCAAAAATACTACATGGTGGAGATGCAAAGCATTCAACGTTGAAACCATAACTAAGCAACTAGTACCATAAAACTGTTATCTCCACTCTTCTGATATTGCGGGCATGTTAAAGGGAATCCAACTATTATTGTGTCTCCACACAATGAGGATATTATTTTTTACAGCTTTGCTTTTTGGGGATTTTCTGTACCAAATGTGTATATAGTAAACTAAATTTGACATGGTGAATGAGCAATATACTATTTAGCCAAATTGGTACAGTTTTATGGGTTGTATATATAATAAAAGTAAAGATCGTTGTTTTAAATGTCGGTCATCAAATGTTATTGATATTTGCATAATATAGTTGACGACGGATTTAGTATAGTTTTACAATTCATATAATTATTTAAATACTTAGAGATAGCAAGGAATTGAATAAAATAGACTGGGACATTCCTAGGGTGGAAAATGAAGTTGAAAATTGTAAATAGAGTCTATTAAGAATTTCTGTAAAGGAAATTGGGAATTTTGTAAAGTATTCAGATATAAAAAGTATATTGAGTTAAGAAGTAGTATAGGAGGGAGTATATAGGTTGGCAATGTGTGCAAGAAAATAATAAAAGTCTTCAGATGTTAGTTTACAGAGTGGATTGTGATTGTAAAAGCTTGGAGTATTTACTGGTGTACTCCACTTGTACGTAAGTATGTGTCTCTTCATCATTTTGAAGCGAACCCCTGCACACGCAAGACATACCATACCACACACAGACAGAATCATGCATGAGATAAGGATTCTTTGATCTAGTGTAGATCCAAAGCTGGATGTCTATCTCGTGTTATCTTTAATATTCCTTATCATTATGCAATATCATCTTTCTTCTTATTATTAGTATATGGCAGGTTTCTAGCTCCCACATCCACTTCTCATTCTCTACAAAATATGTAAGTGCTTTGCTCAGCCTAGGCACAAATAGGTGCCTCTATATGTTGGCATACGTAATGTAATACGTGGTGAAAGGGTTACCGGGAATTTACTTACTGCTACATACATGCTTCAAATTACATCTATAAAATCTCTGTGTCTGCATTTTGGATACTGCAGTAAATGTAAATAGAAGGGATTCACTAAAGATGAAATATTAGGGCCCTAGACATTTTATTAGCGACTATTTTTCTTTCCTCCATATACTTTATACTATTTATCAGAAAAGAAAGTTCTTACACTTTCAGTTCTTCTTTTGTGAGAAAAGCAAATAAACATTAGCAATACAAGAACTATATATTGCTAAGCTTACATAACTTGTTATATATTTAACATACATATAATAATGTCCGTAGTTTTTATCCCAAGTTCTGTATTGTAAGTGGGGTAAAGTTTTTAGTGAAAGCGCATGCAATTGAAGATTCACTGCTATTCGGGGAAGAGATGCAAGGCAGAAGGGAAAGTGATGAAAATTTTGTTGAAACATCCAAAAGACTTGCCTCGGGTCTTTGAATTGCATACCCAAATTGCATTCGTCCAATTTTCTTGAAATACAAGTCGGCTTTACTGTAGCTACAATATTGTAGTGGCTACTATACCTCTAATTCGTTTACTTGACAGAAATTCAGCTTTGTTATATCAAAATCAGTATTTTCTAACCAACAAAGTTCTAAATAGAATATAATAATAAGCATAGCAATTTATTAATTGCCTGCTGAGAGGTTTGATGTACGCCTGATAGAATTTAATGAACCAAATCCCGAATGAAATCTCTTATTAACTGCAGCTATGTTGGTTGAGACGTGAAGCAAATTTTAAACATTTTTAAAAGAAAAATAGCTTGTCCCTAATATTTGTCCAGTTTCTTTTTTATGATGATATTTATTCATATTCAGAACTGAAATTGAACATTGTATCTGTTGAAATAATACCCCAACCCAAATCTGTCTCTTTTATATAGCATCATTATTTGTTTATAATGTACTTTTATAACCTTACACTAACCTATATTGAGTATCTCATTATTACGTATCTGTTAAATTGTATTTTAATTTAAGAGCACATCAACTTGCCAATAATAACGCAGGCGGTTTGTGAAATGAAGTTTCTGTTTGGCAGTTTGAGATAGACTGTCATCAGTGAGTAGTGAATGCAATGGCTCACGTTTCCTTTGATGTTTGTAATAAATCGTCCAATTATTATACTAGGTAGTTGGATCTTAGTTTAGTCAGAAGGATCCCCTAAACACCCCTCCAGCTAAACTGCAATATAGTATATTTGATATAGAATGATATTATATAGTGGAGTGAGTACATAAAAGAAATAAAAGAATGAATGAATTGCTTCGGCAAGAATTATATAATAGGGTCGCCGGTTTAGTTGGGGTTCTTATAAAAAGTGGATCCGAATTTATATTTGCACATTAGGTATTTATGTTATTATTTTGTGTGTTGTAAAGCGTACGGAGTATGGAATGTTATTGAGCGTGTACAAGGGAGTAGTATTTAGTTTCAAATATGTGTGTGTAGAAATTGTATGCATGCCCGTCGTCAACTCAATTCAAATGGTGAACATAGTTACATGGTAGACTGGTTCCGTTAATGCAGAAGACAAGGAACTCATATCAAATAAATCTGAGCAAATTAGACGTAAAGTCATTTCATGTTAAAGGAGAGAGGGCTAGGCCAAACCAAGAGCGATATCTTCCCATTAGACCTTTCTTCTCTATTTATACTCTCTTCGGTGGGTAGACTTCAAACGTTTCCTACATAGCAGATATCACATAGCACGTCGTTAAGCTTTAGCTTTCATTTAGCATCATATTCCGAGCATGTAGGCAGATTCTCTAAAAACCCTGGAATTACGTACATACGAAAGAAAATTGTGCGCTCCTAGAAAAGTGTGACGACAAGTCAAATGGACCCTTGAAAATTTATGGCCAAATTCAATTCGCCAGATTGGAGTCGCACGGCTCCTTCACATTCAATCAACTTTTCGTTGTGCTTACTTAGTTTTACATTTCTGCAAAACTTCCGCCTATCTATGTACATTACAAAAGATGCAACATATTCACTTTCTCAGCTATACCTCCAACCAAACTCAATTCTATAAAATAGTTCAACTGCTCATTGCAGATATCTTCTTTAAATGTCAAATACTCTTAGCATTTTCTTTATCTATTCGGCAAACTGACAAATGCCAACTCAAAATATGATATTTAGAATCCTTGTGTATGCAAATAATCAGTTTCAATCAAAATACTAATATTATTAGTAATTTCGATGATAATAATTAACAATTAGAAAATTCAACCCATTTTGGTTATCTGGCCTGAGGATCGCTTAACCACATTAAACATTACTGTCGATATAATACTAACTTTAAAGTGAAAGCAGCTGTAGTTATAAGTAGATAGATAAGACTACTAACTATAATAAACGCATTTAAAATTAAAATTGGCGGTACTTTGATAGCAAAAACTGTCTAGACTTATCAAAATGTGAAATTAACTTGATGAATTATTTATTCACTAATGTTAGTACTTAGGTATATGTTTTTTCGTGAACATTGGAGATGAAGTAGATATGACATGGATTTGTAAAACTAAACTACGAATTAAGTATTCATGTTTTTGTGTCGATGCACGCTCATTAAGGTAAGGCAGGAATTGCGTCATGTATCAGTACTTTATCTTTTTACATTCCTTAACTGCGTCATGTCTGTCAATTGCTAGATATAAATCATCCATTGCTTCATTTTCTATTAATTTATTTATCACTAGTTTACCCGTACGTTTATAGACATTTTCAGCACAGCAGTATAGCATATTAGACGAAGAGGTGAGACTGCCTGAAAATGTTTTAGAAAATTAAGGAAATGCACCATGAAATTAAAGAAACAAATGAGTTTGAGATGTAGAGTGTTGATACTTTTTATATCTTATCATACCAATAGACGCTCTACTATTGCTTTCTACATAGTTTAAAAATATCTAGGTTGGACTAGCACTTAAAGTAATAGATATTTCCGCTTTATTTCACCACAAAAAAATTTTGGCAAGAAAAATGGGCTGAATAACATTAGAATACAAATGGATACATATGAAATGAATATTGATCCATATAAAGTTGAAAACCAGTAGTCGTGGTTCAGTATACATTTGTACATCACAAAGACGTTACGCTATATTAGATTATGATGCAATCTGACCTTATATGGTATTAGATGACACTAAAAATGAGAAACGAAAGCTAGTTGTAAGTAAATCAAAGAAAGTCGGTGAAACAGAAAACGACATTCTAATTGTGACTGTATAGAATGGTCGGCCTTTGATAAGGTTGAAATTAAATTTCACGCATTCTGTTCTGGTTATCAGGAAATGACGTAGGTAAATTGAAATGAAAATTCCTGAGTAGGAAGAGAAGTAATGTGATTTTGTGAATATTAGGTTGGGAGTGGAGTCCTTTGATCCGTTTTGAGGGGGAGGTGGGAAAGAACGGGTTGGAGCAAGTAGACTAGACATATTGGTTGTGAATTGTGAAAGATATTGGATAGTAGTAATCGCAGTCTTTGAGATATTGAAGGAGAGATTCCCCTCCCGTCAAACTCTGAAATTTGTGGAATTTGAATATTGAGATTTCACTGGATATACTTTCAATGTATTTCAGACAATGATGGAAAGATTGTTGGCGGAGAAGAGGAACGAAGTGAAGTCAAGATTTCTTCTGGAGGAACTTTGGCAATGCGACCTATAATTGTGGAGAAGAGTCAACCGAAGACCCCTGATGAACAGACTTTCCGACAACAGGTCGGATCATCAATCACGCTTAGCTGCAAAGTGGCCGGTCAGCCTTACCCCACAGTCACTTGGATTAAACATAACAAGGTAAACCATCCATTTCCCTCTAACAATCATAATGGTATTCGTTTATCTCATCATTTGTCTGTATTATCTTTATTATTTCTGCTATACAAACGAACAATTTACTAGTAATGCACGGTCACGGACAATTTACTATTTTTATAATAATTTTTAATTACATAAGATGAATAAAATCTGTATTGTCATGAAAATATTTCAAGAATTCCTCAAGTTACTGTATTATAGCATGTCAGTTGAGTTGTTTGTCGTGATATCTGTAAATAGTGGAGTCATAAATAGGAGTTTTTATTTCTTGTGAATTATCTACATAGGAATGACCGAAAGAGGAAGAGATTTAACATTTGACTTTTTTTTTTGAGTGACGACTGCAATTGTTAGGGGATGAAGGATACAATAGAATTGCGTCTCAATATTTAATTGCGCTTGCATGGCAAGAACATTTGAATGGCATGTAGAGTTAAAGAGGGCCAAGCCAAAGTTTCCATATATAGAGATTCATGAATAATACAAATGAGTAATCATTGTGATTTCACGATGGGATTCTTTTGTGCCGTTGTAGCAAGGAGGAACCCAACTGTCCATAGGCACAGGACAACATTTGGACTTGACGGCCGTCAACTTTGAAGACAGCGGAACCTACGTTTGTCTCGCCGTCAATGAATTTGGTCGAGCGAATGCCTCCTTCCTTCTTGAAGTCATCGGTAACCAATTTCTTTGAAATTTCTATCCTTTTTCGCACAATCATCTACATCTACCACAATAAATATCACATATCTCCTTCCCACCATGTTACTTACGCATGGATAGATCTTTAGCTACATTCAAAGCAGCACAGCTTCTAAAATAAATAGCTGTTATGGGGTATTACGAACATGACATTGTTCGAAGTTTATTAGACGAAAGATGTTTTCTCTGTGACGGTGCGTCATTACAATACACACGGACAATTATTAAATTGAGAACAAAGGACTTTGGTTAACGTAGCATCATATTAGTAGCCAGATGTAAATAAAATTAATCCTTCCCGTACTTACGATGCAAAAATGCAACCTGGGAAATCCGGGCAAATAGAAACCAAAGCGTCTAAAGTAGTCAATGCATTTTATTGTAACAAAAATTGAAATAATATTCATCGTTGAACATTTTTATCTAAAAAAGGGAATGGAGTAAAACATGATTGGTTTTACATTAAAAACGCTAGTTTCGTAATCAATAGTATTATTTACAAATTAAGTATGAAAGGGTACAAGTGCAAAGAAAAGGACAGAGAAGAGAATTGAAAAGATACACGTACATTTATTGTTTTACTAAATAATATTCTGGAGTTGGTATTTTGTGATATTACTGCGTTATGGTATAAATATATAAGAATGGGTAAGTATAATTCAATAATGAACAATGCTGATATTGACCATTGAATCTGGATTGTATATTAAGAATTGTATGATAGTATCTGCTGGTAATGTATTGACCATGGTAGGTGATATTGAAAGAAGGGATGAGTGAGTTATAGGGTGAAGAGTGTATAGTAAGTGTTAAGTGTTATAAGGGAGGGCGTGTATTGAAACTTTGTATTGTACATGTAACAGACAAGGAAATGGGAAAGCCCTCGATAATCTCTTTGGAGCCCTCAAATGTGACAGTTGCAAGGGGACGACGCATTGATTTTCGATGTCATATCTCGAGTGACACAGTTCCTAATGTGAAGTGGCTTCGGGAAGTGGACGAAAATAGTTTGGATAGCTCGGGTATTGAGCCCGTGAAGGTAAATTCTAAGTCACCCTTTTATCTCTGTCCAACTCTACAAAATATTCCCCATCACGATCCGTCATTTGCTCCCATTAACACAAACGACGCGTCTACATTTCTCATCCGAAATGTCATTGTTTATCTGATGAGAATGTGTCCCCAGATGATTAAGCCTGGCGGTCAAGAGTTAGTAGATGAGTAAGAGAGAGAGAGGTAAGTATAATATTAGTCAGACGTGGTTAATGGAGAGTTCCTTCATCCTCCTCCATCCTTGCTCTAAAAAGAGTGGCATAAGTGCCATTTGACATCTCGGAGGTAATTATAATACATCGTTGACCTTTTCTACTAGTTCGGCAACAGAAAGTACAAATATATTGGCTCAGCGAGTGAGCTGAAGCCATTCAGTAATGGATCTTACCTGAGCGAGCTTACGATAAAGGCTGAGAGGGGAGCCTCCGGAGCTTACATTTGTCTTGTCACAAATGCTGCTGGCCACAACAACTCAACGACCATTCTTACGCGTAAGACTAATTCTCTGTCTCCAAACTATCTCTCTCTGTCCTTAATTCTGCTGTGCACTTCAAGTCTTTTCAAAACATGTTTAATGCCATATGAATGCCCACTCCTTCTCAACTAAATATGTGGGCTCTGTTTACTTAGTCTTCTTTGTTAGCTAAATCAGCCATGAAATCCCAACTTAATATTATTACAAAAACAGTTAGATATCCCATATTGCCTTTCTTAAGAAATCTACGTATTTTAATGGCACTTAAAAGAATATCCAAGGCTTATGTGATCATAAAATAATATTTTGCTTCGTTTATAGTGGATGGGGATCCAGATCCGATGCTGTCGACAGGAATGCTTGTGGCTATCCCATCAACTCTGGCTATATTATTCGCTGCATTGGCCCTAGTCATGTGTTGCTTCCGGAACAGGAAGTCCAACGGTGCGGGAGTAGTAACCACGACGACAACGTACGCCAGTCCGCAAGATATAATCCATGACCATCAACAACAACCTGTTCCTCATCCATTCTATAACCCGAGACATCATCCTCCGGGCAGAACCATTCCCAACAATTTTGACCGATATCTCTACAAAGATGCATCTTGTCCTATGAAAACTACTACTGCTAATCACACTAGTCCAAATGCATATGCCAGTGTACGCATTTGTGAAGTCACCGGACCTCCAAACTCGACATTTGTACCCAACCGAGCTCCGCCGCTTCCTACCAGACCCAATTTTGCTCCCAATACTCGGGAGAGAAATAATTACAATGCATGTCACGGTATGTCCACATTTACATTCTAATAAATCCCTTTAAACCAAATTTCAAAACTCAGGCTCAGTTCACGCATCTTTTTATATATTATAAATAACTCATTTCTCACATCATTATTTAAAGAGTTGCTAAATACAATTACAAGACAGGACTTGCCTTTATATCTTGAGAATTTTTTGTTTTCATTTCGTAAATTTATTTTTTGGATGCTTTTTTAGTAGATTAGATTTTAGGGACTATTTTTAGCAGTATAGTCCATCATTTGTAAACTCTATGTAGGAAATGAAATATTTATGGGGTGTCTATGTAGTGCAGTAGTAAGAATATAGATTAGGCAAACATGATTCCTGTGTATATGTTTGTGTTTTTATATTTACCTTTGCGATTACTGACATTTACATGGAGGAACAACTCGAAGTAATCAAGAGTAAAAGTGGAGTAAAAGTGAAGACGATGTTGAATACATTAGATGCGTATTTGTATTATTTTGTTTATTTAGGTTTGCTTACTCAGCCTCTGCTGACTCAGACAGCGTCTTCATCTGACTCGAGAGACTCTCGGCAAAGTGCATCCGGCCGAGTTGACTTTGCCAATAGTAATCATAGACAAATCGATCACTGGGGCAGCTCAGGGGGAAGCGATGCGTCTTCAGACCGGAAGCATTCTCGATCCCGTTACCACCAAGTCAACCTTTGACTGGCCTAAGCTTGGACAATTATTGTGGCCACCGAAAAGAATGAGCAGAACTTGTAATCAAGTAGTGGAGCTAATTTATTGACCTCTTATTGTAACTCTTATCTCCACTGCAAATCTTTGACTGTGGGCAATTTCCTCGTTTCTACATTTATAGTAGTAGATTATTCGTTTTTATGCTCGCAGTGAGTGCAATTGGAGCGTGACACTTCTCCCAGTGGATGATCATCTGTAAAATTAGATGTAGAGTGTGTTTTTTGGGATTTTAGTTAGGCTCCGTACTTAAGATTTGCTGCCGTGCCATAAAAATGGAAGATAAATGTAATACTTCTGTTACTAGGGAATACTTGAGAAAGAATTAATGCACGAGAGTAAAAAGTACGTGTAATAGAGTAACAATCATAAAGAGAATTGTCATTATATTAGGTATAGTCCCTTTAATAGTCATCCTATATAATAATTGATAATCATAAGTTGTTGTTGAGTAGGTACTAGTAGTACATGGAGAGATAAGGATAGTAGACCATAATTTATAGATACTTATGTATGTTAGTGCATCAAAATGAAAAAGTAAGAATAATGTGTGCGTAATTGTAAATGTCTGTGGAATGGTTGTAAAACGGTTGTACAAATCTACATAAATAGCGTGTGTAATGTGTGTGTGTATAATTGTTGTAAGCAATGTAATCGCGCAGATAATAGCCAGGTTCATGCCATAAATCAATTTGGACGTGTAAACTGTATTTAAAGTCATAGTGTTTACAATTTGTCATGAGTAGCTCTACGTTTGTTTTCATGTTCGTGCGTCTGTCTGACTGACTGTCTGCCTGTTGTACTTACATTTACATAGTCCCTGCCATTTAGCATGTAAGTGAGCTATCACTACTTTGGCCAAACCATCAACCAACTAAATATGTACAAATCGTATATAGATAGACCCATTAGAATAGTTGAATGGTCTTTCTAGTTGGGAAATACTTGCGGAAGGAATCTCTGTTTTCTAAAAGTAAATAAACACTACGTACTCAGGACTCACTACATAAATCTACGTGAATGGCAGCCCTTCCCACCATCATCTTCACTTTCTGCCCTATAATCAACCTTAGAGGTACTTCTTCCATTCAATCCATACCAACTCAACTTACATCTTCAATCCCACAAAATTATTTCTATTATTATTATCTACACAGCTCCGAACGGATCTGTCTCAACAGCCAGCACCAGAACGAATTAAATGAATAAACAATCTTTCTCCACTACTCCATTGTGGTTTTCTCACTTATTCCTCCCGATTCCTTCCGTCGACTTGACATTGACACGTACCCATAATATTCAACACCAAAAGCACGTTCCACGTTGCACCAATGACCTCAGCATTATATCTCTATAGTAGTAAGTATAACTTCATAATAAACCACAGCATCTCCACTTTCATTCTACAAGTGCGAACAAAATCATTTTAATTGTACCGGACATTACTATATGACATTTTTAGATCTCCCCTTCTCCTATATTAAATAAGAATACTTCGTCATGCAGTGAAGTACAGAGTGCATAATGAACATTGGTATACACATTGCATTTGCACTGCTTAATACTATGCAATGCCAAGTGTTGCTGCATATTCTTATAGTGTGCATCATCATAAGAGAAATAAATGATTTTCCTGCATCTCCCATAGGCATCCTGCCTGGTAGGCTACTACAATATTACTTTACTCTTGTTGCAAAACACCCCCACTAATTCCCATCACAATGTGCTCTTCTGTTCCCCTTTTGTCTCTTCCTGCTCTTGCATAATGTAGAAGCAAAGTTCCAAAAGTATCTTTATCTTAATACTGCCGTTTGCTCCCCGAGATGTTTTCCTCCACCAGATTCTCACAGCATACCTTTTAACCCTATCCTGGTAATGCTACTACATGTAAATACTCTTTGCCCATTTATTTAGACCCAGGCTCCATCACTGTCACATGCATTACATTCTATATGATAATACGGGAATACGAGTTACATTAAAATACCTGAAATCCCCAGAGACCCCCACTGAACTCTGCGTGGTGGTGATGATACTGTTTCTGACAGGTCATATGGACACACACGTAATACCGGAGAAGACAAATAGACGCTATACTGTACTAAGGTAGGGTTAGTTAGTACACAACAGTGCGATTGAAGGACCATTATGTTTAAGAAAACACCGACAGCAACAGCAAAGTTGAACCAACTGAAAGTAAATTTCAGACAATTGAAAATATTTCGAAAATTTGCATATTTTTATTTAAATATCATTGTTTCCCTCTTTTAATGTCTTCACGAAATTCCTTAGACAAAACTTTATTGCTTTCTGCAGAACTGCATGCATTCTTTTATGTAGTACATTCGGTACATGAGATATTACATAGTTTTTACAGTAACAAAACTCTGTCATAGAATCTTTATAGGGCAAGTTTTGGTGATACGTCATAGTAGGCTGAAAGGAATGTTTACCTAGTTAAAAAATAATCAATCTGACATGCATCAAGTATTTGAGATATTATTGTTAGTGAATTTAATGAAGGCATATGAAATTCAAGGTTGGTAGTATTTCCCTCTTTTGTAACCAATAAATTGCACATCTGTAGCCAAAATGCAGAAATTGCAGAATAATGGAGTTTAGTAGCGACTTTAGCATGAAAGCAAAATGCATCGAATGTAATTACATTTACTCTCAATTCAATTCCAGATCCAACTCACCTCTCCGGTATTGTTTCATTGTAGTTTTGTAGTGTATGTCCGTACGATGACTAAATTGCATCCATTCTTCCCTATTCCGAGAATCAACGTCCCTAAGGAACCTGTCACTCAAGAAAACCTATCTGACTAAAATGTTTTACATGTTCCCTTGATATCCAACATATTATCCACGTCATTTCATTATTCACGGAGCCCGTGGCATTCTCCGTCTACGATGATGATATTGTCTACAATCCAATAAAACTATTGACTGTAATGTACATGCATTTGTTTATGGTTTAGTCGCATAATTTACTTTTGGCCTAAAATTAAATAACTTCTCTTTTGCTAGACATGTCTTGTACTTATTCAGACTTACATTGGACGTAGATCTCAACTTTTTGTTACGTAAAATGTAATAAATGTAAAAATAAATGTAATATGTTATTGACACATATATGCATTTGTGTTAGAGAAAATTTAAATCTGTAGGGAGTTAGCAAATGTAAGCTTCTCATCACTGCAAGATCTCTGCATTGAAAGGACGGACTTGGAAACTCGTGGATGGAGAAACGAAGATGAAAGAGCTTTATGATTGTCCAACAGCAAACAGGGTGGCCAACGAAGATTAGAACCCCATTGAAATTATTTCTTTAGCTTTGAAATAATTCAAAGGATCAGTTTGATATGGAGGAAATGATAAGTATACAATTTCTACTAAACTCGTGCTCTCAGACCCTCAATACTACTCTGTTAGTTATGTAAATCACAATAACCACAAAAGCAAGTTCATAAAGTATAATGTGTCTGCTGAAATAGTAAACAGTTTGTCCTGTCATTTCATTTATTACTTGAGGATTGAAATCATAATTATATTTGAACAACAAATACGACTGTGTTCCAAAATATTATAATCACAATGTTCATTCATTTGCAATGAAAACCTTATATAATTTTCAACAGAGTATTTACATAACTCGGTTACAAATGGGAAATTATCTATTATTGCATAAATAATTGACGTAAGATGCTAAGACTCAATTGAAATGGCCTTGCTTTTTGGTAAAATATCAGATAATAAATACTTTCTCCTATTAGTACCATGATTACTATACATTAAATCATTTCTTCCTATGTCGGATGTCTTTATCTATCTATGCCATGAACAATGTGGCTTTTTGTGGCAATGTACATGCGCGTATACAATGCATATATAAAGCAAGGAAGTCCATTATGGGTGAACATTAGCTTATTTCGAAATTAAACAATGTTAATGCCTAATCATTTTAAAATTCAGCAATAGTACTGGGGGCCTAGTTCAATTATAAGAATGATCCATCATGGAACTTCCATATCTATGAAATCATTTAGAAAGTTTTAGTATAGCTGTGCAGCTATTTTTTAGATTTCTAATAGCCTTGTAGGAATATTATGAGCTGCAATTTACTATATAATGCAATTTTTGATGGAAGGACAAAATGAGTGGGATTATTGAGATAATATTGTTATATTTCGAACCTCTGTCAATAAAACTTGAATCGCTTATTGATGAGCTTGAAAGAATATTGCAACCAGTGTTCTAGAATTCCATTTTGCTTAATCATAAACACGACTTTTATTGCCTCTAAAGGATGCCGGAAATAAAGTCAAATGTCGTAAATTGAATATAAAGCGTTTATAATATACGGCACACTTGTTAGTCCATAGTATTGTATTGCTATATTCAGCAGACTCAGAGACTAAATTAGAGTTTGTTCGCTACAAATGATAATGTTGTTAATACAACTCGTTTATTACTCGTTATGACATTATTTCTCGTACCATTTTGCTATTAAAGAAAATAAGGCATTCAGTGGAACCAAATGGTGGATGGAGATAGAGAAATTTTGCTGAAATTGATACAAGAGAATCACAGAATCACAATAATAAGTTGAAAAGAATGGGATAATAGAGAAGAGCATTTAAGTTGAAGATAATAATGTGAACAGCTTTTAAGCATAAGCTACAAACTCAGAATTTTAATTTATGAATTGTACTTGAGTTTACTGAATAAGGAAATAATTAGGATGGGAGAAGAATTGGTTTATTTCTGGGAGAATTGAGGGATTTCAATGTCCGTGTAGAGAGAAAGTTGGTACAAAGAGTTGGGGTGGATGTAATAGAAATGAGTAAGCGGGTAAAATGAGGGAGACGAGGCAGTGGCGTGGGATGGGATGGCACACGGTTGACAGAAGATAAAAGCTCTTCGTGTGTGTTCATTAAGGTTATGAATTGGAGTTTTATTGAATGTGTCATCCTGCTTACTTGAGCTTGTGAAGCCCCCTTTTCTCTTGTCATTTCCCTGGACATCAAAAGCAGCAAATCCTCTTTCTCCAAGGATTACTTTCATTTCTACTCTCCTATCATTCCTACATTTTGATGCCTGGCTACTTCCATTTACTTTATTCAATTCATATTAACTATAGAAACATACATATTATTTTCCTATCTAGTTTGCTCCTTAGATCTTTATTTTCTTTTATACATTTTGCCATAGGTAGTCGCAGACGTTAGAATCTTCTTTGCAAATCTACGCCTCTTCAATTTTTCATTTTGCGTGGCGTCCTATTGTATTTTATATCCACTATAAATTATTTCTAGGAAGATTTTATAATTATCCTTAATTTTAATAACATACTACATAATATACTTATAGAGCAATTGTAGGATTGTGTAACGCTAGTAAATGTAAAATGTTTGTGGATAGTTTTGGGCATTCTATTGCATGTAGATAGGAAATGATAATTTTTAGGTGATTTACTTCTCCTTCCGTTGTGCTCTTTTTTCTTAACACATTTTATTTAACAAATCCCCATATGTATACATGTGATGGCAATTAACTTTATTAACCAATGGGATTTAAATCACAAAAACTTGACAAATAAATTTTAATTATAAAAAGCTTAAAATATACAATATGGCATTTTACAAAATATTAACTTATCCTTCAGCCAAAAGATAAAGACATCTTTTAAATGCATTCGGTTGTAATTATTTACGTTACCTTATTTCTTTAGCAACTGCAATAAAAGTTATACACAGATTAATTTCGCTTATTTATGTCGACAGAAAATGAAGCGGTAGGAAAAAATCGTTATTCAATGTTACAATTATTAAGATCTGTTTTAAGAAATGAGAAAAGCTCTCTTTTCGGAGATTCACAAAAATCGAATACAAAAACTGGAGCTACTTCACTACTTGAAAAGTTCAGTCACAGTAATTAATCGATCGGTATATATTTACATAAATTTCATACCACTGATATCAAATGGCTGAAAGAGGCAAATAAGATTTTCGTAGAAAGTGACATCATTTAAGATTATAAATACAAAATTAATTAATAGTAACATTAACACTCATGCATTACTGGTAACCACTAGGTGACAACTATTTGTATCGTATACCCATCTTTAAATTATTAATCTCTCTCAATGCAACACGCAAGTAGTAGTTGAAGGGTTGGCATAACTGAATTTCATTACTTTCTTTGCTATATACACTTAACTATTATGCATAAGTAGCATGGACTGAAAGGTTTAAATGACGAGGCAGACTAGAGCACTTGTAAAAAGTACAAATTGCACTTTTAAGAGCCTTAATCGATAAAATAAACAAAAATATGAGCAATATGAAATACAGCACATGAATAAATGCACAATCTAAATAGAAAAAATATTTCCTAAGATAAACTGACTACATTGACGATTATTTACAGATTAGTTATCTTTTTACACTTAACATCTCCTAAGGATGTATTCCTAATCTATGCTACTGCTGATATCAGAGCCATTAGAGCGCCGTAGATGGTGGTAGTAGTAGTGGCCACGATTGGGATGAAAAATCTTCCGTTGGTCGTAAAAGTTGGATTCGGAGGATGGTGGGGGTGCGGGGTGATGTACATAGGGGAGGGGTATCGTGTAGTCGTGGGAAGAAGAACTGGAGGACATACTAGTATTAAGTGAACTGTGGCAAGGCGTCGTGCTGTACATTTTGTGGGTGTAAAATGATTTGGTCAGAGGACATACAGGCTTGCTACTTGCATTGTAAATGCACTGGCAGTGACATGACTCTGTCTCAGCAGTTCGGGAGTCCGTGTTAACAGAAATATTGAACTGAGTTCTACTTTGGGATTTTCTGAAGCTAGAAGAAGGTGTACTCGTGTGCATAAGAGGCTGGAACACTTCTCTCTGCTGGTTTAATGTTGATGCAAGAGTTGGACATGAACGCGTGCTCGTACTAGACCCTTGTCGTTTTTCTGGAGTCGAAACTGGAGTTTTCTTAAGAGGACTCCGACATCCATACAGACGAACCAGACAAAATACTAGCAAAACTGCAACTATCAAAAATGCAAACACCCAGAGAATAGCCCATTGAACGGCAGCTGCTTTCTGCTTGTTCATCAGCGTCCTTTCCACTTGTCTTGGATCTAAATATGCAATTAAAACATAATTAAAATAGTTATTTTATCTAGTTTTTAATTATTGTTTTAGTATCTTAATGGAAAACGTTTTAAAAATACTTTTGAAAACATTTATTTGAAATAATACTCACCGGCACCGACAGAGACACGAGCTTCACTGTAATTAAATCCCATGAGACCCAGGACAGCACAATAGTAAACTCCAGCATCGCTATTCGAGACATTGGTCAGAATCAATTCCGTGGAGTAAACGTGTTTCCCAATCTCTTTACCTTCAGAACGACGCAAGACCTAGAAATAATAGATTTGATGAGAAAAAGAATGATAATTGATAGAGCATGAATTTGAGTGTGTGTGTCGATATCGCCGAGTTGCACTCTTCACTCAATCAAATTCATCCATCAAAAATGACAAGTCGACTCGAACGAGTCACATCTGCTTTCGTTTTCCATCCATTAGAAACTTACTTTGTAGAAGACTCCTTCGCGATTAAAAACTCCCGTGTCACTGGAATTTGTGTTTGCATTTGTGTTATCCATTAGACGGTTGCTGTTGTAACTTGCCGTGGCGTTCTCCACTTTCTTCAGCCAGAAGAACCACGGAAAAACACTTTCAGAGCGGGCGACGCAAGTGATGTTTCCGCTCCCACCCGCATATAGCGTTAAATTGTCCGGTTTTAGCTCCAAGATCTCATCTCCTCTATGCCAGGAACCTACGGAGAAAAAAAGGAAGTGAATTCGGATTCCTGCATGGCAACAGTCGACTGTCGATCCCCTGTCTCCTCAGAGATTTGCAATAAAACCAAAGATTCTCTTCTTCCCTACAACTAATTGTCTATGAAGAACCAATAACTCACCCACTTACTATATTCTACCACACTAAATTAAATGCACTTAAATCTCTATTATGTCGTAGATTAATTTTTATTATACCAGCAGGCATCACGTATCTCTAAATGTCGATACTGATACTATTAATGCTTTATATCACTATATAGGATAGGAATTTACCCTGGACTTGGACCATGACTTCGTACATATCTTTCCCATAGATGTTTACAGACTCGCATCGATATCTTCCACTATCATTTTCCATTAAGTGAGTCAGCTTCAATACCAAAACGCTGTCTTTGGATTCCCCAACTATCTTCTCTCCCTGTAACCATCCAAATTTCAAGTAAAGCAATCAGATTTCTGTAATTACAAGTTTTATCTACTAGTATTTAAATACATCGAATTGATATCCATCAAACTTACTTTAAACCAAGTAATATTTGGTTTGGGGTTTCCTTTGGCTTCACATTTGAGGAAGATGCTGGAACCCTTTGTAACTCGGCTTGTAGTATCACTCTTTGGGAGTAATTCTCTATTAATTTCTGGTACTGATATTGATTCATTTACATTGCTTCTCCTATTTGCCGAGGATTTTAACAAGTTGTTTTTAAATGGATCATCACCTGCACAATCATAAGCAATATTAATCATCATCAGTCAGTTTAAAATTATTTGTACACTGTGCTTACATAGTTTATTTGGTATTTACAAATTATACATACATAATATAGAAATTCATGTTTATGCTTTATTTAATACCGATACACTAAAGCAAACTAAATTAACGATATAGTATCACTGGTAAGTAAATGTTATACATGACCTACAAATTACTAGACGGAATGACTCTTAACTTTATTATTTCCATGTAAAATGTCTATAACCTCCCATTAGAATTAATTATTGACAGTAGCAAAGATGTACAAAATGCACACATGGAAATATGGTTAGAGAGCAAATAATATTACATAGTATGCATAAGCTCCGGCACGTAAGAATAATATCTAAAAGCGTGCCTGCATAAAGTTTGAAGACGTTTATCACAAGCTTTATAAATAAACTTACAAACACATAACGTTTGAGTATCTATGTACAATTTCCAAGTTAACGTCAATTACGGAATCTCTAATTAGGTTATGTCTACATATGTGTACTTATTTTTAAATTTGTGGGTATGATAATTGTAAATTTGTCAATCCATTAACGTCAACTTGTTTAACAATGAGATTGGGATGGATCGCAGGAAGAGACATCAATTCGGTTAGTGATAGTGCTACATTTGAAAGGAGATAATCTTGTCATGAACTATGAAAATTGTGAAGAAAATTGAGTGACATGATCATTGAAGCGTCAACAAGGCTCTCCACTATTTTTCTGCGAGATGACAATAATTGATGACTTGAACTTACTAATCTACGAAAGTTTCCAACTGTAACAATAGGGTAATCATATCAGTCAGTATATCTATAGCTGTGATAAGACAATATAAGCTCAAGTAGTATATGTCACATAGCTGTCTGATATCACACTATACCTTATTAATTGATGACTATACGATTAATAATTTAATAAAATGTTGGCTTGTTGATGAGTGCAGTCTATTTTGCTCAAAGTTGAGGTGTTTCTATATTATTATGAAGTGTGTTTAAATGTAAATGTCATTGGCATCTAACAGCATAAGAGTAAGTAGCATATAGTTGGTGTCATGCGATTAGCTAAGAGTCAACGAGGGGGATAAGTAAAAATGTTGACAGATTTGGTGAACTGAAAAAGGAGCTGATAGTGATATCCATAATGATGGATAGAATGCAAACAGATAAATAATTCTCATGACATATCACATAGGTAGTGAAGAGTTAATATAACACACAAACAAATTATCTACACTCATTTGTTCTGTTTTGTGTACATGTCCTCATGGAAGTGTCTGTTAGAGTGTATATTATTGTTATCTGCAAAGATACATGTCTGCCTAGGTAAGCAAAGCCAACGTGCAGCTGGAGAGAGACAGAAACATAACGGGAGCAGGTAGTTCATTTCTATCTTATCAGAGATTGAAAATTGTTATCTCCTGTAGACTCTTTAGCTACAGAAAGACACACTCAGCCATTTGACGACAGTGTAGACACATATCCAACACTCACACAATGATTATTCATAACAGTTGACAAATTATACAAACAATCTTGCTAATTTGGCCTCGACACTAAAAATACTCATCACAAATCAAAATTAGTACTTATATACTAAACAATCTTAAAAGACACCTTGCACATTTTCAAATTCTTATAATCACCATTCCAATGGAATCAAGTCGATCCAAATTCCATAAGATGCACTTGCATTGTATTCTAGCTGGACTGAGACAAATAAAACAAGACTTATGCACAGTAAGTCTATGTCAGCCAATTTCGACTTAATGGTTCTATTATTAGTGCCACTGTAGCACTTAAGATGCTGCATCATTGAAGTTACTCTAGTAACATATTAATCTCATTACAATGCGAAAGAAAATGTTAAGATGCATGCAGGCATTCACTGATACCTACAAAGCTCTACATTTACGACAGACGTGACTTTTTGGACTAGGATAAGTAGATGACCTATAAAACAATTAATGACACGACATTGTACACAGTTCACAATGCTTTTCCATTCATTGCACATAGAGCCACCTACTAAGCATGATTTATATACTACTACTAACGTATATAGAAATTATATATTAGAATCTCTTGAAGGTCATCTTGTTCAACCAAAACATAAAAGATTGCTAATATTATATCACAAAACATCACAAAAAATCAATTAGAATGCTGGACCTAAAAGAGAAATGGGTGACAGGGATTTTCTATTGGAAATGCATGGAAAGTGAACCAAAATTTTGGGTTTCTATATCCGCGGATTTTTGCAGGATAAATTGTAAGTTATTCACTACGATACGGTATGGTTAAGGAAAATGTACAAAAAACGGAAAATCTGTATATCCATAATAATTATAGTTACCTAATGTCGTAGCATTGGGTTTGTGTGGCGGTTAATTAAAGTCAATTAGGTTTAGTGTTAAAAGTGACATGGATGAGGTGACAGTTTGGTGTGGCAAATGGGAATGGAGTCAAGAAGCATGGTGTAATTTGTCTAAACATAATGCGAGAGTTATTTCGTGTCTTTATCAGAAAGTAGGTGCGAGAGTCCCTTGCATGTAATTATATCGGACAACAAATTGTATCAGGTAGAGCCTAATAATATTTGTATAGGAGTGAGGAACTTATGGTTGGGTAGCCTAGTTAAGTTAACCCGGACAGAGGGAAAATCCATTCATGTGGGATGGCGTGGCATCAAATAAACCTCACAAAGCAAACTGCCATGACACTAACAAAACAGATTTTGTGTGTGTACTTTAGAAACGTAGTCTCTCAACCAACTCTCTCACAACACAATCAGTCTTTCTTCAAAAGCACTCTGTTTTCCAGTTTTCAGCTGTCTGCACCATTTCGATCACACTCGAGTCGGAGAGAGTGAGTGAGTTGGTTATCTCCAGCATTTATGCTGCTTTGTTAGAGCACAGGACTTAATGCAACACTTCCTGTCTCGCCCACTTAGATATTTACGTGAGACCGAAACTATAATAATATAGCACACTGCGTGCGACAGGTAAGCAGAAGCTTATTATCTTAAAAAGTTTGGTCAACCGCACTCAACAGAGTCAGCTTTGTGTGATAATCTATCTTTCATCGCCTATTTTTAATTCTACTTATGTCTAACACCTTCATACTTATGTCTACACGCTCTGTATTTGTATCTACTATTTAAGATAACAATTCACAAGAGCTGTCAGTCTATGTATATTACACTAAATCATAATTCATGGCATCCTAAATCATGTCTGATTGACCTGATGTTGTTCAATCTACCTACCTAAGTAAACCAAGATCTGCACTTCTTCCCCATTTCCAACTTTTAAAACCATTAAAAATTGATTCAACCACCGAAAATGTGTTTATGAATGAATTGCAATCTAAAGCAGCTTCAAAAGAAATAAACGCTATATTGTGTATGTATATTTTAGGTATCAACATAAATACTAGCAATCAGAATTGCTATGCAAAAGTTGTTTTACCCGTAACAGCAAGCTTGGTGCTGAATGATTTAGCACCAAACCCATTGACAGCTTTACAGATGTAAGTTCCACTATCCTCATGAGTTACAGACCGAATTTTGAGGTGACCCTGACTAGTTAGTTCAAACCTCTGCCAAAGCTGAGATGGTCCGAAAATTCTTTCTTGAGATGGTTCGTATGGATTTTCCTGAAAAACCAAAACCATTTTATACATGACCCCATTTTGTCATTTCCATAATGATTTGTCAGCCTATTAGCAAAGATTTACAGGCAATGCATTACATAACTAAGCATACTTAGCCATGACTAATATTCACTCCTATCCAAAATATTCTCAAATTATTACTTCTGGGTTAAATATAATAAGTGACAGTAAATTAATGTCTTACCTTGTACCATTCATACATAGACCGAGGAGTACTTATAATTGGACAACTAAGCTCCACATTATCTCTAGGTTGAACAATTATGATGCTGCTATTTCCTTCAGTTATTATCGGAGGTCCTGCAATACCATAATTCTTTTAACTTTGTTTTTTACAAAAATTTTATTATAACCTATTTTTCTCTGCTATATTCACTATTCTGATCTAATGTAACCAAAACCTTTAAATAATGTCAATTTCTGACAATTATTCCTTTTAGGAGATAAATTAGCTAGTTGTAATAAAGCAAAGGCAAGAAGAAGAACCACACACTTAACATCCAAACTCTAAGTAATAAGCTCTTAATTGCAAAACTTCATCTCCATGATATAATAATCACGATTAAGCAGAATATATCTTATACATGAGCCAGGTTTTCGTTTTGTGAGGTGGAGAAAGTTTCTCAGACGCTCAAATCCTATCCTATATGTAAGAACTTTGATTGAGACACTACGTGTTGCATTCAGCAAGATAAAAAATAGATGGATAAGCCATAGAGCTGAAGAAATTCTTCTGCATGGCTAAGAGAACAGTATAATGCTAGATAATAGTAACAGTGAAATGTAAAATGAATAATTTTTTTGAATCTATACCTTTATTGGTGTTGGTGTTGGTAATTTTGTAAACAATCGCACCGTCTCTGCACAATACAGTTGTACTCATAAGTACAAAAATAATGTACACCGTCGATTGTACCGTGTGAAAATTCATCTTTGATCAGGCACCTAAAATCAACAAATTTAATACTTTTAAAAATCCCGTATGACTCGTAGAATTGTTTACGAGCAATAGCGATGGATTATGTAAATCCTTTTATTGTTAAAAAGAAAAAATTGCAAAGCTAATATAAATATATAAAAATTGGAAGGTACTCAAACCATTGAAGAATGTAAGAAAGGAACAATAAAATAGAGAAAATAATGTACTGTAATGTAATTATATACAATTAAAATATTTGCAATAACCTCGAGGATACATTTTTTTGATGTTATTAGGATTTATTCTACGGTAATAAGTGAAGCATATCATTTTGCGCACAAACTAGGAAATAAGTATATTCAAGAAGAATTAGTCATTGCAGTATTTCATCTAAATTGTATACATACTTAAAGCATTGATGAATGAGAGTTTAAATGCATGTTGAACTGTCAATCAGTCTACTACTTTTGTGGATGTGGTAATAAATACATATAATAATGTTTTGTAATTATTTGAAAGTGTACCTAGCAAGACCCAATATTCACAATGCTCAATGGTAGCAGCTAAACAATTATTTTAATGTCATTGAGATAAGCATATTCCCGTTCATGTACTAACGGACAGTGAAGCTGATTATGAAAGGGAAGGTAATGCTGAGCATTAATATTTACACTTCAGTTAATCGCTGATCCAGTTTATTTTACAACTTACTTGTACTACAAGCAAAATATTGTTGGCCAGAAAAGCTACATCATAAAAGTGCCGATTTAGTTTAGTTAGAGTCAATAATAATATCATTTTATTTGTCATTCCTGCTTGTTACGATACCGTCGCTTTATTCTTATTGATTACCTCCTATACTAGCACGATCCGCAGACCCATAGTCGATACTCCTTTTCACTCATCCTTATTACAGCAATTCAAAAAGAACAATCCTCCGAATATCATAAACAATTATGTTTTTATTGTCTAAGCAAATGATCTTTTTCAGGTTCTACATTTTCCAAATCCAAGGTACATTATTTATTCAATCATGTACTCAGAAGATATTCACACTCAAACAATACATTACCAAATAACATCTTTCTACTTTTATTTTCTTATTTTTAATAATAAAATCATATCTTTTTACCATTTATGTTGTAATTATGTCTGAATCTTATTAAATAATTGTGATAGAAGATGCCTTGTTACTTTGTCTATCAACATTACCAAAGTTACTAAACAAAATAGAAATTGATGCCGGATTTTTTTAAAATAATATGTCTTTAATTAAAAATATAGATTATTCAGAAAATATTCTAAAAATACGTTGAAAAATTTCGCCAAAATGTAAAAATGTCTTGATATTTTAATTTATTTAAAAAAATAAAAGTAGAAAATTTCAAAAAAGTTAATAATTAGATCAATGCTATAAACGATGAAACAAAATAAAGCAGAATTTTATATTAAAATGGACCCTGGTATATCTTTCATCTTGTATCGTGTAACAGATATAATAATGTAGGACGTATATAACAATTTATGTGAATGAGACTACATAAATTGGAGCACTGGTCATATGCCTATATACCTAATCTAATAGTGTGTGTTTGCATTGCACTAGTTGAATTTTTGTTTCATTGATACCTTTCTGTGTGAAGTTAAACCCTACGTACATAAAATGCTAAGGTAGTAAATAAAACCTAGGTACCTACATTTGCAGTAGCAATCACAGAGAGGACAATATCCTTATTATACTCAATTTTATTATCTGAATATTATGATATACATTCACAATAACACTTATCGACTACTATAAGAAGTGTCTATACATAACATAGATATTATTTTAAGCTTCACACTCCAAACTCACAATTAAAAATTGTACTGAATCAGGATTCAGGATATGTATAACCATTTTATCATTATCTATCATTATCCCCCTCGTAGTACACAGAGTAGAGGTGCAATCGCCTCGGTATTTACATCGACAATTCACAGCACATTCTTTATTTCAGATAAGTTGAATGCATTTGTCTGGGAAAATGTACTAAAATTTGTTGCTGCATAAGAAGGTATGTATATACTACTTAATGGTACTTTGATTTACTAAAGTGTATAATTTGGCATTGAATAAATTGCAAATTTGTCTAATCTAATGCATAGTAGCAAAATAAATCATAAATTAGTGTACTTACACGACAAGTTTTGTAAATACTACATGTAATGAATAATCGAATCACACGCACTTGAAATGAACAGTCGAAATGACAGATATTGATAGCCAAGATACTGACAATTGAACTACTTCGATCTAAATTGATATCACGTCTATAACTATTTAACTTCACACTATATCATCTACAACTAAGTACTGATTAGTTTAATATCAATGAAATATGATAATGAATACAATTACTCCATATAGTAAATTCTGACACATGTTAGATATGCCCAACAGGAAGATATCCCAATTTTTTAAAGTTGAAATTTCATAATATTTGTCTGTAAATTCCTACCTGCATAAAAGTAACTGTATCCTCAATGCTAAAGAAGGTTTTCATTGCCACCTAAAGTTAGGCAGGTGACGGGTTGGACACAAAAGTATTATAAATTAGTTGTAAAAACAAGAAAGAAAGTAATTGTGTCATTATTTCTATATTTTTAATTTAGTAGTAGAGTATTTAATTTAAAAAATTCATTATATTAGATCCATTTGGATTGCATCGTTCAAAAGTCATTTATTATGCATTGTTATATTTCAATGACATAATAGAGTTGTTGGTAAATAGATATTAAATTAAGTAAATACTCTGGGTCATAGAAGCTGGGTTTTAAATATTTCATTCAGAAAACGAAGCTATGCAAATAAATATGTGGGGCATGGGTTACGTAATTTTATGACTATGCATTGACACATAATTGGTGACAATCTGGTCATAAGTTACAATGACAAATGAAGTAATAACATAAACAATAAAGTGAACCTCCTCGAAGGGTGCACACTCATCAGCAATAAATTTTATTGCTGCTAAAAAGGAAGCACTCGTTTAAGACGAAGAAAACGCATATTTTAAGCTCCATTTATAGATATGAATAATGCTATAGTAAGCTAAGCTATTGCTGCCTGTGATTAGGAGCCAAGTAACATAAGATTTACAAACCTGAATACCATTTTTGTTGTGTTCATTCAATATCGCTAAGTCAAAGGTGTATGTACACATTAGTGACGTTTCTTTCATAGACCAAGTTTAATTCATAGCAAAATCGAAGACTAGTCTTAAGCACAGCTTAGATAGAAAAGTTGCAATCAAAGAAAGGATAATTTATTTTAGCTGTAAGTAATAATTGGTCGTAAAAATTATGTGACAAAACAGAAGCACGTGTGTAGGTAGGTACTTATGAGATATTTAATTTTAATTAGTTAGAGTAGTAATTATTTACCATTGTTTGACGCAGGAAAAATTCCTTTATAGCTTGGATTTGCGTGCGTAATGGAAGAGAAGGCACGATTCCTTTGTTTGGCACATTAATTTTCTCAACTTCATATACACTGTCCTTGCTTTCCACGAAATTCTCGCAAACTCACAACACAATGAGTAATGAAAACATTATTTTATAGTAGCTGCAGCTTGTGGCTAAGATATTTTGAAGGGATTACACGAAAATGAGTGCAATTTTCACAAAACTTGACAAGGGAAATTAATTGGGGATTCTCTGGAGAGACGGAAGAAAAATATTTACTAGTCGGAGTGAGTTCTTAAAAATTAACAGACCAATAATGTTCATAACTTAAGTACATTTTTCCCATTATAGTACAATTGTGTAATCACAATCCTTATGAAACTGTCCTTTCATTTTCAGGGAAGTCATTCAATTGCAGTTGATAAACACAAACAGTAAATAACGCTGAACCAGGATCTCAAAAAGAAGAAAGTATAACTTCGTGTTGAAGTTTATCTGAAGATATTTATTTTGCTATGGTTATTTATAGGTTGATACAGTTTCATGCAAGTACTACCTACTTGCTTATTTCACGGATGTAATGTAACATTTTAGGGTTTTTGTGTATCTCTGTGTGCACTTTTTAATATGTCACAATTGTTAACACAAATAAAATATTTATGATAATCCAGGAATTTCTTTTTCCCCAGTAATTTCCGTGAAGTAGAGCAGATTTAGTGGAGCGGTGGTGAGCAAGTGACTACCGTGAGCAATAGACGATATTATTAAAGTGGAAGTGACGATAAATTTGTCCAGGTTTTTAAAGCATGGATTATATCAGGGGAGATTGGGGACCAGCCAATTTCCCAAGTGTAAATATAATCTGAGTGAGTGATTGAACGAGTAGCAGTGTGCATTACTCGCTTATGTACATTACTGATACGCTCTACTAATACGGATAGTGCACTAGGACTGATCTCACTACTTATTAGTTGGTTTAGCTAAGCAGGCTCTTTCCATATTCCTTTATACCCAGCCTAATATTGGTGTAAATAATAATGAAGGTAAATACGAGGAGGTAGCGAGCTACAATATTTTGAGTTAAACCTTCAGAAACACTGACTTATTGTAGGCAGACACAGAACAAGACTAGACATTAGACAGTGTACAACCCGGCTCTTTCCTCCCTGTCTAAAATAAAAACACTGCCTGTATAGATAGACCCTACATAATTGCATCTACACTAGACAAATCCTATCCATGAGGTACGCATGAAATGCCCAAGAAACTAATCTAACGAGGCTAAAGTTACAAATAAACGCAAAGAGACGGGTTTATAATTTTTTATGAGGGCAGATGTAAAACTCAAATGCATTTTCACAAGACATACTAAACCATCGGCCAAAATCCATAGCTACTATTCTACATAATCATGCAAAACTCCTAGGGTCAAAGGTGAGACTAAACTACCGAGGCCTTAAACTGTCTATATCTTAACCACCGATTGAAGAATTTGGTGTCCAATTTCTCCTATTACTACTTACCGATAAACATTGTATGCATTGGCAACACTTTGTTCCTGCTCTTATTGCCTGTTCTTGGCATTCTTCGTTTTCATGCAATACGATCCTCCAAAAAGTAACAAAATAGTCATAAATTGTCTACAGAAGCGTGGGATAACATGAAAAAAGTGTCATAATCACTTCAGCCAAATTATTCTTACATTACTCATAATTGGGTAATCACTTTTCATGTTTCTTGATAAGAAACTTCTTTACATCTATTTGCTGCGCATACTTGATAAATATTAAACAAACGGCGCTTGCCCTTATTTATGTGCATAACTTGCTTGCGTAAGATATCTCAACCATGACATCCAAACAGTATTACAATTTACAAATATAAATTTTAAATAAATCATCCACAAAAGAGCTTTGTTTACAAGAAACACATTACTTGCACTATCACAAAACTAATGACTGTCTATCTCTGAACAAAAGTATAACAGTAAATACATTTTATGCTTACGAACGTATTTAGACATTTCTTCACATTAACAGTTGAACCTCCTTTTCATCCTATAATGTCCCAATTATGAAGTCTCGCCTGTTCAAGTACCCTACTATCAAGTTCAAATGACCAGACAGAACTACATTTTTAACTCAATGCATTAAATTGTGGATAAGGTTAAGAAAATCATTAGAAAATAAATGTAGTATCCATCAACATCATTAGGTATTCGAAATAAACATGATATAGTATTAATCTTAATATTAAAAGTGTTTTTCTGTAATCTGCACAACATTTTCCTAGACATTAATTTTTTATATTTATTGCATCCTCTGCTTAACACAATCGCAATTATTTGTACTAACACAGTGTCAACTTTTGTAATGTGTCCTTCACGATTATGATGGCTTTGTCAGCAAAAGGAAATTGATGGTACTGCATTTTGCAACGTAAGAATAAATCTTTAGACGATCTACGTAATGTACAATTTAAGCAAGGGTTTTGAAAGCCTTGTTCACCATTTCTTACTGTCATGCATCTGAGATTCATCCAGTAGGTACTAGAAACAAATGGAAATATAATATTATTACAGTAGCAATTACAAATATGTACATTGTGAGCCATAAAGCAGGAATTAATTTGTTTACGTATGACTAGGACATGTACAAAGTTTGTATTAGGTAGTTAAGATATGTTTGTGATGATCTATTTACATTTGAGCACAATTATGTCATTTTTCATTTTATTATGTACTTAACAGTCAAACCAAATCGAGAATCTCATCAAGTTGTATAAACAGTACAATGTTCAATTCTCCTCGCTTACAATCCAATAACAAACAAATAAAAACTAATAGCGGACGACTTACTAACTTACTAATGATTAGCCCATTTTCAGGTGACTACTTACATTTTCATTTAATTCATTTGTAGTTAAATTGTTGCTACAAACGCACTGTTCAAAATTTCATAAATGTTTTTAAAAGGTTTTATTCAATAAATTATAGGGAATTTATTTTACTTTAGATAACTTATATTTACATTAAATTTTAATCGCTTATTAATTGTTAGTCTGAAAACTGAAAGCGTTACATACGACTTAAAAGCATATTGGCGATGCACTTAACTATATTTTTCGAAGGCTCAAGACATGAGACATCATTTCCTGTCAACTCTTTAAGCATATCAATAGTAGTGCAGACAATTTTTTGTAGATTATTTTCCTAAATATTCATAATTAAGCAGATTTAGCAACACTTTATCAATCATTGTGTACGAAAATATAATGGAGTGCAAATATTACATGTATCGAAACAACTTGGGACTAATTTTGATCTTTATCATTACTGCTACTTTATCTTTTAATAACAGATTTGAAAAGGACATATTGTTGGTAGACATTTAGGATAGGCATACCTGTTGAGAGATACATAATCTATATAGCCTTGGAATTTACTGAATGCTTACGGTTGTGTGCTCTTAAAAATTGAAACTACCTCTGAAGTCAACAAGAAACAAATAAGACGAAGAATTTAGAAGTTGAAGTGTCAAAATAAGTATCTTAGTAAGTGGAGCAAGGAATCTTTTGAATGGCAGATGACAACTAAATAGCAAATGTACCCAAGAAATGTTGATTTTACTCAATGTGTAGATTTGAAGTGTTTTGACAGAGATTATTAGCTGTCTTTGTCCTTTAATATTAATATTTTCGTGTACGTGAATAACTGCCCAAGTCTTAAGGACCTAAAGGTAAGTGGTCTTCACTTCTGTGATGAGGGAATGTTTATAGAAAGTAAGGAGCATTGCTAGGAGGATAATATTATGTAGAACCGTTTCTTGGGAAAGACAAGTAGGAATAGGAATTAAGCCATTGGCTCTGCCACAAAGCTATTTGACATTATAGAATTGACAAATGATCTGGAAACACCTGGCCATGTTCATGTCAACCTGAGATAGAAATCAGTAAGTGATTTGTCTATTCTACAAGGACCAAATGTCAGCTATAGGATGTCAAGTATATTGTGCTTATGCCCAATGCCATTAATTTCCCACAAATGAATAAATATAAATAGTATGACAATATGTATCAACTGCATTCTGATTTTAAAATTCCTAAAAGTAAAGCGTGATTGTCAATGCAATAATTTATTATTTTTAAAGCTTTGTAACAAGTGCAACTTGTTTCATTTTATGTAATAAATTGGAAATACTGAGCAATACATCATACTTTATCATCATTGACAGATGCTGATAATAATATGCAGCGATTTCATTATCTCCCATGTCAGTACTTTTTATATATTACAAGTACTAGTTTACGAAGGGAAATGATTTACATACAAAATACCAGGACAAATTCAACTGAAAGGCACAATTATCGAATGCAGTCAGACCAGACTGCATTAACGTGTAGCCCAGAAGCACTCAAGTCAGTACCTACTAATTCCATGATATTAGATTAATCCTCGTTGACACAAACTTAATGTAGTTCACTTCTAATGACATTAGCCATTAATGTATTTTGTTAGGACTTAGTCAGTCAGAATTATGTCTAAAAGTAGACACTACGAGCAACCGCAATCAACTAAGTGTACATCAGATTCACCCATTACCTACGTCTGTCTAAGTCTTCCATGATTTTCATGGCTCCTCTACAGTAGTCCCCACATATTAGAGTCAAAGCTCTGTAGTCTCATTTGACTTCTAACTTTTGATTCAGTGCTATATTGAGTAATGCTCAAATGACAAATAGACATTAACACTAAATACATACCTACTAAATACTACTAGGTGTGATAAACTGATAAAGGGATGCAGGACACGACGGAGCTAATCTGTCTGTCAAAATGGAATGTAACGTGGTGTCATACGTCTGCCACCGATTTCCTTCTGTCTCCTAGGAAAAACATTACCACGAGAGCTTAATACTTACCCTTCGTTAATAACCTATTAAGACCCAAAAGAAGGCATCAATGAGACACAGAAATGGGTGTAAATGTACTTCAATTCAACGACTAGCGACTCACATACACGTTCTGGCAAAGAGGATATATAAACCGTAGAAGTATAGTAGTGTTATACCTAAAATCTAGTTATTCAATTTCAAAAGAAACATTTACTAATATTTACACTCTTATGCTTTCCAGTTTGTAGTCCCAAAACATAGCCTATAACATATGTATTGTTTTAAATCATAACATACTCTGTATAAACTTATTCTTATAAATACTTCATATTTACAAGGTACTACTATTGTACCTTATAAATACAGTCCATTTAGGTACAGTCAGCTAGTAAATTCACTTGTTCCATTCTTGTAGCATATTATAACATACTAGTCTCACCCAAGTATAGTATGAATCAGAGAGCCAGTTCCATCAGTCAGCATACTACTTTTGTGTTATAGATGATAGATGAATTGTCCACATTGAATATATCCACAACGCAAATGTCCTAGGACGTCTGTATTTTCAATTTTAGCCAAATGTACGCCAACTTAAACCTATGTAGCACACCTTAGATCAATTTAGACGAACTTACACCAATTTAGACGAATTTAGATCAATTTAGACAAACTTAGACCCATTTAGACAAACTTACTTCAACTTAGACGAACTTAGACCAATTTAGACAAAAAGCTGAACTAAGCCTAATTCGATGTCCGATTCGTTGCATTTCGGTCTTCAGGTGGTGTTGATTTAAACCTAGTACACAAATCATGAGAGAGAAATGTAGTTTCTAAGGAATTTTCACAGCGGGGAAAAATTAAAATTCCGCCGTGATTTCATTTTGGTGGCACACACTTCATCAATTTTCGCCTGTGAAATCAAGATATTCATTTCGCCAAAGTGAAAATCATGAATTTCGCCAGCTCGGTAGCCTGAAAAGAGGTCTAATTTTTCGCCGTGAAATATTATATCATGATAGTACTGTTATATGCACGGTAATTTGATCTCACCAGGGAGTAACTATGGGATCAAATTACTGTGGTCATATGGTGCATAGTTACCAAATACTTGATTTCTCTACTGTACTGGTTAGTAGAACAGAATGGGATTTTAACATGTACTCACAAATTTTACAAATGCTCTATGTGACGCGTTCCTCTACTGCTCGTGCTCCATTGTGTTTCCCAGGTTAAATAGAGATTTGTCAATCAATGCAACAATTTGGAAATACAATATACCATGCATATGTACATAGTAAGGTGACGACGTGCTCCAGAAAGCTGATTTTCCCCAACCACTTTTCCGAATCGAAATATGGGGGGGAAGTATTTGGAAAAACTGGTTGGCGGAAACCAGTTTTCTGGAGCACGTCCTCACCCCTGAGGGCGAAGCCGGAAGCCATGGAAACATTCAAATCACTTTGGGGATATGTATAAAATAGGGAACATCCTAATCCTATATGTTCAGATTAAGATGCAATACATTAAGATGGTCCAACAATAGGGGTGAATACCGTCTTCAGTATGCACTCACACTCACACAAGTATACCTCTTACACCTATTATGATTAATGACTGAAATTACAAATTAAAACCATCAAGATGTAACCATCAGCCTTGCAATTTCGAAATCTGTAAAATTGCATTGTGCGAGGACTTTTATTTTCGTTTGATTATTTTAAAATTCAAATATTTCATTTAAAATGCAGTGAAAAATTAATTTATGAAACGGAGAAGGCAGCTCTACTCGATCGGATTGGTTTAGTTCCAATGGACCAACACCGAGTCTCTTCTTGTCCCTTACCAACTTTAGATTTAACTTATCACATTCAAATTAAAAGGGCATGTTTCTTACCAGAGCTCTGGTTTTAAGATTAGGATTATTTCTGATTCTGATCTTTTTATTTACTTTAAGAGACAAGACGGTTAAAAAATTAATCTTTCTGCTTAATTATGGTAAATAGAAAAATTTTGTAATATTTCTGGATATTGCGAAGCGTCCTTTCCATTGCTATCTGAATTTTATGCTCTTTTGTTACTGCTGACCCAGGAAGGACACGTTTAGTGGAAGGTGGAAATAGCTTGCTAAATTCTGGAAAAAGGAAGTCATCAACCCACAATGATGCATTATTTTATTTCATATGTTGTAGTTTTGCAAAGAAAAGAAGAGATTTAAAAAGAATGGAAAAGAAAATATGAACAGATTTAGTCATCAAACTCTCTCTCAATCAATTTACTCATGTTAATAGCTGTTTATTATCACCATGATTGAATTGTTTATGTGTATTACATATCTTATTACACATTCGTAAATAAAAATTCCAAAATTATAAACCAATAAATTTGTATGTATTCAATGTCTAACAGTCTAACATTCTATCCGACTGCCCACAGTTTAGTCTGTTTCTTAAGATTCCTTCGTCTTGGGTGGATTATGTGTGGGGTATTGTAATATAATGTGAGACTTTGAGTGAATAATTGTAATAGAATCATTGAAAGAAAAATTTAATTTGAATTACCAACATAACAAATTTTTATTCATAATAGGCTCTACGGAATTACATGGAATCATCATACTTGCATCATACTCATAATGTCTTGAATAAATGTGTCCAATGTAGTGTGCATAAAATCGTATTTGGTATTGATTATAAATATTTCTTTGGTTCTTCATGTTACATTATGAATAAATTAAAATTTGCCAAAGCGTTGATATGATGGCTGTTTGATACGAATATACCCACCACTATGCACATTACGCTCACGCTTGAGGTGACTGAAGATGCTATGTACGACTAAAAGGTTAGTATGAAGATAATAGTATAACGCTAGTTGTAAAGGCATTAATGCAATTAATAGTGTGTTCTGATTGAGTAGTAACACAGGTCTGTCCGGTTTCAAATGGTGTGTCCCGACCCCGACTTCTTCGTGCCCAATGCATTTATGTACTTACATGAACGTATTGAAGTAAGCAGTAAGCCCTGAAAGTCCAAAATAATATTTCTGGGCAGGTTCAACCACCTGAGTTGTTTGCCTGAAGAAAACTGCAAAATATTCTATGTAATCGTTTAGATGTATTATGCAAGTATTATTTTAACGCAATAAGTATTATTTGCAACAGATAATTTATAAGAAGATATGAAGATATTGTAGATCGGTTAACAACATATTTTATTCGTGGTAGCTACACAGTTTATATACTACACTACAAACAACAATTTATGTTACATTCATTCTTTTCGTGTATGCAATTTATGGTTTTTAAAATGAATCTTACGTAATTATTTCGAATCCAGTCGAAATCGTCAATGAATCACGTCAGCTTGCTTTAAAGTTGGTAAATCCAGAATATTTGCTCGGTCTCGTTAAATTTAATTGGCTTCAACATTTCAAAAATGGGGAGAAATCAGCATAAATAAAGGTTGCAAGTTGCAGCTTCTATATTTCAGCACCTGTTATAATTCTAGAAAAACAATGGCACAATAATAACCTCAATTTGACATATTTCATTTTCTGCTTCCCAAACTTTGTTCATACAAGTTACTAATTAATCAATACTTAATTTTTGTTCATTTAAAGTCAAAATAGAATTTATTTTGAAAATTGATTTTGATTTACCATTGAAATAATTGCTGAGATTAAACTATACAAGAAATAACATGTATCAGCAAAAAAGGTATTGAATACACAAAACACAAATGAAATAAAAGTAGAATTCATAAACTGCAGAAAATCATTTTCCGTATTATGATAACTCATTTAATAGTTATACCTAGGTGTTTATTTACTCCTTATGTTGAAGTACGGTGAAATTTACCTAGAGTATTTTAGATTTATATTAAAATTAATTTCTTAAGTATAATTGACAGATGTATAAATATTGCATGAAAATTTGTACGAAGTACAGCTGTTTCATGAAATATATATGACAAAGTGGAAATTTAATGTATCACAAGTATTTAAACTGGAAGGAGATGCAAGTCTCCCTTTTACATTGTAATGAAACTCAGAAGAGAAAAGAATTTACGATATAAGATGAGACGGTAAATAAAATGAATTGGAGATAGAGATCACTTATTTTCACAAGGAAAGTCCAGCCGGGATGAATTTGAGTAGAATTTCAAGAGCTGATGACGGGGGAGGGGGGAGGGGTTGCACCTTAATGGCAATTATCCCATTCTCCGCTCCCACGTAACACACTCTTGATGAACTTCAGGTCAGGTTTTTCCAAAATGTTGAAAATTCACGCTAAAATTCGAAAACCACAAATGGTTTTTTAACCGATGAGTTGGGTCCGAGAGATTTAGTAGGAGATGGGAATGAAACTCACAGAAAAAGGAAAGAGAGCACAATTCTGACAGAATAAATGTTTTTTCAAAATACGGAGAGTTGGAAGAGACAGGAGATGAAGCACGGTGACAAGTCGACAGCGAACTAATGCACAGTCCCATTACAGGATTGCTTAAATATTTGGCGAAGATCAAACAGTTAAAAACGAGTATGGGGAAACGTCGGTTGATGGCAAGGAAGCAGGGGACCGAAGGAGTGATGACCATTTGGCAAGGCATAGCCAATCTTATGGTCATGGACGTGTTTGTCTTCTTCTGGGTTTTCTTTTTGCATTGTTCATCCCTGTGAGGTTATTGCAGAGCAGATGAATATGTGAATGAATTTGATAAGTACACAGGCATTTGACGATTGGGGTGGATGGGTCATTGGCTAAGTCAAGCCACCCAGCACAGCGATATGCCCATAGCAAAACATTCCGAGATGTAATGTTATGTTATGAAATGGATGTTTGTTGGATGTGGTCAAAGTGCACCCAAACTTTGACAGATGAGATGGAGATACACCTGCAGACTGTCCATTCCACACATTCACATGCATTCATAATGTATACCATCTAAAAAGTCGTTTGACCAGAACGCGGACATTGCTAAGATCAAATAGGTGGGCAGTCTACAATTTATATACAAAAATTCTCACAACAAAATACCTTTATAAATTTCATTTGCAGTAGCATTATAACCTGGCCGCTTCTTTAAAGTTCAACTATAAGTCTTTAGAACAGATAACCAGAGCTTATTAATCAATGAATAAGGTATTATTTACTATAGTTTAATCACGTTACAGTTTTAATTTGCAAAAAGAGAAAGACTGACACTTGTTTTATATATTTATATGCAAGTATCATCTTGTGGCTACGCAGACTTAATATTATATTATTATAGAATACCCTACTTGTACGAATTTAATTATTTTATTATTCTTTCTACCTAAGGGAAGGAACAGGAATGAACTTACCAACAGGACAACTGAATAAAAACATACCTAGTTATTTAGCAGATGTGCCCTGCCTACCTGTTCGTGCAAAAAAACCTTTTGTTCTGCTATCTTCGAAACTGGGAATTTTTGTTGCATTGCATGTTATTCCAATATCTTTTTTGCACTACTTATGTACAAACTTGAACCACTGTCTTATCCCATTGGATGATACTGAACTATTCATTCATTTACATTTGGATATACACCAATCCACTTGTGACACATTTTTCGACCTCTTCCCCTGAATTGCACCAACTTGTTCTTCTATTTTTCAGTGCATCAGTCATATCTAGGCTACCACACAACTCAAAATACAATCATCCATTTAAACAATATAAATTTAATATCAACATGTACCAACCAATCTTAAAAGACGTCACACGTTCAGTTTTATACTGGTAATGCCCATAATAATGATTAAAAACAAACGTCAAAATAAATATTTCACCAACTCAACTAGGTATTCAGTATTTATATAAAACCAGACGTTTTGGTTTGTACATCATTGTCTGGTAGTCAAAAAATATAGATAAGTATATGGAATATGGAATAGTGGATCGTGACGACGTTATCTTCCCAATGCTATCCATTACAAACTGTTATCTAACCTTTGGCTTTGCTTTCACCTCATAGAAGTTTCTACCTATAACATGTTAGTTGAATAGGTAATTTCCTTTCTTCACCACTCATTCATATTGCAGATAAAACCAACAGATTTTTAACCTAATTCCCGATACTAAGAAATCATTTTTTGCTTAATAAAGTGGAGCGATTAAATTATCCAGACTAGAATACCTTTTGTTACTGATACGGAAACAGGTGGCTATATAACTTCAAAGGATGAGAACCCGAAGAAGCAAGCTGTCTATAAACAATTGTTTCAAAACTCTCGAGAGAGAAACCATCGGCATAAAATCACTAAAACTCAAAAATATTTACTGTTCGATATTCAAATCCCTTAGTTTCTTAGCATAAACGGCTTGTACAAGTTTCTTAATTAAACTCGCCTAGTTACTTTTTGAAACTGGTAATTAGGGATCAGTAATTACATAGGCAATCACATCCACATCGCATAATAAATTAGAGCCAGTCTCTCAGCATCATTTCTTTCCTTACCGCTGTATGTTATTTCTACATAGTACCAACTGTTAATGTAATAGCTTGGATAGTGTCTTGAGATTATGATTATATAGCTGAAAACTGTCTGCAACATGAAGTAGAATATATTTTATACGTTGGCGAAAATATTTCATCTAGGTTTTCTTAAATCAGAATTGGCACTGAATATTTTCTGAGGAATGTACACAGGCGGATATGGATAAAGCAGGTAAATGATATGAAAAAGGTCCCAATGTGTTTGATACTATGGATGCAGGTAATTTGTGAATTTACAGGAATTGTAAAGAGGACAGTATCAGTAGTATGAATGAAGAGAGCTTATAGAGTGGAGAAGAGTGCCAGGACGCATTGGAATTGCATAGGTCGATAGGTAATGTAGAATGGAGTTGGGTAAAGACAATAGCGTGGCCGACAGCATCTCTGAAGATCGAAAAATCTCTGGTTTGCAGTTGATGGTAGCGTTACACGGTCATTACCCCAAAGTGGTCCAGCAACTTTCTGAAGTGTGTGTACCGTTAGGTATCTTTGAAGAAGACCTTCCCACCAGTTCCAATTACCTCTATGTAGACAATATTACGTTTTATGTACAATGTACTGTCCGTAATGTGGCATGAGACTACTTCGCATATTCCATCTGATCTATTCCTCTAATATTTTATTAGCAATACTCATACATTGTATAGTAAAGCTGTTCAAACTTCAACAAAACACAACCGCCACACTCAGGCCGATAAAAACTTGCATCACAACAATAATATCTTCTTGAAAATAGGGCACTAAACAGTTTCGTGTCTACTACCGTACTACCATATACAACATTGCAGTTCAGAACACAACTTTATACCTACCTATGAAATATTGAATCGTATTTACTGAAAAGAGTCACGTAGTTGTAGAAAAGTCAAAATAATAAAATATTTCAGATACCTCTGACCATTTGTTGTTGGGTACACTCTGTTAAATAATTAAAAATGAGGATGTACATTTAGAGCAAAGTTTTCATGAATTAACTAGCATTTTATTATTCAGGCCTTCGTTGGATTAATATTTCAAAAGTCAATAGATTCAAGTTTGACATTCTTAGCAATATTATTTGTTCCTATAGCTATTAATTTTTGATATTATATTGGTGGTTACTCTAGACAGACATGCGTTTGGGTTTGGACTAAAAATGCCAGTTATGAAAATAGGTTTGAGATGCAAATGTGAATGATGTGTCTGAAAAGGAGTCCAGTGTGTGAGAAACCAGAGATTGTGATGGAGACAGATTGTTCAAAGATATATCGGAAGTATAATCGACAAATAAAACCGTACGGCCACAAACGACACGACGAACAAGTTCAGTTCTGTATAAATGATACGAAAAAGAAGTTTGGCGAGTTTTTCTGCACCCATCCAATTTCTGAAGTGATTCTCTGACCATTTCGGATAGTGAATTGCTCGTAGCTCGCGGGTTCTTGCATTTTTTGACCTTTTCCACAGATCATTGTGCAATTTGGATACCGTTGCTTGCCCTTACTTTTCACTCCTTCCCTCGACTCTTTCTGTAGCGTCAATCCGTCAGCCAATGCATTTTACTGCGTTTAAGTAAAAGGGGAAAATGGGAAACCAACAAACGAGACCTTAATTGAACCTTAATTGTGAGTTGCTGTAGATAATTACCGTCAACAGTTTATTCTGAGATGTGCTTACAGATACGATTGCAATGAATAAAATTTCTTCTTTTGGTTATTAACACTGTACTTCCCTATTCCATTTCTGAATTGAAACAAACTCTATTCAGTAGACTTTGACTCAACTTCAAGTCAGGGCACATTAATGAATTTTTATTCCCATGCAAATGACGATTGATAGAACATAATAGATAAAGCTGTACACAAGTTATTGATATTTGTTCTGCTTTAGTAGCAAACATAATTATTATTAAAGGGCCTTAGTTCTCATTCACTAAACTTAAACATTTTGAGAGTTTCAAGCAGCATTAATTTAGCTTCCTTCCAATCCATGCCAATGACTGCAAATTATTAACGATTTCCATTGGCCATTTTAATCCTATTTCATATAGGTAATTTCCATCTAATAACCTTTCTCTCTAGGTCCCTTAAAAAGGGCTACTAATGGTCATCTGGTACAAAAACATGATTGATAGTTAGAAATGCAATACATATGTTAATCAGTTACTAATTGACGGAATTCAAAAAATCTCCGATGGATAAACAAACATAGTGGACAGCTAATTGCAGATTTTATCATCAATATCCTAAAGATGTAGGCTTTTGAGATTGTCCAATGATCTTTTGGATTACAGTGCTACACAGTTGGCTGCATGAGGTTACGTCTTTCAAAATTATTATAATTATAGATTGCATTGATCTGCTCTATTAGCATACTATTTATCAACTAAAAAACTATATAAAACTAGCGGGGAAATTTTTAAGGAGAAATAACAATATGGTACTGCATCTATAATATTATACTTTAAGATATAGCTTTAAATGCATATTTTCAGCTGCAGTTAATTAATTTGTACAATAAATTTCTCTGCATAAAGCAGAAATATTTCACACCTTGACGCAGTAAAATCCGCCTTGAAATACATAGTATTTGTATAGAATCGTCCAATTGCTTCATTTGTTCTTCTTTAGCTACCCAAACTACATCTTCTGTATACATAGTACATCATGAGTTGTAAATCGGTATTCTGAATTAATTACTATCATTCAGTTTCTCGTCAATGTCAAACTATTGGATTTATTCGGCTGATTTAGTGCTTACCGCTCTAACGTATTACTTTTCTGTGATAAAGAGCTTGTTTTTATCCCACAGTAAGTAATAAATTGAAATTAATTCACGTTAAGAATATTAACTTGCTAAGCAAGTCATTGTCTAAATCTGATAAATCTGTGTGAGAAGAGAGACACAAGTACTACACAAGGAATCCTTAACTTACATTGTAAAGCTGTATATATTATCTTCTTTTACTTTATCTTCTCTTATTATCTTCTTTTGATAATACCTTATTCTTTTCTTCAATGATTGTATCAATTACCATAGGTATTTTCCATGTTACATATAAGTATTTCAATGACTACAACAGAAACTCCTATAAGCTCATTGTAGTATTTTTCTATAAGTACAAATATTTCTCAATATATTATTTATAACCGCAAAAGTAAAGAAATGCCTGCAAATATAAATATTTTGGGTACCTATTAGCTTAAATATACAGTACCTAGTACATACCATCTTGTACAACACCTAGAATCATTATTGTTGAAACTGTTTAGAGAAGAAAACGGGAAAGGGTCTCTATAATTGCACATTTGAAATAGAGGTTTCGATTGTAATAGAGACTCGGATCATTAGTGATCTGAGTTCTGAGTCTTCCTTTCGACGACGAATGACAGTGCAAGGTTCATCCAACTCAGACTGCATAACATTACGTATTACAAATAGTAATCATATAATTATGCTGAAAGTAAAGCGATGTACTTACACTCAAACGTATAGAACTGCCTTTAATTCGACACACACCACTCTGGATTTGGACATCCAAAAACTCAGTCAAAATGCTGAAAGGCAGAGATGAATATCAATGCTATATAAATACGTAATTAGATAATATGTTTCACATTAGATAGTTATATTAGATAGCATAATATGCATATTAATAACCTATTAAAACTAAAATGTATCAGATCGGCTTGAGTTTTTCGTATCTTTATAATGCACCATGCAGCTATTGCATTGTGGTTTCAATAGTTGATATTTCTCTTGCATTTTGAGTTGTTTCGAACAAACGTATAAACGGGAGGTGAGATTTTCCACTTGGTGCTAGTAGTGAGATGATGTACACACAATGAGATATTGAACATTACATAAATAAGGCGTAAGTTAACATGAAACCAGTTAAACTGTTTAAACGGACATCAGTTATGTCATTGTTTGTTGCAAGTATCTTCAACCATCAGGAAGAAGAATCGCTGCTACGTTACACTCTAGGAGAAATCGGGTTTGTCCATTCCATGAGCCCATACTTACCTGTACCTCACCCCTCAGTATAATATCACGAGTCACGAGTTTAATATACACCATAATATCTTATTTTGACTATTATGAAGTCTCTCTCTAATCTATCTAATCTCATGTACGAAATAATTTTTGAAAACGTCTTTATGAAAGGTATCAGAAAACCCATATTTTATGCCGTTTTGAATTTGTATTATGATTGTATCTGTATTGTAGTAGTAAGTGTAGTAGAAAAGGTAAAATATTGCAGTTTGTAGTGGCTTTCAGGGTTGTAGGTCGATTTGGCAAAAATAATTTAGGCAAATGCAATAAATTTTGGCAATGACCCTTTTGGATAATTTGGCAAATACACTCGGTGAGTTTGGAAAAATGTGTGTTCGGTACTATTTCATTTGTGTGTGTGATACATTGTCAGTATTAGTCTTGTTCGAAATGTTAATTAATGTTGTATACGCACATGTACATGCATCTTATATCTCATCGTTTGAGTTTTGTTGTCGGTTGCCTTCAGAGGATGACAGAGTCTTCACTTAAGTACGTTTTCCGTACATTTAACAAAATAACCCATAAGTTAGCCCGCAATGGGTATTTATATGTTCTAAGAAATACAGTCACAAATACAGGGAAGAAATTTGGTATTGTTTTGAAAGAAAATTGTGTGTGGCATCTTTAATTGAAATTTGCAGTGAATTTAAATGAGGACGTAAAGGTTGGAAAGACGGGAATTTTTACAGTAGCCATTACTCTCAGAGCACATTTTCTGTGGGCGTCATTAAAGGAAGATATAAGCAAGTAACAATTAATTACCCATTATAGCGCACGGGTGAGATATGTGATGAAGTGATACTTGGTAAATCGAGGCGTACAAATCTTTATTTCCAAGTGAAGAATCTAACTTAATTTGGGACGATAATTTGATTTTGAAACTTTGATACTTCTTTAGATTACATATAATTGCTGATCTAATAAACATTAGTAAGTACCTTTTGCCAAACTGTCCACACTGATTTGCCAAACTGACTTTTGCCAAAACAGTGGGCATCCGGCTTTCAGCATAATAGTGGACAGTTGTAGTGGCTCAGCTCAGCTAATCCTGGTGTTCTCATCTTCTGCAAATGCAAAGATACATGATTGATAGTATTGATACACAACAACCGAACCGATGCAACGCATCTTTTGATGCAAGTGTACTTTAATCATTGTACTACCACCCTGTACTGTTACTACTGAAAATGATCCAGTCACACTCAACCACATGATAATTAATGACGGTAGAGTCAACACCTATGATACGTAAGGGAAAGCAACTTTTAGCAGCGGGAAATATATGATTACTTTACTCATCAAGCAACACGAGTTTACGGAGATAGGATTTCATCATTTTTATTTTATCCTTGGAGAAAATAGAGGAAAGTCGCCAATGATTAACAATTAATGGTTATTTGTTATTAGTTTCGTGATTAGAAATAATTAATTCTAGAGATTATCAATACTACTTCAGGATTGTGACTTAAGAAGTAGACAGGAAAATGTTTCTCAGGTCCACGGTAGCTTTAATCCCCCGAAATATCCGTTCTCGTCTTGTATACTACGGCACCAGTAAAGTTACCAATGAAGGAACTGCTGACACAATGTCAATGAGTGGTATGGCAGACGGCGGGGGCACTTCATCAGAATTATCACCTGAAGAATTGCAAAAACAAGTACGACAGGAGTTGGGGAAAGCAGTGGCTGATAATACTGCATTACAGGCTAAAGTGAAGGAATTTGAGGTAAACTTTTCATTTGTTTATCAAATATTTTGGTGTAAATGCATAATTATTCTAATTATCTTCTCTTAAATGGACCCAATTTCTCTCTAGGATCGATATCTCCGTTCATTAGCTGATTCCGAAAACATGAGAGTCCGATTGACAAAGCAAATCAATGATTCTAAGCTGTACGGAATTCAAAAATTTTGTAAAGACTTGACGGAGGTATGTTTTTCTGATTATTGATTTTCTAAATTATTAGAATAACATTATAATGATAAAATAATATTTAAAGGCGAATGTGTTGTAATTGAGATGCTGGTTCGCCATAAATGTTGTACTCTAGATCGAAGACGTTCTTCAAATGGCTATTGAAAGTGTTCCCAAATCTGAAATCAGCGACAGCAATAAACACTTGAAACAACTTTATGAAGGATTAGCTATGACGGAGGCACGATTAGTTCAGGTACCTAGACTTAAATTGTTTTTTAGAAAACTGACCTTGTTTCTTGAATTCATTTAATATGAAGCATGAATTTGATTTTGGATAGGTTTTCAAGTCTCATGGGCTCACACAAATTAATCCAATAAATTCCAAGTTTGATCCAAATGAACATGAAGCTGTCGCACAACAGGTGATCAAATATTAATTCAAATATTTTACTTTATTAGTCGAAATTTTAGCTTTTAGGTTATATTAATGTAGCTTTCAAACTCCACCATGCTGTATTCATTTGACACTGGACAAGAACATCTATTTCTACTACTTACACAGCAGCATTTCTAATTAATATTTCGTAATTACATCCCAATAATTAGATTAGTAATTAGTTGTTGCATTTCTTTTCGATTTTCTATGCAGTTTAGAGATCTTCAATTTGAATTGATGACTTCCTTAGTTTTGTTAAAAATACTAAAATTGTATTGCATTACGTTGTATTACAGGAGGCTGAAGGGAAGGAGTCGGGTACCATAATCTTCGTTTCCAAATTGGGCTACAAACTTCATGACAGAGTTATTCGTCCTGCAGTTGTAGGAGTAGCGAAATAATATTCATGCCAGATTGGTAAATAGGAAATATTTCTTAGTGTTGATATTCTTTTATAATATTTCAAATTATAATTTTTAAAACGTGTGTCATTATAGGACTCTTGACGATTTAAATCATATAAGAATAATTACCGATAAGTATCCTTTAGTTTTTGAGTCTTTATAATTACTAATTACAAATTTGTTGTCACATTTTCTTCAGTTAAAAACTTTTAAATCACTTTGAGCAATCGATGTGCAGCATTACGTCACTGAACGTTCTCATATTATTTCCTACGTACATTGCAGAATGGCAACGTTTGCTACGGGAAGTACAATTATTTCAGAGTTTCAAAAGCAGACGAGATTTTCGGATAAATATTCTTTTATGAATTGAATAGTGCAAAAGTCTTAAATCATTAAATGATTATGGTAATAAACAAACTGGTTACGAAACAATTATTTAAGAATTTTTTATTCGTAGAAACAAATAAATTTCTAATAAGCATCATCTACATCTACATGTCAGTACTGAATTGGTAAATAAAAAAATGTTTAAATTTTTTAAATACACATTTATTCCAAATCGAACTAAACTCTAAATGTTTTTAATTTTTAACAAACGTAAATAGCAGTCTTTTTGAATTTTAATATTGGAGCTAAAACTAGTAATTAAATACTATATGCTAAAATATTGATGGATCAGAAATGTGTGAATTGCTTCGGAGAATATGCTTAAATCTGTTGCTTCTCTCCAATTTTTTCACACTGAAGAATTGAACGGGTAATTGCAAAACGATGGGCATTGGACAGCATGGATTAAAACTTAAAAATAAAGCCAGTAAATTTTTTGGTATGGCAATTCAATCCAAGAAAAGTCAAAAGCATGTTTTGTCATAAAAATAATATCAAGTTTGAAATTTGACGATGTTTAGTATATATTTAATTTCCCGTTTTCGGGCCAGGTAAAAATGTGACCAGATTTTATCCGCAAAAAACAATAATAATGAACAGTTTAGTTAGGTCAGAAGCCAATTATCCACATAGTAAAACAATAGTGAGATTTGTACTAATACGGCAAACCGAAAATGGAGTTAACCTTTATTATAAGAGTAACTATTGAAGTCAAATTATTGGCTTTTTGTATTTTATTTTGATCATGCCCAACCTTTCGGTGTTTAATACATGTCGTAAGTCGGTATACAAATTAAGGGAATCGAGTAAATCACACTAAGCTATAAGATTCACAAAACACTGAATGAAATAACACTTTAGGAATATTTTTAATAGTTCGAACTTAAGCTATCCAAACATTTTAAGTAATTTTGGCCATAGTAATATGGATAATACCCATTTCAAATACAAAATGGAATAAATAGCAATAATATGAAAAAAGTGAGTAAACGTTTTTTTGAACTTCTTCAGTAGCTTCCTTTACTCGCTGACCCATCCGGCTTACGACATACAGTTTACTTAGCTTCTACTGCATCTTCCTACGTTAAGAACGCAGCAAAAATTCCGTGATAGTCGCACGCTCGCACGTGTTGATTGTTAACTGTCACATCCTAATTATTTGAAAAATGTATCATGATCTACCTTAGGTGGTTTTTGTATAACTTTCCATTCTCCAGTGTTGTAATTCATTTGAAAATGTGTTTCTACTGATAACGGTAAAACCGCTCCATCTTTCTGGCGAATGTTTTCTTCGTGTTCACTTAACTTAATTGTAACAATACTTCCCAGTTCGGGGCAAGGATTTTCTGTAAATAAAAATCATTATGCCATTTGTTGTTTATATTCAATTTATCAGAAACAAATTACCAGAAAAAAATATATTTTACTACAAATGCTTTTACTGGAAAAATACTTTCTAAAAATTTTTACCATGTATAAGATAGAAGGTCAAAACATTTTTTACCTCTAGTCCCAGCCATAAACTTAAGAATATGTTCTTTTTCTGGCCTTGTTGCTTTGTTAGCTGTCCGGAAAATTTCTTGAGCTTTTTCCATCAACTCTTTCTACAAGAACAATACAGTTTAAAGTAATTAATCAAAACATGGACACTTTCAATTATTTCTCCACGATTGTATTAAACTTACGGATAAAGTAACGATTTGTTGTGGTGTATGAGTAGGTACTTGTAGTATGACTGTTTTCGTCATCGTTTGGACGGTAGGTACGGGCTGAACCTTTAATCATGTAGAAAATTAAATAATGCTTAAAAATAAATACTTAATTTAATCTAATTATAAAAATCATCATCAAACCTTTCGACCTCCTGGAGATACTGTGGATATCGGAATGTAATTGTTCACATTTGAAACTGATTGGTCTGTACTATTTGGCGTCGGAGGATGATCGTCAGAAGAATTTCGTGAATACGCTGTTGCTTGTTGTGGAGTTGGATTTGCTCCAGCTGGAGGTGTTTGCTGGTACGACGGTGTAGGCGGGGCCACCATTGGAGCTTCAGTTGGAGTAGGAGATGGAGGTTGTCCAGAAGCCGACAGACCAGCTGCGTAATCAGGTGTTTCCTCGTTTGGCATTGCAGCAGATTCCTCGACTGCCAACGTCTTTTTCGGTGTTTCTTCAACATCTACAATAGGGAATTAAATATTCATTTAAAAATAGTAAATACCATTTATTCGTTTTTTTGCACTTAAGATGTGTGTAAATATATTTTAGACGAAAATGACAACGAGGCTTATTTAGGATACCTTGGGCTTTCTTCAGCCTTTTATTGCGAACGAATCCCATGGGTTGCTCAGTGATTTCTAAAAGTTTGACTCCACCCTCCTTTTTACCCGCTGGAGTTCTGGATACTGGTCTTGGGGTGGTTGCTGACGGTGTGGTAGTATTGGGCCGTGCTTGAGGTGTTTGACTTGGTATTCCTTTCAAGGGAGCTGTGAAATACAAAATAATGACATTAAATATTCCCCATCGAAAAGAGTAAAATCATCTGATATTGTTTGTAATGGTAAATACTTGTGTCCGTCATTTTTCTGGGCATTCCTCTAGTTCTTAATGGAATAGTTGGAGCGGGTATTTTCTTGGAGTTAGATTTGGCAGCATCATTAGCTTTTAGTAAAAGCTCTACTCTTAAAGCAGCACATTTTGGCTTTTTCGTCAGTATAAAATCCTTTTCTTGAGGTTTCTATTCATATGACATTTAAATAATTTAATTTTGCACATTGCAGCTATTATTGCAACAGTAAAAATATTTATTATATTGATATGATCAATGATATAATATAATATATATCAATGATATAGAATTATTAAAAGTTTTAACAAACCGTATCGCTGATGAGGGTAGCTAGCGCCATTTTATTTAAATAGTGACATTCCATTGGCAGTAAATCTGTCCGCTTCTTTCTATTTTTAGATCGCATCACTGTCAGAGAACAAATCAAAGAAATTTATAAAAACTGATTTTATTACATAATTTGGGTTTATTTATTGAAAATAAAATGTAATTAATTACTTTCTACGTTTACTTCATTGATGAGATCGTAAAAGATCTTTTTGTTTTCTTCGGGTTCCATGACCTCCAAATTTAGACAAGCGGAAGAAGCGTATGGCTTCATGACTTCTGCCAACATTGAGACCCATTGCTCACTGTCGGCAAGTGCAACTTCCAGAATTTCTTCTAATTCTATTCGCCACTTAAATAAATAAAGGTCATCATTTCAGTCAAGAATTCCAATTTAAAAAATGATGACATGTCATCCATTCATTCATTTTATAACCTTATGTAATCACCTCTTCTAAATTTCTTCTAGGAATATGGAAAAAAGATAAAAGTAGTTTCAGCTTTACTTGCGTCTGTAATTCTATAAAACATTCTTTAATATTTCGTAGAACTTCGGGATTAAATTGAGAACACACGGAACCACTAGTCCAAGGCTCGTTGGAACCAAGTTTATTATGCAACCAAAGGGAAGTGTCACTGTCTCGTACATTAGCCATTGTGAATAATATTACAACTGAAATAAACTAATGTTCGTCGGTTAAAATTTAAGATTATACAAGTAAAGAGAGCAATGTTATGCTAGAAATGCATAATATTCAAACGGACTCAGAAACAAAATTCGTAAAACTTTGCTTCTGTAGGCTCTTCTCCCGTCCGCCAATCACATCCACGCACTCATCTTCACTGCCCTCTTGTCCAGTTTCCTTCGTTTAGTGCAAGTAACCAGTTTCCACTTGATGCTCTGTACTCATTTCTATCTATAGGTGGTCTCAATAACTCCATTCGACTTCTAATCCTAAGGATAATCCTTCTTTTCACACAGCATGTGGCCCTATAATAAGTAAAAATGCGTAATTGCAATGCTAATACTCCAATTTTCCAATCTTAAACGATAACTTGAATACGAATGTTAAAAGTCAAAATGTACTGTATTAAATAGAACAACTTGTTGTAAACGATAATTTATAATATTATAAGAGGGAATTACTCTCTAAACGACTTGTTGTTTTCACTTATTTAGTGTTTGTAATTAAACAAAATCTGGATGACTAACTACTCGATTGAGTTTACAAATCAATTTAATTTTCTTTACTTTAAGCAACACTTATAAACAATCTTATGCTAATATTGCGTGACGAAGTAGCAATTGCCATGTACTCTCAGATTAGCTGATTATATAAGGAGTACTTTTAGGAAGGAGTGATCTCCGTGTAAGTCATTTCATGTATCGGAATAACTTTAAGACTGGCTTGACAATATTATTCGTCGCAGTTTATATTTTAAGTCCGCACAATTTACAGTTGTTATTATGCATAAACTTTTAATTCCATTGAATAATACAATTGACGCGTGTACACTTGTATTGTAACTCGTACTATGATCAAATACATAATTAATTAATATTTTTAGAAGCTATACAATGTGAAACGATACGCTTCTTCATGCCATACGTATGTGATCTTTCTCAAATGGAAAAACTTTTTATTTTGTCTCCAGGGTTTTGGTTTTTATAATCTTTCATAATTGCATACATCTACTATGCTGATAACAATTTGCAGTGTTTTACTACCCAATGGCTGCAGCCTAAAATTGAATAGGGTCTGGCTGAAACTACGTTTAGACTTAGTATATATAGTGGTCGGAATCGGAATACATAGGAACCAATTACACTTATGTTTTGGCCACTACGGACATTTTAACTTCACCTGAAATTTTTTATCGGCTGGATTAAGTGAAACAAAATCGGACTGAGTAAAACATTTGCAATTTATTGGCGCATTCCTTATCAAATTTTAGAGTTTGAAATAGTTCGTCGTTTCTACTCTAAAATGATTTTTAAAAGCTGTCTCAAGTTATACAACTTATTTAGTTTGAATTCTGACAGATTTCCATTTTGTTGAATATGAGCCTTTAGGTTGTTACTTACTACTTCAGTTGTTCAGTATTTTTTGTTTTGGTATAAAGTAGTAAAAATGATTCTTTTTGTTCTCTATTGTGTTTCCAATTTCTATTAAATTTATTTTAGTACATAGTTCACACTAAGCAGCAAAACCTTTCTGCATTCCGTACCTACAATTATAAATACTACCATTTTTAGTAGTTGCTTTTAAGAGTCTAATTCTCTGAAAATGGAATTGAATAGATAGGAAGTATTAAGCCTGCCCTGATATGATTCCCTGAACTCAAGTGGAATAATAATGTATTTATGCAAGTTTATATGTAAGACTATGTGTGCCTGCCTATACAGATAATTATTACTCATGTATGGTCTTCGAAATGCATTCCATATTTCTATGATGCTAAGTAATATAGAAAAGGGAAAAATAACATTTTGACACTGCGTGCATGGTAATATAATTATTATGAACTCCAAAAGAGAAACCAATTTGTATCTCAAAAACTCTTCAAATATTCGAATGATATTATAAATACTTGAATTTGCAAACTTGAGACACCAACCCAACAGCATAGCATAATATATAAATATTCTGATTTCTGATGAATGAAATGATTTCATTGATTGATATTTATAATTCAATCAATGGTGATTTAAACTTTGCTTTTAAGTTACAAAAGAAGAAGTGGACTGCGTGCAAGGAAAAATTGTTGCCTGCATATCATAATTGGTTAAAAGTCTTAAAACCTTCAAAAATTTAAAGCACTTAATGTAAATAGTAAAAGTACAGAATTCATTACGGGCACCTGATGTATGGGAATACTCTCAGGTAATTTAAATATCTAGATTTATGAAGTGGCCGTTATGTGCATTCAAAAGCAATTTTTCTCATTTCTATGGGTATGTTCGGTAAACTGTGATTGCCGAAGGAAGAAAATTAAGTTTGACAAAGGAAAGGACATGCCGAGTTAAGGAAGCCATGAGGACAGAATAGAGTTACTAAAAGTATCTTTAATTATAAATAATAAATGACAATAGTGTCAAAATGCCCTATATCCTGTAGCAATGAGTAATTGAGAGCATACTGTATATACTCCTATACATACATTCAAACTTTCATTATTGACACAACCTTTGATGAAAAGTATTATCTAGCATTATACCTGAAATAAGTATGGAAAATGAGGTATTTACCAAAGTAATGTTACATGCAAACTCTATCCTATTGTACTTAGTTCAAATAACCTACTTAACATAACCTACAGAAATTATTCCTCTACTCAGTACAGAAATAATTTGGGTATTGGAATTGCTATCTGTTCAACTTCAACTGTACAAGCTGAAAAATAGATACATAAATATAGATCACACGGCACGGTATTATGACCAGTGTCGTATTTACAATGAGTCTTGAAAGGGACTGAAACAGAACCCTATAGCCTTTGCAAATACTGTTGCTCCTTTTGTAAAATTTCATAAAAGATTGACGATTTTGGAAATTTGAGCAGTTTTGACAATAAAAGGCCAATGGATTGGCAAAACGGCAAAAGTAGAACGTGATAACTTGTATAATAAATCATTTCTGAACTACTAAATTATAAATTTGGGGAAAGGTCTGCAATCCCTAAAATTCCGATCATATACTGGCCTTAGCCTGATTACCAATGACAAGAGTGAGTTATGATTTACAAGTTACAAGCACTAAACCCAAAAGGCTTTTTGTGAACAAATATAAGAAAATCAGTAAGTTTTATAAAACAAACACCGAAAAATGTTGCTTGTAAAATTCGTGGTAAATATCAATAAAAGAGATACAGAGATATATATTACACTAGTTATACTTTCTACTAATACCTCGTGTATAAAGATGATGATAATAGGGTTACACACATCTACATACATTATAGTCTGCCCTGAAATGTAACTACGGGGTTGTGCCTTGTGCCTAAGTTAAAGTGGGTACTTACGTGTAAGCTCCAACTAGTGTCAAGATACATATTCAGATGTAAGTGTAGGTCATAGGCCCTAATGCACCCTTGTGAAATTGTCTCCGGCCGTCTAGTGACTTGATTCCTGAACCTTTATACATATCAAGATCCACAATCGCTACAATTGATGATAAAATTCTTAAGCTACTTAGCTTTTTACACATGTAAACTTTCCATTCCTCTCTTGTTACACTTGAGCAAAATTTAGAATCCCTTCTAAACTTTTGTTAAGACTGTCTGTCAAACTGGACCTTGCTAGCTCTCATCATTTCATGCTCATGACTCATGACATACAGGACATAAAATATAATCTGCTGCACACTCAGTTGCATGCATTTGCAACTTTAGCTCGCTTATTTTCAACATGTACATGAAGTTTAAAAATATCAGTCAGCAAACGGAAAAGTAATTACTTTTGACTGTATTGATTCCTTGATGGCAGTAGTTTAATATTTTTCTAATTGATTCAGACTTTTAGTTGCAATTTTAATTTATGTCACAACTCGCTGAGTTGATCCTATAAAATTAATTCTATCTTATAATATAAAAACCACTGATTCAAGAATTCGCAAACATAATACTATTTTAAGGAATTTATGTCACTTTTACCCCATTGCAGTGTAAAGCGATAAAGGAAACTTCATTTTGTAATTAAATAAAACTATATTAATATGTTTTGTTAAAATAATTACCAGATTTCATCAAAATCATACCAAAAATATCGTACAAGAGCAGTTCTATATACTAAAAAGCATAATTCTCCGCCTCTGACGCAAAAAATGCCCTTTTCATAAGCACAAGAATACTCAGCCGCAACTTGCTCATAATATTCATGAAAGTTACACTTCCACTTTTATCAAAAGCAGATGCAACAGATATCGTATCTTGCCAATGTCGGGATGCGGATTTCAGAAATGAATTCATTTTCATTGTTTGTCCATCTGTCGCTTCTACCAACCTTTGAGATAAGGACAAGCCACCAACCCTCCTAACGAATTTACCCGTCTAGCGTCTCGATAAAATAGCATGCATTTCATAATATATTATTGCGTCTGCTTGCGAGAAGTGCGCGCCCCTTCTTATGTAGACGGCATGGTTAGTAATGTGTTCCAGTTCCTGCTAACTAGCTAAGTTAATCTATAAGCTCATTGACATAAAAGTATTAAATGATGAATCATAATAGAGATTATTAAATTTTAGTATTTCATAGTCGTTATCTCTATAAAATATATTTTTCTAGTTATAATATTAAGATCATTAATTACAGCATTTATTTACAGCATAGCAAGTAGTACATACTAATTCTATAATCTAGTTAACGACCATGGCAATTTTAATGTCAATTTACATATTAATGACAACTAAAATGCATTGCAAGGAGCCTATGAAAAGCTTTTGTGCACAACATAGTTTAATTATAATACCATCCATCAATAATGGTAAGGCTTGTTTCGGTGCTCTATTGAATGTAATAACATAGTCTATATGAAACTAATCATTGAGCAAGAGCAATAAATCAAATCCAATTAAATTGTATAAATCGAAGTTCGAATATCGAAATAATTCCTCCAGAAAACTCGGTTAGAACTTAAAATTTCAGAATCAGGAATATTTAGATTGTTAAGAGGATGTATTTACTATTTATGGCTTCAATTGTATTTAATTGCTCATTCATGTTTGGCTCGATAAAATAAATGGTGACTTCTTTACATGCAAACCGGATATAAGCCTCAGCGACTTCCAGGGTCGACTTCATAGAGTTCATCAACATTTCGCTTTACAGAGTTTGCAAAGTTCCATGTACCCTTGCTTAATGGTACTTACACGCATATGCATGTTAGCCTTGAAATTCCTAAGACTTAAATCATAGAAGCTACCATGTAGTGTCTAGTTTTATTAAAAATATTAAGTTAGAGAGATGGAGCATTAAGTTTTATATATGGTTATGTAATGTTTCGATACAAAAATGACAATATTTCCAATGAAATAAGAATATAAAATCAACGTTCTTTATTTGCAAGAGACTGACAAAGAGACAGATAAGAACTCGCAGTGTACACAGTGTATATAAATAAATAATTTCATGTTATTCATTACTAAATAATAGACACCTCCACTAAATACACATTACAGAAAACAATAGACTCCACCTTTAGAAAACCAAATGTTGAATGCCTATATAGGTTTTAAAATTCAATAGTAAGGGTTCCTATATCATATATATTATAGTTCTTGATAATTCTACACATACTTTACTTCAGAAGCAATTTTGTGATGTATAATATAGCAAATGGAACAAAGGAAAGATTGCACAAGTTGCCCAACAAAACTGCTCCAAAAATATTTACATAATGAATAGGGACATGTGTATGTAGGTAGTAGTTCATGATAAGCATATTGAAGTAGCCTGCAATAATTGACTTGTATTCTAAAGGGGCTTAAAAATGCATAGATATACGAAGGGAATCAACAAAATGGTAAAAAGGAAACTAAAGCTAATATGCAATCTCAATCAATATCTGACTGAAGGAAATATGCATGAAAGCAACAAGCATCAAACCCAAAAGCCAACGAACAATAACTGAAAGAGAGGACACTAATTACTTGGAGTCGTTATTCGTTAGAGTTGGATAGATCTATCCATGTAGATACATATACATGCAGAATGCAGTGCATTGGTGTTAATAGATAGATTCGACTGTATGTATGTATGTAATGTATTGCTAAATATAACGATCAACAGGACTGGAACTCGAAACCTCCTCTTCTTCTGAACTTGCCACCCGACCCGACGGTTAATACCTAACAATAAGTGAACTTTTGTTGATTAACTGCGGGAAGCCAGGGAAGGACAGAGAACAGAGGCCAACAGCCGAAGAAAAGCCTCGTTGTTGATGTTTGCAGGAGAAGCGCATGCTCAGGTGAACCAAAGGTCTCTTCAAGTACGGAATCCTTACAATATTTGGGGGATGGGACTTCTAGGACCGTTGACCGTACTCATTTGTTGTGTCTCTCTCTAAAATTCGTTGAAAGAGCAACCTCCCTTGTATAAGGTACTCTACTGCTCTGTACCGTAATCTGTAAAAGTAAGCCAAAACTGAACTGACCAACTAAAGCAAGTAGGGTAGGCAGAGTAGGTAGGACTAGGATAGGAATTGCTCTTCTGTCTGGGAAGAACAACTTCTTTGTGTTCAGATTTATTAACTAAAAGCACTGAAACAATTATTTTACATGTAACTACAATCAAGTGAGCGTTATTAACACAATCCGTCAGTTTACTCCCGATTCAGTCTGCTTATTAAATGGTATATTTCCTTTGTCATTTTCTCTGTATTTGACTAATCATTTTTGTTGCTTTTTGCATTGTTTGAGACTCGAGAGTCACATGACCAACGGTCAACACATTTTTCGCAAGGATTCTGTACTTTTAATCTTTTAATTCAGTTAGTCGGTTTTTGTGTCAGATTAAACTCTTGTAACTTGAATACTTTGTTTCTATTGGCTTCTGATTATGTAGTTTATCATTTTTAACCGCTTTATCAAAACCAAACGACTCAGATCCACTGTTTGTAGCAAACTATGCATGTACACAAAATATTCTTTGACATAATTCTTTTCTAGCTATGTCTATCCACATTAAAACCACTACTAGAAGGCCAATGATAATCATCATTGCACATGGAACTTATTTGCCTACTTTTGATAAACTCCTTATCTCACCAAAAGCATACAGTTTACACAAAAACACAAGTATTACTATTGCAGACATGGAAAACACAACTTCCAAGAGTTCTAAGTAAAACTAATTGCCACCCAATTTGGTTCATTCTTTGTTCCATGAAAACCAAATTATTTGGTTTCCTACCGTTTTCTTAACACGTTCTCAGTTAAATTGTGTGCATTTTATAAAATAAAAGTTACATTTAGGTTGGTGGCTTCTAAATATACAATGTTGAACTATTTTCCAAAATTTTCTGTCATTCCTTTTTGTATATTTACCTTTTCACTTATACAAAGTTTAATTTACATTTTTTTGCCGTTACTGAATTACTATGAAAAAGTCTGACATTTAAAAATATTCAGGTAGAATAGCGTAAAAATTGAAATGAGGATAATAAAGGAAATAATAGGCGGGAGAGGGAGAAAATAGATAGCAGATCGATACTCTTTTGTTCCAAAGCCAATATTTCGATCGAATGTGGTTATAAGAGTCGTTCTGCTTAAAGTGTGCTAATAATAGGAATAATATTTTCCATTTTTAGAGTCAATCCCTGCGCATTTTGGAGCCAAAGGTGGATAACAAAAACGAAATGAGCAAAACATCTCTTCCCGTCTCTACTTCTCCTGTCACATCGACTCGTACCGTAAAAAATGCTAGTAGGCCTAGTCGATTGTTCCGAACTACATCCTGGTCCCCATCCGGAATGGACACCGATGCTCCATTGGTTAGTTTGCTAATAAAATTTCATAAATCTTGACTTTATATAACTTCATCAGTTAGTTAATAATTGACTGTTTCGTTTTTCAGGATAAATTTGCAGCCAGTAAAGAATTTGCTCAGTTGCTGACCTTACCTATTAAATATCAAGAAAATTCAGAGAATGCGTGTGGCAAGGAAAATGAAGATGCTGGATACTACTCACGCAAACACTCTTTGGCAGACAGCGAAGAATTTAACTTTAAGGTACCTCTATGGACACTGAAATTCATAGTATTTGGAAATGACATTGCTTATTACATTTTACTTGCTATAGTGTTTACATTGGCTATATAGTAATTACTAATATTAATATCATTTAATCATTTAGCGTTTATATTCTAAGTAATTTTCTTTATCTATTTTAGGAAAGTGGGGATGGCTTTAAGCGCCCTATCCCTCCAAAAGACCCTAGCACTCCTTTGCAGTCAAAGCGAGCAAAATCTGCACTACAAGGTCAATGGAATGGTTCTCCCACGAACATGCTTGCGTCGTTGCATGTCGGTGACAATTCTTCCCTTCCTACTCAAAGTAGCCTTCCACCTTCACCGAAAACAGAAATCGGAAATATATTAAATAATGCTCGCCTGTACATGAGATCCCAATCGGAATCTGCTGTGAAACATGCAGTTGAAATTAGTAAGATATTTTATACCATATTATCTTAAATTATTTTAAATAAACTTATCAGAGAGAATGGTTTTAATATCTCCAATGTAATTTGATACACCCCGAAAATTATGTTTAACGGATTCTTATCAGTTTCTTACATAGTCCATAAGTAAATTATCAATACTGATGTGTTTGATTGTTGCAATATGATTTTAGGCAGTACAGACCCCCTTTTAGTTGGAGATTGTTCGCAACGTTATCTGCTGCCGGTGAAAAGCGATGGAAAGCATGACGACCTTAAGGAAATTGAAACCGAAACGGTCGCTGATCTGCTGAACGGGAAATATACATCAGAGATAAATAGCTTTATAATTGTAGATTGCCGTTATCCGTATGAATTCCAAGGGGGTCACATCAAGGGCGCTGTAAATTTATACACCCAACAGCAAGTTAACGCTCATTTTATGGAGAAGAAAACTTCGAAAGCTATGGGAGAGACAGAACTAAAACGCGACATAATTATATTTCATTGCGAGTTTTCGTCGAGGAGAGCTCCGAATCTGTAAGTGTATTTTCTAAAATAGAGTTGATTGTAAAAATAGATTTAGAATAAATTATCCCCTTTTTTGCTTTCAGGTGTCGTTACTTACGGTCTGCAGATCGATTATGCAATGCTTCTGTATTTCCAGCTCTCCATTATCCTGAACTGTATATTTTGTACGGTGGATATAAGAATTTTTTCCAGAGCTATGGAACATTTTGCGAGCCACAATATTACAGAACTATGCTTGATGAGAATCACAAAGAAGACCTCAAGCTTTATAAAAGCAAGTCAACGAATGAACTTGTGGCAAGTAAGCCAAAGTCTATGAGCCGGTTTCCCCGCTTTTCCTCTGCCACAGCAATGAAACAACCCAAATTCTAAAACCTTATCCATATTAGCAAAGAAATTGTATACAAAAGTTAGTTAATAGTATAGTTTGTCCTGATGTTTGAGCATCTTTAATTAATACGCTTGCGGACCTAAGTATATGTTCAGTCAAACCTTAAATTATAAATTAACGATCTCGAAAATTGTGTCACGCTTCAAGTTTGATGCTCGATCTCGGCCACTTTATGCCCCTTTATTTGTGAAAAGTGTTTTGTGATTTTAGCTTGCCTTGTTTAATTTGAATAATGCAAATCTGCAATAAGGGTTTGTTTCGAACATTGTCTCGGTTCATATTATATGATGTGCAATCAGTTAACGTTATTAATTATTTATATGACTCGTAAAACTTTGATTTGACAACCTGTTAATTATGTTACGCAATTTCTCTAAGAAATATGGTATTGTACGCCTTCTATAATTAGTAGAAATGCGAGTTAAGTGTATTTCGTTTTTAGAATACTTGAGTTCTCAGGATTTAAATATGCAATGATGAGAGTGTAGAATAAGATAACTATTTTGGGTTAACTAATTATTAATTTAAGATTATGTTAACGTAGGTAGGGCCACATAAGTATTCTAAGTACTTATTGTCAATGAGGACGTTTTGACAAGTTTGCTCACGAAAGTTAAATTTTAGTGTATATTTGTTTATAATAATATTATATTTGGTTGGGGTGTAACCAAGATAAAGCAACGTTCCTTTTTTTGGCGTGTAATGAGTAGAGACACGAATATGTATGTAGTGTAAAATAATGAGTACAATACGAAATATGCCAATAATATTTCTAGACTTGGATACTTATAGTTTTTTTGTAGCTCTTTTTCACGTAGGCTGTAGAAAATATTATATATCTTTGGCGAGTAAACTTAATTACCGGGATTTGTTATTTATGAATATATTCTTTAAGGGGGAGTTATTTTATGTACTTTATTTTTGTACGATCCTCGTCTGACCCACAACTAAATGTGGTTGGATGGAATAATTATCAAAGATGGCCATACTACAATCACTGAAATAATGACGCTTATATTGTATTTAAAGGGCAGGAATATTTAAGTTCAATTTATTTAATTTAGTATACTAAATATTGTATTTTCTATAGACCAAAAGGATTATTTTATTCTTTAACCGACGCCAACGGCCAACTAGTGTTGACCGTTGTATCTATTAGACTAGATATGAAAGGGAGACAACTTAGTAGTGCAAGCCTGGATAACTATCTGGCCTGCTGCGTAAAAGGGTATGCGATATGCTGCCGACAAAGTGTAAAACTTGCAAGCAAGCAAGTCAAGTTGCAATAATGTAATTGCATACACATGATTTATTTCCAGCTTTTCTCAATTATGTTATACTAGGTGATGAGATCTTTGTAATTATTCCTTAACAATATTCTGTTAGCCACGTAAGGTAATGCACGACATCACATTATTAACTAAATAGCACTAGAGATGGGTAATTTTACATTTTACTTAGTTATGCATGCATTAATGGATCTTCCCCATAATTTTTGTGTGTTGTGTCGTTTGTTTGTTATGTGTGTTATTTATTGTTTGGTTGTTAATTGTATATTATACTCTATTATTACACACTTCACCTTGAGTTAAAAATCCAATTATGTACAAAAGAAGTGCAAATCAAAATTGTTCTTCGAAGTACGAATGCAGAAGTGTACCATTACCCCACATCACTTTAATTAGCATGTGCATTTATATTTTGCAAAGCATATATTACTATATTGATGTGTATGTTTAGAAACAAAAAAATGTGCTACTGCAGTTATATACTTTACATATTCGCTAAGCAGTGCATTAAAATGTATTGCTAAATTAAGAACAATATTTACGTGTCAATAAAGTGTGTTCAGAAAACGGCTTTGAAACTTTATGAAGCATAATCCAAGATAAAGTAAATTCGTTTACGATAATAATATAATCTACTCCCTGCAAAAATGATATTTTATAGGTGCGAGACTGCAAATGCATTCTTCTGGGATGAGTGTTGAACCTTCTGGACATTTTCATGACATTTATGCTTAGGTTTGTACGTTGGCTTTCTCAAACATGAAAAGAATTTGTTCTGAGAAGGAAATCACAGACAGGCGGGATAAATAAAAACGTGGGAAAAGTTGGAATGTATTCAAGCGGTAAAAAATCTTGACGTTTATCGATTCCAAGAGTACGTTACAAAATACAGTTATCTGTATGCATGTGAGTTGATGTAAATAAGTCTAGGCATGGCATTAGCATACCTTTTAGTATCAACAAACTATCATGTTGGGCTATCTAGTCAGTAGTAGAGTCAACTGACTGAAGCTAAAAGTTATCGCCAACTCGGCCTACTTCCCTGGACTGGAAGTTTTTGGTTTGCTGTTAAAGGTTAGGTGATAATAATAATATAAAACTGGTTCTGTTTACTTTTTACTCAAACATTACAATTGACAATTCAAATTATTTCTTTACAGCTTTGTTATTTTGTAATTTTGATTTGTCTATGATAAGAGTGACGGAATTTCTAGCGAAATGAAATTGATTTGAAAGTGATTACGAACACATTGGTATTTTTATCAAGCTCGTTGACTTTTTTGTTTACTTCTTAAACAATTATATGTGTATTTAAATAAATCCGATATGCCATTATTGCAAATCATGCAATTAACTCGTTTTCTTTGTCTTTGGAATTTCAGAAAAGGTATTCGAGATGAAGGAGAAAAAGCCTACCAAAATGTTCAGTATGCATGTCTTGGGGTCAGCAATTTCAATTTTGCTGTTGTGTTCCAACTTATTGGCAGATGTGCCAAAGTTTCAAATGGCAAACATAGATCAACGTGTTGCGGCTGGGAAGGATCAAATGGAAAAAATCCAAAACGTCATGGCAAGATCAAAGTTTCCTAGACATGGCGAATGCTGGAAATCGGTCCTTCGAGACCTTCAAACTGGATGCGCAATGCTGACAGAAGAAATTCAGTCAAAATTGGCATTTGCTTTTACATCTTGTTTTAGCGAAATGCTCGGGCTACCACCATACCTGTGTGAAAAGTCTACACCAATCTCCGATTGCGTTCGTAATCTTGACCAAACGGGAATGAATACATTTCGGGACTATTTCCTTCATACTCAAGATATGTGCTTTTACATCCAGCATGAAATGTGGCAAGAGGAAACAGATAAAGCAGTTAATGAGTAAGTTCCAAATCAAAAAGAAAATTTTGGTTACTTTATACTGTTTGTAAAAATGTTTTTAATTGTGTTTTAGATTGACAAATGTTGCAAATACAGTCACCAAAAATATCCAAGACACCCAGTCTGCTCAAGAAAAAATTCTTAACTCCCAACAAGAATCATTAAAAGTTCAATCAGACCTCATGAAAGATAACAATGCTTTGTACAATGCAGTTCTGAAGTTCAAAGATGTGTTTAACGAGTTCAAGTGAGAATTTCTACTTCATTTACTTTTCTAATGAGTAATTAAAATGGATATAATATTTGCTAAACTTGTTTTGTTTTAGACATTCAGCAGATGAGCATCGCCTGATATTTCTCGAAATTTTTGAAAAGCTGAGCAAAATGCAAACTTTGGTTTCGTGGATTCAAGGAGAAATGTCGTTATTAGATACCATGGGTTTTTATTTTACTTGCCTTGTTTTTGGAATCCTGGCTACAGCTACTAAAAGATCTCGACATGCTCGATTCTATATAGTTCTTCTCCTCATTTTATGTCTTGCGGCGGAACGAATGACATTTTCTTACTTGGCAGAAGTAGACGATCCTGCATCGCCCGTTAATACATTTTACCAAGTCATAATATTTTAAAAACGGTTAGTACCTACATGGTAAAATAAAAGTTTTATTTTTTATTCAAACAGGAAGATATACAAATCTACATCTGGTACATTCGTCGCAGCGCTGCAATTTTGGGGATAGTAATATTAGTTGTGGCTACTGCTAATTATCAAGATATTCAAGTAATGAATTCGAACATGCTATTTGAGATGAACACTCAAATGCACCATTTACTCCAGTTTGTAGAGGGTAATTTATTTTTCTATACTTTGCCCGTTCAAGTTATTATATACCTTAAAATCTTCAAATTATATATATATATATTCGTATATCTAGAGCTTCAGAAAAAAATGCCATCAACAGGAAACAATCTCGCGCCTATAAAGCACAAAAATTCGCTTAGTAGCGATGAAGACACGTTGTCTGTATCTTCCAAGTCATCACGAAGCAGCTCTAGTGGTAATTCATTTAGCAACTACTCGACCGACACCGAAGACTCTTTAGATGATTACGAAGTCCAGGATACGGAGATAAATCATTTGGATACTAAAGTTCTAAGTGGCATTGAAAATGTACCCCATGGAAATCCTCTAGGCAGTTCCACGGTTAGTTTGCAATTTAATCTCATTTTTATTGAAATTTATGCAAATTCTGAAATGTCTCTTAAAGTATTTTTGAAACCCAATTCTGTTTTTTGCTATTTTAGCCAAATGGATCATCGTACAACCTCCGTGCACGAAAACCAATAACTCCTAATCCGATTTTAAAATCTGAAGGTGCATCTGATTTTGCAAAGGTGATCAAACAGTCACGAAAAATTTCAGTGCAACGTAATCGCTCCGTCAACTATTACTCCTCTGACGATGACTTTTTTTAAATACGCTTATCAGTTATTCGTATTATTTATTTGCATTTATCAGAAAGTTTTGTAATATTTTGGGCAATAAATATAATTTATTGCATGTTCCTATTTTACAGCTTACAAGCCAGACCTTTTTCGAAATACTAATGTGTTTTAGCATGAACTATAGTTACTTTTATTTACTATACTAAATAAACAATCTTTTAATGTCATCTTCAATTAAACTTAGGTTACTTTTTTATAGGCATTTGCTAATTTAAAAACTGATCAAGCATTTTATTTTGGTTCTCTAACTGATTTACAATTAAGTAGTAGTTTTTTATGCGTTGAAATTATTTTGTAATACTACTGTCTTATTTTGAACAGTAATATAAAATGTAATGTTACAGCATAATAGCGATAATAGTTTAGTTTTTTATTTCTAAATCAATATAATTTGTATCATTGGTTTATCCAAGTCTTTCTTTATAATGAAGTACTTATTAAATATTTTAGTTTAGTACCCATGTACAAAATACATTTGCTCTTTCAAAAACGTGATAACTGATTATATCCTACATCATGATATTTATAAATATATTGTGCCATTGCATTGCTGATATACATTGTACCTTCAATTTATCCTTGTATAAATTGATTATTATTATTATTAAGTAATAAGTATAACTTTGTAATTCGAAAATTTAACAAATGTTTGGATAAGGTGTCTTGAAGGTTACTCTTTGTAAAGGCTCTCAGATGCCTGCATAACCATATGACCGTATGGTGTGGTCGGCGTATTTAATTACTATGTATCTCTATGTATTTTTATGCAAACAGGGCATGCAATAATGTGTTAATGTTAGGAAATCATGCATGTAGAAATAATTTTTTAATTTTAAAAATTAAGTTTTTATATTTCTCTCTATATGTTCATGCACTGAGTGGGCTTTTCCTTAATGAATTTAAAAAAATAAATTTAGTGTACTTCAATATCTGTCTTTTTAATTTTTTGGAATAGGAAGCTCGAACTATAACTTAGGTTTTATTTTAATAAATGATTATGAGTAATAATAATGGCTCCACGAATAGTACGTCAATGTTTTTATTTGTCTAAAACTCGGGAAGCACTATAAATATGTAATAATGCATTATATTCAAGGATATGAAATGCACATTCGCATAATGATAACAACACATATTAAAAGTAATACAACAGGCTAATTATCTGTAGTACTGTAACAGTACTACTGTTTACTTAACGAAACAGATAATAGACAATTATACGGCTAGGTGAATCCGTGATTCGTTGTTTCAACAAACTAAATACATCACATGTTTAGTAATTTTGCTCATTGGGGTTTAATGGTATTGAGAAAAGTTTCATCATTTCCTAGAAGGTGTACATGAACGGAAAGAGACTACCGCATACCGAACCTAAGCACTAATACCGTGATACCTACTTTTCTTATCTTCTCCTCAGTCAAGGAATATTTTGGTAAATGTATATTCTACAACGATTGTTTTAATATTGAGTAAAAATATGAATGTATGCTTTAGCTAGACCTTCATCTAACTTAAGATATAATATTATTAGTATATAGTTTATAAATAACAGGTAGCAATAGTAATTATGATAAACTCTTCAATCTTGGAAAAGATTATTAAGGATAAATAAGGTAAATCTTGTAAAAAGTACTTTAGAAAAATATTATCACTCATGAGACTAAAAAGACTATTTTACATAAAATGGCTGGCTGAAAATAACCAAAAAATTTGCCATAACAGTTAAGTATATCTACATAAGTTACGCCATTTGACATTTCCTAATTTTACTTTACATCTCATTGTAATAAATCCTTACACAGAACCACAAACATCCGAAGTTAAAAAAATTCTACCGTGCTTGTGCCTATTTTGCCAATCATAGCTACTATTTTATAATTTAATAGAATCAAATGACAAAGTTTCTTTCAAAAGAAAATATTGTGCATAGTAGTACACTTAGTAGCATATTAATGTGCGGCAACGGACTTATTTCGAAAAACAAATCTTGACAAATAGAAAGTTTTTGGGGGATTTCCCACTTCAATATTTGCCTTGTCCCTGGATTTTCACTGCAAAACTTGGATAACTTCTTTCGTTCGTATCTTCGGATGTAAAAATTCATAACGAAGTACAGGTGTAAAGTAAGTAGAATTCAAATCAAAAAAGTCAGGACCAAAGGTACACTTGCTACAGAACATCCACTACATCATTAGCTATTATAGATACCTATACGTACATAGTTTAGGATTTGTGATGGTTTCGAAGAACGAAAATTATGTACCGCTACCGCCTGTTGGAAATTTTGTCCGATCAGGCTCTTTTGTTCAACTCACTATCTTATAAATAAACACACAATATTAATAGATGCAGATAGATCGACAGTTAGTACAACTTGTCACTAACAAACAGAAAGTACATATAACATACGTATTATGTACGTATACACGTATGTAAAGTTCATATGTGTATATTCACACTACTAATACGTTTATTTAAAACAGCCATATTTTTTATAAATAAATCCTTTTAACCCTCGAAAAAGATCATCCCAGTATTTATGTAATTGTCGCAATCTATCACTTAACTACTGTGAGACAACACACCGAAAACTATTTTCTGCCGTATGCTATTTTTAGGGTTACGCTTGGAAATGTTTGTATAGCATTTATTTTTATAATTGAATTACAGTGTGTATAGTTATCTCTATGCTAGAGGTATACATATCTACGAAGAAATCTACCGCATAATTAAATACGTCTACATTTACTTGAATTTTGTGGGTAGTCGGTACATGTTTAATAGCAAATCAGAATTACCAGATATCCAACAATTATTAGTGTATATATTTGTATTTGCTACCAGTTAATCCTACTAATAAAGTCTACTATAATATGTCAGTCTGTGCTTGCGAGATACATACTAATGTACTATCGTACTACGTACATATTTAGACATAATCTACTACTAAGGCGCATAAAAATAATGCGTTACTATTTAAATAATGGACTGAATCAATGTCATCCACAATAAAGGTTCGTTTATGGTACGTGACCGAAATCACCCTGTTTTTACTACTGCCATTTAAATCACTTGGACATTTTTTAACCATAACAATATTCCTCTAAACAATTCTCCTACTTACTTATCTTTAAAAGCACATACAAAACGATTCCGAAAAATCATAAAGATAATTATTATTATATATTGATGAATCCTTACACATCGTTCTAAATGTTAAAGTTGCTAACGTACGTTACGTAATCATAATGACAATGACTATCGGAATAAGGACGTCTGAATATGTCACAGTCTAAAAATATATCTTACAATTAGTGTGCGCTTCACAGATTTAAACTCTGCACCTTATTTCCATAATTAATAATATTATCTATATTCGATGTAGAGATATTTGTCTGCTAAAACGGCAGGACTAAGTAGGTCGAAACTCTAATGAAACCCCTTTTCACTCTTCCACCATTCCAAATCTTTCTTTTGCTACTTGTGATGCAATTACTTTGCCTAACGAAAAAAGTTAGGATATCTTCAGTAGGTACCTATCAAAAATAATTAGAAACTGCCTAATCTCCAATGCTCATCTGTTCATTGTACATCCATGAACAGCAAATCCTTTAATTATAAGTTCTAGAAGCTGGCAGTTATAGTGTGGCTAATCATTCCACGTATTTACCTATTGCGTTTTCTTATTTCTGTTCACATTGACACTAAAATAAAAAAGGTCAAGTACACCATTTCACTCAAAAGGCTTTGCCTCTAATAGAACTTGCTGAATTAGAAGACAAATATTCTCTACTCGTACTCACTTTGGGTTTCATTTACATAATATACTACTTGCTAATACTTAAATTGCTAGTGATACTTATCGTTGTAATTTCTTATGGCTATCATATGGGGCGTTCCATATTTCGTTCTATCATCATAAGACGTTAATAATCATAATAATGATCCGATCCTTATGCCGAATCCTTCTAATCACATCAATTTAACATCCTGTCACACTGAGACATATAGTTGCTCTGTCTCAACCGTCAATTGCCAAACTCATACTAAGATGTTTCCTTAGTTCATGAATATCCTTTTAGTAAGTCAAATTCTGACCTCGCCCAGAAAATACTTGTATTCATTATTTCTTAATGCATAACTATAAATCAGAAAAATACTAATATCCGTAGGAGATACAATTGCAGTTGCAATTTTGGAAATATTGATTTGAGCTAATTCTAAATCTACCGTAATAAACGTAATCTATTGTCTATGTATAGTACATATAATATTTAAAAAGTAAATTATATTTTTGGACAAGTACAAATGATTCGCTCTTTAAAGGTAGCGTTTCTCGCGACTGAGTCATTTTTTTAAACGTTGTTACATACATGAAATGAAGTGATAAGATTACATTCTGACATGCAGAAGCAATTTACTTCTTTCTAGCACATAAATCTGATTGAGCTAGTGTAGATTGAATGGCAGCTCCCTTAAATCATCTTTGCAATGATCGAGTTCAACACAAATCTGTATCAACAATCAGCACAAGTGGGGAATATTGTGCTACGATTTTTAAGTTTTTCGTTGATATATAACTATAAATAAACATGATTATAGCTGCACAATTTTTAGATCTTGAAAGCCAAGAAACTTTTTTAAAAGAATGTTCACATGTTTGCTACACAAACACAATTAAATGTAGACTCGAGTATTATTATTTAGTTGATAAACATTTTAAAAGAAAAAAAATCAGGTTGATGTTTATATTTATCAGTGTCATTTAACGAATAAACGAAGTTGGTTTAATTTCAAAAATTACTCAATTGAGTAAAACAAAAACGAGTTTAAATCGTTTTAAAAGACAGACGAAAAAAGTAGGAATTAATGCAATTGTATACATTATTTTAACAAGTACATTAGCATGTACTGTAAATTGTGCGAATGTCAATTGCATTTGTTACGACTTTATCGTATAGGTTAAATATTGGCACCGGTTGCAAAGAAAGGGAAGGCACCAAACTGAGTATTTATGGGAGTTTTAGGGGAGGGGCAAACATACAGAAAATCATCCGATTGAAGATGTGTTCGATTTAGAGTCGGCTCAGACGCTGATCGATGAATTTTTGGCAAAGAACTTAACAAACTTTCTAAAGATGTTAGAATCTGTAATCATAAATCACTCTTATGAAATATCAATTGCTTTATATAGTGTTTTTAAATATTGCGGATCGTACCTGTCTAAAAAGTGGTCTCTCGTCCCTAACAAATTTTATGCAGTCTTCTAGCAGCCTCTTGAGTGCTTTGGGTACATCAGATCTTAAGTTATTCAAATCTGGGCGCAAATACCCACGGCCCACCATGAATAGTATCTATTTGCAAAAAATCGTATTTAAGTAATTTGCAGTTAAAATGAAAATTAAAATAGACTTCGTTTTCCAATTACCTGATCTTTGTTATTAATACTACAGTAAGGTAGCATTGAAGCAAATAATTCAAAAAGAACAATCCCAAATGCATAGACATCAGACTGAAAGCTATACGGATTTTCTTCCTGCATTCTTATCACTTCAGGAGCCATCCATAAAATTGATCCTAAAAATCAAATTAAACCATTTTGAATCTCATTATCCATTTTATTTCCCTTTTGATACAGACTTTTGAATTATTTAAGCTATTTTCTTACCTGAGGGCTGCTGATGCTGCTGAGATCCAGACCATCTTGTTTTTACGGTAGCTAAGCCAAAATCCCCAATCTTGACAGTAAGATCGTCGTGCAAAAAGATATTATTGCTTTTCAAATCCCGATGTATGATGTTCTTGGCGTGCAGATAACTAAGTAAAGTGTAAAAATGGTTTTTAGTTAAAAAATATAAAAATGGCGATAATATAATATTTTAAGTTAAGTACAATCCATAATGTGTTCAAACTTACTCCATCCCTTGTGCAGTTTGCCTGCTGACTTCAATTAAAGTGTGAAGGGGAAATTTTGACTCGATGACGTGAATGTGTTTGTAGAGCGAGGATCCTTCACACCACTGTGTGACAATAGCCAGCTGAGGTTTGCTGACACAGCCCATAAACAGCAAAATATTGACGTGCCTGCAATTAAAACCAAGTCCACCGTTTAATTTCAAATAAATTTTGTGGGAAATCCTTCACCCCTTGATGGACATACCTTGTTTTTCTGAGTACTGCAACCTCATTTTTGAAAGCTTGCAACTGTGCAGGAGTGGGATCCTTAACGTTTAAAGTTTTAACTGCTACAGAACCATGCCAATAGCCTCTGTACACAGTTCCAAAAGAGCCGGATCCAATTCTATGGCCTATAAGTATTTCGTCTGCAGGAATTTCCCAGTCTTCTACAAATTCTCTAGATTGTTTCACTTGCTGAATAGACACAATAATAAACATTTTAATTTAAAAAGCATCCAAATAATTTATCAATAGGTAACTAATTAATATTATGTTGACTTCGCTAACCTTTTTATTACTCTCGTCTGCGGAACGAGCTCTTGGACGATATGGCCGAAGAGTATTTGTCGGAGATGCTTGGGCGCTTTGACTAAGAGAGACTTTAGTCGGGCTGCCAGCAGGACTAGATGTAGCTTGGCCGGATGTGGCAGTTGCAAGGTCCATATACGGCCCTCCTGATTCGGATTAAATCAAAGACAGGTTTTACTAAACATGTATTTTTATGGGTTGTAAATATCTTGAAATAATTTTAGACATTCGGTTCACAGAAGTGAAGTGAAACGCAGTTGAAAATAGAAATGATACACAGTGACTAACTTTACAAAGTGATAAATATTCATGCAAACAACATTATAGCGCATATCTAAAGAGACGAATCTGTGAGCAAAGCAAAAAAAATAAAACATTTTACGAACTTGGTCCAAAAACGGGTCCAAAGAGAAGACTGGTGAGAGGTACAGCCCACGGATACGTTGGCCGCGACTGTACACCCCCTTCTGACGTTCCTAAATTTTCACTTCGTCCACTACTAAAGGGCCACCATTCTAAGGCATACAACATATCCACATACAACAATTCATGCAATGCCACATGCGAATAAACAAATAATTGACGACTAATGTACATAATGTGGCTGCAGAACATAATGTCATACACTGGCAACGCACATGCAGCTCGTTTTAAGTGCAATAAAATATAACTAAAAATATAGTGCTAGCTAAACATCTCACGACATCAATCAGTCATCAGAGTGAGCCTAATCTCTTTAAGTATAAATATGTATGTAACAATAAATAATGACTACTAGATACAAAATAAATAATAATAGAAAAAAATGACAAGGCAACTCACTAGACAATGGCATGAAATGATGGTTACCGTGCAGGGTCGTGTACGTCCCTTTGGCCATTCTATGAAGAAAATCATCTGAAATATCCGTAGAGTGACTAACTAAATTATAACAAACATTAGGGGCGGACGTAGAACGTTCCCTTTGACCCAGAGGAGGTGGGTGGCCGTCTTCCACATCCGGCTCCTCCTCTGCCGTCGGAGATATAGGTCGCGGGGCATTGTCTATTGTCAGCTCCGAAGTCTGGGCTAACAATCTGTAGGGCACGCATCACATTAGTACTTGCACAATATAATCAAAACATTCCTTTCCTTTGTTTCGTTCAGTATTCCGTACTCATTTTCGGAGCTATTTGAAAAATCTAAATAAATGACCATAACATCTCTTACACTTGATAGTACGTATTTTGCATCCGAACTTGTTGACAAAGAGCAGGTACTCCTGTTGCACACCTTTGATGGAACCGGTAACCACATGTGCGACAATAAAATCCTTGAAAAAGAAGTCGTCGGCAACATTCGCAGTAAGCCAAAGAAAAGAAAGTTTTTCTGACCTGCGTAGATAAACGAATGACAATTTCAGGATGTTCAATTATGCCAAATTATAAAATACAATAATAGAATCTCCTTACGAAATTATGTGAGATACTTGTCGTAATAGGAAACTTTTCGAGGATTTCTACTTCTATTTCATGACCATCTAGCTTAACTAAGTCAGTGTCCCAAGGAATCTGAACCTGTATTAAAATAATAACAACAAACTATGAGTCTTTCGAAACTAAATGAATTATACTGATATACACTTTATTACTGAAGGAAATTACTTACCCTAGGAGTAGAAAGCTTGAACACAACACACATTTCAGGAGTCATCTTTCTTCGTTTCATAGCCTTTTGCAGTGACTGTTTAACAGTAACGCCCGGTCTGACCTAAAGAACAAAAAACGACAAACAGTTTGTAAATTAGTGTAAAAACTTTTTTATGAGTTTTTTTGTGGGTGAAATTTAGAATTCTCAATGTTACCTGAACAGAAGTTCGCTGTTGATTGGGTAAATGGGCTCGAATTAGATTTCTCAAAGGTGAATGTGGAGATAGACCTTCATCTACACATTAAAGTTAAAAATTAATTAATTGAGATTCTGGCACCATGTGAAAGTTTTATTGTAGCGTGTTAAGTTTCAATAACGAAAGAAATTATTCAAAGTCAATTTCATTTCTGGATTGCTTGAAAGCAATAATTTAATGAACGAAATCAGTTAAATTGACTTAAATGGTAGGTACCCTACATATATGTAGTAAACGGTAATACCTTTTGTATATATCATATAACTGACGTAATTAAGAATAGACAATTGAACCTTTTCTACCAAACGCATCCAAATGGCCTTTCACAATTTAGTGTGAATAATATTCTTTCACTTGTGACCCCCAACTGTACACTACTCTACTTAAAATGAGGTTTTAATTTATGGGATACGCACATTCACCTGTGACTAATGCTGGAGGAAGTTCTTCGAAATAGTTGTGCTGTGTACTGGAAGTTTGTACAGGTGGAGATCTTTCACGATTGCATTCAATAGCAATTTGCTCATTCAGCTCTTGCTCCTTCCCTTCCAAATCGTGAAGTGTACTTGTGAGTTCCGAATATTCCTATTTCAAATCAATCACTTTAGAATTCAATAGTTTCCAGTGCTATTTAAATTCAAATAGTTGACAGTAAAGCATTTGAACCTTAATTCAATTATATACAGTATATTAATGAGACGTAAATACCACATTAGAAAGTGGGGAATTCCTCCTTTTACAAATGTACCTTTCAATTCTCACATTGCTTCAAATTGTCTCATAAATGGCAATTATACTTAAATGAAACAGCATGGTCATAAGACCCGCATTTTACTTAAACCAGAAACATCTAAATGTCTACACATTTTGAAATTTTTTTGATATTATTGAAACGCCCATGCCAAAACATTACAATGCTATTTAACTGTGTCTAACATGTCATTGTCATGTTATCTGGTGTTACGATGACTAATGACCTTTGTCTTTAGTTCATAAGATGCGCTCAAGACGCCAACTTTCACGTATTTTGGATATCTTGAAAATCCCTCAGAACTTAAGACGAGATCATAATACCAATTTTATACAGTCACGATATACTATTTTTACTATATAAACTCATATCGGAATCGGACTTACAGATAGTGCCCATTATATATTATATATAATTTATAATCATCATCATGCCACATAAATCTCATTTTACTTAAGATTGTTAGGATATTATATGCCATAAAAATCTAATATTTATCCTTTTTAAAACAAAAACTAATGAAAATTGACTACAAGAATATTACAAATGACCTCGTTGCTACTAGCATGCTTAATTGAATCCCTGCCAATTTTAGACAAGCGTCTTACAGTTTGTAGAGAAGTGAAATTGGTTATTAACTTAATCAAGCAGTTAACATTATTTCATTACGTATTGACCTGGTTACATGTTAACGTATCCTAAATCTGACTCTAGAAATATAAATTTTTAAATTAAATCATAACAATACAAAACTTGATTTTAATTAAGTACTTCCAAACTTGCTTATATCTACGGAATCATTGGATTATGAATTCAAAATAAAAATCAGATCATCTCGTTTAATTTTCTATTTACCACAAAATTCTATTTTGACTGAAAAACATTTATTAGAACGATACAAAAATGTTCACTAATTTTATGAACACAAAAACTAAAAATGACTTAAAGTCATCAGATTTTTCAAAACATATGTTGAAATTATTGGATGAGTACGCATTTGAAGAGCTATTCTACAAATCACGTAGTTAATATTTTTTATAGACTGACTTGGCAAAAAATCTAACCTTGAAAACTTCATTTACACAACGGCAGAAATATTTTAACTCTGAAAGTTGAAAGGAAACCGTGAAATGTTGCGTATTTTGTAATACTATCTGCATTGACAGCATTTTAAACCACATAAAGGGTTTTTCTCTTACAATCCATGAATTGCTGAAATCTTCAAAAGCATAGAAAACCAATTCTGCTGCTATGTAGCACGACATTTAATGCCCTTAATATTACTGTGTAATCTATTACTATTGGTTAAATCTTTCGAGAGAAACGACAGATAAAATTTTCTACTATTCGCTGCAAATCGTGAGACACTCATAACAAGTTGCCCACAACAAAAGGTTAGCAAATCAGAGTTGATGAAAAGTAATTAACATGAAATCAATTATTTCGCTTCAAGTAAATCTGTTTTAGATGCAGCAATCTAATTGCTAAATGTTGAAGGCTGTGGCCTGGATTTTATATAACGAATCATCTACACCCATAATTGTTTTTGACCACATCACAAGAATGTTGCATTCAAGGATTCGGCTGATGCTGACAATACAAAGAACTGCGGTTTGTTCATATTTCAAAGCTAACGAGAACTAGATTTATATAATAGGTGAAAATTAAAAGTACCGAAAATAAACATTTACCTGCAAGTATATTGAAGGTGGATCTTGACAGCCAGCGAAGCTAACTTTCAAAGCATTAATGTTCTCCCTCGTCAAGCGAATCATATTTTTTATGTTTAGCAGTTGCTGAAAAAGGTAATAATAATGTATGAATAAATAGCAATTACCCATACATACAAATATTACACACTAGAGGTGTTTAATTCTGCAAAATTGGCCCTTTTAAAACTTCCATACATGTCAGTAAAACTACAAATAGCATTCTAAGGAATACTTACTTACATGGTACTTATTGCAATTATTATACATTATTATAATTGCTTTTAGTTATTAAGTATAAAATTAGGCCAGTGAAATTTCGGATATTTTTTTACTTAAATAAGATCCCTTAAATATTTTATTTTTTAACATTTGAATATTTGATCACCAAATGTAAAAAAAATTAATATCTAGTTCATGGTTTGGAAAGTTGGTGCTTTACAATTATTAATTGAGTTCAACATTTACATTCAAATGTTTAGGTACAATTCATTTTGTCCTCATTGTGTTTTAAAATAATAGAGCGGTCTTACAACAACTATAAATTTCCTCTGAAGTGTACTACAATAGTAAAATCCAAAGATTTGGCACTACTATAGTGTACTACAACTTATAAATAACGTTAACCTGAATATCTTATGCTCCACTTAATGAACCCTCAATTGTTTCATATTACAGCCATTAATTTCGTAGGTTAATTGGGGGAATATACCTAACCTTACCTAAAAAGTTTGCTAAGATAATGTTGATAATCAAATAAAAGGTTAGTAAAATAATTTTTTGACTTAAGATTGTTTTCACTTACTGTTTCCAGTGTACTGGATGACGGAGGGTAAGTAATATTCCATGTATTTCCCGTTTTGGGAGCAAATCTGTCCCCATATCTCGGTCTTAATGGGGAAGTAGCTGGACTTGTACAAGAGCTTTTCATTTTGTCTACGAAAAACAACAAAGAAACATAAATATTCAATAAATGGATGGGTATGATTGATGCTGAATCAAAAGATCTGTATTTCTAGATTACATAATTAATAAAGATGACTTACAAGATGTACTAGTCAGTATTTTGTATAAGACTGAGCTTTGACGGTTGGGATTAGTGCAGAGTTGACGAATGAAGTGAGCAGTGCGTAACAGACACTTCGTGTTTTCTTGAGATGAAAGCCGGACATAGGAATACTTAATTGAATTTCAAATTGGGTTTGTTTCACGTCTGTCACCTGTAAATTTTAGTAAATGTATAATATGTAGATAATTGGTATTCCTATAGCCTTTGGCCTATTTTCTGTGATACTTATTCCAAAAAGGTATAATTAGTAATTAATTTCTACAAAATTCCAAGACTACTGATTTCAATTCACTCAACTATATTAATCTTTTCAATATTTTGGACAGGTTGGTGTGTTTATTTGAGAAAAGAAAGGATCCATCGACGACGACCAATTAAACTTCCACAGTGACCCAATCTAAAGATAAATAACACCTACAGGTCACTTTTTGACTTTTACAAGTTGAGCGTGTGTCGGAAGTGGATAAGTAGCAGTCAGTCCATTTAAGTGGCAAAGGTAATCCAAACAATTACCTAAATTTTATCCTTTAAGGACTAAGTAAATGAACATAGTAAATACATCTAGCTCTCTACTGCAATAATTCCGTGCAATCAAATAGTAGGAATTCGAAAGTGTTTGAGTGATTTATTTTCGGCACAATTTATTATTTGAATAAGATAAAGATTCCCTACACTATAATAAAACAACACTATTATCTATTGTGATTTTGACTTACATTTAGTTTGCACGATACAGGACTGCAAACTGCAAATTGGCAGTCCAAGTCGAACTCCAACCAAAAATGTTTGTATTGTAGTATGTAGTAGTAGTAAAGTAAGTGTAGTAAGTTTCCAAGACTTCTCTTCTCTTGTATTGTAACTTTCTGAGTGCAGTCTAGTACGTCGTATATATATATATATAATGTCGGTAATAGTAAATACGAACTTGTAGTACGGAGGTGCACTCACTGTGTGCATAGTATAATAATAATGTGCAAGCTATTAGAGTTTGGAGTATGCGCATGCGGGTTGGGGGACTAGGAGGACCAAGCTACGCTATTATTGACTTCCTTGACTCGTCTTGTAGTTAGTTCTGGCCTCTGCCCTGTCTTCCCAGAGAGTTCGAATCAGAGAGATGAGGATGCTTTGCAGTCTCTTTCTTCCTTTCCTTTCATTCCTCCTCTCTGTCCTCACTTCCGTGGAGAAAGTTCGCTTTTATATATATTAATACCACCTGTCTATATCCATATATACCTATAATCTAACTTCCCTATAACTATAGTATACTATACACACAATTATCATCCTGTGCATTTATGAGTGACCTGCTTCACAGCCCCAAAGACATTTAACTCTATAACTCCCTTTCTTGCTTCTATCTATCTTTTTCAATAAATATTATGCCATCTATAGCTATAATTCATATTTATAACCAAATCACCTACTTTTCGGAAACGCTTTCTCACGGAAAATGTATTTGTCATTTCTCCCGTTTGGAGTCCTTTCTTGGAAACACGATCAATGAAATTAACACCCTCTTTGTTTTCAAAATTCTCATTGTCCTCATTTTGTTTCACTTTAACCCAATCAAAACCCATGGGAGAGTTTTGAAGGGATATTATGATCTAAATTATTATTACAAACTTGTAAATGTTTTCTTTTCGCATTTTAATTTGTTATTTGTTGCGGTTGGTAGGTGAGAGAAGGGTATGTGCACGATTTTGCACGACTCATTGATTTCACATGTTATGTATTCTGTCCATCTCAAAGAATTTTACATTGAGATAAGTACAATATCATATTTATACTAGTGTAGTATACTTATCCTTCGTAATTCACTTATCTTTTGATAATTCAGCATACAAACCGATCGTTAGTGTTACTGCTCATCAATAGTTTTGAATTAATCGTTTATCAGTTATGCATAAGACAAAATAGACATATTATTCTCATGTGCCTAGTTCATGAACTATTGATAATCTTGACGTGTTATAAGGGTGGGGCTGTGCTTTTGCTATGTAATATGTATTATCTAAACCATTAAAATGCATGCAATTTTGGAAAATCTTTCCCTTCATAGCTTTTACCAAATAATTCAAACTATATAAGTATAACATTCGAATGTATTTGATTATTTTAAAAATTAAAGCTTTTGTTGCTCTGAATTTTTTGATTCTTTCCGTTGTTTACTTGGTAATTGTTTGACGTTGGTTAGGATTATTTTACGAATTAGTGTAAAAAATATTATACAGGAAGTGTCATTCAATTGGATCCTTGAAAATGTAATTTGACTATCATATGCAAAGTAAAGAAAAGGAAGGAAATGTATACCGGTATTTCAATTCTTATACCTGTTTCTAGGTAGGTATTCTATAGGTTTAGCATAACTTCTTTTTTATTTATTCCATTGAAGATTCGTTCTACGGCTATTTTTAGTTTTCCCAGAATACAATGTCGTCCCTTTCTGTATATATTTATTACTATGCCGTGTGTGGAAAATATGAAAAATATTTACTTGAAGATAAAAGTTATTTGCAGTTGCGAACATTTTAACTCGCATATTTATAACAAATTTAAACTGTGTTCGAACTCCTCTTATTAGCTTTTAAGTAGAGTACTTGAATGAGGAGGATTGCTTTGCTATGTAAACAAGCATAAAGGAATTGAATAAAACAATTATCTGATGTTCCGTACAAGCATAACATATTTTAAAAATTTATGTCATGCAATGCATGCATTTTTACTTAGATAACTCTCACTATACATTAATACTAATACAGCGTGGATCATCTTAATCCATATTTGTAATCGTATCTCCAGTTCATGATAATTAGGTTACAAAAATTAAAGGATTCCTACAAGGGCACTCTTTAAGAGGGCTTAATTACACTACCAACTGTACCAACCATACTAGTAACTAAAGCCAACAAATATTGAAAATAGACTTCAACAGTTTAGCAGTGTTGAGTACCAACTTTTGAACTAACCACGGTATTAAAAGTTGAAAACCCGCTGCTACTATATAGCATCGTTTTGTGTTGTTGGTTCTGAAAAGTACAATAGGTTTATGTTTTAACAACGTGTGGGTGGATTTAAGTAGATTACCCTGTAGTTTGTTTGTATGGTTTTGGATGTAATCTAATTATGGTTCATATTTGTAATGTCGTGTGTAACAGTATCAATTGACTTGGAATGCAAAGCAACCATACATAACACAAATAATAATATTGTTATCACATTTAATAGGAGCGTGCATTAGAAATGCAAAGAACTGAATATACCTAGTCCCAGTAATAGTTAGTCAACTACTTTGCTACCACCAGATAACTCGGCTTTCTATCTCCCATAAACAACTTAAACAAGTACGTAGTCGACGACGTCAAACCGAACCCAGGCCAAAAAGGTAGTATAGTAGTGAGTAACTTTTTGTAGAGTACAGTATTGCTGATGTAGAACATAGTACTATGGTTTTATAATAACACACAGGTAGATACAACTCAAAAATACAATCAGATCAGAATCACATACTCCATCCTAGAGAAATACAGCTGGCAATCAGCAAAATATACGTGTTCGTCTCTGTGTTGTTCTGACTTAAAACTGATAGTGGAGTACTAAGTACTACCATTAGTATGTGTAGTAACTTGTAAGTAACTTGTACGTAATGGCTCAATACTTTTACATATTTTAAGATATTGATAATTACCGTACAGAAAACGATTTTAACTTTTCCTTGGAAATAATACTCATCAACCAAAAGGGTCAATTACTTTACCACAATTTTAATATTTTCATTCTGTATGTAGTTGGTAGTCAACTCAAAGTTAAATATTTTAACCTGTAAAACTTCCGTCTGGCTCGACATCTGACATCAATTCAAACGCGTATCAATTTTATTTTGAGTTTCAGTGAAGTAAACAATTAAACAGGTGATTGGTGCTGATGAAAAGAATAATTTTGTGTGATGGTGAATCAAACCATAATGTAATTGTTTTCAGTCCATTTATTTCAAGGAAGTGTGCTGTCAACTGTACTTTTAATTGTAAATAATGTTGAAAACTAAATATTGGACTGACTTTCGAAATTATAGATAATTTTAAATTAGGCAAAATACCAACGGGTTTGGAAACGAACAACTATAATTGTGGTTTCTAGCACTGTCGTCATAATATCTTAACAACAATTAATTATCTATGATGATGCTGAAAACATTAAATGACAGTCATTTTAATGTGAGTTTTAGCAATATCAAATATAAAAGCTTTGAGCACTTTCATATTTCGAATTATATTTAAAATAGAGATGGACGTCAATCATTAATTGTTAAGATATAAGCACATTCTTTCTTTAATTATTTGAAATGCCTAACAAGATTTTTTTTATTGTTTGTAGATAGATGCTGGTCAACTGGAATTATAAGTACGAATAACCTATGATTGGCATTCCAACCTGAAATGCTACGAAAGTGACATCTTCCTACGTGTTTCCTTTGATATATCCTTTACGGTGGATGGATTACCTTTATTTTTATTCCTTTATCCTCTATCGGTAATGCCGATGGGCTTTAATTATTTAGAAAAATTATGGTAAGAGCAATTAGATATTAACTATTTGAAATTTTATTTTATTCTTTTAGCAAAAACAAAGAATTCACTGCTTTCATGGTTCGAACTTAAATCCATTTTTATAAAATAATGAATAATTTACAAATTTTGTGCGTAGTAAATTTATGACGATTAAATATTGTGTAGTTTTCCTTAAACAGCTCCTAGATGTAATCGATTAGCTTCCAAGTTCCTTTCCCCCGTTTAAACCCAACTTTGATCGCCTTCAATTTAAGTAGACGCTTGTAGATTGTCTTTTTTCTGTTGCACGTTACAGACCATCCGAAACTGAAGCTGATAGTCACCAGACCTCCTCCAAGTGTTCCAAACTTTCCAATAACTTTCACAATGCGTTCCCTACCAATTCGACATTCTTATCTTTATCCATTATTCCTTGTGTTCATATTTGTTCCCTTGTCACTACAATCGTTCAACATATTCGGTCATTCTTATGACAAATTGGACCAGAAATATGGATCTTTTACCGAAGACATGAGATTGCAAATGATGGACGAAGTTAAAAGGATGTTTTACTTTGGATATGATAGTTACATGAAATACGCCTTTCCTTTAGACGAACTTGATCCGATTCACTGCGTCGGCCGGGGACCAGATCATGATAATCCGTAAGTACTAAGGCTTTCGAATTTATTGACACGTTTTATCTTGTAACATTGTTTCAATGATGTTTCTATTTAAAATTCACAAAATTTAATGACTGAAATCGTATAAATGTTTTGGTTATTTTATTTTTTGATTTGCATTAGTTCAGTTAAACTTATCATGTTCAACTAGTTCATTATTAAATTTGAAATACCTTTTTGAATGATTATTGTAATCCATGAAAAAGAAAATCAATAGTTTCATCATAATAATCTCTTTTGCTAATTTTCCAACCGAATAAGCTTATAATACTCATTTTAAATTCAAGTCTAGTTCAATTTTAAATGTGGAAATAACTAGCTGTAAAATATTTTATTGTAAAACTGTATTTATTTCAACTTTGTAGTGTGTCCATTCATGGTTTGTAATTTTAATAGCACATTTTCTTAAAACTTTGCATAACCTAACACATGTGTAATCATTGGGGTGTAAATTGACAAGTATCTTATCCTTGTAGGTCCAACATTAATATTAATGATGTGCTTGGTGACTATTGTTTAACATTGGTGGACTCTCTCGACACGCTGGCAGTGTTGGGAAATATAACGGAATTCCAAAGAGCCATTCAGTTAGTGCTAGACCATGTAAATTTTGACAAAGAAAACACTGTCCAAGTCTTCGAAGCTAATATAAGGTATTTATATTTTATTTGCTAAAATATCTACTATTTATTAACTAACACAATTTTAAGTCTTAAATGTATTTTCTGTTGCACAATTACAGATTGTTAGGTGGCCTTTTGTCTGCTCATATGCTTATGGAAGATAATCGCAATCTTTTTGGAGGTGATCTAAAACCAAAATGGTATGTGTGCTAATTTAATTTGTAGTTTATTTTTATTAAAATCATTGATTCGCATTGCCCTAATTTGGATATTCATTAACCCATTGGACTTTTTGACACATGAAGGTATGATGGACAGCTGCTACGATTGGCGACGGATCTTGCTACACGACTTCTACCAGCATTTCACCAATCCAGCACTGGGATTCCTTACCCCAGGGTAATTTTCTAAAATAATAATTAAGATTTAATACATATCAACATTTATGTGAGTGTGACCAGGTTAACATTGATTAATTTTTCTCCAACTCTAGGTGAACCTTCGAAGAGGTTTAGTTGACGAAGGAGCAGAGACTTGTACCGCCGGTGCTGGTTCATTACTTTTAGAACTGGGAACTTTATCCCGATTAGTTGGAGATCCAATTTATGAAAATATGGCTCGTCGTGCTAACCGTGCCTTATGGAGTGCACGCGCAAAAAACACTGGCCTTTTAGGTAATATATAACTCAACAAATATCAAATCATTAAGAAAGATGTCAAAATTAATTTAATATTTCAGGTAACGTGATAAATGCGAAAACAGGACAATGGGTTGGTCGCCTCAGCGGTTTAGGAGCTGGACTGGACTCATATTTCGAATATTTGCTCAAATCTTACATTCTTTTTGGCGAAGAGGAAGATTATCTTATGTTTAACGAATCCTACAGCGTCATAAAGCAATATTTAAGAAGAGGGTTAGTTAAAATTGTAAAAACAATGCTCCTGTTCTTTCTCTCTGTTAGTTATAAAGTTGGGAATTTATAGCTTGTAAATATTAACTTGCAGTGCAAGCAAATATAAATATTCTATAAATGAAGCACTAAAAATGTGTAAGAATTTGCTAAATTTGTAATTACTTATTTACAGGCGGCCACAATGTAATTCAGGATTTGGAGATCACCCTCTTTACGTTAATGTTGATATGCATAGCGGTAATACTTATACCTATTGGATTGATGCGCTACAAGCTTCCTTTCCTGCAGTCCAAGTAAATCTAAAGTTATTTACTAAAAAGGAAAACGATAAATATTTGGGAACAATTTGGGAAACTAAATATTTTGTTTAGGTATTATTCGGTGATATTGAAGAAGCTATTTGTACTCATGCATGGCATTACAATGTTTGGAAGAGATATGGACTTTTACCTGAAAGATTTAATTGGCAAAGATTGAGTCCTGATGTTGCGTTTTACCCCTTACGACCAGAACTGGTGGAATCAACTTATCTTTTGTACCAGGTAGCCATCAAAATTATTTATTGTTCCTTTCTCTTGAAATTATAATTATCGTAATGTGTTGAATTATTAAACAGTTATTACATGATTATGAAAACGAAGCGTTTTAACGTTAATTAAACAAAATTGTAAAATGAAGTTTTCTTGTGTACAGGCTACCAAAAATCCCTTTTATTTGCATGTTGGACGCGAAGTGGTTCAAAGCCTTAATTCTTACGCCAAAGCAAAATGTGGCTATGCAACAGTACATGATGTTTTAGATATGAGTTTAGAAGATCGCATGGAAAGCTTTTTCTTGTCTGAAACTTGCAAATATTTGTACCTGGTAATTGAAAATAATTTTTACAATGAATATTAAGTGGATAAAGTAGTAAATGAAATAGTAAAATTGGTTGTGTTTTTAGTTATTTGATTTGGATAACCCATTAAATAAACAATTCAGCAAATATTTATTCACGACTGAAGGACATATGCTTCCAATTGGATCTAAGTTGAGATCTAAACCTTGGACTGACGAAGGAGGGTCAGCTACACCTTTTGATACCTGGCTGCATGATAATGAAAATTTATTTTTCAGAAATAAAACACCAAATTTCAAAGGAAATCTTACTCAACCATCTGTAAGTGTCTTTACAAAACCAAATTAAGTATCCTGGGATGTGGTGGACTAAACTGAAATATGTTTGATTTTATCAGTGTGATGCAGTGAATGAAGCTCGCCATTACCTGCTACCTCTTCGGACACCTTATTATTTGCAACTGACTGAATCTTTGGGACTTAAAGAGTTGTAGTACTGTTTAATACCATTATACTATCGCGCAAATTTCCTAATGAATCAGAGTAGAGAATTGTGTCAAAGGACGGTAACTAATGATACATCACTTACATAAATTCCATTTCTTCGTGAACTTACGGTTAAAAATTACACAAGGTAATAATTCGTTGTTTAAATAGGTCAATTTTAAAGGAAGTCAGTATGAAAAATTTAAGTTACGATAATTGTTAAATTGTAAGGAGTTTAAAAGCGTTTGAAGTATCGATAAAGTGTCAAAATTTTGCTAACTCGTTTAAAAGCTGCCTAATGTTGGTAGTGAATAAAACCGAAGTTACGCAATGTTAGTGTATTTTTAGTGAAGTGAAAACATTTTATGAAATAACCTGTACATAAGAAAGTTGCACACAAACAATTATCATTTTAGTTGGTAAATGTGCATTTCAATAGACCTTCATAATAGTATCGTAGTATACATCCTTTTCGTCGTTTTTGCTTTGTACCTGTTTAAATCATTGTGTTCATTTTGTAGAGAACTAACAAAATGTACTCATCAATGACCTAAATATCACAGTGAAAATGCTCCTAAACCCCTAAAGCTTTAGTTACAGTTAGTTTACAAATTATTTATATTCAATTTGTTTCTATAGCAAAGCAGAAATTGTTCATAGAAAAACTATATGCTAGTACCTGAGTAGCTTCATATGTCCGATCACTTCAATCATTACAGTTTGTAAGTTTAAGTTACGTTTGAAACTTTAAACTCAACCTTCATATGTGATATTGCGTAACTAAAAATGGCGAAAGTCCTAATGGTTGTACGCAAGGATGAAAAGATGATCAGTTATTGTTTATATGAATGCCATGAATGGATGTTTCTGTTTGTCGTTTTCTCATAGCTTTAGTTTTGAAGTGCAAGTGAATGCTAGTAACCACCCTATAATTTTTTCGTTTATGACATGTTTGAGTTTACCTTCTTACTTATTGTTATTTGTTATATTGCATAATATTACTGAGATATTTTGTTTTGGGCGAAAAAAATCAAGAGCCTTTTTGATATGCATCGATAAATAATGGCAACTGTGTTGTTAAAATATTTTGGGCAGTTATTGATCAATACCTGACGTTATTTTAAATATTATACCAACGCATTTTTGTTTAGTCGCAAAAGAAAACTGTGCCACTCTAGATCCTAACTTGTACTGTCTCCATAGTATTTAACTGTATCTTGAATCTAAACCACTCTTCGTAACTAGTAACGTTGACGCAAAGCTGTGGCATAATATATGTACATTAATGAAAATGGAATATTAATTTTTAAATGATACTATATTTTAGAAGATTATTAGGCTCAATGAGTAGGGAAGAAATAACCAAATGAATAAGTTATAAAATTCTTTGGTAACTTTAGGTCACAGAGGAAGAAATTTTTAGGAATGAAGAAAGTTAACCACGAAAGACTATGCTCTTCCAAAGAAAAATAAATTGGTTGTAAGATAGCAGTTTGTTGAAAATGCTAACAATAGTCTTCCTAAGAATCATAGACTCATAGTGAACAGATATAAAATGTTGTCAAGACAACTACGCAAATTAAACTATGAATGCACAGTTACATTTTAATGTCACCTTTTTGTTAAAGTTTATTCGTGAAACCTTTTATGGTTGATTTCTTGTATTTGTTTACATCACTTGTGTTTTGCAGTATATATGGTAATAGTAATTTATTTGTAGTTATCTATTTATTATTTTAATTAACTACCTCTTGCTGCAAAAGCACATTATTATAGTGTGCAATCAAAGACAAAAGACTTACCAAGAAGGCTTGATTAACTCTTGCATAAGTAAAGTCAAATTAATCGTGTAAGTTAATAGATAGATTCTAAATATTGTAGGTATATGTACAGAATAATGATTTCCTATTGAACTGCATTTTATAGTGACTACCGTCGCCAGAGAATGAAGCAATAATTTGTACGTCGTAAAAGACAAGGGAATAAAAGGAAGAATTTTTGATGCATTTTATTGTAATAGATATGCAAACATATACTATACCCATATGTAGATAAGAAATATTGACAGAATTGAATAGGCATAAAAAAATGTTGGATAATATCTGAATACAAATTCCTTTACTCTATACTTTTAGAAGTTATGTGCTCGCTCAACCAATGTCCACTCAATTCTTTAGGTGTCTAGGTAATTAACATTTATCAAGTCTGATGGACAAAGGCATTGTCCAATATTTGAGTTCAGGGGAAGATTAATAACTTTAGGAATTAGAGTAAATAGTTTTAAGCTAATAAAAACAATGTCTCGTCACTCCTACTAAGCATTTACTCCTAAAATATTATAGTTTTAAGTGGTGCATTAAGTCTTGGATAATTAATTATCATCTTGTAGATTGTAAACTAACACTATGGAAATATTAAATCCTTGTATAAAAATATGATTATTCAGTAAGATTTCTTAAAAATTGTGGGCTGAGAGTAAATTAAAATCTTGTGATGCTCATGAGTGTTTCTGTTCTCATGGTAGAATTTACTAGCTTTAATATAAAAATAATATTATTGCTACAAGCAGCAGTCGTCTTAACTCTCAAAGCACAGAATATCAACCTAAATCAATATAATTAGAAAAGTCTAAATTATTATGCTTGTTTTAAATGTATGAAGACTTTTACACTACTAAGTACCTAATTCTGCATTTTCCAGTAATTAAGTTCCCTAATACTAATAATGTACTTACGTTTCCTTGCTTATAACGCACAGAATATTCAAACTACTCATTTTGGTCTGGAAATTTTTAGTGTCGTTTTTGTGCCGTAATTAATTTGTAAAGGTTATTTATACTAATATGAGACATTCTATGTGATTGTACTTATAATATTGCAATGTATGAAATAGCGCAAGTTTATTTTAGTGAAAAACTTGTGAGTATTTCAATCATACCAAAAATGTATGTCCATTTACAATCAACTATAAGGACATTCAGTTTGACGCCGCTTCGATGAAAAATTGCATGAATTGCCTCTAAAATAGCATATCAAGCACAGTTTTGCTAAAACACGTACTTTTAAAAACTTACAAGTACAAACAAGCACTTAACATTACTTTTCCAAACTATATATCTAATTACCATTTGTAAAGTAATTGTTCGTCTATATATTATTTGCTATTTTGTAACGCTATGATGTAAAAAGCACCCAAGATGTGAACGGTGTTTTGCAAAGTCCTAATTGAATCTGTAGTTGTAATTCACCATAATTAAATTGTTAATTTAGCAACATAATAGTTATTATATCTGTACCTCCTACATACATCCATAAACAGATACAAAATCCAACGGCCAACATCGTTGTTCTATGTATGGTAGTATTAGTCAGTAAGAATTATTATGATTTGTATGCATGGTAGAGATAAGATGCGTATGCAAGTGCAATAGTGTTTATTATTTCTATTACTAATTACTTTTCCGTGGAATGACAATTATACGTATTATTGGCGAGTCAAATCAATCCATAAATAAATATATTTTTCATTACATTTTCTACTTAGTACTGCCATGGCGTCACCACATCAGTTATTCATTGATTTTTATTCATAATGTAATTGTGCATACAGTAAAGTCGTTTTGTATGATTTTAGGTACCATATGATATCATGAAAAATCAGACTAATGGAATTGGAATACACATACGTCAGAAAAATTGAAACATTATGCTGATTGCATTTTCACTGACGTAGTCTAAGATTACATCTTCAAACGGACAAAACTATGCACTCTATTTTTTGTACCATATACTACGGTCATCAGTCTAAACTGAATTACCAGTATCAAGTATCATTAGATTAGCTAATCACATAGTAGAAGGGTTGATGAGTAAATTTCTAAATTTTTCTTCACTTATTAGTTCAGCTATAAATAATACCTACCTAAACCAACTTCTCTCAACATTGAAATGCTTTTCTGCTATCCGTGTTAGTTGTTCGAATGCATGCTTAGGTCAGGTACTTAATAATAAAGGTACTCGTAGGGATATGAGAGATTTAGGTATCTACTCATATAATAATAATGCATAAAGAACAACTTCACCTTTTCATTGTTTCAATACGCTAGCACATTAGGCCTACAAATTCTCATTGAGCTTTTAAAGTACAAAATACACTTCAGAACTTCTTTCTACTCTTTTAACCCGAATCCCGACATGAATATATCTAACACTGACCATTAAACAACTAATAAAGTCTTGGGGCTTCTTGTCATATGTAACTAATTTTATATTTGTCGATAACCAAATTTAACTAACAGAAACAGGTCCATGTACTGTAATATGGAGTACGGGTCCGCTTCTGTGATAATCTTATTTATGGGCTATTTATAAAATTGTCCACAGTTTCAGGGGGAGGGGCCATGAAAATAATACGATCTATACTTAATATTACGATGAGGGTAAAGCATTTTATAATGTTCTGAAGGAATAACGTGCATTCTGATATTTATTATATATCTGACTGAAACAATCACTGCTTATGATACATGAGAATACATAAGAATACCTTATAATAGCAAATTAGTTAACACCTCTCAAAGTAACATAACACTGATTTCATAAGCAATCATTCATACAAGCATTTTGTACAAGTAAATAAAATCCTAAGGTTTAATGACCGATGGTGTCTTTAAATGCATCTCTAACATTTTTCATGGCAGGTTAGGGTTAGGCTAAATGTGGTATGGACACCTTTATGACAAAAAAGTCACATTCACCAAGTTTTATTTGCTTGGGGAATGACCCAGTAGGAGTTTGACGATGTCAAACTTTGATTAAAATAATTTAAACGTTTAGAACGCCAAATTACTATCACGACGTCGGGTCCTTCATTATTCTGGAAATGAGTTTCTTGGCTTGGTTGATGAGCTCACGTCTCCTTGCATTTGATTAGGGTTTAGAATGTACCTCATTACTCATTACATTAGAACTTGCAACCAAGAACAAGAGAATTGGTAGGAGCCAATAAAATAGACTGGCATAATGGAATCGTATAGCAAATGACAGGTGACAGAAAAGAGAAGCCAGTCTTATTGCCTGGGATTGGAGCGTTAAAGTCATTAACACTCATCATTAAAAGTCCATCAAATCGACGCAATATTGAGTCGTGGTGGATCTTGGCAGTTTGGTTGGCACCATTCATGGTTAAACCTGTTGGTGCCCTACAAAATGTCAATATGGTTATGCATGCCATGCAATTAGGTGTAATGTTTGTACACTTGTGATTTATTGGATTCCCAGCCCCAGTCAGTCTGTGTCTCATAAATGTCTCATGAAATATCGAATAATTTGGTGTAAGCCCTTCCCTTACACAATATAGATTTTTAGGTGTGAATGGATTTCGTCTGAAAAATAAGTTCTTCTCCCAACTACTTATTACTGTATACAATATGCATAACATTGGCTGCACGTCTGCAGGACAACGCATATGTGTCCAAATTGAAACATTGTATTATTTCTCAGTTTTGGCTATACCAAAGTCTCTGCACAGTCTCTATGTCTGTGTCTGGTTTAGAAAACACATCAACAATATTTTAATATGTAAGGTACAAATACCTGTAAAGTTAGTCGTTAGTGCAGAGTATTGTGTGCGTGGGTGTATCGGTAGACTCACCTAGACTCAGACCTTATAAGGACATCCCTTCATAGAATGTAAATGTATCTTTAACATGAGTGAGAACAGTCATGTCTGTACTAGGGTCATTACGATTTAGTAGAGGTAGGATAAATTAACAAAGAGTACGTAGTCACATCGTGTAACCATGATTTAAAATTTTAATACTATTTTATAACTTTTATTCACAGTTGAAATTAATATTGCTAAATACTATTATACGAAGAATGTAATAAATTTCTATTAAGTTTCATGAACAAGATTTTGTTATAATTTATAGAATATAAATACCGATATGACCTTTTTAGCATGTCATAGTCCATCATCATAAAAATACTACTAGAAATGTGAATATGACTCAAGATACACTGATAATACAATGATACAATCATAAAATAAATTATGTATAATATGATTTCTTGTGGAATAAGAAATAAATGACTATGTATATTATCAGTATAACAACTACATAGCATTATAATGTATCCATACCCATCTACATAGTTGTGTGCGTGCTTATTATATTTACGATAATCGCCCCGTGTACTTTGTACAGTAAACAAATGATAATAACAAGTAGATAACTAATCTTTTGTTCTAAAATGGAATTGTGGTCCGTTGGTTTTATGGTTATCTACATAAAGATCTAATTCGTATTCCATGAGAACATTCTTAAAATCGGTCTCTAATTTCCCCCATAGTGTTTTGTACATAGTACATAGTAAGCGGGCCTTATGCTATTTACTTGGTAATTATGGCCTTATCGTTTACTAATCATCACTGCTAGTAGAGTTCATTAGATTAAATGTACTTCAGACGAATAAAGAAAGACAACAATTAATTATGTTCTCGGATAAAAATACTATCGTAACTTTCATCATCTTGAAATTTTCCTTAAGAAATGCTCTGCGCTTGAAGTCAAATTGTGTTAATTTGCTTATCGTATCTTAATATATCTATATTAAGATATTGTCTTGTATCTATGAAATGAACTCCAAGAAAAGATGACAGCGCAAATGAGAATTATACATTCTACCACAGGCAGCGTACGTATATAAAAATATGTTTAATAAGGGATAGTAAATATATAAGTATATAATAGAACAAAGACGGATTAAATTAGCTCCGTCTTAACTTAAGCCTCAACTTATTTTAAAGATTTTATAAATGATCCTTAAGAATTGTAGTAGGCCGAGATGGAATGGACAAAACAGCTTCGCTATATTTATTTTAGTTTAGTTTCCTGCATTAGGAACTATGAACAAATTTAGGAACCTCAATTTTGACCATATCGTGAGGTCAAATCAGACAAAATAAAAAATGATTATTTTTTAGTTCTTCGAAATTGAAATCAACAATAAACATGTAAGCATTTGGCTGTAATTAGGTTTTAATTGGAGTTAAACCGAAAATTTATAACTATAGAAAAAGTTCTATTTAAGTTATGAATTGGGCGTTCAAACAGTTGAAAGCATTTAACGATGGTGTAACTTGGCTCTAGACAAAGTTTTGCATCAGATTCTGTTTTGAGGATAATAATTATGTATTTTTTGTACATAGCTCTGTGCTTTTGTTTTCGATATTAAGCTATTGAAAAAGAGTTGACACTGGAGACAAAAATCATAATGCTCCGCCTCGTCCATGGTAATAGATACAGACTTGCTTTTTTACCAGTACAAAATAAATCCTTTAGGTTAAGATTATAATTATTAAGACAACGGTTGACAGGTTAAAGCTCAAAATATAAGGATATAGGTTTGTTTCTCTAGTGTAAATACATCAACAGATAATAATTAACTCCTTTCTTGAGTTAACCGTTTATTTTATTAAGTATGGCATGGCAGTATTCATTTGCATTTTCGGAATAAAAGGACGCTATAAGTAGGTACAGTACAAATAGTATATGCAATATGCAACCAAGGCAGAAGGATGAACTAATCTCATCTTTTGATGAGCTAATCGTAGAAGAAACCTAAAGCCAACGAACAAATACAAAGAGAGTGAGACACCAAATTACACAGACTTACAGACAGAGACAGACTATCGGCAACGGCATTGACTGCGTTGGGTATTCCTGTAACCGACTCGACCGACTGGAACACCTCCTTTCTTTTCTAACCTTACCAACCATAACTTATCTGAACTCTTCTTCATATCATACAGGCTACTAGAATTTATTGAATCCTGATATACCAAAACACACAGCAACAGCATTCTCAGTTTCTTAGCTAGTATTTCTAGAGAACAGGGTTGGAGTACATTGACGAAGGATGTAAACTAGAATCACCTTTCTGAAATTTTTTAAAACTAATATCTAGGTTGTTAATTTAATTTGTTATTTGAAAATTTAAATTAGAATTTTATAAAGGCTTTTTGTTCTGGGTATACCTTTTTGCGCAAAAAATGCTTTGTTGTGGTTTTAAAAGTCTAATGAGTGTAAAAAATATTTTTTTGTTTTAAAATATGCATTTAAAAGACCATATACGCAATTCAAAGACCATTTTTTTGCTTTAAGAATCCCGATAGGCGACTTTGAACCACCAAATTGTTTAAATAAATGTGATAGAGGTACTTGAAAGACTTTTCGTATTAAAAAATAGCCTAATCCATATATTTAAAAATGACTTTGTTTTGAAAATGTTTTTTAGACGCTTTTGTCGTTTAATTTATTTGACTAGGAGGATTGGAGTAAATTTTCAATACATGTGAAACTTATAAATATGCCCCAAGGCTGTCGCACTGCTGCATCTTTGTAAATAGCTTACTTCAACTCGTTTCAATTTTTCAATTCAATACCGTTTTTTATACTTTAACCATCCATTTTATTTTTCTGATGATGTTCCATTATCATAATGAACATGAAAACATCCTTCTTATTCAGTTCCGTAGTTCAAGAGCCTCATATAGATCCTCATCTAAATTCAATCTCGATTCACCCCTATCTAGACCTTATGCAAAAATGATGAAACCCAATAAATAAATAATCAGCAATAAAATGTCTCGACGCTTTTCATTGTACTGATAAGCTTAAGCGTTGTTCTTCACTTAAAAACACACGAATCAATTTAAGTAAGGATTTATGCATCATAATATTCAACAACTGGCCTTCGCCTATGTATTGAAACCCTCAAAGGACAGAAGATGCATCAATGACAGAAATGAAGAAGAGGCCAGCATCAAAATGCTAATGCAAGCAAAGTGTAAAATAAAAGGAAGTCAATAATTTGTGTAGCTTGGATGGCTTGATGATGGCATATAAATGGGGATGCCGGCCAATACGCAGGCGCCCGACAGCGCTTGCTTAGCATCCACTAGCTCACGCTCAAACATAAAGTTGAAAGTACAGTACAAATGCCAGACGAGTGGACACAAAGAGCTCTCCTCATTATTATAGAACTTACCTAGAGAGTGTTGTAGAGTAAAGTGTATTAGAAGCCACAGCATATAGATGTTTGTATGTTGTTGGAGCATAATATTTCGTTTACGTTCATTTTCCAACTTCCAACACTACATTATTATTACAGTCGTGTAGCTTTGCATTTTTTCAGCATCTACTAATCTGTGTAATTGGAAAAATGTTGAATGAAAGCCAACTTAGGCAACATACTGTACTGTAGATAGGTAGAAAATAGTTATTGTGCTCCCATGTCCTGTAGCTTTTGCTAATAATATTATTGATATCTGTGTTAGTCTCTATTTGTGAAGGATTATTTAGGAATTCAATTCACCCTTATCATCGTTCAAATACTGTAAAAAAGTTACTCAAAATCCTAAATTAACTAATGTGCGGGCCCAAAATATTCGAAACCTTAAAAGTGTAGCAGATTTGGGTTTATTTTTAGTGATTGGTGCACGCAGATGTGATCTCTCCTTTTCAGTTTTCATTGTATTAGTATGCAGCAAAATAAGATGAATGGTAAGTTTTTATTTTAATCGAAAGGCTTACGAGTCTGTACAAGTAGCATTTTTAGTTTTTCAATCCTCGTCTCTCCCGTATCATTGTTTGTATTGTTGACTAAGCATTTCATTCGGAATTTTTGTTATCTTAAAGCAAACTATTTATCTTTAAATCAAAAACGTTGTAAAAAAGAATTAAGCATATTACGTTGTGTTCTTTATACGATATATTAATACAAAATTCGATGCTAATACTGGAGACTGGAAGGCCAATGATGATATAATTGTTAACCCTTTTACAGACGTAGTATTATTTATTTTGCTGATAAGGCATTCTTATCATTCGTTTGCAAATAGTAAGTAGCATTGAGAGAATCCTGGGAAAATAAAATTTTCCCACAGATTCTTAATTGGTTATGTAGCCCTTTTCCAATTGTACTGGGAAAGTACTTTTCCCTTTTTCGTTTCACTCAAGTGTGAAGTCGATTTTAATACAAACTAGCTATTACCTACCATCTGGTTTCGTTAAAAAAGTGTTGGACACTTTTACAGACGACCAAGTTAATAGTTTGTGTGTTTTTGATTTTCTAAATGTTTAGCGAATTAAACAGCTACGAAATTCCAGCAATAATTTTTGCAACCAAATTCCAGAACAAATTTTTGCAACCAGACAGATTTGATTTTAACAGTTTTTGCCATCTGTAATAAAGGACTTAATGAGATCAAGAAAATTGTGACATAATAACCTTCAATTTTATAGTAGAGATGAAGAGCTCGTGTCTAAGCCCTGCTACATCCCCTTTAAAGCCAAGATATGGCGATAGATTTATACCTACCAGAGCTGGGAATACGTGGCATCTAACATACCCAACTTCACCTAGCACACTCGTCTCGGTAATTCAAATCACTTGTATTATTATAATCGCGTCCTATGAAATGGCACTAAATAAATGAACTAAACGGCTGACATTCTAGGATGCTGGACGACCTTTGACTCCGTACAAAAAGACTAGAGATAATGCAGAAAATAATAAGGATGGCTCTGTGGTCTACTCTTGTCTATTAAAGAATGAAGTCCTAGGATATCAATACAAAGACAACAAAGATATTAATCCAACTGAGAGGAAATTAACTCCAAATAGAAAACTTTTCCATGTGAGTTTTCATTTATATAGAATTTATCAGATTTAGGTAGCGTTTAAAATCTGTACGATTAATAATATGTACATTTTTATGTTTTAGTATGACGCATCAGAGAGGTCAGTCGTAATGAATGAGCCATGGTCTCCTTACTCCCTTTCCCCTATAAGTAATAAATCCGAAAAACTTCTACGCTCCCCTAAGAAACCTACGAGGAGGATATCTAAAGTTCCCTTTAAAGTAAATATCTTCCAATTTCTTTTCTCAAACAGTGATTTACATCAAATTGTGTATTAATTAGTTGTATCTACTTCTTTCGTTTAGGTTTTGGATGCTCCCGAGCTTCAAGACGACTTTTATTTGAATCTAGTAGATTGGTCATCACAAAATGTTCTCAGTGTTGGCCTGGGCACTTGTGTCTATTTGTGGTCAGCCTGCACTTCTCAAGTCACCAGATTGTGTGATTTAGCTCAATCGGATGATACTGTCACTTCTGTCGCGTGGAATGAAAGGGTACTTACAAATGTTGTTAATATAATAGTTAATTTAGACACTTAATAATTTCCTTCGCATAAATCAGAATGAGTGGTAATATTTTCTTTATACAAACATTTGATTTTGAACATTTTTATAATTTATTATTCCCTAGTGTAAGTAAATAAATATCATTGAAGTAGACAGATATGATTCAACGCCCACAGCTATCTGTTTTTTCTTGTATTAAGCATACTTTAAATATTTGTTTTAATTTGTAGGGAAGCCTAGTGGCTGTAGGAACACAGGCAGGACTGGTCCAAGTTTGGGATGCTGCTGCTGGTAAACAAGTCTCTACCCTTCATGGGCACACTGCTAGAGTTGGGGCCATTGCTTGGAATGGGGATTTGCTGTCAAGTGGATCAAGAGATAGATTTATTAACCAAAAAGATATTCGAGCTCCTCCAACAATACAAGAAAGGCAGTTAGTTGGACACCGTCAAGAGGTATTTAAAAAAAAGACCCAATCCACAAATGCTCTCATCACCACAATTATCTCACATTATTGCAACTAATTAACGAACTGTTGAATACTAATCTCCTCGATTCAATTTTTTAGGTTTGTGGACTAAAATGGTCGCCAGATAATCAATATTTAGCCTCTGGAGGCAATGACAATCGTCTTTATGTATGGAATTTGCATGCTACAACACCTATACAAAGTTATACAGAACATCTGGCTGCTGTAAAAGGTAATTTCCAAAATATATCCGTAATTTACTTTTAAAAGTATGTAGTCTTAATAATGTAACATTTCCTTAGCAGCAAAATATCACGGATAAAGTTAGAATTTTTTATTTTTGTTGCAATAAATTTGATATGGGGGTTGCTAAGTATTGTAATTATTTTTAAAAGTAATTGGTAGTAGAACGGCTGAAGATATTTGAATATTGTGAGAGTAATGTGGGTATGTATTAAAACATTTGATATATTTCTTAATCCAATAGCGATAGCTTGGTCTCCTCATCATCATGGCCTACTAGCTAGTGGCGGTGGAACTGCGGACAGATGCATTAGGTTTTGGAATACTTTGACGGGACAACCAATGCAATGCATCGATACAGGCTCCCAAGTGTGTAATTTAGCCTGGTCAAAACATTCATCTGAATTGGTAAGTGGACCTAAATGAACCTTTTAATTAGGACTTCACACAGATGTGTATGAGCAATGGATTGTAATGGTTGTATAATTTTATAGGTGAGTACGCATGGATATTCACAAAATCAAATTCTAGTTTGGAAATATCCTTCTTTGCAACAAGTAGCAAAATTAACAGGACATTCTTATCGCGTACTTTATCTTGCCATGTCTCCCGATGGAGAAGCAATTGTCACTGGAGCAGGAGATGAGACTTTACGATTTTGGAATGTCTTTAGTAAAAATAGGTCTCAAAAGGAAAACAAGTCTTCTTTAAATTTGTATAATAGGATTCGTTGAAATCGCTTTTTTGTTATTGTAGTTCTTTAGTTCTAATTACCATTTTTAAGAGAGCATGATATCCGATATCCGAAAAACGTGTTAAAAATGGCTATAAATGAAGTGTAAACTGTTAACTGTGGCAACAAATTTCTTCGTTTAACTAGTTTGCTATAATTTTACTGTGATTATTATGTTGGAACATATACTATAAATTCGAGAATTGTTTGAATTGCAAACTTCGCTAAAATGTGTTGCATTATATTCGATAAATGTTTGAATTGCAAACTTCGCAAAAAATGTATTGCATTATATTCGAGGAATTGTTTTACGTTCGTTTGTTATCATTTGCTGTTATCTATCATTTACTGTTCGCTAGCACGTAGTCGATTTAGATCTACGTTATGAATAAAGTTGCAGACTTTGTTTACAATTTCCTTATCCACTATTAATTCCATGTCTGTTAATATTATATTTTATATTCAGTGTAAATTGTGTACTATTTCCCCATATTATGAATAATGTATATTATTATAATAAGTTCAGCAACAATCAATATTTTTCCATATTGATAGGTATATAGGTAGCTTTAGTTTTGTAAATGTATTTATTTAGATAAAATTATCTACCGTTATTGTTTTCAATGAAACATGGTTTGGTGTTTGGTGGGTTACGAGAGAGAATTAATAGTGTGTCAAAAGTATTATAAAATGGTTATCAATATCCGTGTAATTATGTAGAGATATTTAACAAGGGAATAGTGTATTAATTAGTACTTGGCACTCTTTTGTCAATAATTATCAAGCAGTTACGGTATTATATTTTTCAAAAATATTATTCTAAATTACTATGGTACTATGGTATAACTCTATCTTCCTTCTTATTCCTGTAAGTGTTATGATTACAACCTTCCCCTAGTAACTTTGTAGGACAAATTACAATTGTTAAGCCAATTAATTAGCTATTAGATATTTAAATAATGCATCTATTAAGCTTACCGCCTTTTAATTTGTGGGTATGAAGCTGACCGAGAGAATACTCACCCAATGATCAAAATTGAGTCATTCCCGTGACTAAAAATCGACGATAATTTAGTTTGCTATCGTAATAACTGCGCACAAGGTATCTCAAGTCATCAAATTAATCTATTTGATAAAAATCACGAAATTATTAAGATATTCAGTTTTCTTTTTTACCGCTGGATGTACTTACTATTATTACTTCGAGTAATTAATACTTACAAAATACAAAAAAATGGAATTTGAGATCCTTTGCTTCAAATTCAAGCACAAAGTTGCTAATTATTAGTGGAGATTTTTTGGTGTTATGACTGAAGCAAAAATTATTGAAGTCGATGGTATATATACATGGAATTACAACTTATTGGCATGCAAGAGTTACCATGTCCAAATGGCTAGATAAAATAAATAGTTAAGCACTATTGTTGTAATTAATGATATTGTGTATGGTTGTTGTATGTCTAACATATATAGGAAGGTATTACAAATTCAGATGTCCCCTATAGAAGTTAAAGTTTCTTCAAGATAATCTCAACATTGCATTATGAAAAGAATCCTTCGCATTACATGTCATTTTCTATATCAGAAAACGCTTCATTTGTTTAAAAAATTTTGTCAACTTTTAAATATTCACCAACTTTAGTCTAAAAGGCCATTTATTTGGCCAAAATGGTTTGTATATGCAACTATTTGAAATTTTTTTAGGTTCTTGAAATATTAGCAGTGATAGAGGACATTGTCCGGTAGTTGTTTATCCCCACTGAAGTAAATACATCTTTTAATTATAAGCGATGTAATTAAATAAGAGTAAGTTAATTGATAGATACTTATAAGGTATTTGCCGCTTGCCTAATTGGTAAGTAAGGCAATTGACTATAAAATATATATATAATGTGTATTTATGTTGTACAGACCAGATACAAGATAGCTTATATATTAATCGCAATAAATATATTGAAAACGAGTAAAAAAAATATAACACTGTTGTTGGGATTGTTATTTCTGCCATTAAATACTTTTAAAGTGCCAATTACGTCATAATTAACATGATTGAAAATCCTGTGTTAAATCTTTAGAAACGTCATTCCTCGGTAAAGGAAGTCCAATTGAAATTGCATTTCGCATGAAATTGGGAAGAACTTATGAACTGAAATGATTTTCTTGATTTTCTATAAAAACACAAATTCAGGGAATAAAAGAATTTGAATAACCTCAACGAGACTATAATAAATCATTAACTTTCTTGCAATAAGTATCTCATGCAGGCAAAATAGTTCCTACACTATAGTGGTTTCCACAAGAAAACTTGATTGCCTATTCTAAAGCCTTATGGCTAGTTTGATTTAACAAATCTAACTAATTTTCTAAATTAACTAAATAATTATATTAATTTTTACATAATAATTACAGTATTATTGTTTTTGGGGAATTAAATGCCATTATTACGACTTGGGTATTTGCACACACATGATTTTATTATAATATTTATTACAATAAAGTCTACAAAATATAATTCACTGAAGAAACATAGTCGAAATGAACGCTTACTCATTGTAGCTGTCACTCTTATATCCATTGTTTTTACATTTATGCTCATACAGCTATTTGTATCAATGCTAATGTATTTTTATAGTACTTTCCACTAAACAGCGACAGGACGGTGACAACTGACAAAATTTATGCATACTTGACTTGACTACGAGTTGCGTATTTATCTACCTTAAAGATATTGCATTTGGATATTCCTCGCTTGATGACATGGACACACAGGACATATTATTTACAATTATTATTATATTTGTACATTGACATTTAAAAGATTGTCTAACTTAAATAGACAGTACGACACGACATGGACAGCAATGACAGTGAAACATTGCCTATATTTATAGACTATGAGATTATTTATTACTATTGCATCACTGTAGAATTCTGACTTACGGAGAATACTTAGCACAGAGAGAAGCAAGTTACAAAGTTTTAACTACGAGAAGATTTTTAAGACAAAAACCACAAAGTTCAGCGTTGGTTGCTTTATAAATACATCAGAATTTTTTGTATTTGTTATTAGGCCTAAAAACGTAGTGAATTCAACATTTTGTTTTGACATCGGAAGAAAAGTTCGATATCCAGAACTCTCTCAAACATCTCACATTTCACAGTCTTGAAAAGATACAAAATAAAGCTACATGTTCGAGATAATAATATCACAAAGGAACAACCTACTTGAACACGATTTCACGATACTTTGTCACAATAATACATACGGTACTATCAATCATAGCAATATGTATTCCCTATTGTTTCGATCTTATAATTCAAAATACTTTATTAAAGTCTGATATAGTAGTAATATATACTGACTAACTTATGGGTAAAACAAAATTATTCTAGATCAGTAAAATCAAAGTGAGCTATATTATAATTGAATACCTGCCTACTATCTACCTTAATTTCAGCTTTAGTAGCATCATCACCCATCACAACAATATTTTTATGTTGTGGTTGGATCGGAAATACTTGCGTTAGTGCAATCATACTTATCATATTTTCTGACTTAATACAAGATTGTACTTCGTTACATCTGTTTTCAAATAGGCTTAAAGTACGTATATACAAACCGCTTTTTTGCATTGCAAACACAATATACTCGCTTTACGAGCTACAGCCTAAACACATTACATAGTATACATTATTTTTATTTTTGCTATTTTTGGTAAATTAGTTTTCAATCTGACAGAGCAGTGATACTAAATATTATTAATTTATCTAATACTAATAAAAACTTTCAGATGCATTGACAAATTGACATCTTGTGCTACGATAAAGTTTATAAAGAAGAAGGAATAAAACACAAAATCTTCTACTACTATATTATGATGCTTATTCCTATTTAGCCGAAAATGGCGTTACCGTGTAAATATCTATCTATGTTTAATTCAAAGGACAATATAAATGCAAATGCTTTTTGTTACAAAATACTTAAATTATCGCGATTGTTCCTGGACTAAATGATCCAGATCAGACGTAATGAAGAAAACAGGACTTGCTGATGTCGGCTGTTGATATTCATTATTTACTGCTGCAAGTTCAGCGCTGTTGTTGGAATCCAGACCGATGTTACTGATGGGCTCCATTTTGTTCTTTTGCTTCTTTGGCAGTAGATAAACCAATGATATGGCTATAATGACGTGCCATGCACTGTGTGTGTACTGCAGAAATACAAAGATATTATCGATATTGCAAAATTTAACCCAATTATATTTTCATGCATGTAAATTAATTCAATAATCGCATAAAGTTGGCAACTATTAGTACATACTCTATAGTTGTCTTCCGTTTCCACAAATGCAAATAGTATTAGTCCGGCGCCTCCCAGCAGAACGCCCGGGAGAAATAGAAGGACAGCATTTAATGTTGGCACAATTAAACTTCTGCTTTGAATACTTCGGTAAGTCCAAACACTGATTGGAATTCCAATGCCCATGCAAAATGGCACAACGAAGACCATGAGACCAGTTCGATTATATTCAACCCCTATGGCAATGACGACGGAGCCCAACATGTACAAAACCGAGTCGTATTTTGGAGGACTTTTTGCCAATGCTATTAAAGTTACCCAGAAGGCCAGTATTGAACAGAAAAAGTCACAAAATTGCAACACCTAAAATATAAAACGTATTTAGTGTATCTTCTAATGTCAATTTTAGTACTCTATTGTTAAAAGAAATAAGAATTTGAAAATTATGTAAAACTTTGAGGATATTTTTAGTTACTTGATATCGCGTTAGACAATATCCGTAAATATCTTGATCGCAGGCGTGGTACAAAGTTGATGAGACCATTGTGGATAAGTATATAAAAGCTTGTGTAAACATTCTTCGTCTTGCTGCTAAAAATATTGCCGGCACAAAGAAAACGTTGCTTAGAGTCAAGAGCAGAGTTGTCATCAGTAGTAAATATTCAGGAGTTGCTTGGGAGTCATCAGTGCATGCCCAACCACGGTATCCTAATAAAAATAATGCACCGGTTAAAGTTATTTTTCTCTGTACTCGGAGATATTTCTAAAGGAGGGATAAACTAGCTAACCTCCAATACAACGACATGAGGTGTAGAAAAATTGTCCTTTGTGAACTTCCTGACACACTCCATAGGATCCACAAGGTAAAATATTTGACCCCGGGGATGTAGGTTTGGTCAAAACACAAGGCTGCGTTCGAATGTCCAGAGAAACTAGTGCTTCCTCCACAGTGCAAGGAACAATTTCACTGTAAATAAAAACAAACAAATTGTCAGTAATTTAAAATACTTGTACCAAAAATTCGGTCGTCTTTTTTGATTAGATGATTGTCTTACTCCTGTTGGTAACACACAGTTGTGAAGGAAATAAACCAAGTATCTGGTTCTGGATAAGGAATTAGTATCGTGCCGTCGACAGTCTTGACACTCTTTGAAGAAATATACAAAGTCAACCCAGGATCACAACAAGCTGATATATTTGATGCACCTGAAGGACAGCACAATGTGTCGGGAGGTTGGCCTTTTCGGACACATGCAGTGACATTCAAAATCGGCGTTGACGCATTCTGAACAGTTTAATTAATTGTAAAATATTTAGTTTCATAATTCGGAGATATTTTTAATGGTAACCGTTGTGTTGACATTTATTTACCAGTAAAAGTTCGTCCAGGTGGATACTAATGCTAAGAGTACCCCCAATGTCAACATAAGGTAGCAGCTCAAAAGATGCTCCCACGGAACTTGTATCGGTCAACGCTAGCCAAGTAGTAAACCATTCTTTGCCCTAAAATAATTACGATATTTAAAAAAAAAATTTAATAATTAATAGGAATAAAAATAAGTCAATTGATTTTACCTCAAGTAGAAATGTGTCTGAGAAATCTTGCGCATGTTTTATACGCGTAAGACGAAAAATTGGAATACAATCACAACCTTCATTGAAAAAACTTGCATCCGCCCTTCCCGGAACAGTCATATTCATCCTAATGGCTTGTTCTTGTATACTGGCTACATTATTTAGACCAGCAAACTGCTGAATAAAACTTTTTCCAAGTATTTGGATTGGGCATTCTGAAAAATAATAAAATAAATATTTATTAATATATTAAATGCTAATTCTTCATTTAAAATTTGGTCCAATAAAGTGTAATTAGGAATACAAAATTATAATCTGATCAGAATTCTTGAAATTTAAAGCATTGATTAAAAATATAATTTTTTAAAAGAGAATATCCGGTTTGGCTGAACTTCCCGGCCTAACAGACTATTGTTTATATTTAAAACGCATTGCCCGGCTCGGGCCCATAGAAATGTTTAAGTGACGGCATAGTAAAAAAGTATTTCACCTATAGTAACCACTTTTTGATGATAAACAGAAGTATTGTATTCTGAAGCCAACACAGGGCTGTATACTACCCACCCTCGCCCTGTTAAGGGGGCTGTTCCTGAATTAATTCGAAAGTTTGAAATATTTCGAAATTCAAACAAAAATATGCATTTAATGTTAGTCGAAACCCATAGCCCTACCAACCGACAAGCTAACTGTATACGGAGATATGCAAAATGCAAACACTCGACAGTAGTGCAATACTCAAAATAACAAAATATTTACACCCGAGTTCCTAATTTTGAATGGGATGTGTATCTATTTAATAATGGGAGCCAATACCAACAGCAATCTGCAGAATGTTCATGAATGTAGCCTACCACTTTTGGTGATACCAAAAGAATGAGTTTTGTTTTGCTTTCCTTCTGCAGCCAGTTTGAATAGGATAAAACCGAGGGGATCGGTGGATGTATCCATGACGACGGGCTTCTCCCAGCTAAAAGTTAAAAGGTTAAGATAAGTTGGAGGCTAATACATTGAAATGCCTGTTGTACAAAAATCTCGAGTACGGTTGAATGGTGGTGAAAAGTGTGTTAAATGGAAATTTAAAGTACGGATCTAGACCTCGGACCCAACCAAGGCTCTTACATTTTCAAAATGTGGCCTTGTGACCGAGAAATCGGCACCGACATTTTCGTGCCATTAAAAAAACCGCGCGAAAATCGGTTTTCGGGTCTGGGTGATTCGGTTTTTGGGTCTACGGTATTCGGTTTTCGGGTCTACGGCTTTCGGGTCTGCGGTAGGTCCCTTCAATTTTTCGGATATTCATATATTGCCTAAAAATCCGGTCAAGTATAAGACAGTTAACATTTTAAACTTTTTCATGAAACCTTCTTGACATTTGCTTCAAAATTGGCAAAAGTCCTGGCCCGATTTTCTAGTGTAGTACATGGTCGGAATGGCAAACGGATTGGCTAGGCTGCATCGGAGAAAATAATCGATATTCCTCCCAGTTTATAAATATACATTTTATATTTTAAACTGTTGAAATCTTGACAAAATTTGGACAAGTGTTCCATCATTGCTGACGCCAAATCATTTAAGAACATAGATGTAAACCAAATGTAAACATGTTATTTTGAGTTCCAAGAAAAGGGGAATTTTTTTCTCAAACTAGTAAAAAATTTCGCGCTCCGAGCGATTATTTGCCTTTTTTAGGCCTTTTTTGACTTATTTCCATCAAAAAATTCCAAAAAGTTTTGTATAATTAAAATACCTATTGGAAATCTTATCCCCCTCAAGGCATGAAAAAGGTTGCCTTTTTGCTAGCAAAAAGGCAAAAAGCCACCTTTTTGCCTTTTTGCTACCTTTTTGCCTTTTTGTGCTTTTTGTCTTTTTGGAGTAGTCACCGCCACCTGTGATACTTCATTAAAGCTAACTTTTGTAGACTGTCCCGTCCTACATATTCAAATATTCAGATAAATTGCAGATGCTAGTTAGATTTTTTGATTATTAAACTATTTATTACTAATACTGCACAATTCAAAATGAACTATAATGTATTCGTGACAACTGACAAACCGTATAATAACAAATGAGCCAGGTTGAACATCTGCGTATTGTGTACAATATTATATGAGATATATCAACCAAAATATCCAGTATTTGACTGGTACTGGTTAGCACTTAGCACAGCTTCTTCTGTGCTTCTTCTGTGCTTCACAGTGCAGGTTCTTGTTTTTTCCTCATGTTTTTTTAAAATTGCTTACAATGTTAGTTTGTTGTTTTCGATTGTTTTATTGTCTAATGAATGACCGATTGAAGATTAAGATAATTGAAAGCCTGTTAGGAACAACAAGATATCTCGTAACTAAGTTTAGTAACTATGAAAACAAATTTGAAAATTATGAAAAATACATACGGGGGGAGAAAATAATGTGCACCACTCCCCTATTAACACCAGAATTTTACTTATTTATTTTTATTGGAATATGTCAATCCGTAGTTTACCACCACAAGCCATATCAGAAAGCTCGCCCAAATTAGAGTGACGAAGAACTTTAATATTATTTCTACTTTGACTGCCCTAATGAAGACAAATTTACCTTAGGACATAGATGTATTGAGGGATGGGCTTTACGGGCTCGCGCCGCCCGCCCCCGAAATCCAAGATAAAAGGTTTTTCTTCTCAAAATAGCAATTTCTCGCTCTGCGCGATTCTTTGCAATTTTTACCCCATTTTCTCGTTACGGGCGAATATATATTTAAGATATATATATACCACGGAAAAAAAAGGTTGAAAGGTCTTTTTTTCTAGACCCGAAAGTCAAAGTAAAATGTAGCCGAAGGTTGGGGGACATGACCTACAGTTATCAAGGAGTATGTCTCCGGTAGTAATTTTACAATTTTTTAATTCGGTTTTTCATGTCTATTGCCCGTTATGTATTAAACAGGTGACGTATATGTGTAAATCCATTTTTAAATGGGGTCGGCTAAGCCTTCAGAATTTAGTCGCCCTAGCCATGCATGAGTACAGCGACTAAATTCTGTAAGCAAATTGGACCATATATAAATGGTCTTACACATAATATGGTTACCCGCATGTTACCGGAGTCCTACTCCTTGATAACTGTAAACTGTATAATATTATGTCTTCCAACCTTCGGCTACATTTTACTTTGACTTTCGGGTCTAGAAAAAAAGGCCCTTTCATCCTCCGTTTTTCCGTGATTTATATGAAATGTTAGCCCCCCGAAACCCAGTTCTGCATAGGTGTTTGCCTTGTTAGGATTTGTTAGTTTTCAGTATTTCAATGGGGTTTTTCGATGTAGACAGAGGTGAAATACGAATGCAGTCTGAGAAAATGATTTTTGAAGGCTATAAATTCAAAATTGCCATTATTTTCTAAAGACGTTTGGCTGCGTTTATTTCAAAATTATTTGACCTTAGGGCGATTTTTATTTATTTGCACTATTAGGTCAACACAAAGTACTAATATTGTATCATTGCATTTATATCTTTCCTGGATCGAAAAACAGAGGGGGTAGGTTATTTTTTCAGGCGTTCCGACAGCCAAACTAAAATCCGATTAGAGTTTTTGGTTTTTAGGTATTTCTCTTACCCGGTAAATTTTCAATGGAACTCAGTTGGCATCCGGGCAACCAAGTATGTCACCTGTAAGACCCGTATAATATTTATCAGGTAAGACAAATACGTAAAAGCCGAAAATTCTAATCATCGGTTTCATTTTAGTTTGGCTGTCGGGACGCCTGACAAAAAAAACCTACTCCCTCTGTTTTTCGATGGATCGAATTGCTTATATTAGCCCTTCAGTGAGGTATTGTCTGAAGTCTGAATTGTATCCAGTCAATCAGTAAAATGAAAAGCCAATCGATATGAACAAATATTTATGTAAATTTTTTTGGATATACATCAAGTTTTGTCTGTATTAAAGGTTTTGGCATATGAGCTTCTGAGCCTGAACGTATACAAAACTGGGTTTCGGGGGGAGGCCAAGATTTCATATAGATATCTTAAATTTATGCGAAAATCTTAGCATTTTTGACGAAAATGAGTCTAAAACGGTCTAAAAATTGCGAAGAACCGCAAAATTTTTATTAGGCATACTGCCATTAGTATTTCTCAGTTCATTCAAATTCAATGCGTTTAAAGCGAAAGGACTGACAGACTGCGATTCTATTAGCTCGTCCCGTCGGGTGGCTTGAACTTGAATATGGTTGACTGAACGAAGCAATGGAAATGGCAATGGGTATAATGTTTTTTAATATTTCTCCAAGGGAATGGCAAAACAATTCAAATATAAATGTGGGTAAAATAATATTTTTTCCTACCCTGTACTTAAATTATGCAATTTTTTTGCAAATTTTATTGTTTACGAAAAACTGCTCCGAGATATCTTGTTACTCGTAAAAGGCTTTCAATTAAGAATTGCTGTTTTTTAAAATCGCATTTCTTGTTCACATCCTTGGTTGTCAACATGTCTATTGCTAATTACCCCATTTAATAGCAAAAAGGCAAAAAGGTAGCTTTTTGCTGATTTTGCTAGGCAAAAAGGCAAGCAAAAAGGCGAAAAGGTAGCTTTTTGCCTTTTTCATGCCCTGCCCCCTCCAAAACTCAGTTCTGTATACGTGCTTGATACAGGTAGCTTGTCGGTTGGTAGGGCTATGGGTTTCAGCTATGTATGAATGTTATATGGGGTGTACTGCCTCAATACACAGTGATAGTACTGGGCGCAGACCTCATTACGGGCCTATTGCCAACTCCCTCAACACTGGTATTGTTTGTTAGTTAATACCCGAGAAGCCAAAGGCTGTTATTTACGAGTCACTGTTGTAGGACTGTTATCGGAAGTCCACTAGCCCAACAAAGACAAGTTATCCAAGCTACTCGGAAACACGCATTGATTAATTAGACGACTGAGTACGCTACCAAACCAACGTGGCTGGGTGGGTTTTGGCTAACATTAAAAGCATATTTTGTTTGAATTTCGAAATATTTCAAACTTTCAGGAACACTTATAATTCAGGAACAGCCCCCTTAATATGGAGAGAACTTGTCGTATACAGCCCCTGTATGTTCACCTTTTGTTGCTGTGAGTCAAGAGATTAGAATAGATACATTTGAGTTTTATTTGGTAAATGACTATGGTAACTGAAAATCAGAACGACGGTTCATGACGTCATTATCTGATTGGCACACTCAATTCGCCTTTGTGCCTGTATGTGCATATAAAATGTATAAAAGCTTAACTAAAAATTAGTTTCGACTGCAATATTTCCGAAACTAGAGATAGGAACTTCGTAAAACTTACGTATGTTCTTCATCAGTATGCAATCTCTGACTGATCCAAATTTCATGTGATTCGGAGCTTGCAGTATGTGTTTTTTTTAATTAATTGTTTCGGAATTTTTATTTGCCTATCTTAATACACAGTAAAGTTGTCTTCTTAAAAAATTAATAAATCAAGTTTCAGAGATAGGAACTCGCTGATTTCTACATATATGAGGCTTAAATATGTAAGCATCAAGCACAAAAAATTTCAGCACTATATTCGTTTGCAGTCACAATTTTTTAAAAGGCCGAAAATTACCCGTAATTCCGGATATATTGCTTTATCTTACCTTTAATTGCAATGTGAACATTATACGATACTTTCTTTTCGGAAACCACCAAAAGATAGTAATACGAATCTGTATATGGCAAATTTTCAACGTGACGGAATAAAGCATCCTTGTCATCCAGGGAATCCATGTCATAATTCTCTGGGTCGTACTTGGGCAAAGCCCTGGGTCTTATAAACACATTTTGTATGCAGGCCACTGGCTGGGACGAATTGCCATTTGAATTGGTTTTACCATTAGTTTCATTGGCTTTTATTTGTAACTCAGGAAAATGGTGAGAAGCGTGGAAGCGGCAACCATCAATTTGTAATATAAATTCTCGAATTCCATTTGGAATGTAGAATCTACGTATAAAAATATAAATGTTAAAAACGAAAGGCCAAATGCATAGTCGGCCATTAAAAGCATATAATCATTGACATATTAATTAAATTGGACTTTTCTTACTTGTAATAAGTATAATGTTCCATATTACTTAATCTTGTTGTTGTTTTCAAGGGAATTGTATTAATATTGGGTATTTGTGACCATAGTGCAATGGAACCAAGACTGTACTGACATTTGTGCCCAATGCCCTGTAAATTTATACAGCAATTTTTATTAAAATAATCAAATTGAATTTGGTTTTTATATTTCTGTTCTTTGCAAGGCCGCAGCGAGGGGGTAGGGCACCGGGGCTCGTGCCCCCTCCCCCCTGAAATTAAGAAAAATTAAGAAATTTTTTACCAAAATCGCAAAAAAACGCTAAAATTTTACCGCTTCGCTCGAAAATTAGTTAATTTTTTCTCGGTGCCCCTCCCGAAATTTTTTTATGGCTGCGGCCCTGGTTCTTTGTTACACATTTAATTCTTTAAAGGCTTTTAGATTTAATTTCTACGTTAGCCTTTATAATTTATTTTATATGGTCTCCAGAAAATATCATTGTACCTCTTGCTGAACATGCTGATCCCAATTAGGCAAATATGCAGCTGCAAACCAACTTCCAGGTAATGGATTGTACACTGGAAATATTGTTGCATCATGAGGTTGAAGAGATGATTTCAAGACTAAAGTAAACATCGAGGTTCGTTCTGCCCAAACATTTTCCGGAAAGCTGGAATTATCAGCAGACATAACAGGGTAGCTTCCATGTTGTAGATATCTAGATTTAAGTTTTACAATAATTATTTCTATTAATTGTCATTTTTATCATCGCCAATATCATTTTAATAAAATAAAACTCCTTATATAATATTATAATATAGATTGATAAAAATATTTGAATATTTATGTTTAGCAGTAAATACGTTGTAGTTATGAAAGAAACTCGAGATAAAAACAATATTATTGCCAGGGATAATATTATTAGCCTGCATAATGAATAAATACTTCTTGCGTCATAATATAACTGTTGGTAGTACGTATTGATGATTTTCAAAGCCCACTTACACATAAACATCTCGAGAAGAACATTGAGAGTTGTCCATAAAAGCAGCGAACTCAAATGTTGCCCTTGTGACCTCTTTAGGTATGTAGTAATGAAATAAAGTAACATCAGCATAGCTTCGGTACGGTCGTAAAAGTCCTTCTTGGCTGACTTGGGGCAGAATGCATTCCACATGGAGCACAACTGTAAAATGTCAAATTGCAAGGATTAAATACATATTTAATGTATAATATATAATTTATGTGTGGATACATAAAATCATAAAAACGAACCTGTTCCAAGTGTCCCCAGTAAACATAGAATAATCTGGGCAGTCATTTTTCAGTTTTCCATTTGCGCAATGAATGAGACTTGTTTGTTCTTCTGTCGTAAACTTTTAGTGAGCCGTGGATATAAAATAAGAGCCATTCACGGTGGGATAGAGATACAGAATTATCTTAATTACTTAATCACAAATGTATCCTACTAATTGCAAAATCGTCATGTAATTAGCAATATCGAGTGAACACTGCTGGATCTACCATACAAATTACAGATGTTATATTGTTAGCTGGTACTTAGAATTCATTAGATTGATCTTCAGTAGCAGTTACCATTTCAGTATGAGTCATTGAAAGAATTTCCTATTGTTCTAGATACAGAGAATTTGACTATTTGTGAACTGGAAATTCAGAGAGCTTTAATTTATTTCTACATCATTACACTATCCTAACTAATTAGACAATGCTCTGTAGCAACATCGTACAGAGATAAAAGTAGCATATTGGATCCTAGGAATTGTACAGACTTTACCCCTGACAATCACGCTCTAAATTACTAAACCAAGTAATTATTTTCCACAGTTGGTAGAAAATGTGAGTTTCTTTGTGTGTGATTATTACAAACACTAATTATAAGTAGGTCTACTTTTAATTCTTATCGGACATAATTTCCACTGCATACTCGTTGTTTTAGGCCAATATCAATTGTCAATGTTTAACTTTATTTGCTACATGTAAACAACTAGGATGTATATAAACCTTATCTTATCTACCTTTCGTTATCTTTCAATACCATTGGAATTTATAACAATAATGTAATTCACTATAGATTAGCGTTTATCTACTTATATAACTTGATTAATCGTTAAGTCATTATTCAAATATCACAGATAATTTCCTAGTTAGAAAAAAGGACTTTATTATGCTAATTGACACAGATCCGCTATGGAGTAATTAAAATCCCCTATTAAAATGTGTAAACGATCTCAATTCTCTTTCATTGATTAGCGCTATTGACATGGCTGTTAATTGAACAATAGAAAATAGTATTTAATTACGACTATTAAACTTTCTCCTAATTGTCTTTTGCCACCAAAATATAGAAGACTCTAGTCTAAATACAATTTATAATACACAAAGAAACGGATATTGCTATTTATCTATGGATGGCAATTACAAAGATGTAACTAAACACACCCAATGATCTAATCAAACAAATGTAAATGTTACTAAGTTGTAAGTTATATTATAATACTATATTATGTGTTTGACAATTGACAGTCGTTGAGTTGAATGCAACTCAAATTAAAAACTAAATTACTCAGCGGTAACTGAAACAGTAAAATATATAAAAGAAAATTGTTTACAATTTATCACTACAGTTATATGTTGATTAAAAGTGTAATAGTAGGGCCACTGTCAAATTCATTTTAAAATTATAATCTCTAAATGATGTGAAATCGAAGCGATGTCAAGAGTGACACTATAAATGTGAAGGAGTGGTGGGAGTTTGAGTCGACACTAGAGAGCAAAATCAATTCCAATAGAAAAACTAGTTCTGCTGGTACTGATCACTAACGAAAATTCATCAGTCAAGTACAGCTGGAACTTTCTAAGGGGAAACTAGCGTTTTTAAGTATACGGAGAAAGTCAATGGCGCTCTGTGCGACGGAGCACCTAATGTCTGTTTTGGAGTCTGTCGACTACTAAATAACATACACACATACAGCTGTAATCTCTCTAATACTCTATGTAGCCTTACTTTTGGGTAAGTTAGGTAGCCTTCTATCTATATCCCACCTACACCATACCTATTTCTATACTTTTTGTCTAGCATACAAAGGAAAGGTATAAACGTTGAAGTTTTCAGACTTCAGACCTAGCTATGCTTCTTTTCTACCAAAAGTACCGGAGTAAATAACAACTTCGGCGTCTCCGTTTCCGTCTTATTTTTTACTATTTAAATGTTTTAAGTTGATGCATACAACTTACATTACATCATATGATTCCATTTTATTAATTGGTATTAATCATTAAAGCTGACTTAATGCTTGAATTAAATTGAAAAGAGGAAGACAGTTTTTGACAATTTTTTCCTCTGGGGTCATCTTAAGTCTCGAATTTGTGAAACCAGACTTCAAGACATTGCTGAACCGAAGTTAAGAATTGTCGCCGATGTTGAATTACCCCCATGCAACGTTCTACTTTTTGGGAAAACTGAATGGAGCAGTAGGAGGGCGTCGCATAGAGCATTTGTAAAATTTTATGGAATTAAAATACATGTAAAAATCCCAAACTGTCTTAAAATATTATTCCTGTTTATAATGCAGTTGTACGTCCCACGTTAATATGTTCGGCTCCAAGTTCTCGTTGAAGATAAGCCTATTGTAATGTACCACATGATCCATTGTCTTATTTCTAATGAATAGAGGAAAGGTGAAAGCGAAACTATAATACTTCATCACACTGCTATTGCTGTCATGAATCTCGAAGGAAACGGCAAGTGTAAAATCATTTGTTGAATTCCAAACCATAAGATGTGTGTATAAGATGGACACTTGAAAAGGATGAGTTGCTAAGGACGCTATGAGAAAGTTTTAAATGATTAGAATAATGAAAATGAGATGTCATTTGCGATCGTCTTGAAAATTTGTTATGTGCTAAGATCAGAACCACAGCCAGAAAATGATTTCTGGAAGGGCCCCACGAGTTATAAGTGGGATTAATGCGAAAAAGTTTTGGGTTTTCTTTCTTTTCTTCGACTATGGGGAAAGGGCGCTCTGGCCCTTCCCCCTTGGTGCGGCCCTGGCTAAGATTGTTCTATAAAATCTTTTTTTAAATTGGAAAAACTTCCACCGTCATCAATGTAGTAGTACATGACTATATTTATAGGCATGATTATATTACACCTAGTAAAATTGATTTTTATGTAATATTTTATGCTGTAATAGGTACTAGTAGCACTAGTATATAGTGATAGATTTCATATTACAAAATACAACTTCTGGGAAGAAAATATCCGTCCTAATTTTAGAGGTGACCCCTTTCTCTAAATTCCCATCTCATACATATGGGGATCTACAGAGCACCTTCAAAAGGAACCGCTGTCAATAAAGACCTGATCGGTATTACAAAGTTTTATTTTTAAAAAACATTTACTGAGGTATCTGATGTCCATGAGCTTATGTACTTAAAAGTAAGGAAATCTCAATAAGTTGTCTGTCTGGAACAACAAGTAGGACTACGCGTTATTACACTATCAGCTTTTCTGAATTAATCAGTTAGATGAATTTCTATTTGGCCCCCTATTATGTATTTATATTTTGGTCAATCCCTCCATACACAGAGCTGAAGCGATGAATAATTAGACAAGGGCTTTATTTTAGACTTTCATTTAGTCATTGTCAGTGTTGGAATCCTATTCCAAGCAGATGTATTTTTCCAGTAATGGCATATGTTATCCTAACAGAACACTGTGTATCCTTGATCCTTTTGTACTTTCCATTACCATAATGTCCATAATATTTCCGACTAATTTCTTACACAGCTCTACAAAATTCAGACTCTCAGTAAAGGTACACCATAAATTTTAAGACTTTTTTATAACTTTTTCCCATACAAAGGTCAGGTGTGTGCCATAGACATCAAATGTTAACGAGATTTTATTGCCCATATATTTACGAGTTCATAGGCCAAAAGATTAAGCAACCCCATCAGAGTACTTCCATTTGGTTTTGTAGTTATCAAATGTAATTACTTGATACTAACGAATTAACCAAGTGCCATTTTTGTAAAATTGTTTTGTATCTGCAAGTACTCACGAAAGTCACAAATGTAGATCATAAAAATTTCTTTACCCTCATAAATTTAGATATGCATTTACAGATAATCGTCAAAATTATAATAGGATAGATAGTAAACATTTCTGTGCAGGAATATTTAGGAGTAAATGATAACGGATGTATATAAGGATTCCTGCTGTTGAGTACCTATAAAAATATGCGTACAGGTGTTAATAAAAATTGTCCATGGTTTTAGAGTTTTAAGCTTTAACTCTGCAGACACTTTATTTGCAACTTAAGAGAAAAATCTCAACAGAATGAGGATACAGAGCATCGATAGTTAAAATTTATTGCCGAGTTTATAGTTGTTTTATGACATCCAGATATACATAATCCTTAGCTTAGAACTTAGAGGTAAGCAAACTCATGAGAACTGAGGACAAAACTGCTGGAGCTGTAAACATTTTACCCGCAGCCAGATAACATTTTCCAATTCCAACACGACATTTTGAAGTAGGAATACAAGGATAGCTGGCAATGGAAACTTGAAACAATTCTAAAATCAGTTTACAATCTAAACTTTGCAATTGTCTTTCTTGCTTACTACGTAAACTAAGTGTAGGCGGGTGCCACCAGCCGTAGTGAACTATTACCACGTGTATAACCATTTCACGATGAAGACTACTTGTTGAGACATTTTTGCACATTGTATTCCTCTATGTACCTACTTATATTTATTATACTAGGCCACCAGTAATGCTATGAAATTTCAAAAGATTTCCGTGTCAATATTGTTTGATTTAATTTCGAAACATGCTAAATATAAACCAAGAGTGCAGTTCATTTCTTATGCGATATGCATTGCATAAGCGCTGGAATATTTTGCATTTTGGCTCATCCTACCACACGTACATACATAGACAGATAGGTAAATTATTGCTTTATCTAAGACGGCCGTTGTAATATAGAGATTATAAATATTTAAGTAATCCATTCATTTTGAAGTATTTTCTTATATTATACATAATTCTATATTTCATAGATGACAATTTGTCAATCAACTGAAAGGTGTAATTTCTGATAAAACGTATTTACTATACTATATTATGATATCTCTAAACATAGAACTAGGCAATGTATAAACTTGATTTACTACACTTGCAAATCACATTTTATTCTATAATCTCAATTTAATATATCTATAGTATTCAATGAACAAAACTTTTGGAAATATATCATTGAAATTGAACCATGCTTTGGTATAGAGTATACTTACTAATCTACTAATCGAAGATGTTCATTTTCATCTAGGTACGAATAGGTTTCAATCTTTTGCATTCTCATATCTCGGTAATTGATGCTTGATGCTGATATGCAATACTAATGCTTAGTTAAGGATTTCAAGCATTTAGAACATTTAAAGTATTTGTTAACACCGAAATTGGAATGCATTAGAATACATATAGCTAATTTAATATAATACCTCGTAGATTTCATGGTTTAAATTACAAATGTCGTAATAAGTTTACCAATTACCACAAAGTTGAAATCCATCAGAAATTAGTCATCATTTACCTTTACTTAATCTTGGAATTTCATAGTCTTTCAACGGATGTGTATATCTTGCTTGAATGTCGCAAATTGTTTGGAAGTTATTTACTGTCAAAAGTCGAATAAATACTGACCATTCATTTCTGTATAATATGGTTAGTACAATAATATTCATATTGTTTACTAGGCTTTTTGTTGTTAGGCGACAGGAAATTTTCGTTTTGTTCATTTTGGCCCACATTGTAAAGAGTGGATGTATAATATATAGTTATTTATTAGGAAGATAGTTTGCACCTTTATTATTATAGTTTGGCATACAACTAATTAGTATCTACGGAAGTAAAAAATTCGAATATACTTGTTAAACTATGAAAACGGTAATCCAAGACTATCAAATACATTTTGAGGTTTTCTATTTATATGAGTTGCAAATTATGGCAATGAGATGGGAAACCACATTTGTAGCACGTAAGATTATTTGTCTAAAGCAAGTTTCCTCCATCTAAAGATCGGCAGGTACCCAAGATGATATTCCATAATACTCATAGTTGCAACAATTATAATTATAGACAAAACATTTTGCTGTCACTTTTGGTGGTAAGGATTACAAACATCTTACATATAATATATCCATTCAACAAATATATTTCAAGAAGATTCGCATTATATCTTACGCCTACTAGATTATTTATATATTATACATTACAGTACATTATATGTATTTCCTGCAGATAATAAGGTAAGTCAGGAAATACGTAGGCGTAAGAACAAAGAGTAAGAATTTCTCAAGTAGTCTGCAAGTTATTTTCACTCATGTTGCATAAAGAGTATACTGCATGAATACGTCAACAACGTCCAGCTATATACGTAAGTGTCCTAACATACGTCATATGCAATTCAGCAGTTGTTATATATACAGAGATATTTTTAGAAACAATTGAATGCCCCAAACTATTTTAGATCTCTTCGTCATTCCAGAGTTATTAAAAGACAGGACTTACATAAATCATGAATGACCTTAAAAGTTTGAGGTACATATAATATTATGTAGACAGACCGAGGGAATTTCATTATAGCACAATTCATTTTAATGCCAGTACTAGAGAAAAAGGAATTAACCAATTTTCTATCGAGCAAGTGTAGTAGAATGACAGTGTCCAAGAAAGGTATAAAGTCAAAAAGAGAGTTAGGGAACTTGGGTTTTAGTCTGGTTGTGTTTGTTCTGTATGTGGCCGTTAGTCGGGAGTCGGGGAGCTAAGCTGGAGAGGAATTAAAGACCAATGGCAATAAGACCAGGGCAGGAGCCGAGTCACATACCCAAAATGTTTTTACCATGACTCTTCCGAGTCAACTTTAGTAGTAGTAGTAGTAGCGTAAAACGTAAAAATATACCTAACGTGTAGCGCTGAACTTTTTTATCTTGCATATCACGCTAACTCACTAATAATGCATACAGAAAACCTTACTACTACTGTTACATTATTATTTACCCTCTTGCCTACCTTCTGTCTAGCTTCCCAGCATGGGCAGAGTGCACACTGTGCATTACTCCAACCATAACTACATAATAATTATAATAAATTGGTCCAACATATACGCATTTGTACTTGGTGTACCTTAGTGTGGAAAAAATAACTTTTTGTCGCTGGAGAGCTATGCTTGGTATGGATATTATTGAGCTTTCAACAATGCTACATTTCCGTTGCTGTTAAAGCGGTATCATGGAGATATATTGTGGAGTCGTCGGGGGTATGAAGCGACTAAGGACAGATGTAAATGAAAGACAGATGAACGAACAAGTATAAAGACGCGCTTACATTTTTGGTAGCCACACATGTATTCTTTTGGTATGATAGATATAGCAAGATACCCCGCTAACCTGGCTCATCATATCATTGACGAGGATATAGAAAGATAGGTAGGTATGGATGGAGTAGGTTGGGTGGATATTCACCCAGCCAAGCCAATTCAGTTTCAGTCGAGTTGCATTTCCAGACGGAGGGAGTTCAGTTGAGCTTCAGTTTTTGGATCGGTAGGACACTCTGCTACACTTTCTTCATTCTCCGGCATATAATTGTAAGCTAAACCTTCTGTGCCTTTTCATTTATAATACCGAATCATTATTCTTACTACTACTACAAAGCATAGTCAGAGAAAACCCGCATTTTGCATGGATAACTCCCATTGTTGAAATACCTTTTCCCATTTAAACCTTTTCTTTTCGGGAAATATTTAAATCCCACATTAAACATTTTCTCGACTCGTAAACTTAGACTCTTTCTTCATATGCATAAAATAATTTGTAAGCATATAACAAGTCTTTGACGTCACGGAAGTGGATATAATAATAAATGTCTGTCTGTACTTATATTTAATAGAGTACAGTGCAGTGAGAGTCGACATCCGTCCACCTATTGTGTTCCTTACTTTCCTCCGACCGACGATTTCACTATAATTCAAGATCGAATGAAAGGGAAAGAGTCATTAGTCATTCTTGTGAGTCTGAGCTTTCTTTGTCATTTTTACACTCTCTATAGAATTTCTTCTCTCAATTCTATAGCTAGGACGTATTTAAATTGCACTCTCTCTATTGCTGTAATTTTAGAAGTTAGCTACTCATAACTACAAATGTGGAAAACAATATTTTGTGGCTTTATTTTCTCTATAAACTATACAGCACAGTGCAGTATTCTTTATTTCGCACGTAAAGCTATACTTGTAATTATTTCTCCAATTGTCACTATCTCGCTAAATATCTCTTTGGTTCTAGTTGTATGTGAGTTGGAAATGAAATTCCGTCTTTGCAGAAAAACAAATAGTATAAGTATACTGGAGGTCTAACTATGATTCATTCACATTATATTTTCAGGAATGAAGAAAGAATCCTCCGATTTGCAAAAGCAGAACTGCATGCGCGTTGCGGTTGCAATTTTCCAGACCGGCTCTATAGTCCTAGCACATCACCCACCTCCACACTCTGTCCTATACCGTTTGTGATGGAGTTCTTTTAATTGTGGATTTCGCCTTCTTGTCTATTTTTCGTTGTGAAAGACAGATTTATTGTGAGTTACATTGCGTGACGTGCACTTTGTGAAAGCTGAGTGGTGTTCCCATCCCAATTAATTATACAGAACGTGCGACGCGAAAGGACAGAAATAACTTGTCTGTAAATAAATGAACGTTCATCTTTTCATTTACTAATCATCAACTCAAGAACCAACTCAAGAAGTGCTTATAGACAATTCATATAGAGATTGTCCGTTAATTCGACAGAATTTGAATTTTGAAGCGAGAGTGAATTTGAAGGGATGCCTGACGCAAAGAATGCCAAGTACTCGGAGGTGCCTCAGGTGCCTGGGGCGGAAGTGGCCAAGGAAGAGAGTGTTGGTCTCAAGCCAAAGTTAACCCTTATGAACGGGATCACCGTAATTGTGGGGAGTATCATTGGCTCTGGCATTTTCGTCTCCCCGTCTGGAGTTCTTCTCAACACGGGCAGTCCGAATTTGGCGCTGGTTGTATGGACCGTCTCGGGCATCTTCTCCATGATCGGCGCCTACTGCTATGCCGAGTTGGGATGCATGATCGCCAAAACCGGTGCAGACTATGCTTACATTATGGTCACGTTCGGTCCGTTTTTGGCGTTTATTCGTCTCTGGGTGGAATGTATGATTGTACGACCTTGTTCTCAAGCCATTGTCGCTCTTACCTTCTCAACGTACATCCTCAAGCCATTTTTCCCCGACTGCGATTCTCCGGATGAGTCCATTCGTCTCCTCGCCGCCGTCGTCATTTGTGAGTCTCTTTACTATTGCATCACTTTCTGTCAGCATTCCCGTCTTTGTTTCCACTCGGCCCGCTCTGCTTTTATTTCTCTGGCCACAATTTGCCTATATATAGCTGCTACACCCAAATGCATGCATGCAAGTCGATATTCTACTACTCCACATGCTACACCATACGTTGTACTTATCACCGCGTACTACTTATAATACGGAAGCTAGTCACACTGCTTCTATTTTGTCTTAAGTCACACAACCTCTTTCTGCTTTTACTCTATTCCTCCTACACTTCACTGTTTTATATATAGACATGGACTGAGGTGGCTCCTGCACATATTTTAACGTGAACAACTCAATTAACATCTCGTCTCATCATAACATCCATACATTATTATCTCTTTCGCATCTAACTGATTAGTATACAGAAAATGTAACACAATAGGATCATTATTCTGCTGCGTAGTATTTCTAAGTTATGTACCTACTTATACATACATACAGTGCTACCGTTACCTATAGATTACAGAAATGGTATTATTGAGTTTAGGAAGCATATAAGTTTACTTTATGCATATTTACCTTTGCCAGTTTGTGGTGCAGTTGTGTGTATAAATGCTTTTTATTTGCTAGACATCTCGGTCTGTAGTAAGTGGCATGTAGACAGCTCAGCATTATGAAACATGCTTTCCGTATCGGGTGTAACAGAGTATCCTACATAAAACTAAGTATTTCTATTGTTAGTGCTAGCTCAGCTCTTTTCTACTGTATTACGCAACTTTTTATCTAACAACCTTTAATAACGTACGGATACGAGAGTAGCCGTTGAAATATATAAGGCTCAACTTTTTTGTTTTGATATACTACTCTATATGTATGTACACCACAAAAAGCTTGCTTTATTTCCTACCACTTTGTCAATGCAACTACCAGGATGAATGTTCTCTTTGTCAGACTCCTTTTGAATAAGGGTGATATGTATGTACAAGCGACTTTAATTTTAATCGTTCTACTCCGAGATAATCGTTTCTGCACAATTTTTATAGTAATTTTCTAAGAGTAATTATAAATATAACTATTTTAGAATTTTTTTACCAGAAAAATTATTCAACCATTTTTTCACCCACCTAAATTACAGCTATTTTCCATTTTGACTAGGCAGAAAACTCCACTAAACGTAAAACCTAAATTATGTAGGAAGTAATAGAGCTCGTATAAAAGAAAAATACCCTTCGAAGGCATTTTGCTGCAAGACAGTTGTAGAATAACAACACCTGGAATACAATGCGAAACCTTTTGGCTTAGCCATTTAGTTACATTTAGAGGATTTTACAATAAGAATTTTTAGAAAATTGGTTGATTAAAAATAATTTTTGGCTGGTTGTTGTCGTTGATAAACTCTTGGTTGGATGTGTATGCAGAACTTGCTAGTTTCCGCTGAAATGCCCTCCTTAAACATGCCCTTGAATCAGGTTTCCCATTTAAAACCTTACAATTACTTATATAATTTCACTCTCGCCCATGAAATTGGTGAGCTTGGAGTAGTGAAAGGAACAAAAGAGATTTATTCTTTTTAGGTGAGCCATTTAAAGAAAGAAAGTTACGTCAAAGGTTAGGGAGTTGGCCTTCAACTTTTAAAAGCCTGACCTACAATCGTTATAAGTAGTAGAACAAATGTATTACTGGGCTTTCGGTTTCAGACAATCCTGCTGATACGGATATATCTTCATAGTTGAGTATGTGCGTGTTGGCACTGCCAAGGTAAGGAAGGGTACGGTGTAGAAATACAACTGTTGGAAGTATTTATTGTGTCACGTTACAACTCAGTCTGACTACGTACCCTTAAAATGTGCTATAGCCAATTGGATATAGCATCGGTGGCCTAACTTACGCACAATTTCCTTATCACCAGTGGGTTCTATTACATTCAATCTTGTACTGCATACTGGGGTGATACATATCAACGCGGCGTGGAGTGTAGAAAGGACCGGATGAGGTCGTCAAAAATGTGCTTCGGTATTGGCATTTAGTATAATAATTGACACCGTAATTTCACTAATACTAATGTGAGGTTAGTAAACATTTATTAATCCGAAAAATGCGTCCTTAATGATGTGTAGGTACCATTTCTAGCTTTTCCACGTAAATATAGGTCGAATATTTGGTAAAATAATTGCATGATTCTTCTCATTGTATAGAAAATGGAAAGTGGCCTACTTATTTCCTTTTTTATAGATTGACTGTTAACTTTAGGGTCTAGGTGCCTTTATCGATGTAATCACTCGTTCAGGAGTAGGAAAAGTAGGTCAGACTTGTTTTGAAAAACCGATGTTGATCTAATCGTAAAATATTGTAGGACTCTTTGCTAAAGTGTAGTGTTTAGTGAGTATTCTAATAGTGCAACTAATGGTTTGTACAAATGAAGTTAACACTAATGAAGCTCACAGGAAATAAAACTTTTATTGGAGGACGTGAATGCCTAAATTGCTGATTAAAAGTGATAAAACTTTATTCAGTCACCTTACAGTCAGATAAATAGGAAACAATAAAGCAATTAATGAGCGCTTGGAGATGCTGCTCTGTACCACTCTCGATAGAGCCCGAGTTAGAATTTTCTTCGTCAGACCGTTACAGTTCCTGTTTGCTGTCTACTCTACTAAAAATAAACTAATTGAAAGTTTATCTAAAGTTTGGGCCTATTACTCTTTTACGAGGCAGAATGAGATCAATAAATGGATGAACGATGAATCTACTTTCCATGAGATTTCTAAAATTGGTAAAGCCTACGCTTACAGTTTTCTGCTTCCAAGGACATTCTAACTATGCCTATGCGAAATAAACAAATACCCACGGAAAGCTTATTCATTTATTATTGTGAAACTTTATTACCACCGGGAACGATATGCCAACTTGTATTTTGTCTATGGAAACAGTGAGATACTACAACGCAGTTATACTTCCATTATCATCCCACGTTTGAATGCAAACCATAAAAACTCTTTTCAGCTGTAGTTGTAATGTACGCATTATTTATTCAACAGTTTTTACCTACTTTTAGTTTTATTGCTCTTTCGTTTAAAAAAAATTTTGTTTATATCGTTCTATGTAAAGATCAAACAAATTATACATGCATGTAACTTATAATGACTGATATAATAACAAAAATATATGTTGCTGTAAGCATTGTAGCATACTAATAAATGTTGAGTAGAAGCAGCTTTTAGTAGAATAGTCGATGCGACTTAAAAAATCATTAATTCCTCGCAAGAAGTTTAGCTATAAAGTTGTCGTTATATCTACTTGTCCTACAGACACAATTAAAGCCACTTCCTATGTAATATCCGTTTGACTGACGCATGAAGTCCTTAATTAATTTTGAACTTTAGAAAAATGCTGAATGACGTACTTTAGGAAGAATCTTCCAGTTTTCAGCTATTTAAAGTTAAAAACTGGAATTAGAATTCAGCACTATTTTTTTATCAATTAGATTATTGTATTACAAAGTGCTGAATTCAAAATTTTTGGTTCCATTTGTTTAAAGGTTTGATGTAGTAAGTCCTGCATACTGTATCCTTGTAGCACAAGCTAAAGAGTATGAAATTGTGTAACCTTAAGCTTCTAGAGGTCGATATTACTAGCGATATTTATGACGAATTTTAATAGCTGTGTGGGTTCCTTTGATTTGGTTTGTTTTAATTTATGTATATTCATTCCATGTTTAGTAAGACCCCCAATTACGATGAATATTAAGATTAACGCATCGTGTTAATCTTGGAATACATATAAAATAATCCGACAACAGCAACTCAAGTAGGTATGCCAAATCTCGTAGATGTAACATGCTTTTACATTGACAAAATCTCACCCTACAAACTGCAGCAGAGAGAGCAAGCTAAGTGTTGCACTGATAATAAAGTAGTGTTAACCATGAACGCTTTAGTATGCGTGGGCGTGGGTATGACCGTAACGAACAAAGGTCATATAAAATAATCTGAAATAGCTATAAGGTTGTAATATTGACTAACCAATTTGAAGAACGGTCAGTTAGGTTCAAGAAATATCCAGTCTCGGAGAATTAAAAGTTGACATGAATTAGTTTTTCATTAACTAATTTTGCTTTGATAATGATTTTGATTTAATGGTAATGTACTGTGTACTATTTATGTTCTGGAACGCTAAAAATGTTATATGATTAAACATGGTAAAACTGATTTCTGGATGAAGTTTTATAGCATGCCCTATTACTCTACACAGTGAGCTGATTATGATGGATTATCCTGTAGATAGTAAGTAGCAAGTACCCTAATTGTACAGTAGTATGATGTAAACTTATTTGTGCACTACATTCCTTGTCTCTAATGCATTTACTTGTTAATATAATCATTGACATAATGTGTAGCACGCTACTTCATATATAACATACTTAGATTTATGGGGCGCAGTCTTTTTAGTAGCTAAAAATATATTTATATCTATTAAGTACAAATGACCAAATCAGTTGAACCCATTCAATAAAAATTCTTATCTGTTTAAAGATTCATGAAAGGATTTTAAAGCCTTTATTATGCTGTCTAGTCAAATGGTATACCAATGTAACCTAATAAAACCAATTAAATATTATATTAGGGACAGTTGTAGAGAGTGCGCAATGAATACCGAATTTCAGTAGAGATTCAGATTTGTTTGCAAGGCTTTACATACAAGGCATTAGGTTAATCTTTTTTGTACTGATATTTCTGTGGTTTATAGAATGATTGTAATGATCTGTGTCAGTCTAGAATTCTACTCATTCATATTTATATCTACAAATCCCAATATTTGCATACCTATCAGATTATTGTTATTGGCTTGTTACAATATCAAAAATTTAGAAGCGTCAGCAGTATACACAGTTGTAATTTGCATATAGCAGTAGAATTAAATACGTGAGCAAGGACACGTTTGTTTAAATATCCGATTTACTTTCGTTATGAATTTATGAAGTCTATTTGCTAATGGGTTGTAAATTGACGACTTGACAAGAAAGTATAATATAAATGTACACAAGCAGTAAAAACTATCAATGGAATTCTCTTTATCAATTATTTTTTGAGATATAGGATTCGGCGAAATAAAACCGATGGTAGTTAATACCAACTGACGTCGGTGGAGGAGCAAAGTCAGCAAATACCTCTGAATAGTTATCTGAATCTGTACTGTGTAATTAAACATCCTGCAAGCATGTAAATAATATTCTGTACAGAGATTGATACTGTGTATTGTTGCAATACAGCATGACAAGCTACGCAGAACTACTACAGCAGAACATACGTATTATGTATGTATGACATAAATATAGTCACGGTTGTAGACAGAAAAAATTTATTGTATCTTCGCCAGTGAGATAAGTTTGTCCTTTTGCCAGTACATTTCTGCATGCATCTAGATTAAAAGCATAACTTGCGATATAAAACGAAACAGAAGACGACACGTAATAACATATTGCGTCAGATAAACTTTGCCAGATTGAAAGAGGTAATTAAGTTTTAGTTGGAAATGCTTCGGTTCAACTTCCACATTCTCATTGACTGAACCAGTCACACTTGCCTGCCTACGATTTGCATGTGTATCTCAGTTTTTGCAACAAGACGCTTATTGTTGCATGCCTGGCACTGCCAATTCTGCAGTATTCGGGGGATAAATGTCTGTGACTTACTTCCATATTACTCTTATGTATTTTAGAAAATTCTGCTGCACAGTGCACAAATGTACATCGTTAGAGGCAAATAATGGTGGCAGAGTACAGAATATGCAGACTGCGTAGTATGAAAGAACAAAGCACGCAATTAGTTCATTCATTATCTCAGCTTTCAACTTATTATTTCACGATCTCACATGTGCATCACGATGGCTGCGGCTTTGGTAGACAACTATAAAATGCGTGGTAGTTACTTTATTACTTTCAGCATGGCCAAAGTCCGTCTTTTGACTTGTCGGGTCGATTCGATACGGCATCTCTACTATATGATAGGCTATGACGTGTCAAATGTCACCTACCAACATCGACAGATTTACTTTACTGAAATAGAGCGTCCAATTGCTAAGCAAGGCATTATGGGATAAAAACTTTTCCAAGCATATCTGTGAGAAATATGAGATTATTTCTATCCATATGAAGAATAACAAATAAACGGAGGCTTGATTTTACTTGCCCAGCTTTTAGAGAGAATGAGCAGTCGAGGCAGCTGCATACAATGCTGAGGTAGTATAAATATGTTAGTGAGACGTGACAATTGGCAAATATTGTCATGCACTTCTTTCATAATTCCTTTTACTAACTAATGGTGTCAGATTAGTCCCTAGCGGTAGATAAACAATAATTACGTAGTAGAATAGCCTGTCTGTGACAATTGCTTTGTAGCCCTTCCGTGGCAATTGTAACTTACTTCTCATACCTTCTCAAAACTTAAGAAACTTAGTGCTCAATTATTACTATTGTACTAAGTTTCAATTCAAATTTGACATGAACTTTCTGGATATCTAGTTAGTAGAACAAAAGACTTAAGTAGAATTAAATGAAATTATGAGAAAAGAAATAGTTAGGATTTCTGAATGAATTGTCATACTTAAGGAGGTGTGACAATATGCACTATATGGAAGATTGCAAAGATAATTGCATTAGAAGCGCGTCTTCGCAATTTTTAGGCCACAATTTTTCATCGAATTCCTAAAAACCGAAAATGTAGTAAAGTACATTCCTACTCAAAAGAATTTTTATCTATTTGTTTTACTTTGTATTACAAAATCCGAGTTTTGAGAAAATTTGACTTCATCCGATGAAAAATTATGGCTTGTGAAGGAGTCGCGTTTAACGCGGTGAGTGGTCCCACAGTGCCCATAATCACATCTCCTTAATTTGGTGTCGTCTGTTACTTATGTGTATCATTGAACCACAGCGAGACATAAGTGCTGTAGTTCATGCCATAATAATATCTGTATGGCATGTGCCTCCGCCTACATAATGTTATTGTGCTAAAGAAATAAATTGCAGTCGGCGATGTAGAATTCTATTTATCTTAGAACTAGTCCCGAATGTGTTTGTTTTCGGTGAATGTAAGTCTTGCATACATTTGTCTTTATGCCCTATTAATGATGAAATTAATAAAAATGTAATATTCTGGCAGAGTAAAGTAAATAAATAGAGATGCAAGTTTTCCCACGGATTGCGTCACACTGGTCGTTGAACTTGTACCTTTTCCAGTATTGATTTCTTGCCATCCGGCGCTCAGTTGTTTGGGAGAGGGCCAACGAACATATCCTTCAAATCGTGTGTATAGAATGGCACGTAGTAGTTTTTGGATATAGTGTAAACAGAATAGCTTGAGTCTATGTGTTTTCATGGAAGAGGAAGAAGGGTGTGTCCTTACACCAATATGGACTATGTAAAAGGAGCATTCAAGGGATATACACCGATATATAGAGCACATATTATAAGCATAGCTATAAAGAATTACTTTGTAGTTTTGTTAAGTAGATAGTACAAGATTCGTGGGCGAAAGTTATTTGATACTCTGATATAGAGTATAAATACCTAACGGAAAAAAAAGTTTTCTTTCACTCACATTTCGGATGACGACACGACATCCCGAGTTTACTTCAGGCAGGCAAAACATGAGAATTAGTTCTTAGTTGCAATTGTACAGATTAGCAGCGTCGGGGATTTAAAACAATTTGATGGCAATTATGCAGTCTAGACAATAGCTCGTTCTTATTAGTGGGCGCATCAAATTATTGCAAGACGGCTATATGCAGAAAATCCTTCTCTGCTCTCATTCACATGTCTTTCCAATTCAACCTTATCCGAACAACTAGCTTATTTCCTGCCTCCCTTTCGTTTTTGCTGATTCTTATTTGTAGAACTGAGCTGGATACATTTTCCGATTTCGTCATCTACTATGTTTTTATATGCCAGAGTGTCTATAATGCGATGCTTTTCTACTTCAATCTTTTGCAGTTAAACAAAAGCGAAGAGTCATCTATAGAGATACTATTTATTTGTTCTTATATGTATTTATTATTACTTTTGTGTTTTTAAGGCTTTCTGACGTTTGTGAACTGCTGGAATGTCAAGTGGGCCAGTTTCATCCAAGATTTCTTCACATATGCAAAATTGCTAGCTCTGGTTATCATCATAATCACTGGCTTCGTTCAAATCGGCTATGGTACGTCTTTTCAAATCTAATAAGACACAATGCTGACGTATCTAGATATTGTCTTGTCTTCGTCCTACGCACCAATTATATCATCTAGTGAGCGCACATAATTACCACATGCATTCATACATATTCAATGTTTTTGTAAACGAGAAAGGAACGAATGTAACAAGTGGATCTCATTTAGCAATTCATGTATATAGATCTGCATTTAACTACCCAATGCGAACAGACATGACATTCCATATCCTTCAAAAATCCTATAATTACGTATTGAAAAAATATCTATGCATATATCCTATATTTATACATAATTGCAGGACATACAGAGCACTTCACATTTAACGACAGCGTGCAAGAAGTGGATCGACTGGCACTCTCCTTTTACTCAGGACTTTTCGCTTATAACGGATGGTTAGTAAAGAAACTTAATCATTTCTCCTCCCATACTATGCATCTCTTATTTACATGCAAAATATTTGTCTTGTTTGCATAATGCTATTAACTTTGTTCCTGGAAGATCAGAAATGTCATATATGCCTTGCTCTATATAACAACAGTATTTAGGAGTATCTTTCATTTTTGTCGTCTCCAACATAAACTCAAGTGCAGGGCTTTTAAGTTTTAGTATTACTTTCTTTTAATTGCCCCAGTAGTTCAGACTCTTGTTGACTAATCGACTTATTTAAAGCTTTGCCTAAATTACCCGAATGTTTACATTTTAAAAATCCTCCTATTTGTCAGCTCATCATTCAATCAGTAATAACCTTGACTCTTTAAACAATTTGCTGTTTTTACATACCTAAATATATCCTCTAAGTGCCAAGTAGTACATAATAAAACTAAAGTATAACTTCAAAGCATGAAAAAGACTTTTAATTCACTTAAATTCTAAGCATTACAATTCTTATGCTTCGGATAGAGCTTGGAATGCGGATTACTATTGTAATTTTAGTAAATACTATGCATGCTATGCAATAATAACCGTTAAAATAGTTCAAGTTATAGGAAGTGCTATCATTAGCATTGAAAATGCACATTATAAATATCTCTTCAATATTAGTCTTTGAGACACCCAGGAAAATTCATTTTCTACTACAAAAATTTATTAAAGTTCCAGACTTTCTTGAGAATTCTCGTTCCTGCATACAATGTAGAGCAAACGGTTCTTTAACTCTTTCGTATTTGAATAATGGCAATGCTAATAATTTTTGGAGAGTGTTTCGGTGTTGGAAGAATTGCAAGTAGTGCGTGTTTTTGGTATGTATTATAGTGTACACGCTTTTTCTCGTAGACAATTATCGTACAGGAAAAAGAATCTTGGAGTTATCTTTCTGTTTTTATGTCTCATGACAGTCTGCCGTGAATTCGTCCCTGCAGAAAGCTATTTCAGTTGTATCTGTACTCATGTGGCTAGACTTCGCTGGCAATGAGCGCTCCGCTAATGTCTTGCTATTTTTTGTGAGTACTTAATTTTCGTATGCGTATAGGTAGATTACTTACATGTATAGTCGCACATGGCTTTTGACTAGTTGTATCTGTATGTGCGGATTCTCAAGATACACAATCACAAGATGCAATATATACCGTTTTATGACCAGATTTTTACACAGCGCAACAGTTTAAAGGCATGTGTTGCACAGGTCGCTTTGTACAATCTCATTTTAGAACTTGAAATAATTTCTGCAGCTACAATTCAGACTATGTTAATTTAGACGTTGAAACTGTTCAAATCTTATACGACTTTTTATACCTATCCTATCATTGATACTGAATATATATCAAGAATACATCGGCTGGAAAAACTTTGTTTAACGGCTCATCGTCAACAAAACTGCTAAAATAAACACCAACTTACATTATAGTGCAAACACATGTATGAACTATTTTTTACTCCCAACGGAAACACATGAAATTGCTCGGCTTTTCATTACACTAAAAGTAGATGCAAGTAAGCGTTGCCTACCTTCGGCGAAATTAGAAATCCTCTTTTATGATTTACTGCAGTACAGCTTTAGGCTATTAAACATAAATGGCGATGAGAAAATAATTTCTAGTTGTACATAATATTAAGGCTAAGCATTGGACAGCCGACAGCCGTGTAACCAGAAAATCAATTTACAAACATGGAAATATTCTTTTATAAAGTTTCTCCAAACATTAAGACATTTTATATCAATTTTTTAGTCTGAATACCTATAATATTATTAGAAGAGAATTCATCCTTGCATTTTACCAAATGGGGAAAAACTTTTTCCATTAGGAGAAAACCAGTAACAAAGTTATTATAAATATTTAGCTCCTGTTAAACTTTGTAATGAAGCAATTTATCGATATAATGTGGGAGGATTTTTACTTAATTAATGTTGTCAGTAATTTAAAAAGTTAAATCCCTGCTCTTTCCCTGATGACAGCAAAGGAATCAGCCAACAGGGACATTTTTACATTATATGCATATACTTATAATATGTTCTTATATGTATATGAAATCACATTCCAGCAAAAAAAAGGTTGTAGAAGCACCTTTATGGCTCTCTGGGCGTAACTGTAACGTACAATTAGTATTCACTCACTTCCTGTGCTGTACAAAAATTCGCTGCGCTTTTATTACCTCTTATTATTTCATTTTGTATTTGTTTGACACTTATAAATCACAAAATGGGTATATATGATATGAAGTTATTGGGTGAACGGAGGAATATATTGGTTTACAAAAGGTAGCTTTAAATATGGAAGTGCTTTGGGAAAATAAACATCCAGTTTTTGACACATAATTTTATTATATCCTCAGAAAATGACATACTAAATGGTTACGCCCAAAAAGCACAGTAAGTGATATTAAAAAGGATACACGAATAAATAAGTTACCAAACATGTACAGAATGCTTATGACAATCATACTAATATATTATATTGCTTGTTAGAGAGTGGGGAAGGTCCCTGAACGTAAAATTAGTAACAAATGTTTTGTACGGATTTAATTTGTGGTCGAATTGTGGGGAAACATTTATTCCTTTATATATATGTTATTATACACGCACAGCTTGAAGCTGTGCACTTATGTACTTTGCCACGTCTGCTTTCTCCCCATTATTAATAATATGTTAGAAAAAAAACTACCGTCTTTCACCGAATTAGTTACAGGATTATAACAGGCTAATAAAATAAATTTTAAACCTTAGGTATTTACTAACTTTCTTTTTGTAATATAGGAATTACCTGAATTTCATCATTGAAGAACTGAAAGATCCCGTAAAGTAAGTCCAAGTTCTTTGTACTAATTGTAAGCAAAATGTCAGAGTAGTTAGAATTAAAGGGTTGTTACATTTACATGGGCAGAAAACATGATTTCATGGATTACAGGTGTGTAAATATTCAGATTCAATACAAAACAGGTGCGTTATGTTACAGATAAATTGATTTTACAGACATCATTTCCTAGATGCTAAAGTTTAGTGATAAACATAAAGAGATGTAAATTTTCAGTAGTAAAACGGTGACAGCAAAATATTTTATGGTCGTAAAATGTTAACCCTTGCTGTCACTCTGTTGATTTGAAATATAACACTATGCTAGGGCCGTAGACAGGAGGAATCCAGTAGTAAAATAAAATATAAAGGGAAAAAATGTCTGAAAAGGTAAACAATTGCCACCATTTTTCGCGAAAGTGATTATTTTTCCCCATCCAAATATACAGAGTTGTGGTCCCCCTGATTTTTTTGCTGCCGAATTGAATTCTGAATACCACCTTCAATATCCAAGAAAACAAAGAGATCGTGGTATAAATTATAGTTAATTATGTAAATGGTATTCAATGTTGATAGCAATGGAAACTATATTCATATATTAGTTAATGAAGTTGAACGTAAATGACATACTACTCGAGGTGTGTAGCATATTATTGAATTGAGCGAATTTTTATGTGCATTTTACAGAAATCTGCCCAGAGCAATTGGAATTTCCATCATCCTGGTTATGGTAGTGTACATTTTTACGAACGTTGCATTTTTCACAACTTTAAGTCCGGCAGAAATTTTGGCGTCACCGGCTGTTGCAGTGGTAAGTAAAATAATTTACATTCTGTTATGTCCTAGCGAAAATGAATCATGACTTTCTTATAGTATTCCATTCCATAAGTATAGTATAGGTTCCGCCGCATAATCTGCATACATGGAAATTCACATCTAAATATTTCCAGTGGTTATGTACAAAACATTGCATATTATGTTGGAAAACTAAATTAAATTGTCAAATATTCGTAGGCTGTAAATGTAGAAAGTAGTTTCACCTATTGCGATAGGTATCTGCATTTTCTGCCCTACGTAACTAGAATTACGTATGAAAATTTTAATTCCTATTTGAATGATTTCAACTTTGAAAACTCAGTATAGCCTAATCAATCGCATTTAATTATTTAACAAATAAAGCATTATGTGAAAGCCTATGTAGTACAATTTGACGTGGTTTCATCAATTGGAAGCCTTTTAAACAGTTAGGTAGGAATTAAACCATGTTTGTAGCTTTGAAAACCATTGAAAAATACCTTTTGTTTAAATCGTATTCATGCTTTTGTAGTTTGATATTTGGTTCAGTTCATTAAATGTAGTTTTGCTTACGTTGAGAATATTTTGATCGAATTCCGTTGTGTCGACTAGTTGGCTTTATGCTGTGGTGCGGTACAGTGGTGTCAACCACACAAAGTACATTAAAATAATATGAGAATCTAAACGCATCCTAGTCTGGGTTTGTAAATCTGCCCACGCCCTTAATTGCCTCTATTAATGACATGCATTTAGAGTTTAATATAAAAAATCCATATCCGTTTCAGCTGTACAAAGTGTGCTTTGGTGTTGGCTACATTGGGAATACACTTTAATTCATTCAAACACATTGTCAAGGCTAAACCCAGTTCAAAATAGTATCGTGTATGCAGTACAGGTATACATGGTGCATCTTTGCATTTTTGATTGTCTCGACTAGCAGACGAAACGTCATGGTTTCAATCTAAAGGTTCAATTTAGTCAAGTGTTAAAATTGCCTTGTGATGTCAACTTGAAGAGCTACATTAATATAACATCTCCCCAACCGAAAACCATTTCCTAAACATAGCTTACATTTTACAGGATCTTTCATAAAAATGAACTTGTGATATTATACATGAATTAGTCATCGACGATTACTCCATTTAGTAAAGTCTCATTGGGGAATTGAAAGAATTGACATTTCTTAAGTTTGACAAATAAAATTTCAATATTGCTGTCTCATATATATTATGATAAAGTATGTATTATTCTAATGTATTCAAAATCCAAGAGAATTTAGGATTCGTTATAGTTATACCGGTAATAAATTTTGGTCCAATACATAAAATATGTTTAAAATATTTGTCATTTGTAATAATACTAGATTTGACTCCATAGCTATTGTGCTTATATAACAAACCCTATGTCCTATAGGCATCTAGTAGTTTTTATGCTTTGTGTCGTATTACAATATATTGGTAGTAGACCAGTATCCATTTAAAAGTAAATCTAATTAAAACATCATAATCTAGCCTGTAAAACCTTGTTGCTTTAAAACAATACATTTTGGGCACTAGCTATAATAATAAATAGCTTTAAAATAACAATTCGTTCTCAACAGGCTGTCCATGAAACTAGAATTATCAGCATCTTTCTGAATATGTCAGCCTCTATAATAATTAAATTCATAATCTGTCGGGTGAGCAAAAATCAGCGTAGTGGAAAGCTGATATTGCAAAATACACCCGCATGAAAGTTATATTTTCCTCTACAGCAACAGATGCAAAACCACGTTCACTTCGCATCGATTTTTGAAGTAGGTTGGCATAACAATTCCAATAGGACCTATGTAGGAGTTACTTAAGGCTGTGTAGAAGAACTTAGATATTGTTATACCTATTTACTTGGACATAGACATCTTTCTTTCAAGTCGTACGTATTGCATGCATAATCAATAAAGCAATTCAGTAATTAGACTAGGCATACTAAGATCATTTTACTAGAAGGAGTTCATAGATTATGTTTATATAGGAATCATCCCACTTTAATTAAGAGAAACCAGTGCCGACCGGCATTACTGTAATTTGGCGTATAACTTAAGACGTGGTGCTAATTACATTTAGATAATTTGCAATTTAAACATTGTCTCTGCGCTCATCTGTATTTAAAAGAAGGAGGAATAAGAAAGAGACCTAAACCACTCCTCACTTACTGCCAAATCACATTTCATTAAGTTAATAGGTGTGATGAGACTTGCGAAAAGTTGTTTAAGAACTGTGCTGAATTATTTATGTGCCAATTGGCAGGATTTTGATGCACGCTACTGGCATTGATTTAGTCAAGGTTGTAAAGCCGATGTAATTTAACCATTTAATAGTTGATTATCAGGTATCTTGGAAGTGTTGCTATTGGGTTGGGTTGCATGTTTCTGCCTATTAGTAACTATATTATGAGAAAAATTATTGTCATTTACAAATCTTTGTTAACTGAAGTGATAATTTGATGTGATTTTCCAAACATTATAATAGCAAGGCTGAATATATATTTTCGTACTTTCCACGCCCACATTTTAAATATTATGAGGTTTAATTTCATTGAGGAATTTACCTGTTTTCTTCTATAAAATTTGGCATTGAGGAATTTACCTGTTTTTTTCTATAAAATTTTATATTGAGGAATTTTCTTGGTTTCTTGTATTAAATTTTTCATGAAGGTATTTTCATGTTTTCTTCTATGAAAAGTCCAAGTAATAAATAAATAACTGAACCGTTGTAGATTGAGTAGATTTGATGCGGGCAAGTGAAGCAAGAAAAGTATGTGCCAATATGAAGGTAAAAGGGATAAAGAAGAGTGTATTGAGCTTAGATGTTGAAGGTTATTTCATTTTCATAAGATGCAAATGTGCGTCGTTGAAATGTTAAATGGGATGTGGCTATACAAGTTTCTTTATTTACCGATATTACTATTGTGATAAGAGAGTGTAGCGATGGAATGGCATAGTTATGAGATATTATTGGCAGATATGTATGTAGATGTGCTGAAAGTAAAATAATGTCGTCAATATTAAAAGGGGAAATTCCTTGTTTAAAAAGCAAATTGATTCTGTGTGCAGACGTTCGCGAATCGGCTGTACGGGTATATGGCGTGGACGATTCCAGTGTTCGTGGCCATGTCAACTTTTGGTGCTGTCAATGGAATCCTCTTGACGTCTTCGAGGTGAGTACATTTAACGAATTTCTATGAGATTCTGAAATGCTTTTATCCAGTGGGAATTGCATCATCGCAGACTCGTAATCTCACTCTTCTCATTTTATTGCTTTATTCCTTGCCTCGAAAACATGTTGAGTTGCGTAGAGTTCAATCGAAATTCTCTGGTTTTACAATCTTGTTAAGTCACGAAAGCTTCTATTGATCTGTGCATTAAAGTTCTCCGAGATTGTTTTGCATTTCTTCACGTGTGCAATAAATTTTCATTTGAGGGTTGAGGATGAAAAGAAAATATCTGAAATACATATTAGCTGGCTCTTTATCTTTATTAGGGTTTGGCTCTTTCTTTCTCTACTACTACTTGATCTGTCTATCTCACTTACACAGCTCTTGCATTATTAACACATTTACATTCCTTTCCACTTAAAACATGTCAATTTCCAATTTCATGGACGTTATTGCGTGGATTGTATTCTCACTTCGGCTATAAATTCAGTTGTGATGATATTTTTCGTTTAGTACTCTCCAAATCGGCATCGGGCTTGGAGATAGCTGTCTCCAAGCCCGACTGCCTTATTTAACCTGTAATGGCAGTTACCTCATAAATATTCTCTTGACTCTGCAGATAAGAGCAATATGATAAGTTTTATAACTCTTTACTAGTTTGATTGATACAAATAATGTATATTATTAGTGTCTACGTTACTCAGGCTAGACTCGTTTTTTAGTAGGCACATTGCTTGCAGCATGTCGTACATAAACATTAAACTCTACTATAATATTCTTCCAACTTTTTAGCAGTTGGTTAATAGGTTCATTCTGTACTGGAAAGGATGCACCTTCTAGGTTGCTCTATTTCTTTTCTATCTATTGTATTCCCTATACAGAGGATTCTATGCCTCATTTTCATAACAAAATGTTTAAGGTCTGCTTAGTTTTAGGTGTGGCGTGATGTGAGTGCAACTGTTTATTATGCATGACGAGTTACTCACTAACAATAAGTTCCGAGTTCTGATCTTTGCCTCCATTGTTTCCCCAAATACTAAATATTTCGACAGTGACTCCATTCAGTGCTCATCCTATGGAAATACGGACTAAATACTCACATAATGAGATTCACAGGAATCAAATGATCTACATTCAAGACAACGTATCGCTTTTTATCCTATACTATAGTCACTATAGCCATAAGTCACTTAGCACAAATCTCACTCTACTAATGAATATTATAAAAACTCTAGCTATCCAATTTGATTAGTGTCAGCCAAAGTGCTCTACTTAATAAGCTAATGTAATTATAGACTCGGTGTCATTTCTGTGGTTCACATAATCCAGATACTTAAATTGGTTAACAAACGCGACTATATAGATCATCTCATCTGTACATAGCTTTGTGAACAATAACAATACGCGTTTGCTTTAGCCATTCAATGTAAATTGTGCTCAACGAACTTCAAGAGGTACTCATCTCTCTGTTTAGATTGTTTTATGCCGGTGCAATGGAAGGTCAAATGCCCGAGGTTCTTACGATGATTCAAACGGAGAAAAACACTCCAGCTCCAGCAGTTTTGTTCGTGGTAAGTCTCTCATTTACAACTTCAGCTTATTCACTACAGAAACAACTTATCTTAATTAGCTCATCCAGCCACATTATTTCTATTTCTCACTGCCAGACACAACTTGTTAGCGTTTTGTTTTTCTAATACCTTTCTGTAGCATACTCATTTCAGCTATATACACCAAATTATATCTGTACACAAAATGTATACTCGTTTTATTGATTCATTGGTATTCATACAGGGACCAACAACTTTATGCCTTTTAAATTATTCTATCGTTTAATCATTGGAAGCAATTACTTGCTCACTCCTTTAAATAAGATGCTCCTAACAGATACATACTAAATTTGACAAGTTGATTACAATGCAATTATTGCACTGTACTTTTAATAACAACTACAAGATAATGCCACTCAAGGTTGTTAAGACGTCAGTTACATGCAGAATAGTTTTACTACAAAAACTATCCAAACCACGAATGAAATGTGATATGATACAAAGATAGCTATATTAAATGAAACTGGTAAATGTATCCGGTTTTACCTAAATGTGCAAGAGATACTGTGAGAATACATGTACTATTATCCCAAAGTGCATGAACATTTATGTATATAGGTACTTGTATTATATTTAAATAGTTCAATTATACATGCCAATCAAGTTATTGCCTAAAAGAATTTGGAAACTTAGTGGTTGGGAGGTGATGCATATCACACAATTATTTCAAGATGTTAATTTACATTTGTTTTGATCCAGGCTCTTCTATCTCTTCTGTACTTAACCTCTTCCAATATTGTTTTGCTTATTAATTATGTCGGATTCGCAACATGGGTAAGTTGAGACTCTCGTATTTCCTAAAGTAATATTGTAATTTTCGCACTGAAACTATAAATTGTTTTTAGAAATTTAAGCACCATATAAATACCTAGAGGATTTCAAATAGGAAATCATGAAAATTATTGCCATTTCGTTTTCTCAGCAATTAATAATCGAAAGAGTTCATTTAAAAGATTGATTTCTCTTTTGCGTGCTGATTTTTTAAAAATCCTGCCAGCCCATCGATAACGTATTATTTTGACATTTTTAAGACCTATCTGTAAGCCCAAGAATTTAAAAGTATAATAATATGCTTATTAGTTTAGGTTGTGGCTGAAGTTCCGCCATTGTAAATCCTTTATGCGTTATTTATAAACTATTGTCGGCACATGTGGATGTGGCTCTAAGTGGTTGGGGCAAAAGCAGTTTCCAATTATTGTAATTCAATGAGTCATTCATGCGTTTAGAAGATTAATATAATGCTAAGTAAAATAGTATTATGATAGCTTAAAAATGGAACTAGTAGAAGTATAGTATGCAAAACATTCAGGTGTAAAAAATGTGGGTATTGAAAGTCATGGATTTTCATTGCAGTTGAGTATAGGAGTGGCAGTGTTATGCATCCCAGTACTGCGATGGAAACAGCCAGATTGGTCCAGACCTATCAAAGTTAACATGTTCTTCCCAATCATCTACATTTTGGCCACAATCTTCATCACAATTGTACCTATGTGGGCAGATCCTGAGACCACAGGTGAGTTGACCACCCTATGCTAAATTCTTACTATTTAAATTTTACGTACATCCTCACACCCATTTACGATGCTAGATTGTCTTATTGCCAGTGCTAAGGTAATTACATCACCCAAGGATGGTCTCAAGGCCGACTTTTCAGTAATACTATGCTAAACTTTTCCTGCACAGGCTCATCGTCAAACTATAATCATGGAATGATGTTAGATACAATGCTTATCATGAAAAGCTCGTTTTTGGAATATTTTATTGGGGGAGATGTATAACCTGTAACACATTTTATTATTTTAATAGTACCTACTTTTATCAAGAAAATTTGCTATATTTATCATAATTATATTTTTAATTCATTGTTGACAAAACAATTTGATTTGCAGGTACTACACATACTATTTAAATGTTTTGTATTGAATAAAATGCTAGGAGGCTATTACCATAAGAAACTGTTATCAAAAAATTAATCAAAGGTGCAACAAAAGAATTAACCCTGTTTTTTATTTTTAGGGTTTGGATTACTTGTGATTCTTAGTGCAGTTCCTGTGTATTTTGTCACAATTGGATGGAAGAACAAGCCTAAGGCCATTCAAAATTTCCTAAGTAAGTTTTCTCGTCTTAATTATTATTATTTACATTATTTTCTACTTAACAGTGTACGCCTTTTCCCACTTTTTGTGCTTAATTCACACCCACCTGTGAGAAATGGGAGAAACGGGAGGGTGTGAATAATGGGAGAAATGGGAGAAACTCCCACTTATTTGAATTTAGCGGGCTATTTTAGGTGCCCACATTACCCCAAATAACCCTTTCTCCCGTTTCTCCCATTTCTCCCACTCCCACCTTCCTTAATTCACACCCACCTCCCATTTCTAACAGTGCATTTCTCCCATCCTCACAGTGGGAGGGCGTACACTGCTACTTAAACATTCATTTAGATTTGGAATTAGTGAATTTTGAGTTAGTTACATAGTCAATTTCCCTCATCACGGAGATATTTGCAATGCACATTAATTGCACACGTTCATTCCTTTGTAGCTACTTAAGTTCATAAATATTAGATTAGAATTGCGCACACACTTAACAATTTAGATTGACTAGAACATTAACTTCACGCCTCTAACTAATTTTTTGAGTAGTAACTACCAAATACGGCAGAGCAGTATGCAGTATGCACTAGTTCTTACTAACTGCAGCATTCAGAGTTAGTAAAAGGCTGGGTAATATTAAATAAATAACAGTTTCACCTTTGCATGTAAAAATGTAACCGCCAATTACCTTTGTAGAATTTACATATTTTTATGTTACGAATTACCACCTTTGAATTGTATTCGAATTGAGAGACCGCTTTCAGCACATTTTATGAATCATTAATTACATATACTCTGATGCCTCCACAATCCCCATCTGTTCAAAGCATTTTTGGAGTGCAAAATGAGATTCTTGCCAAATTGCTATTTTTCCAAATATGAAATATTCACCATTATAATTTGCAGTAATCTTTCAAAAAACTTGAACTGCATTTATCTTCCTACATAAATGGTAAATAGCACAGATTAATCAGTTATTTGATTATTGTGTAGGTAAACAGATATGCTGTAACAAGTAGTTTTGCTTTTATCCAGTGTTTAATATAAAACTTCATTTCGATACCTGAATACATAACTCAATCTAGTTCTCTAATGCAAATGTAGACACATTTCTTCTGTTGCCCCTGGTAAATTGCCAACACGTTGCTTTATTATATCCATCCACAATCCACCGTACATACTACTTACGGTTCATCACTTAGTATTTCATTACATCAAATTTTATTACTATTGTCAAATTTTAAATACAAATTTACAATGTTTAATTTAAGGACAGATTGAATTTTTCCCAGTAAGGGCTTTCAATGTAATCTGAATATATAAAACTTTAAATACTTCTTACAAAGCGGTTTATTTTTTACTTACTCTAAGTAGCATTAGGACTCAGCTTATTTATTACTCTAACCATCATGAACATTTGCTAATCTATTATACTCTGCAAATCTTGCATCTACATAGGTAAGCATATTTGCAAAATTAGTTCCAGTCCGAATTATGCTTTTTTGAAGTATATTATTCTCAACAGTATTAGGGAATAATACCCTTCGGGGTCAGGACAAAGATTTATGTCCCACGCTGCTCAAGTAATTCAACATAATATGCTATTTCGTTTGATCTTGACTACAATCAGTATCTGTCCATTGCTACAAGATAATATTATTATGCTACAACTAGACTTAATAGGTAATAATAGTGCACTTAGTTGATTTGCTGCGATTATGCCGTACTTCCGTAATGTATTGGTTCAATCTCGATCATAATGTCTTTCTAAGATTGCCGTAGTATTGATGATTCATTTTATGTGCATACGGCTTTCACCGCTTCGTCATTGGAGTATGTATATTATTGCTAGAACCTTTTATGCTACTCCATTTCCAAAGATTAATCATTTCATCGAACATGAGTAGTATTGTTTCATTAGACTAAAGAACAACATTAATTGTAATGCTTGGTAATGTAGAAAATCTACATGTAAGTAATGAACTACAATTAGTATCGATTTTTTATAAATAAATGGATTCTATAATACCATTGTGTATAATAGGTTTATGGAAAGTTCAATTTTTTCATAATCTTTTTTTGTATTTGGTTCAAATACATTGTAGTAATAATGCCCGCTTTCCTTTTTGCAAGAGTGTGTAACTCGAAAGCTTCAGTTCATCCTGATAGTAGTTCCTCCTAAAACCCGGAGATTGATAAACAAGCCAAACCGGGGAAAGATGATATACATCCCAAGGATTCAAGTCACCGACCCTGACGATGATGAGGATGTTCCGGTTCCGCCCGTTTCATTTCCCGGATGTCGTACTAAAACGCCCGAACAAAACTTTTCTTCATCCAGTTTCCATAGACATCTTTCCTCTCCAGATGAAACGTCGCAGCTTCTGAAGCCTGGAAAAGTTTTTAAAGTACATGCTGTAAAATCCGCACAGTGTCACTGCTCCTACATTAATCCATTGCTTTTAATTTCCCTAACTTTGCTTTGCTTATTTAGAAGTCGACACTCTCAACGTCCATGCAGGCAATGACGAAAGCTCTCTCTCTTCAAACAAGAAATTCATCGGAAGAGTAGTTTATGATGTTATATCATATAAAATAGAAAAATTGGCTTCCATTTTAGTTTTTTGCTACATAATAAAAAAAACTATTCTAATCGCAGGTATTTAGTATTTATTTCTTCAAAAGGAATGAGAAAATCGCATAATCCTTAACGCTTAGCCTGAGCTTAAGATATTGCACGAATGCATGGAAATGGAATGAAAAGCTCTTTCTTCCTTCTTTTATATTCTAATATATTTCTATATGAACCCATAAATAAATAAGGCTTTAACAAATGTTTGCTTCAATGTAACTTTATTACTTCATTTCAGATTCCATGACGCAATTTCTTCAAAAACTTTTAATCGTACTGAGACCAACTTGAATTTAAGGTGCTGGATGTTCTCATCTTTTCTGTATTCCTTTGCATTGTCTTATTATTTCCAAAGAACGCCAACTAATGGGTTTTCTGTCATCGATGTGTCTTTGCTCGAACCTTCGTCAATGCTAAAGCCTATTGTGTGGGCTAAAATCATTGTGCATACTTGTAACTTATGATTTCCACTATTTATGTCATTGCGTGTATTTCCTTTGCTGCAAACAGCAATTTCGCATGATGTGTCCTGGGGTTTATGTAATATCCGGCGTAATAATTGGCATTATTATAATATCAATATCTCTAAGTGGTACAAAACGTCTTTACCTATTGTACATATTTATCGAAGCTATATCTAAACGTCATCTACAGTATCTGTCTTATTGAATGTTTCAAATGCAGGAAGTTACTTTTCGTAAAATATGATGTCTGGTCACGTATATGTATAGTATTGTAAAAAAAATCACGTTAATGTGTTTAGTAATCAGTCCTGTCAGGTAGAAAAGTTGTATTGTCTATGTACACATGTAATTTGGTCACTTTTAATCTTTTGAAATTGAAATTAATTGATTCTAATATGAAATTTTATCGTTTTGACAGAAGCCATCACTCGCCTGATGCAGAAACTTCTCATCGTGCTGGCTCCTGACCAACCTACCAAAGTTTGAAAAACTAGTTTACTATGATAATGGAAGCGGCACCCGCCTAAGATCCTGAAAAAACCATTTTAACCAGTATAAATCAATACTAATGGAATTCGCAATCAGTTTGTCTCAAGAAGTAAACTCTTCAATATCCCAACACAAAAATTACTTCAACTAGTAATGATTATAAAGACTCTTCAATCAACTCACATGTATCTTATAGTAATTGTCTTATAGGTGTGATAACTACCCAGGAGTTAAAAATTCTATATGAATATACACAAAACTTACAATTGCCTGTAAGTTGTGTTATTCAACTATACATGCTTTCAATAGTCACTTTATTCGTTCGTTTTTATGGATTTAGTCTCAGATAATATTAAACTTGGAACTGTAAAACTTATTTTGACATAAAAGATTGATCAACAAAATCTTTCTTGTCAAATAATAAGATAATCGTGATAATTTTTGCTGGACATTTCCATTTGGGGCTTTAAAATTGTTTTAACAATGGGCATTTTATTTAAATTGGATTATACCGGTGCAGTCGTAGAGAAAATTTATCCTTTTTAGAGTTTTCAGTCTGACGAATAATCTAAATTATTTAAATGCGCGTCTAATAACGACGTTAAATTGTTAACGTATTTTCTTCTAAATGTCAGTGTTGATAGAATGGTAAATTATTTCACTTAATGGCTCAGTAACTACAAATCAGATATTGTGTCCTCTACAGTGCAAGTTTAACTGATGCTGTCCATTTGTTTGTAATATCACAAATTTTTATGATATCAATTTCTTTGTCAAGGCTCTTACTTACTAATTACTAAAAGTACTTGAGCATCTTGATATCTTTCAAAAATTCAACGAGTATTTGCAAACAGAATTATATAGATCTGTTTTAAATGCATTTTGTCAATTTTTCTCCCTAATTTCAGAAGGTAGCCAATTAATTCAAAAGTAGTAATTGGAACCCTATAGGAACATATAGTATATCTGTAGTCAGTAATGTTGTTAAAGCATAATGATTTAGGTAGCTGTTGATTCTCAAGGCATAAAATGATTCATAGATATTTACAGATTATTTTTCTAACGTGTAAAGTTGTTAAGTATGAGAATCACACAATTAAAGCCCTAAAACTGAGCATTTTCTAAGCCTTTATGCTAAACAGTTTACAAAGCCCTTTTGGATAGTTTTAACTTTACAACTCGTAAGGAAAGATATCCACTATAAGTAATTGCTGCTAACTGGAGTGGCGCAATAGTTTCATTGCTCTATTTACTTATGCAAAACTAATAATATCAGCAAATCTGCATTGTCTAAAGTATCACAGCTATCTCCACCACAATTTTCAACGAACTCTGTAATCGAATCACAATGTGTTTATCAGAAGATTTTACTTTAGCTAAGTTTTACATTTACCTATACTATTTAGAACACTTTAGTATCATTTTAGGTTATACCAGAACTCAAGTAAAATTAACGTAGGAAAATGAATTACCTTTAATTAAGTATTGGTTCATTTTAATACAAATTAAGACAAACTTACAATATTATACTTGATATGAATATTAGATTCATGCATTTTTTCAGACACCAGTTCAGTCTTAAACTTTTTACACTTTAAATGGAAGCATTTTTACCATTTATTCTCAAGTCATTCGTTCTTTACGATATACCACAATCTGATTTTAGCTAATTTGAGCCAAACCCGAAATGGAAACCTTTTTATTTATGCACTTTGGCATTTTTAAAAGTTTTATGCTCAGAAATTAAAGAAATGTTGAATGATTACTTAAATATCATATTTTAGTCAGGTTCTGATTTTTGTGTATTACTTCCTAAATAATTTCATGTTGGTAGCAAAATATCTGTTTAAAAAATTGATATATAGGAAGAGGGTGTATTTGTTATGGGTCTTCATATATATTTAGAACTATACTTCCTAATTAAGTCTTACGTTGTACTTATTTTTTAGTTTTATTAATATCTAAGCCTAAATATAAAATATTGGACCTCTGATGTCATTATTTCCTATTTCTTTCCCAAAAATCTTTTCAGTTGAGTTTTCTGACTGCGATAAACACAAGGGAATGTGTGCACAAATCAGAGGCCCAATCTTCAACTGAGATTCAAAATGGAAGGTCTAATCTAATATTAATAGTAATATAACAATTTTAAAAGGTATTATTATTCGTATATTATAATAGACAGTGCATATTATCCACTATTGTTTGTAGAGTAAACCTGCTTTTAATTTAGATAGAAATAAAATTTTCCTAAGATTATTTAGTATTACAATTTCCTTTGCTAAAATTTTCAATTGTTTTAAATTCTGGCTCGAGTTCTGATAGGCTACATTTTAATGGTCATTGGTGAGCTGAGTCGTTTTCTTATTACCTAACCCAAAACCCCAACTAGCCGCCTAAATATTATATTATAATGATTAATATTATGCTAGTCGGAGCCGCAATGTAGTAACTATTTATTGTTCTTGAAATAGGAGAAAACTGCATGTGACGCATCGTATCAAAAACTTAATACCGGTTGGCTATAAATTCATTAGCCATAGATAAATATTTATCTATGGTTATTTGAACTACTATATTTATAAAAGAAAAACTAATTGAAGAAAAGTATTTATATTTGTTGCTTAACATGTTAATATTAGATAAAATAGTGTATATGAATGTCTGAATATTTACTCCAATTATGTCAATGTTTTAAGACTAGTACATGTTTATAAGTATCCTACTATGTGCTAATATATAAAGTATAATTATCCGTTGTGCGTATTTTAGTGTTTGGGTCTATAACTACCTAAGTGGTAATAAATAGCCGTAGAAATACATAGCTAATTTTTTTTGTTTAAATATTGGTTATTGTTGTAGTAATTTGTAGCTTTTAGTTTAATTTACGTTACATTTTGAAGCCAAGCTTAAGATTCTCATTATGCCTCATAGCGTTGTTTTAATAGTTATCCGATTGTATTGTGTTCCACCTTCAATATCTTTCCTAACCCTAAATATTATATTAGTTATATTATTGTTTCAATTATGTATGATTTATTTCTCATTTATTAAAAATCTACGTGACAGTCTAAAATACTTAATTCTAGGTAATTTTATTTATTCCTAGGTAAATTCCTTACAAAAATACAAATTTAATTTCAAATATAATTATTATTTCACTCGCGTAATTGTATTTAGGTCTCAAAAGTGCTATTGATGTTCCAAGTCATTCAAATTTCGTGGACACGTCAGAATTGGGCACGAACTCAGGAAATTGGTCGCAATGAATAACATTCCAGTACCGCATAATTAGATTTCCTTGTTTTATTATATTAATGACAATAACAAGGGAAAATATTTAAGAATATTGTGGTTGCAGCATGTAACTAAAATACTTTTCGAAAGAAAATGGTAAAAATGGCAGCACTTGTATACTAAAGATTTGTGAAACGGTCTAAGTCGAAACTCAAATCGCCCATAAAATTTTAAAGGTTATGTCCCACCTTAATTCTTCAGTGGCATCTCATTTTCGCCATCATTACAGCTTCCCAAAAAGATGAATATTTATTTCCTCTATCGATAAGTAAAAACGGATGAAAATTCAAAATCTCCTCTTTGAACACATCCCATGTTATTCAAGTAGTTTATTTCCCACACGAACTTATCAAAGGATGTCGTTTGGAATGTAGAATATAAATGGAGAGATGAGTACAATTTGAATTCACCTGCATCTATATGCATTTCTAATAATAAAACTATTCTACGGGGTTTTGAATATTTACGAATTGCGGTATGTATTCTTAATCGAATCAAGTTCTTCCAATCTCCAATTATTGAATTGCATTAAGAAACATCTAATGTGCAAATCTAACGGTGTCCCTTGTAAATTACTACTAATATGTAGATAATTCTGATGTATCTCCATTCGGAAAAGTCTTGTTCGTTGGAAATCATTTCCAAAAATGTGCTTTTTATGCTAGTAGTAGAAACATGAGTGGCAAATCTGTATTAAGAGCGTACCTACATTGTGCTTGTCGTGCTAAATACATCTCTATATAGGTGCTTGTAGTACTATGCGTCAAATACATATAATTGAATGCACAAAACTGTGCTAAACTATGAAAAGGTTTAAGTCGTGGTGCTTTTGGAAAATTATTGTCTGTAATTCTCAGATCGATGTTCATAAATGAGATTCATTCAAATCGACTTTTAAGACGCTTAAGACTTTGAATCAAATTATGACCTCTTTCTTCTGAGTATGAACAATTTAGTAAAGTTTACTTTTGCTATTCAATGTTAGTACAATATCATATATCATTCTTTGGGCCCTAAAGGCGGCATTGCAAAATAAAGTTGACTGTTGCACTTTTGTCAATTCTATCAAAGTTCGTGATTTTGCTGTTGAGGTAATTAATTATACATAGGGCAAAGTAAGGGCAACTGTAAAAAGTAATTGTTGATAACAGTTAGAATGTCTACTATTAACGATTGCGGACAAATATTATAAATGGGAATAAAAATAACAGGTAAGTATTGATAAGAAATAGATATTATTGGAAATAAAATTATAAGATTAGGTAATGGCTGAATTGTGCTACGACAAATTCAAGTTATTGTACTAACCGCTATCATCAGTAGTTAATAATTAATGCAGTGAGTAAAGAACAACATTTATTGCAAATACTTTATTATGCTTTGAAAAGCACATTTCCTTGTTTTCGGTAATGTTATCAAAGCAGGCTAGTTTCCGAATTACTAATGAATACTAGTGGAATTTACGGTTGATAGCAAAAAAAAATTTGTACTACTTTTTACATTGAAAAAATTGGTTATAATATGCACTGTAGTAATTAATATTATATTTGGAAATGTTTACGATACTTTCCATTATGCACGTTTATTCTATTACACTATTAACTCTGGTTATATTTGCAACAAAGATTGCCAGTTTATGGATGCTTTTACTTTAGGCGCACACAATCTTGTAAGTCATGTCTCGTCCCGAAAAGAAATGTGTTATCTATTATTAGATAATTATGTACCAGTACATACTTGGTATTAGTTTGTTTAGCATGAATTGTATCAAGTACTTGGCTTTACTTATAACAAGCTGATTTGTAACACAAATAAACTAATACGCTACATAAATGACAAATAATCAAAGAATTAATTTTAACTATGAAAGTACCAAATCTGTCTGATGTATTTATATAGATCTAGTTACAGTCTGCAGTCTAGATAAATGACAAGTCAAGTGTGTGACGTAATTGGATCAATCGTTATGATGGACAATAAGTAACAGTATCATAATTCATGCCTTGCTTTGGTAATTATAATATACTGTAGATCTACTAACTAACGACTACAACTTTATGAAATCACATTACTTGTTAAAAAAATATCTAATGTGCATTAATGAATTGCAAAGTTCTTGTAATGTTATTCTTATTTTTATAATTATAGATTTTTAGAACTGATTTGATAAACTAATAGACATAAGAAAACATTTAGTTTGTCAACAGATTCATTTCTGACCTACTTATTCTAAATTAAATCATATTTATTAAGCTAATGAACTGATTACAATTTCAAATAGATAGTTTATTCAAAACAAAGCTATGTCAATCAATAGAGAGTGGTTGTATGTCTATATTATGTACTTTTAACACAAATGTCACTAGAAACAAATCCCCCGTGGGAGTAGCATAAAGCATAGTACAACATGAAGATATGAATTTATGCATTTTTTAAATATAGGGCAATAGTAGATATCTGGGATATACAAATAAACAATTAACTCCAGAAAAATTGTTATAGTTTATAAATGTGTGTATATTCGGATACATAAAACAATAGAACCATAGAGCAATATTCATATAATATCATACAATTCGTGTCACCATTATCGTAACGTATTAACTAAATTAACAACTATACAAATTGTTGCAAAGAAATCAATGCAAAAAAAATTTGCAACCTTCTAGCAGTAGATATATGCAGTAAATTGTTCTCTGTATATGGATGTAATTACTTCAAAATAACTCATGCTATCCACCTGTGTTGTAATCTAATCAAAGTCAGAACGGCACAATACATACCTACGTACACCGAACAAACAAAAATATCTATTTAAGTAGTTGACCATAAACGGTCTCATTATCGAAATCTAATGCTAAGTAATATAGACAAATATATAGCATGTATTTAGACTTGTTATAGTACTTACCATGAGATTTAAGGAATCCAGCTACTGATGTGTATAGCATAAAATCGTGATTCAATAATTAAAAATGTTGTGCTGTGTATATATATCATAATAAAAATAAATGCATCATTACAAAACAATCAAGTTATTTTTTGGAGTGTATAAAAATGTCCATACGCCATATTATATCACACAGAACCTCAATACATAGTGAAAAGCAGATGAAGCAACCTGATTATTGGCTGAAAACCTAAAGACTTTAAACTTGATGTCCAACACATTTCTAATTTTGCGAGTCACAATAACAAATCACTTGGATTCTTATATCGGACATAATTTGATTTATTGACAAAGTTTAGAGTTTGTTTCAAATGGTTTTGAGTTGAGATAATTTAAGCATGCATGCGCTAGATTAGGAATTCTGATCTTCATCAGTTTTTGCTCCAGGAAAAAATATCAGAAATGTATTTTCCGTATTAGATTGTAAAGTTGATTTAATATTAGAATAAGTGTAATACTTGACATATATGGTTCAATTTTCGGAAAAAAAATTTTTTATAAATTATCGGAGCATCATTTCACCAGCTTTATCATTGCACCATTTCTATTTAGTTTTAGTTAAAATTAAAAAATCTGGGTCTATATTTTCGCAATCGGCTGTAAATGAATTAAATCCCTTAGCATCTTTTACCAAGAAAAGTTGGGCAGTAAGTAGTCATCTGGTAACATGTAAACTATTTCGCATGAGTAAGTTAAGAAGACAAGTTTCAAAGAAATAGCTTGATTTCCGTAGCTCTTAGTGGTGGAGGGTATTTTGCATGCATAATGTAAATGGGAATGATTGGTAGAGTAGAGCAGACCTATTTCTGTAGAAATAAGTTGTCTTTTTTGGCTAGTGTGCATAGTGAAAGTGTAAGTCTTGGGGATGTCCCTAACATGTATAAAAAGATGGATGTATATAAATAAAAATTTGTTGGAAGTGGGAATTCCCTTGGGGAGGTAGGAAATTATTGTAAGAAAGGAACGTATATCGGAGTGTCTATTTCTGTATTCAAGTAGCCGATGCTGCATACGGATTTTGCAAGTCTCGAAAGAGCGATAAATTAATAAAGGAAGAGAAGATAAAGGTTTTAAGGATGTGGTTCCTGAATCAAAATCCCAAAAGCGATAGATATAAATCGTGATTGATTGCACTCTTGATATTGTCTTGCCATTGTTTCACCTCCGGATGGCTCAACTCGTGCGCCATCAACAAAACAGCCCCACTCGCTCCAAACTGCTTTCCAATCAAACTTTCTTTCTCTCCTGAAACTCGGACTCCCTTATGGCCTCTTTTCTCGCCTCTCTTGATATATTCCTACCAAAAGTCACTTATTCCCGTTTTCCTAAGACTCCTACATTTATTTGCCTACTACTAACATTACTACCTATTTACTACTAAAAGCCACTTTTTATATAAATCCACCATTCCATACTAAATTATACCTTCTTCTTCCTAAATATTTATTTTACATTTCTACCTTCTCCTAATATTTTTAAACACGTCAAAGACTGTTGTTGCTTAACCTTTCCATACAGTCGTAATTTAACACAAGTTTATCATGTGTTTATTACGTTTTTTTCATTTAAATTAATAAAAGCATTCATATTGTCTGGAATTTCAATTACGAAAAGTGATTTATGACCTTTAGCTTTAGAATTAAAGGCAATACAAAGTTGACATGTCCACAAGCTAATGCAATCCTATAAAATAATAGAACCTACCCAAAATTATATACAAAAATAACCGAAAGATAATTCATTTAAGATATTCTGTAATATCTATTTTGTTGCATGGGTTTGCCAAAGTGTAGTTATTTTGAACAATTTTGACAAGCGAAGAAAATTAAAATTAAATGTCTCTCTATGTGTAGAGCTGAAAAATTCTCTATTGATAATCTCTGGAAATATTGTAAAATACATACAGGCTAAAAGTATATATAATTCCCTCACAGAAAATGTTATGCTTATACCCCTTTCAATGTCTGGATTGAGGCGGTGGTATAGTACTTTTTTCCTCCAGTTATCTAATGCGCCAACTTCCGCAAACTGTATGTAGTATAGTTTATCCTTCACCTAAGTCTAGAATAAACTGGATCAGTTTTACTCTTAACAAAAAAATCACGAAAAGGACTTAAACATATAGGTTAATAAGGAGAATAAGGACGTCGGAATTTTTGTGCCAAAACTGTTTAGATGTTGATGCAATCACCATCATATTCATATTTACCGAAGCGAAGACTGATCTGCATGCAGAATGGTCTTTGGTAGATGTGGAAAAAATGAAATGCAATTTAAAGCGCATAAAAGATCCCATACAAAATTTGAATGGTACCTTTTTAGTGTCTGGCAAAATGTATTTCTATTTATTCGAATTTAATTAATTGATTCTACATCATCCAAAATGGATTGAATCCTTTCCTGAAAGCATTAAAGGAGAAATATTTGTTGAAATGTATAAATTGCATGACAAGCTATCGATTCCATGAATTTCAATTTAAATACTCTATTCATTTGTATCATTTGTAATGTAAAGAGAGTAGAGGTAGTTGTTCATTTGTAGAGTAATAAATGGGCAGTGCTTGTTTGAAGTGCTATTTGGCCTGAAATAAAAAAGGTATATTTACTGTACCTAAAAGTATAAAAAAGAACAAACGGTATAAAGTTTGATGGTGAAGATGTTCTAGCAATTGTGTCCATAATGATAGAGGAAAGTAGGATTAGTAGTGTATAATGGTTAGTGCAATGGACTTTGTAATAGTGGCCGTATAGGTAGAAGTAGTAAGTAAAGTAGAAAGAAATAAATAGAAAGTAGGGCGTTGGCTCTGATCTCAAAGCAGTAGTAGTAACGAATTAATAAATAATAAATGATTGGTTTTTGGTGGACATAATATGATCCCTTTGGAGTGTACACTTAATGTTGCATCTATGATGGATGTACGGACGAGATGAATGAGATGAGTGCGGATTGTTTTCCCTGCCACTCGAACTCAACTCGACTTTTTTCGAAGGGCTTTTCAACAGTAATCACCATCCCCTCTCGTGCTATTCAACTTGGAATCATCATTATTGATGTTCCCATCTGTTCTCTCATCCCGTGTTTTAAAACCAAGACTCATTATTGCCCATACTCATTCTGACTCAACTCATTGTCTTCTCTCTCTGTAGTAGACCATGCAACAGTCCCACTCGGCTTAGTTAATCTCAATGAACTTGAGCATTCCCTTCTGTGGATCTAGTCCAATGCACTTATCATAATATTATGTTATGACTATCTAATGCCTAACTTGACAGTCCGTTCTCAGCCGACACGACAAGTCGATTTTACTAAATGCTCGCCTTTTAGCACTACTTTTATTAAATAAAAACAATATTGCCATACTGAACGACCAAACGGATTTTATATCGACTTAAGTACTTTTCATCTCTATAAAGCACTTAGTATATACTACTATAGTAACCTCACTACATTTACACATTGTTAGATTTTTTGCATGGGCAATAGGAACCCAATAAAACCTATATGACTGACATGGGTATTTATTTCTGTAATGTAAGCACATCTATTGTTGTTAAGCCTTAAAAACCTTAAAAAACTAATAGTGTCCTTTTACCATTCCAAAATGATCTCTAATGGAAATTTAATTAATTGGCAGTCCAGTTCAGAAATTGCAATTTATAATCGATTAGCAAATTAAATATTGCTCTATAGTCGATATCGATATATACCAGTTCGACATGTCAGTTTAGACATTAAAGCTTCAAGTTACCTTTGTGTATTTGTCAACTAATAACCTAATACTATTCTTTTTGACAGATTTGTGAATGCATGCACTTAAGTATTAAAAAGTTTCAAAATAAATGATGTACCATCATCACCAAATGTTCCAAATGATACCGTCTGCTGTACGAAATAATTATCAAACTCATGAATTGGTCGTAAAATTTAAATTAAAATTGATGTAAAAATATAGACGACTGGAAATTTCCAGGATAAAATATTCTATCAGATATTATGCCTTTGTTTTAGTAAGATATATGAGTCGTTTAGTAGTGTCCTAATAGCATGTATGAGGAGTGATACCATAGGCGTCGGAACCGGGGGGACAGGGGGGACAATGTCCCCCCTAGAATAAGGCCAGGAGGGACATGTCCCCATAAAAATGTTCCAGAAACCAAACTAAAATTACATAAGTACCAGAAAAGGCGATTTTTTTGTCAAAAAAGGTTAAAAATCCAAAAAAATTTCGCGCTCCGCGCGAATATGTTTTCGTTTTACCAATATTTTATTATCTTGGTGCCCCCCACCCTTTCTGAAGAGGCCATTTTGTCCCCCCTAGATAAATTACGTTCCGACGCCTATGAGTGATACATTTTATTTCCTTTTAGTAGATCAATCTCTGCAATAGTAACAAAGTATAAAATAAACGTACCTAATACCTACCTCCATGAATTTATAACCCAAACAAAGCAATAATGGGACGGTATACAGCTTAATGAGAGAAATTGGAACCCCTTTCATGTTCTGAATCAGAAGTGTCCTTTTTACCGACTGTTATTACACAGAGTGTGCATTTAAGTGCTTGGGGTCATACTTCACTTTAATTTTAATCATCCCCGATACTTTTGTAAGCAGACTGAAAGCATATTGTGGGAAAGAGTTACTATTCTATAAGTTGTTACCAAAAATACAATAGGAAGTTATGAACTCAATACTTCAATATCCACTATACACGTTCGTGCATTTAATCCACATAGTTGTATCCCAAATTAATGAATGAGAATCAATGCTTCAAAGAATTTGAGATAGCTGTGTAATTTCCACCTTGATAATCTTTATGCCAACTAATTTGATAGAAATTAGTAAATAAATTGAACTTCAAAAAATTCCAATCAAACTTTCTATACAGGAAGAGATCCGAATTTTAAACTAAAATTACGTCAAAAAGTCAAAATGGTATCACTATAGTAGTATATCAATAGTATAGAAAATAGTCAAATAATTAAAAGTTGTAAAATATTCAAAAAAATAATTTTTAACGAGCACAATAAGCAACTCCTTTTTATGAATTATCGAAAAATCTACGCCAAAAGCAGATTTTTGCATGTTGCTTTCTTATACAGCAAAATAATGTATACTATTTCCGTAAATGAAGTTAGCTTAGTAAATGAGTTGTATGAGCCTCATGTAAGGGAAATTCTCAAATTTTGGTAATTTACCTACCTAAATATTAATACAATCACCAATACATAAAATGAAACAGAAAAGTTTTGTTAGAGAGAAACAAAATCGCAAAGACAACTAATAATAAAACTCTTTTTAGTTCTCCGAATCTGTTGAAGCGTCATCATTATCACTATAAGTAAAACTTGAAAGTCTTTGAAGGTTTGAAGTAGGGAGGCATATGTTCGTTAGGTATAGATACTCGACTCCAATGCTACAAAGCAAGTGTCTTTAGATGTACAAAATATAATTGAGTGGTTTTGGTATCCAATACTGTATTTTGTCAGCCGCAATTTTAGAATTGTAACTGAGTAGAGCAATGACTGCATTGGAATCATATTATTAGAAATGTAGTGAATGGGGAGGGATACTTTTGGTTGATGTACATTGTTGAGTGGAGTTCAAGTCAATCGTCCGTTTGGTTTAATGAACAAGTAGCCGCACTCATTTTTCGCTACTTGAGATTAAAGTTTTGGCTGAAAACAGTAACGAGTAAAGTAGGCTTTAGAATGGGTCTAAGTTTGAGTGTAGAACAAAGAGACATAAAAAGGTAGGAGTTTGAAGGAACGGGTATGATAGGCGGGTATTGAGAGCTGGTCAGGAAGGCTCTTGAAGCAGACTATTTAAAAGGAAAGTCGTGTGGGGATCCAATTTAGCTAAAAGGAAATAATATAGAGAGGATGATGAACAACATACTTAGACTCTGTAAGCTAGCAATAAGTAATGTTCAATGATAAGGTGCTTGTTATTTTACTTTATGATCAGGTCGCGTGCCACAGTTCAAGTGGGGTGGAAAACTGTAGCAAAGTTGAAACTAATGAACTGAATGACTCTCTAATAGGGAAGTCAAACAAGAGCAACTTGTCTGTCTATTACTTTCCCTTGACTCCTATCTCTTCCCATCTCATTGCTCTATCGTCTATTTATTAGATATACCTATCTACATCCCTCTATCCATAATATTATTACCTTTTACTATTATCATTGCTTTACCCATTCACTATTTACTACTAACTTTGTGTTTTTATCTCCGCTCGACACAAAAATCTGTCTTTCCTTTACTTTCTGCCTATTTGATTGATAGATACATTTTACTATTCAGAGCACAATTACCTTACCTAACGCATTTTACTTTTTCAGCATTCATATATTTTCTTGGCTTAAAGTATCTGGATGGTCTTGTCATGATTTGTCATTCCAGTACAGAAAATTAAATGTCTATGTAAATGAGGGTCAGTACAATCCAAAAGTAAACTATGAGGTTCACCTAACCCAATATTTATTTTCAAACATTTCTTGCGCCTATTGCACATAAAAAAATTAAACCAAAATTCATTTTGCTATCTTTTGCAATCTTTAGTTGTAAAATTTATTTTTTACAAAAAATGCATTGAAGACGTGATATTGACCTATTCACTTTTGTTTAACTTGAAGAGGGCCATCCACATAATGGAAAAATCGGGAAAAATTTATTTTCCCCTATTTTTATTTGAATACATTTGCAGCTTTGATTTCATTTGAAATAAAGAACAAAAAATACAATGGTGATATCATTTGAAAAAAACTGTAGCAAATTTTCATGTTTTAATTTTAAATGGTGGTATATTAAATTGTTTGCTAATATAGTGATAATTCTGGGCAGATTGTGCAGATATAGTGACAATAGTAGGGATCAAAAATAAGGATTTTACTACAAGAGAAATGCGTAATTACTTTGCTTGGTTTATATGAAATGAACGATGAAAGTTTAAAATGGGTTCGGACGGAGTATTCCCGAGCCATAGCGTGTCACTTTGTCAGTTTTTGTCAATAGAAAGCGATCCGCTAACAATTTACTAGTAAAGATTAGGTTTTAGTAGATACTCGCCCTTACCTGGAGGCCCTCCTCGCTTTTGAAGTCAGTATAGGAATTAAAGCTATATTATACTCTCAAAGCATTAGAAGTAACAGTTCTCCCCTCCCGTTTACTTTGGTCGTGTCTGTGTGTGACTAAGTATGCTTTTAATTTCAACTAATTAAGTGAAATGTTTTACCAGCGGAGAGAAAAAGAGGAGCTATAAAGACCTTTCATTAAAGAAATTACCCGCTTCTCCCCTCATTTTGCATCATATCCCACACACATTCAATTAACTCCCTGTCTATTTACTGTTTATTGCTTACACTATTTATACAGAAAAGGCAACTGTTACACACTTTCCGTTTAGTAATAGTTTCTGTATGGATTTATTTAGTATTTCTCAACATGCACATTCCCCCTATGTCATTTACAGATCTACAGATGTAGATAGGACGAAGCATGATTAATATTATGGCCAACAACTTTTAGTTTTCATTTTTCGCTAACTTTTTTTCGTACAAAGACATAATAATTTATATCAAGTCACAAGTTATCATAACAGGTAATGGAAACTGGATCAATTATATTATAATACAATATTATTTGTAGGAAGATGTATAAGCATTCCTTAATGACACAAATCTGAGAAACTAAAAAGCTGTTCAAAGTAAGCAAAACAGATTTTTCAATTGATTAGGAAAAGGGAAAACCATGCATCGAGAATCTCTCGCAAAGTTCCAATCTCTTTGCTGTGGGAATCGACCACAGCCCGGCCAACCGTAAGCCACGCCCCCAAATTAGGCGGAGCTTAGGTGTCCTCAGCCAATAGAATGCGACGTCCCCAAGTGATGGGGGGTGGCTTCGGGTGGAGCTAAAGTGTGGTAATTGGGAAGTGGGTGAAATTTGTTACTCTATAAATTTAGGAAATTTTTTCGATGCCTGGGAAAGACAAAACCTGTATAAATACTGAGTTTCACTTTTTTAGTCAAGAGACAAAATTGAAAGCGAAAATAGTTAATAATTCAACTACAAATCAAAAAAAAATATGATTTTTAACAAATTCGACCGTTACGTTCTCAAAGCCAACTAAGTACAAACAACCCAATTAATTTCAATGACTTTTGGATTGCAGATTAAAAGACAAGTTGAAATGATTAGACTCTGCTCTGCACATAACAACATCTCAATTTTGAAAAACATTAGTGTATTTATTTATTTTATATAAGAATTATACGACGACTGCATTAGGTAACAATGATAACATGTGGCCAACATAAAAAAGTACAGAGAGATGTTCCCAAAGGTCAGAAGATACAAGTGATACTATTTTGTTAGATGGCTATTCACTGCTTTATTGATTGCCAATTTCCTAGTACGACTTGACTGACTAATTAGTTTATAACCGTCAAAATAATATTTGTAATTACTAAAACGGTTCTATGGAGAATAAGTATCTTTTTGCTCTCTGAGCTATACTCTTTCTATTTCGTATTTTATTGCTACATGGCGAGTATTTTAGAAATGTTCCATTTTCCATTCTAGATAATTCGCACGATATTTGTTTGTCACTCGTGTTAATTGTATATTGTATTGTACGTTTTGTTGATGATCTTTAGTGGCAATGAATTCTAGTATTTGCGTTACTAGAGCCATTGTAGTTTAATCAGTAAATTGGTCTTTAGTCGGCATGAGCTAATTAGTTGCCATTTGCATGGAAAATGCAGAGCAATTATTTATAGTGGGACTTAAGTTCTTGTAAACAGTTGATGGGATTGCTTAGTGTCTCATCCCATCGTAGCTTAAAAGGTAAAAAATATAATATTATATGAGACGGTATAAACAGACTCCGACTATAGCTTACAATGCCTATAAGCCTGGTGTCATAATTTTAGAATTTGGTAATTTCAGGAAAAGGTTGTTTATTTGGTAGAAAGAAAAGTAATTTGCAATTAAATAGAAGTATTTTGTGGCGTAAAGAAAAACAAAGGATAGAAAGGTAGTAAATTTTATTAGATTGGAGTGTGTGTCTACATTGGTCGTTTATGGGGTCTCTGTCAGGCTGATATTAGTATTTATGATGTATTATAATCCGCAATTTAGAGAGTATCATGTGTAATATATCTATTCATGAGTAGAAGGCGAGGATATTTACTATTCATGAATTGGACAGATATTTTACAATATATATAGGGAATGTTATTGAGGAAGACACGGAAATGAATAAGATGGGAAAGGAATTGGAAGGGTGGAAGAATTTGACATTGTAGTTTTGTGGCAGGAAAATGTGAAAGTATTCAAGTGAAGAAAGATGTGAAGTTGGAATAAATGGAATGCTATGGCTATAATATATAATAAGGAATAGGATGAGATAGATAGGGTGATCTTTCTTAATGTGATGATGGTTCTGTTCCTGTTCAGTGCTCCCTTTGGATCGCTGAATACAAATACAGTGTTTTTGATTGAGACGTGAATGCCTTATAAGGAAGATGCTAATAGAGATACTAGAGTATTGGAGGATCTGGTGGGGAATGAGATGTGATGGGCTGTAATCTCACTCAGTGGCTATGCAATGAATCCAGAACAGAATTATTCGACTAGTGTGTCTCTTCTCCTTTCTTCCTCCAGTCACAAGGGACTAAAAGTGTTGACTAATATTGAAAGTGTTAGTTCACTTGGTTTACAGTTCGACTTGGATGGCATTACATACGGCATCGCATGGCATCCTTCCTTGATATTTGGCATTGCATGCTTACAGACAGTGCAATAGTTTGCTTGCTTTAGTTGGACAAAGAATAAGGCTCGTGACAAGATGGTCGGGGAAGGGAGAGCTTACGTGGGATCAGGTAAGGCCAGCATTTGATCAGTAATTGGACATATGTTAGGGAAGCATTCATGGGAAATCATGGGATCAGCGTCTTGACAAAATTTGATGACTCCAGATTGCATGTTCTCTTTCACTTCCCGCAACACTCTGCCCACTTCATTCTATCATGCACTGACTTCCCCAAATTACAAATTGACTCATCTCATCATCACACACCCCCAAAACACGGAAATGGATTAATACCTTATTTCCTTAGAATTATACCCATCACCGACTTGCTGATCATGTTCTAATTACATACAGCCACAATGATTATTTAGACTTGGACTGTCATAATATTAATATTTATTGCTAAGTCAAAGTCAAACCATTTCATTCCATATTTTGTGAAATATTCTGGTTTTTCTTTTCATAAGTGTGTTTATACTTCATATTATGTTGTACTCCTTTAGAGAAATGTCATCATTATTTTGCAAATTTTGCTTTCGACCTTAGAAATCTACTATCTAGGGAAAAAGTGATTTTAGTCATAGTTTTAATATAAAACTGTGATTGATATAATCTTCAACGATATGTAAGCTTAAAAGTCTCCTTAAGAACCTTTTGAAATAAAAATACAGAATTATGAAAGTATAATTGAAGTAATGCTAACATTATCGTTGGCGAAAGTTAACTTTCCATATATAAATATAATTTTGATAGCAGTCCCGGAAGTTACATTAACATTTTTCCGTTTGGAATTCCAAGTATGGTATTGTGTAGTGGATGAATGAGACCATTGTGTACATTGTGAACCGCATGCACATCATTGAGAGAATAAAGAAAGAATAGCTTCATTTCTCATTGTGTTAGTTTGAATGTCTTGTCGCCTGGATGTTAGGTTACAACAAGAGTTGCAATTTAACCCCAAAAAGACAATGCCATTACACATCTACTATAGTAAGTATATACTCTCGTATATCTTATAGTGTCGTATATAGATATAGGAAGAGGGAGAGAGATATAGTAGTTTAGAGTAAATTCTATGTAGTGTATAAGTATGGGGAAGAAGGAGCAATCTGATATTGTAAGGACGTTGGGGAAATGGATATCAATGCTTATCATTTAGATTATAGTAGCCTTTTCTAGAGTTTGGGTGTCTGTTCACAGTTATCCTTAGATTAGATGATAGGACATGAAGCTAGTGATAGGATTCGATAAAATCCAAATCCGTTGAAATGGGATGGACTCTGTCTGATCTGATTTCCGATCTGACGCTATGAGAAGGAAAACTGAAGGGAATAGTGAACATTTATGGAGTGACAAAGGGAAGAACATTATTACGCGAGACATTTTGGCAGGTATTTTGTGTGAATACAGTTCTATGCTTTGTCCTCGACTTCCTTCTCCTGAGTGTATATAGGAAAATCTATCTGGAAATGCATTCAATGTCTGGCTCTGTTTAGTTTTGTCGAAAGTGAACTTGCTTCTATCTATATATTTAACTATAGGATGCAGACGTGGAGACAAATAGAGAAATCAGACAGAGGAATACTCGGAATGGAGATAGCGAGAAAGCGTTGAGATGTGAAATCTTATCAGATTGAGAAAACAAAGGGAAGTGAGGAAAAGAAAGTCAATGAGGATGAGCTTTCCCCTGAAAAGCTGACAATAGGCATCCGAGAACATAACCATTTAATAGGAAAAAGGCAGAAAGAATTTCTCTATCACCAAGTTGACTAAGTATAGGGAATAGATAGATATAAGAGAGTAGTGCTATTAGTGCAAGTAAGGCAATAGCGATTTGGGGGTGATAGGTAGAGAGAAGAGTACGACGTCGCTCGGTGTCATCGTGTTAGGCAGGTCGACGGAATTTTATAATATTATGTGTGTACCTATTAGGGAGGCTACGTAAATATTTCAAGCTATTTGTGGAGGAAAGTAGTTCTGGGATGGATCTGGCTGGTGGAGGATTCGTTCGAGTTAAGAGAAACGGAAGAGTGTGGAGTGCCGTAAGTCAGGAGGAGAGAGAGGTAAATAGTTCGAGTACAGAAGAATAGAACAACAAAAGTAGAAACAGTGAGAGTTGGAAGAGACGAGAAAAATTGCTTCTCGTTTTCTCAGGCAAGCCAATAAGATTAGAAAAGGAAATAGAGTCATTTTTGGGTGTGGTGCACAGGATGTCTGCCTTTGGATTTATTGCAACAGCATTTTGCCATGCGACCTCCTATTTTATCACACTCAAGCCTAAAGAGCTCCTCCAATCTTCTTTTGAATGGCCTCAAAAGCTTCCTCCAACTGCCAACTGACTCGCTTCAATTACCGATTCTACTGAAATAGAATGACTCTTGGAGAAATTCCCTATTCGCTCCACTATCTACTTACTCTAATGCCCACACTACTACAGACTTTGCCTATGCCACCTTCTACCTGATACTAACCATCCTCGCATATTACTTACTTACTCCTCCAATCTCATCCTTATCCCTGCCTGCCTATATAACTACCCGCTATACACACCGGAGTCTTCCGTCCCTTGAATTGCATTGCCTTTTCCGTCCAATTGCTTTCTCTGGCCTCCCTGCTCCGATCTTACTTTCCCCAGAGCCGATATCACATCAAACTGTACGTTTACTCCTACCACACCGGGAGGAATACTACAAGAACTTCAAATACAAACCACAACTGCATGTAAGGATGTAGGAATTATTGCTACACTCCGCTTTTCCCTTTCTCTCCCTGTCTTGATTTGGCCCAAACACTTTCTCCTTACCTCGCCACATAAATACCTACCTACACATACGAGATAAGATCTGCATTTACTCACCTCTCACTCTCCATACACTTCCAAATACAAGGCCACACATCACCTCCCCCATACAATTCTTATTTCCCAAATCAGACTTCACAACAAATAAAGACCACTTACTTACTCTTCTTTCTCCTCTACTTTCTATACGTCCTCCTCCTTCCGAAATAAGATTCTCCTCTTATAAGGTCAACTGTGTATATTAGGGCTTTGGATTTGTGACCAATATATCATCCACTTCATGTCAACTACTAAAATCATACTGCACACCATACAATTAATAGAATTTATACCTAAAATACTAAAAAGATATCATGCTTCCGAAAATGTCATTTTGGGAGGCATAGATGATTAGGTCCACACAGTAGCTATCATTTTATCTATTGTATTATACGCTATATGCGAGGAAATCTCCACTTTGCATTCGTATATACCTTTCTGCAACATTTACTAAGCTGGACTTACTAAATTGTGGACTTGGACAGACACCGTATTATATTACGTGTTAAATAAGCGCGGAATTCCACTTCCTATTACTATATACTTAATGCTATTGTTCCGTGGTTGGTATTTGTAGAGATATCTCTACTCAAGTCTTTCGTGCATATACGAGGTCTATCTCGCTATATAATGAGTTCGTATTTTCCAGACTTTCAAATAATCGAATTGCTGTTTGGTGTATCTCTGTATGATGTTATGTGATCCGCCTTTCCCTATCAACATCAACTTAGAGAGCTACGTTAACCCATTTCACTCACAACACAACATAATCACATACTTACTTCACCTTCTTCCCTTCCTTTCCTCTACGGACTTTATTCAGCTAAATGGCTTCAACTTCTAACAGACTATTTACTATGGACTCTGTACTTACAACATAGATACACTCACATCCCATCTTTCTCAGAATTTCTAATACCATTTCCCGTCCTTTATAAATTCTCTAGCCATATTGCCCCTATTTGCGTATAAACTCTCTATAAGACCTTTATCTGTCTATCCTAAGCCCTGTAGGCACTATTATGGCCACACTACTCTATTGCCATTTTATACCATTTATTGCTCCTTTCTAAATTCCTTTTCTGGTTTTACGCTTTTAAATGTCACAGATTTTCTCACCAGGTGCACTAAATGTCAGATGATAGTCACTAGTTTACATATTTTTGGTTACACTCTTCAATTTTATCTAGTATATGCCTACAAATTGGCACTTTAGTATATACCTCAACAAATATCACGCTTAAATTGACCAATTAAAATTGTCAATCGTACAAATATTCATTAGCAAATCAAATGCTATTTACAGTAATAACGGGTAGTTAAGGTATAATGATATAATGGTTGTTCTAATTTAAATAGAATCAATTTAAAATTAACAGTACTGTGATACACATTTTGTTTATTTCAAAGGTCATGTTTCCACACAGGAAAAGTAAATATTTATTCTCGTAAGATATACATAAAGGCTCGTCGCCAATACAAACGCAATACAATTGTTTTTCTCGTTCATCCACTTTCACAGACATTTCTTTTCGAAATGTATACCATAATGGATGCTGTCTTCATTTTTTACTAACACCCAAGACGCGATCAGCTATATGGATGATATCATGTTTCTTCTTTAATGGCATGGATGACCGATAAGAGAAAACTAATGAACATTTCCTCCCTTTACGCCCTTTAGTAGTATATAGATCTAATTGATCTAGGATAGATGTAGTCAGCTTTTTTCAATAGTTTAACTTTTCGAACCCGAGAATCCAATGAGATATCATTTGCTAGTCTCAATTGTTTCTATATTCAATAGGTAAAAATGTATCGGAGAACGTATTTTGAGTTATATGATTTTGTTACAGAGAAATATCATTAGTGGTACGTCAACCACAGCAATTATCTAGAAATGGCCTTGAAAAGTGCGCAAAGTGCTTAGTAGACTGTTGAGGATAACTATAACATCTTTTGAATAAAGTAACCAATGATAGGACAACAGGAGTTATATAGCTATTCGAATTTTTTATTATATTTTAAATATACAAACTGATATAATATGCAAATGAACGAAAATTGCATAAATGTACAGATGTTTATGATACAAATAATGATATTATGGTACCTATAGACTGTACACAAGTTATTTCTTTACTTGCATTTATAGTTCTTACATATTATTTTACATTAATGATAAGTAATTAGTATGCAATGTTTTTTGGAATTGATAGTAAAGTAACTATATTTATCTAGTAGCATAATGATAATGATACAGTTAGTTAATCTAGTTTCAATGTAACTAGATATAAAAGATTTTGTCTACTACAGAAGTAGTAGTCACATAGTCACATCAAAAGATACAGACAAGGAAACACACCTACGACATTAATTGTTTTTAAAAGTGGTAGATTTCACTTAGATTAGATAGAGTGGCTAATTAATGACCGTCAATATTCAGCACTATATTACAATTAGTAACATTTTAAAAATACAAGGATGTAGTATATTATAATAATTGAAAAAGCGAAATCACTGAATGTAATGCCCATCACCATACAATAATTATTTGAATTACACACGATTTGGTTTTATTTTTAGCTCGAACTTTGTACAAAAATGATTAGTGGGCAGTAGCAGAGGCATATTTTCTGTGTCCCTATCCTTCCAACAAATAATAAAACTCAATAAATTGTCACAACTAAAGCATTTATAACTAATGACCTACATAACATATAACACCCGGCGGCATAAATATACCTTAATGTAATAGGATATTTTTGGGTTGACATCCTTTGGTGATGCTTTGTCTACTATTACATCATTTTATAGTTAAATATCCCATTAGGTTCTGTTTCCTGTAAATCTATTTCAAGTGTCTTCTATTTGGAAGAGCGCCTTAGCATCCATAATTAGTTTTAAAGTATTTGATTCAAACAAGACCTTCATTCTCATCAGTTTTTAAAAGAAATTCATGAACATTGCTGGTTCTACTAGATTATTTCATATAGAATATTGTTTAACTACTTACGTATTGAATATACGCTAGAGTGTTTTCTTTCATCTTTATTTTGAACAGAAATTATCATACGTGAGAACGTTATACATCCGGTTCTTGTATCTGCGTTTAACCCCATAAAAACGGGGTAAACAATTTACACAACAATATTCTTCTTGTATAGTCAGATATACTTTGTGTGGATACATTACTACATATTAGAAGCTTTGGTTTAGCTTCTACTATATGTTTATGGGTAGCTATCTGGTGTATTGAAGACTAGTGAAGGAAAAGGCCCGAAGCAAATATTTTCTAAACAATTGTTGATTATATTTTCTAATGACAGTCGACATTTCATACATTAGTAAAGTACGTAGGCATTTGTCTATCTAAGACTAATTGTGAATATAGAAAGTATAATAATATTATTTTCTAAATTCTATCTCTATTAAATAATTCATAGAGCAATTGTATTGCAACAGAAGTTAAAGAGTTAAGCAACAAAATTCAATAAACGAAAGAAAAAGGATCATTGTATATATTTCTATCTATTTTATACACAGACTACCATTTTGTCATGAATATCGTGTCATGGAACAAAGCAGGATAGGAACATAGATGTTTAATAGGAATTTTTAGCCATTGTAAAGTATAACAATGCAGTGAAGGTAAATGGCTACCACTTGCCTGAGGAATGTGCCGATAAGTATCAATGGTTGGTGTCATAATGGAGGAACGTTGTCCAGTCCTTTTCTTAACAGAGAGAACGATAAAATGAGATCACACAAAAGCAGCACAACAAATACATACAATCATTTACTATGTTAAAGTACCAGTATCAACACTGAATACGCCACACGAAGGATAATATTATTGCAGAAGCACAAATTTACAAGGGATGTTCCCGTTGTGTAGTAGTAGTAGTAGGGATTTGTAGCTGTGCCAATGCCAATGATATTTAAATTAGTCAGATGCATCTGTTACTTATACTTACACAGTTCTTCTGTATAGTGTATCCAATTGGTACCCATAAGGAAGCACACTTAGTTAGGATTCAAGAGCTGTCTATTAGTGTTGGGTTAATTAGCAGTATTTTCAAACTAAAGAGGAGAGCTGTTGAGAAGTGCGAGATTGAGTGACGGGCGACGAGGAGTTGACGGAAGCGGAGACACCGAATTGCTGATAGTACGGAAGCGGGTAGGAGGCTGCTAAGTTTTGGTGGGGAGTGTTGGATGCAGTGGAATTACCCGAGTCTTGAGTCGAGTGATGGGCTTCGTGATACAATATTGGAACTCTGACGAGACGTTGAGCGGCGTGCGCCATGTTCGCTGCCTCCAACTCTGCTGCTAATTGACGCTTCCATTTATTTCTTCGGTTTTGGAACCAAATCTTTACCTGTTGCACAAATTAATCATTTCGTCAAATTTATTCTTCATCTATTCCAAGCCTCTTCAGAATCTCAGCAAATAAATACCGAAACTATCATGAATCTAAAGTACTACTGGAGAATTTGGATGGCGGAAATGAAAATTTTATTATTGCATAATATATTTCATACTAACTGATCTATTTGTCTCACGAAAACTTTTATTACCATGACCTTGGGTTTCTATTTATATACAAGAGCAGGAAACAGTTTATAATGAAGTGACGATCCTATAGAAAAAATACCCCATTTTGAGATATCAATAAATGTCATAATTTACTCACTATACTATTATAACTATAACTAATGTTATAGCATTCAAATAGCAATCTTCAATTTTTATTACCATCTCATTCCGTATGCAATTTCTTTGCATAATGTCATCAGCTATATATAATAATAAATGTCCTATTTGTCCGTAATCTATAAGACTGATGAGATCTTATATCAAAGGATATAGTTATTATACGTTAATATGGCAAAATTTAAGCAGGCGAAAGAAACATATTAAAACATTAACAATTGTGGTAACTAGAGCCCTATGAGATAAAATGTCCAATTAGTGTTAAACAGTGAGAAAATATGATTTATGGGGTAGTCTGATATCAACTTACCCTATAAGAACATTCTGTTACAAATAATAAACTTTATTACTGCAGTGATTTGTGTTTATCTTAACTGTTTTATACATACCTATGATGAATACTGATAAATAAGATATGTAATATTGATGGGGGGACAGCAGGTCTAGGAATTAGAAGTAAAACGATATGTCTGCGGATTCAATTCGTAGAATGGACGTACTTATATGTCTATATAAAGTATTGGGTTACACATATGAATTTCTGTAGATATCAGAAGTCATTGTATATTATATAGATAATGTAGAGCACAATTTCTTATTGGGAATTGGTAGCTACACCAACAGCGAGTATATTCCGAGAATTGTTTGGGATAAAATCAAGGTATTGAAAGTATCAATTACACGAGGATTGAGATTGGAGGTAAATGTCATGGAATGGTTGCAGTATATGAAAATCCTGTGATATTACTATAAGATATTCATGATACTATGGGGCAAATCTATTATAAATAGTTGTTTATCGTTTCTGTCAGTGAAAAACATGAGTGCCTATTGTTTACATGGAATTTAGTCTTCGGAGGCTGAAAAGTCTTTGTAAAAGAGTTTGTCTGGAATTTTGTACTTAAAGATGTTTATATTATAAAGATTATGATAACAAGACTAGTGGATGCATTAGCTGGATGTTTATACTACGTAGTAGTGTAGTAGAATGTACATGCTACAAGGCAGAGTGAGTAGTAAACGAAGATTATTATTAGAAGGAGTTGTCGGCAGATATTGGGAAAGAGACCTCACCTGAGTTTCAGTCAGATGTAACGAAGCGGCAAGACCGGCTCTCTCACTACTTGACAAATAGCGTTTGACATCGAAAGTTGACTCTAACTGGAAAACTTGACTACGCGAGAAGACCGTCCGCGTCTTCTTCTTCCTTTTACTGCTACCTCCATTTAGATTATTATTGTTGGACTGCGATGCGCCCGTCAGAACCGATTTGTTCCCCGAGTTTCCTTGTGGAGAAGTGCTCGTCGCAATACTGCCCGAAGTCGCTGATCCACCTTTTTGCGCCTCGCACTCAAACTCGTTCCCTTCGTCACTGTCAACATCTCTTGACTTCCCACTAGGACCTAATCGGATTTCTATTGAACTCCCTCTCGAGTTCGGTCTGCTGTCCGATGAGCAACAATCACTCGCCGCCGTCTCCGTTGGCGACTTCTGATCTATTCTCACTGCAAACAAACCAAAATCCCATTTCAATCTAGTTTTTTACTTTAATTTACAACATTTTCTACGAGTCTCAAAATCGTTTGTTGTTTAAATGTAAAAGCAAATTAAGGAAAGTTTTAACTAAATTAGATTTAGTAAATAAAGGAACTCATTTTGAAGTTTATGTATAACTTTAAAAATCTTACCTAAGGATCGGTGAGTGCCTTGATGAGCAGGTGGCGGAGAGCGTGATAAATGATTAGGGTGTGACGCTAGACTTAAGGGCTGAGCCAAAGATGACCAGGGATACCAACAGGCTGCTGAGCGTTGAAAGTCAGTTGCACCATACAAACTTAGAATGGCAGCAGAGTGTTGGGGCGAAAATGCCAAAGGTGCGACAAGTCCCAATCTATACAAACACAAATTAAACATAATTCATAGTTACTACATTCAGATTAGTATAACAAGTTGCAGGTAGCATTTCGTCCTTTAATTCCACTAAATCTAGAATACTATTAAATCTGTACTACTATCATTAGAAATGCACCCTTTTCATTTTAAGTTCTCTATGCACTGGAAATAGAATCTTGTCCTGATGTGCCTGCTTAACCTGTGATATCTATTAGGGCTCTGGAAATGTATATTCTAGACAGAATAATTGTTGACTTACCTTTAATCCTCCTGATACTTATTTAGAATTGTTTTTAGTAATGATAACTATTTTAGTTTACTATTATCATAAAGTGACAAACCTATTCGAATTCATTAGTGTTAATATTCCGGGCGATTATTTATATAATCTTTGCTATTGTACTCCGACTGTCTCCGAGACTTGCTTTTAGTGAGTGTGAGCCACGTAATGAACAACGAAGAAGAACGTGGCAAACGAATTCACCACTCCTCGAAGCATTTGCAATAAAATTGGCGTTATTGCATTGGTAATAAAACTTGGCATTTAACACCTTCCTAGGTATTGCATTTCTGCTGCTAAAAGTGCAGCGTAAAAAATTATCATTGGACTTTGTATCATACGCAGTTGGCACTGTCAACTAGGAATATGTAGGGTTTAAGTCTATATCATGGAAAAAAACAGATTAACTAGAAATTGAAACACGCATATATGTGACATTTCGACTTTTCTTACGTTTTGGTAGCACTAAATCGCCATGTTTATAACCAAAACACCAAACCAAGAAATTGACCAAAGAACTTTCAAATAAGTATATCGTCGTATCTATATTTTTGGAAAACTTTCAATTACAGTTCACGGCTCTTTAATCTAATTATTTAATTGTTACATGCGAGGTGTAAATATCTAATTCTACAGCTACATTTGGCACAGGGAAGCACGACTTGTATAAAATCGAATCCAATTACTCGCGTTTGTCTACTTAAATTGTTCGTATTAGCTCCACGAATGAGTCTTAGTTTACTTACAGTTGACAGTGACAAGGACATGTAAAAACATTGCACAGTGCTGCTAGGCAAATCGTCGGGCTCTTTGCTGACGTTTGTTTTATATAGTCTGCATATCTAGTTGCACCAGGAAAAGGGGTCACTGATTCTCCTTTGATGTTTACAACTTGACGAACCATTTCCTTGTTCACATAAAATTTATACCTTTTGGTGCATTTTTTCTTTCATTTACAAGGACATTTATAGATAATTTCTCAAATTCGTCTCAAAACAAAGTCCCTAAAAGAGATGCATAAGCTTATACATCTTTTAAAAAAGGCTTTCGATTCCTTTTTGGCTAATTTATCCATAACGTCGTAAAAATAAGCATTTTCAAGATCTATTTACGCTTGATTTTGTAGTATTAAAATAGTAATATTTATTCTCTGTCTTATGGAGGTTGCCAAAATGAATTTTTAAAAGGTCATGCATTTTGTCTACTGCGCGAAAGAATAGTTGGGTTTGTATCATTCTTTTTAGTGTGGTGGAAAATGAATTAAATGATTGAATATTATTCTGGCAGCGATAGAAAAGCTTGTCTAATACAGTGACTATGTAAAACGTAATGATGAAAATGTGTTTATGCAACGCACATCCAGTTCACCGAAGGCGTTTTCAGGAAGCCTTAGTTCAACACTTAGTATACAGTCGGTAACTAATATTTTATGCCACTTGAAATGAAAGGTTTCACTGAACGGACGATGAGCTTAAGTATATTCGTGCAGTTTCTCTAAAAGGATATTTAATTCAATCTATTGCCAACCGTGAAACTAAATACGAAGAAATAGATTATTAGAGGACATTGTTCCATACAATCATGCTATCTCATTCTCATACTTTTGCATTTTAATAATAAGTAATAACACCCAACACAACATTCTGATGCTACATAACAGCGATTTGAGGTCAAGCTTTAAATGTCTCATCTACAGTTTTTATTCAATCGACATTTTTTGGAGCTTCACATCGTCACTTTGAGGGTCACGAAGTTTTCTGTAGTGCATGTCCCTATCATAAATCTAGGAATGAAGTAATATTTACTTGAAGTTGCAGGAGACGAAGAATTTAAATAAACTGAGACGGGTATCTCCATAATTAAAGATATTATAAATGAATATTGTCATTTAAAATCAAAACGAAGTTAACGTACGTTAAAATGACCGTGACAAAGTAATCTTTACTTAAAAGCTGTTATACCCTGTTGAAAATTGAAGACAAACTCAACTTTAAGAGAGTTGCTATTTCATGAGTTTTAATGTTGTATCAATTTATTAAACTAAGTAAATATCATCATCACCAATGGCCACCACAATTGGATACTTCCTACAAAAGTACTGTGGCTTCTTTCCGTAGAATTAATACTACTGATGTGTTTATGCCGCTACAATTCTATTTTACACTGTGAAATGCTATTTTTATTTATTGGGTGTATCATTTTGTAAAATAAAATTAATTGCACTTATTAGGATGTCCATGAATTTGGGATACATGACACTTGGAATTTCAAAAGTCAATTGCGCCGCAACGATACTGATCAAAACTACTACGACATGGTTAAAGAACGATTATGATCCATTTCAAAACATATATCCGGTGTCAACGTATCAGAATACAAGTTTTTTATATTATATTGAGTGACTCATTCCTGCAGAGCCACTTAGATAGGTTTAGATAAGTACCTATACGACATTTCTTTATTTAGGAATGACCAATATTCAACTACGTAATATGGGAATCGTTGAAAAGTGTATTGTATGGATAGTTTGATCTGGTATTAGTCTCTGGTTGACAGTATGGGACACTTTTAAGGATTCTTTCTAATTATTATATCGCTTTTGTAGATTGCCACTTCTCTCTCCAAGCCACATAGGTGCTATAGTCACCAATATCTCAAAGCTAGGTGTTATATCCATATTATTAAAAAGTAGCTACACAATCCAGCATATATTATCATGTACACTTTGCGTGAGTCCTAATATGTTTTACAGATTATAGGTACATACTATAATCCTTTCCTGAGAGTTACCATTCCGCTAAACTCCTTGTTCAATTTGTCACTTTTACATTTCACAACAAAAGTTTCAGTGCTTCTTCTAAATATCATGCGACTGTCAGCTTGAATAACTCTAACGTCACCAAGATAATACCTTCATTCAAATTAAAATACGCTCGCACTAAAGTAACAGTAGAAGGTGTATTTCAGTCAAGAATTGATTTGATGTAATAATCAACTATTTTCACTGCAATTTTTATTTTTATTGTAGTAAAAAAGCAAAAAAAATCACAATTTTGAGATAAAGCTTTCTTCCGATTTATAAAAGTATAAATTCAAACTTTATAATAAAAAGTTGAAAAGAATTAACAATCTTATAAAGTTGGAGATGTTTTATAGTGAGAGAATGGTTATATAATAATGCTAATCATCTTCTGTTGAGACAATAAAGTGCATCTAATTATTTATAGTGAATGGAATTGTAAATAGATATGTAGAGATATAGACTTGTAGATAAAAGGTAATAAGAATAGTATTTAGTTGGGGCAGAAATACACTTTCTACTGATAGAAGATGTAACTTATTGTTTTCTGGGGTTTCCCTCCAGGTAGTATGAAAGCATATCAGTTTTTGTGGAGTGTATAGTAGGGAGATAGTATTTCATACGGTGTGGAGCAATAATAGTAGTGTCATGAGAATTTGTACAGTGAAAAGAAATGGAGACATAAAGAATGAATGAGTGGCTTACCTTGCCAAAATACTGGCATCTTGATGGATGAGAGCTTCGGGAATCTCATCTTTGCTTTTGTTTGCCGAGTTGTTGGTGGATGAAGCCAAAATGCTGGCAATGGAGAAAGGTGAGATTTTTTGAGATTTCGGACTGGGACTCCTAGTTACATGAACAGGACTACAACTTCCACTCGTATCTGACTCTCGAGGCATCTTGAATATGGAATGATAAGCTGCCTTCTATTTCGTAAATAATATTTATAGCTATTCTTATGCGCTCACAATTGGTTCATCCACTTGATCTCTATCTGCATCAAGCAATACACTTTCCACCTCCAAATATATGAATTTCCTTTTTATGTAGGTAACTTTGACACATACTTTGATTTAATTATAATAGCGGTATTCAACCATGTACATTTACACAGTCACACGTTCTAGAGAGAGATCACTTTTACAAGCACAAATATTTTTGTGCGCGAACACATTGTTTATTCTAGATATAAATATAGATGTTGTTAATTAGCCGACTTGATTTAATTATTGTAGATATCAATTGCAATTAAAGTTTTCTAGTATAAATTGTAAACAAAGCAATATACACACAAGTTTCACTCTCTTGTCAAAATCAAATGTGATTTCTATTGTTGTTGTTGTGAAGGATGACTTTATAGTCAACAGAATCACTGAACACTGTGGACATGAGACAATGTGACCAGTCAAAGAGCAAATAATATTTATTCAGCCACGTCACAGTCTTTGAGCTCAAATAACTCAAAGGAATTAAATGATGGTGTAATTAATACTTTGCTGTTGCATAACTTGCAATTGAAGGTCGCGACAACGGTGAAAGTTGGTGATTACAAAGAACAGTCAAATGAAATCCAATCAGTCTTATACATAGATCAAATCAGACTTAGTACTATGTAAATAGAAGTCCCAACTAATTTGTTATACAATAATTATGAATGTTGATGAGAGAGTGTTAATTGAGGAGGATCGGAGATTTCACAACTTGTCGGTTTCCTCTCAATAATGACACTGATCGCGGATGTATGTGTGTGAGGAATGAATTTGAGTGGGGGAGCACTTTTGAGGGTTTTATCTCCAACACTCGATGCTCAACTCCACATTGCTAAGAATGTGGCTACAGATAATATTGTATTGTTATGCCAGAAGTAGTAGGTGTCACTGCAGCCCACACCACCCTGTACTTGCACTACTTATACATCTCTTTGTCTATCTCTATCCGTTTGACTGGTTTGACGCTCTCTCAGGACTCCTAATACCTACAACCTCAGACACACCGCACTAGTAAACCATCTCAGACAATACCACAACTCCTCCACTAATACTAAATATCCACGTTCTTGGAGATAGTTTGGTTATCAAAAAGGGAAACAAGGGCCCACTACTACTGCTCTCTCTCCCTCTACCTATCTCCTACTATAAGTCCGCATTAAGATGGATCTCAAGGAATAAACGTCTTCACAATCAAGTTCAAGATTACTTGTCCGAGGTTCAAATTATTTTTGTTTACGAGTTGACGAGTCCTTGTCGATCTTTAGTGAGATCAAAAAAACGCGAGATCCATTTCTCATGGAAATTAACTATTTATAGAGATTTGTGCTACCTTTACACAGTTTTACAAAGAAATCTCATCTTAGTGTAACATTGTGATAATTTCTAATGCTAATAATGTCAAAAAAAGTGCCGAGTTCTGAAACTTTTTAAATCGGACGGAATGAAGTAAACTTGAGATTTATCTTTATCTGGAAATATGTTGTTCTTGAGGTAAAGGGGAATATGAATGGAGCGGGGGTGTTCTTGATTATAGAAATTCTTGTAGTACAATTAAAAGTTAATAACAAGCTAAGAATTTCTATTATTTTTATGTCAACTGAATTTCCATGGTTTTTTTGGTTGGAAAATATGAACACGTTGGAGTAAATGAAGAATCACAGTCGTAGAGACTGATGATGCGACAGTTGGTCACATTCGACTGTCTAGTATAGAAATCACGGGAGGAGATGTGATCTGGTAAGAATATTTCGGAGACTGGAGATGTCGGAAGGAGGACGAGAGGGTTTTTTTGCAGATCAATGAATCTCTAGGAGTGTTGAATTTTCTTATCCATCTGTAGAGACTCTTTTGGTGGTCTGATCTCTGTTGGTATTAGTGCGTGGGCATGGGCATCTAAGAGTTAGCAGTGATTTCCAGTTCAGTCGAGATAAGAGCCAGACAGCAACAGATTTCTTGTTGTCCAGTATTGATGGATTTGTATAGAGTAATAAGAAGATGTAATTGGATAGAATTTTGTTGTTAGTAGGGAGAGAGAGGACAAAGGAGGACGTTGGTATTTGGAGTGAGTGAGTGAGAGTCTGATGTGAAGTGCCGGCGGAGAGTCGACTTGAGAGAAATCCTCGTTTTGCATGGGTACTTAACACTGTAAGCGATTTACATTAAATTTTCGGACGATTTCCCGAATGCGCAACCCCCGTCCAACTCCTATTCGCTTTCTCGTCCCGATTGGTTTATCGGGACGTAATAGAGTTTTTACCGTTTCACTTTCGACTCCACGCCTTCCTCAAAACATGCGTCCTCAACAGGGCCAATCCTTAGTGTAGCAAAGCAAAACCCAAATGGATACAAAAGATTGCCATGCCCTGAGCTCCGACAAAACTGCCGAGATGACTAGCCCTACACTTACACCATTCTCTCTTACATTAACCAGAGCCAGTAGTCGGCAGCTCAGCAGAACGATCTTTCCGCAATTCTTCTACTCTTATTACATTGCTACCTGCTTTACTTCTCACTCACTCTTAAACTAACTCTATCTCACAACAATAACTACTACTTTACTGGACTCCACTCTCCTGAAATTAATACCTCCTCTATCCGTATTTTAGATCCGCTCACACATACACACTAAATAAATATATCCGACCTTTATTCCGTCCGTACTCTACTATCTCTACTGCTATACTACAACATTCATAGGGATTACCCCTACTCACTCACTCACTCACTCTCTGTCACATCAAATACATAGAAATTGCTACTACCTATTATTTCACTTACTTTAACCAGTTCCACGTTCCATGTAATTTTCGACCTAGACCACTAATACGACACATCATCCTGTCCTTCCGAGTATGAATCAGCATTATTCCATCTCCCTCCAACTACATCCCTATATTTTATCTTCTTTTTGTTTGGCTATTTACTAACTCTCCATGTTCTCTCCGCTAGTGGTGAGCTCAGTACTCATTAATTCTAAAATATGTACTAATCTATAGACATACTATTCAGAACAGGTAGACACATACTAAATACTAACCCTAAACTTTTATTCCGTCCGTCATTGATCTACTAATACTATTGATACATTGTTATCTAGAAGACCTCTAGAGAATTCTTTCATGGCATATGTTTCAAACACTACTGTATTATCCATTCAAAGAGGAGTACATTCTATGCATCATTTCCAACTGTATGGTCAGAATTAAGGAAAGCTATTCATTATTGATATTCAAAATTACTTTTAAGGTCTTCAAATAGGATTTAAAATTTTAAAATGATATCATTATGAAGACTATCAAAAGATTTTGTAAGCGTTTAAAAATAAACAAAAGATTATCTTAAAATAATGTCATTTTCTTCTGTACAGTTAGAAATGTAACTCAATGAGTGATGCCATTGTATTTCTTCACCAGCATTTTAAGTTGTAAATTCCATTCATAAGTATTCACAACTTTTACAAAAATGGATTGCGAAATTGGGTCATAATTAATTTAACGATAGAATAATAGTTAGTGGCAATAATTGTCTAAACCAGAACATGCCATACGAAGTTTTATGTTGGTATTCATTACAGAAAATGACCGTTGTTTTTGTTGGACAATGAAAGAAACTACGAAACGGAACGTGATTGGCGAAGTACTGGATGTTAATTACTAATTTCTATTGTTAATGATGCAATTGCAAGTTTTCTAAAGATGAAAGCGAGTAAAAGTAGAGATAATTGTTCTACTTGTGCGTAAGTAGATAGTACTTGCATTTGTACAGGTCCTGATGATTTACTTGGTGAAAAGTAAGTTAGGACAATGCCGAGTCAGAATTGGCCTGGTTTAATCTGTAGATTTGTGTAAATGAGAAATGTCCACAAATTAGAGGAAACAAGATCTGTGGATGTTTGCATAATGTAGGTACATGGTGTGTGTTGTTATAAATATGTAGGAGATAATAATAGAGAGGAGTGGAGGAGGAGGGAGGTTGAGTAATTTACTAATAGTGAGCGATGTGCGGAAGTGGAGGATGAGGGAGGGGAGTCGGGGAGGACTGAGTCAATTAACAAATTCACACACAAGAACCTCACCGACTTATCGTTAGTTACAAGTTACCCAACATCAATTAACTTTCTCGTCTCTCCAAGAGAACATTAGGAAGGAGTTCTTTGACTACCTCAATTCCACTAATGACTTCACTCGCCATGGCTTTCAACTCTTTTGCTAACCATTCACAAGAATTCACTCGATGAACAAGACGCACTGCTTCACTTTACTTAACTCTCATTGCTTAACTTGAATGCATTGCTCTACAGCAGATCGTCTCAATTTCCCTTTCTTCCACACCCATTCTTCTTTCACAAACATCTCTTTTTAGCCAACCCAGGGAACTAATGCGCTCAAAGCTACTCAATCAATTCTCTCATTTGAATAAAACGCATCCGTCTCTTGCACCACTACTCACTACATGCTACATCTACTACTTACTCCTTATAATCATCAACAAGATGCATCTTCTATACACCAACCATTGCACAAACCAATTATTCTCTACTAAATACTATCTACAACATTAAGTAGTATACCAATGACCTTTTTATTAGCTACTGACATATCCTACTTCTACCATACATACAAATACATTGCTTTTACCTATGCACCTTCTAGAATAATTACTTATCGAGAATTGCAGACCTGAGTTTTGTATCTGTACCAGTTGCACCATTAAATCACGTATATAGCATTTTCTCTATATTTTTTATTTAAAGCTACTTGAAAAAGTGGATTGCACACGCAACTCAAAAATTAAGTAATGAAATTAGATCAAACTTCATAGAAAGTAAGTTTGGATAAGATTTTAATACTCTGAGATCATAATAAATAGGGAAATGTGCATAAATTATTGTCATAGGTATTGCTGAATAGTTTCTTCAAGGCCAGTACTTATTAGACTGAAGTCAAGGTGTAACTTTTTGTGATGGCATGATGCCAAAAACTAGATAAATATTTTAAGCTATGCACTTAATTTTAAAACTGATGTTTGAGTTGATTGTTTATGGAAACTAGTTTGTTAATTGCTCTTTTTTAAGTTTAAGTTGACTGTTGTTGACTCTCTCTAAGTCTGCATTGTGCAAGTATCAAGTTGGTCTATGTTATTTGAATAGCACAATGGCTGTCTGGAGGAGAAAGAGTCCATTGTAACGAGAACATCGCTTCGAAACAAATGTAAGTGAAGTTGCAAAATGAAACAATGGGTTGTAATAAAGTAAATGAATGTATAAATACGGGAAATGGCAAACTTAGGAGCGTCCCAATAGAAAACACAAGAGTTGGGATAAAATATTTTATTTCTATTGAAGTTGATATTTGACTTTGAGTGAGATGAACAGTCAGAATCAGTCACCCAACAACCAGTTCTCTGAAATTCTATGGAAACTCTCAACCTACTCTGCTCAACTTCAAACTCACTCAACTAAAGCAATCTTTCTTTCTCCTCCATTTCCATCCCATGCGATTGCTTCTATGTAAATTGGGGCATTTCAAAACACTCGGATAAAGTGATCTCTCTCTCTCTCGCCCATCTTCCACCGACTTGACATTTACTTACTTTTCCCTCACTCACACTCCCATTCTCTCCTTCCAAAAATTCCAGCTTTTAAGTTAGGTAATCTCTTTTCTACTTCATTCGACTTTTCTCAAACACTCCAATCAACCTCCCTCCCTTTCCTCTCTACCATATGACTATCACCATGTCTGATCCTTCCACTCTTTTGCTTTGTTGCGAGTTTTCTAAGTCCTGGGCTACTCTTCTTCTAGTGACATGCATTGCCAAACTTTTATATATCACATACCTTTCCGGCTTTCCCCAAAAATAGCCCACCGACGAATCTCTAACTAAATACAAACACGACCTTCCTTATACTTGACAACTCACAGTAAATCCATGCCGACCTAAATCACTTCTGTGCCTATGAGATAATAGACACTTTTCTAAGACATCTTCTTCCTATCTCATAGATTATTAAGGTAGCGGACTTTTTTTACTTTTATGTCAATGTCAAATAAATCTGTCTGTCGTCCGTTTGCCTGTTTGTGGACATTTTTCTTGTCCATGTACACCAAACTACGAACTCAGCCTAAGATGATAGGAATTCACTGAATAGTACTATACTAACCTATACAGAGTGGGACACTATAAAGTTATCAAAAAATCTCTTTACCTAGCCTCCCCATTTCCCAGCCATGGTTCGATATAGGACAATGATTTCTTCTGATAACTTTGGAAAGCCCACCCTGTATATCCCATGCAACACTGAAGAGTGTCCATAACACTTGCTACGTGTAAACAATCAGGCTAGTTTTTATATCGATATGCATACAGTATTACCCGAAAAGGCTTATTAAACGTCCATGGCAATGAAGTTCTGAGAAATGAACACTTTTAAAGTTACTAGGCTCTGGGTGGTTTTTAAAAAATATGAAATGATGCCACATTTTTGCAACCAGTTCATAAGGGTTTTTGTTTTGTCACAACTCAATGCCTAAACTATTTTCCCCCTTTGTCTTTAAAACGACAAGTTACATGCCGATGATCATCACTACTTCATAAATGTAATCAAAGATTGTAAAGAAGGATTACTACTCCCAATTTGCTTGTCGTTTTTTGTAGGCTCATGCAGTCTCTTGACCTTCGTGAGTAGTCAAATCAAAGTGATGTTTACTCGACGATATTTCTGTCCACTGCAATATATCTGTAGCAGCAGATTTGTTGTTGTCAAAGGCATAAGGGTAAGGGAGGGGTGACTGGAGCCGCTAACTCAAGCTACTATCAAGACCCTGGGCTTATTTTCTGATTCAATATTGTTGGTTACTATAACCACGTCATGATTAAACCGTTTTTCCATGAACATTATAAACTTCCAATTTTATCTTATATATTTGGATTATTTAAAAACAATTATCACGTTTTACAATAATTCTCGTTGGTATACATTATCAGTTGCCTGAATCACTTGAAATTAAATATTTTCATGTAATTTTACACTGTGAAATTAAATTGAAATTATTTGTAATTTTGACAAAATTCTCACACTACATTTTGTACATTATCAATAGCCCTTGCCGCTTACGCTTAGTAAACTAGTTTAGTTATTTCCAGAAACCTTGGAAAGACATCAAAAAATATAAAAATAAAGTCCTTTAAGTGCTTTTCTCCAAAAAATGTAGAAAAGGAAATTTTGACACTTTGAAATCTTCCTGTATTCATCCAAAATTAGTTGATAGTAAATACCTGATTCTAAATGGTTGGGATAATGACAGTTTCCTTAATTAACATGGCTTAAATGTTTACACAAAACTTTTGAAATTATTCATTACTAGGTAGGCAGGTATTTATCTTCAGACGTTTATGTATGGCCCCTTACATCGATTTGCTTGCTAAATTCATTGCTATTATATACAATATTCCTTCGTGTAACAGTTTAAGGTTAATATTATATCATGAATCATGAGATAGGTAGGCTATAATTAAGTATAGCATGAATATTGTTGACACATGACTGAATAAAAGTTAGAGAATAATATAATTACAGTATTAATTATACATATGGTATAATTTCAACCTTATTGTAATTAATTTTGAGTTTGAAAATGCATCTAAATATGATTTCTTGTCCCTTGAGAATGGATAAACAGATTGGCCTGATTGCATATCCGTGTAATAAATGCTCTTGTGAGATTTGATTGTATTGGTAAGGTAAAAGTAAAGTGAAACCAAGGCTTTTTGATTCAGTTACATATTAGGACTTTAATTTAAACGAGATCATCTATATGCAATAGAGAACCCATTCACTTTTGTAATAGTGTATCAGTATTGTCAAGTATCACATTGTAGTAGCTTGTCCATTGTTATAATTTAGTTGCAGAAGCTGAATGGTAGTTATTGTGCTTGCCATGTTAAAGGAATTAAGCTGGCAAGGAGTCAGTTAACTAAGCAGCAAACTTATACTTATATCCTTTGTGCTTAAACAAGCATCTACGGTACTTGTGGTGAGTATATTCGTAAAATATAGAGCATTATTAGAGTAGTTAGTAGGATATAAGATGTGTTAGAGTGGTGGAGGGATAGATCAGATCAAATTGGATCGAATGGATTGATTAGAGAGATAGTATGCAAAAGCGGACGAGTAAGTGAATGGCATGATTGTATTAATTACTGTATTCTGTGAACTGCTGTGTGTAGGTTGGCCGATTGAATCAGGTCTCAAATTTCATTTGGGGATGAGGATGAGAATAGGATGAATCGAGTGAAGGGTAGCGAGCGAGTAGCGAGCGAAGTCTGGCCATTCAGCCGGCAGGCCCATTTGATCAAAATGCAATGGTAACTCGAAACTTATTTTTCCGACGGTAAAAGGAGGAATGCTCCCTACTACCGTATCATTTTAATTCTGAACACCGCGTGCTGAGCAACTCCGCCTCCTCCAACAACTCGAATTATCATCTTCTAGAATAGCTACCAATTTTCTTGTTAGTATGGCCCTTTAACACAAGACTCAACCTTTAGCTTTCCTCACATAACAAATAAATACAAACACAAACACAATATCCAATAATACGCACTATTCATACAAAAACATCCAACAGCTCAACTCAAGTAACAACATACACGCACACAATATGAATTTTTTTATTTGTAATTCCACATTCTGCCTGCTTTTTCACTAAACACCTTTTTGCTTTGCTCAAAAATCCCAAGCATGTCAAACTGCCCCTAACAAAACAGATATTATAATGCTTTATATTCTACGATTTAAATGAAAACTACTTTATTGTCATTTTGGTGGAACTGGAGTAAGTACATTATAACTAACCACACACAAATGCTCCATAAGAAGACATTTTTCCAACTTATTTAATCTATTTAATTATTTTTCTCTTTATACAGAATAATTTGTACATAATAATACATGCCGTGATATGATAATTTACTGTTTATACAAATGCTTTGGCTAAGAAATAATTTTTGCCTTTGTTCCGTATATATAGTTTGTGAAGACATCCAATATGTATCATCAACTCCTTAAGATTTGAGGATATCTTGCTCAAAAAAGAAAACTCGTGCAGATGGAAGCAAGAATTAGAGCTCACACTTTGAATAATAATAGTGGTCGTTCCTATAATGAAGTTGCTATTTGAAAAAGTAACATTTATAAAGATTACTTCTCGGATATATCATTAAGGTACATGTAAATAATATAATGATCTCTATATAGATATATAAAGTGTAGTGCTAGGTGTATGATGTATACGCAGTTTGTATAAAGTTTGTGGTGTCAGGAGTATTAGGTTAATGGAGTAGACGGATGATAGTAGAAGCAGTTAAATACAATTGTCGGCATAGAAGAGGTGCTTAGGCCGACGTAATAATTTTCTCTCCCGTTTTTCTATGAATTAGAGTATTTTAGGGACTTGGTAGAGAACTGTATAAGCATCAAGTGAGCGGTGGATAAGTGAGACTTCTATGAGTCCAACTAAATAGATGAACCAGGCGGATGGTCCCAGTTGTTCCCCACTCACTCCACGTAGCATGCCTTGCCTATGCAGAATTATTCCCTGGTTCATAGTTCATAGTAACAACCTCTCACGATACAGATAAAAGCCTTCGACCATTAAGGACTGAATTTGAGAAGTGCGGAAAAGCAAAAACTTCCAACAATCATGTCATTCGTTTTTTCTCCCTTTTATACACAAAAGTACGTAAAGCAATGCAACAAACTCGGCTCTCTATTTTCAGTTCGGATAAAGCAGTCGCTATCTTATGGCTTATTGTTTTGTCTTTTTCTTTCCACTTTGCATATGTATTATTAGGATATAGGTATATCTAATTCTGCATAATGCTTATAGTCAACATACAGGTATGTACTTCCTTATAAGAAGAATATAGATTAAGTGAGAGTTGAATTGTGATTGTGAGGGGCTTCGTTAGTTTTGGAGGTTTTCCTTCTTCTTTCTGTCTCTGGCATGACCTGCTCTGCCCCCGACGCTCCCTTCCGTTTTCTTTTATGTCTCAACTATTAGTTATACGAAATAGCTTCATGGTTTCATTACTAAATTCCACGCACTCTTTCTCTCTGCCCTTATGACATTATTCCTATTACATAAAACCTAAGAGGAATGAAAGAAAGAAGGTGTGAATGAAAAATGCACATAAAAACAGGGAAGCACAAACATTTGTGGTTTCCTACAAACACATTATTTGTTTGCAGTGTTAAATAGAACACTTAGGGAAGGCTTTTAAGATTTCTATCGATGTGGATAGAAGAACACTAAAATTACTCCCTGCCACAATATGACATTCCATGCTTTTATATTATCCAACGTTCTGTTATTGTCGAAAGGTATGATTTATAACAACCAACAGAGACTAAAGGTGAGACAATCTGGTACATACAGCGTAAAAAGCTTCATCTTCATCTACCTAGAAATAACTTGACATCGCCATACTGCACACTACTACTACTTTTATTCTCCCTAGCTCTTTCTCTCATTTTATGTTACAATTTGTCAGCAATACTCATTTTTGTTTTACTACATTTTTTGAAAATTATTTTTAATTTAGATTATATTTTAATGCAGAAGAGGAAATTAATTGACTCATTTTTTGAAGAGATCTATGTTACAATTCGGGAAAATTGTTGGCTTCCCATGGTGAATTAATCAAAAATTCATCTGTGATTATTTAATTGTTGTTCGCAGATTGTACAATCTGTGGGTATCGTAACGCTACATTGCCTTATACTAATGACTTATATACCTTTGTTAGAATTACCATTGTATCGGAAAAGTAATTGACTATCTATACTTAATTGGTGATTAACTGCGTAACTTAAATGGAGTTATATTTCAAACTTGCAGTAGCTTCATGTATGTCAATTTTTAAAAATCATTTTAATTGGCCATGGTTTTGGTGGCAAATGGTACAAAGAGGACAAATTATTTTAGATTTAATGATGAAAGAGGTTGTGGGTAGTAAATATTATAGAATATGTAATTTTCTCGTCTAAATTGTCTCTCAACTCATTTTCATAGAGTTTACAGTATTTTCTTTTTGTGGCATTCAACAATTGTTAGGGATTACATAAGCTTTAAGTAGTTGAGGACTTAGCGATAGTCCATTACATAAGACTTTTAGTCCCCTTAGTCATAACTCATCATAAGTATAAGCACCCTGTGTCTGACCATTTTCACCTCGACAATAGAAATGTTGAGAATGTTGTGTGTAACTACTCACCGCAATGGATTAGGAGAGCTCTCTTAAGTAACTAACAATAAGTGAGTAGTGGCAATACACTAATCTCTACAAATATTGCCTACTTAGCCGCGCTAGCACCAACACCACGCTCACTAAACTAACGATAAGCACATTTCACTCAACAGTAAACTATTTACCTTTATTGTTAGTTACTTTTGTTAGATATACACTACAACACAAACCATGAATTCAACACAACTTATTCATTCGCTAAGCTAAAACTATTACCAAATCCATAAGTAATACATAAATACCGACTATTACTCACCAGCCACAAGTTAGAACCTTTAATGCCTCCACTTTTGTCATTCATTTCTAAAATTTAGTAGTTTAGCCCCACTGAGCATACTCTGTCGTAGCTCAATCCATTTCCCAGTCCATCTCAAACTATTACTACACCACATTTGAGTATCCAATTGGGAATATAATATATGCAAAAAAGGTAACACAGAAATTTTAACCTTTGTATTTACGTTCTTGCTAACGATAAATATATTTTACTGCCATAATGTAACACAAAAAAATAACTGATAAAATCTTTATCTGTTGTCAAAAGTTTCCTAGTTTATTACTTTTGGAAATAATTATTGGCACAATTTTGGCAACATATAAATAAAAAGTTGCCTGATTTTGTCATATTAAAAATTCTCGATGATAATTAGTATTTAAGAAATTTTGTATAAAACACGTGTGAGAATATAACTACTCGTGGTCTGCCGAAAGAAAGGGCATTCCAACCTAACCGCGACATATTGTAATCGGTATTCACCGATAAACTAAAATTGTGCTACTACCCTTAAGTGCATCCATTTTCTATACATAGCTAGTTGAGAGGTGCGGTTGAACACGTTTCATAAAATGAATATAAATATTAAAAGTGCGGTTGAGTATGGATGGAAGTTTACATGTTGAAAGAGCGTATCTTGATGGTAGTCCAAACGTATCTTCCCATCAAATCTTTTGCTCTCTTCCCAGATTCACTTCTGTTTGTATGTACTTAACTCGACCCACTCAATTCAATTGCCACATACTAAAGATATCAAAGCACTCATCACTAACTTTCTTTTCCTCGGCATCTACTACGTACACTTACAAGTTCCCTGTACAACCTCTGCTGAGTGGATGGTATAGGTGCCCTTAGTATTCGACCCAACCACTAAGACCACCAACCTATAATTGCCTATCCTTACATTAGTGAAACAATCTTCATAAGTACATATGTACCTTAGGTCTTTGTATTTCAATGGGAAGGAACTAACAAAGCCCAGGACTGGCAATTCAAATGATTACTTTTATTTATCCATTTGTTAGCAATAAATAAGTGTCACAGTCTATGTCGAACCCTCATTTCTATTTTCTACGCGATTATAATAGCACAATGAAATAAATTATTATGTTTTACATTTATATTTACTTCAAGCCCACATTGTAAATTGCATCAATACTTAACCATTGTGAAATATTACTGTAAACTAATAAAGTGGTAGGTACACAGTCATAAAAATACACCATAAAAACATACTCATACTACATGGATAATAAAATCCTATACGGGTGGTGAAGGGAAGGAAGCAATTTAATGTCAGCCTCGTCTCTTTTCATTCATCGTACATTTACATCTACCAACTATTCTGAATATCTGTATTTGTAGGTGATAAGATTGAATAAATTGTTGGGCATTTCAATAGAGTCCCATTCTTTAATTCCCTTCTCATATTGCAATGCCACCAAATGCTTTTTTCTCTTTCAGGTGACGGTACCCCCATTGGCAAGACCTACCTACGATAATAATATAATTAATAATAATAAACTGTGACAGCATGGGTATAAGCAATGTAGCAAAGAGTGAGACAAAGACACTTACTTTGTTAGGAATTATAAATAAGTAGCGTAGTTCAATTTCGTTCACATAGCATTGAATTTTTTGTGCATGGCATTAAATACGTGCCAATAACCTTTGACCGTCTACTCCCTATTGAGTATCAGGAAGCCTGTTGTTATCGAATAAGATATGGCGAGGTTCTCTATGATGAACATAACTAAATGTTACATTGCATTTTAAGTTTTACCTACTTCCGGGGGTGTAGGTCACCAAATTATCAGTGTCCCTAAATCTTTTTCCGTAATAAGTATCTATTATTGAATGTCATGGATGCAATAGATTTAAGAAGTATTTCATTTGTTACTATGGCATACTGATTAAGATTAATCTATTCCTGACCTACAAAATGACCCAATTAATTGCTACATGGCTATACATCCCACTGAAAATTTAACCGATAGTAATTTTAATTCTAAACATCTGTCTACACAAAAAGTATTTGTGAGTTGTGGTAGGTTTAACAGTAGAAAGAAATTAAAATATTTAGCGAACTGAAATGTGTAACATAGTAAAATGCAGCTGTAATTACACCAATGGTTGCAGGAACGTCAGAAATAGTTTGGAAGCAATTTAAATTGGTATTAAAGATACCTGTGCAATGGACTGTCATCGACCAGTCTATAAAAGTTTACTAAATCTGCTAGTTAGGGTATAAGAAGAAGGATGGGGATAGGTAGAAGGATGAGCTATGAAAAATAATTGTTTGGTGTTCCATTGCCGACAACATGCTGCCCACGGTGAGACTTGCAAGAAAGCAGGATAACAAACATGAGTTTTGCCACTCAAGCCGTGGTTGCTCTACGCAAACATTTGTTGTTTGTATAATATCCTAATACTATAAGAAGATACTGATACCCACTCCGTGTGTATCAATTCAAGTGTAAAGGTTCTGGGTAAATGACGAGAATTGAAGTTGAAAGTGTAATCGGGAGCCGCATTACAAAATGCACAAGCGAATGCATTTTGTTAATTCATGGTCGAGTGGCATACAAATACTTGAAAGAATGGAGATAACGATCACTATTTGCTTTAGCACGTTGTTGATTAGAATTAAGGGATATTGACGGAAACCTTGAGACTGCTGCTGGGGGTGTCTTTCAAACCATAATCTTTAAAAGAGCCGAACCGATGCCTTCTGATCTTTTGTTTTCTTGTGCCAAATTTAACGGATTCTAAATTTCTCAACCGTACTTACACTTTGCTGCATTACTTATCTGTTATCTCATCGGATTTTGGATAAAAGAGACTAAGTTGTTATTTTGAAAATTATAAATTCTTTCCTCTTTCTGTACACATAAAAATGGACCATATCAAAATATAAATACGTATAAGAACCGTATACTTTATATGCATCTTTACTATTTCATATTAACCTGCTTTATCTGTACAAACATGCACCAAATAGATGCAAATATATCTGAGATGCTACAAATCCTGTTATACTATGATACATAATATTAATTTGTAGAAAGATTTAATAGTGATATACTTTTTGAATATCATGGCATACGCATACAATATGTCGTAATCCCTCTTTTACAGTTGTGAACGCTTCCAAAGAAAAGATTTACAAAGGCGGCCGTATATTGCTACAAAGATACTTTTGATGAGCATCAAAATAAATCCTTTATGCATCCTTATTTACGTACAATAAAAGTAATAAATAGTAATAAAGGCTAAAAAGAAGCCAGTAATTGTTTTCCTCATTGTTTGGAAAATAAAAAGAAGCCTCCTGAAAGAAGTAATTGACTAGCATAAAAGGAACAAAGTAGCGAATACTTCAACATTGATCAGAATTGTCTTTACTGTTGTACACTATTATATAGCGAGCATCTTTCATTATTACATATTGCTGTTTTACTAGTAGCAACCATAGAAATAGAAATTATCTCCAAAAAAATTCTAAATTCAAAAATTTGATCTGGGGCAACTTAATAAATGTTGCGCGTGCTATACTACCACTACGCCGCTACATATCTCTAATCTATACCCTTTACTATGCCAAGTATAAAATGTGTGTAATGCCTTCAATGTTTACAGAGGAGATTTACTAATTACTGAATAGCAATAAATGTGCTTAATGCTCTTGTTAAACATCTTATTTATGAGATTCAGTTTACACCAAAAATTTCTTGAGTATAATATCAGTTCTATCTATTCTTCTATTTTAAGGCCAGACTACTTTCACTAATAATGCCAACCAAAAAAATGGAGTAAATTAAAAATTTAATTAGGTTCAAAACTTTCTCCTTGCTTTGAGTAAAATTTTTTTATATTTATTCAACTGTAGCAAATGATGTAATAATTATAGCGAATTTTTGGTTACTTCAAAATGTTTTTACCAATTATGTCATTTATATAAAATTATGAGTGGATATAGGAAAGAAGTGGTAGATAGAGGATAAACGTCGCTTTGGTAGGCTGTGTAAGAGTATAGAATGATGCAGGGATGAGGAGTAGAGAGAGATTCGATCCGGGAGATAACAAAGTAGAGAGAAAGACCCTTGGCCATATCTCCACTCAAGCGCAAAGTAGTTGGCTCTGCGGGGAGTGTAAGTGATACACTAACCCTTTTGTTTCTGACGGTTCCTGGCGGTTTCATACCTGTCAGCACGTCACGCATATCCCACCTATCTACATACATTCCCCATAAATCCATCTATTTTTCAACTCAACACAGTTCGCATTATTTCCAATCAGCTTCAATTTCATTTTTACCCACCGAGCACACATTCATAAACCCACTATTCTTCTTTTTCACAATTCACGTCATTCCAAGACTTGCTGGGCACCCGCTCACTCTACTAAATTATTTTATTTCCTTTTTTCTATCCAGTCTCATAGAGTTATTGTTCCATATCAACAATATAAAGTCAATTCTTTTCAAATGAATATACACTGTATTGTGCACTTGTAATTGATGTAATTAACTGCAAAATTCATAAACTGCCGTATGAATTACATTTAGAGTATTAACCATCGTTGTTTATCGCCAAGCAAATTGGCGAATAAATGGCTACGTGTCGTAGCAACTGTTCCATATAAAAGAATCGATTCTCTGCCTACCCTTGATATGATGCTACAGTTATTAATTATTAGAATCGTCTTGTTATAGTGCTATAATAATGTATTATCTATTTTTACCCTGTATGATGAAAACATTCTACGCAGTACCCATGACCTTTTTGCTAATGAAACACATAAGGTAGGAGTGGAGTCTTATACTACTTCTAGTTCTTCTACTGAATGATTATAAATATTATGCTGGATTCTGTATTCAGTCATACAAAAAGATTCCCTCCTTAGTATACTTAGATTACCTTATAGAGCAAAGATGGCAATTTAATAATTTAAACTTTTCATATTGGCTAGAAAAATAAATTAAAATTAACAAAATTGTTTGCAAGATATTTAGACGGTATATTTTACTTTGATTGTTGTAGATATTACAACTTATATTTTATTGTCTTAATAAAAGCATAAACGTCCATTGGAATATATGGAGTAGTTCGTTTTCCAAGTGAACATTATATTATTCGTAGACATAAATGCAAATATTGTGTCAACGCTAAGTCTCGAAATGTGAAGTATCATATTTGGCCAGGCTGCTTATTTATGATGCAATATTCTGTTACAAGTCACCAATTTAAGATTCCTACATTATATTGTAGTGCGTTATGGATAATATATCTTCATTTTATTTGTAGGTAGCGACTACATACATTTGTGAGTAGACTGAGGTATGAAATGAGTTTGCATGGCTCCGTTGTTATTGTGCTCTGCTTCCTTATCACCGCCGTAGCAATTTCAGCACATGTGTGTCTTCAGCTTGAACGAAAATCCCATTTGTTCAAAGTAGGCATTCATTTTCTAGACTGGCAAACAAATTACCTGGAACTTGACACGTAATTAAAGTCTTACAGCAGCAATATTTTCAAAATATATACTCCAACAGACTATACTTGTTTATTAAGCAAGAAGTTTTCTATCCATGACTATTTTAAATATAATAACAAGCATAATAAAGTATTTATATGCTATATAAATAAACATAGACATTATATTTCTAATAGAGTTAATTATCTAATTCATATTATATTAGTATAAATCAACATTACTGCAATAGGCATTAGTAACATTTTTACAAACTGACTTTACAAATTGTAAAAGTAAATTGTTAATTCCATGCTACAAAAAGAATCATGTCAGCAGATAACTATTTGGATTATAACTAGGCAGTAATTGAAACCAAGTTTGTATATTGAAAAGTGCATGATTTTATAATCCTTTTTTTACTGTTAAAATAAACGATCCTCAAATTTCATGCATTTAGTCGAGTGCTCTATATTTCCCCTATTGATGCAAACTTGATTGTCCTTGTGTCAAAACCCAATTGAGTTATTGCTGGAATCCATACTAGTTAAGCATTGGAAATAATTGGATTAAAAACTGAACCGTATGTAATACAAGCATTATGTCATAGGATATTAAAACTACGTATATATAAACAGTATACCTAGTTTCGTATTTTACACTGAAGTACGACAAATGTTATAATACTATATACATGGGAATATTATTCCATATTCCATACAATATACCTATATTTATGCAACTACGATTAAATATAATATATCACTCGCTACAATTTTTGTGTCAGATAATGGCCGATTCACACTGTTTCAAATAAGTATAAATTCAGTAAGTACAGATTCAGTATTATAGTTCATTTTTAGAACCCTTTTCAATTTTAATATACAATTGGAAGAAATCTGAGCAGATGATACCAATTACAGCTATAAATGTTATGAGTGAAAAATCAACAAAACGTTACAAATAATAGTTTAACAAGTGAGAGTATAATTTGAAAGTTATTGGATTATCTATTCCTTTTTAGATTTATAAAGTGCATCTGTGTATTGAAATCCATGCATATGTCAATAAGACTGGCTCTAAAATCTGCATAATATAGCACATGCTTCCTTTGCATTTCATTCGGGTAGTAGATCTGTATAGTTATATATGTATTTTCCTTTACTCCTTACTGCAATTCAAATAAATGTGAGCATTCCGTTCTAGCTACTTCATTGTAGTAACCCTACCCTGCCCTGTCAAATCAGCAATCTACAGAAGAGAAGCAACTATGAGCATTTAGGAAGATTGGTTTGTTGTTCAAAGCACGAAACTGTGAAAAGGGTGTCCTAGGTGTTCACTCTACTTTATAAATGTTGATTGGCTGCGAGTCTTTTAGAAAAGAACTCATTTTAATATATGCCTACATAGCACTTACATTACTATGCATTGTACTTAATACACCGAAAAAAACAATGCGTTGAATAGGAGGAAAGGAAAAGAAGAGCGATAAATAAGGAAACACTACATAGTCAACTATTAAAGTGTTATAAATCTGTATTATCCATGCCCACAATACAATGCCTTTTTAGCAATAGATATTAAAGAGTATAGGCGTCGCGTAATTCTATTCATGCACACAATGAGTATGCAATTGTCCACGTATAAATTTTTTTCCATGGAATTGCATTTTCGATGTTCAAGTCTCTCAAAAAATAGAAAATTTTGCTATTGAATTTTGTAAACAGGTGAAATAGTCATAATAATCTGGAATTGCATATTTTGGATAATAGATAAAATAAAAGAGATAAAATGTTACGTAAACTGCGTGTTTATTGCTGCATTCCCCTTGCATTCATTCATAATAGGTTGGAGTGCAGTAATAAGACAGATGCATCCAATCTCATTGCATGTGTTTCTCTGCATTGTATTGGTGCAACAAAGACTTTGCAGATTTCCAATGCGCCCTTTCTATAATTCTTAAAACCTTAGGCTATGTTATATCTATAGTATGAAGTTGGTGGATGATGAGTAATTTGTCGATTGGGCGGAGTCGCTTGTTGAAGTAAAGAATGAGAAATTAATTTAAAATGAATAGCGAAGAGAGAGGAGAGAGATTTGTCGATTAGAATCAATGATGAAAACATTTATTTCCATGATGCAGGGAATTGTGTGTATAAGGAAGCTAGTATGAAAGACGGAGCAATTGTTATAGGAGGAGGCATTCCGTGAGGAGGACGGGACAGGCTCGTTTAATAGAGGAATAGTAGTTCAAAAGAGAGAAAGTAATCGTGGAAAACGCGAAAAACGCGAAAAAGATATATCAAGCAGAAAGCAACTTCAATCGAAGTCTAATTTCGGTGAAAGTGCCTGGCTTTTGTGTTGCCTTTCATTGCCGGATAGCTTTTGGCAGTTGCAGAATTGAAAGATTTTTTCATCCCTCTTTGATCACGCAGATTTGATGTTGCTTTAATACTCCTCAGTTGGTTCACTTGGATTGGCTTGGTTTGGCTTCACTTGCATCGCTCTTTCCTCTCTAATGCGTATCAACAGCCCAGTTACTTGCTATCCCCACTCACGACTCTCCTACTTGAGGGACACTCGTATAGCCAGAAGAAGAATTACTTTTATACTCAAAATATCCTTGTCCTCCTCCTGTATCTACCTCTGACGAATATAATAACATCACCCTCCTCAACCGCACATCCCAGAATTAACTTCACAACGTTGCATGCTTGTACTTTCTTATCTCCTTATTTTACACTTTCACTATACTTGCTCCAAAATATTCTTAACGCACCAACACTTTAATACTTTGTAGTTTACTCGAGTTCTCTTTTATAAATATCCTGAAGTTGAATATACTTGAATGTTGTGCATATCTTCCATCTACAGACATAGCTAAACATCAGGTGGCCAAAGGAGACAGACAAGACAACTAAAAAGTTGTCGCCTGAAAATAATCATAAGAATATTCAGCCAAAAAGCAGCAACTATTTATATTTGTAACTTGAAACTACTGTAGGATTTTATTGTGCATGGAAAATTGCTGAGAAAGTAACTTTAATAGTCTCAAATAATATACAAAAGTATAGTGAATAGTGTCTGTTAGTAGTTTCTTCTTTATACAAGTCCATAAATATATTTAGGTCTATCGAAATATAGTATTATGGTGTGTAGTTTATCTGTTTGATGCTCTCTGGTGAATTTATTATGGGGATATTATGTAGTAGTGTTATATGTGCTCCCTTTGCAATTTCCAAGATATTTTATAAGCTATTCTTCATTGAAATAGAAATTCTTTTCTGTGTGCCAAGTTTGAAAGGAAAGAGTCGACGTGTTTACAAAAGAGCAGGACGGTTTTGTCGATCACTTTTCTACATAAGCTCACATAATATAAGTAACATAGAGCAAGCAGTTGTTGCGTTGTGCCCAGATTATAGAGTGTCGTATAATGCAGTGTGTTGAAGCTGGATTGAATCAAGCCGTCTAGGCACTATTAATAGTTCAATAGAGTAGTGTATCTAAGTAAAAAAGTCATTTGGATTGAGATTGGGATTTGAGAGAGTGAGTGAGTCAAATAATAAGGAATGCATGCTTTGATATAAATTATACGGACTCTCTGCCTGCCCTAAGGTTATCTTAGTAGGACGTCCGTTTTCACTACACACACAATGCAGAGCATACTATACTTAGCAGATAACTATAGCACTAATGGTAGTACTTATCCTCAATACTAGCTTTCTCCTACAGACAGACAGACTCTTCTTTCTTCTGGCCTAGCAATCAGTCCAGTCCATTGCTGCATCGCATGCAATTCATTCATTCGGAATTGAACACTCTTGCTCTTTCACTCTTTGACTTGTAAGTATGATTCAGATGAATCTTTTTCCTACGCCCTATTCACTACTAAGTAGCTCTAGATCTCATTTCATCTCTCCACCAGGTGAATACATTATCACTACTGTCCGATATACACAATGTGAAATATAATATCCATCTTATACTCCAGTCAATTATTTATCTTTTCTTTCTCCACTAAATACAAATCCACTAACAGAGCATTTACTATCTGCCACAGATATTATTTATCCTGAAGGCAAGTTACTTTCTTCACTTCCTAACTAATATTTACTCATAATATGCAAAACCTTATCTTATACCCTTTTATATTACCACCAAATGTCAACCATAAGTTCACTCACTATTATACAAAGATAATGTGACTGGGTGATTGTATATATCTCCCACTCACCATAATATCAAACACACAATAGCCAACGGAATCAGTGATGATGATGAAGATTCCTTACTAATACTTCAGGTCCGCCATACACAAGACCGACAAATACTTGCAGCAATAATATTATCCAAAGTCCTTTGCCTCTAGCTTAAAACTACACAGAAACTTCTGTAAAAGGACATTCACACATCCCTACATGAAAATGTAGGGATGTTTGAATTTTTATAGATCTCCTCCATCTATTAAAATTTTCCTGCTCAAATTGATATAAATACAAAAATGTTGAGCTAAATTTTGCAAACTCTATTAAGATGGTTGTAAATATTATGCAAAGAAGAATTTTGATATAATAACCAAAAGGTCACTATTGTAGGTTATGGCAAGTTGGTTTTAATGATGTAGTTATTCCTTTTAATTTGGTCTGTACTACTGAAGGTGATATGAAAGAACAGGTTGGTGTGAGTATGATAGGGAGGGTTGACTGTGCTTATCATAATGTTAATTCCGGTTTAATATTGAAAGTGAGTGAAATGACAGAATGACTCCATTCCATGTAGGATGACTGATGAAAAAGAACAGATTATGGTCGGTAGCTTATAATCTCTGTCGTTTGTGTGGTCTCCCTTCAAGACTTAATTGAAAATATCCATTTTGATTCCCCATACATCAAATTGAACATAATCATCGTCGCTCAGCTCTCCACTTTCATCTCGTCTTAGCACAGAGGATATTAAACATCTCTCTCTGCATCTATTTAGTATCTATTTAATTTCACATAAACCGTCATACTAGTCATAATCTACAAAAACACCCGAGTGTATATGTCCTCCACTCTCCCTTACTTTAGTTATTAATACCTACTAACTACCTATTAATTGTGAGTAGTTTCTTACTATATTTGTGATCTACATCTCTGGAAGTAATGTCTATGATAATATAGTGCAGATTACATTCATTTTAACACTTGGCCGGCTGTGTACATCGCATAATAAGAAAGACATAGGAAAATAGCTACTACATTTACTCCTGATACAATACTCCAGTTCTTATCATCCTCTTCATAATCTCTCTTGACTCTTTCAGAGTGGCATAATACAAGGCAACAATTATATCCTTCTACCTGACTGTCCTCTTTCACCTTTATATAGAGCTATGTGGACTGTTCTTTATTACTGAAGCTTAGATAGCATTTCGGAAGGAGCTTACGTATTGACCTTCATTCCATGTAGTATTCCCTTCTTGTTGATACTTAAAGGGGCTTTAGCCATAATCCCACCCAGTGAGTACGCCTCTGCCCACTTTGTACCTTTCACTCGACCCATTACTATCATGTTGCTATAATGTTACATGAAAGGACAACTACTGTCATCTCATTTCCATTGATCTTCATTCAATTCCCTTTTAGCCCCTTTCCTTTTACAATTCTACTCATTCAATGCCTAAACACATTTTGTTCTGCTTTTATGATTAATCCGGTTAGCTTACAATTAGATACCTAGCCAGGTACACTTGAATAACTTACTCTAATCTATATTCACTCTATTAACTTGTCTAACTAAACAACTATAAAATCTAATTCATCATTTTCATATTTCGAATTAACATTCAAAGCCAACGTAGTTCAACGCCAGTTCAATTACGATCTAAATTGTACGATAAGTCATCTGCTTACTCAAATTAAACAATAAATCAAACGTAAAACAAGACACAAAGTTCTCATAACTGGATACCAATTTAATTAACCTGAGTTCTAAATATATACTTCAATCATGACACCAAATAAATAGCTACTTCTTAATAAACAATGAATAAAAGCCCGTTCATATCGAAGCTTGTTGAATATGCCAAAGACTGATTTAATCAGGATATAAACCAATCTTGCAACTAAATAGTAATCCAACATTTTTTGCGTAGGAGTACGATTTCTCTTAGATGATTTATCTTTAATGGTCAAGTAGGTACATTTATGTTCTTAGAAAGCAAGTAAAAAGATTTTTTGATTTATTTATTCATACATTATGCAACAAATGGACAAAAGAAAAAATATGAAAAAGTTTGTTGGACAAAATACTCTATTAGCAAGGCTTTTATTCATCATGAAGGGAAGAGACAGACTTCAGAAGAGAGCCTTCAGGCCACAGACTTATTTCTGCATTCAAATTCAAGCAAAGTAAACCCATGTAAAGAGATCATGGCTAATAATATATGTAACTGTCAAGCAGATAGAAAAGAAAATCATCTAAAAACCGGGTTATTATTTAGGAACTCACTTTAAGTAGCTACATTTACTGGACTATTTTCATTGAAAATCATGTTGACGAGAAATACAATCTCATTTCACAACCATACAAAATGTATAATGTCTATGCTGCTTATTGTTACGCGAAAGTTGAATTGCACAACAGCCAAACTTGACCACTTCACTTGAAACCTTTTGTTATTCTGTCCGAATGAAATACGCAGTGCAAATGCATGACAACATAATATAAATGACTAAACATAAGGACGTCGTTGTAAATACCAAATCTATTATAACCCATCCAATTTCTACTAAACATTCTGCTTTCTCTTGAAGCTAATTCATTATGGGGCTATAACAAATTTATTTTATTGACTATTATTCTTTTGCATTGCACTTGTAGAAATAATGTGATTCTTTTGAAAATTTCCTTTGCAATACTTAGCTGAATCAAAAGGAGTTAAGCACAAATATCAGAAATTAAAGATTGTTGGTATTGTGTATTTTCTATAATATTTCGTATGCATTTAGTAGTTGCTAAACCACACAACAAGAAGCAATGAATGGATATAGGCACACGTCAGTTGTTTGCTCTGCCTAAGAGGACGAGATACTCATAATATCAATCGTAACAAAAGATTAGTGGTGAATAGTTCTATTGTTTGAAAACAATACAGCTAAACCCCCTTTTTTGATTCATATCATTTACTACCATATACTATGTTGATACTACAAGAAGAACGTGTCTCCAGCTCGTAACCAGTTTAGACCTGTTAAATATGTATTCAGTCTAGACAATATCTTTGACTTTATACTAATTCTCAAGTATATTAAACGCTATGTGCTCCCTAAGAGAAATACTGATCCAGAATGCATTATTCAAGAAAACTTCAAAAATTAATTTTTACACAGAATTACCAACTCTATTTTATAGTATGCGACATTTAACCTTTATTTACAACATCATAATTATATTTCACTAGGATTTCATTACAGCGACCAGGTTGCCAAAAAATTTTGATGCCTGATATACATACCAATATTGGTATATACATATATACCAAAAGAATTCAATGCGCATGTGTCACTTAACATTTGTACTATAATTATAGTATTTAATATGGTATTTCCACCGGTACTTTAATTATTTATACATACCGAATGCAAACAACCCTTAATGATCAGCTCTGGTAAATCTCAAACCCAAATGTTGTGAGATAGAAGAGGAAAAAATTGATATTGTGTAAAAATAGTGTATAGAAATATGACGTAGTAACTCCATAAAATTGAAGCTGTGGAAGCAATTATGGTTAGTTACTACTAATAGCTTAGGCCACATTCATAATAGTTTGCTAAAGCCCTAATGTGAAATTGAGACGGGCATAACTTACGGGCTTTGGCTTTTAGTAATTCTGATAGCAATTTTAAAGAGTGAGTTAGTTAAAGATTATCGATGCAGAGAATACGTAAGGTAGGACTTGTAGTGTGTAGATATATAGATAGAGATAATGACGAAAGCTTTGCAGGGTAAGCAAAATGATTGTAATTTGATCTAGCATGGTTCAACAAGGCATTAAAACAGTGTTAACCAACCTCGTAGTATTTGCATAGCTTGTGTAACAAAATAAAACGAGAAGCTAGCTAAATATTTGGACGAGTATCACATCAACCCATTCTAACCAAAATAAATAGACTCAACTCAAGGAAATTTGGCTGGTAAACGAAACGAAATGCACAGCTTTCCCTTCACCCTATTTATTAAGTTCATAGCTCTCATAATATTATTAACTCTCATCAATTCATCATCTTCGGACTATGCATATAAAAAGGAGATAGTGGCAGATCAGCAGTTGATTTGATTTTGCTTTAGATTTACATACTTAGGCCAGCTTGGTTTCCCTCAACATTATCTATACAAGCCTGACAGACACTATGCATAAAGAGAGACTACGTAACAGTAAAAATGAAAAGATAAAATTGATAGGGTTGCGGTATGTTGCATAAAATTGGAGTCACAACGCGCTTTTATTATAGATTATGTACATAATAGAGATGTAACTGGTTTGAAAGAGCACTAATAAATGTTATATAGTAGGCTTATGTAACGTAGAAATACTTGGAGGGAGATTGTTGCTATATTGGGGCAACCAGTGGCATCGGCACCTCATCATGGCTATTAGTTTGTGGAGTGGAGAAATGGAATACCCGTTATGCATTACTGCATTGCATCTCCACACAGAGTGTACACAATGAAAAGATGAATCCGCCAGAGCATAAAAGCTCTATTAATTAATAGCTATCGAATATAATAGAGGGAAAGGGAGAGTCGGAAGGGACAGAGAGTGAAAATCGGTTTCCTTCCATTAATCGCCCCAGAGAAAGAAATGAAAATTCCCAATGAAAGGTCTAATCATCCTTTTCCTTCTGATCATGTCGTCCTATTTCTTTATTACCACACACTCATCTATTCAATATTATACCAGTTAGTTTACATTGCATCCATTTTGTTGTCTCTTATTCCCAACTCATATCCTCTCATTCTCAAATACCCTTATGAAATTACACTCCAACTACTTTATATACACAAAAACCAACATATCACGAACTATCTCTAGTATAGACCCGGCTTAGGGATCAAAATATAAAAATTAAAGGTCTAATAGGCGTAGTTACTCAAATACGCAAGTTTCATTAAATACAATAATATACTGTAAATTACAAATGGAGTCTAACGTTCTAAAAACTCACAATATTTCTGTAATTCTGCATGGACAGATTCTAATTGGGATACGCGATCTGATTTTTAAATGGTTTAAAAACGCTATGAACTGTTGATTTACATAAATTACAGATATCCCAATGTTAGCATGTATGTGAAATAAACAACAATAACTCTGATTTAATTTTCTGTAAAGAAAAATTTAATTTTCTGTTTTTTATTACTGTTAAATGCAGATAAGTTTAAAAAATGTATTTGCACCTATTTACAGGTATTTAGTAAAAGGAGTTGAATATAACAGGAGCGTGGAATGCTTATTTAAGTCTTAATTCGATTGTGATATGGAGAAGAGTGATAGATGCAAATCCTATTTCTCCGCTTAGACGATGTACATTGTAATGTAATGCAATGCAAGGCGAGAGTATATTTTCGGGAGTTTGGAGAGTCTTTGAGAAAAGGGAAAAGTGGGCGAGGAGTGCCTACTTAAGTCAGGATAGAAGAGAGAGAGACAGTTGGAGTTACAGTTTCTGAAGATTGGTAGTGGAGTGGAGATGTTGAAGTGAGTGGGATAAAAGAGTGGGTGAGATAGATGAAAGAGTGATGAAATGGGCTTTAGTTGTTTCCAAATAGTAGGGGAGTGCCTTGAAGAGAGTTCGGTCTAGAGTGTAAAAGGTCAGTTGTAGATTGTAGATGATATTACAGCTGATGGGTTTATGGAGCGCAAAAAGTGCGAGAGAGCGAAATGGGAATTGCAATGAGCGAAAATTGACCGAAAAAGGTTCCTCCTTCCTTCCTCCAAGTCCCAGAGGTTCTTAACTCGCTCCCTGAGTTCTCTAAGCCGTTTTCACTTCATGTCGATCCATTAACTTTACATAAGCACACACTCCAACATTTATTTCAAAACGGACTCTATAGCCAATCTGTCACAGTCGACCACCTCCTGTCCACTCAACCACCCAGCCAGCACCTAACCCAACCAAACGAAACCAACTTAACTATACTGTCCACATCTCTATTTGGGTCGTTCTTCTGTGCTCTATCTAATAGCTGATGCACTGTGGGGACCTACTATCTATAATCAGTTCCCCACTATCGCACTATACGTACAAAGTTACTTTGATATCTCATCACCTCCTCGTCTTACATTTTGCACTTATCTAAATGTTTTATGTATGTACTCTTCATTGCATACTGCACATGAAAACAATAATTAATGCACTTATAGTCGATGCTTTCACTTTATTTCCACATCTAAGAAAAACAGAGTAATATACCAAACCATCCTCCCATGATATAATACTTACTATAGTGACAGGTGAACCTTAAACAGCTCTAACCACTAAACAACTCTATTTATGTGCCAAATATAGTCTTTTATTCATAGGTTATTCACAAACACGACCTATACAATAAATTTTAAAGCTGGACAGCATTTGCCGAAATTTCTCTATATAATTACAGATAAAATCAAACATTAAACCACCTTCTTGGAAATCATTAAATCATCAAATATTTTTTCGAAACTGTAATTTCAATCCTTAACTTTTTCTTTCTTGTTTTTTATTGCTGTTTTTATAATCATTAGGTAATTTTTAACCTTGATAGCTTTATCATATACTTTTATTCTAAAAATACATTAATCAGTTGTAATTTATTTATTAAATTATTTACATGCATGGTTACGTTTAAGAATTAACAGTGCATACCTGGGTACAAATAATTTCGCACCTCATCAATACGATTATCATTGAAAAAGAATGAAAGTTTGTCCAACTTGAACATTTTAGAAAACGCGTTTATGATATTTCATGCATATCCAGACATGGAGGACCTTTTATTAAAGGCATAATAGGTGCAGTGTCTGTTACTCTATTTCATTCCAAAGCAAACAACCAACAAGTCAATTAAGTAGGGACTCTATATTGGTCTCTCTGGTCGGTCTGGTAGAGTTCTATTCACATCATCAGCTACTGCATAAAGTCAGTGTTGCTCTATCAAGGGGTTTTGGTTTATACAATCTCAATTAAGTCGTACTTAGGGGATCTATTACTCTCCCCACATCTCTACAGAAATGTAGCACATCCATTTAGGACACCAGGAAAACTTTCCTCTAAATACTAAATGTATCCTCATAATATACTTTATGCCAAATTATACACAATAATGTTATTAGAGTGAGTAATATGGGTACTACCCATATAACTTCTAGCTTTTAAAAATGTACGCTTATTTTACGCGTATCTATAGTATCTGCTGTAGTTAAGAACTGTACTGCTCACGAATTAATGTAGGCTCATGTTTATAAATGTGTGCTATATGTTCAAACGTTCTCTCAATCAGTTCATTCTCGAGTATAAAATGTGAAGGTAGAGAGAATAGGACTGAATTGGACTGAACTGGACTGAATTGGACAGAATCGGACAGAATTGGACTGAATTGGACCGAATTGAACAGCATTGGAACGAATTGGACCGAATTGGACCGAATTGGACTGAATTGGACTGAATTGGACCGAATGGACTTAGGTGGACCGAATTGGAATGATGAGCTCAGAGTTAAATTACAATGTTTCAGCCTAGCCTACCACCTACATACTACGACTACAGCAATCATGAATGTATCACAGAAACTGACAAAAAGAATAGGAAAGCAAAAGAAAGATTTTCGGTATACGGGATAGGCGGATGTATATTAAGAGTGGAATAAGTAAATATACATTTACGTAGTAAGCCATTTGTCAAGTACATTATACGTATTATGGGTTATTACACACAGGACATGGACACTCAGGGACTGACATGAAATGTCGAGCTCCCTTGATGTTCTCTGTCCATTTAGTAGTCAGTCTGAATAATCCTTTGTAATCTGTAAAAGGAATGTTTTTGGATGAGAGATTGTCCTGTTCTACTGCCGAAGAATGAGGGAAGAGCTTTAGTTTGCCTAAAAACATAATGTCTACCCTATTTTCACTACGACTGCAAGCTTTCCTCGTCTTTACTGTGGCTTTAGTTTACTTAATGTTCGACAGTACACTTACATGCCTTACAATTAGTAATTAGTTGTTTGGTTGATGTAGTGACAAAGGAAAGACCACTTTCCAAAGATACATTTCATGCACATTGTACCAACTTGATCATGTTTTATAAGACTTATCCATGTTATTGCCCCTAACTTTCAATGCCAGATTCAATCTCATTCATTCAAAATGAAATTCTATATCAGCAATAATCTACTGTACATGCATTTAATTGTACTCCTACTTTGGTTATTATTTCTATCTCTCCTGAGTCGTTGACGTTGACATTCCCTTGATCTTGTATTATCTTAATGGGCTGTAGACTAACTATAATATTACGTCCACCGGTTTCTAAATTAATGTATAGTTTAGTTTTAGTTAACTGCGTTGTAGCTATTACATAGCAATTAAATTAAACGAATAGTTAGATTAGACGAATAGTTTTACGAATAGTAAATAATTGACTTGACTTTAGACTTCCAGAATAGAGAAGTGAAAGATTGTAAAGGTATAGGACATTTAAATATCGTAGATATAGATACCACTTCAACTAGGAGCTAATAATATGAATGCTATTGTAGTATATACATAAAAGTAGTATAGCAGTGTGATAGAATAATATTAACGGGTAGGTAGGATAGTTAGAATAATATGGTTGATGGGTTAGGCAAAGTCTCAAGAGCACTTCCCCTTTGGTTGCTACTGTATCACTGTTACTTAAGTGTACTTACAGCGTTGATGTATGGCGTGGCATTTGTAATCTTTGTAAATCCTACAGAAATGCATAAAGATGAGACTAAACAAGAACGGTGGGGAGTCCCTGATAGGATTAGGGTGCGAAAACATTTTTTCGCCAAAATGAAGAGAGTGGTCCTGCTGTCTTATTGTTACTACAAATCTAACCTCCTAACTGCCTTCCTCAACAAATCAACGGCTTTGTACTATTCCTACAGGCATCATTATTATCTCTTCCATTCATCCATAATCGTCAGTCCTTACCAGTAAATGTGTAGCAGTTGTAAAATGTAAAGTACAGCAATAGCGAACCAAGTTGCCGGATGATAAAAGAAGCATTTTGTGATGCGATCCGAAGAATCCATGATATGCCTAATACGGAATTCTTTGTATGTGATCTCCGCATTGAATGAATAAGGAGATATATGATCTAAAATCTCTTTATTCTCCTAATAGGCCTGTAATACCGTATGCCGACTTTAACTTTACCATAACTTCAACGATTAACACAAATAATATCATATTAACTATTTATAAATACACAGATTGTGGCGTTAGCGTCTTAACGTTAATGGTCGACTGGAGTTTATGGGTTTCCCGTATCACCTATTTACGTTTACGTGATTTCATTGAATTGCAATAGAAACCCACACAGGGCTTATCAACATTCGAGATGTAAATTCAATTCAATATGGACACGTATTCCCTTATCCAAAAAATGCCATAGGAAAAATTTAATGCCAAAAATATTACCACAGAATAGTGTAATCGTTTGATGTTCAGCCATTTTGGCATGGTATACATAGAGTTCTCGGACCAAGTTTCCAGCCATAGGAAGTAATTGTCCTTTGTGCGAAATGATTAAAAAACATTGTCCGTCACCAACTAATTGCGCGTCGCTACTTACGCATGCTAATACCTATGGCCAGAAACACTGCGCTAGTCGCGTACTGTAGAAGAATCGATACGCCATCTATTAGAAGCGTGAGGCAGATTTTTACGAAAGTAACTTGGGTGTGGTAGCATGTTGCATTGCCTAAGATTTTTGAGCCCTAGAACGCTTGTGCAATAACACTGACAAAGAGCCGCCAATATTATGCACAGTTTCTACAACACTGTAATACTGTAAAAGTACGCAGCGCAGGGTACGAATGGTGGTTTTCCTTACCTAAGTTTTTGAACATCTATGTGTAACGAATTTGCTAAAATTGGCATTCTCTGCTTTGTGTTTCAGAACATTTATTCAGTACTGAATATATACCTTAGTTTCCCAAATAACGATATATTGATTTATTAAGTGTATTACTTTAAATTCTAGTTTGTTTCGATACAACCAGCCGATATGTTTCATAGTGATTTTGTCTAGTCATTGTACCTACATTTATACAGGGTTACACACTTTGATCATTTGCTAAAAACAGTCAGACAATAATTGATACGAAGTGGTGTTATGTGGGATAGATATTGTAGATATTATAGGTATCTATTTAAACTGAAATCCTGTTGCACCCTGACAATTGTTTACTCTATGAAAAGTATGTGGCCACGCATGGACAGTTTTGTTCATCCAGTCCTAATTATACATTTTATGCCTCACTAGTTTCCCTTTTCAGACACCGAATAAACATCACAATGTATTTGTGATGCCTCCTTTTCCATTTTCAACCGACACTCATCTCTTCTCTATCATTTCATTTAATATCTACATTGCATAGGGCGATTGTGATCTGGTAATACGCCATTCACATTCGAGTTTAACTCTATAATTTATTTGGAACCTATTTTATAACAGTTTATCATGTTGTACATAGTACAAACAACTTATATTTAGATCTATTAGGTAGAAATATCAATTTGAGGACAATGATCCAAAAAAATTATCTTATGAAGCGAGTATAGATCTACTGCACCAACACATTAACCCTATACCGATTATCTTTTACAAAAAGAAGTTTGCTTTTGAAAACACATAGGCGATTCCGTACACAATGCAGCACTTTTACAGAATAATGCTTCAAAACAAATAATGTTTAAAAACTGAAAATTTGGTGGAATATAATATATATAGAAGCATTATAAGAAACGTATTAGTGACTATAATAGAAAGGTGTGTTAAGGACAGAGATACTTTCCTGAAGGGGAAAAATATTTTTTACGAATAAATATGCTAATGAATTAAAAGAAACACATTATAAGATTTGTTTTGTCGCACAATGATGCATTTCTAGAAATATTTTTGCTGTTTCCTGAGCTATTAGAAAATCTTGTTCTGTATTTAGTTGGCGTCTCAGATATGCTTTCTCTACTTGTTAGTTCCTCAGTATAGACAGGGCAGGGATCTGCTAAAATCACTACCCACTCTATTTACTTTTCTATAGCGTAGTAAAGCTATTTGAATTGTGAATGGCTGGGGAATAAATGCCGAGAGAAAGCAAATAATATTGTGTCTACTATAAAATTGTATATTAGTACTATATAGAAGTTTTAGTCTTTCCTAGAATTGTGATACAAGATGATAGAGAACAGGAATGAATCTCCACCAAGTTGAGGAATACAGAAATATATATCTTGATGCAATCCTCCGACTACCCATTTTGACTCAACCCTCTTCTTCTTGGTTTTCTGTTCTCTTCTGTCAGCGTATACGTAACCACGTTGTAAAGCTCATCCATGTGGAAAATAACCTATTACCAGTTTCCACATAGCGTGAAAGGAAATGAAAGTAATCTAACAAAAAGGCAAAACAATCTGACTTGACTGTATAAACTAATGCTTAAATCCAACAAGAAAATAATACAAATATATCTCACTACCACACTCACAACAAATACTTTTCTTTTCGAATACAGTGTCATTTTAAAAGCACTGAAAATAAAATGGAATAAGGTAGGTACACATCTTGTCTACAAAATGGTATTTATTTATAGCATCCATTCCCAGCATCCTAAGAGTAGAATTTTAGTTACAATTTATAAGTAAGCAAACGTCTCAGATACCACTTTTTGGACTTGGCGCAAGTATAAAGTAATAAGTAATTAAGTATTAAGTAAAATGAGTCGAAAATAATTAAAATCAAGGCATTACAATGTAGCATTGTGTTTTAGTACTACTTTTGCCAAATCTTTTAAGTAGATTATTTGTTTAATACAGTCTATGGACAAGGTGTTTTGAATTTAAATAAACGTTATGGCTGTCGGCTTAAAAAGTATATACAAGGACATGTTGATTATGGTGGGGACAGTCTTCAGATCGCTAAGATGTTAGTTTGCGCATCTGTGATTTATATATTTATTATAGGTAGAACAATAAAGTTTCAATATGGACGGAATAGTTTGTTTTATCCTCCCCAAGATTTATAGAACTTGTACTGTAACTGTAGGTATAGCATAAACTACGCTTCAGAGTGAAATCTCAAAGGACTTCTGATAAACATAGAAGGCATGATTCCCTTTTTCTGTGTTTTATTACGATTTCGTCTTCGTCGTTATTCTCACCCACAACATTCTAGATATTATCAACACTCGTCTGTCTATTTGTGAATGTACTTTCACACTCACCGTATCTAATTCTCTGTGTTCTTCAGCTTCAGTATACTGTGTAGTTCAAAAGTCGATTAACTTTCAGCCATTCACTTCCTGATGGAATTCCTCAACATAAAATACCCGAAAGATCAAGCCACTAATAATTAGCTATCTCTTGTACGTAGTTATGATGATGTGGTTGTGCAATATCATCTGCTTTGCGTGGTGCATAGTATGGAGATTCAGATTCTTAAGACACAGTGGTAATTGTTGACTCTCACGGTATGCATCATGAACTTAATCTGATAGAATTCGCTTCACGAAATCTAATTTTCTTCTACACAGTCCATTTCTTGTAGCAGAAGACTCACATTCAAGTTTTGAATTATTCAACACCTAAAGGCCACATCTGAGACGAGAGACAACTTATCTAATTTTCTCCCAACTCCCGACCACTAAGAAGCCAGGAAAACAAAGTATCATGCCCCTATACTATTTCAACATAGACATCTTTGCTACCCTCCTCCTTCCTAATCTCACTTTGTATTTCGCTTAATGTAAATACGTATTTCTATAGCCGCCTATGTTTTATACTGCACTCGTAAAAGTACCCCCAGCAAACTGGTACCTACTCTAAAAATAAGTTGCTACACAAAAAGCAACTTTCTCAACAAGTAAAAGTTCAGTTTCTCTCAAAGTAAATACCTACACTTGGCATTTTATTCCATATTACTAGATAGTCCGCTTGAATCGTATCAACTAATGTTCTACTGCATTTTATCACAACCGCACCATTTTAACAACATTTATTATGCAATTAATAACAAGTAATTACAAAATACAGCACACTACAAAGAGGCCACCAGTACTGCCTGAATTTCAAAATAATTAGGCATAAACATGAGGTTTTATTTCGAAATTTCGAAAGGTGTGACGGTGTCTTAGATGAAGATTAAGAAGAAAAAGCGAAGCTCGTAAATTAAAATAATTTTTGTAAAACAGCATCAAACCCGTATTTGTTCTTCTGCACTATCGACTTTTATGGTAATAGCTTTAGACATGAAAAGTTAATCTTTCCTCCAAGTAAATTTAATTACTACTTGAAACCCTAAGCTCACCTTTCGTGCTAGATCAGAAGAATTAATTAAGTGTTTTATCTTAGCCGATGAGCGAATACACATGGATGCATAATAGGGTCTACCATTTTATACTCCCAGCTCTAACTACGTAATTAAAGATCGTCAGACAGACGATATTGATATCTGCAGTGTACTACCTTCAGTCAACTTGCAGGCATAACTTATAGCCACATTTCTTGGCTGTCTAATTAACTTCTGAGATCAGTTCGAAGCTTTTCATGACTAACAACTTTTACCTATCTTTCAAGTCTCCTCCGTATACTACACTTTTACACATAGTCCAACACGCTTTTCATGTAGTACCATAATAACAGTAAGTATATTAATAAGTATAGAGTAGTTTATAAGTGTCTGTATCTGTTCTGTATACTATTTACTGTATTTTAGTGAATTTGTGTATTTAGTTTATTTAGAGTATTTTTAGTGTATTTAGTGCAATTAATGTATTTAGTGTAGTTAATGTATTTAGTGTAATTAATTTAGTAGCATTTAAAATACCTATCAGACCAAGTGAAACAAGAAATACGGAACAATTAAGCAAGAAATCTAAAGGGTAATGTAGGCTCCATCTATGTGATGTTACGTATGTTGCCGATTAGAGCGGGGAGCAAAGAGCGGTAATGTAACGATAAGAGTTGGTGGTTGAGGTTTTCATTTGTATTTCTTGTGCTTTTCTGGATCTGTCTGATAGAAGTTATTGTTGCCGTCGTAGTCAGCCAAGTATAGCAACCAGAAACGGTTTTGAAACTGAAAATATTGAAATTTAAAGTGAATAATCACTGGTGACTGGTAGAAAGACGTTTCAAAATACGTCTTGGAAATTTTTCAGCTAAGCCAAATGCTGTATCAGTACGAAAATCATTCATCATTGCATTGCAAACAGTTTTAACTTTTGAGTTTGTTTTCATTTGCAGATAACTGTCATTATATTTTCCGAGAGTTACTAATCCCTGCAAAATTGAATGTAGATGTGGAAATTTATAGAGCGTTTTTGAGTAGGCGTCAATGTTATAATTGCAGCCACTCGTGTATTCATTGATTCATTAAAGAAGTAATGTCTGAATCGGATACACCTGGAAAGCTACCTGATCCGAGACCGTCTTACTTGCTGAATGAGAGTACTCCTAGTAGAAAAATTTCAGATTTTAAAATGGATGTTGTGAAAGAGTTGGATCCAGATTTCGAGGCCATCGAAGTTATTCCAAAAGAAATTGCTGCAGTGGAGGAGGAGGAGGATGAGGAAAAGATCCGGACGTATTTACGTATTCGACCTTCTAAAAATGATACCGGGGTAAGATAATAATTAATTTTATTATTTACAATTATACAACATTACACATTCATACTATATACATTATGTACATTACATTCTGAACAGCTGTTTGCTGAAAAAGATTCAACCACATTGTCGGTGTCCATGGCTTCCAAAAAGGTTAATGGAGAGAAAAGTGATACTCTGTTTAAGTTCACTAAAATTCTCGGTCCTGAAAGTTCCCAAATTCAAGTATTTGACGAATGTGTTAGTACAATTTTGGAAAAATTGTTCAAAAGCGAAAACTGTTTAATATTTGGTTATGGAGCAACTAACTCCGGCAAGACTCATACAATGCAAGGTAGCTTTTTGTTTTGTGTTTAGTATATCATTATTATTGCTATTATTCGGTACTGTATTGTTTTTTTCCAGGCTATGGCAACGATTTTGGAATCGTGCCCAGAACTTTAGAGTTCCTGTTCAATTTCTTAGAGGACAAGCTCTATTTGCGAGGAGACATAAAGCCACATATGTTTAATCAGATGTCTAGTTTGAGTGACCGAGAAGTGTTGGCCATACATGACATGAAGATGAAGATAATCCGTGAGAGCAAATCCAAATTGGTAAGTATAATTTAAAAAAAATTAAATTGTAAAATACTGTTTACGCTAATTCAACTATTTTAACAGTCTCAAGAACACATGGATTCTTTCACGTCGTCACTACGTCCGTCAATGAACGGGTCACTAGCTTCTGGAGGTGTTTCCAATGTAGCAAATATGCATGCAAGCATAGTTGATTCAATGCCAGGTATATATATAAATATAAAAAATAAACCGTAATGTATTTTTAGTAAGAAGTTTGTATTTGTAGCTGTTCTTCCTGGAGAAAAATTCCAAATACCGGACGATACTACACTGTACTGTATTTGGGTGTCTTTTGCTGAGTTGTACAATGAAAAAGTCTATGATTTGTTTGATTCTTCAAATTTGAAAAAACGGAAGGAGATGAAATTGATGGCAGACAAAAAAGGCCAAGTTTACATTAAAGGTAAACTAGATGTAAAACATTTGTAACTTGTATATATTTATTTTGTATATAGTTGTAATTATTTGTAATATATTTATCCTAATTTGGAATTTAATTCTATTTAATTATTTTTTGTAGACTTAATGGAAGTGAGCGTAACAAACGCGGAAGAAGCGTACAAATTGTTTCTAGCTGGCAAAGCAAACTTACGTTTTGCGGAAACAGACATGAATGCGAATTCAAGCAGATCTCACTGTTTTTTTAGCATTCGAATTGTGAAAGTTGGAACTACCAAAGGAAATGCTTATCCAAAAAGTGTTCAGCGGTTATGTTTCTGCGACCTTGCTGGAGCTGAAAGAGCGTCACAAACTGGAAATGTCGGACGCCTTCTGAAAGAGTCAGGAAACATAAACCAGTCTCTTTTAGTTCTACTCCGCTGTATTCGAGCTATGAGAGATATGCAAAGCAAGAAAACTCAGAACATTGTTTCTTCAGATTTTGTTCCTTTCCGAGAGAGTAAGTTGACACGACTTTTTCAAAGCTACTTGACCACGGCGTCGCGTATTTGCATGATAGTCAATATCAACCCGGACCCTAAGAACTTCGATTCTACTGTCCAAGTTCTTCATAACTCTGCCATAGCAAGCGAAGTGGTAAGTCCTTAATGTCAGTATCTTTACCGATTATATTTGGTAAACACTTATAAATATTTATTTAAATTTGCAGATTGCATTCCGAAAGGTTGAGCCGCCCAGTAACAACACTAAGTTTTACAAAAAGGTTCGTGAATCAATCAGCTACGGTCAAACGATTAAACAGAAACTGTCAACCGCAACTTACATGTCCGAAAAGAAAGAAGACGAGGATCGTTATGTGTTAAAAACTGTCGTAGCGAAATCGAAGATCATCGATAGCCAATGTGATAAAGGTCTTAAATCTTCAATGGCTCATATAAAAAAGTTGCAGAAAGAAAATGCCTATCTAAAGGAAAATTTGGAGGACAAAAGAGACGAAGTAGAGCGCTTAAGGAGCATCCTAGCCCTTAAAGATGAGCATGAAAGAGAGGCTTCGTAAGCTTAATTAATTTTTGCACAATACTATAAATATTTATTTACAATAAATCTAATTAACAATATTTACATGACAGAAAACAATCAGAGCAATACCAAAAGGCATTTGACATGATCAATAATAAAAGATTGTCATTACAAGCAAGAATACTCAGAGATGACCATGACAAAGAGATCGCTCTCCTTAAGGAGAAATTTGAAGCAGAATTGGATTTGTCTGATGAGTATGAGACTGTCAGCGATGACCAAAATAAGGAAAACTGCCCCACAGATCCATTTCAAACACCCAAACCTGTCCATTTGTCGAAGACTGTAGCCTTAAAAAACAAAAAGATAAAAGTAAGAAAATTCGAACAAAATTTTAACTTTATAACTACAATTCTCTAATTAAAAAATTTGCAGATACTGACAGACGAGAATCAAGACTTATCTGAGTGTGTTAGAGCTCTGCAATCTGCTTTGGAAGCCAAAGACAAAGAATTAGTTTCTGTCCATTTGGATTTCACATTTAAAGAGAAAATGCACCTCCAGATCATAGAAGACCAAAAAGTGATAATAAAGGTAAGTTTAATTATAAACATAGTACTTTAAATGTCATAGTAAAGGTCATTGTCACATTTAATATTTTTATTTGTTAAGGAACTTGACAGCGAATTAAGTAACCTGCGTATCACGGATCCCAGGGCACGTGAAGAAGAAATGAAACAACAGTTAACAATGCTAAACAAAACAAAAGAATTGCTGGTTGACGAAAACGCTGTAAGTTTTTACTTTCAGTTTTCATTATGTAGTTTGATGTGATTTGATGTAGCTTCAGCTTCATAAATACAAAAATTGTACATTGTAAATAAATGTAAACAAATTCCCCTTAGATTCTTAAAGCAGAACTATTGGATGGACAGACCACGTGTATGGACTACGACAGAAAACTGGAGGAAGCAAACGCTCAAGTTGAGCAACTCAACATTGCTTACAATAAAGTGGTGAGTTAATAATAATGGTTGTATATTTGTAAATAATTTTTATATCTATTTCTATCCCATAATAATACTGTCGTAATATTCGCAACAATCATATAAATATTAATGAATTTTTAGGTGGCTGATTGTCGAAATAAAGATGAAGAACTGCAAATAATTCATGACGCGTTTGGTTGTATGGTAAGTGTTTTAGTATACACAAGATATACATAATAGTTACACTTATATACACAATAATATATTTATAAACCTAATATTTGTATTATAGCAAGCTAAGGTGAGTAAACTGGAGAAACTTGAAAAGGCTTGTATGATTACGAAGACTTCAACGGGAACAGTCACTACGCCAACACTTGTAGGTGGTATGCCAATTGGACAAAGACGTTACAAGTATAGAGCCACTACCCCGACAAAGATGAAGCGTCGTACAAAATCCAAACAGGACGTGTCAATGGCTTCTCACTCTTCCAAGGGAACGGATCCCATTTCATCAGAAAATTAGTGATACAAAATATACAGATATTGCAGTTCGTAAACAGTCCTAGTTAAAATAGGTTTAATGTTTTGTACCTTTCTAATTAATCATATCCAGTTTCGGTGAATTTACAATCTCTGGCCTGTTAAGTCGTAAATTTTACCCATCTTGCTCAATGTAACTTGTAATAAACATATATTTGTATAAAAACTGCAAAAATATTTTGAAAGGGGTACTTTAATGGAGTTTGGAATTATTGATTTAATTCACCTTTCAATAAGTAATATACTGCTAATTTTAGTAAAAAAAATAATACAGGTAGTTGATTTGAACTCTTCGGCCACTTTTTTAACTTAATTATCCAATCTAATATATTTTTTGATGTATGCGCATTAATTTACATTGTCTTTTAAATCGACATAGAAGTTTGCAATGCGAAATGCTCTATACAATGCCAAATTCCCTGTAGGCAAGTACGTTAGAGTCTTTAAGTTAAGTTTTTATAAGCTAAGACATTACTGAAATCGTGCTAATAACTATTTAATTACTTTTAATTGCTTTTAATTTTTTTAGGTTTGCATGCTTGCAATGCTTTGTAATTCACGATTAATTATGCTCTTTGGTGCTTTTATGACTAATAAACTAAAATAAAATATTTTGAACCTCTTTGGCTTTTGTCTTTTACATATAAGGCATATTTAAGTGATAATTGATATTTTGCTTATACAATTTGCATTGTCCCATACGTTTTATTTCGTAACTACACTTTCACAATACGTATAACAACTCTTAATGGATATCAGAATCTCTTAAGCAATTAATAATAAACGGAGAAAGATTTATATATTTAAATATTCTTATACATAACAATAATTTTTGTATACAAATATGTATTAACTGTTATTCGTCTTAAATGTTAAGTATGTACAAATAATTTAGGTCTTACAGATATTTTCTAGCCCTCTTAATATTATATAAAACATTATAAAAATAAGATAAAAATTTGATGGAATATTACAATATAAGTTGGTGGCGTAACAATTAGTAATTCGTCATGACCTAATGACTTATACTACTAAGTACTACAAAAAATAAACACGCAAAGAAAACAATGGAAACATACAAATAAATACAGTCCTCCTAAGTAGGCTACACAGAAACATGGAGATGCTCATCTAGGTGTGGCTGTAGTTTTGCCATTTCTTCTGACAATTTGAATAGCTTGAATGAGACCAAATAGGTTTTCAAGAGCTGACCAAGCACCTACATTGAGACGTCGAATTATAAACAAATAATTCAGTACCTCGACCACCAATATTTCGACAGGCTGAACCTGTCGAGAATCATTAAAGTTTGTTTGAATTATGTTGGGCTTAAACCAAGCTTACATTTACGGCTGTTCAAAACTAGTAGGGTAACAAGGTTGACCAACGAAGTGTGAATTGCCTATGCGTTCGGCTCCAACTGCTGCATGGGCTGCCTTCATGAAGAAAGGGCTACTGAATTCATTGTAATCTATTTTCTCACCTTTGAATGGGAAAAAATAAATTAATAGGAAAACTTAGTTGTAACCTGTAATAATAATATTGTGTTTTTGAGGATTAATAAGGGAGGTATGAATACCTACCTGGAAAATTAGCTCTTGGTGAATTAGGATAGGAATTAATATCCCAGCGCATCTTTAATGATTCAATTGTTTCTGGTCCTCTAGTTTGGAATGCACCATACAGTTGTTCACCATTTCCATGTCCGAAACCAGAGTTTGCACTGCTAGACTCGTAGTTGTTAGAATGCAGACTACCATTGTTATAAGGTCTTGAGATTAATCCTGCAAATGATCTTGGAAAATTATCTACTTGATTGTCACCCCATTGACCAGACATCGTTGGGTTGCCCGATGGTATCGAATAACTATTTGGTAAAAAGTGGTTTTTCAAAGATATATTGTTACTCGGCATGTTTTCATTACTAAATCCGAATTGGTCGTGGGATTCAAAATTACTGGGTTGACTCTTGAGAGAGGACAGGAGAGAGTTTGTTGTTCTGTGGCGTTCGGCCATTGAGTTTGAGCCTCCCATATCTCTGAATCCTGGTGTGAAGCTTGATTCTCCGAAAACATCCTGTCGATTTGAAGAAGAGAAAAGATCTCGAACACCGAACGGGGTATTCGATCCAGACAGATGAACACTAGTTCCGTTTGCTGGAGGATTAGATCCAACATTCTGAGGCAGAATTCTACCAAGAGAAAGATCCTCCACAGAACTTCTGTTACTGAGCATGGATTCCGGACGGGAATTCCTAGACGATGGTCTTGCAATCGGATTCACCAAACATTGCCGTTTGAAATGCTGGGATAACGAATTGACTGAATTGGAATCCCGAGAAGGAGGAACTCCAATCGGAATCGGTGGCTGCACCGGGCTCACACTTTTCTGGCTCGGCGGTGGACCAATAGTACCATTGTCAGTTACATCGTTATGAAGCAGTTCGCAAGAATGTGGGCGACTGGAAAGATCTGGACTGGATGCCTCCGTCCCACTCAACTCTCCCCATGGGCTCCAAGCCTTTCGATCCGCGGCTTGAACTGTAAACGGTCCAAACGTAGAACCGTACGATTCTTTCAAAAGAGCATCCCATCGTACATTAAATACGTTCGGAGCATCAGATCCGAATTTTTCATTTTCCACGACGGGATTGTTCCATCGGTCTTCTCTCTGAACTGGGTTGCTTGATTCTTCAGAGACATGCGTCTCAATGATTGGTGGTGCTTGAGGTAAACGATCGTTTGCTGGTGGAAATGACTGATTAGACACACACGTTGAGGATCCGTGACCAATACTATTCGGTGTCTCTATTGTAGCATTATTTGGCATCGAAGCGTTTTTCGGAGATGTAGTAAAAGTATTTGCCGCTTCCTGACCCGCATTCATCCGTTGACGTGACTTGGCGTAGCGAGGGATCACGTTGTATTTGCTATGAATACTGTTACCATAACGGGATCGATTACTATTGTCTCCTGAATTTTCATATGACGTCGAGGTCATTTGCTGGTTACGAAATATTCTTGTAGGATGCACAAAATTCCTCGCGCTATTCCCAGTGGTGGTAGTAGGTACTGTGCACGGAGTGGATTTCACTTCGTTACTACTGCTGGTGTTTCCTAATTTTGGTTTCACAGTGGGTTTCTTTGAACTGAAACTAGGACTGCGAGAGTAGTAATTGTCAGAGCTATAAGAAAACTTATCGCCACCATCTGCTTCACTATAATCATCTTCCAAATCATCATCTTTAGAACGCTGAGCACGGTTTCTCAGTCTTTTTGTCTTTGTCGACACCACCTACAGATTTAAATTTCCCCAATAATTAATTGTAGCCAAACTGTAATTCTTAGATATTTCTTTACGATGGACTTACCTCTTTAAATTTTTCCCCTTCTTTCCGTGTTATGAAGTCATCAGGAGGTTCGGAGTATTGGGAATCAACAACCAAAACGTTAGGCTTTTTAAATACTTCGTTATTATAGAAAGGAGGAGATGAACCCCCCTCTGCGAAATGGCCAACCGAAGACTTGGTTATCGTCACTTCCTTCGTGTTGTCAGCCACAGCTAATAAAACCAATTACATTAAAATCATCTAATAAAATGCCAAAATCATTTCAGAAGCTTCGATTAAATATTTCACCTCCTACGAATGCCCGATTAGGTTGGATACTTTGATTAACTTTCGTAATCGTAATCCCAGGTGGTAGTTTCAATTTAGATAGGTCTATTTCCGACTCAGGAGAAAGAGTACTCAAAAAGGAAGTCTGTTTGATGGGGTGTTCACATTCCACGGTGTGTTGTTTGTTCTCACACTGCATCTGCACACCCTTTTTCTTCGATAACTCCTGTTCTTCGTTACATTTGGTAACCTCCTCCGGATTAAGTGACCCACAACTGACAGTACAACTGAAAGGGTCTTTATTTTTCCCCTTCTTCTTTTTCTTCTTTGAAACTTTAATCTTCGGCTGCCCGTTTTGATTCCGGTTGTTTTCCTGCGCTTCTGTCTCGTACACTACAATAAAATAATACACATAAAATTAAATATAAAATAGAAGTTGACTTAACCTCTGCATCAAATGTTATTCGTGTGGCTAGCATAAAAAATACCATTTTTCTCCAAAAATAAAGCAGCGTGAGACTGCACTTTTTGGTTCTCCTTTATAAAAAAACATTTGCCTTCAAAAAATTGATAAAAATAACTGAAAAAAATACCTTGCCCGTTGATTAAGGTGTATAGGACATCCTCATGGCCACTATTGGATTTCATACTTATCGTAACCGTAGTATCTGGGACTGTAGGATGACGTCGAATGGTGACCATATCAGTTTTTTTATCAGTCTTTTTTTCAGAATCGTTGCCTAATACTTTTTCATTTGAATAATTTCCGGTGGCTTCTGAAAATTCCATTGCTTCCTTTTCGATTCGATTTTTAAATCCCTTATCTGATAGCGGGAGGGAAGACATAGCGTCGATAATAGTGACAGTACATTTTGGCTTCTCGGGAGTACTCGACGATAGTTCAATTGTGGTAGACTTGTTCTTCTTTTTCTTCTTTTTGCTCTTTTTCAGAGCAAGGCTTTCCTGCCTCTCTCTGGCCAACCTCTCTTCCTCCTCAATTCTCAGCCGTTCGGCTTCTTGTCGGCGAATTTCTTCTAACCGCCTTTGCTCCTCTTCCAATTTCATTCTCCGCTCGTCTTCTTCCTTTTGTAGCTTCATCTGCAACACAATCATTTCATAAATTACCAATTTTTTCCATTCTATTTATTCGTGTACTAGACACTGAGGTTAGTCATTTTTTATATATTAGAGCAAATCGGCTGTCTACATATAGATATTACTGAGTACTGTGAGTACTGAAACCAACAATTATTATCTAGTATAATTAGTACAACTAACCTTGAAATTATTTGTATGTTGTTAAAGAACTTTTAGTTTATTGCTTAAAAAGTAATCATTCAATTTACCATTTAACAGCTAACAGCTATGGATTGTGTGTGTGTAAGTAGACTACGGATACGTAGTACTAACAATCTTTTGGGTACTTCTGCTAATTAAATGAATATTCGCTACTAAAATTGCATTGTAGTACACCAAATAACACGTAACATGTCTGATCTGTGCAAAAGTGGGATAAAAGTTTCAGTTTACAAATTGCTAGTTAAAATTGTGTCTGAGTCTGTCATATAACTTGACTTGAACTGCAATAGGAAATAAAAAAGATCTGTCTTTTGTTCAAAGTCAAATTGTGAATTTATATTAAGTCACTTCGTAATGAATAATTACTAATTATTAATGATGACATATTATAATATTGGTTACCCTGAATGTATTTTTTTGCTATGCTCTCGATGATTGTAAAATTTAGTTTTATTCCTTGGTCAAATTAGTTACTTTTATGTATGAGGTAGTAGAACAGTGTATGATTTTCTGATATTTCTGATGAAACTTGACAATAAAGCAATGATTTGATTTGATGATACCTATAAATTTTTGAGAACCTAAGTATAGTAATTTATAGAATGTATATTTTTGTAGTGTATAATCTTGTTATTTAAGATTTAGGTTATTAGATATAGTTTGCATTAATTACCTATCAATATCATTATAACGCCATATTAGTATAGAAATTATTACAATAAATATAACATTATAACATTATTTCATTAAATCCTTCCTTAGAGGGATGCACCCAAGTAATATTACTAGACTAGGCTAAAACTCGAAATCAACCGACGGATTGTTTCAGTTTGTTCAAATGCTGTTATGTAATATTGTCTGCTCACTGTTCATCCCCATCGCTATATTATTGTACCGTATACAGCACCTTAGTGAAGCATTTGTTCCTAGATGCCATGGTTATTAAAAACGAGCTTTTCTCTGGACACTTTTCTTTTTTTGTTCTTCTCGTTTCTACTTTTCTCTTGACGCCCAAGTTTTTATCCTTTATTAATGCATATACAACAAGTGGGTGTACCTATATAATTATGCCTACCTATCACTATCACTGCCACCGTAACGTAAGCTGTGGGCCCAAAAATGTAAAGACGAATCAAAGATAATTTGTACTGACCTTTTTCTCTTTCTGCCTAGCTCTTTTTGCTGCTTTCTTTGGATCCGCAGAGATGTTTGTACCTTCAATCATGCTTACTAAAGCATCGACATCTTCCGTTTGGGGACCGCCTTTTGTGACGACGACAATTTCCTTTTTGGCAGTATGTTTAATGGTGGTAGTAACGACTGGTTTCTGTACCACGGCAGCAGCTCCATGCGTCTCACACTCGTCTCCAGTGTCACGCCTTTGACTCAAAGTCTTCAATAGTTTCTGTCGCATTTGTGAATATTTCGGATTCACAGGAATCCCGCTCTATAATTAAAATATCAAAACAGTTAAATATCCATAGTTCTAAATACTTTTCGAAAAAAAATTAAGCTAACCATTTGGCTTGCACAACGATGATAGTCATCCGACAACAGCATAGAAGCCACAGAACGGCTCTTGACTAAAAATAAATTTTAAAATAAATTTATTTATTGAAGTAAGACAAAATATATTTTGGTTAAAAAGCGCAACAATCTTACAACATTCACAATTAGGATCTGCCTGAGGCCCTCCGAGGCATCCATGGACGTGTTCAATCCTGGTCTCTGCATGATTACGTGTGCAGTTAGGGGTCCCACACTACGATTTAAATTTTAATGCCATTTATTTATGTTTTTCAAACTTTGAGGGCTATAAAATATTTTGGTTGGAGTAAGGCAGATGTTGCACAAATACCTATCAATGGTATTGTTTTAATATTAATATTTCATTGATTGATTTTTAAATTAAATGTGCAACCTGTGTCATACTTCAACCAAATTTTTAAAACGAACGCAATTCACATCAATTTCATCTTCCTCTGAACTTCCGTCTTCAATGTCAAAATCATTCCTCTTTGACTCGGCGGTGACAACGACATTGTCCAAATATTTGTCTATTTGTATTTCACATTTCTTCGGTATTCTGAGCGTGGGCTCTAATTCTGACGGAAGTGGGACATGTTCTCCTCGGCCTAGAAAGCTGTGACAATTGGGTCGAACATGTTTCTGTTCCAGCTGTACAAGCTCATCTTCAGGGTGATCCTCTAACAACTCTGAAGTTGGAACTTCAACAAAACCTTTCGGCACCGCTTTACACAGTGTGTTCCATGGAACATCCATACTTTCATGAGCTAAATCTGGAGCTGACGTATTTGTCGCACCCTTTTTTCCTTCTTGATTAGCACCTTCGAAAAATGTAAAAACTAATTAAAACCTTGAAAGATATATTTTTACAAGCCCATATGGTAAAGTAAAATTACCTTTTTTTGGTGGAAGATTTGTCAATACTCTGATTGGTCTGAGCTTGTCAAAGCCCTTTACAAATATTTTATTTTTTGGCTCGTCAGAAAACTCCTGCTTTGGTTCCATAAAATTTAGGAGTGGCTGAAAAGCTTCTAATAGACGCTTTTTGACTTTTTTCCTCTCTGGTTCCTCAAAGGCAGTCTCCAAAGCATTTTGAATGAGATCCAGAAACTCTTCCCCTTCATCCGATCTGTAAATAAAGATTTCACCTTAGTCGACCTTCAAGTTCTGCAATAACTGACTAAACTGACTATTCCTCCAATAGACTCAAACTTCACCCGCACAAAACGTAGCACAATCGAGAGTTGTGCTAGTGGGTGGTCTGGAGTCTACAAATTGGAAAGTCGGAATGCATAGGTATGTATTAAGAAATCCAGGTTTTCTGATGCATATTCACAGTCTATGTCCACCAACACAGTAAAGACTCAAGGTCTAATACATGAATAGGATACATATAATTTTGCATGGATATTTCTTACTTCCCCCACGCATTTGTGCAGGGCAAATCCAAAGTAATAACGTGAGGCCAAAGACAAAGACTAATGACTGTTTGAAGGTAGAAATACTAAGAACAGCTGGAGAAGGATTTTTTTAATAACTTCTAGTTAACAATTTCCAACTAAATAGAAGAATTTCTTAAGGCCCTTCAATCGTGTTAGTACAGGAAGGTATGCAGTGGAAGACCTCCATCAACTCATCTATTTTGTTAAACTCATTCCCCGTTTAATATGATGAGGCCATAGAATGCCTGGAGAGCGTAGATGACTTTTTTAATTGGCTTCTGCTGATACAATGTACAATGTGTACAATTAATGATATATTCCGTAGATGAACTCTGCCCTTTAATTTCACGATAGAGCGGTTGCGAATTTTGAATAAATATCTTAAGAAAATGTAGACTTACATTTTTGAACTATCTTTTGGGTCTTTATCAGTATCTTCACTTGGCACAGGAGTAAGTTTCTGGGCTGACAAAGTGACGTTCGCGTTACAAGCTTCCCAGTCAATATTTTTTGCATTCGGGTCTCTAGTTTTATTTACTTCGTTACCCTGAAAATCACATTTAGAAAAGAACTATTATTCACTAAGTACTTAATTTTTCATATTTCACGATTATTATACGGAAAAAACTTGAAACGCTAAGCTAACGGATGTACTGAAACACAACATTGCAGTTTTACGTTCCTAAAATCAACTTTGCTTAAATATTAGCTTCTTATGCCACACAAGGTTAATTTATCGTGAATAAATGTCACAGATGGATATTTAACAAAACGATGAATACAGAGTAATCTATAAAGTCCAAATTTAAAAAAATGGTTATAGATAGAATCTATCGATAGTTTATTTTTATTAGAATCTAGTGAGTAAAGCTTGTAGTAAAGTTTGATGGATGAATTAGCATGAAAATGTAAGGACTCGAAAGATCCCGAATCTTATCAGAATTCTTATCTGTAATCTAATCTGACAAAAGAGCCAAGATAGGAAATGAATATCCGCCGTCATGAGTCTCCTGAGATGCTACTAAAAGAGCACTATCATCACAAATCAGATTTCGTCGTGTATCCTCATTTCTTTCAAACCTCCATAGCTATATTAAACATACATAATATAGGAAGAGTCCTATTGTAAATCAAACAGCGCATAATCGTCTGAGCATACATTGTCCTTTAACTCAAAACGGGCACAATTATTTATATCAGAGAAAGCCATAACAAATCTCATTTCTATGTCCACACAAAAATAAATAATTACAAAATACTTTGCACGGACATATACTAAAAGTCTTAACAAGAAATTACATCATTACAAGATTCAAGACATGTATGATAGTTTTGATGGAGAATGCAAACAATAAATGGAATTTACAGTTTTAACCTGGAATTGCTGAAAGAAAAAGGTTTTTCTCTCTTTATCTGTCAAGATTGAGTGTTTGTATAGAGTTCCAAATAGAAGAGACATGATTTGATCTAACGGGACTAAAATTTTCGGTGGTTTTCTCTCTGGGAGTTTGCATTTGCTGTAGTGAAAGACAACGTAAAACTTGTAATTCTCTGGATTGTTTCTGATTTTATTCTCCATGCAGCTCACCGCATTGGCTCCTGGAATGAAATCGTAAAAGTAAGTCGCATTTACAAAATGACAAAGTAGGGCAGAATGAAAGAAATGTTTACCCATTTGCATTGCGAAAGATAAGATATCCTGAAGAGCTTCTCGATGCTTGATAGCAGATGAGTGACATTTTGGATCACTATGTTTATCCACCACGCAGTCCACTCTGTCGTTGGTTGTTTTTTTATCATAATGTTTACAAAACTCCAGATTCAGGCGCTTTTTCTGGGACTGTAACCATTTAGCTGCCAATTTTTGGTACGGCGTTCGTCCATAAATGGCATAACGAGGTGTTTCCGGTTTCGACGTTTTTCGCTTGCTCACTGGCCTTTTCCGAGGAGCACTACTTTCGGCTTTGGACATACAGCTTGCACATTCTTCGTCGTGGAACGATGAACTGGCTGACATTGAGGTCATTGTATCCGAAAATTTTGCACCAGAAGCCTCCGTGTCAAAAATTTGCTTTACGGCTTGTATCAGCGCTTCATCACGACCCCATTGAGTATTCTGTTAAAAGCAGGAAATTGCGATACTAAAATGTTTTTCCTTATTGAATTAGAATAAATTGCTTTTTACCTCTGCCAATGACTCTGTTGATTCAATAATCGGCTTGTCTTTGCATAAAACTTGAATACAAACTTTTTCATCCCTATTTTTTGGATTCGTCAAACACACGTCTAATATTGGATCAAGATCCAGGATTCTGTTTTCCGATACTACAGGCGGTCCTAATTCATACTGCTCCATTTCGTCATTCCATACTGCCGTGTATGTCATTTTCACATTTTCCTCTAGTGGTCGATATGGAGGAAACAAACTACTTATTTTCAAAATATTTTGGATTGGCAGCCGCATCTCCTCGCTAAAAAATTAAACTGTTTTAGAGTATGCATATTATAAAGTAAATTGACATATCATGAAAACTTACAATTCGAATGGAAGTGACTTTGCTTCCCACAAATCTTTAACTACATTCATTTGCACAACCAACGCGTCGTATTTATCCGTAATATCCTTTGTACACATTTCACCTGGACGATTTGCATTGGTTTGTCGATTGTTTCGAACCTTGAGTATTAAAAATTAATTCCCATTCAAAACTTGCAAACTATTTATAATTTTATATAATTAAAATAGTTAAAGGTCACTCCAAAATAAATCTAATAAGAAATATTAATTCCATTTTCCAATATGCAAATATTTTACCGTGATAAAACTGACATTTAACTATTTCAGATTTAAAGGAAATAGAAACACATCAATTTTTATTTAATTGTTATCAATTTTTTCTTACGATATCGTAGCACAGTGTCCATGTTCCAATAATTTCTGGTCTTTGAAAAACAAATTCTTGGAAGAAATGTAACAAAAATACTTTGAAATAGAGACCATAATGTATTAGCTTCCAGTCAAAGCAAATGAACATTGGTTCCAATCTTTCTGCTACTTCTACAAACTTATCAGCACTTTCAAACAGATCTAAAAAATTTAATGCACAATGTTTAAAATTTGTTTATACTGAATGTTTGGTTTTTACAATTTAAACACTTTTTAACTTACAAGTTATGAAATGAATGGCAGCGTTGTAATTAATATCATAACCAACTATAAGAGACAATTTTTTTAATATTTCCCATGATATCGTCATTCCAGTTTCGTAAAGTTCTTTGAAAAATTTCTCGAAACGGAGTATCGTCAGTCTGTAATTAAAATATTATTAATTTTACCCAGTGATATCTCTCTGTTAATTTATATTACATGGATTTAATTTTCAAACAAACTTACGGTGGAACTATAGCTTCAAAGCCATCACTTAAATCGAAATAAACATTACTTTTCTGGAGAAAAGACGTTCTGATCTGAGAAATGATAATATTTAAAAGCCGATTCCTGATACAATCAATGGCCGAGTCTAGAACATGATCCAATGTCACTCCCTCGCTTTCCAGGATTTCACTGCATAGGCATACAATAACTTTAGAAAAATTTTGCTTTAACTGTGAATAGTGTAAAAATTCTAGCAGACTTACACGACTTTTCTGTTTGCAATACACAATCGACAAATACAAGATGGACCATCAAGATGACCATAAGATTCGCTAAAAGGATGAGGTGGGTCCACCTTAATAGCAAAAATATTTTCCCAAAATGAAATAAAACATGCTATGCAGAACTTACAGCATTTGATTACATGGAACGACTCCTACGAGGCAATCACTCCTAAAAGACTTTACTCCTAAAGGACTCCTACGGCCAGCTAATGCTATGTCCAGTGCAGCTTCATCATTATCATCATGAAATAACAGCTTAAGATTGTCTTATCAGTTAACTAACATTAAAGATACTGAAAATTAAACTGAATTGTAAACCAATCGGATAGCCACGATTAGATGTAATATAAAGGAGAACTCTAAAATAATTAAAAACAATCAGTTAATATAATGCATTGGAGGAAGAAGTACTTTTTAGGAGTCCTTTAGGAGTAAAGTCTTTTAGAGTGATGCCCTCCTAGGAATCGATCTCTGACAGCACTGCATTTTGCATAAGTTTTTATGCAAATTTTACATAAGAAACTTACATAAGGACCAAGTGCACAACTCTTAAAGTGCAGATAGTCGGGATAAGTTTGTATCCAAGTCTTGTATTGTTTAATTAAGTCTGATAATCGAAAAAGACAAGGTCTATCAAAAATAACGACATGTTCCATGAGTTTTGCCACTACGGGTTCCTCCGTCTTCCTTTCCTGCATAATCCTGTATAAGTAATGCCTTTCTGGCACACATGACTTTTCCCAGAGAACGGTTTCAGCTAAAAGAGAAATAATCATAAATACATTGACTAATGTACAAAATAATTTGCACCATGGCTAAATTATCATGATTTTATAAGGCTTAGGCTAAATCTATGAACTGTTACTCTTATTGGATGTCGATTGATCTGGTGGTTCTGACTTAGTTTCAGATTTGTCGCCGGCTAATTGTTTTTCGGTTGTGAAGAAGATTTCAATCCCATTATCCCCACTATCTGTATACTTGGTAATGGCTATATATTTATGCCCTTCATCGTTATAGATGGTATCCCGCTTTTCAATGAAAAGTTTGAATCCATCATCTCCAGCAATATCAGATTTCTGTGTTGATATTTTATACCGCTGCAGATCTGCTGTGTGGGTCCCTGAACTTTGACTCATGTTCACGTCTTGGCGTTAGTTGAACAATGCTAAAGTTCCGATTCCAGTTGCTCTTCAAAGCTAAAACACGGAAATGAAAATTAAAGCTTTGTTTGTTTATGTAGATGTACATTCAAATACATACATAGCTAGAAATGTCTATCACTCAAGCAATTTAATATATTCCTACATATTCCAACATAATTAAATCATTTCCAAGAGTATACATATTTCCGGTATTGGATTATAAGAACAAAGTTTATTCACTACTTTACTTCAACGAAAAAGCTTTTCCATTAAGAGGAATTTATTCCTATAAGACTACTCCAGAAAACAATTTTGTCAAAAACAGGAAATTGCTTAAAAGGGCTAAAAAATCTTGCTTTGTAGCCTTTTATTGGTAAAGTGGAATACCTGGATAGTAGCATCTAATCCATCATTGTGTATTTAGAGTCAAGATAGCCTTAACACTTGCTTGTGTATGTAATAATTAAAACAAGATTTAATTTGTTAGGTTAATAGAAACGTATCAACTGATATTATTTATAGTTTAATCTGTCAGTAACTACGTGTATTATGTCACAATATTTCAAATATTTATGTTTATGTATTTCTTGATTTGAATAGATGAATCAGATCGAAACAAAACTGCGAAACCATAAAGTGTGTATACTTGAGAGTAAAATAAGCAATAAAAATTTTTATGGCTATGTTATATTCCTTTTAGTTCACCTTATGAATTTCAATGCTAGTAATTTTATTTCTGTTCTACAAACAATCAAACAATTTCTCGCGGCACAGAGAAAACTTGGGATATTCTTTCAATTATTAAAATCCATTACCCAAATGATTTATGATTTCACAATCCAGAAAGTTAATACTGTCGACTCTGCATATTATTATGTAGTTAACTACCCGCAGTATAAATTGAGTATGGTCATAATTGAGACGTTATTACACCAAAGCCAATGAGATTTACTTCAACTGCATTAAGTTCGTATAAGTTTGTTTGTAGGTTTGTATTAAGTTCAGTGTTAATGTCAATTTCACATTATGATATCTGTTCAGTGTCATTGTCAACTTGTTTTAATGTCATTATAATGTATTCAGTTGCATATTTTGGCATACAATGTTGTGTGTATTCAGTTTACCATCAATTATTAATGATTGTTGAATATTGTGCAGTATTTGTTGAAATTATTTCAATGTGAAAACCCACCTTTCCTGATTTCTAATTTTTGGAATGATTTTAATTCGAATTAATCATTCTAAGTATTCTCTTTAGCTAAATTTTGCTGTGTGGATAAGACTCTTTGATCTTTAATCGTCCTTTCTTTTATCTGTTCAGCAGAATGAGCTTATAAGAACCTTTGGTCGTAAAATAGAATGAGCGGTTGGTTGTCGTACGTGCACTAATCACGGAATTAGATTCGAACAAGGGAAATAAAGAATTGTGTGGCAATACTGTCACTTAACGAGACAAATTTTCACGATTTTCACAATGAATATGTGCTGTTGACAACACAACTTTCAAATACACTCGACTGAATCGCGAATTGAATGAACGAGCTCCTTCTTGAACATTTGTGAATGACAGTCGCAGAATGGTCAACTGGGAAGCCAGTTGACTACGAAGAGTGTTGTCTGTGATATGAATGCAGGTAGGCAATGTCACATCGTGAGTTGGGGTTGCACTTTGTGACTATGTATGTGGAGGTGGCTCTACAATGTACCTATAGAAAACCCAACCACATAGAAGAACGACACCGAGGTTGTACGTTTGCTTCATTTCTAAGATAATACCTATAGTAAATGTATCCAACTGCTCGAGTAAAAGAAAATTTAGCCGCAGGCATTTTTACAACCAGATGAATAATCCTAATCCTATAAGGCGCATGTAATATATGGTGCCTATAAATCCCTCGGCTAGATTTAGGCTGAGGGATCTCGTTGCCCCAATTGCCCCCGTTGCCCCCTCCCCTGTTGCCCCAAATTTGGCCACTTAACCTATTACCTTAATAAATTTACCCCGTTGCCCCAAGTGATTCTAATGTGCCTACCTAAATTATTGAATTCGTTGCCCCATTATATTGCAGACGTTGTCCCAATATATTAAAATTAAATTCGTTGCTCCATTTGCCCCAAACATAATAAAAAGCGAGATGGATCAAGTTTAATTGTCCCTAACTAAACTAGAAGCACAAAATTTTTTTTTAATGCAACAGGATTTAGTGTTCTATCACTCCTTTAATAACGCTTGGGACAACGGGGGCAACGAATGTAATATATTGTGACAACGACTGCAATATAATGGGGCAACGAATTCAATAGATTAGGTAGGCACATTAGAATCGCTTGGGGCAACGGGGTAAATTTATTAAGGTAATAGGTTAAGTGGCAAAACTTGGGGCAATAGGGGCAAGAGATCCCGCTGCCTAAATCCAACCAATCCCTCCACTCTCGCATTATTATTTTAACCATTATACACACCTATTATAGGATTGGCTATTTGGAAATTTTTCTCAAAAATTAAACTCTGAGACATGTGCCGAATTTTTTTGCTATTTCTCGATTTCGAAGAAAATTCTTTCCATATATTTTTTAATGAAATTTCCTTTCTTTTTTTAATTTCCGTTGAAAGAAACTTTCCGTTTGTACCAATTTGGCATAAAATCTTTCGATTTTCGAAAATTCCTTTTTAATCAATTTTGGAAAGAAATTTCTGCAGAAAGATTTTTTAATTTAGTGGCATCACTTTTTTGTGTATTTCGTGATATAATGGTCATAATTTCATAAGTCGGATCTATCTACATTTAATTTAACCGAATCAAATGAACTGGAGTACAACCTTATTTGGTAGAATTGTTACCTATTCAAAGATTTGTTATTCTCCTAACAGACATTCAGTAAGACCGAAACTGCACTCAGAAAATGTCTCTTGCACACTTGATTCCATGCAGGCTCTATAGCACGAAAGTATGAACCCAACCTTTTTCTTTCCGCCTCTACACAATACAGGGTATAACAGAAATATTATTAACAACTTCTTTTCATTTCAAGTTAAATATCTCATAACTGTCAATGTCAAGTTACAGATTATTCACAATTTCAAGAATCTGCAGATTACTTGTAAATCGTTAGAAACTGCAATTCATAATATTAACAAGTAATGGTCAATTGAGTAATAAAATAAACCAGGACAGGGTTAAGGGCTAAGTTATTATTATTCTTATTATTATTAATAGGTTACACTTGCATATAAGTTATATTATGGTATAATGATGAAGATGTTATTTTCTGTAAGTGTTTAACCGCGAATTAATTTGGTTTTTTCTAAAAAGTAAATTCAGAACCTTTCCACAAATTATCATATTGGCTCAAATTTTTGTTGAAGTACACCAGGAAGTTATATTATTAGCCTTTGTAAATTCCCTTTTAGTGTCAAAAAACATTTATAATTGAAACATGTCCTTGACTACCACAAATCTTTGTGTTATACCCTGTACATAAATAACCGTTAATCGGGTAAATAGTCTCATCCTCATCCTCCTTCATTCACCTAGTCTCAAATTTGTTAGCAATATTGCAAATTATTATTACGAATTGACTTGCCTTGCGTGGAATTGGCATTCGATGCGACGATGCAAGGAGAGAGTAAGAACAAGTGGCAGTACAATATGAGAAAATGTTAAAGTTCTGACTTTCTCTAAATTAGTATACATTTGAAGGACACTTCAAAGATCACTATAACTTTACGAATAGGATACCTACTACGTTTTAAGCACGTGTGCTCAAGGGCATATCCAGAACACAAAAATGGAGAGTGCTTGAACATGGAAAAAGAATTCTTATGCATAAAATGCTTTTTATTAAATTTTGAGAAACTATTTAGGGCGCTTTTGGGAAATTAAGAGAGTATTAAACCCTAGCACCCCCTAAATACGTCCTTGCTTGTGCCACTGGCTACTGCATGCCTATTATTTGTTTTAAATAAAACATGCTTTCAATGAGAATCAATTGAAATGGCAAAAAAGCTACATCTTTCAAATTTTTGCATGGATAATTGTTTTTTTACTATTACAATAAATAATCATAATATTTTTTATATAATAGTAAGAAAGTTAAATGTGATTGTAAAAATGATTTTATGTTTAGTACATGCATAATATACTTAAATGTGAGAACGCCTACCATTTCACCAGACAATATTTTTCCAGCCAAACTCTCATTGTCAATCTCATGGAAGCGTGGGTGTTTAATTCTCCATTTCCAGGAGACTTAGGTCACCTTCAAAATCTCAAGGAGACTAGGAGGGTTGTACCAATGATTATTTTCTTCAACTCAGTTTCTATGAATCTTCATCGTACAATAGAGATAAGTATATACTTCAGCTTTGTGTCCTTCTATTTATAATTTTATATAACTCATATCAGAAATATGCTTGCAAATTATATTATTATCAAAAGTTCCAGTATGTAAAGTTGCTCGTGTGGTTAAAATTAAAAGAAATTTATTCTTATTGATCAAATTCGATTGATGTTATTCAAAGGCTGACAAATAATCACTATTCAGTAAATAATACTTAGTGGTACTTTTTGTAAGTTATGCATGAATGATATTTTGTATTGTGGGCTTCAATCTGAGTTTTGAGTTACAACAAACATTATCTATCTGTCTATATGAAGCTTATTCAAAAAAGATCCTTTTCCATTTGTTGCAAAATAACATCTTTGTAAAGACTCAGTTAAATTTGGCAGACAAGGATTACAAAACTAAACAGTTCGAGAGAAAAGTAAATTATCTTTGCTTGGGTCTATTAAAACTGCATATAGTATTAGGATCCTTTCATGAAAGATCATCAAAGAAATGAATTACAGCATTATATCGTTGTATAGAAGAGTCAGACAGTCAGAAAGGATTAGTCTTTTACAGATTTAGGTTTTTTGAATCTGGAAACTGATTCTGCTGAATTCACAATGTGGGCGTTTGTTGTGCAAGAAGCATTTTCACTGCATTCCCCTGATCAGAGATGACAAAGTGAAAAGCTGATTTTCATTTCAGTAAGCCTTTCATCTTCCTTCTTTCTGTATAATATTTTTGGAGTCACTTTCTAATTCTATCTGATATGCTAAAATGATTTTACTCAATAATTATAGAGTTATTTGCTGACTTACTTTCACATAATCACAATAGCTCATTTATTTGTGTCTGAGACTAAGTTATAGCTCTAGCATAATATAAGCTTATAAAATCAGGAAATCAGTTCAATTTATTATTTTGAAAATTTCTAACATACAGATGGAAACTATAACTACAAACACTATGTCTAGCCTTTTGGTCATATCATGGTCATATCCTATGTTGTTATTTTGAGTCAAAATCATAAAACGAAGACTATGAAATAATTTATCTAAAAACAAACATCAGACTTCTACGTTGCATGAAATGCAATCAAATACCATATTTTCGATATGCAATAGTAAACTTTCGTAATTTATTTTGATTAACCCATTTACAGTTTGTGCTTTTACGTTACTTTTATTTTAGTAATAGTATACTTTTATTTTTGTACCCTTTAATTAGAGGATGATTACTAAATGATTGCTTTGTATGAATACATGTAGGTACCCAGGGATTATATATCTAGTATTGTACTGGCTAAATAGGTTGGGGAATCGATTTCATATTCCCCCAAAATTTGCGGCGTATCGTTTCAGTACTGTAATTTATTCAGGATAAATCGGCTTTTAGTAACTATAGTAAGTTACACGGAAAAGTGAACACAAAATTTGCGCGAAAATCATATCGATTCCCCAACCTATTTAGCCAGAGTTTTATAAGTATTATATACAGACACAACATTTTTAATTTACAAACACAAAGATTAAAGAAGTACATAAAATGGCTCTTATGAGATTGAAATTAATTTACAAATCCCATCTAGTAATGTAAATTTAATTGATAAAAATATTTACACCTTTCTCCGGACACTTTATAATCATTCCAAATGCATTACAATACATTGCATCTATTTCTCGTAGCACAGGTCAGCATGAAAATCACTCTTTTACATTCTGCACAATATGACATGTCTAAGGAAGTATAAGTATTACATCAGGTTTACCCCTTTACATTTCTACCAGGAATTTAATTTCATGATTACAGACCTTTTTATCACAGACATATTTTTGTTTCGCTTTCTTATCTTCACAAAATAAGCTACATGTTCCACGAAAATGACGTATGCCTTATAATACTGTTAAATTTCTTGACGCATCAGTTTCTTGCGCTCCAAATCTTGCTCGTCCTTTTCTTTCGGTATCATTAATTTCTTTTGTCACCAAAGGATATCTATTTGTCAGAGATTCTACTTCAGATATATTTGATGCTAAGTCATCATCCTCTTTAAACCGACTATTAGAACGATAAGTATTCCTTCTTGATCTGTTAGGTGGATTTCTTGTTCCGCCATTACGAATGGATCGTCCTTCGTGCAATCGGCATGATGCTCTATTCTATACAATACAAACAGATAAAATCAATTAGCAAAACAACTTTTCAATCTTAATGCTATTTCATTTGCGAAATGATAGGATAGAGACTCAGAATGTAATTGATACAAGAATTTAAACCATTTTGATATTCATTTATAGTTCAACGTTCAGGTCAATGTCCAAATGGGTTCAGGACACTTTAAAGTTTTATTCAGTCAAAATTATTGGTGATCTATTGATACATATCTATGTCTACTGATTTTAATCTTTATTGAAGGGATTGTTGGGATTTTGACACTTGAATAAAGCTAGAATAATTTATTTATATCTAAACACATTCATATGTGCAAGTAATGAAATTACCTCAGAGCGATTATGGTCGACCTCAAAGACTTCAGAACAAGGTGAATCCGATTGTTGTTTATAGCAAATACGTAGACAATGTAAACGCGTTCTGAACTCCCTCTGGAATTTGTCCTAAATAGAATTTAAAAAAATACATTGTACTCTACTGAAAAGGCTGCACAGTCGATTCAATGGAAATATGATGAGATATTTGTTCCATACAATTTATTCTGTTGATTTTCAAAAATTACTTGCAAATATTATACAGTTTCATACTAGGTAATGATTATTAAAACTAATATTTTTTGCTTCATCAAGGTAGTTAATGTAGTCTTAACTGCATGAACTCTGCAAAATATATTTATAATTGATAGCATACTACCCAGGTTAATAGGGGGAAAATAATACACATCATTTTGTTATTTTAAACATTGTGCATTGTTTGTCCTGGAGCAAAATACAATTTGTTGCTTAAATATATTTGGCTTTAATGCTATTATATTCAGTAAAGTAGCTATTGCCTGCTATTACATAACAATAATTCGGAGAACAATTCTCATGCTTGCGAATTATTTGCATTTGTGAGAGAACAATGTTTTCTTTCTGACTTCTGTATGCTCGTGTTTGACAAACAGCATCCGCTGTCCTTGATAGCTGACGTCAACATTTATTAACCATTCATGAAATCAAACATTTATATTCGTAGTTTAGAATATTTTCAACGAAATAAAAAATAAACTAATTAGTATGGAATTGAAACCTGTATTACGGCTTCAATGTTGGTATGCCTCAGGATATACCGACCAATACCTACATCTACTCCAATTCCAAAAGTAGAATAAATGAATGAACTCTCGGAGGAATTATTTACATGACCAGCGATATTTGACCCTACGGCTGTCATTGGTCACCAGCAAAGGTTATTGTTTGTTAGGAACGCGTTCGCGTTTTATTAAAGGAGACTAATATTACAGCTTGTTGGAACTTGCTATCTAGGATCTATTTTTTTAGCATGATTTGAAGCAGATTCCGTTTGAGCACCTATAAAATCTAGTCTTTGATATTTCTCTTGAATGTGACTGAAATATTGAATTTTCGAATCAGAATTGCTTTTGAAACCTTTTGAGTTGCAAATTCAGAACTAGCGACGGAGAAAAACCTAATCTAACCATACATGAAAAGAGTTCTCATCAGGCATCGAAAAAATTTAATTTCTAGTGTAAAAGGCTCGGCCCACTTCGTAATTTCCACACTTTAGCCTACAAGCCAAGCCCACTCCGGGGGGCGGGGCATTCTAATGGCTGACAACATCTAAGTTCTGCCTACTTTGGGGGCGAGGCATAGGATGGGCGGGGCGAAGCTTGATTTCCACAGCAACTAGATGTCTGGGAATTTAGTACTGTCTTTATAAAAATCCGAATAATGACCTCCAGTAACACCATTGTTGACAAATATTTTTTGAGTGCTATACTTCACACCAAATAACAGAAAACATACAGTCTTTGGCGTCACATTTGACTGTAATCGCAGCAACATTATTTATTAAACCAAAATAAAATAAATATTGGTGAAAAAATATTTGTTATGGGCGGAGCTAAATGGGGTTACTAGAGGTCCCCATTCGGATTTTTATAAAGCTAGACAATATGTACACTTTCTTCAGAAAGTGAAATAGAAATATTATTCCTGATGTTTATTATATAAAGATGACAGAGTTGCTTGACTTTTCAGTATTGCCATATTAACACAAACTTATAGTATCATCTACAGAAACAGAACTACTATATGATGTAGAGGTATACTACCTGCTAACTCAGGTCGACATTAGAAGCTAAATACCTACTACCTACATTTGGTTAGGTTTTGATTTGCCGAAGCAGAGTCAGTTACTCCGTTTATAAGTTACTCTCAGAGTCTGAACGAAATTCTCGAATTCCCCGAGATTTATCTCTACTTACTACTACTACTACTACTTTTCACCAATGGCGATACCATTATTTATGCCAGGTACAAAATAAGGGAATATACAATTTCACTCACGTTATATATGGCGTAGATGAAAAAGTTGCAACCACTGCTGCTCATAGCCAACCAATGGACGCTGAACCATATTACATTGATGTATTGGTACCTGAAAATAATTTTAAATGTTATAAAATTCTGGTATCTCGAATGGTGATTATTTTGAAGTATGTAAGTATCAGTTTTAGAGTTAAAACAGTTGGAATGTAAAGTGAATCTCAGAAAAATACAATATTTAATTACATATTACAGTCGGATTACAAATACGACATAATAACACAAATACGTTAGTAAAAAATAAAAAACGCAATAAATTGACTTACTTTCTCTTTATTTACACAAACTTACTTACGTTTACCTAACTCCTATGCTAATTTTGACTGACTGCCGACAGTGATGAAATTTATTAGGTATATAATACTAAGTATGTAAATAAGTAACATTAAAACCAATAATTAAATGATAAATAATAAATAGAAAAGTAACTAATACACAGATAGACAATTAAGTAATAAATTAATATAAATAAGATCTACTGATAGAAAATTTTAAATCAAATTCGTTAAATAAAAAAGCAATCACTCCATTCCAGAGCGTTAATAAAGTGCAATTCGGTAAAACAAGGCATTCAAATGCTTAGAAATCCCCGAGAGAAAAGATGAGTCATTATTAAGTAAATAAGAAAAATATCTTACTGGTTTATGGCTTCAATGAAGTTCTGCAACAAGTTGTACATTTGAAACGGCAACCAGCAAATAGCAAATAGAAGAACGACCACCACCAGCATTTTTATAACCTGTTCAACGTTGTAAAAAAAATGAAAATAGATTTGCTCATTTCGCAGGTAGGAAAGTAGAAAGCCAAGCAAATGGAGGAGAAAATTGGAAATAAAAAAAATAATTGACAATAGACAGCTATCCAGAAGATATAAATATTAGAGCTTATCTTCAATCTACTATTATCATCCATTTTTATTTTCGAGTATTAAATAATAAACTATGCTCTAAATTATTTTCTTGCAGGCTACTACACATTTACTACGGCATATTTTCGATTTAATGGTTTTATACTTGAAACAAAGTAATGTAAAGGAAAATCAAAAAATTATATGATATTATTATATGACATTTTGCTAAACAAATTGAAAATTGAATTCATTTCAATTAATAAGAAGGAAAATCATTAGTAGATATATTTTCATGAATTCCAAGAGAGAATTTATTTTATATATTTATAGCCAAAAATATTTTTCCCTTAAATTAGAAATATACGTGAGGGGTTTCTCGGTATTTAGGGTAATACTCCCAATTGCTCATTGTTCAGGTTTGTAGTCACCTTTAATCATTTCTGAAGGAATTTACAAGTAGGTACTAACCTTCTTTTTATTACGGAGAATTGCAGCATCTCTTGTATCCTCGGCATTCCCAGGTGCTGTAGCTCCCCAAAGACGATGAGACATTCTCACGTACGCAGCAGTAATTATTAGTAGTGGAAGGAAGTACTGGATGATTACCAGAGCGAGCATATAATATTTTCTAAATGTGTCAGACAGTCCAATATTTTGGCAAAATGGCTTTGGAGTCCCTTTATCTGTTTTGGTAATGACCCTGTTTTAAAAGGCAAAGGATAAAATTACTCCGTCTATTAGAGAGTCTTGAGAATAAATGTGAAAGTTTATGGCTTATAATTTAGAAAATAAAATCAGTCTTAATAAAGTAGATGAATATAGTACATATTTATAGACATTAGCCATAGGCCAATTAAAATCCGTAAAAACTCGTTATCTCCAGTTCCTGCACCGAGAACATCCTTTTACGTTTTGTATCTATTTTATCCATTAAATGAAATTGTAAATGTCGCCGATAACATTTTAATCTGCATATCTCTGACATATATCTTTCATAAATAACATTCCTACGTTTGGAATAGCTTGCTGTGTATTATGTTTGCATTCACTATCCCACATGTAAATAAACACATTTGCTCTGTTTATTTTTCGTACAGTGTTAGTGAGAGCAATTTGAAAGGTGGAATTGGAATTATAGGCTCCCCAACGTTCCAAAGCAATGAATACACAAAGTAGCTGACAAAGCTCTGCGGCTGGCGTCTCTGCCTAGGGTTATTGGGACATTTTAATATGAAAATAGAATGCATACTGTTATCGAGAAACTACGAATCTGTACTTCAAAATGTGTTGTTTGAGTCAATTATTTTTTCCAATTTCCAACCCGACCTTAGATATCAACCGAAGCTAAATGCGTGCCAAAAATAGCATAAGAGTTAGAAATGACGAAATCATCTAGTTTTACTTTTTATTTATATACCATAGATAGAAAATTTTTAAAGCTCTAGCGACACTAGCTAGTAATGTAATTTTATTATTGTAATAGGATGTAATAGGATGACCTTGACAAGTATTCTGTACACTGTATATACAGAGGTGCTATATATCTTTAATAAGTTTTTAATATTATACCATATTATACTATGAAATATTGGCTAGGTTTTAGTTGTACCTACCCTAGTAGTTGCTTTTACTTAAAATACAATTGGACTAGGCATTCAAGGAGCATAGAATTATTCTGATCTGGAGCAGATTATATTTTATACAGACGTTTGTATTAAGATATTTCAATAGAGTAGTTACCGCTAATTAATATGTAACGGCTGTGGCGGGTAGAAACAACTCTACCGAAACGGTTCGCACCGGCGAGACAAATATAATCCTGCCAACGGGTTAGAAGAACACTCGTGAGTAATAAGATTGACTCTATAAGCTCCCTTTGTTACCTAAGTAGTATGCCAGGAATTCTTCTTCAATTGATGAGATGAATAAAGCATATTACATTACATGTAAGGAGATTTTAGATTGGCTTAGTGCAGAAACCGCGACTACGGGAGACACAGCCTGAAGGAAACCGCAAAAATAATCCGATTATCAATTATAGGGCTGCCTGGGTGTCGTAGATATACATTTTGTACAGCATTCTACTGCTCTAAATATACAGTTAGGAAGGATCTATTGATTTTCTCTATTAACTACCTTTTTCCTGAATAGTCTTCACTCACAAGAAGAAATTAGGTGAAAATAAAACGGCAAGTAAATAAAAGGAACAAACACAGGATGTACATCCGCTTGGGTTTTGTGGCTAAAAGAAAAATTTAGAAGGACATGGATTTGAGGAAGCCATACATCTACCCACACACTGCTCAAAGCTAGGACTTTATAGCTTTTGATGGAGTGACGTTAAATGAACTTGCCCAACGCAGAATTTCAGTGCGGAATTTTATTTCTATTATCTATCTTCCTATGAGCAATATACTCCATGCATATACATACATACTACATACACTATATTGCATTTCTCAGAAGAATTTCCACCAACTCGAAATAGTTGAGTGAAAAGTTGATCATCTGCACTGTACATAGAAACTTGACGACGTTCCTTTTCTACCGCTTTCTTTGTGATCATAGTGAGTGATCAAACTTAGCACGTACCTGTCAGTAACTAACTGATTTCATGGCATTCGAGACGGAGAACAATTCCTGAGGATATAGGTTGGTATTGTGCGTGTTTAAACATGGTCATTACTTATAATATTCTCCCTTGCTACACCATTCCTCCGACTAGTAATCAGCAAGCCTTTTCCGACAATTTGTAGAGAATCTTTTGTGAATCCAATGAGCCGCAAGAATTTAAAATCGGTGAACCTTAAGTGGGCGAAATTTGTTTTTGAAATTTTCAAATATTTCAACTCTGACTTGGATGAAAATTGACTAGAAGAATTTTCAATTGTCCTCATTCGTCTAAACCCAACATCTAAGCTTCTAATAATGGTAGCTTAATTGTTTACACAATATCTGATACAGATGGAAATTCAAAATGCAATTTTGATTTACTAATACTAAGGGTAGGATTAATAATAAAAACTTAAACTTATTAGTCACAGACTAAAATACCTAGTTTATAAGTAAGACTTAACTTACTCTGTATTAAGACATCCAGAAACCAGTAAATTCGCATTACCGCTAACCGGGAAATTCGGTAACAAATTACCGGAAATTTACCGAAAGTATTTTACACATTAAAAGCCATATACATCAATCTGTGATGGTTTATAAATACCTAAAATAAATGGCTGTCTTTAGCAGTCATTCGAGCAAGGGTTTTTCTCAAACGATTTGGCATTTAAAAAAACCATTTCTCTTTTTTGAATAAACAACAATTTTCATCTTTTCGAGAAAAACGCATGTCTCTTTGACATTTACCGTAGTATTGTGTAGTAAGGGTAGAAGCCAAAGTATGGAAAACTAATGATACATATTTGTTTAAAGGGAATGAACTTAGATTTAGATGTAAGGTTATTACTACTACTCAAAAATATTAAAACCCCAAAGCTTTTTGCGCCATATTTTAACCAATACAATTGGTAAGCAACTTTGTTCAAATTCCAGGATATGCGCCTGCCTTAAGGGTGTTAAATATGAATTCACACTTATTCAATTTTACACATCCTATTTTCCATGTAATTGCCCAAAAATATGTTTTATTTTGCAATGCATGCAAATCGGCAATAGATTCCGTCCCTAACTTAAATTTTGTTGCTCCTTTGCTTCGAAATTTTTTCTATATTTCCTTTTCTTGGTTTCAAAAATTACAAATAATACAAATCTTTTGCATATTTTTGCTGTTGAGACTTATGTAACGTTATAACTTTGTGTCAGCGAATTGAACTACTGATGAATTTGATTTCACTGGCTCTCTAAATGTCAGCGAAATTAATTAGGCTATTAATAAGTGACATGCTTATTACCGGTTAAGACTGGGATTTGTCGGTAAATGGTTACCTGTAACGACGGGAATTACTGTTCGGTAAATTATCGTTTTGGATACCCTACTCTTTATTAGTGTCGATAATAAAAATATCAAGCTGGCCAAAATTAGCATAGCTAACAATAAAAAAATAGATGAAAATATCCGTGAGCTGTCATTGGAATTGATTAGACGTATTCTTATAAAATGGCTCACTGTAAGCTATAAAATTGGAGAAGTCAGAGCAACTAAATATTCATTATTTATGGCTTGTCCTATATTTGTCAATGGCAACTACAACTTAATTGAAGACTGAGATGAAAACTCTGACAAAATACGTTGAAATTATACGATATAAGTCCACTCCTGACCAACCTTAATTTTTTGTTTCTTACTAAAATTAAGCATTATCATCACTTATCATTTACTAAATATCTTTATTGATATTAATTCGTAAGTATAATCCCAGTATTGAGCTAATCTTTAAAAAATTTGTAGGTCTTACCTAGAATTTTCATAATCGATGCGAAAAGTACAAATCATAGCCTTTGCTATGACTTTAAGTAACTATTGCCAATACAACCATTAGTTCTTAAAATTCTACTTGATACTTAAATTAACAACCCTGCTCTCACTGCTCACTGCATTGTACTGTTTCTATATACCCTCTTTTTGTTAAAAGAAATAGCGTAGAAGATTTAGAATTTTATAAGCGACGTTATTGCAATTTGTCATGACATTTAATAACAGTGAATTACTTATTTTTGGCACCCGCAGGCATTCCTGTTCTGTACAAAGGTACCTCAATATATATTTTAATTAAAGCATACAACTCCTTGAACTATGAATTGAGTTTGTAACTATCAAACAATTTGCGTGTCTTTGTATTTTAGGAGAAAGTAACAATAAAAGTTTCGCCTTTTCTTTTAACACTTGAAAATTGTCGTGCATTACCTGGAGCACAATTTTGGCTTTATTTGTAGCTTTGATAATGAAAAACCATTAAATTGTAGCCGCACGAGTTAGTATTTACACAAGAGGTATTTACAGTCTTAAAATTAGATGTGGGATGTGGTGATGGAGTACATAAAAACGTGTGTGTGTGCCAACACTGCAGAATATTGCATTGTATGTCTGTACTGTACTGCACCGCATCACGTCGTGCTACGTTTTTCTGGAGAGAAGCTCATTTTCAGTCCATAGGGATTTTTTGCTTCAATTTGGAGACCATCTGTTGTTTATACTGATGAAGATAGAGTAATACTAGTTGGTGCTTGAAAAGGGAATTGTATTTCTTGGTTAAATTTGAATTCGATCAGAACTGCAACAATTAATTGTTTGGAGTCCTACATAGTCATATTATTTCATTAGACTATGTAGGACTTTCACTGCGGATTTCTATTACCGTATGCAATTTCTAATTCTCATTTCATGAATCTACCTATTTTCACTGCATGAAATTGCGATTATAGAATGTGAAACTGGTTTAATTTAAGCAAGCTTTCTTGACAAATGTCTAAAACAGCATTCTGAGCTAGTTCTAATTGCATAATCAGCTACAATGGTAAACTGTAGCTGAATAAATTGAAGAAAATTATCCTTTGGTGAAAATTATGATTATTTTACGGGAAGAGAAAGCTTCTTTGTCTTGTCTGTGTATCTATGTAGAGCCATACTGTATTTTAGTAGAGAAGTAATCTCACTCAACTCCTTGTCGTAGTAGTAGTGTCCTTTCGTTGAAACAATGGAAAACTTCACCAAGAACTCGTGTGTTGCAACTGTCTCTCTTGTTGTGAATTACAAGTGTTTTATTTTCTAACTGCATGCGACTGGATGGAGCGTAGTATATTGCAATTAACTTGGCTTCGCTGAACTTCAAGTTGTGTGGATGTCCTATTGTAATGTACATAATAGCTCAGGATAATGGAACTAATGGAAGTTGCATTAGGATAGGACATCGCCTGTGGCAACAAACCAACTCTAAATGAGTGTGCAATACTTTCACCAATTTTCACTTTAGAAAGTGCAATACGGTAGCCGTAGTAACACTCAGTCCCATTTTAATTGTTTCTCACATATATGTACTGTCACCCTACTTAAAACAAATATAAAAAGCCATAACATGTTACTGGAAAATATAAATGACATTGAGATTATTGACTATTCAAATGGTATGTAAACCACTAGAGTTATCTTAGAAGTATTGGTATTTAAAAATGGAGTTTACATTCTTACAATTCCATTCCGACACGACAGAGCTCCTTCATAGAATATTAACGCTCTGTTCTAAGCCATTTTTTTAGGCCTTGAATGAATAGCCCAACTGAGTACAATAAATTCGCATCTATGAGGATGATAGTCGGTCCATATTTTACTCTTGCCAATCCTATCCACTTTATAGATTCATTTTGGTAAAACTTGGTCCATAAATTATATTTCCGCAACATTACTTTTAGATATTTTTATTATACATTTGCTAGATCTTAATCTTTAAACCTCTAAAGGAAATTGACAGTAATAACTCTCTAGATAGCTTCATAGTACATAGCTACCCATTATATTATGACTTTATCATTCATATCAATATTAAGCATAAAACTTGGTAAACGAAGCCAATTTCTTCTTATTATTTCGAATCAAAGTCCTTAACTGACACTCGATACTTTCTATTATCAGGCTAGATATTTCTTCGCATGTGACGTCGTCAATCCTTATACAAATCGCTAGTCACATGGGAGCTACAAAGCAATAATACGAAGGATTTATGTACAAAGAAAGATGTATTCTTCTAATACGACTCCTTTTGATTCGATATTTATATGTATGGCAGGTTTGAATTGTGTAAAGTAGTATAATATTGATTGGAGGTCCAACTCTTTAGCGATACAAAATTATAGACCTCAGTTTGTGGGTGAGAATAGAAAACTCAAAGGAAATGAAAGTCGACTAATCAGTTATTCTCTTCACATGTACTTTCGGAGACGATAAGATCGAGTCACGTTTTCTTTAATAGAAACAAGAGCTGGTAAAAGATTGAAAACGTGTTGTTTCCACTTTTCTTCCGACCACTGTTGCAAAGCATTAGAACTCCATGCAAAATAATATACGAAATAATGGTAATCGTTTTCACTGAGCTGAAAACATGGTTTGATGTGGAAATGGAAAGAATCCGTCCTAAATTTCAATAATATTATACTCTGTCACTATATCTTCTCCACTTACGAGTTAACAGAAACATAAGTGAGAACTAGAAAGAACTCATTTAACTCAAACGGCCCATTTTCTTAGAATAAAAGATGTACACAGAGTAGCTCGTTGAAATAGATTCTATTGAAATTGAAAACATTTTATGGATTCTCCCGGTATTCACCGGTTTAATTTCTAGCTCAGCATCAGAGATCTCTGGATCAACCTTAGAGAAGGAAATTACTTAGTTTTATTAGCAAGACTCTGCTACATGTCCGCGAAGTGTGTTAGAAGATGGGAATGTATTTAAATATTATACACATGATTTAACATAAGGTTCTTCGGTATGCTTTGAGCAAAGAGTATATTGTAAAAATTAAATCCAGAAATTAAAATGCCAAATATACTTATAATGTTCATCCCTACAGCATGCTAACGTCTGTTATTATAACTTTACAATGTTATTACATATTTTCATCTGAAAATGCATCTCACTTCAAAGTACCTTAAGAGTACCTTCAAGGACTAGAAAGGAATCATAATAATCGTAATTACATTTTACATATTAAAAAATATGCCAAAACCAACATTTGTATGAAGTGTGTGCAATCATGTCAGGGAAGTACAGTACTTTAATAATGTTTTGCAGTAATGGACTTTTCTAGAAAATCCTCCTTGAGAGTAAGGACTGCATATTTATTATTATTTATAATTGAACCTGATACTCTGCAAAAGACGGCTTTGAGACAGTCCTCGAAACAGAAGCCTGAACAATAGCCTATGCTAGATAGAATGCGATGCAGAAAATCGACAATTAACGTAATGAAGACATTAAAAGGACTAACCACATAGCCTAGTAGAAATGTGCATGGATAATGAGATGAAATTAAACTTTTAATGAGGTCAGTCGGCTTGTTCTAACCCAACTTGAAGTGGAAGCCACAAAACGAAATAAATCTAGCACTCAAAAGTTATTACAACACTTTCACCAAACCAAAGTAAAGCTTAACCAGTGTGCAGAATTTATTAAATACATACTTTTTGACAACTTGAACACAATACATAACATAATTCCAAGTGGTGACATCAAACGTTTTATCAGAACTTTGTCAGAGCTTTATCAGAGTTTCGAAATTTACGGGGGTTGAGTGAGGAGGACGTGAAAAAGGCCTAGCTAGTCCCGAAATCTCAAAAAAGACTGAAACTACGCGCCCGTACGGGCACCAGCGACAGGGAATCCCATGCAACCCTCTAATGTATAGATTTAAATAGATACAGGTAACCTAGAGCATAAAATGCACTTCACATCCTGGCCTATTGTGTCCGAATTCCTAATAAAATATTTACACTATAAGCAGAAAGTACAAAAGCAACAGACTGAAAGGCATAGGAATGAAAATTGATAATATGGTTACATTTATTATGACAAAAGCCACAGAAAGTTCTACTTTTGTCATCCAACCCCAACTAAGACGTGAGTTGGGTGATCGCAGTCGAATTTATAAATGTTCAGATCAGCCAACCAAAATAATGCAATGTCAACCATTCCTAGAGTTTTTGCTAATATTTCTTAGGGAATTTTTTTTGGTCTTGGATAGACGATAAAGGTAATCGGTAAGTGAAATGCTTGGCAAACCCCTGATAAGCCCAAATTCTAACCTATGTAATTTTCAACAAAAAACTTTTCCTTTTGAGGTAAAAGATTTTGAAAGGTAGGATAAGTCTCACTTTCAAAACCATTCAAAAATTAAAAACGAAATCAATTATTGAGCATTATAAACAACAATATTCCGAGGTCGACAAGTTATTGTACACCAAATAAGTATATTATTACTTTCCGATGTTTTTCAAATTATTGTCACTCCAGAGTACTGACAATGATTTTTTCATGAACGTTTTGTTTTGTTCCAATTACTTTCCCTTGAAAAAATATATAACGGAATGGCATCTGGAGGCCATTTCGTTGGGTCTAAATAGCTAATACATTGTGATGTAAAATTTTTTAAATCAGAGCAGTACTTAAACAAATAAACTTCTACTGGAGATACTTGATGAGAAATTGTACAATTTCAGTCAGTCACAGTTGGCTGACTGAGTCTAGCTTTCGTGTTATTCATTATCCTATTCATCATTGTAATCCATTAGCATAATGGCTGTGACTACAATACATACCACTAATTAACTGCTAATCAGAAACTACTTACATGTAAATGTATATAACAAATAAATATTCCGGAATTATATAAGTTGTAGTTCTGTAGAATATACAAAATGTAGTAAAGATACAAGTTAAGCCCTTGAGGCTTTAAAGCTACAAAGTGAAAGTTTCTAAGGAATCTTTACTCTATATGTTGGCACTTGAGATTGCGAGGCTTTACTCCTGATCACGATGTCTAGATGTACATGTAGACTGCATTCTCTCGAATCATTTTAACAGAAAATAGATCGATCCTTATTTCGAACGTGTAGGTATTACAATTTTATGGCATTTTAATTTAGATAACTAGTCGAGAAGAATTAGTCAAAGTTTTGCTCGTGAGTAGGTAGTTTGGAAGAATTCGTTGATTCGGAATACCTAATTAGGGAAAAGGAGTAGGCAACAGTTTTGTTAGTTAAGTCTACTGCAGACAGCTAATGGCTAAATCGATACTAGTTATTGTGAAAAACTAGAATGAATATACGGCATACACATCTGTAATGCAGCAGTGGAAATGAAAAACAGTCACACAGCCGACAACCAAGCCTGCAAACTTTCACAGCCACTTTTACGTACACTTTTCAGGCATTCTTCCAGCCGAAACTCTAATTATAAAACAAAAAATCACTGAAATAATCCTTTTTACATAGAATTTACTAGATTAGAACCAGATCAAACAGCCAAAAACTGGTAATATTTGGTATCCCAAATGTAAGTAGCAAAACCTAGATTAAAAGTTAACATTTCTTATCCTGCTACGCCTCATACACAAGAAAGAGTTACCCAATCCACTTCCGGAGTCTGTATTGTATTATTACTAATGAGATGTTAATAGATCTTTTACAAATTTATCGACATCACAAAGCTTCTTTTTTGGTTTATTGTACCTCAAGCTCAAATCTTTAAATGCCAAGAAGCATTTTCGTTTCACATTTAAAGCATTATGGCTCTCAGAATTCATTTATAATGGCTTATTGTATTAGTGCTATAGAGTCGCGAAGCCTAATCTTTGATTTCCTTCTCATTTTAAAATCCACGCATTAAACATGCCAATAATAAATAATTAAATTTCAAAGTAGTCAATGCTCATGGTACAGCTGCAAGGACTCTCATTGGAAATTAATCTTTTCGGCATAAAATTGTTCATTTAAAAATCAGGAAAGCAAGGAAAAGCCAGACGAGACTTCTAACGGGAATAAATAGGCTAAACTTATAACAATTTTAAGAACATTTAATTCTAAGACAAATCATATTGTTGTTGCATAGAAATATAATATAGTTCTAAATAGTTGCTGACTGGAATGTTCATTGGAATTCAAGAGCGCCTGCAATACAATAGAAAATGTGTGACTTCGACTTCTGCGTTCGACTGCTAGTGTTATTCCCAAAGTTTTCAAACAAGGTATTTTAATGACTGATGCCTTCTCACATCACATTAATTTACTATATTTATTCTAGCTTTAACAGTGAAATACCGTAAATGCTTTAATAAAATCCTCCGACCTATAGCGCTAAGATAAATTCTGCGGTTGGGACTAAAGATCAGGCGTTTTTTATAATTTACATTCAAATGAATAATTCCAATAATAATTATCAAACCAGAAAGCTGCAAATTCTAATTAGCGCGTTTTAATAGTGTTTAACCATGTTTATTGGAGACCCCGGCGTTTAGGCCTGGAAAATTTTAGGGCTGGAGATTGAAGTCTGCCATGGCGTTTATTACATATCTGGCGTTTATTATAACATTTACGGTAGACTGCTTTTGTTACTCCTATAGCATATAGCAAGTATGATATAAGACGACGTCGATAATTTGTTTTACTTAACTTTTGGTCCAAGTATTGGAAAATAAAGTGAAAGACAGTGTCATGTACGTATACCTAACGACCTTTAACACGGCATTATACTATCAGTGATTGGTACTGAGAAATAGAATCTACTTGCAATCAGACTATAACATAGTGCTTAGATCCATAAATACAAGGCCTGAACAGTTGGGTTTGGTTCTTTGTAAAGTTTGGTGAGCAAAAATTACAGGTCTTCCGCCCATACTAGATACTGCCTACAGTGTTTCCTACATATCATCAACTAGGCCGTCAGTATTGTTAAGCTTCCAGTGCTCTTATTGAATTTTTTAAAATGTTAGTAAATTCGCTTAAAGGAATTTATTTGATAAAAGTTTCGCCAGCTCTATTTCATAATACTAAAAACAATCAAAGCATAGCGCAGATCTGAAATTTAGTGCAAAAATAGTTTGCTGGTTTTACATTTATTGGGCATTAAATATTTTTAGATCTTTTTCTTGTGCACCTGTTCGTGGGCGGAAATTTCGGGGCTGAAATGTAGGTTTATATGTTTCCACATTTCCAAGACTTATGAAAAGGCATAGGTAGATACATAGGTTTTTTAAAGACTGCTTATAATATAGAGATGTGCAGAAACAATACTTACCTTCAGGGACGTATCCAGTCAGAGGGGACGCCACAAATAATAATGACAAAAACCTAACATATTCGCGCCGAGCCAGAAAAAATTTTGCAATTTTTGGGAAAAAGCTACGGTTTTTCTTAGATTGGGGGACCGCTGCTCCCCCCAATCCCATACTAGGTACGTGCTTGCGTATCTTTATATGCAAATTAGCACTCTTTCATTTCTCATTGATACATTTCCAGAATCCTGCTCACTACTTTTGGAACTAATTATCATATTGGGAATCTCTTTTGAAGTTTACCTTGCTTAAAATCTGAAGAAAATATTTAGTTCATGTCAAACAATATCTAAAAGTTTTAATGTTTTGACATAAACTTGCAAGTTTGGTCAAAATAATTGGACTAAGAATTTACGTCTTCGATATATACTTCAGTTTTTAAAATATTTAAAGGTATAAATGTTTAAGAGAAATGCACTACTTATTCGTCCAGTTTTTCTTTTATGGAGGTCGATTTTGGCTTTCCACATTCCACTCACGTTTTTGTTTTCTTAAGTCATAGATATTCTAAATGTTTCTATTCAGATGCATGGAATGAATTTGGTGGAAAGGTTAGTGTTAGGGAAATGGAACAGAAGCGGAGCTGAAGGAGAAAATTCTATTTGGGGAATGCAAGATAATTGCGGATAAGATAGTAAAGAAGGACAAGCTACTGTTATCTGGGAAGGGATAATATGCTGGCATATAATAAAATTAGAGAAGATGAGGATGCTTTTCCACAGAGGAGTGAAGATTATCACAGTGAGTTAATGTTGGGCAGATGAGAAATGTTTTTTCCTGTTTGGAAATGCAGTAAATGTCCTATCCTCACTTTACATTTAAATAAAAGTAAAATGCATCTTATTGTGATTGAGGAGATTAGGTGACATTGAATGGAAATTATAGTTAAATCACTTTGACGAATAAGCTTTTGACTTTTTTACTTATACCTTCTTTGCCTTTTTATAACAATCGTATGAGTAACATTTTAAAATAGTAGTCCTTTTTAGGCTTTCTTTCTTTTATGGTGTACCCATTTGCCCCGTTTACTTTCCCTTCACGTGTAAATAAAATTTAAAAAGGCAAAAAAGGAAATAAGGACTGCTTTTTAAGCTTAATGTACTCTTTTGTTCCCTGGTGTATCTGATGAAATCTATATTCTAATCCATTTTTTTCATTTTCCTCTATATTATTTATTTTATTCCAGAAATAATTAAAATTTGGCAAGATAAAATAATAAAATATTAATAAAATTGAAACTCTTCTAGATATCAGTATTTATCCATGGATATGAAAGTATTAATTTGCAGCCTGGAAAAAAAGTTACAAAAACGAACAGGAATGAGCACAGGTGAGCAGTTTAACAGAATGAAAAATTAGATAGGATAATAACAACATTTCCTCCAATAAAGCTTGAAATTAAATTAGCGAAAACATGCAATTATGTTCTGTTACATTATTGGTTCTATTATGTTATAGTAGTACTTAGAATAGCCTAAAATGTTTTTCTATCCTTCCGCACTGCTACAGTAACAGGATGTCGAAAGAACATATTCATGGAAATTTACATACCTATACATTCACTGCATTTCCTTCCAAGTTTGTAATACTACTCAAGTCACAGGCTGGACTGACAATTTCCTGCACCAACAAAGCCAAAGTACCTAATTCTATGTCCTCGTATTCTCACTTGAATAGCTCAGTCATCTTTAGTTACAGTTAGTAGATCTATATAGTTGCTTCTTGGATATTCTTATAGGCAGGCTTTACAAGGCAATTTGCTCTAATAATTGCCTCACGGAAGACCACTTTTAGAACCTGATTGTGATTGCAGCAGCTGAGTCTGCAATTAACGTATTCGACCGATACCGACACTGAATTCCTCCAGAACAACAGCTTAACTTCAACTTTGCTGTCCATTTCCAATCCTCCTTCTTGCAATAATAGTTTGTCCCTTCACTTTTTGTTTTATTGCCAAGTAAAACAGTCATTTATAGTCATTATTTAGGTGTATACAGTGTATAGGTACTTTATATTTACGCTTGTGGATGTCTAATCAGCAAAATTGGCTATTTCCTTTTCCTCTTGCCGTTTTCTAAAGTTTTCTCTTTTATTAGATTGTATCTGAAGGTTGACATAAGTATATTTTGGCACAAAAGCTGATGTAGTTTTAGGGTACCTTGATTTATATTTATGGAATGATTTTTCTTCAATACTAATTGCCAAATAAATTCAGCCAAAGAACGCCTAAAAATTCTATGAACCGAAACCAGGAAAAGTGGAGATGGATAGAATAATTTCCTGTAAACTCTTATAATCAAATTTGACTACTACTAATCTACTTTTAATTAAAGTTTTCCTCAGGTCTCAATTGGTTTGGTGCAAATAAGCACCAATAATACATGGCTTGGCTGGTTTAGACGTAATTGCAATGAACATCAAAGGAAATTTTAAAAGATGGAAATGCATAATTATTAAAACAAGGTTCAATTTTGAGATACAGTAAACCTTTAGGAAATAAGGAAATCACTTGAATAATTATTTAATAGGAAAGTTCAAAGGATGCTTGAAGATTTTAACCAAATCATAGAAGTGTATTAAAGAAACTTTTTACTTGTAGTCAAGGATGGCATTCACGTCTTTGGAAGAGGTAGTTCGTAGGAAAGGAAAAGAGGATCAATAGAGCAGCGAACCTCTTCAATGCCATACAAAACCGACATTTAATTACTATACTGTTGTTGTACTTAATTGAAATGCTTTTGGAAGGAATCCACAAACGCTGACTTTATTTTGCGAGAGGAAATGTAATGATAATGAAATTATCCCGCAGGGGTAGCTTTCCCAATTTCCGTAGTTGACAGGAAATCGTCGACTTGAAAATCTAGGTAAGAAATTGTCCTTAGCATGTAGGAAAAGTGGTTTGGCACAAGAATACATTTAACCACTCTTGTACTTCCCTTTTCTTACATTAAGGCAAAAACTAGCAGGAATTAACAAAATTATTAGTTTGGTGATCCATCATAATTAAGCATAAGAAACCCCTTAACGAGACCATAATTAAGTTTAATCCAAATAAAAGGTATCAATTTTCAGAGTTTAATTGTATATGGCTTCTTATACTACGATGGAAAGGATACGACACCCTATCTCATAATAATATAGGAAAGCTTACTAGTCTCATTGTATCTGTAATTTGACGCGATAGTGTGGTGCAACCATAGTAGATTTCTAAAATAGAATAATTTAATTTTGGTAGCGTTATATGACTGTCAACCAAAATATTTTCATTAACTTACATGGAAAAGTAATTTCCCACATAAATGTAGTTCATTTTAAATTAACCTACTGTGACATAGATTTGTTTGCGTAACATTACTAGGAGGGAGGAAAGCTCGGCAATGTTACTGCATAACTATAAAGCCACGGGGAAATCTATTAAAAGTTCCTACCAAAATGGCACTGACTACCTTTTCTCTGCAGAATGTGCAGTAGTTGTTTGTGTAATATCAGGTAAAGTAAAAGTAATGCCTAACCAAGCGAATTGGGTTGTGGAAAGTACAATTAGGAGAGATGTGAAACAGAGTGGAAACATAGTAAATCAGTTTAAGATGTTCATAGGGGGAATGAATAGCACAATAGCCAGTAGATAAGTATACATTGAGTAGGACGAAATCAAAATGAATCTTCAAGTCAAAAGTGTGAGAATCAAGTCAAAAGTGAGGCTCAGATTGTTCAAAACTAATCGAGGTCAAATCCCATGAGAAATGAAACCTTAACATAATATTACACTCTCTGCGCGTTTCAATAGCGTCTCAACCTCCCTGACAAGATCTTTCAGAAAAGCAAAGGTGAACTACTCTTCAAACATAAATGAACATTTAAAATGGTTGCATTCACAATTTACAGTTTTCACATTTAATTTGTAGGGGCTGATCGCAGTGAAATATCGATTTTTGAAAGTGGCTACCCACGCGTGGGTAGCGGTTAGTTTCTTAAAAGTTTGGACTGTACTGAGAGTGTGTACTTATGGAACCTGATATCGGCCACAGCAAGTATACTCGATAAAATTCATACTTGACTATAAGTATGAAAACCATATTTTACTATAAGTAGTCTATTCCGAGGGATTACTAATGAATGAATTGTTCCATTTAATAGAAAAAGTTTGGACTTCTTGGAAAGAAATAGCCAACTCCAACTTTACTGTGATATCTATTGTAATATCGTATAATATCATGACCATCACTATTATTTGAGACGACAGCCATGACAGCTGCAAACTGCAAACTCGTTCCGAATCAAAAAAACTACCTCCTACAACACACTATACAGGCCATATTATAGTCGTCAATATAATAACTGTTCAGACGTAACTCTTACCTCCTGCATTGCATACTTAACAGTGACAGTTGAATCTTTTTGTTTTTTGCTTTCAAAAGGATTCAACTATCCAACTGTACCTGTGCTACTGGACTTTAATACCCAATGGGTTCAGTAACAGAGTTAGTTGTCCTTCTGCTCCCATTTTTTTCCGCCCCCATTTCCAATTTTACTTGCACAATTGTTACAAAAATGATCTTGGCGGGCAGGGTTATCACTTTTACTTGTTTCGCAAGGTAGCACCCAATCCTCGAAATCCTAACGAGTATTTATAAATCTTTGTATTATACTCTGTTTCCCTGTTTCAAGTAGAGCCCCAAATTGTAACTTCCTATCCCACAATTTCCTTCTTTATCTTCGTATTTTTAATCCAATATGCCTCAGCAGTCATAGATTAAAATTTCAAGTTACTTACATACGCTTTTCTATTGTCACGACAAACATCGTGCATATTTGAAACATAATTCATGATCAGTGTACAAAATACCATTTACCACTTACCAGTGGTAAGTGGTTTTTAATGGTATTTAACGTTACCCTAAAAAGTAGTGGTAAGTGGTATAAATGGTATAAATGGTAAAAAATAGTTTCATTTAAATTTCGTGTTTAAATTTTGAATAAAATTCGGTACCAAAGTAAGAAATAGATTAGCAGTTGATGATTGTTGTCACAAATTGATAAGTGTTCATCAATCAGAGTTGGATTCACTAATAGCCCTCATTTGCCTATTGAGAAATTAATTGCAATTAAATTGGCGCATTCATATCCATTTTAAATTGATGATATCAAATGAAATCTGGTTTTAGTAACATTTTTTATAACTTTTGGTGAACAACCAAATGTATAGGATTAACTTGATTAATTAAGGGGCTAATTGGAAATATTTCATAGAAAATAAAGTTTTAAAACCTATATTGTAGTAAGTCTTGTGTATCTGTACTAGTCTGCCTACTCAATCGCTAAAATTTACCATTTTTACCATTAAATGCATTTTTACCATGAAGTGCATTTTACCACTGTGATGGTAAAAAAGCCTAAAAAGTGGTAAATTTCGTACACTGTTCATGATCCTATTCACTATCAAGTACTACTACTAACATTAATTTGTAAGGAAGTGGGTTATTTTTTTAATGTAGAACTACATCAAAAACTGATGTGTTTAAGGATTTGCGATTGTGTTGAGAGTGAATGTTAAATTTTCTCTCGCTTGGCGCGAATATTCAATGTCCTGTGGAATTTAACTTTTACCAGCAAAACAATTGGATTTGGAGTGATTTGGATTAGCCAGCTAAAATCTTTGTTTGACGAAACGAAAATCTGGCAACCCTGTTAGCGGATCACTTGATCACTGCAGCCAGCCACTACAATTTTATCCTAACCATATAACATACCAGTGCTCAGTAAGATACCAATTATATTTACTTACTCAAGCACGTATCCAGGAATTTGACCAAGGGGGGGCACACCAAAATATATAGCAAAATTATGGCATGTTCGCGCGAAGCGCGAAAAAATTTTGAATTTTTGACCTGTTTTGACAAAAAAATCGTCTTTTTCTGGAAGCTTCCCCCCTCTGGATACGTGCTTGTACTTACTGGTGAAAATAAAAATATATTATGAATGCATTGTCATGATTTTCATTTGCCTGAACCCGGGGATTCTCTTCTACTCACTCAGCTTGTAATAATTTGTCAGTTAATGGAAAACAGTTTCACTTAACCTTAATTTATATTCTACTTTAAATAATATTATTAGCATGAAACTAAGAATGACAGTCTTTGAATTTAACTAAAAAGGAAACTGAGCTTCCTGAAACATTCTTTGACTAATAACGTGCTCTTCTTGGCAAGTCTTTCCGCCTGTGGCAATGTGAATTCGTTTAGGAAAAAAATGGTGGGTTCTTTACCATTGCAGGATGATGAATTGAAAAGTCCTACCATTTTCTAGCATCCATTAATAATAAACATATATATTAGACACGTTATTTCCAATATTATGAAAAATGTAACTAGCGTTTGTTTATATAGTATATATAAACAATATATAGTATATATAGTGCATATAGTTTTCAAGAGTTGTATGGGGCTTACAGAATAATGCTTACTCGCCATGCAGAAGTGCCATAAATTATTGCTCCAAGGTAATTTTTCTTGGGATTGTTAAAGAGTAAGTAAAGTAGATATTTTCTGCTAATACCCCCTATCTATTTAATATACATTATATACTACAGTATATATGCAAAATGCTATTATTTATCAAATTCACAGCAACCAAATAGAACAGGCAGGCAGGAGCGCCGTAGACAAAAAGAAAATCTCCATTGATCGTGTTGTGTAATGATTTCCATCAGATGAGAAAAACAGTGAACAAACACACTGAATATTTTCAGGCTAAAAAGATTTTTCGGAAGGTGGACGAGAAAAACAAAATTACAGATTTTCTAGCTCCCTGGATGCAACTAAAATTAAGATAGAAAACTTAAGATCTGTTTTCACAGTCACAGTCTATCAATCTTGGCGAATGCAAATTGAATATCTCATTGGACTTTCATTCAATGCCACTAAGCAAGTATTTACTTCCAAGTCTATAGTAAACAAGCATTTATTTGCCTAATCCATTTCAGAGAGCTCAGGTTTCATTCATAGCAAACTAGTGATGAAATCTTTCTCCGGAATTTTTGAGATCCATTTAATCTGCTTAACAAGCCACATTGGGTAGGGACAGAAAAACTCAGTGCATATAAATCTAACATAGACTTTCGATTAACTTTATACAAAGTATAATCTTTCATTTTAATCTGCTTAAAAGCTGTACGCAATTAATTACGCCTCTTCAATCTTCAATGCAGAGCCGCACTCTTGAATTATTAAATCAGAGAATCCTGTGAGACAAAACCAAACAATGTGGTGCATTATGTAATAGATCCATGTAACAGATTCTTTCAGTAGACGTCAAAGCAAAGAGGGATAGTGTACAAACATCGTATTACCACTTATTATGACAAAAACAGATATCTGTTTCGGTACATGCTGTTCCCATGTACCTTTTCGTGATTTCATGTGTAGTTATTGTCTCCGACTTGCAGTAGATTAAATTCACAAAGTCGATAAAGTCATTTTCTCGTGTTGAAATGCTCTAGTATCGTGTTACATTACTGTTACGTATCTTGTGAAACGCTCGCGAGTAATTATACTTAATTCTAATGGAGCTGAATGCAAAACATTTTACGTCACTAACTTTAACAATTGTAATAATGGAACAATAATTGGTATTAGTTTCACATTTTGATCTAGTTTTCTTGAAGCATGAAACAATAATAAATAAAATAAAATCACTATGTGTACTATACGCTACGTTATCCATAGAGATCTGTATTATTCTGTGATGTATAGAGAATCTATATAAAATTATAAAATTTATCACTGCCATTTTCCTTACACAATTGCTTTTCTTGTAGAATGGTATAAAATATTTCAACAATTCTATCTAATGAATTGCTATGACAGTGTAGTTTATTAAAACGTGTCAACTTCCCTTATCAAATTAGTTTATTTCTAAACGTGATGCTGGATGAGACACTTTTCCAGAGGATCCGTTCTCATTCATTTAATCCTACTCTATAGAAGTCAATCATGTCAAGGAAGTGATATTGTACACTATGTACACTGGTTTCTAGGAATCTGATTATTCTAGGGTGTTATTCTATCTGAGTTGTTACCTGAAATCCAATTCAGTCGGCAGAGCAATAATAATCCCCATGGTCCAAATGGCAAGGACGACCAAAGTTGCTTTTCTCTTGGAAGTTCGTGCACTCAGAGGATACAGAACTGCCCTGTAACGATCCATTGCAATTGCTGACAATGTGAAAACACTCACATTTACGCTGAGAACCTGCAAAAGTTTAGTTAAAATCCCAATTAGCTTTAATGCATTGTCGTAAGACTTATCAAATTCAACTGTGAGGCGATGGTGAATGAGTTACCCGCTCTGGGGCACCTAGTGTTGAAATAATCACTTGTGGTTTGCTACTTTCTCCTTCATTTACCATTTTCTCAACTACGTGAAAATGTCAAAGTAAACGCTCCAATTCCTGAAAGTCTTTGAATAAATCAACCACCAGCTGGGTTACAAATGGCCATCGTTGATTACTGCTGATTCAGTAAATGGCATTTTTTTCAACCAACCTCATTTTCTTAATCTTTAAAACATGCAATTACATTAGGTTATTTAAAGATAGCCAATATGTTTACATTGATTAGATGTCCATTGAAATTGGCTTAAATGGAATAGCCTTTATAACATTTTATAAGTGCAATTTTGAAAGACTTAAAAGTAATAATCTTAAAAGCATGAAGACCAAAAGCATAGGGAGCAAATACTGAGAAATGTAATCAATAAACAAGCATAAAGAGCAAAAGAAAACTAGAAAGTCGAAACCTGCTCCAAATGGACTTCACTAGTGGCCTAGACAACGTTATGTCAGACTATTAGGAAATGACAGACAAAGATTTCTTCTGACTCTAATAGTCAGGCTTATTCGTATCTTGCTTTATATGACTTTTTGCCAACTTTCATCACCACATCAAAGTCATCATCAGAATTATTGGGAACAAAATTCTGGCGAGTGAAAGTCCAAGTCGATGCTGGCCAAAGAGAAAGCAGCATACCACATTTATGGATTATTGCCCATTAGTGTAGTTTAAGTATATAGTAAACCGAACACTCCAAACAGTAACAATAAAATTAGATAATAAAAGCGACGTTCATATACCTTATAGCACAAAAGAATCAATTGCCAAATTTTAGTTCTCATTTAAGGCGTGTGCTTTTATTTGGTATTATTTTTTATGTATTACTACTGTGATTTGGATACTAAACTATAGATTAACTAAACAATAAGTTCGATTAATTTATTAACGCTCAGCAGGCAACAAATAATGTCACAGCGGTTCAAGAGATTGACTAACGTTGTGAACAGCCTGTGAAAAGTGGAAGCCATCCTTAAATATGGCATGTGGTCTGCCAAATAAAAATAATGAAATAATGCCTACTGAATTGATTCATTCATATTCTCAACTGTATTAGAGCAATTCAAAAATGCTTCTGTAATGTACATCTGCAGAACTAGTCTGATGCTACATAATATAATATATACAATACATAAAAGATGAATATTATATAAAAAATATGATCAAATTTCCTCTAGGTTTGAGACTGGGGATGACCTTTTGTGAAACTAGAATGCAATTTCCCATAGTTTATCTCCTAATTTTGGAGAGAAATCATAAATTGAAGCCCGTAGTTGGCTTGGCACTTTCGCCATGCAACCATACTTTGTAAATGTGCAACTATTCAAGGCGACCGAAAATGAAAATTGAGATTCTTGTAAGTTTCTGCAATAAAGAAATTCCTCATACCGGAATTTCCCTTTCAAGAAACCTTTATCCACTGATGCAATTGCAAATCAATTACATGATGTATTGAATTGATTCAGCTCAAATTTATAAATTTATGGAGCAACCATGCAGATATTAAATGTTTGATAAGAACATTCCAAAAACATTCAATTCATATTTTTGAATCAAAGAAACATTATTTTAGTTCCGTAATAAAGTATTAAATGTATGTCTTTGTCCCTTGCTGTATAGAGGTTGTTTATGAAATAATAAAAATAGATACGCGAATCGAAATTGATTATAAAGATATCCAATCATGGTAAAAGCCCATTGTATGGCAGAAATAATTTTTTTCTTATTTATGCAGTTATATAAACATAAAATCATTTATGCTTCTCCAACTCGTTGTTTGATGACTTTGTGTAATTTTAATGGCAATTGTTACACTTATTTGTGCTTCTCCAACTTCAGAGCAAGATAGTAATCAACTAATGCCATATCCTATGTCATCAAAGTGTATCTGGTTCAGAATGCATTAAAACGGAAACGAGCTGGATAGATGTTACAGTAAACTAAACAAAGCTATGAATTATTATTAGACGCTCTTAGTATTTACAATACGTTGTAACTTTGATTTGACATAGAGTCGGCAGTAAACCTGAATAATTGAACATTGAATTCCTAGGTATACTACGACATGTCATCTGAGATAACTTTGAAGTCGAACTTTAAGCATCATCTTTCCGTGTATCAAAACTTTCCCGATCATTCTTCTTCTAATGCAGTTGTAGGTATGTACAGATATAGGCTGACACGACACAATGACACGGCACACAATAGCAAGAAGCGAAGTAGAATTTAGGGACATCTCAGCAGAATGGATTGGAATGTAACAAGAACAAGACACTCTTAGATCCCATGAAAGTGTCTACCGAAAATAGCAAAGTGCAGATAGTGTTGGGTATCCATTAGTAAATCTACCTTCATGGATTCCTACTGTTATTGAATTCTATCTTAGTGCCAATCTCCCAATACAGGGTGCAACTAAAATGTTTGTTGTTCACTACAGTGCTAGAATTTTTATTATGGCATTACAAACATGGCATAATGTAAATAAACATACTATAAATATGTTGAAAAAAATCTCTTGCAATTTTATTAAAAAATTCTAAAAGAATTTAATAAATCTATACAAATAAAAGTATTTCAGAAATATTTTTATGTATTTGTTTATGAGAATTTCCATGTTTACAATTACGCATGCACTTTTGAATTATGGTCAAACAATAACTAAATCTGGGGTAACTGAATGAAAGAAATACTTAGGCCTTTTTGTATTAGACATTCGCCAATATTTTTGGTTATAGTTTTTATGCCTTATGCATTGCCCTGCCTGATCTTACATCAATCTCTTATATTGTCGTGATCTGCTTTAAGTCATTTTACGTCTACATATTGAATTCAAAATTGGGAAAATGTGATTTAGATGCGCACTGTATATGTGCATTAGATATATTGACATTGTTTCTTTGTTTCATGGTTGAAACTGAACGTCTCTTCATATAGTATATATTTAATACTTTTAAGTGAACGCTCTTTTATGTGTTGAGAAATCACGTCGTTAAAGGTTCCCTGCTTTTCAATTGGTAGAGAATCTCAACAAATGTCTGTCTGTCTGGACGACAGCTATTGTACAATCCAAAACAAACAATTCCTCTCTCAATATTATCTACGTTTGTTTATAGTAGTTTGTATCGACGTACAAAGAGTAATCCGCGTGGGGATATGCTTTTTGTACATATATTTGTAATCTTCGTGTATTGTATTCTTGGTATACATCTGAACAATACACTGCTATAGGATTGAATACATAAAATATTTATGTTTGAAAACCTGGGGCTACAATGATAGATAACAAGGAAGACGAATATTTTATGTATTTTAGTATTTGCATATTGCCCCATTCATTCAATTATTACGACTTTCGTCTCTTTTAGAATTTCTCTTCCTATTTCCCCAGTAAAGCATATTGGAAAGTTTTTTATCCAGTTGATAAAAAATCATCAGAATGAAATTGAAAGAATCCTTTCAAATCCATTGGTTAACATCCTTTCGTGACTACTTTTCTATACTATAGCTATACAAATAAATTTCCGATTCGGGCATGTATTCAATCATTTATTTGCTCTCTGTAAAATAGCATGTTTATAACAGCAATGGAAATATCATAGCTACGGTAGTTTTTCAGCTAGCTGATCAATTTTGCAAATTACAAAATAGATTCTAACTAATTTATTAGGAATTAGCTAACAAATGAAATGTTTCAAGTATTATTTAACTTTAAATTTCTGTATTTGCATTTAAATATCATAGCCCCCACTATGTAAGCATTGATATACATGAAATTTTCTATTTTAAGCAGTACTATGAGTAACTTACATTTTCCTTTTAAGTAAAGACAAACATTTTTCAGCTTTTCAGCCAGTTTCTGGGAAACACTTTGTATGCATAAAAAATGTGCAGACGATTTTTGTTACACATTGAAAGTGGTAGACTGATAGCATTCAAAAGTTTAAATAGTAACCTATTCAATTATTCCCAGGTTTCGTGACGTTTTCTACCAACTCATCACGCCAGTATGAGATCATCCAAGCCTGAGGACGGAGAAAGTTTTCAATATGGAAGTATACAAAGTTAGTAGATTTGTTGGTTATAGGTTTCTCAATTTTATCTATTAGGCGCCATCAGGAGAAAGCGTATTTACTTATTTTTTATCAAAGAAAATAAATGGATCGAACGTGCGACTGTGGTTTGGACAGGATATCTCCCATTTACAACTTGGAATAATGTACAAAAGTGTCTCCACTTTTCCCGTCTGATTCCTGTCACTAGTTTTCCACCTCTTGCTTTATCACCATTTCTGTACGATTGCATATAAATGAGAAAATTTAGAATTATTCTAGAAAACTTGCAAATTAACGTAATAAATAACTACAGTGCATGGCCAGTGATGGTAATGGTCCTATAGGCATAAATAAATATGTTCGGTTGTCCAATCTAAAGTCGCAGCAAATTCAGTTGCCGAAGCAAGGAGTCATTTCGAGGGAACGACATTGCATTAACCACTGTCGTACGTGGTAGTACTATTGACCAGCAGAGCATTAGACCGAATAAATTGAACTGCCTTGGACCGATTCCAATTTAAACTCCTCATACACAACTGCTAAAAGCAAATCCTGTAGTATGTAGCCATAAAGAACATAAAGATAGAACTAGTATTCAATATAGAGCACCGATAAATCAAAAAATTAAAGATTTATAATTGCTAGTACAAGTCGAAGCACGTACGAACGTTTCAAATAACTTGATTCGAATAAATGATGTATACAGACTCGACATCCTTCAGCAAATATCCTCAGAGATAAGTCACTCCACTTGACAAAATTTAGATCATTTATGCCTTTTCAAGTATGATGTACAATGTACTTATTGATGGCAAATGTGCCCATACAGTCATACCTACTTTATTTGAACATAGCGAGTGTCTTTTATTAAATTCAGATCTACTAAATTCTCAAATGTATTTCAAATTGTCAATAAGTACTCAATGAATCAATCAAGAATTTTTCTTGCAGTTTTTAACCCGGTGATTCCATAGATAACTCTTACGTCTCTTACTCAACATTTTTAGGATTGTAAAGCCTTTCACGCATATAACTCGCTTCCTACAGCAAGCTTCTTGCTTTTTCCATCGTGCGTTTTCTCCGCTAACTGCCGCTGTGTGATCCCACTTAAAAAACTGCGTGATTGCATAAAATTTAAGTTTGCGCCAGAAAGAAGCAGCAGAAAGCTAGATAGTAGCTGCACACTGCGTCTACGAATAGGTGGGATCACCCAACGCGGCAAGCTGCTACCGAAATTATTGTGTCGACACAGCTGTTCTAGTTTTTGATCATTCCATCCATTGCCGTCCAACTCAATATAGTTCTCCGGCTTTAAAGAACCATTAAATATTAAGTAATTCTGATTTTAATTACAATAGACGCGCACATCGGCCGCTTTTTGTAGGTAAACAGCAAGCTGGTCATCGATAGAGTATTCTGAGGAGGGTAATAAAATGGGTAAGTAAATAATTATTTGAGTCGACTCAATCAGCTATGATACCGAATCATTATATCCCTAATTAATATTTACAGCATCGAGTCAATGTGGAAACTGTGGAAGTCAAGACGGCCATTTCCGATCCAATTGCCCAAAACCTAAAAATTATTCATTGGAACATTGGCACGCAGCAAAGAAACAATTCCGACGGGAGCATCCAGACGAAGTGAGAAAATTACGTGAAAGAAAAGAAGAAAACAGAAAGTGGCAAGAGGAGGGAAAGACTATACCCGTAAGAAAATCTATTTACATACAAAATAATCATAAATATATATATATATATAATAAAAAAGTATATTAAGTTCTGCTGTGTCGACACAAAGATATACAAATTGAATTATATATTTATTATTTCAGTTCTTATTGAATGCAGCTACATGCAACATGTTGCAAACCTTGTACGATCTTTCACAAGATTTGGACATTTTGGGTCGTCCCATAGAGTGGGAGGCAGTCAACAACGAACTGGACTCGCTTTTGCCTCTAATCCGAGAAATTGTTAACAATGGGAAAGGGGTATATATTTCAACAAGGTGATTATTATTGAATTTAGCAATAATGGTTGTTCAAAATGTTTTTTTGTTGTTCATGCAGTTTTTGTTTCAAAATCGCATCAAGGATATAGTTGATGGAGACATTTTTGTCTCCAGACTTAATGATCTGCAGGAAAGCAGAGACGAACTTGTGCAGCAAGTAAAGTCTTTCGTCAATGGAAAACTGGGCAATTTGGCGCGTATGCATGCAAGGTAATTTTGCAGTTATGTGGGTCGACCCTTAACGTTGGTATAATTAAAGTCTAATGATGTTATTGTACTTGTAAATATAGGAGAGATCCCGTAAGCTTCCTTCGCTATGTTTACGAGAACTACCCCCCAAAATGCAAATTCACATTCGATGCTGAGCAGCTCAATGGGTCGTCCCTAAAAAAATATTTATTGAAATCTTTGTTGCACTATCATCCTGACAAACAAGCCAATTGCCAAGCAGACTGGAAGTGCATATGTGAGACATTACTATATGCATATAATATATTATGGTCAAATTAATTAATAATTCATTTAACAAATATTGCTTTTTTTATTTGTAGGCGAAGCAATCACAAGGTGCCTTACGGATGCATTTTCTCGATTTCAATAGGGTCGACCCTCTTTAGCTCGCCTGAGGAAGCGTTTACTGATATCCAATAAAATTGATTAATTTGTGTTAATATATTTATTAGTTAGAAAATCTATCCTCATTCGAACTTTTCGTCTTACGCTGTAAGACAGTTGAATGAGAGTTAGAACGCTGAGCTTCTGTCCGTGAGATTTGTCCCCTGCTTAAAAGAGTAGGCCTACACTTTTAAGCAGGGGACAAATCTCACGGACAATCCCACAGAACAGGCACCATAGTGTAACGTCATACTTTGTTTATTCAGAGAAGAGCAACTTAGAGTAAAGTGATTGGGGTGAATCATACCTATCCTTCCCTTCTTACAAGGTTGTTAACTATGGGACATTATTCTATGGGATTACTTTTGCGGGGATTTTAAAACCAATCTACCTCAGAGTCCAGACTATATATTTATCATTATTAAATGTATATGAAGTATAATTTCTATGCAAAATAAACTACAAGCCTATAAATGGACTAATTCTGATATTTGCCTTGTTTATCATATACATAATATTATCATTAAAAGTATCATCAGATAAAACCTAGATGAAATATTTTATACTATCCGCCACAAATTTATAGCAAAAATCATTTTACTTTTTTGCCTATACCAGATGAAAAGAAAAGCAAATAGAGTCTCTGCAACCTTTTGACCGGTTTTTAATAATCACAAGATAACTGGTTCAATATGGTAATGTATTTTTTGTTGAACAAGTATTTTTGAAACATAATTGACATTACAGAGTAGGTCGACCTAATAATAATTATTACGTAGTTACAGGTTAGTGATAAAAAGAGAAAAATTTTAAAGTTGCTTTTGCTGAAACGCTCAACTACGAAAAACATAAAGCGCAAATACTGGGTCCATCCAATTTTCCAAAATCGAAGTGTTGATGGCGAACACATCAAGCTGGACGAAATGCTTAAAAAGTACCCGGACCGCTTTGCAGCTTATACCCGGATGTCACCAAACACATTTATGAAGCTGCTGTCTCTAGTAGGGTCGTCCCTAATGAAGAAAGATTCTAACTGGAGAAAAGCTGTACCGGTTCGAATTAGGCTTTACGTTATTTTGAGGTAATTCATTTCTAAGTTCATTTGTTCATTTTAAAATTATTGTATATGAATTTCTATTATTTGTAGGTATCTGGCAACCGGTGACAGCTTCAGGTCTATTTCAACCAGCTTTAGCTTGGGCTACACAACCGTTTGGGAAATTGTTCACGAAGGCCTTCCAGTCATTTGGAAAAAGCTAAAGGATCTCTACGTGAAAGTAATAATCAAATAAAAATAAGGTCGACCTTATAATAATTTTGAATGTTTATTTTAGTTCCCTTCGACAGAGGAATGGGGAAAATCGTGGATGGATTCTACGATAAGTGGAACTTCCCTAATTGTCTTGGGTCTATCGATGGTAAACATGTAGTAATGGAAGCTCCCCCCAATTCCGGATCACTGTATTTTAACTACAAAGGAACTTTTAGTATTGTTCTGCTTGCCACGTGTGATGCGGACTACAACTTTACATCAATAGACGTAGGAGGTTACGGCAAACAAAGTGACGGAGGAATTTTCTCAGGGTCGACCCTAGGACAGAGATTAGCTGCAGGAACTTTAAATACTTGCGGACCCCGATATCTTCCTCTAACCACAACGTCTATGGCATGTTGTTTTATCGGTGATGAAGCGTTTTCTTTATCTACAAGGTTGATGCGTCCTTACCCTGGGAGGGGGTTAAATACTCCGAAGCGAGTATTTAATTATCGTCTTTCCAGAGCAAGACGATGCATTGAAAATGCTTTTGGCATTCTAGCATCACGTTGGCGAATCTTTCGGAGACCGATCGCCGCAGAGCCAAAGCAAGTTGAAAACATAGTCTTAGGTAAGCTATACAATTTGAGTCGACTCTCGAATTTTGGAAGGGAATGTAATCTTACTTTATCTTATAGCTTGTGTTGCGCTACACAATTTCCTGAAGAAGGAAGAAATGAAGCATGGACCTGCTGAACGGTTTTACAATCCTGTTGGTTACGGAGACGACTCCATGGAAGCAAATGGTGAATGGAGAAATGAACACCCTCCTTCTGGACTTATTGATGCTAGGCCTATATCGGTTGCAGGGCAGGAAAGGGCTTCCAAGAAAATGAGGGAGGATTTGATGAATTATTTTATGGATGTGGGTGCAGTGGATTGGCAACTGTCTAAAATAAATGCTTAGTGTAGCGATGAAAGCATTTGTGTACAGAAATCATTTAATCTATACTGAGTGTAAAATAAATTGTAAATAACACAAATTGCAACAAAGACGTAAATTTATGTATATTCCTTAATACTATTTATTAGATTGTAATTCTTTACACCATATTTTCATACATTTAGTACAGCTTTAAGGAATTATGGATTATTTTGAGTCGACTCATTGGAGAGAGGTTGTTTTTCCCATGTACCCATTGGGTACATTATTTCGTATAACAAGGATGAAATTCTCACCATTGCATACGAAGCAGTTTGTAAGGGTACGTTTCTCAAGCTGTTACAAATTGTCATACCGAAATGGTAAAACTGGTCTTTTACCTCTTCTGGTTCTTCAAGCACCTTCAGTATCTTTTCATTTAGTACTGCTTCGTTGGCCTCAGCTTTTCTTTTTACAACCTAATCATCCAATAAACAGATATTAGTAAAACAAATGCTAGTTTCAATGAATTTATAAATGTTAATTGCTGATTAGTTTGCTTACTTTCCTAGTTGATTTAGGAGTCGACTCTATTCTTGCTCCGTCTTCCTGTAAACGACATTTAAATATTATGATTAAATTATCTGCTATTGTTGCCATAATTATTGTTTGTATAGTATATATGCAATTGGGTGATATTCGTACATGGTAACTTGCTCCATCGACAACCCCATTTCCGGAATTTCCATCAGATGAATTCTCGGGAACTGAGGATTGATTGTCGTCAACAATGGAGTCGTCTCCCGGAAAGTTTGATTGAGTGCTGGAACAAAAATTTAAATACATAGGGTTAAATCCATCATTATAATAATTTCGCAAATATTACTTCCTCTCACTTTTCATTTTCCTCATTACAGGAGGACAACACCCTGTCCATGGCGCTATAGTAGGGCCATGGCTTTTTTTTGTTAGCTCCGTCTCCACTTTTACCCTTTAGAATCTTCTTTACTCTATAATAGTAATCTCGTAACGTCTTCCACTTCTTTCTGCAATAGTCTCCTGTGTCGACACAATATTTTAGTATTGGATACAAATAGTATTTTATAATTAAGTATATTACGTATATTGTAATAATATATTTTACGCTTACCATTCACTTCCTTTTTTGCAAACTTGAGTCCAGTAGCGACATCATTCCAGGCGTCACTGATCACATCCCGTTTACTATGTCTCGGATCACGACAGTCGTAAATAAAAGGACGACTCTCAATCTTTCGGATTAATTCGAAAACTGAATGGTCTCCTTCCTCTTCGTTTCCAAAATCCTGGACGACCTGGCTTTGAAACTGACTGTCGTTGTCCTCAATTTCGGGTGTCTAGCGATATACAAAAGAAAAAGATGTATATTCTGGTCATTTAGAAATTATAGTTGTTAATAAAACAGTTAATAATTTGTGTCGAAACAATTCTCACCATTCTGATCCTCCTGGAAAATTCAAAAAAGAACGGACGATATGTAGTTGATATGTTGATAATCATAAAAAAGCGACATACAAGCAGTTTCAGCTTCGTCGGGACAAGCTTCTTGTTTTTTGTCGGCGCGTAAAAACTTTTTGCCGCTTCAGCAGAAACAGTCGCAGTAGAATCACTCACGCGTTTTTACGCGTTTCTGCAAAAAACAGCGGCAGTAAAAGAAAAAAAGCTGCAGCACAAAAATATGCTGCCGCAGCTAACTGCCTGTGCTATGCAATCACTTTTTCTGCCTGACGCTTTCATCTTTCATCGCGATGGAGCCCAGTGCGATAACCCCATAAGTTTTATAGAACTATGTCACCTCCACCTGTACCGTTGTTGGCTTCTGTAACGCCTAACATTATAGTTTTAAGTACTATATTAACATTTCGGTATTAACATCTGTAGTTTAATTTTGAAAGTTGTAAACTCAGAGTTAAGCTTAGCGTTATGTAATATTCCAATATACTAACCATATAGCAAGACACTTAACTTTTAGCGCAGTCTAGAAGGAAACTACAACCACACATAGATATTTACCTAGGTAAATTTATTCAGGATTAGGTTTATTTTATAGAGATATTAAGGTTTTACTACCATTGCTAAGCACATTGTGCATTTTGGCGATAAGATTTTTTACAATAGTATCATTTGTAGTAAGCACTGTTGGTGAATTTCAAAATGTTTAGGCATCAACATTGAGTTTAATTTTCTATTACTAAGAGGTTATTGTTATCCCGTAGTGGACTTAATTGTTCTATGTAATATGCATTACAAACCCGCTGCGTACTGGCAACGAAGCGAAAGCCCCAGCGCAGCGTCCATAGCATAGATAGAACATAGGCAGGTAGATAGGTACGTGTAAAATACGCACAAACAACTTTATTTTATTATGTGGTTACCCGTCCTACGGACAGGGCTAGTAACAGGGTGCTTGAAATTTCGAAAACAAAATTACAATCAAAATTTTTTATTTACAATAATGTTTTATTTTTTTCTGCTTATTGATAAATAACAAACCCTTTATGAATCTAACTCTACACTCTTCACTAAGTTTTGGAATTTGAGTTGGAAGTCTCCCACTTATGCACTCACTATTCACTTCTCTGTCTTCTTCTACTAAGTTGGTCAAGCCGAGAATAATATAGTAGGACAAGACACGATATACTTAATCGAAGCAAGAAGTTTCTACTATTACGTCGCACAACAGTGTATTTGAATTTAATTTTATTTTTATCATACTTTGCCGTCAAAAGCGTGTATGCATCAAAACAAGTTTCATCTGGATGGAATTTAGCATCTTTAGGAAATAAACCAAACTGTGTTGCTAATACATTTTGAAATTTAATGAGATTAATAACCGTACGGCGGCCTAGCAATAACATTCATAACTTAGACCAATCTGTTTTGAAACGTAGTAGCTTGCCCTAAGAAGACATTCTCATACGTGCATACAAACATACCGAATAAATGTTTTTAATAATGTAACCCAAAGCAGTTTACCCGACGTCCACCACAAGCAACGTGCTTTTGTCGGGTGCCTTCCGAAGTTACCCAACAAAGACACTTTGCTAATAGTGGACTTCGGGTAAACTGCTTCGGGGTACATTATTAAAAACATTAATTATTCAATGCGCGTGCATCAGTTTACGTCTATATTATAGTCATGATGATATCCCATCTGCTACTATTTCCTTGTATTATGAAAACTTAAGCTGGGTTTAGTATAAGGTTGTAGTTACTTAAGACGGTAACATTATGATAGTAATAACATAATATTCAAGGAAATTGTTTTTGAATAAATTATTATGACACTGTCAATTCTGTACAGCTATCAACAACATAAACATAACATCTAAAAAGCACATATGCTATAATGAAATAGAATTTAGATGACTTTAGTGAACTGATAACAACGTTTAAAAGACAAAGGTATAGATTTATGTAATAGTACGTAAACGAGCCATATTCATCCATTAACAGTTGTATCCACTTCAATCAATGTCATGAAAGTTTGCAAAGTTTGATTACTTTCTCAGGTTTGCTGCAGACACACTAATTCAGCTTCCCAGGAAAACATTATAGTCAAATGAACAACGAATGGATACAATATTATGGAGGACTGTTATTTTGCGTGTGTAGGTCTACATGTAGCTATACTGCTTGTTCTTTTCATTATTCATCCACCTCCACCCACTCCTGCTTCGTTTACTTTACTCGAACGTTTTAATACCCAAACCGCAAAGTTTATGTTGTAGTTGTGTCGTGTAACTGTAAGTCATAAGAATGACCTTAGCTCAGATGACATGGTGGGAGAATTGCATAAATTTGTATAACTTTCCTCCAAGTAGAATATTATGATGATGAGAATGTTTGCTCTTATGTTCCGCTTTCTAAGTATGTTTCTCATCTGTCTCCGCATGTCCTGCACTGATATGAAAACTAGAATAGTTTATTGTGCCAGAGAAAAAAATGTTCTCTCTGACCCAGTTTTACGAAAGTCAATTTGATGGCTATTTTGATTAGATTATGCGTTGGGAACTACTTTATGCATAAAGATTTTACAGTCTCCCATTTTTACAAATGCAAGTTAGAATGTGGGCTTGTCATTACTACTGCAACTTTGCAAGGATTTATGATGGAGAATGGGGAATGCAAAACTACATGCCAAAAGTATTTTTAGCTGTCTAAATCGAGGGAATTATTTTTACTGTCAAAAATAATTTACTGTCCCAGTTACTTCCAAAAATAGAAGATTGATCCCTATCAGCATGTTTTTGTTGAGTGCAGGGTAGTATTTAATGGGGCATTAGGAGTAATTGCCTCCCATCAAAATTTTGTCTCAAAATACCCACAAATTCTCGATTTTATGCTATTTTATTACTTCTACTAATATAATAATTTTTCAATCGTAGACAATAAGGGATTTCAAGCATCTTTCATTAAGGTTGGCTTGTTCGTTTGAAATGAAATTTTTGGGAGTATCCTTTACTGTAAATTAAGCCACAAATTCATGTCTATATTTCATATTAAATTCTCATATAAAAGAGTACGACAAAACTCCCAGATACGATTTGAGCAGTTTAAAAATCGGACAGGGTAATGACATAGGTTATTCGAAAGAGGACACTTTTGAGGGCCTATGTTTGCGTTTATTGTAATATATTGACTGAAAGTCGAAGAAAACGTTAATTTGTAAATGTTTTGCATGTAAATTCCAACTCAAACCTTTTATTTTCAAAAAAATAAAAACAGGGGTTCAAATTATTTCTAAAACATATTTTGTCCTCATGTGCCTTAGAAAGAAATATGTAGATTCTGAATATGACAACTGTTACTGTCTTACTTGCACTGGCGACCTGTACGTGTATCCCTCCGAATCAACAAGCCATCCTTAAGTACTCTTTCTACTCAAACCAATTAAGTATGAAGTCAATTTTATTGCCCATTGATTTTACCACTCATTTACCAATTTTGTTGTCCAAAGTCGGGTAAGTAACAGAATAACAGAAAGAAGTGCGAAACGAGTGAAAAAAAGAGTGTTTTTATATCCTTTTCTTTAAGTGATAAAAGTACCCAAAGTTGAGTATCGATGGAATTTTCTTGTGAGTGATATGAGAAGAAGTGTTACTTAAGTGGAATAAGTAACTATTCTCAAACCCCCTAATATAATTTTGGTTCTAAATGTTTTGCTTAATATACCTTTTAAATGTAAATCTTTTCCCATAAGAAGGCTATGCAGTTGCATTGCAGTATGCCTCCGCAAAGTACATCTGCCCGTCTACCAAATCGAGTATCCTTAAGTTTGATTACAATCCAAAAATGAAAATGCATTTACGTATTTCTTGCTTGTTGCTCCCAGTTCCAAAATACAATTAGGATTTAGGATCCTTACAGGGATTTTGTTATACAGTTGTCTGATGAATACTATTAGTTTAATCAGCCTAATGTAATCATGTTACCTCTGCTCGGTTTTCTGAGTCAATTGACTACTATTTCATATTTTATAAGGTATTTGGGTATACAGTGTCCGTTTAATGATTATTGAGGATGTATTGTGGTAATATAATACTGACTTCAATATTAAAGACATTATATGATATAACCAATATGTTGGATTGCATGTATAGGTCCCTGGAGAATATAATCACCGGTCTTATCAATTTTTCTTATTATTATTCTGTGCATGTACAGTATAATGGTGGCTTTTTCCTGTGCTGTTTGCTGCTAATCTACAATAGTCATACACCTGGGTATAAATGAAGGGTATAAAAGACCTGCACTCAATTTCTTTTTCGTTGCATTTATGTAGTAAGCTTGGATAACGGAGTAAAAGAACATCATCATGCAAGTTGCATGCAGTCGGTGAACAAATACAATGCAATATAATCAGTATAACACTCACGGCGGAATTGCCATGACCGTATCTATCTTTTGTAGCATAATATCTATAATTATATAACTGGGACTACAAATTCTCATTTTTAATTAAAAATTCATATTATGAGTGTCTACATTATTTAGTACTTACTGCCCAGTCTCTCATTAAGTCTTAATTGGATTTCGAACTAATTAAGAAAAGAGCATCATTAATGAAAGACTATAATACACTTATTTAAGCGCAACTGATTTCCATTTTCATTGCTAACACATATGAACATTTTCTGTACACAACGTCTGAAAACGACTTTTATACTTTTAACTACGCACTCAGGAAGATTCTATAGCATTTTTATGACAAAATGTTCTACAGTCATTTTTCATGCACGGGCCATGAGTTTTGCAAGCTGTGCCGGAAAATGAAAAATGCAATGAGGTACTTTTTAAGCAGCTGGATAGACATGGGAGGATAAGGGTTAACAGTGTACTATTAAAATGAGACACTGGTGCTTGCAGCATGTTTGTATTTGCTCGTCATATCCGTATTCTTGTGCTTTAGAATTATTTGACTTTCACAGCAATAGAACTCCATAAGTAGCATTGCACTCAAGAGGGCTGCGAAAGAAAGTTAAGATTTGTACAGCAAAGTACAGGATGACAGGAGGTGTGTGTCGACAATTGCAGCTATTTTTATACAGTAGCTACTTCTGGAGAAGTTGCGGAAATATTCCTAGAACACTCCTTGCTTTCAATTTTCGAGTGTCATTTTGTGTCTCCATTTTAGTACATTACTACTTCATATCAAATGACAAATGGTAGAAAATTGTGGCCTTGAACATTAAATAATAATTTCTCTGAAATTTAAATAATCTTTTCTAGGTACCTTTTAGTAAATTACAGTATCCATTTTCCATCGCCTTTCAGTACTCATTACAAAAGAAATCGTAAAAAGTGTTATTATTACCTGAACGAAAGGGCAGAAGCTACACATGAAATCCGGGAGGTTCCAACGTTGTAATAATGCCGCTTGGAACTGGAACGGAATGGCAAATATGCCAATAATGATATCAGCTAGTGCTAGATTGGCAATGAACATGTTGGTAACCGTTCGCATCCGCCTAGAGACCTACAACATTTAAGAACATTATCTTAATAGTTACTCTCCCCTCCGTAAAGATTTTAGTGTAGACCTTGCAGAAACAACTCATTTTTAGTTTTTTGCAGATTCCATTCCAATCCAACGCCTTTAGAGGACGTAAATTACCACAAGGGCAGAGATTGGCTACCTGTAGTCATTGTAAGAAATGATACGAGAGAATATAAAGAAATTCAAGTAGTAAAAGCCGCTGAGAGATGAACATAAATTTGTAGCCCTGAAACTGACGTGATGTTTCATGGTTATTATGAGGCTTGTACTTCCTTATGACGTTTAATTTGATGGCTAAAATGGTTGTGACAATGGCATACATAACACGAAATTACTTAAAATGGGAGTTTTGTGATGAATAGTGTCATGGTAAATAATTATGCCTTTAGAGGCCCATCTCTGTTGTTGGTATGATGTGAGAGGTAGGAAGAAGTGAACGGTTTACAGTAGGTTAGCTACTTATGAAAGCAATAATGATAAAATATCGCAACGACTGCATTTATGTATTCTGAAAAAATGTCTACACTCCAAACAGAATTGTGTGGGTGCTTTCGTGGACAGAAGAGAAAATCAATGCCTGGGGAAGTGCGTTTGTTATAGTTATGTTATTCTAGATATATGTACTTCTTGCCAGTCACAAAGATTAGGGCATCTATCCATCGTGGAATGCTTAATACATTACATTGTGGCATGCTTTTACTTAGCGGTATAAGATTGCCTTTCTTCTAGTAGGTACTGCTAAATCTCTTTATTGTACAGCAAATTCCCCTAAGTAAGAATAGTAATAAGCATCATGCACGAAGGTACTATGATAGAAAGGAGAACTGCTCTTGAAATACTTTCAGCTCCCTAAGAGTCAGCAGGTTGACTACCTACACTTTTTTGCCATTATGCAAAAAGTACCTATCTAGCACAAATATAATCTTTTTCTAGAAAGCTCTATTCAGTTAGTGTCTTCAGCAGACGAACGTCTGTTTCATTTCACAAAGGGTTACTCTTGCTAATTCAATATTGAAGAAATAGTAAAATATTCACACGCCTGTTATAAGGAAGTGAGAAAATATATTGCCATTCAAATCAGTTTTTGTGAATTAATATTATATCAGTGGACTATATACCAAAATCATGGTGAAAACGACTGCTGGGAGCAAAGTTTCTCCTTCCCTAATACTTAGAGTGCCAATAAATACTTACTAGTTCACCGGATGTGTCACTTTGGCCAAGATCAGCGATCAGCAAGGTATATGTGATCAATAAAAGAAAAGTGAAAAATGAGGTAGTAAGATCTAACTGTCAAAGGAAAGGTGTCTGTGGTGTGTCCTTTACCGTTATTTCAACATGAAACATCATTTTTGCTTATTTATTCAATAATCTAGATTGTAAAGCTCTCTCCCCCGCAAATACTGTCTAACATACTATAATAGTACCATTCATACAATATTTACTAATTCTAAAAATAAATTTAATTTTTGTGTTCCAAAATTCTTGTATCTAATTATTTTGCACAATATTTTGTGCAGTTCAAGGAAATAGTGTAGTAAATTGGCTCTAATCCAGTTAGGATTTATGTGATTTATTAACCACGAGTGGTGATACACTTTATACGAGAAGGTATTTGGAGCAATAAAATTAGAGTGGGATTAGTGGTTGGACTATTACAGTGGTTGTTTTTCTGTTAAAGGTGAAAAATAGAAAATAATTACGTACAGCGACAACCCAGAGGACGAGGCCATTTCCTATAACTGCGGCGAGAGAAATTGAACCGTACAAAGCTGAGAGCATGACCACAATGCCTAAGGGGACTTGGTAAAGATTATCTTCGTAAGTGTCGGTGCTGTTGGCTTCGAGGACTGTCGAGTTATATAAAATCAGAGATGACAAAGTGACACGCTCCAGATCTTCGTCGGCCACATCCATTGTAGCCAGGGTAAAGGAGATTTTATTAAGGAAATGAAGGGTGGAGCTTTGTTTATGGTAGCTGCAGAACGGAAATTAAGCTGTCTCTTGTTTTACATTCCCCCGGCACTTAGAGATGAGGCAAGGAACATCATAATTTATCTGTTGTTGTTCAAACACTGTAGTGACTGAGATTCACTTTGATTTCTTTAGGATTGAGTTTATAGATGGATTGGAAGAGATAGGTTGTTCTTCTTGAGTGACATTCATTACACATAGAGAGACGGGAAGGTAAGTAGGGCGACACACAATTCACTCTGTCTGAAGAAATGTCCTCTATGCAGCCCTTGGATTATCAGTATATTCTTATAATAAGTACCTAGGTAGGTATATGTCCGTTATGGTGGGATGAGTATTATTTTTAAAGGACATAGAATTTGTCGAGGGACAGGTGTGATAAGATTTATTCCTATTCTGTCCGAATAGCTTGCAATATTAGGAAAGTCACAGTGATGAATTGTAGAAAGTATTTTGGTATCCAAGATTGCAATAAGTGTCAAGATGGTATCTGCAGTAGAAGGTAAGTGTCTGCAAGTGTGAACTGTGAGGCATGCGGACAGATTGTGAGTTACACGAGATCTGATAACATTCTAATCTTATAATTCACTTACGACCAATTCCACCACCATTAGCTAGAATCTAATATTTGTTGAATTTCCGTCTGCGTGGCAGGCACACGAAGAAATAAGAGACAAGGATGAAATTGGAGGTCCTCGGAGAAAACGGGGGAAGCGATGTTAAACCTACCAATTTATGAAATGAAAGAATAATATCATAGTATTATTAAATAGGTGCTGACTGACGTTAGAGAGAAGCGTGATATATGTATGTAGAGCAACTCTGCGCTGCGCTGGTGAAAGTTGATAATGATAACCTTAAGGGATTCTTCTCTGTGTGTAAGGACGATGGTAGATAAAGGTGAAATTAAATTACTTGAGCTGTAATGCTATAAAATGATTGCGCATCTAAAGAATAAATACATTTAAAAGGCCGAAAGAGCTCAGAGTAGCTCCGCTTTGTTCTGCACTAGTAAAAGTAATTTAATAAGTGTTAACTGTTAAGTGATAGGTAAGCAGGGAAGAAAGGTTAAAGAAATTATTGAAGTCGCACATTTAGGAATCAATGTAGTTCTGGGGATGAATTATATCTGCTTAACAGTACGAGTGCAGTGCAAACTAAAATATTTACTCGGATGTATTCTCTGTAAAGCCAAAGAGAAAAGTTTTATCCCACCTTGGTGGGGCAACCTGATGAAAAGTTGAGGAGAGAGATGAAGATTGCTTTGGCAGACACAAGTTTTCCCTTCAGACTTTCTCTTTGGAGTTGGATATTAAAGGGATCTCCGCCCGTGCACTCGTATCAATGCACTTGAGCTCAGATGTAATATATAATGTTTTTCATGGTTTAACTTTCTTCTTTCTTAGTCTCTTTCTTCCCAAACGTAGCAAAAGTAATGAAGGAATTAATGGTAAGCAAAGTTATCTTTGCGCTTTGCTGTGGCCTGTAGTGCTTGTTCGTTTCATGTAACCAAACCTTCACTCAGCTTCTGACCTTACTTGGCTTGTCCTGGAAATATACACTTGTTCATCCTTCTCTAAGTAATGGTATTTACCTATACTTATCCACAAAACGGCTGCTACTTTCGTACGTAGTTCAGGATTATTTTACTCACGGATAAAACACTTCCGATCTCTCCTTCTGTCAGCTCAGATTTATACTTAGGTATGTAGATCAGATGTCTGCACTACATCATCAGCAAGACCTTTTTATATACATACTAAATCCAGACCTAGAAACCCAAGCAATGGTCAATTTTATCTCTCTCAACCCTTTTTTCACAGACAGATAATACGCAAGACTATAATTTACTATATCTACCACTCAGTCTCTCCTTATTTAGTGCTTTTGGGAAAATGGACTGCCTCTGTATTGTAAAGCACTACACGTTCAATTTTTTTCGAAATACTTTCAACTGATGCTCGTTGGTGCAATGATGCAGACACAAATCATAAGTATTTCAAAAACCTTCTTTGAATTTAAGTGGATTGTAAACAAATCAAAGCCAACAGCCCCATTCACCTCTAAATAAACACTTTTTTTTATCAAAATGAGTCTCTGTGAACCTTTTAGGACTTAGTGATGCAATGTTTATTTATACCTAAAGAGAAAATAAATAGACCCTTATACAGCTATTTAATCTCCTCCTAAAGTACTTAACTCCAAAGTTAAATTAAAACCGATTTCGGAAATTTCATTCCACGCTTTTGGTTATTAGGTTTGATGGACAGTGGCCAAGAATTAAATTTTTATGGAAAGTCTGTTGCTGTTGATTGAGTAGACCAAAATGAGTGCAGCTTTGTGGTTAAAATTCCCGTCATCTTGATGTGGTATGCATTATTGAGTAGTCTTGGTGATTTATTCTAATCGAGTCCACTTTAATGATGATTGGACAGAACAAGGTAAACGAAGTATTTGATTCTAGTAAGTGTAAGGAAAGTTTAGTTATGTGTTTATTTAAGGGACATGTGTCTGAGTATTATATAGCAATGTGGTCGTTACTTGAAATAAGTAAGTGGCACATTGGGATCAGACGGTGCTAAATAAAGTCCGGTTTGGACAGTCTTTCGGGTGCAGATGTTTTTACAGGGGGCTTTTGGCGATTGCTTTGGTAGAGTTTGTTAACCAATCGGTCAGCCAGAGCAGAATTGACTACATTCCCCAAGAAGACCTTTTTGTGCACAGATAACTTCACTCAACTCACTCAACTCTATTTTTCTTATAGGTTTGTTTTCTCTTTGTAGCTGAGTCGGTTCCGTTGACTGCCTTTTCCAGTCTGGCATCTATTTATTGTGAACAGATTTCACTTTGGCTAAGTAGAAGAAATTCAAAGAGATATATTATACATCTAGAGAGGAAAGGGAGCCAAGTAAAGAATGGTGTGTGGCGGGTCACTGTATGCACAAGCAGGAACCAAAAGCAACTCGCTTTCTCCGTGCTTTCACTTCACCTTTCTCTCTCTCTTTCTCTCGCTAAAGATCGCAAAGTACTGACTGCCCGGGTTTGTCGAGTCTTCGGGTCGAGCTGATTGTGTGAGTTGAGCTGGATGACTGCCTGTCCTGTTGGCTGGTGTGTAGGAGTCTAATGCACTGACAGAGAAAGGTCTGAATGGAGAAAGCAGAGCTGGAACGAAGGAGAGTTTGCCAGACTTTTTCTCCTCTTCACTTACTACGGAGCCAAGAGCAGCAGTGCATATGCCTCTGACTGATAATCTATACACCTCGACTTCTTATCCTGTTTGATCTCATCTCACTCACTCAAATATACGGGACGACTCAATGCCATTCTCCCTCTACAACTAATGCACTTCGTTTTGGCTATTCTACAAGCTCACTTGTTATATCACTTAAATTTTAACCATGACATCCTGCCACTAACGATAAGCCCCTATAACTAAAGACAGATTATATATACTAAACATTGTCTCGACATAACCATGTCTTGGTCTCACTAAGCCTCTTTCACTCAAAAATAAAACTCTTCCTATCTTCTAAATTTTTACCGAATTAAAGTCTATCGTAAAAATCCATTTTCCCGCCAATGCTTATAAAATATGTACTTGAAGAAAAAAAGAAAGTTGTGTTACATACCCCAATGACACAAAATTGTTCTAACCTATTTTAGACATCAAACTGTTGGAATCTCTTGAGAATTCCCTAAACAATCTTTGTTAGTTGTGCATGCAGTTCTAAAAATATGTACCACGTTGCCCTGCTCTGGTGTGAATAAGATTGGAAAGATTTTATAGTTTAAGAAAATCTAAGTTCTGTTGGAGTCCAACAATATATAATAACGTGCAATAAATTAGATTGCTTTACAAATGTACTTATGCGCGTAACCACTACAAAATAATGCAAACTTTATTACTTTATACATATATAGAGGTGCATGCACTTGCAATTATGTTGTATGTTGTCAAAAGTTATACCGTCAGCCACATTTTATGTATGTCTATCAAAAGTTATTGAGGAATAGTGTCAATAATAGTTTTCATGGAGCAAGGCAATTTCATTTCTTGCTAACATCCTTTACTTTTGATTGTGTTCAATTCCGCACATCCACATAGTCATAACTTTAATAACAATATTATCTCTGCACGCTTGGACAACTTTTCTTAGTATGCCATATTATGTAAGTACTCACCTTCCTCCCTCATTTGCAGTTAAGAGCAGCCGTCTTAGCAACTTTTAAAAAATCTTTGTTTCGTCAATACGAAATTCTGTGATTTTAAACGCTCCTTATTATACGGCGACTTTACACATTTTACGCTGTTTCCTTTCTTCCTTTCTCGCATTTCCCGTTGACTGACAGACCCAGATTCATGTCAGATAAAAAAAATACTTACAGGGAAATTGTTCCGTCGGAAAGTTATACTTCACCAAATACCAACCTCAGAAACTTTTACATACACTTGGCTTTCAATACTAGTCTCTCAATGTTATTTGCATGTCATTATAAAACATTCTTTGGAAACTTTTTTGGCTGTGGGTAGGTCCCTAGCTTTAGTCAAGTGGACTTGCAGCCAACTATAAATTACGAGGATTTAATAGAATAGACGCCATGAGATCCAATAGGTATATCTACTCACAATTGCTACACAAATCCCACGAGTTATTAAGCCAGTTTCAACAAAGTAAATATCCCCGGGCATTATAGTGGAAATATAACGAACAAAAGTTTGACTTTTATTGGAATTTTAAATTTTAAGCCATAGTTTTCTTTAACCTGCGAAATGGTTCAATATTATGAAAGATACATTTTTAGCAGGAGAATTTGCATTAAGGGAAGTAGGATGGAGAAATATACTAAGGATTTATAGGATTGTTATAGTGAAAATATTATAATTTTAAAGAGTAATATTCTGATTTAGAAAGTGGTTTGTGTCGAGTAGCAAATGCCATTTTCATCTCATTTCCGTTTTATACTATTTAGTTCCTAAGGTCCTATTATTTATAATCAGGATTCAATTTCGTGTCTTGGCAATCAATTTTCAAATTTTAAAGCACGAATATTAATATAGGGCATATCATAAGAAGAATATAATCTTGGCCCTCAGACAGTAAGCTCGTACTAAACATTATTAGGTAGTTGTAGTAGCAATTACCACTTCTAGGTCCATGAGATTAATCGATTGATGCCTGTATGTTCTGATAGATAGAAACTCACTACAGGGCACGTTTGACTACGTTTGACGACACTACAATGGGCTACGATAAGTATCACTGACGTTTTACTAATTGTCGGAGAAGAATGTTCGTCGTGAGGGTCGTGGAGGAAAATGGTAAGAAGAGTCCCGTATTCAAGAGAAGAACTGTTGATAGGAATCTGTCAGTCTCCGCATTAGTCTTACTTATTCTGTTTATTTGTTCCGAAAAGTAGTTTTCTACATAACATCCCACGTTTTTCTATAAGATGACATATGATATATGATGACATATGGCATGCAGTTAATTTGTTTTATGGCAAGTCCGGATGGTCACTAGACAGTCTAGCCGACAGGGTTTCTGCTGATATAACAATTGCTGATATATTATTGTGAATGTTTTCATTAGCAAGAAAGGAGGCTTGTGTTGCTAATGAAAGAAATACCAAAAGAAAGTGCCTTATAACTTTTGGGTGATTGCATTTCACATCTTCTGGCGAATTGACAAAAGGTATTTCAATAGTTTACTAAATCACTTAAATCACGTAAGCGCGTCCCTAATCCTACGGACGCATGGGTGCGCTTTCGTGACGTCATAAAATTGCAACTGTCCCAACCTAACCTATAAATACCCAAAATGCGCAATTTCGTGACATGTTCCGAATGAAAACTCGTGCGGTCCTAGCGATGCGTTTCAGTGATGTACATAAGCTGAAAGACGGCAAGATAAAACATCTTAAGCTACTTACATGGTACTGCTATTGCAAAGTAATCAAGTGAACCTGACTTTGGTCTGAAGTTAGACAATCCATGTACTGGCAGCGTGCCATGTATACATGTCCTAGATGTTTAGATGTCCTCGGGACTGGAATTCATGACCCACAGGATTTGCAAAGCATTTTAAATCAATTGAATAGCAAGCTGGGAAAGGAAGAGCATACAATGGAATGTGCGTGGTCGTATAGAAAGAGGCTTTATGCTACCCACCTCAAAAAGCGCTAAAGGTTGCCATCATTCCGAAAACATACGTCAGGTATCAAAACTCACTGCTTTTCTCAAGTGGAGAGTATAAATGGCAAGCGAAAGTAACCATATTAAGCGTCTTTTAAAGGAAAGAGAACTTTGCAAGGTACATTAATCTGGATGCACAAATAGGTAACGTAATAGAAACTTTCAATACTGTACATACCAATTCAGCATTCAGTATTGCCGATTTAACTTAGACTCAAGGTTTCGAGTTGGGAAGTAGGATCCCCCACTAGAAAAATTTAGATACAACTTAGCGGGGAATGGGATTGGAAAAAATACAAATGCAAAAGACAGGGTTCTAAGAAGGCGAATGTTATAAGTCGGAATAATGTCAATTTTGCTAAAAGAATCAAATTTCCCTACATTGTTTAAATGTTATATAGCTATATGTGGAATAGGTAATGTGAAAGACATGCTTAGGCAGCTTGAAAGGATTTTCCAGTAGGTAATTATCTCCTTTAATAGATAATCAAAATGAGTTAGAATTGTTAAAATCTGAAAATATATTCGTAATAATTAAGTCGCAAGAAGAAAGCCAAAGATTGAAAAACACATAATTATGCCTTTTCCAAAGTACGTCATTGTTAAGAGGATATGGTAACTTTGAGCGGTTATAATTAAAGAAAATGTGCTATAGTAATAGTAGTTTTGAATTAAGATTTTTAAGACGAGCATGGAAGCCAAATTTTCCAAAAACATTTTTTAAAGCATCGAAAATTAAGTTTGAAAAATTTTGATATTGTGTAGGAAAATCCATGTAAGAATATATTTAGAATTTTGCTCACGTTTGCAGACACAAGTTCAAAAATGACGCTTCATGCTCCCCTTCATTTTCTTTTCTCTATTTTATGATATTTTTGTTCTATTTGTGCGTTTATCCAAATAATTGGAATCATATTAATCTTATTTGGGACATTTTTTGGTTACAATTACAACTGGTCACCACTGGCAACAACTGCAATTTTTGTACGGGGAGTGAGGCAATTAGCTACCATCCACAATCCCTGCATTGAGATGATTTGTAAGCCTGCCATCCCGCGCAAGGTAAAATGCTACAAAATTGCAATTATGTGAGCCTTTTCAACACACGGCCGCTTGCAAGGTTAGGGCGTCTAGAACGGCCTGAATTTAAATGTAATTTCCATATGCGTACAATACTAAGTATAGTTGTCGACTAAAAATCTGTTGTGTAATTCTGGAACAAACTTTTTGTTAATTTGAGGAAAGACTTTTTTATGACGAATTTCCGCGATTATCATGACTGCCGTGTATAATGGTCTGTAAATGGTATGATTGGGTACTTTCTGGAAAACAAATATATTTCTTATGTAAGTAGGTAAAAGACCTTGTCTCGAGCTGACAAACGAACCATTAGCTCTTTGACATACATCGTTTGTTTACTGAGGAAGAAAAGAGAAACTTCTTTTTGTGTTTTTGTTATTTATTTTGGACGCAGTGTAGGTTTCAAGGATTATTGTGTACCTATTAGCGTTCATGGACTAAGTAAAAGGCCCTCAACTTGTCATACTATTGTTTCTTTGTAAAGTTCTTTAAATGTATCTGCTGAAGAACGCTCAACCGTCTTTAAATGTAATACACCTATCCCCTCTTGACAGAAAAGTGACAAAGCGTCGGTAAAATCCAATTAATCTCTCTGCTCTAAACAGCTAACAAACGAAAACGACTTAAAATGAGCTCATGTATTTCATGAAGTGTGACTAATATTATGTTTGTCTTATAAGTGACATAGAAGCTTAGCTACTGAATGAAAACAAGGCCCATAATAAAAAAGAACATTTACCACCATGCAGCTATATACAATACACTAGTCGTCATTCTCGTCATTGCTAGCTCCATAACTTGCCCTTCTTAAAAACAGTTATTTATAGAAGACTTATGATATTATTTCTCCATTAGGAGATTCAGATAGAGAATAGTGTGATGGACACAACTCATCCTTGCAAATGGACTCATTATCTCATAATCGCCCCCACGCTAGTAATCATTGAAATAAGCTAATGGGACGTGGTGTTGAAATTAGCCTTGTAATTCAGAAATCTTGTGCTGGGATGAAATACTTTTCCTTTGAACACAACTTTCTATATTTCTGTCACCACACAGTGGCATGCATTATTGAAGACCTCTGAAAGTCCTGATTTCCCATTGAACTTTTTTTAATTATGTAGATAGTAGATAGATAGACCTATTGGCCTATAAGGATGGTCATTAGCTACCACATCACATCATGCTTGAGTGTTACCACTCAATTCCACAAAGTTTAGGGACGACTGCCAATTTATATGGGTCGTTGAATGATCAAACATTAATCTTCGCATGTGTGCCCCTACTATAGAAAAGAATGACACTAAATTCCACTAAGTTGATGACCATATAGAATCCGTTAATCTACCCACACAAATACATAGCTTTTACTACTTAGGTACTTAATAGCTTTCATCTTCCGAACGTAAATTTTAATTTGGCACTATTTTTGATGAAAATTTCGGGAAAATAATCTAATCTGAAGTGCACTTTTGCAAGTCTTTAGGATGCAGTATTAGCACGGTTTTTATGTTCACAATTTGTAAACCAAAACCGCACTTTTTATAGATGAGATTAATGCAGTTTAAGGATAAATCTATTTTGAGAAAATCAGTGACTGCGGTTAATTCGATTCAAAGTACTACTACAGATATAATGTTTTTATACTGAAAATCTTAAATCCACTTAAGATTAATAGAATAGGTACATTTATGGAAATTATTTGGTGGTATGCATGCATGCAAGCATAGTCGTTAATTTGAGTATTTCAAACTTAATTTAAATGTAAGACATATGTCATAGCCATGCATTTAAATTGTCTTATATTTCTTAGCCTAGATAATTTGTGGGAATTCTAGCCGCAGTTTTTGCACACATTCCAACGATAATAAAAGCCCAATAGCTAGTTCAATTCTAATAACAATGGGTATGAGCAAGTAATGGCCTGGTAATAGAGAAGTCACAGTTGTCACAGAAGATTTGACTTAAATTTAGATTTAGTTTTAGACTTGTTTGAAGTATAGCCTCGCTTTGGACATGAGCACTCTTACTAGTTCCGGTACATGATACTTATCTTACTGAATGCTTATCTCCACCCGGTCCTATCCAAACATTGCATATATTGGTTATTGAAGCAGCTGGAATCGAGCCCATTTACTTTTTCATCTCTTTTCTATTGTTATAATACAATCTTTTTGGTAGTTTTTCCAAGTAAATTCTTCCCTTCTTCTGGCATACCCATTACTTGTACTAGTGGCAAAGGATCAGAGTCAAAGTAATACCTAAAGCACAAATTTATACAGGGTATTTACTCTCTAATACTGTCCCTGCAACTTATATACTAAAAGAGCATCCTTCGCTAAAATTGGAAAAGTTTCTCAAATAGCTGCCCAATTTCTAAATAGCAGGAAATGCTAAAAAACCTTTTGTCAGAGAAATTTTTCAAACTCTACCGTTTGTCTTAGGTATGTATCCAGAAAATTAGGTAAGGGGCAGGGCCGCAGCTAAAAAACATTTTGGGAGGGGCCAATGAATTATAAGTAAAAATATATACCATTTTTGCTCTAATTTTTGGGTTTTAAGCAAAAATTCTTTTCTTTGATTAAAGGGGAGAGGGCTCTCTTCCGCCCCTCGCTGTTGCTCTATCGAAGGGGGATATAAAAATGACAATAACTTTACATATGGGTTAAAAATTTGTGCGATATTTGTCTTTTCTTGAAAAAACAGACTTTTTGAGATTAAGGTGATGCTGGGATCTTCCTTCCCCACTCTGGATCAGATTTCATTACATTTTTGGAGGGTAACTGATTTAAAAATGAAGACTTCCTAGTTTCAGGAAAGTTGCTGAAAAGACATCGATAAGACTTCAAAACGGGCTGTAGACAAATAATTTTTGCGGCCAGAAACATTGGTAAATGAGATAGGGTTTTGAAAAGTTTTCAGGAAAATCCAGTAAAATACAAATACATGGTAGAAGTTGAAAATGGCCTGTAGGGGCAATATTAGAAAAGTAGCAGGTAGTAGACATTCGATACCCTGTGTGTAGTAGAGGAGTGTAGCTAAGAATAAATTTGCCAAAGAAAACCCAAGTTTCTATATTTAATGGATCTTTCATTCCTCTAGCCGTTGTATCAAACAATAGGTCTGGCAATATGGAGTGTGTCAAAGTGGTAGTTTTTCAAAGGAGTATATATAATTATTAACGGTACGAAACAGTCCATATTATTAGTTATCTAGCGTCGTGATCCATTTCAATAGGATTAGACAGACTGACAGACAAATAATTATCTACACGAGATGGATCTATATTCTATTTGTGAACAAGAGGAGAGTGATACCGTCGTAATGTCAAGTCACAGACGATCAATTTTTATATTGTTCATCCGAAAATAAATCTGAGCTCAACTTTTTATAACAGAAGTTATGAAGGTCAAAGAAACATTCTTCATGAATACTGATGTAGTTCATCGCTGCTTAAATTGATATGATATGTAAAACTCCTAGTTATCAGCTAAACAGAAACTTTGTCATCATTAAAAATATACAAATATTTTATACAGTTCTGCAAGTGACATCCTTTCGGCTGCGTCTGCCACTTATACATGATTATCTGCATTCATTACTCTAATCAATACATCATGTAATTATGAAGCAAATAAACATACGCAGTTGGTAGCAGCGTCATGACATATTTTCATAATTTTCTCAGAAACTCTCGACTCTGACAGAATTCTAAATTGAGATCACATATCCCATTTTGTGTACCTAATGTCGTATGCATACATTTCCATCATGAAAACAAATTGGAAATTCCTAAAGCCTTAGTGAATTACAAATTCCACTCTATTGAAATTTCAAACGTGGAGTAATGCAATGTAGATCGTATATACCTATTGATAAATAACTTAATCAAATAGCTATATATTATTAGATAAAACAGCTTTTGTTGCTACGTGAAGAATTGTAAAGTAATTTTTGTCATATAGGTATAGGTTTCATATTCCAATAATAAGGTCAAAAGATAGTTTAATATTTCATTTTCAGCAACTAATAATGACTAATTTTATCATTCATAACTCTTGTGTTTAAATTTAACATTCTGTACGGCATGTTAAACATTATTAGCACAATTATATTTAGACTGATGTAATTAGCCATTTTAAGACTACTAAGTTGCATATTATTCATAGTGTCACCTATTGCTCTTTGTTCTTCTTTTCCTGATAAATGATTGTTACAGTTGGAACCATTATCAGATTTGTCTTTAACCCTACAAGTGGAGAAGGTACGGAAGATCTTTGTTGAGTGCCTACAAAGTCGCCCTATTAATTTCAATTTTGTTTTAGCTGGCAACATTCATTGAAAAGAAATTGGGTCTGGGAATAGAAACGACATTTGCGTTTTATGGAACTACTTTATGAGGGCAGTAAAATGTAGAAATGCTCCACATAACTTTTCATTACTTGGTGAAAGCAAAAGTGGTCAAAACAAGGACATCGAATCCAACAGTCTCAGTGAATGGAATAATAATTTTACCATATACCTAAATATATGCTTATATCTGTTGCGATTTCGTAGTTAAGACTCTCATATCATCTTTCATAGAATGTTTCCTCAGTCTTGACAAAATGCTTGTTTATTGTAATTTGCAATGCAGTTGGCAATGTCCAAGGAAAAATTTAAACAGAAACGCTATGTCCGTCCTCAATCTCACTATTATTAAATCTTTTCCTTACATATACAGCTTTTGGTCTATTTCATGCAACATAACTTTACACTTTTCATATATTTACATAATATAGTGTTCATTTATGAACATGATACAATATATAATAATATAGATTTTGTGAAAAGTGGGGTAATTCTGAATTTAGCTGGAAAAAGCATTTATTTGAAGATGCAATAATATGCATATGTAAGTGCATAAAGGAAATGCCACCTAGAATACTAAGGTCCTAGAATACTAACTTGCGTCTGCATTTTGTATTGTAACTATAACTGCACTACTTTCTTACTAAACAAGGACGTATTGATGGGAGGCTTTCCTTCCCCCTATATCCAATGTTAATGAATTTTTTTTCTCAAAATGGCAGCCATTTTAAGGCTGTGTATGACTCATTTTCGTGAAAATAGTAAAAATTTCCATAGTATGAATTTTCAGCCCTCCCCGAAACTCTTTCTGTATACGTGAATGGGAATTCCCTTTGCTTTTCACAAATGCACATTTTGCAGGGCAAATGGTGCGGACAGACAGGCTATGAGTTAAGACTGCACAGTTGGGCACATATAAAAATACCGAAAGGAGTAACGAAAACGAAGCTGACTGTTATAGAATTGGTATAGTATACTATTGTATTGTCAGTTCATGCACTTTGACGGAAGTTCGATTTAGCTTTAGGAAAGTGCATTTAATCCTAGAGTGAAAAGCATGAAACTTGTTCTACAAAATGTTGTAAACCATATTCGTTAGGGAAAAGTAATATCGATAGTTTTTAGAAAAGGGGAGAAGTATATTTACTAGAGCAATATGGTTTACGAAACCTCTAGTAATCTAAATGGCCTGTCTAAAAACTGAAAAATAGGTAAAATGGCATTGTATAAAATACATTCTTGAATCCACTATTCAAGGCCATTGGAAATGAAATAAAGTTTTCGTTTTGAAATTTTTGCGATTGGTATTTTTCCTTAGATGTGGTTTTCAGGTGATTCTTTACTGCAGTTTTTAGTTTTCCTGTTTTGATTCCGGCTTGACAAAACGTGAAAATGGGGTCAAAAGTGCAAAACTGTCTTTGGCAGAAGGATGAAAGAGAACCTGGGACAAACGTACTTATTATCTCCATCAGCCACTCAATAATTTGTTCTGTACAGATGCTTTGTCTGAGTGTTTTGCGATATTTCAGTAATACTATCGTCAAAGATGTCACCCAAAATCGACTTTATTGTCCGACTTTGAAAACTTCTGGAACAGCTTTAGCTGTCATTGTCACTCACCACAACACATGCAAAGCTCACCAGCTTCGACGTAATCCCACCAACAATAATCTGTTCAAAACAAAGCTGCCATCACAGCCATACGGGAAGCGTGAAGCAAGTGAAAGTTTCTCAACTCCCAAACTCCTTCCGTAAAAAACCGGCTATATACTAGCACTGTAGTACTGATTGATACTTGCTATTACTGTTTGTAAATCACCGGAATAACAACCCAACAGCCAAAGCAACAGCGATTATAGGTATCAACCCAATTACATTTAGATCCTTTTCATGTGGCCACTCAACCTTCAACCTACACGAAAACACATGAAAGGAACCGAAATTAAATCCAAAGACCATTCTCTTGAGATTCAAGACTTCCTAATGAATTCTTGGTAGAAACTTCTTCCCTCATTTAATTACAAAGGCAAACATGAAATTAATTAACAGCTTCATATATAATAATAAGGTTTTGGAGATTGTTCTGTCGACACAATTGAAATTTAGTGAAATAGAAATGTAAAAAAATTATTTGTAACCAGGGTGGCGGTGGATGAAATAGAAGGGTTGGATAAATTGGTTTCTTCCAGGGAAAAATTAAGAAAATGGTGATTTCTTCAGGATGAAAGTGGACAAAAATAATTTCATCCTGGACAGTTAACCGGACAGAATACAACCCTGTTTATTAAATTATGGCAGCATTTATTTGTATCTTAGCTATAGGAAATGTATTTAAATTATGAATACTATGTTTTTAGGGTAATTGTATATTTTAATAGTAAACTGTGAAAATGGAAACTATTTTAATACAAAATCTAATACTAGACATTATCAAGTATCGAATGATATTAATTTTGAATATGAAAGTTATTTTCATGATGTATGAATTTCCGTTTTAAGTGAAAGATGTTTTGAAAAATCGGTTTGTACGGATTGGATCAGTACAGTTTTCTGTCATTGAAATTTACTCATTTTATAGAACGACTGTTGAATATGTGTTAGACTGTTACTGGCTGTTGGTAATTTTTTATTGTGAATTGTGCCTTAGACTACAGTTTCTGTTCCTAAACGGTTCTTGTTGTTCCTGAATTGTTCCTCATCGATCCAAGCAACAATTGCAACACTGATTGTACGGATGTATTGTTTGATTGAATTGTACGAGATAAAGATTTGTCCCAGTTATAATTGTCACGTGGTCTTGAGTACATCATTTATACCGCATAACTCTGATTTGAGAGAAACTGCTATATTCCCCATTCAAACAGTAACATAGCATACAAAAAAGAATTGATAATCAATGTCTCATAGCATTTCTTTGCATACAGCAAGATAGAAGGCTGGTCCTTCGAGAAGTTGAAACGAAACACTGCTTAGCAGTTTTACGAGATAATACTTTACGACTAGCCAGAATGACAGAGCTGGCCGTAACAGTTTGGAATGCAAAACACAATGCCTATTATTTGTTACTATGGGTATGATTAGAATTTTTGTCTATAGACTTTGCTGTCTCTTTTTACACCTAGTTAAAGTTTTTAGTCAACTGGTAAATATTTAGATAGCTTAATTGTTGGGTGTATTTATTTGTAAGTGATTATGTAGTGACAATGGCGACCTAATGGTACCTCTTATTGTGAGTGCTGAAGTGTAGTGTAGTCACTAAAGTCATTAAAGCTTGTGTTAATATTATTACTGGTTGACAAAGTAGATGGACTTAGGTAATCTAATCTACAGGCGCCTGTTCACTAGACTGGTGGCATTCTGTTCCATTTTCTCAGCTGTAAAATTAAGGGACATTAGGTTTTTAGACTATATACATTCTATAATACAACTTGAATAATATAATGTGCCAGCTATTTATAGCTGGATATGGCTGGTGAAAGTTGCTACTGGATGAATACCACATAGAATGCTTGAATGCAGTAAACTTTAACTACATCTCACAAACCATTTCACATCAGATCAGATTGCGGCTGAGGCTACTATATTATAGTACGTTCCCCAAACGGTGTATATTATGCATTGTGTATGTATAGAGAAAACTTCGTGCTGTTGTGTCAAAGTAATATCAATGCATCATAGTTGATTCTGTTTGTTGTGTTGCATCTTGCACGGTCTACTAACCATTTCTCCTCCATTCCTCCTCCAGGCTTTGTGTGCAATCATAATACATTTTTGAGGCGTGTCATTGTGTCAATATGCTTAAAATATCTCAGAGGGATGCTGGAAGACTCAAGCATGTAAATGGGTTCGCAATGGCATCTCAATGAATAGATGCCGCGAAACATTATGAGTATGTACGAACATGTAAAATATGTGAATTCATAGCGAAGAAATTCATGATATGGAATTCCCACATTGCAAAATATTTATAGATTCTTCTCCAAAAGCATAGATTATACATGTTCCTGATTATCTCTAAGGTCCACACGCAACCCACCAATATCCACTTTGCCTTCAAATCGACAAAACTGAATAATATCACATCTTGATTCCCCGAAAATAACTTTCAAATTCATTATCTACTTTATTGCATTATTATTTGACATCTATTTGGTCATTACACAGTGAGTATAAGTATTAGTATAGTACAAGTATTGATATATTTTGCAATATTTGCAGTTTTGGACAAATATTACACATGTTGTATAGATTATTAAAAGAATTTTTGTTGCAAGGAATTGTTTCAGCTTCTGGAAAACGGTATGTGAAGATGTAAATGCAAATACGTGTCCTTAACTTTAATATCATATTTCTCTTCCTTGAAGAATGCACTTTCATGCATGCATTTCAAATATGCTCAATTTAGTTTCAAATAAAATATCAACTGTCTTGAATGACAAGAGAATCAGGAAGCTTTCGACCCCAATTATCTCAGTCTTCGACCATATTGTGTTCAAAGATACCACTAAAATTTTGCATGTTATTTTTAAGGGTTCTGAACCATAACTAAGCAAAAGTTTCCCAGTAAAGGAATAGTTTGCATCATTAGCTTACAGGATAAACATAACTTAGATTTTCCGGGGACGTGCTACTACTCCTGCCTTCGGGATAAAGACTTTCATGCAAAAATGTATGCAAAATAATTTAACAAGCTAGTTATGGAATTAGACGATGTCATTGCTTTATTTTAATCTTTCAGTCACTATAGTGTTTATGTGAAAAACAAGTAGGACTTAACTGGAGGAACAGACCATAGGACTTAACTTTGTTGCTTGTGGAATAACAAATTCCAAATATTTGCATGCATCATGACTGTATAATTATGTCTAAATTAAAAAAATAAAGTCAGAGCAGAACATATACACCAGAAGATAACGATCGAGCACTTTAGTCTACCTTGAGAGAGATTGTTCTAACTTTTTAGCTAATTTTATTTAACAAAAAGTTCTTTTAACAATTTGACAAGTTATTCTACTCATGAAACGAATTCCCTCGGTAGACTTTTTTTACAAAAATGGGTGAACTCAGAATGGTTGCAAAATCACAGTTCTCACAAATGTTACAAATGTAAAAATACGTTCAGGTTCTGATCGCAATTGAGTTCAGCACTAATAGGTAGTGGTGGGGATTAAAAAGTAACGGCTTACACAAACCTGCCATTGCATAATTTCACGGGTAGCGAATTTGCTAGTCACTCGGATTTGACCAACATAGAGTAGCTATATTTATAAGGATTTGGTAAATTACCAGGTTATTGCATGTCTTGGCGATAAAAGAATTTATATCCTCAGTGGAAATTACGTGAACATAAAAGGCTGCATGTAACCTGAATCATAATTCATGAAGATGGTGTCGTTTGCCTGGACTGTCTTAGAGGACAAAAGGTGACTTAAAGTCTTATACTCCGTAGTATTAGTTTAGTACTATTATGCTATTGAATGGATGACAATATGAATCTGTATGCAATTAAGCCTGTAAATACTAAGTGATGAATATAGTACTTAGCTGGAGTTACTGAACGTGGATCTCGCCAAAGTTCTACTAACTCCTTACACGCATCTATTGTGGTTCTCATTGCGACGAGTAGGTGCTCAGAAACTGAAAATTGTATGGTAGAGAGAACAGATTAAGTTGGTCGTTAACTAACGATACGGGCAGTTGAAAAACCAGATGCTCGAGAAGGACACGAATTTTCGTTCAAGAGCAAAAGTGAGACTAAGATGTTACACCACAGGCTTCCATTAAGATAACTTTTGAAGTTCTGATCTGACCTAATTGTGCACGATCCCTAGAATCTCGTTCGACAGTGCTCTTACTGTTTTAAAATAGACACCCATGATTACATAAAAACTACATAATGTATAAAGTTAATGCAACAACTTGATATCATCCGTTTCTCAAGTTTCTCTTCAAAGACACTTAAAAGTTGCTCAGAGGCACGGAGACAATGGGCTTTTATGGCTATGCAGACTAGAAGCGTAAAAATCTTTTTGTCAGCAAGTTGCCCAAGTTTGCCTATTATGCTCAATCTGTGTACCTTTTCATTTCAGTTACTTAGCTATGCATAACTAAAAATTTGACATAATTTTATTTTACTATTTTGGCTACTTCCTAACTATTATTATTTGATGCATTATTAACTACCAAGATAATATAACAACATTATTAATGAAGTCAAAGGCAAAGAAAATTGAGAACACTTATTCCATCAGTGTTCTATGTAGCCAGCTTTTTTGCACTTTAACCAGCCAGTAGGCCATTTTAGCCGGCTAAAACTTACTGGGGGCTAAATTGCTTTACAAAATTTTGTTTGGATTTAAATTTAACCAGGTTAAAAATCATTTAAGCCACTACTATTTTATTCAGGCTAGTCAAACACTGTAGACTACCAATTAACACCATTTCCGAACTAAATTCAATGTTTTTCATGAGTACTTTCACTACATTGTGAAATCATGAAACTAATAACATAATAATAATGAATATGATTATGTAGATACTTAGTGCACAATTTATCTATTTTATTATGCAGCTGAAAGACAATCAGGTCAGATGCACTGTCGACTGATTATCGCATTATCGATGATGCATATTTAATTCTGAGTGCTTTCCCCGTCTAAAAAGTTACTCAATTATGATTAGCATAATAAAAGAGGTCACTTTTCTTGGGTTCTGTTTATCCATGAATTTACTTCCATATAATATGTATATAAATAGTTAGTTAACTTTTGTAATTACTTCCGAGCATATGAAAGCATGCCAAGATCACCCTGATATAGAAAATATTGCCTGAATATTACCTTATAAAATGTCAGAATGTTATCATACACTTCAATGCTAATTAATGATGAATTGGAACGTTTCTCAGTAAGCAATGGAGGAAAACAATTTCTTTGCACATGAAAGATAACGAAAATTTGAGTGCATAGTGCATATTATGTAAATAAAGTAAATTGCTGTATACTTAGTTCAATTAGACTTTATCATAACCTATTTATTTTCAAAAGTTGATTCGTGTGACTTTTTTCAGTTCGTTGAGCAACTGTTATAAACATCTAGAACAATCGTTCTCTTGATTGGAACCTGTAAAAGAGTGCTTTAATAGTATTTAATTGAAAATTGTTGTCATAGGTAGGGATGCATTAGGGAGTTCTCCTGATAAGATGAGGTCCTTAACGAATCTGCGTCAGAGAATTCGAGAAGGATTGAAAAGCTAACCAACTGTTCTAGTTAGGTACAAATATAGTTCACTATAGTAGAAATGTAGTCGTTATGTAAGTGGCAGTGTAGAAATATCATAGATAACGTCGCTTAAAATGTGTATAGAGTATGGATGGGATATTTATGAAAGGAATAAAAAGTATTTCTATTGAAGGCTGCTAGAGTATTTTTCCCATTCCCTACTTGGGAAAGTAGGGGCAAGTGAATTGTGACTTTCTTTCCAGTTCTGCAGACAATTACAATCCTGTCGTCTCGTGTACTTTCTATTCAGAATTCAAAGCGTGAAAGCGGAAATTTATTCATAATTGAGTAAACGTGATGTTGTGTCTGCCACGGTGTTGCGTTGGCTCTACAGCTGCAGGGAGGGAAAAGTTTCATGCCGAGCTCAACTTATTTTCTGGTTTCCTAATCTTTCACTCTAGAATGTTCTGTCTTTACGTCCCAATTACTAAAACATTTATCACATTCTACACTCGCCTTTCAAGCCAGCTTAAACAGACTCTAATTACTTTCTATTCAAGAAGGAATATGAATAGGTAATGAATTAACGACATAAGACTGAATTATCAAGGCACATCTATCGAATCTCTATACAGGGAACAAAAAGGAACCTATATTGTCCTACCTTTTTTGCTTATTCATCAACAGGCAAATAGCAAAACCTGAAATCCTCAAAATACAGCAATTTTTTTTACTTTTTCCAAAACCACACGCTATTTGTATTCAATTTATTGTTACTAATATTTGAGTAAGGAAAACATAGGTTTAGAGACATTACATGTCATACAATATGTTCAATCGAATATATAAACACGTTTAATAATGTTTTAGTTGGCGGTATTTTACTACTAACAAAAGTTAATTAAAATGTTTTTTTTATTACAAAAAAGAGAAAAAAGTGAATACTTTTTTGATTCTCGTCCTTAAAGGAATGCTGAAATTCGGTATTTATTTACTTTTCTAAGTTTAGTTTTCTGCAATGTGATACTAGGTATATGAAATATTTGTTTAGTCTTGGCGTCTTTCTTGGGTATCGAGTACTTTCTAACTTTGTAACAAACAATTGGTGTTAGAATGAGTGTAAGAAAACTCGGATGCACTAGGAATGCAAGATGTAGTGCGAAATTGCGAATTAAAAACTTTTTGGGCCCTAGAGTCTAGTACTATAGTAGGCTAAACAAATAAGCTGGCTATATTAAAGGTTTGCACAAATTACGCAATAACCTATAGAAATGTGGAGAAGAAGTGCTTTACTCCTTTAGTAAGACGACTGTATAAATAATATGTACATTCTTAGAAAGGCAGGTTAAGGAGGGTGTATTGGGTACCATAAACCTGTTAAAATAGGATAGAAGTTCACCTTTCCTTTGGCTGTCGAATAGAAAGAGTCGAGGAAAGTCTCAGGAGAAAGAATGGTGGCGATCTTTTGAAAAAGCTGCCGACTCAGTGCCGTCGTAGTGCCTGATAGACTAATATTGACTACAACGCTTACTATATATTTATGAATTTCGTTTGCAATCTAACGCCTGTCTCTTCATTTTCCAAGGGCTAGGAACAAACAAATGCAAAAATAAACTGCATGGCCAAAGGACTTATGCACGTGCACAAGAAACCAATTTTATTGACGTGTTTGAAGATTATATCAATACAGGAAACGTGATTGTGCAAAAATGCAAGTCTGTAAGTCGTCTTTTGAAATTCTAGGGAGTTACGCAGCTAGCTTTGGAACTGTCAGCTAGGCGAAATTCTTAGCCAACAAAATACTGAGATAGAACAAAACTTCAAACTCATGACTTAGCCATAGACATTTGCACTAAATTGCAGATTGCAGCTTTGTAATCGATTCGAAATCTCTTTGTTCAGTGCAATCTAAAACTTTCTCGAATCATTTGCATTGAATGTTCGTAAATTGCTTACTTCCTTTTCGAAGATGTACTTAAAGACTTTTCCTTTTCGAGGATGTACTTAAAGACTTTTCCTCTTCTTGATATGATGTGCATTTATTTATCTTACCTTTAATCTACGCCCTAGACCTGGGACAGGATGACTGTATGAGTTATGTCAACTGACATGCAGATAATTTTATTATTTAGAATAGGCGATAACGTCAATTTGCTCACAAGGTAAAAGTTTATGGATAGTATTTGCCCCAGAAGAAATGTTCATTGTAGACCTATATCGGCCACGGCCGTTTGCTCTATACCTGTAATACAATATGCTTTATAAAAAATAGCACATCTTTTCAAGAAAAAGAAAAGGCATTAACTTCCATATTCCGGAGCAGAATAAGGATGTATTTTCTTATGAAAATGGATAATTGAAGATGTAGATGTAGGTAAGATGCTTACCTAATACCTAAATACCTTTGTATTATTGCCTACTATACAATTCTATAAGCCGATTTTGCTATTGGTGTTGTATTTAGGTTGCGGAGAGAAGCATAGAGTTGTAAACATCCCATCCATTTTTCCTAACATACCCATCTCATACATTTTACCCAAAATCCCCATCTCATCCATTTTACCCAACATCCCCATCCATTTTATCCAACGTCCCCATCCCAACACATTTTAACCAACATCCACAATCATTTTAACCAACATCCCCAATCATTTTAACCAACATCCCTACCCATTTTACCCAACATACCCATCCCAATCCATTTTATCCAACGTCCCCATCCCAATCCATTTTATCCAACGTCCCCATCCCAACCCATTTTATCCAACGTCCCCATCCCAACCCATTTTAACAACCAACATCCCCAAACATTTTAACCAACATCCCTATCCATTTTACCCAATATACCCATCCATTTTACCCAATACCCTCTTCCATTTTACCCAACATTCCCTTCCATTTTACCCAACATCTCTATCCATGGAACCCAATACCCTCTTCCATTTTACCCAACATCCCCTTACATTTTACCCAATACCCTCTTCTATTTTACCTAATACCCTCTTCCATTTTACCCAACATCCCCTTCCATTTTACCCAATACCCTCTTCTATTTTACCCAATACCCTCTTCCATTTTACCCAACATCCTTATCCATTTTACCCTACATTCCCATCCATTTTATCCAACATCCTTTTCCATTTTACCCAACATTCCCATCCATTTTATCCAACATCCCTATCCATGGTACCCAATACCCTCTTGTACTTTACCCTACATTCCCATCCCATTCAATTTCATTCATTCATGTTTGAATGCGGGGTCTGGAAGTGATAGGGGAATTCCTTGGATGTTGGTGATAAGCTGGATATGGGGACAATTCTTTTTAAGTCAATGAAGAGCTAGACGTGATAGAGACAATTCTTTGAAAGATAATAATGGGCTGAATGGGAATGATGTGATGTTTAAGTTTTTTGGGTGCTTGTGATATATTGGATGGAATGGGGCTGTTTGTACCATCCTTTGGAGTAGATGGGATGGGGTGTTTGGTCTGCCTGCAACTTACACCTTCTCAGGGATATGTTGGAAAAGAGCGTTTTGGACCCGCTCTGAGTGTCATTACGCGCTCTCGGTTTTCTTTTGCAGATTTCCATAATCTAAAAGGATTATTTATAAGTAGTAGACAAAAGACAGTAAAATAAATTTAACGTTGTATGCAGTGTCATAAAATCCTGCCGGGTGCCAGACTGTAGAAATATTACTTGTGGGAAGCTATAATATAGTAGCTATCTAGGCTCCTCCACACTCCACATAAATCCTATTAGATAAAATAAAGACAGCCTGGGAAACTGCATTCGCTGTAAATATCCTCAAGAAATCTTGTTGAAAGGAAATCTCATAGTGAAGAGTGCTATCTAGGAATGTCTTAAGTGTTCTAGGGTATTTGTGCTGCTATCTCCGTGTTAAACAAACCAACTGTCCATCAGTAGAAGAAAACAACCCGTAAAAACCTATTTTGCAAGTTGTAACTGTTTTCATTTCAATTACAAGGGGTGAAATAACAAATGGTTTACCTGGCATATCTGAAACGTATTTGCAAAATAAGATATGAAAGGTAGCAGGAAGAATTGGTAAGGAGACAGAATATGTCAGTAGTAGAAATGGGAAAAGCAGTCTGTTTTTAGCAGATTAGGAATTAGGTTAGAGTAATTTTCTTGTGCACGATTGTACATTTCGAAAGTCAGGATTTTATTTATTGTAATAATAAATAACGGAGAGAAGGCGACGATGTGAGAACAAAGCAGAAGACGCGTGAAGAAGCGACATACTCGGCTGGAGTAAGTATACAACATTTTTATATTCAGGTTTAAATGCCTCCATTGCTATGGATGGGATGTTGAGGGAGGACTACGTGCTGGAGATGTGTTTCGTGTAGGACTTGGAGAACCCAGAATTTATTATAGGTATTTGCATGTCGTCTGAGCCTAAGTACGGAATTTCAGATTTGAATACATTTAAGGAAATGGAATCATGGTATAGACTTCATTCGTGGATTGAGTGCAACCTAGGTTTGCAGAAATAAACTCATACCCATCTATTTGCTATAACATTGCATGTTTATATACACATACTAAATAGTGAAACGAGGAAAAAATTGGATCGGTAAGCACGAAAAGCTAGAGTGAACTTTATCTATTTTTACAAAGTGACAGGAATTAATGGGAGGGGAATAAAAAGATGAATAATATTCATTCATTCGTATCCTTTAATAAGGCTTCGTTAGTATACCAAATACTACTTCATCCGTGACATAGTAAAGTGTCAAGTGTCATTTCCTCCGAAGCAGTAACCTGCTTGCTGTAACTTGCATATTTTTTGACATTCCTGCCTGACACACGACTCGTCAATTCTCTCGGTACAGAATCCAAGTTTACCACTTTCATGTGAGTTTCAACTACTTAAAACTATTTTCGAGACTAAAGTACGGAATTGAAAATGAACGAAAAACTATTGGCAAAAACTTTTTGCGAGACAATGCAGTCCTAAATGTTATAGACAAATGGAGAACTTTTTTTTCAAAACTCAGATTTCTCAAGGATTTAATAAACATCCTTCATATTTTACTTAGATAACTATTGATGACAGGAATCCCAATTTGTCCACATCAAAGTTGTCTACACTGTTTGGTCAACACAATTTTTTGGCTACCTACTTCTTTTGTTGACTCATGTTAAGTTCTTATCAACCGACTTATTTTAGCAACAACAGCGGATGCAACATTCTTAATAGACACAATATATCTTACAAAGGGAACTATTTTCATACCGCCCCACGGCTGATACTTTCGATAAATCTAACATCGTACCAAAAATATTTAGACCAAGATTATAACGCAATAAATATTTTGTAGCCAAGCACCATATTCCCAAAATTTAAGAAAAATCATTCGAACCATGCATTTGGCAGACTATTCTCTCAGTAGGCTAGTACTGCTAGTACGCTAGACAAATTTTATGGCATTCTACTAATAAAAGCATTTTGTTCACTTTTAGCTGATGCACAATAGTTGGTTCGTGAGAGTGCAAAGAATCTTGGAAATAACAACACATGTATATGCATTCTATATTTTCTGCTCTATATATTTTATTTAATTAGGTCAGATTTCTCGTCAGCAGAACGAAACGTGCCTATTTGAATTTACATTCTGCATTGAAGCAATTTATTGGAAATGCATGCATGACAAAAACAGATTTTGCATTTTTTGACGTGTTTACATTCATGTGTAGACAACTTGAGAGTGAGTTCTACTTATCGGTGTGATGGGTATGGTGATGGCATGCTGTGAAATCCTGGAAGATTCCTGGAAGCTTTCCAACGGTGATATACGAGCTAAAACCGTGTTTGTCAAAGGTGAAGAGGAATAAGCACAGAGCAAACTTGACATTAGCTAACTCCCTTGTCAGTTTGCACAATGATTCATAGAAAATAAGTATGCTGATATGAAGCAACCCCTGCAACGACGATAATTAATTCTTTGAAAAGCAAACTTGCTTAAATTCACTAAATATTTCATAATTTTATGGAAGAAGTTGCGGAGGATCTTCTCAGCTCTATGCTTACTACGTAATGACTATAATAGTAATCTTATGATGTACATAAATTGTACAAAGGATAACTACACATTCCGTTACAACTCTTTCCCCATCTCATATTTGTTCTTGTTAGCTAATTTCTGTACTCACATGCTTGTTGAAAATTAAGTTTCTAAAGCTCCTTCTTATTCTAAATCTATTCAGAAAAGCCTACGCAGCAAAGTTTTGTTGTCTACCGAGGCTTACACGTATTTCGAAATTAAAGGGAAAGTAAAGGTAACGCATTCGAGGAAAAAATCATCTCAGCCTTTTCGGGCGTCGTTATACTTATTTTGATGCAGACTTCTATAAAGCAGCTATCTCTATTTTCTCCATGTACATCGACTACACGCACTATAACTCATGGAATCTGAGTATAAAAGCATTAGAAGACTAGGCAGGAACAAGTGATCAATTATAGCTTTATCCTTCTCCGTGCACTGTAAAGTGGATAGAATATCTACTAAATCCTTGAGAATATAAGGGAATTCAGAACTAAAGTCCCAACGTTAATCCTACCAAAATGAATGATGATACAAATCCGGGTTTCGAAGGTACATTCTAAGAACCCTTTTCTAGCATTCTACCATATTTTATACACGACGATGCCTGTTATAGTTGTCCAAAGATATCTCTTCTTTATCTGTTGCTGTTCACTTCATGCCATTTTTGCTTTTCCGTATGCTACACTCAGCTTCGCACTCTACTCCTTTAGAATTAGTAAACAGGAAAAGAAACTTTGTTCACTGACAATTAGCACGAGATTGTGAAGCACAGCATCTTTTAGGAGTATATTTTTGTCCAACTCTTCACCATTAGACAGCCTACTTCCTAGGACAAACAACAATTATTGTGTCGCAGCATAATAACATGACGCCTTGTGTGCACTTACTGCTTACTTCATAAATCTGTGCATGCACTCTTGGAAATCGATTTTACCTACATTCTGTCCTTGTATAACTTAAAAGGAACTCTCACAATACTTATATTAATCCAGAGATCTGGTTTTCAGCTAGGGAGAAAAAAGTATGGAATTTCTTTTATCTATCTTACGCTATGGATAAATATAAATACCAAGAGGTGGCCTCACTTTTTCCTAAAAACTATCCAATCGAGCTTGGAGCAGCTAAAGCAAGTGCCTGGGGCAATTGTGCTAAAACTGAGTCAGCAATGTTCCCTGGTCCGTGCACACGCTAGTTAGATAGGAATAAATTCTGCACTTGATTACAAATACTAGTGAAGATAATTGAGTGTGTAAATGCCGATTCAGCCTATGGGATTGAAAATATATTCTACTACAATAGGGATTGTAGACCCCATTGTGCATATTGATCTGATGTACGATGCATATAGAAAGTCTTTTCACTCTGGCTTTCACCAGGAAAAACTTCGATTGAAAATCGTCAATAAAATACAACTTTTGTGCTGAATCTGGAGTTCACATTCAGAGAAAAAATCTTATTCCTTCGAAGATAATGTAGAAGCATCTGTGTGATCTTCAGAACTGACTTTCATACTTTCCAATAAGTTCCATGAACTCTTTCGGCTCTTCATACACACACAAAATACACATGTACATGTCACTATTATTGTGTATTTTTTACTGGGTGATGTATGTATGCACTTATGTAGTGTAGGTAGGCAGACAGTCCCAAAAGAACGTTGATCATGGACACTATACGCGTAGATGATACACATTAGTACACCATGTCACGTAACTATTATGTGTACACTAGCAGATATAGTATTTCCAAGCTTAACAAGTTTCAAATAACTCAATTCTACAAAACAACATCGTAGTTGCAAGCCATATTTATGCAGTAGTAACTATACTCAGAATACGTTGACAAAAGTAGATAACAATGCTTTTAAGAAACTTACAGAAGAATACATATTTATCTACTGCATTGATATTTCTTGCCAAAGAATCAGAACATTGCATAAGGCTCAAAGCATCCCATGAATATTTATTTGGAACAATGCAGATAATTAGGACACGGTGTAGCATTTGAAATGATGCCCTTACCATTGGTATCTAACAACTTAAGTCTGACTTTTAAACTCAAGGTAAGCCTATATTATTAAGCATACTCACTCTTAGAGTATACATTATTACGCAAGAAGAATCTCAAGAATCAGGACATGCGTTATAATATTCATTGAATTTTGAGTTTAATCAGAGTTGAATGGTACTTCTCTCCATATTGCATGTCTTCCTTATTTTTTATCTCAAGAGTCCAGTGGAGTGTTGGATTGTATTGTTTCCATATCTTTGTGAGATATGAAAGACAACGGGAACAGAAGCCCCATTCACTTAAATGAATATTGCAATACCGAGAGAAAGCCCAAATGTTGAATAGGTACTAGGTACAAACCGCCAATATCTTTACTCTCTGGAATGGGCCATCGAATCACGTCTCATATAATTTATCGCTTACCTAATAACATTTTTTACCACAAATTCTAAAGGCGAAACTTATATATCTTATAGCTATAGCTTCCATCTCTCTATCATTGGTTAGCATGTCAGCGAGCAAATCCACTGTGAATGTAATATTGCAATCTCATAACTCGTCCTAGGAATGCATTTTGCTTCTATATTATTTTGTCGCATGTCAAATTCCAACTTAATAAAGGTAAAATCTACAGCTTATTTCTCGATGCAAACACTGAAATAAATCGCAGAAATTTTTATCTATTATAATACAACTTAAAGTTAAGTAGGGATTTGTTAATATTATAAATATCGATCTAATACCGTATACATATAGTTGATGCAAAAACTGAAAACGCAGGAATATGTGTAGGCGCAATGTCAACAGATAGTTGATCTACCTATCATATAAATTCAAGAACTGATTCCCCTGTACTTTTTTTATGATTTTGGATGAATACCTGGCAAACATATTCAACATATCGATATCAGCATTTACTTAAACTGTTTACTACCAAATCTAAAAATTTCTAAATAAAAGTAGAAATGTTTTCGATCGTTTTTTATGGCCAAGGTTACAACGAATAGAAAGGACTATGACGTCAACCATATCAAGGCATCTCTAAGAGTCAATATTTAGTCTAGGAAGCTCTTTGTTTCCCACATTTCCAATTGAGAATTTCCTATTTTAAATCATGAATACAATTCTCACAAAACCCATGAAATCGAGAAAATTAAATTTCTGTAACTTACGTGTATACGTAAAAACCGTAAAAATGTTAGCGATAATCCATGGTAATGATTGTAAGGAATTCAAAATGAGCTTGAGACTTCCGTCAATGTACGAACGACGATACGAATTTATGTCCTTTACATTTAATACTGAATAGTGAAGATTTGCATTATTGACATATCAAAGATAAAATCTGACGAAACAAAATTTAATCCAACAAAATCAGCATTTCTTACACATTCATGATACAATACAATCCGTTTAGATTTTTGTAAATTTGAGGTTTCCTGAGGCATATAAGACGAGAAATACAACTAAAGAAACTGAAGATACTACTCAAATTATAATGTAAATATATCAACCTATAACAAATGTTCATAATAGTACATACTATTTCAACAGTAATAGAAATGTTTTGTGTCAGCATCTCTTTCTATAAAAGCGCAACGAAGAAATTAGTAATTCTATGATGAAGTATAAAATGAAAGTATCGGATAAACTTTGTGTTATAATACAGTCTCGCTGCAGTTTTACATCTTTCAGTATTTTTCAAGCAATTTATCCTGTACCTGTACGTGCCAGTGCTATAGGTTACAGCTAGTGTAAAATAATAATTATGCATGAATTTAAATTGATCAAAACATTATCAACCTAGACAAAGAAGTTCCTAAATAATATGATACAGAGATCTAGATAATAAGAATACATGTGCCTCCATTCAAGGTCCGTCTATTGCCAACGTAACCAATACAAATGACAATAATAACTGTATCAATTCAAATTCAATAGTTTCATCAATGAAATATGTGAAGACTGGAATAAAATAATGGGAGAAGCTGTGATGACTTTTTTCAGTTGGAGACTCGTCAGATACAGCTAACACAACAACAATAGCCATCTATCTTTGCAACTTCTAGCTATAAGAAATTGTGCACTTGCACTTGCAACCCCAATTTGGAAAACTCTTAATCTATTACTGATATACTATCAGACCTTCTGAATCAAAACAGCTTGACATGTTAATGATTTCCAGGAACTTAAACAGTCAGCATTAATCAATGGGCGTACAGATTTGTCTAGTGGTCTAACTAAACAGCCGCTTCTCAGGCTGAGATCTGGAGTTCGAATCTGTGGAGCGCCTCAGGTCTAAAAGGTAGTTAGTCTGAAGCTAGGATTACCGTATACTCGTTATTAGCATTGTATGCCTATCTTAGTGACAATGTGATTATCTATCAAAAATCTGTCTGTAGGGTATGGATGTTATGTAATGTTATGTTATGTTAGTCTGTATACGTGCTACGAGTTTTATCGAGCACTAATCTGGACAATGGAATGCACATGAGGAGATAAGGTAGGTTGACGTAGCCTGCCATAAGTGATTTGCTTGGGGTCACTGGCGGTCGTCTTACATATCCAGGTCCCTCTCTGATTGCCCATCCGTTGTGGAACAGTGCTGAGTCATTCCGTCTCATGGTTCAGTACTCTTCGTCTCTTCGTGTAAATCTGTGAACTTCAGTAAAGTTGTTCCGGAAGTCACTGCAAATAAGCCCTCCCGGCTTAAGCGGTAATGTAGCTCTACTAATCAATAGCAGATGTCATACTCTCCCTCTAACACTTATGCATCAACATGATTATTGAATAAGGTTATAACATGATCTATTAACAAAAGGGTTCTTTCTGGATCGTTAAATGGTATGTTATAATATGGTTAAATTATTTATAGTTTCGCTTTAACTAGATGGGCCCTTACAAACGAATCCAAATCTACAAATTTAAGATCTTCAATCAGAAATGATTACCTTAAATTGGACATTTACATGAAAGTCAGCAAAACATATATTAACTATTGTCAAATAGCTATATTATGAATGACATTAGACGTTACAGCTGGGTAAATTGATATGACATTGTATATTATTACTGATAAGTATATAGACAACATTAACATACATTGATTGCCCATCACAAAAATTGCACATATACTCCAATTAATTGGGGACATGAAACAGATGGTCCCTGTCTGGGTTACATTACGCTACATACTCATTTCGAATTATAACATACACTACTCATTATCATCAGTATCAACTGACATACATGTGTATAATATTTACAGTAGGGCTTAAAAAAGTTTCAATAAGTAATGAATCTTATAACTATGCACATAATACATTAATACATTATAGACATTTGAAGACACCATTAATTAAAACGGGCATGCTATTTTGAGTGAGTATAAATACAGTGCATATGGTACTTTAACAAAAGCAATACTTGAAGAACATCAAACAAATGCCATAAGGAATATATTTAACTAAACATTATTATAACAGTAAGTTTAAAGAAAAGCAAAAAAACAAAACGACTATAATGATTAATTCTATTTCGTAGTATTATAATTAAATAAAACGTTTTACTTCACCGCCTAACAATGTACTTAGTTTGCATGCATTTACAAATAGAATTAATATGACAACTTGCCTTAGATGTGACAAAAATACAAGAGGAAATAAATTTGTATTTTAAAAAGACAGCTGCGATAGAAACCCATAATAGGGCTACATAGACGTGTAATATGTATGTATGACTTGATAAAGTTCGGTATACTGTACGGTACACGTAACGACGACGGTACAAAGGCGTTAATATAATTATCTCATATAGGTACCTCTACTTTTATCGTATACGTTGTCTTAATTTTAATACTATAGAGAAAATGACAGACATTTATCGTAGAAACTTCTACGACATTTATACATTAACTCAACATTTACCTAATTGTGTATTTTATCATCAATAAGAAATGGAAATAACTTGTTACAAGCATTACTATTTTTTGATACAAGATTTAGCACTAATTATTTAGACTACAATAACTGAAAAGGTAGAAATGGACACAATATCTAGAGTGATAAATGTATAGCAAACTTATGCAAGAAATTATTTGCCACATTCGTTTCTTTAAGACAGGTTAAAAATACGGCTATTTGCCAATATCTACCAAAGAAAGATATAGGGTTTGGCATTTTATCTTTGTTTCTAATTTCAGTATTTATGAAAACTATTAAGTATACTCATTTGTATAAACACGGGCTTAATATCATTTGTACACATCTCTCTTTGAATAATTGCTACATCTAGCCGAGTTTATACTTCTACTAATTTCCAAATCCTCAAAAAGCTAACTGAAGAAGCTTACATTTAATAATAATTCAAAATCTCAGATTTACTAAGTGAGTCAAGTTAATAGTTTAAAGATATGAGTCTAGCAGTACACAAAATTGCATTACATAATAAATGTTGAAAAAATATTTGGCTTACCAGCTATCATATTTTGAAATATTAGACTGGAAATCCATTTTGCTAGAGACATGATTGAAGTACATTATTGCATTCTCGGCCATAATCCAGCAATACCAAACACCCCATTTATATTAGTAGCCTTAATTATTTGGAATTATTTTTTTTACATTACTGATTCAATGAAAAGACAGCTCATCGTACGTAATTGAGTTAACTTGTTAATTATACTATCTAATAAGTACCTATTTTAGTATCTATTCTCCTTTGGAGACAATTAGCGCTTGTAATCCTGTTAAGTTTTTCTGAGACCAATGGTCCTTTCGCATAAGCGGTATTTAGAACGGAAGATTATAAATGTTATTCTCAGAAATATTTGATACGGAGTCTATTTTATCTCATTAATGAACAACACAAAGTTGTATATTGTGTTTATTTGAACATCAGTTCATGAACATGTTTCTTTTTCAATAATTATTTAGTCCTGCATTATTTGTTTTTTTTTACTTATGTATAGATAGCCTAAAGATAGTATTTTTTGGAAGAAAGATCCATAATATGAAATTCTAAATATCAAAGAGATTCGAGCAGTTTTAATCTTTAGACGGTAAAGAAAACTGCAGCTAAAACTATTACTAGAAATGTGTTGTATAAATTGAATAGATTATTAGTCTGTAACTTTGAAATGTCTACAGCAATCATCTCCAGTATCGGGTCATGCCATTTACTTAGTTACTTACAGCTATATAGAGTAGCAGAATATCACATTATTTTGCTTCGATAGGGATGGAGTTTGACTTGTATTTATAGTTTCGTACAACTAAAGTGATAGTGGCCGAATTGAAAAGGTCTTTGTTAGATGAAAACTTTTGGCTCTTGGGAATCAGAAACGACGACTACATTCCATCATATCAAACAAGAAGTATACTCTTCAATTGCGTATATTATTACTCAGTAACAGTTACTAGTAAGTTGAGTTGACAGTAGAAAAGGAAATTATTCTTATGGACCGAATCACTACTACACATGGTTATTGAAGTCACACAAAAAGCGCTCAATTAGCAACGTATCTATTATAAATCGTCACGATTACTAAACATATTAAAGAAGGTGCATTAATGTTCCATGCACTCCGGTAGCATGAATTGGGCTAAATACATTGTACATTTCTCAGTTCAGTGAGACAGAAGATAAAGTTCAATGGCGTGATACGATCAGGTAAAGTGATAATCTTCAAATGATACAATTTCTACGTGTCTCAAGGAGATTTTTGAAGTTCTATCTGTCCTTCAAGGGATTTTGCTAAGTACATCACAAAAAGCTGCAAATAAAAACGTTTTTATATAGTAATGTCCTATTCGTTATACTTTATATTGAAAATGAATATAATTAGTAAATTACCTGCATCAAAGCAACTCCTAATGCTACTCCAGCAACGATATATAAATTCCTGTTGATCCATAATTTAAGAGCGTCTATGCAACCTTGAGTCCATACTTTGTCTTTCGGATCATTCTGTAATAGCGATGCATTTTTGGTAGTCACTATCGGATCTTTACCAGGGCGCTAAATAAGTATAGAATATTTACAGGCTTATTGCTCCATAATATATACAAGTGCTATTAGTAGGTGCATGTCATAATGAGCATTTACCATTTCTCGCTGAACGCCATAGCCGCACATGATGTTTATCAGACCACTCTGTACAAAACATAAAAGAGTAATTTAGAAATACCACAGAAGCATATTCGACTAAAGTATCACTAGATATCCCTAAAAACCGTAGAACATTAGGCTTGTAATGTAGGAATTCTAATCGAAACTTACAGACATATCAGTTGCATTTTTGCAACAGGAATAAGGCACTCCACATCGCTCAACACTTGGATTCAATTTTGGACCAGTGCAATTGAAATACTCATTTTTAGACCAGTCTTCAAAACTTCTTGAACTCAACCCACAGCATTTAAACTACAAAAATATGCATTAAAATCATTAAAAAGTCAATTAATTTATAATCTATTAATTTAAAATAAATACAACTTGTTATGTACCTCTTGTTGAATGAAATCAATTAAGTTCTGTAAATCCGGATCTTCCCTATACTTTTTGATAACATTATCCGACAAATAGCTGGATATAATTCCCTCGACCCTGTTAGGAAATACGAAGCAGAGAATGGCAACACTCAGCTCCAATAAGAAAAAGATGAGAAGTGCTATGGAATACTGCAAGAAAGAATGAAACATTGTACATTGAAACCAGCCCATCTGTTGACGACAGAGAGTATAAATAAATAGCTTACCAATTTCAGAAGAGCAGTATTTTCCCTCAATGCTCCAATGCAGCCAGCAAAACTGACAAAAAATATGACAGCTCCTATTATGGCAATAATGAGACCTACGTTGAACAAGACATCGGCTACGTCATTGACACGAACTCCTTCACCAGATTGATATTGATCGACCAAAGCATATAAACCTATTCCAATTAAAGCTCCACCTACCAACTGCAATTAAAAAACAAATAGTGAACATCTCATTTGACAATTTTTTGTTTTAGAAGGCGAATATATCATTTCATTTTACCCAAAATATAAAATTAAAAAAGAACATTGTGTATTTAAGACAAGGGCTGATGTAGTTCAGGCCTCGAGTTCTATGAGATCGATAAGGATACTGAACTGCCACCATTGGCTCCATCCTTCTGTGGTCTCTGTGGTCTCTCATGATCGCAGGCTACTTGTAAAAGAATAAAAATGATTAATGCACCTTAAATTATAATCATGGGACCATAGAAAAATACTTTAATAATACATTAGAGATCACTTACCGAGAGATTAACAATAAGTGAACAAGAACTATTGCTGACAGCGAGAGAACTCTGTCTTTGTCTTCTTATTTACGTAAGTGTATAGATGACCATTTAGAAAAGAATTTATTCAATGGTAGTAGTACAAGGGCGAGGGTTTCTGAAGGATTTATTCTGAATTAGCGATTTGGTGATTATCTCGTATCACCTGTCCCTTCCTATGAAATAATAGAAACAGACTTTATTTATTTTATCATACAAGATTCATGCACTTCTTATTTATAACAATAAAACATTGGAAGGGTATATCCCATAACATATAACTGAATTATTCTAACTTCACGCAGCCTTCACCTTTTGACTATAATTTTGGCTCCTCTACTCCTTCAACAACAGGATATTTTGCACACGTATTTGGATTGCATTACTTACTACTGTACTATTTGCACTTCTGACAAAGCTTGAGGAGAATGACTCTGATTTTCCCTAGGATGTTTTGCACAAAATGATGATAACAACAATTTCTATAATTGCAAGATTATAACATTACGCTTTTAATTTGTGCTAATGCAACGGTGCGTTATTACGAATAATTTTAGCTAAGTTAAAGATATCCCATTTGACTTATTTGTTTTACTTTAACTTTTGCTACTAGCATTTGAGAAAAATTAAATGCATAACAATTTTATGTTGCCATTTTTGTCAATCCCAAAATTCCAAACCTAAAGTTAATTACCATAATAAATATTGCCTCAGAAGAATGTCGGAAACAAAAATACATTTTTCGGTCTTTTTATTTACTTTTAATTATTGATCACATCTTTGTTTCGTCTATCTATACAGACGTGAAGAATAAACGTCTCTCTTTTTGGTGGCTGAAGGCTAATAATTATGTACTTTAAAAACCAAATTAAGAACACTGGCTGTAATGCTACATAATACATATGTAAATAAATAAGAAGAAACTAACTGTACACTCACTCTGTATTGTGCTACGTAGTGTATGATGCAAGTACAGTGTTTTCACAATATTCTATTCTTTTAACTTTAACATTAGGAACTCGTAAGATTAACGTTAGAATGAGAATGAGGAAAAGATTGAATTAAGAAGCATATGAAACTAATAATAATAATGACGCACAGACACAAGTAATGAATGTTCACTGTCATTTGTACGCTAATAATACAATTATCGCAATGTGCAGCGACTTTGAAAAGAGTCAGTTATCTGCTATCTTGTATCCTCCCTATCAGAAAGATTATTTGTCCTTTCCAAAGAAACAAAGGCAATGACATAATCCTGATATGCACAGAATGCACACTTAGTGCCCTTTTTAATGACGCAGACACACATTTACGCTTCAATGTTTTTTTACAGCGATATGCAATGTTACAGTGTCAACCTAAACAACTATGATTAACTTTGCTAACTGACAAATATCTATAGCAGAGGCTTCCATATTGATATAATATGTAGTTATAGCTAAGCATAATCGACAAGTATTGGACTTCGTAAAGCACGCCTACGTACGAAAACTGTAATTGTTTTTATTCGAAGCTTACATTGTAAATATTCGTCATTCCTTACGATTTGGTTTATTATCTACTTTTTATAATATTAGTTTATTATTTACACTATAACAGAGTTATAAGTTAACAGTTATATAATATATATAGCCAAATTAACACAAACAGTTTTATTTGAATTCTGTGACTCATTCGACCACTCCTGAAAGACTCTATAATATGCCTTACTTGACTTGACTTCAGCTATGCTATGACCCCAAGGGAGAAAAGATTGAACGAAATGTATCTTTCTTCAAGTATTTCAGTATTTCTGACTTATTGTTAAATGTCGTCTTAATTCAATTAACTTTGATGAATGATGAAGTTGTTTTGATTTTTAAGGTTACAATTATGAGTTTATGGGTGCAATTCGCATATATCGTGCTTATTAAAAAAAGGAAGACAGGACAGGACGCCAAATGTCATTATTAGACATTAGAATTCAGCAACGAGTGTCAGTTTGACAGTTATGTTTCAGTCAGTTTAGTCACGGATTCCTTTCACACTCGTACATTTTACATTTTGTGATTGCAACAACGGTAGCAATAGTAAATGAGGAAAATAAGGATTGGTTACATTATGGAATGGAAGTGTTATTAAAGAGACCTAAATAGAATATTGTCCTATTTCACTGAAATATAAATTGTAGACCAGCAAATGGTAAATACAATAATGTGGCTTACTTAAACCGCAAAATGATCTCCAATTAAGACACAATGAAAAGTTCACTTAAATCAAAAGGTACAAAAAGCACTTATGCAGGCCTATTTCCATTGTTGTATTTCCTACACAATTAAATCGTGCTACATTAAAGCGATGTCATAGCAAAAAGCAAAACTTAACTATTCACTTCTTTAAATTTTACACAAACAACTTGATAATCAGTAAAGCACTGTTCACCATATTTATTGGCACAATCCGATACGATGAGATTTAAAATTAAAAGATGCAACTAAAGTATTACATCTGTTAAAGCCTTTTCACTTTGCAATGTAGTATTTTCATTAAAATGTACCAATTAAATTAGCTAAATTAAGTATTTCCCCGTAAAAAATCTTTAAGCCTTCAACTTATATATTCTATTTAGAACCATAATATCATCATCTGTATAGGGAAATACTGTAATGCATTCGCATGTTTGAAGTTCAGTCAGTTAGCTACAAATTGTGAAACGCTATATATTTAACTGTCTTCAATTTTTAAATACAGTTTGCTTTTATGAGATAAATACCAATCTGTTGCGTCCAATGGCAAGAGGCAGCAACCAAAACCAAGGAGAGGATATCGTTCATTCAATAAATTTTTAAGATAGGCATTATATACATGTAGCCTTTATACGTGCGATAGTAGATGATAGATTTCAAACGCATCAGACCCTAACAATGTGGATAAGCAAATGCTGTACATCAAGTTTTTTGTCTTTGTCTATATTTTTATTCAGCTAACTGAAGTGAAGATTGGTTCTATTAGATTCGACTTAATATAGTTAAATAGAGGTCTTAGCACAAACTAAATATAACTTACAACTTTAAACAACCCACGGCTCTATGCACATAACGTAACGAAAATGAAATTGTAAATTACATTTTTGCTCTTCACACAATTGCTGTTAAACTAGCGAATAAGTTAATTATAAACAATAGCTGTATACTTGTTAGACTGATATGGCAATGGAGTCGGGTTGTTAACCAAGGAGCTAATTTTTGTCAACTTAAATAATCAAAATGGCATAATAAACCATAATTTTGTTCCTAGAACAGACTTGATGCATGCAAAAATTCTGTGTTGTACTTTTTTACGACCATGTCATGTTGTACAACGTTAAATACTTAGGAGGGTACATAGACAACAATAAAATGATAATACATGCACATCTCGCCCCCACGAGGCAACTAATTAGTTGTCCTGCAGTTTGTAGTCTACATTCTGCTCTGTATTTCCATTCTTTTCTGTTTAATAGTTAACTCATAATGTCACAAAAATAGCGTAAGTAATTAAATAATGTACATGGGATTTATATTTTTGAAAAAAATATTATAGAATTTAGCCGTTTATGGTTGTTAACTTATACAAAAATAAGTAACAACAAAAACTATTGTTAAAATTGTTTTTCTGCAACAATTACAGCTAATTTGCAAAATTTAGTACAATGCACAAAATTAGCATATTAAATGGAGAGTAAAAAATTGTTTCCGAAGATATAAATCGATATATTTCGATGAAGAGTCAAGAGGTGTAAAATTGTTATTACCGTTGGGTTGTGAAAGCTTGTAGAATTGAAGAATCATATCACTGAACTCGAAAATTTCATTAATTGACACGAAAAATATGCATTTACTATTACGAGCATGAGCACAGAAAGTAAAATTGATCGAGTGAATAAATAAAAATTAAATCTACTTTTACATTTGCATGTTGTATTGTGGTGACGTATAAATATGACGCACACCCTTATGTACCACTTTAATTTTCAGTGTCTGCCAAAGTAAAGGGTGTGGTTAATGAACAAAGGAAGGTCTACCCTCAATTTTGTTGCTCAGCTCAATTTATTGACAGTTGAATTAATTCTCCTATTAAGGGTTTGATAATAAGCGTTAAAAATTGATGTTGTTAAAAGTTAGACAATGAATTGTCAAGAGAATATTATGTAAGACGGTGCCGTAGTCAGTAGTTGCTGTACTAGTATAATTCAAACAAATTACTATAAGGAGTTTTATATTCTTTTACAGAGAACGAACTATTTGAAATGAACAGTTAAAGCTAAATATTATATGTCATTGATCGTTTGTAGGTTGTTACAAGTTTAAAGAGAATTAGATATATCACTTAAATATGTATTATATAATTTCACGCAATGATTTTGAATAAATGTTTCACTAATCCTCTATCAAGAGAAGGGGGTTTAGATACAGATAAATGTTTTCATCGTAGACGCCACTAGAATTAATAATGCACTATAAGTACATGCTATATGAATCTGTATACATTAGATTTAGAATGGCCTTAGCAACTTAAATTTTTATTTAAAAATGAAGATTTTAAGTGGACAAATAGGCCAATGGTCTAATTAACCCTGGCAAGAATGGCAGACATGAAAAAATATTGACGGCTCACATAAGGACAATTAAAAGTAGAGATTAGTGCTAATGTGCTAATATACTTTCTTTCATCATTAAAATTTTTTCCTGGCAGTTTGTTTGGGTTAATTTTTGTTTTTGCTCTAGCTAGAATAGTTAGAAAACGAATTATTTTATTTTATTAAAATTTGTAATGATGTCAACTAATTTGGATGAGTTTATACAAGTATAATTATCAATTAAGTCAACTTTACGCTCCGTTAGTTAGTATTATTCTAATTTCACTTTAATTGGAATATGCGCATTCACCATTATTGTTTTGACTATTTGCTTTGTTTATAATGTTGCATTTTACATTGCATTACTAGTCTGTCAAAGATTCTATTTAATAATGGATACACATATAGCAAGATCTATTTGTATGACTAAAAATGATGTCGAGTGTGTGCAATTACTGAAGTTAAAAATTAGCTATTAAAACTTACTTTATGAAAAGCATCCCACATCGAACATTGTACAACCTCCAGAGGAGGATCGGAAATCGGAAGGTCAATTAATCTTGATGTTTGCTAGGATCACGATTGCTCCCACTTATTTTCAATAATATTATTCACTTCAGGCCTTTAGCAGTTAGCACACACTACAGCACTGACTGGCAATCCTAATTCAAATTGTTAACGAGCCAGTTCAATTATCGTAATGAAATTGAAATCTTACTAACAACATTGAACATCGAATGGGGATTTTTTAACTCGAATAGCCGTATGACTAATGAAAAGGGAAAGGAAGTTGTTTGTACATTTGTATGTACGTAAACCCTCGTCTCGTATAGAATTCAATCTCTACTACAATGCAATGCTGGGATGAAGGAGACCTCGCACACCTAAAAGCATAGTATAATGTTTATAGTAAACAATGGTATAGTAATGCTATTAGTTATTCTGCAGCAGTAGATACTTTATAGGAATGTACAAACAGATAGTCTGTCTTCGTTTCCATAGTCTATCTTCACACACTACTACTATTGATTGATAGGCAATAGCGATAACTTGTTTAAACGAACATTAAAACTTATGTTCTTGTAGACTTAGACTTGTGCTCTTAGATAATCTACACATCTATATTGAGTACATTTAGACCATTTAGGAATTTTAATAGGGGAGGAAATTCAACCCGGGAGGAAATCTAATGATACCAATGGAATATTGAACCATTTTACCCCAGACAGTGGAACAACTGATTTCCATTACTACTAATATAGGACTCGACAACTTCCATAATCACAACCCATTCAATGACCAAAACAGTATTCCTCCTCGCTTGTGGAGATTTCACATTTCATGGTATTTAAATAACGTACAATCTACTACGCTACTTTTTTAAATCGATTTATAATGGCTTGATGCTTTATTCTGTATTCTTTGCAGGTTTTCAAGTTTCAAGTGCACTATAGTACATTATGATGGCTTAGATTTAGATTACTATGATTCTTCTTTCTATGGTCAATGCCTATGTTATAGGTGTAGTGTGTAAGTAAGTGTTTAGTGTCGCGTAGCGCACATTATACTTTATACTATGACTACACAGTTCACTCACAGTATGAGTATGAGTAGTATGAGTATGACTATTTATAACAACCCATATTATATACTGCAATATTCTAGCGTATTATATGGTTTGCCTGCGCTACAATTTTACACCACTTCACTAAGTACATCTACTGTATATGCTACGTTTCAAATAATATACGTTTACGATTTCATATTCCCCGTTTTGTGTCTAAAGAATTGACCATTATAATATTATAACTACTTACAACTGCACTGCACTATTATGTTACCTAGTCGGATAGTGTCCTTACTACTCATGCTAATTGAGGTTCGGGGATCCAGTTTGGCTCGAACTGAATATTTTTGAATTACTAGTAAGACAAGGCTCGTTTAAAACTTTTGGAGCCAATGCATTGCAATGCAATGCAATGGTTCGGCTCTGCTCGATTCGCTATTGGATGACTCGTTTCGGCTTGGTGCGATTTATTCAGTTTTTTAAAAAGAGACTTACCATAGCAAAAATGGCGGTTTGCAAAAGTTCCGAGCTGCTCAAACCTAACCGGGACTGGTTTGCTTGAATGAGTTCGGCTTCATTACGTTTGGCAAAATCACTGGCTCGGCTCTATTCCATTTTACAAAATCATTCAATTGACCTATTAACTTGTGTGATCTGGAATATGGATGGACTAGACTTGGCTTATGTTACATTATAATATTTTAATCTTCCCGTCTGCCATAAACCCTGTATACACAGTACACACCTATTGCTCATTGACACATTGGCAATGCCCTAAATTTATAACTTTTAGGCTTTTTTACCATTACACTGGTATCTTTGCACATGTATTAGAATCTACTATAAAGCAATTCCACCACTTAATTCTTTTTTACCAGTGGCACTTTTGTACCCTGCTCACAATTTTTGTGTGAGCTTGACCATCTCATCTTAAGTAATGGCCCAGAGCCGTGATAATTAGGTAAAAACATGTTTTTTATCTTTGGTAATTCAATCCTGAGACTTCGGATATCAACGTTTCGCAACTTTTCAAGCATTTCGACACCCACTTTATTATACATATTTTAGGGTTTGGAACCTAAAAAATATTTTCATACATATTTTGGGAATTAGAACATTTTTGTCCATATTTTGGCTTTTTTGACAAATTAGGTGTATATTTTAACACAAATTAGAAACTTAAAATGAAATTCGACACAATTATGAAAAAAATTTAGTATTTTAAATCTAAATTTTTGTCTTTATAAACAATTTTTAGTAATTTCTACAAAAAAGTTTGTGTTTTTAGCCCTTGACGTTTTTGGATTTTTTGTACATATTTTCGTAGATATTTTCCGTTTTTTCATACATATTTTCCTTTATTTGGGTACCTTTTTTTTTTTTACATATTTTGCTATTTTTTGTGCATATTTCTGTACATATTTTGCCATCTTTTTGAACCCTTTTACCTACATATTTTCGGGAAATAAATAAATACATATCACGGCTCCTAATGGCTAACTCTGGGGTCTCGGCTTGTTTTAAATAATTACCATAAGCGGGTCAAATTTCTTTTATCCGCCAAAATGGAACACTATTTATAGCAGCGTACAACAAACTGTCTTAAATGTAAAAGTAGACCCTTTTCCTGTTTTCCCCTCGAGTTCATTTAAAAAAATAGTTTATATAGAATAATATGGATTGGCACTACGACGCTGACTGGATTTACTTTTGTCTTGTGTTAGTGACTCAAACACTTGTACTTACTTGTACTAAGTACATTAATTTAGCAGTTATTTGATATTATAGTCTATACAGACGTATTTGTAGTAATCGACATCAACTATTGTAACTTAGAATTACCAACAACAAACGAACTCACACTCAGAAGAAGCCACATATCCCTCAGCTAGGTGTTATCATTATTTTTAGTAGGTTACATTTGAAGCAACAACAACGGCAACAAGATACTACACTATATACTTTACTATGATGTCATGAAATGGAAATATAAAAAAATTATCATAAGTGATGACTATCATATATGTTATAATATGAATGGCTCCAAATTATTTATTCTTATATGAAATAGGACATTCTTCCCTGAATTTCATCTATTAATAGCGATGAAGTTAATGAAGTAATAATCCTCTATGAATTATTCATCTGTGGTTCACTTTTCGCTGATTTTAAATGTAACCAATTGCCCTTCGATGCCATATAAATACACATAAATGCACATTAGATGAACGGTGGGAGCACACTGACAGCATGATCCATAGTCTTGAGACCATGTTCAGTATTAGTTCAGTATATATGCATGTATTTTAAAAATAAAACCGTTCGTTGTCCATAAACATACCAAATACAAAATATAGCGAGAACTTCCATTTCTCAAATATCTTGAAGAAGACTGATATCTTGAAAGCAGACAAACTGCAAAATATTAACAAAAATTTCAAACTTGAAAATATACTTGCCCATGAGATCAAATGACATTTCATTTAAACATTCTTCATATATTATCACGTATCCATTGCTAAATGATTTCCATAACCTATTATTAATCAATATTAAGGTTTATGGCTTCAGCAATGTCAAGTTTTGATAGATTTTAGACAACTACCTACGAAAATCAAAAATCCAACCAATTTACTGTTAGATAGAATGACTTGTTTGGTATTACGCACCAAGATGAGGATTCTACAGTTATTTTCAATACAACAATCAGACAGATAATCAATGACATGGGAAAAATAATTTAAACCGAATATAATATATAGGCTCAAATATACCAACATGTATTCACATTATTTACTGTTTTAACAACATATTATACAACATTGATGCGTCACAGAATTCTTCTCTAGAATCACAATTATTATATATATAGCACATGCATGCACATTGATTGGATTGCTTGTGTACAAAAGCACACAATACAGTACCATTTCTCGAAAATTAATTTTATTAATTGTGACTTTAAGGTACATATGGAATCACGACATTTCTATAATCTACATGCATTACAAATATTTTACTCATATGTACACTCATATAGTTTGATTATATATAAAGATACATAATACATGCCGTAACAGTATTAACTTAAAATTAACTTAAAGTAGCGTATAAATAATAATAATGAAAGAATCTCGTACAAAAGCACGTCCAAACAATCAAGTCACACTAAATTTTGCACGAACTAAAACTCGATATATTTCCTTCATATTCTTAGTTCCATTGTTTCGGTAAAAATGAAACTTTAAAGCTTGATTTTAACCCATAATTAAGACCTGTGGATTTTCACTTAAAAACTGACCAAAATATCAACTGATTGCAAGATAAACGAACTGTGTGTTTGCAATTAATCTAGCCAAACTTTTCCTGATTTTAATGTATCGGGTACTGTGGGTGGACTTTCAATAAAATCTGGTCAAACCATTGCTAATTTTAATTGACTATAAACTTGCGACATTGTGACTTAATCTAACCAAATTATCGCTGATTATAATTTCTGGGATACTGCGGACTTGCGAGTTGCCACCAAATCTGATCAATTCATTTGAATTCATTACTGATTATAATTTCTTGGCATTCTAGGGTACTATGGACTTGCGACAATTTCTGGCCAATCTATTGTTGATTTTGAATGATTGGGTATTGTGAACTTACAACGTTGCAATAATTTCTGACAAATCATCGCTGATTATATACTGTAGACGTAGACTTGGGATAAAATCTGTTCAAACTTTCAATTTCTGATAACATTTTCGGTGATTTTAATTGATTGGGTACTGTGGACTTGCAATATATCAGACTCACATAGAAACACTTTTATTTGAGTTTTAATTAAGTAGGAACATAACACTCTGAGTGTCGTCGAATACAAACCTGCTATAGTAATAAGTTTATATGAATGGCATTTTTTAATTTAAATTGAATTTTCAATTCTTTATCCTTCGAAGTTTCGTGCAAAAAGTGTTAAAAAATTTCCAAAATATGAAAAAAGCACAAAAATCCCAAAAAATCAATGTAATAAAGTTGCAGAGCCTTTTTGTGTCGTTCCAATTAATTAAACTCATGCATCGCAAAACAAAAATTCAGATTGTCGTAAACCAATTACACAACCTAGAAAGTTGGACGCACTTCAAATATCAGTTCCGAAACCTATATACTCGAGTAGTTGACAAAGTTACTATTTACACCATTTCTTTAGCTTATCTAAACTTACAACAAGCATTAATATAGTTATATAGGTTATTATGCAGCTATAATAAAATTCCACTTCAGTCGATCAATCACGCACGCAAAATGAATATTGGTAAAAGAATCGTTAAGAAGTTAACTATGCGAAGAGGTAAAATATGATGTGTTTTGGTAATACTAGGATAAGTTAGCTACGAAGAGCTTCGAGACGACTTTGCATTTTCTCCAACTCCTCTTCGTCTTCATCTTCAGATTCAGCTGCAACTCTCACAGGCTCCGTGGGCAAATCGTGTGAAGCGGCCACCGGAGCCTTACCCAACTGACCAGCCGTCAGCTGCCACAAAATCTATTCAAAGCATAGAATAATTTACACCTGTATTCATGGTTCACACTGAACATATGTATTGGGAGGGAGTTATTTGAATTTAAGTTAATTACGTTGTCAATTTCCTCATCAGCCTCTTCTTCCAAATCAGTATCATCTTCTAGGCCCTCGAAAGTGTCTTGAATCATCTCCTCCAAAATACCAGCTTTCATCATTTCTTTTGATAATTCTCTCATGGACGCAGCAATTTGTGGGAGTTTGCATAATGCTTGTACCGCCTGCATCACTTCCGTAGACTTTTTTAACGCACCCGCCGTTTTCAAAATAGCTGATAGAAAATAATATGGTGACACAATTAAATTCGGTTACAAAATATTGACTCATACATATGTAACTAAGCAAGCGGTATATAATATTTGATCAGTAACTATCTGTGCCCTGTGCTATGTGCTTACCTAACTGTTCCTTCATATGCAACTGTATAGAATTCAGATGAGCTTTTGAAGTGTATATTTTGCTGATTGCTCTTTTTGATCGAATGAGTTCTTTAGCGTAAATACGACAAACATCTTTATCGCCCTTTTTAGCCGCTTCCTTCAGAGATCTTTTTATCTTTTCTTCTTCCCTTTGAATACCTGAAAAATTAAAGAACATTTAATAAAGAGGAAGATTATTTCAATTTCAATTTTTAATACATAACGAATTGGTTGAATACTAAACAGAAGTCATGCACAGAACCTAGTTTTGGATACGGTTGAAACTTTATATAGAAATTCCTAACAACTTGGTACTTAACGTAATTGTAATGGTAACAGCAATGTTTTGTTTTAACCATTACTAAAAAGTATTATAATAATTATAATTAATTATGACTGTGTAATTGTTGTGGGCTTTGGCATATCTATCAATAATGAACTGAAATAACTGTGTTGTTACGATACAATATAAATACAAATAGACACCAAAAATAAGGAATAAAACACTTAATCAGAACCTATGTACTATTTTATGAAACTTTTAATGGACAAGTTTGTAATGACCATCCTCTTAGCGGATGAAAATCACAAAATGCAGCACATATAACTGACGAAATTCAATGGAAAGTTTGATTGTATACCTAAGAACAAATATGCCTTTAAATTTAGGAATACTGTACGAAAAATATTAATTCGTTTTTCAAATATAGTTTTTGGTAAAAATGAAAGTTATTAGGTTTGATAAAATGTTTTATAGGTGTTTCTGTAAGGTCATTTTTCAAATCGCTTACTAGCCAACAAAACTTTTACTGGACCACAACACATAGCTCCTTGGTGCTTGTCAAATTATTATTTTTTGTTTAAACCTGCCTAGCAAATGTTCTAAGGTTTTTGATGCAATTTTCACATTCTTTGCACCGCAATACTTTGTATTATTTACAATATCCAATAATATGATTGTTTACATAGTTATTTATGTTTACTATTTGGCTGTCCTACATGTTTATATTTATGTAAAACATAATAGGTTGAAAATCTGATTTGACGCGCTTTTCACTTTTATTTCAGAAAAATGTATTACCGCGTATTTGTCTGTCAAGAGTCAGCCCTTCTTTTCGAATTCTACGGGTCCATTCTTGCACCTTTACATTTTAAATAAAAAACCCGTATATTAATTAAACAAAAAAGAAATTAAGTATAAAATTAGCAAGAATTAGGAACACCATTACCGAATTATAGAAAAATAATACCTGAGTTTTTGGATCTCTGTCAGGACTTTTTCCAAATAATCCCATTGTTTATTTTCAATAAAACAATAAAGCTGTAAGTAGGCTTTAAGCAAAAACTCCTCTTCGGTAATAATTCTTTTGCAAATTCCAGTTAACTGAATTGGAGATGGGAACAAAACTAGAATGTAAAATAGTTTAAAATTAAATGCACAATCAGCAAATTACATTTTTAACTACTGATTTGTCAAACTTTAAACTTGACAACAAACGAAGCAATTAAATTATCATATATGTCTGAAGCGGATTTACAAAGTCAATGACTAGGGGCTGGTCAGGTTTTCTAAAGTCATAAAATACATAAAGTAGAAATGGGGTTTAAAGGAAATAAGAACGGAAATGTAAAATAATACGTCAACCAACAATTACGTCTTAAAAATTGAATAAACGTATCTGAATTAAATTACCCATTAACAATTGAATACAAAATTAAGCTTAATTTAAGCTATTATTGACAGCAAAATAAAATATTACAGTAACAGGACCATACGTAAATGGGTTGAATTAGGAAGGTGTAGGTGTAGGTAATTCAAAAAGTTAGAAGACCTACCTTCTATCTTTGATCTTCTAGGCAACACAGACTACTACCAACTAAGTACTATACTTGATACTACTACTGCACAACTAGTAGTAGTTAGTTGGATAGTAATAGTGGTACAGCTGAGTGAGCTCACAATCAACATTCATGCTGCTCGTTTATAACTTTGTATTATCCAACAGTTCAACTCAAAGGTTTTTCGCAAACTTCCGAAATCGCAAAGTTTGCACATTCAGCATTTGCAAACGAATGCAAAGGCGGCAACAATTTTGAATCGAATGGAAACATTCCATTGGTCCAGCCGTAAGGGTTCCCGTCGCAAATTTGCAAGCCGAAAAGGCATGTTTATCTTTGCAAAACTATTGTCAGTCAGTCTGCATTTGTACTTATAACCGCAGTAGCGAATTTTTATTTTAGCAAATCAACTTAGCCTTGCCTTAGCCAATCACTTGCTAAGTGATTCCACGCATGCTCGTTATATTTGCGACTTTGTGATTTCACAGATTTGCGAGAGCTCTGAGTTGAGCTAAGATAATGATGCAGCCGTAGCTAGTGTAAAAATGGGTCCACTATTCGCTTCATATTTCACAGATTGGACGAGGGTTAATCTGCCGTGATCCCCTAACGTGGCTAAGCTTAACCTATCGTAATGAAACCTAAAATAAAATAATATTACTCATGTAAATGTATCCCAGCCCCAGCGATAAATCCGTCCAGTACCTCACTCTTGCAGATTTCAACTGAATTATTATCCCGAATCTCGAAGAAAGTATGGAAAAAAAATTCTCCAGAACAATGCTGAGGCCACCAATTGGATTATTTCCATTGTGTTATCAATCACGTAATCAGATTTTAATTTGTGTTTGTAATATCTAATTCACGAAAATAGTCTGCTTAAAGTCATAATGCAAAATTATTATAATTATGATATCATATGTAAAAAAACTGTTTCCTTGCCCATCTGTAAGTGTAAACGCAGGGCATTGGTCCATTTATGTTAAAAACTGTAAATACAATACGATATTACACAGGTATATTGTTTCAATTCTATGATTTACTTCATATTAAAAATATGGGAATACATGGTCTGAGATGGGAAATGGCATAACATAGACTATACATATTAATCTTAATCTTTTCGAATTTTTCAGCAAATGGTAACAGAGCATAACACGCAGGGTTGTGGGTCGGGTTTTTTATGGGCTGGGGCTTTTTGGGTATTTTGGCAAAAAAACCCACACCGCTTCACTTAAAAAACCAGGGGTTTTATGGGTTTTTTACAAAACATGCAATAATTTGCACTAAAGCTCCATCTTTATAAGCAAAACATACTAACTTTGTCATATTTCTATTCGAAAATGTAAACAAATGTATAATCAGGTGGAAACAAAATAATATAGCTTTTATACTTTAATCCTACTATACATACGTACATACATAGATAGATTGGTAAATATATTGGTTTATCTCTTCTGTGTTTATAATATAAGAGATACTTGCAGATATACAATATACATCAAGATCGTGTTGTCTATGTATTATTTGTTTTATGTATATTTCAATCGCTGTGAAGATATTGGTTTATATAATTACTTTTACTTTTACTTACGAATCGCCAATGAATACTTTGGGGTTCATACGTGGAAACATTAATTAGACTGAATTTTAATTAATCATGTACACATTTAATACTGTACTGCTTCACAAGTAAAGCTCCAGATTAATGAAGGAATTTCTTAAAGTCTATTTAATCAGTAAAAATATAATAATGCATAGTTTTTCATTAGTTGTTATCAAACAGTATAATAATTAATATAGATGCTCACGAAAAATATTGCGTGTTAACTGTACAAAAACATCTTAATTTTTGATTTTATAGACGTAAATAATGGTAGTTTTAGGATTGCATGGTGTTACTGTCAGCTGTAATTTTCCTATATACACTATAGTATACTTAGTATAGACTTGTATTTATGCCTATAGTTATACAAAAAACCCTTAAACCCTAAAAACCCAAAAACCCTAAAATACCCAAAAAAAACCCGGGGTCGAGGGATTTTTCCTAAAAACCCCGGGTTTTTCGATACTTTGATAACACGACATAAAAAGTTTTTAAGTCACACTAGTCATTAGTAGTAATCAAAAGTAGAATCGAATCCGATTTGATTTACTTTTTTGCATCAAAACTGCGTCTGCTCATGCGCCAACAAGAAAATCGTATCGTTTTCATCGGAATTTTTTGAATCGTCTCCTGGGACGATTTAGATTCGGATTAGAAAGATTTTGGTTGGAAAATCGGGGTTGGTTAGAAAATTCGGATTAGAAAAAGGTTGTAGTGTTAAAGTGCGGAATCAGCCTAACACTTTTTGGCTAAGCTCAAGGCGAGTGTAATTGTTATGGGGACAATTACCATGACAATTTCACTCACCTTGGCTTAGCTGCAGAATATCATTACTTTTGTTATTGAATCGTCATAGTTGTCAAATTATTTTAATCAGAGCACTCAAAAGCTATGTTGGATTTGATCCATTTTCTTCAATCTGAATCTAAATCAAATCCGATTCGATTTTACTTTTGATTACTACTATAATGTGTTTCTTACAATTTACTGTTACAAACTAAAACTCTTCTCATTTCTCTTGAACACACATATAGGAAAGACATTAATATAACAATATTGTTATAACTATTGTAATTGTTAAACCACATTATATTTGGCTGTTAGTTACCTTACATTCTTTTGACTCGTAACTTTTTCTTGACTGTAATCTTTAAGATTTTTTGCCTCGCTTAGAAATAGTTTTTTTCTTTTCATGAGACTGACTGGTACGACTTAAATGAAGTGGTTTTAAGGGCTGTCCACTTCCATCACAATAATCCGGAATGTTTCCATCCTCTGCCAACTGGTGATCATTTAAATTCTTCTCTGTTTCAAAAGCGGTATTACATACCGTGCATTTGAAAAATCTTTCGGGGATTTGGTGTCCCACAACGATTTCCAAGTGATCATGAGGCTTGTACTCATACCCGCAATAGTTTGAAAACATAATTGGACCCGTTGATGTTTTGATCAGAGGGGATGGTCCTGGTTGGAAGCGATTTTTGTCCAGAACGTCAAAACTATTTGACATTTTGCGTTGCTGAATTCTCAACTTTTTTTGTCTCATGTTTGGTTTGAATTTTTTATCAATCTGTTTTCTAGAACTAGGAACACCGGTATTATTTTTAGGAGTGGTCTGGGTAAGTGGTCTTGTTTGTTGATCACCAACCACATTGATATGGATTTTTACTGCTCTTTCCATTGGTTGGAACTTTGGCACCTGTGCCCCCAAAGTTTCGACATATTTTCCATCGTCAGGGTTGTTGCCATCTACGACATCGACATCGGACATTGACCCACTATCATTGTTAACATTTTCTGCAGTTGGTTGAATATTTTCGTGAATATTCGGAGAAATAAAAAGGGGATCCAGAAGAATGAAATTAGTTTCCATTAGGGGAAGCTTTGCAGCCTGTGTGCCCTTATTTCCATCTTTTAGATCATGTACGACGATGTCCATTACTAAATCAGTTTCATTGTTACCAAGTCCTGTTTCAATTTGTTCCATGTCTGCATGGATATCTGGAGAATCAGAAAGCGGAAGAGGAGCCAGCTGAATCAAATTAAGTTCGGTATACGTTGAGCCGCAGTCTTCTAAATTTTTCTTTTCCACATAAGAAGTTTCTGATTCTTGGTCTGTTGTTGAGCCGACGATTGTTTCTATTGCTGACAAAAGAAAACAACATTAGCATAATCTAACGCAAATAAAATTTATGATTTTGGTCAATAAATAATTGTAATTTAATTACCCGAAATGCTTGTGTTCTGAACAACTTTCAAAGCGTCTTCAGCTAGACGTATAAAAGGGAACTCATCTTTGATGTTCATAATCTACAAAATGTTTTACATGCTGAGTACGAACCACTAGTAAATTATATATGTTAACGGCAAAGGTAAATTGAGGCATAAGTTTTAATGCCTAGGCAATAAGCAAAATGTTTGAAGAATTCTAGTTTTTGATATTTGAAATTGAGAAAACCGTTAATATAGTCCAAATATAATATATTTTTCCTAAATAAGGGCATTGTTACGAGTTAAAATGCCGCATATGAATAGCGACCGACTAAGACTTGAGAAGTTGTAGTGGCTTTTATGAAAAAGTTTTAAGGGCTATAACTCGATCCTTATTCAAAACACAGTAAACATCTTTACCTTTTTGGACTTGTAGAAATGTCCATATGAAAATATAAACACGAAATAATGGTATATGAATATTCTTTCAAATTTTAGGTATGAAAAACTAGAATGTTTTAAAATTACACTTGATGCCTGAATTTACTTATTGCTGTTAACATATACGGAATTATTTACCATTACAGAACAACATGTTTTAATTATGATACAATAAAACTTACTTCAAAGGGACTGAAACCCATCGATTTTTCACCAATATACTATACAGCAGCAAAAGAAGAATTTGATTCAGCTTTATTTATGAATTACATTATTTACTCTTCTAAAGATTTCCATATGAAAAATTTTTAACTTACACGGATGACTGCCTTCTTTAACCAGCAATCAGAGCTGTTAATCATTTGGCTTGACAGACCATATGCACCTGTATTTAATGTTTTGGAAGGTTCGGTAACATTAATTAAAATCATCTTCAGTAATGCCGGCGAAATTGGTTGACATCCTATGTCGCATTGTGCAGCATACAGGATCGACTTGAGTTTCATTGACTGTTTTCCTCTACAAAATTATTAAATTATTTCCTAAGAGTAAACCTTTTATTGTAAAATAGGATATGATATATGTATAGAAATACAAATAATCTTTACTTTGCTAGGTCATATATTACGGATAGGACATGTTGTCGGTACAGGTCGATCTCCTCTGGATTGTCCATTTGGAAACATATGCGAAAAAACTCACAAGCAGCTAGATTATCTAACACGAGTCGATATCTGGGCCTGTATCCACCCACCATAAAAGGAGACTTTTTATAGCAACGTAATTCTTCAAAACTCGATAGATCCGCATCGTCTAAATTATTTTCCAAATTTCCCACTTGCAGCTGTTTAATGAAAAACTTAATGACGGCCTGCAAATGTATATATTTTGAATTTTAATTTTTATGACTAGGAATTGTCATTACTGTATACTGAATAGGATTACTGATAATTCTAGACTTGTATTGTATTATCACCTTTAGTTGTTCTTCATTTTCGTATGGAAAACGTTTAACAAGTCGTAGTAAATATGAAATTGAACATGCAACTAACAGCTGGATACTTTTGATCTGATGGTTCATAAATTCAACCTGAGATAAATGAATAATCAGCGGAATATATTTGTCATCCTTTATGATAACATGACGAGGTATCTCCTGGGTATGATGAAACCACGAGCCAATTTTCTTTAGACGACTTGCCAACCAATAGACATTCATTGAGGCATTCACTGGCCTGCATTCATTTGGGTAAACAATTACATCGGCCATGATGATATATAAGGTCAAAGGTACTGACCAGACTTGGAGAATTCTAAAAAAGATGTACAAATTTTCAATTACTACTTTTATTGTTAATCATTTTAAATATATTGCTGATTCTTTGATGGATTACAAACTAGTAAGTGTAGATGTTATTCTTTATCCACCTGAGATCTAACAGTAGACTTGATTTTTTTTCTTTCGATTTCAATTTTTCAGTCAGTTTGTGGCTATTATTACTATTGGCTTGTTTGGATTGACGTTGACTACGTGGCGAATCCGAATGACGTTAGATGAAAAGTTGAAAAGACAAAGATGAAAGAAAGTTTTGTCAAATCTGCCCAGAATTACAAAATACGGAAATAGTTAAGCGATAATTAACAGATTGCATTAAATTTTAAGATTTTTAAAATTCTGTTCCATACTTTACAAATTTGGAATAGATAAATTATTTTCCTTCCTTTAATGCTAAATTCCAACTTTACTTACAATTTCGACTTTCCACGTGGCGACGGCGACTGACGTTGCGTTAGCTGAAATGAAGAGAAGAGAATTCTCTGCCAAAGAGAATTTTGAACCAAGCAAGCAAGTCTGTGCGTGGGATTTTTCCAAGGAAATCTCATTATTCTAGCTGCATGTTATTAGAGTTGCTACAAGGGGATCCAACCCAGATGAGATTGAAGAAAGCTCATTGCATTGCCATTCGCTTAATTGGTTAAAATCGCTCCCACCTCCTAAATATAGGGAAAGGAAAATTTTGAGATTCTAAAAATTAATGTAACTTTCGTTCTCAATTAAAAAATTGCTGACCTAAATTAGAAACTTAGTCCTACAGACAAAGTCAACCGAAAGTTGAGGAATAGGATAATATTGTTTTTTCTCCGTGAGTTCTATTCACTCTGGTTGACAGGTTCGAATATCTGTTAGTATTGAAACTCAATGTTTTAAAATATTGGCGTCTGTTTAAAATTATGATTTTTAAATCAATTCTAAATTTTCAGTAGTTAAATATGATCCAATTTAATCCAATTAGTAATTTTCGATAAACAATATAACGTGTCAACGTGTAACCTTATAAAAAGTTTGTAGAAACTATCATAAATGTTGCAAGATATTTGTTAAAACAAACCATGAAATCCACGTAACGCCTATATTAAAATTATTTTGGTATTTGTATAAGTAATTTTATATTATTAAATCTTGAAATATGTCGAAAAAAAAATTATTTCGGAATGCATGGCAAACAGCAGAATGTAGTCGTTTAATAAATAATCATGTTATTTTTTTAGTGTTATTTTCAGCAACAACTTATTATTAAACCTAATTTGGTATACATTTGAAAGCTTTGAGTTTTTGAAATACCAATTTCAATACACACTATCACATAATTCATAATTATAACAAGACTTGAGCAACCTTTCAACTGTAATTCATGATATATCAAGTAAATTAATATTTGTTGCATGTTAAATAGATCGAGTTCTAGGTTGATTCCAATTTCTAGGTACATATCCAGGAATCTTAAGGTAGAAGGGCCCTTCTAAATAATACATATCTCTAATAATATAATACCTCTAAATACGTGCATGCCAATTTCTAATAATACAATGCTGTAATAATCTCATTCCACAATTACTATTTTCTTAGATCATTTTAACCAACCAACTAAAACTATAACCATGTCTATCATTATAGAGAGTATACTCTAAATTATAAATCACACATTTAACTTCTAAATCACAAATAAAATGTTTCTTTCCAATCATCAGTTTTTAAGCAACATTTTATTAATAAATGCCCGTGGATTGCAAAAACTTTATGACATATTGAGAATAGAATTTGCAAATTGGAAGTAGGGACACAATGTTAATACATGTAAATTCATTTTGTAATAATAAATTAACACTTGATTTGAAGGAACTTGTCACCAAATGACAGATTTTTATCATTTTACTTTTACAGAGCAACTTTTTTAGTTTTGTGGATTTTACAAGCCCAGGAATTTAACGGATTTCATATCAAAATAATTAATTTCAATTGGGACAGAGTGCCAATTTATGTCATACTATTTCATTCTCATCAAAATCTTATAATATTGTGCATCTTGTATTGTGCATGTTCGGTTCGAATAGAAAGCGAATGGACTCAAGTGCTTGTTCTTCCAAAGTTCGTATTTCATTCTCAAACTCTTTCACTGGCTTTGACCAACCAATAATCTTCTGATTCAAGAGGTCCACGTCGCGTTCATATGTTGAAATCGTGCATCTCATTTTCAACCAAACCAAACTCGACTTTAAATAGGCCACAATACGTTTGGAGATTCTTAACTTGAAACATGTTGGGTGATTTCCTAGAACACATACTTGCATATCTGCAGACTTGAAAAAGTATGCTGCGTATGTTTTTGCTACCATCAAATGCATGTCGGCTGCAATATAAAAAAAATTTAAGCAAAAATCCTTTTTCAAGTTTGTGTGGTGTAAAAAATAGCTAACTGAGACCCAATGAAGATAATTTGAAGTTTAGATTACGAAGACATAAAACATTTTTATGTCATTTAAGTTTACTTTTTGAGTTACAAATAACGAAGACTAGAAACCAGTCTCATGCCACAGGCAGGGATGTATAATGTCAAGACCAAATGAATATTGTCCTGGATGAAATTAGTTTTGTCCATGGACGAAATTAATTTTCTCCATATAGGAAATTAATTATGTCTATAGGCGAAATTAATTTTGTCCACTTTTGTCTGAACGAAATTAATTTTGTCCACTTTTGTCAGAACGAAATCAATTTTGTCCACTTTTGTCTGAACGAAATTAATTTTGTCCACTTTTGTCAGAACGAAATCAATTTTGTCCACTTTTGTCTGAACGAAATCAATTTTGTCCACTTTTGTCCTGGAGGAAATTAAATTTGTCCACTTTTGTCAGAACGAAATTAACTTTGTCCACTTTTGTCTGAACAAAATTAATTTTGTCCACTTTTGTCTGAACGAAATTAATTTTGTCCACTTTTGTACAGGAGGAAATTAAATTTATCCAGGAAGAAATTGATTTTGTTCAATTTTAACCATCCATCCTATTTCATCCACCGCAACTCTGGCCACAGGTCAACAGGCAAAGTCAGGCTAAATAACTGTATTATATTTTGTAATCGATATGATTACCTAGCTGTACGGTGTGACTGCGTGAGAGTTAATGCTGAATACATATTGTCGTCTTCCCTAACAATGGAATTTATAAGGAAGAAGAAGTGGAGTCGAAAACATTGCGGCGGAAAATGCGAGAAGTAGTTATAAACGGAAATGTACGGAGATAAATAAACGGAACAAAACTTACAGACAATGTTGGATGGCATGAAATTTTCACACAACGGAAGATATCTTTTCACTCTTGTCACAATCTTTATAAAAAGACTTTTAGTGTTGGCATCAGAGTAAATGAGATCGCGAGAGAATTCGCTTCCGAGTAGCCAGTGTAGGGCGCATTGATACATTAAGTAGTGGTTTTCGTGAAGACGATCCTTCTGCTCGACAATAAAATTGTCGGCTAACTTCATAGAACTGGCGTCAGATTCTGTCTCACGAACCAATAAATGCGAGACTGGCTCCAGCATGTTGATCATTTTTCTCACTTTGTGAGCTTCCTCCACGTAATTGCATTTGTCACATTTCCAAGGGCTATTGCTAATTTCAATGGGATTCATTTGCAGCAGATAGCCTTTCTTACATTTCAAGCACACTAAGGCCTGGAAGTATGTTCCCCCTTCAGTCTTGTCCAGGCAACGCTCACATTTGCAAATAAAATTAAGGAATGTTTGAATTTGAATTTGTCGGGGGACAGTGCCAAATTGTAATACCATAGGATTGTAAGCAATGGACAAAATGCTGCCCTTTTTGATCGGCTTTCTTGCATAGAGGCGGATATTCCAATTCACGTCTCCACTCCGGTCCACATTTTTGACAAATGTGAAACCAACATTAGGGCAACAAGAGTTAGAAAGTAAGCTGGTGTAAAAATAGAGGGCTACACCGGCGTGTCTATATAATTCACAAAACAATTTTTTAATAAATGGTTTACTAAATATAGTTTTTAAGTCGAAGAGAAATAAATGTTTTTGATTCTTACTCTGTGGAATCATCATCTCCATGACGGATTGTGAAATTGTTGATTCGAGTTGCTGCCAATAGTTGAGAAACTTGGTCTACTGAGACATCCATTCCGCAGTCCTCAGCCAAAAATTTAAATACATCATCTCGACATTCCTTATGGAAAACTTGATTCGGTTCATCAGAACAAAGGTCCAAGACCTTTTCATATTTGGCAGGCTCCACATCTTTGGACAAAACGATTCTAAGAGACAATAACTTCCAAAAGTTTTCAGTAGCAACTGAAATGCCCAATCTGGAGAAGATATCGCACTCATAATTCTTGTGCTTTTTACTCTGTAGTACAAAATAATTCATTTTTAATTTTTCATTATCTAATAAGTAAAAATTACATTGAATTGGTCATTGATGATTATGGTCATCAACTGTCAACTATCTAATTACAATCATCAATCAACAAATAGTCATTTTTACCTTGGAGCAATTGCGCGAGCAACAGGGCCAATGACATTTAGGGCACTTCATTGCATCATCATCTATTTTTTTAAAGCAGCCGACACAACTATAATATGTCCAGTCTTCGTTACTTGCACACTGTAGTTGATCATGTTGACATGGTGCAGAAATCAATGGAGACTCTTCCCAAACAACATCCCCGTGGTCGAAGTCCTTCTCAGATATTAAATATCGTCCCAAATCTTCACTTTGTTCACACCTAAAACGGCTAAGCATTTTGACAATAGTTATATTGACTGAAATCTAATATTTGATCATTCACGGAACACAAGTATGTTACGCAGATTAAAACTTTGATGTCAATCCTTTGGTTGTTGATAAAGTCAGCTTCACTCAATCAAGATCGAGAAACAATAATGTATTTGTAATTAATATATTATACTCAAGATTTATCTAAAATATTAATTCCACGTTAGTGCCAAATTTGTCTTTTGTTGACAGTGCCAAGTGCTCTGATTCTGATCTGTCTGTCGCTTTCCTTGCTCGCCTCTCGCTCTCTCAGGTATCAGGTATAGCCACTAGGAAAATCAGATTGCTTTGTGAGATTGCTTGTGTCCGTGGCAAACAGTGCGAGCCATACATACAAAGTTAGCAGTTGTTTTCACATTTTATACATAATTTTCATTCAGTATATAAAAACGCTTGTTTTTACTTTCTTTAATTCTTTTAAGTCTATTATATCTTAGAAATAAGCCCGTCCTACGGACTCGAAATATTGTAATTATTCTTGCGCCTGCGTAGTTACACGAAGTTTATCTTTTACATTTATACATTATCACGGAAATTTTCCAGTTGCGCAACTCCACTTCAAGATTACCTTATGGGTATGATTTTGCCCTATAATATCATTGGAAGAATTAACCTAGCACCACCGACCAACAGTACTGCTATCAGAGTTTTACTAGCTGGCTAGTGGGCGGGTGGCTAGGGGCAAAAGTAAGTTAAGTTTTTACCGGGCGGATGGGTAAAATGTAACAGCCGGCTGAATACTCTGACTGCTATTTAAGTTCCGTTATCCGAGTCAAGTTTTATCAATTAACACTTCGTTTGATTTCGAAAAATGATGTTGCTATCCCAGAGTCAGATTCATCGATCTATATGTAAAATGCATTCATTGTATAAAATACATTTCTCCGTAATCCTTTCTTGTTTTAAAACTGTATATTCCAAAGCCATGCATCTACTTCCAATTATGAAAAGCTAATGACCTGTCTGCTAGCTAAGAAACGTGTAATAAGTAAAGTAAATGCTCCAAGAAAATGCTTTATAGATATTACTAAAAATTCTTTGCCTAAAAGTCCTGATGAATGAATCAATAATATGAATAAATAAAAATGACATAAAGTAGAATTCTCAAGATACAGATTTATTTACAACTTTAACAGTTATTGCATGGAAAATGTACAGACAATAAAAAATTAATTGAAACAAACACGACGAGATAACGACAAATAAATGTAAATTGTAGGGAGTTGGATGTGAGTGGATTAGAAGATCCTGACTAGTCCGTTGAGGTCGAGAACAGCAATGTATCCAGCACGTATGACGGAAATATCCAAAGGCAGCGGTCGAGGGGGCTGTTATTGCCAACAGAGTGGATGGTCTGAACAAGTTTTCCAGAGAACGAATTGAAGACTTTGACCGAGTTGCTCCTTGAGTCGCAGACGATAAGGTTGCCACAAATATCCACGTCGAGTCCAGATGGGCGCCGAAGAAGAGTGTTGTCCACCAGAAGTACGCTCCTCCGGGTTCTCACGTCCACCTTGAAGATGCAGGGCAGATTGAAGTCCGTCACGAACATGCTGCTCCCTATAATCAACAAAAGCAATTAAAATAGAGTTAGAGAGACAAAAATTAGAGAAACAAAACGACAATTAAATAAGTAAAAATACATGAAAAGTTAGTTACCGAAGGCCACTCCCCTCGGGTACTTAAACTATCTCCACGGTGTTGACGGATGTATCGGCCGGTCGAGTCGAAGAACTGGATCCTTGCGTTTCTCGAGTCGGCCACCACGATCAGTTGTCCATCCTTAGAAACGGCGATATCCCACGGAAATCTGAATTGGCCCGCACCATGTCCACGACTCCCGAACGAAGAAATGAATTGTCCAGTGCAAGTGAAGATTTTAATCCGATGGTTATCCTTGTCCACCACAAGAAGACGATCTCCAGCACAGTCAAACACCATGGCAATCGGACGGTTCAACTCCCCATCACCACTCCCATGAGATCCGAACCGGAAATCAAATTCTCCATCAGGACGGAAGATAAGAACCTCGTGCTTCTCCCGATCGCAGATCCACAACTGCAATAAGAAACACAATTTAGTTCCCTTCCAGAATAAATAATCTCATCATATACAAACACTAACTAAATACCTATATAATATCTCATTAAATAGTATGATTTAAAAATAATTTAATATAAAGACTTAATTACCTGTTCAGCGCTTTTGCTGGTGGCGACTTCCCAGGGTTTTCGTTTAATGAGTTGTCCAGTCAATTCGTCCACCTCAATATCCAGGGAGACCACAGGACTAGGGTAATGGAGCACCGACGAGTAGTTTCTGGAAACATGGAAGGAGAGTGAAGACTGGATCCGGTCCCCAATGACGAGGAAAGCCGTGTGGGGTCCGTATTCCAGGGGACGATAGACACACGAAATCCGAGACAAGTCACCCCTCAGTTCCAGCTGGACAGGATACCGGAATCCTGAAGAGCTCCTCACGTAGCAGTCCAAGGTCATCAGGTCCATCTTCTCCAAGCTTGTTCCATCCACCCAGAATTCGCACGCTTGGTCCTTGAAATGCTCCAGATCCCCGCTCTTGAGTTCCAGACAGACCTCCTCTTCAGTAACGGCGAACATGGACAGAAGATCCGCAAGGCTTGTCCCTTCAGACGTCTCCTCCGGTGTGGCCAAAGCGGTAGAGTATTCACAACTATCCAGTCCATCTTCGAAAAGATCCGATGGCAAGGCGAAGAAACTCATCTCTGCTTCCAGATATCACATTGTATCCGTCTGAAAATAACAAATAAATAAAACACTCATAAATACATGAAATCATAAATACAAACCTGGCAATCAAACCAATCAATTAAATCAACTTGAAACAAATAAAAGAGAACTCACCGTAGAAATAAAAAAGTCTCGAAAAAGGACTCCGTAGGGTTAGGGTTAGGTGAAAGTTTAGAGTTTGGAGGAGAGACGTGGTTTGTGGAAGAGCAAAAATTGCTATGAGAGTGGAAGGGACCTGGAGACCTTTTATAAGGAACCGAAGGGTCCTTACTTGTACCCACGTCTATACCAGTTGGTTAATATCCACAAAAACGCCTCCTCCCTTTCTCTTCCGTTCCAAGCTGCTGTTCCAGAATTAGATATTCCAGGGTCGGTCGGATGTGGGAGAGACTGAATATCTGCCCAGTGCCCATGCAGCCTTTCACTTCCAGAAACTCCCCCTTCGTCTACACTCAGTATCACCTAATTAGTTAAGAAGGCCGTTTCTTCCCACTGATGGATTAAACATTCATAAACATGGTAGTTATCCGGGGCAAAGGGGTTATATAATAATACTAATTTAAAATGAGTTGATTAAAATGTTTTCAATAGTTTCAATTACAAGAATGAACTAAAAATTTATGAATTGAAGTTAAAGATTTAAAGCCTTCTTACATTTTTCGCTATTGTAAAATTTTGTCAATAATAATTGTGTTAGCACGTTTTGCTGTTAGTTTTATACTTAATTGAAATGCCTTTAGTTTCAATTAGTATGCATTCAAGTACATTAAATAACACACAAATTTACTACATTCCAAAGACTATACCAAAATTATGTTATATATATTTTATTTTATAGCTTTTTATTGTTTACTATTTTCACTATTTGCTAAACTTGATTTTACATAACTGACTAAGTAAAGCTTATAATTAAAAAGTCTAATTCAGTAATCTAAATTTTATACAAGTTAAATTAAATAATAATTCACATTGAAAATAATATTGGTTCTATCTATCCAATAAAAACTTAAGGAAGAAGTTTGCATTTGGGTTGTCCGTCCGTACAATGAGCAATGCGCAAGTCCGTATATATGCTATGCTTATCAGGTATCAAAATGTAATTACTGTGTTAAGATCTGGTGTGTGATTATTTCAAAACGAACAACAATCTTTGATTTTGATTGTACTTCGTGTTTCTAGTAGATATGCATGTTTTGCTTCTCGGGTATTGATTGTTTGTTCATCTGTGAAGGTAAGTATCTTTCTTAACTTAAAAATTGTCGACCTGGATTGCTTTGCGAAACTTGCGAAACTGAATTTAAGCAACAGGACTAATGCTGCTCAGAAGCAAGTCAATTTTTTGGTGAAGTGTACCAAAAAATTGACTTTAATATTAAATATCTCAGAAAGTAATGAGACTTTTAAAATAAAACTTGGAACGTATATTTGGGTAAATATGGGGGACCTTTAGTTTCAATATGAATAAATTACTACCAGAGGGGGCGGAGATAGCCCCAGACGGGGGTTACGAGCCCCAAAAACATTTGACTGGCTCAAAATGGTTTGAAATAACATTTTTACATACCCTTCGACAGACTAATGGATTTCAGCATTTTGAAAATTTATAGCGCTATTTTAAAATTCAGGACCGTGTGCTATGCTTAAGCATAGTAGGCTACTAAGGCAAATAGTAATGCATTTTTTGGGATTGTTTTTATTACTGGGATGGGTTGCCTATTGAATTTCTCTTAAATGCTAGGTTCGTCCCTTTGCTTGGTTCACTAGTAATATATACTAATATTATGATGGATCAACAAAGTGGCTGCTACTTGGTACCATTAGTTGTTACAAATTAATACTTTCATAAAATTCCTTAAAGCTGTAGAAACTTATTTACATTCTTCCTTAATTTAATAATACTATTTCTGAAATCATTAATACTCAAACTGAAGGGTTATTCGAAACTTTTTTTGTAGAACATGCAATAGCAATATTTTCTCTTAGATGAATTATTAAGTGTTCTTCCATGTGATGCTTTCGCGAAAATGCCCTTCCACAAAAGGAACACTTGAAAGGTGTTTCTCCAGTGTGAACATATATGTGGGCCTTTAAATGACTATTCTGGGTAAAGGCTTTTCCACAGCCGGAGTAAGAGCACTTATAAGGTTTTTCTTGGGTATGAATTCTCATATGGGTGGATAAATTTCTCGAGTATTTGAATACTTTATCGCAAATAGGGCAGACTCCTTTCTTATCCTTTGAAACTTTCCGCGATCTTGAAGCGATTTTAAGGGAAGAAGTTTGTAGACGTGCAAACTTGAAGTGTGCTACCATATGCCATTTTATACCGATTTCTGTCCAAAAACTTTCAGTGCAAAGGTGGCACTTATATATTCTATCTTCCAAGTGGCGTTTTCTTAAGTTCTCTGCAAACTCGTTCTTGCAAGATGAACACTCGCAATTTCCTCCAACACAACTTCCAATTCCAGAGTCCATTTCCCGTTGAAATTCTAATAGTAATGGATGATAATATAAATATAAGGGAATTAAAATATAGCTACACCTAGGTTTAACTTTAATTACTATTAATTAGCTTGACACGCAGTGATATCTTTATGTCCTTTGACTACGATTAATGGCGACTAGTTATGGCTCAAGGAAAAAAAACAGCATTGCATTTTGTATTGATGGAATTGGATTATTAATTGACGTTTAAACATTAAACCAATCTACAGCAATATATTCCTTGCGACAGAGATTAGGCACCACATAGAATATTTAATTATTTTTTCTTATTAAGCGTTTAAATCTGTAAAAATAAAATTGTCTCATAAATTTTCGATATAAAACAGTTTTTGATATTACCTTTCGGGTGTTTTCCTGCCTTGTGACTTTGTAAACCTTCTTTGGTAATGAAATTCAGGTGACAATAAAAACAGCCAAGTATCTGCCTCTTTGGTCCTTGTCCATCGCAGAACAATTTACAAAAGTAACAGTAAATCTTTTCGTTGTTGTTAACGGATTTTGCAATGTTTTTAGAAGGAATCACCGGTTCAGTTCTCTGAGCCATACCTGAACAACATGTTAATAAAAAATTAAGAAAATTATTAATTAATACGATGAACATTAAGTCTTAAGCGTTTCACAGTGTTCCATTTACAATTCAATTTAACAGTGTTGCCAATTGATATATCCTGTTAAACAGCCAAATACTATTACTGGATATTAGTGTCTAATATATTTCATTCCTCTGAGAATATAGAGAAACGGATCGCAAAATAAATTATGACAAAATAGTCCGTCTTACCAGAAAGTTTGTAATTTTCTTCGTTTTTGTTACTTTGGAAACTTTCGTTTAATTTGGAAGCAGTTATGAAAGCTGCTAAAAGTTGCTAAAATAACAGACAAAAATATCAATTCACAAAGGCGACATTATACATTACTTTTTAATGCCATAATGCTCTTTTGTAGTTCTCAATTTATAATTTAGAAAAACATCGGCATGTTTGAATTTGAAGTCCTCTACATCCGACATCTGACCGCTATTTGGTAGTCTACCAAAATTCGGTTGGCCGATTATAACAAACGGTTAGCAGTTCATTCGTATCATTATATAGTTCCACCGTCCACCATGCCACTACATTGTGACTTACCTGTCCTGTTGTTATTACACTTTGATTCTATAAAGTCAGTAAAGAATTTTGGACAGTGTCACCAATGCAACATAACATCAATAGTATCGACACATGAACTTGCCATTAGCAAGATCATCGTTCCACGGCGCCGAAAACAAAAATTTTGTTTAAACTGAGTGTGGATGGATGGCAGGAAAAGCCTAGATTAGGTGGTTCTTACTTACTTCCCTAATCCCCTACTTCAACGTTAAATTTCAATGCCACTATGCACTAGTATAGTGAGTAGTGACTAGTCTAGTCTATTCTCAGTCCTCAGTCTCATCCTCAATAGACGAGTTGCAAAATTTAGTCAGCAAAATGAATCGCTGTTGGCGGACCACAGAAATCCTATGTAAACACAGCCGATAGTGATAACGATGAATGCAGTGTTGAATTCAGTACTCAGGTAAAGTATACATCGGTATGTTTAATGTTTTTAATGATTCCAGGAACCATTATTATTCTTTCTAAACCGATCTATAATACTTTACCTAATGTCGGCTGTGTTAATAGTACTCTGTTTCCCAAAAATGTGTAAATGTAATGTCATGAATCTGTAAATTATAATATGTGTAAAAATTCAATCATTTTGAATTTTTGTCAAAGTTATAAGTCTGTCTGTTTATTAGTAAATTGTGGACGTGGAAGTAAAAATAATGTTACCCAAGTAGTTAAAATAACGTATTTGTATACTTGAATTATACAAATACATTTACGCTGACGAATTGAATGAAATAATGCTTATGGTAATGAAAGAAAACGAAAATATTTGAATAGAAGCATAATCTAAATTTTATTGTCAAAACATACCCATAAATGATATCATTATTGAATACTCAAGTTTCTGAGAAACGAGACATTATAAATAGTTCAATATGAGTGGGTACTATTTCTGTAGTGATTTAACACTACTTTTATGACTTCAACAAATATTATATCCAGGAAGGTTCACACTATCAATACAAACTGCATGGAAAGTATACAATTTTGGATGTACAGATAAATAGCATGTATGTGTACAATGCTTGTTAAATACCGATGTATCTAAATAGTTACTTGCATGAAAGAAATGGGACGATACAAATGCTATTCATATGGGTAGCATATTATAGCATCATCCAGAAAGAAATGTTGGTTAGTCATACTCATGTACATGTTCATGGGACGAGTAGATGTTAAAACGCTGATTGCCGCAGGCCATGAGGCATTCATAAAAAGAGGATGAAGGACTTTTGAGTTTTACTTGGTGCAGTGGCTGATTTCTCAGAGAGAGATAAGGTGATGTGTAGTGTGCGTCCAGTTCAACTTCGTCCGACTTAATGTACAGCGTTCTTCCACGTTTAAATCAAGCAAATTAAGTCCTCAGGTCGGTTTGTGTTATGACATTTTGTATTTGAGACATTTTAATTAATATTTATATACTACTAAACTTGTCGCTATATTTTGAACAACAACTACAACTTATACAACCATTACTAATGTCACAATTTGTCTTTTAGCCGCCGCGACTTCATCTGCCGCAGCCGGTCTGACAGGAATTGGTAAGCAATTTTTTTTAATTAAGTGTATTGCATGTATATTTGTAATTATTTCAGTTGTTTTATTACCAATGTCCGTTGTTCTTTTGTATCATTTTTTCTGTGTTAATCTGCGATGCTCATCTTGACGACTGATTGATGTTAATTCACCGCATGGCATAATTATACTTTGTTCTATTATTATTTTACTTTGTCCGTATTTCATTAAAATTGATAAATGCATTTTCGAGACGTTAACTCAAAATATCACTGAAAAAGTAAAAAAGCAGAGCATAAAAATGCCGCTGGTAGCTACACCAAGAGCGTATTACTTTGTATACTTAAGCAGCATTACTAATAAAGTGAGTCCTCATGGACTCTTAGAAGACTATGTAGTAGAGACGGAGATAACCTTGTAATTTTGTTCTGCTGTCAGCTACTCTATTTTTGTATCTCAAATTGTAGTAATAGCTTATGCAGCAGCAATTGTTATATTATTGAGATTCACAAGAATTCATGTCTAGATTATTTTCCTATGTAAATCTGTACGAAGAAATTCTATATTTCATATTCTATATACTATTGAAATCCATAGTCACTAGTCCGTTATGATAAAAATCATATTACATGTTAATAATAATGATTACTTTTACTCATTCTTGGACTGCGTTCCAAAATATTGTATACGTTCTTGTATTTAATTACTATATAACCTTCATGAGTATATGCATTTATGGTACACAAACTAGCTGATGCTTTGAAACTACTATGTACCTACGATAGCTGGAGAATTCGTATACGGAAATTTCGTATCTGAAGGTTGGAGACATCGTATTAGAGCAGAGATTTCGTATATGCAAATGAAGTTATCTAATCTGGAGGTTTTAATTCAATTACATTAAATAATTTCTAAAATTCAGTTATCACCATATTACAATTTACAAATCATTGCAAGTCAAGGTACAGCATCATTTATAGAAACAAAATCTCCATCTCCTCAGATACGAAATGTTAGTGCATGAGTTCTCCTTGAGAACCGTACCTACTACTACAATGACCATCCTGTCACTATTGTACCTACGTTTCTCTTATCTACTTGAAAATGAAGAATTTTAGTTGGCGTCCACCCTCTATACATTGCATGCATTGAATACTTATCTATTACTTATGATTAAGACGACTTGAGAAAATGCAGATGGTCTGAAAGGTTCGATAGTATTAGGTCAAGGCAGGTTCTGGCAATGTACACACAGTACAGAGTACAGTATTGAGTGTATTTCATGTCTCCAAATGTCCATCAATCTCAATCAAAACGTGTAACGCTTTGTGTCGTTGGTGGAGGGATATGGTATATTTAATGTGTTCAGTTCAGACTTCAGATGTTCTCCTACAAATGTCTCAAATCTCATCACAATTTTCATGTATCTTTCACTCGACTTCATTTGATATGATTATAATATGCTGTATTATAGTTTGACGCAGACTTTGAGACGGAAATTGGTCGGCGTTTTAATCTGCTTGCAAATTATAGTAAGTTTATATAAATTATAACCATTTGTGTAATGATCTCTTTTTTGTTTAGGATAGCGACAATAAACACATCCTGTCATCTCATCTTCAGACGAGCATGATGAAACTAAAGATTTTATTAGCCACAACTGCTGTACTGGTTTTAAATTTTGCTGTATGCAGCGCAAAATTTTCGGACGAATGGTCAGTAGTTCCTCCACACATTCATTCTAAATTCGCATATGTAACATGGACTGAAGACAAAGGATATGAAATTAAGGTACCAACCTACACTCACACACGTCCTTACTAATTACCGAGTATTTACTTGAACTGCGATTGTAATGTTATCTCACTTGAAGCTTAATAATGACAAAATACCCTATAAAAGGCATTGTTTCAGACATTTAGTTAAATTTCGAAACATTAATACCTAGTTGACCCTAGTTGGTAAATATTATATTGAGAATGTTAATTACATGTACATTTTGTTTTCGGTGCGAAAACTATAAGATATGATGAGGGGAGAAGTGAGTCGGTCGGGTTACACCGGAGAGAGTAGAGCATCCAGGAATAGAGCCAGGAATAGAACAATGGTTTTGAGATGCAAGAATTAAATTAAAATTCTTTCTTCTCCAAATAGTTTGTAATGTAGATGAAATGGATACCTTATTGGTTTGTGTTAATATTAAAGTCTTAAAATTTTAATAGATATTTGCCGTCAATTCAAATCTTGCTGAACCAAATCTTGACTGGGTAGCCAAGGCTCGGTACCAAAACCTTGTAACTAAAACTGGGTATGTCTCTGAATTTATAAATTAACTCACTGCATTAAATTTGAATATATTATAATTTAATATTACTTAGATTTTCTGAAAAAAACTAATTGCATTCACAATTGACAACACGAAGAATAATTTACGTCATCCCAGGTTAAAATCGTTACAATAAAATAAAATTGATGATTTCTAGGTGGGCTTACTTAGAAGTCGAAACAAAACGTTCATGGCCTGATGAAATGCAAGCATTTGCTGCGGGAATGGCGGAAGGATTTCTGACTAAAGATCTTATTGCTAACTTTTGGAGAAACATGATTGAGGTAAACTACCAAATCAGATTTGACACGAACTGGAACTGCATTTAAAATATGTAAGGAGATTTGGCATCTGTTAATTGTGATATGTATTAATTTATAGCATTATTGCGACGGGAAAGATCAATTGTGCAAGAACATAGACAAATATATTAGAAATAACATGGAATGGACGGAAGGTGCAGCTCAAAAGAACAAAAATGGTACTTCATACTGGTACCAAGTCAATTTAGTGATTGAGCAATTCAAAGGTTTGCAAGAAGGATACAAATACCAAGCCAAGTCAACTGATCTGAAACTTACCACTCGTGACTTTTTGTAAGATATACCATTTCTATCAAAAACTTTATTAGGACTCCTAAATTAAATAACAAAGAATCATTTCATGTTGAATTTTGCAAATTCACAGGCTAATCAACATCTTGGGTGATCTCGGAGATTTGGAATCTGCTCTGACTCCAAATGCAACTCTGCAGCAAATGGCAGATGGCCATTGTTCCGTTCTCATTAAGCTAATTGGACTGCAAGACATTTATGCTGGACATGTAACTTGGGATAAGTAAGTTTTAAATATAGTTTGAATCAAAGAAATCCAGATCGAAGTATGAATTAAGCCAACATTAACATTAAGGGCAGATAGAAACCAAAATATAAATATCGTTTGTAGGAACAAAGAGAAAATGTATCTTCCATATTATTTATTGTTTATTCTATCTTATTACTTAAATACAAATCTGGGGTTTAATGGTACCGTCAGTGCACATGCACGTAAACAGATATTATTTGGTATGACGTCATAGGACGTATTTTAATATTTGAACTTGTAGCTCAGGCACCTTTGTGGAGTGCCACCCTAATATGATCTGCTAGGGGTGTAACATTTGGTAAAATAAATGAAATCGTCTATAGTTTAAATTTTAATGCTTATGAAACGGTTTTATTTGTAAAGATACCAAAGTATGTTGAGAATTATCAAGCGCTACAATAACGGTTACAAGACGTCATCTAAATCCAAAGTGGCTATTCCCGGTGATAGTATCTCCTTCAGTTCTTACCCTGGTATGCTTTATTCCATGGACGACTACTATTTGTCTTCTTCCGGACTACTCGTCACTGAAACTACAATTGGAAACTACAACAATGACTTGTGGAAAGAAGTTAATCCCCAGAATACTGTAAGATTTGACTACCCTAATTTATTTAATATAATGTAACTATTAACTAATTGGGAAGAAATGAGACATTTTTTTTAATTTTTGGAAGACATTATTGCCTGCGGCAATTAAATTTGAATAAATATCTATCAAAAAGACATATATAGTAAAGCAGAGACTTTACATTTTACATTAAAATTCTTATTAAATAACGTATAATTAAATAGTTATAATCCCTTTTGTTTAATTTTTGTTTACTACCATACTGGATGTAATAACTTTATGTAACTTTATAGTTGTTTACTGGACTAAGAGCCATGGTTGCTACAAGATTGGCTAAGGATGGGAAGCAATGGACGACACTTTTCAAGCGATACAATTCTGGCACCTACAATAATCAGTGGATAATTCTCAATTATAATGTATTTAAGCCCGAGGCCAAAGTTCTTGAACCTGGTTTACTATGGGTGATCGAACAATTGCCAGGTTTGTTGATTTACATCTTAAACAATGATAAATAAGATAAAGTTTAAGATAAGATAAAGTTTACAATTAAATCTGGTACATTGAAATCTTGGACTTTTAAATATATATTGTTTCGAATCTTATGATAGGGTTCACACAAGCTAAAGATCTGACACCGATACTTCAGAAGAATGGTTACTATGCATCTTACAACATTCCCTATTTCCCACAAACTTTCGCAAAGAGTGGGTTCCAAAAGATGGTTGACAAATTTGGCGATTGGTTCACCTTTGATGGAAGTCCCAGAGCCAAAATTTTTGCCAGAGATCAAGGCAATGTTGAAGAATTGGAGGGCATGATGAAATTAATGCGTTACAACGACTACCAGAATGATGAATTTTCCCGTTGCAACTGCACTCCTCCGTACAGCGCTGAGAATGCCATTTCTTCCCGATGCGACTTAAACCCTGCCAATGGAACATACCCATTCAAAATGTTAGGTAAGGTTCATCTTTTGGTTATTTCAATTCGGGTGAAGGATAGTTGTCTAAAAAATAATGGTACACTGTAGTTTACTGCCCCATATCTTATTTTTTGATGTTTGAGTTTCGTTGACATTTTTGACGGCATTGAACTTTATTTTTTACATATTTAGCTGTATTAGAATATTTTTTTAAATTTGTATTTAAATTAATATATTAATTTGTGAATTAGGTCATCGGTCTAGTGGGGCAACGGACATGAAGGTAACAAACATTGACATGTTTCTCCTTCAAAGATTCGTAGCTATCGCCGGTCCAACGTACGACCCTTTGCCGCCGTTCGAATGGTCAAAATCTGATTTCAATGACTTACCCCACTACGGTCAACCTGACAAATTCGAATTCAAACCAGAGATTCATCAGTGGAAATGGCTTTGAAATAAATTGTTTCATTTCGTACTTTGCTCACTATTAGAAGAAACAACGATGTGAATGTGCAGACAATCTCATGTACAAGATTTTCTACCTGACGAGCTTTCTTTAAGTCACAAAGGTTTTTTCTTGTAGAACAACTATTCCTTCCTTTTCTTTAATACTATCTATTACAATTTATGTAGCATTTAGATTCATAAAATCTGTTAATTCTTTAACATCTGTTAATTCTATCAAATCATATAATAATATTTGATATTTTTAGTTGTTCTCCTGTACAATGCTTTCCAATTGTGTAGCATTGGATGTGATGTTGAATAAATACAATCTAACCTTATAATACACGCAAGCCTTTTTCGCCACTATTACACGAAAATCACCATTTTAAAACTACTAGCAAAAGATTCAGTTTCTGTCGTACATTTATATGGTCAAAGAAATGTGTAAATCGAGGGTCAAAAGAAACCATGCGAATTTACATGATTATAACTTATTTAGGTTATATAGCTTTTAAAAGTTAATTTTCAGAAATCCACGCAGAAAATCTGAAAGTGTATACGACAAATTTAATAGAAATCTAAAAATAGGTGCAGAAGGATTGTAGCTGATAATAAGTATGTACCTATAGTAGTATATATTTTTTATATATTTTTTTTGAAGCAATTGAGAAACATTGTGTACGGTATCTAAAATGCTACTAATTTAGCTAGGATATTAGGGTTTTATATGCATCGTGGGTCTTTAGGTATCTGCCTTTATTTGATGAAAATATTTCTGACTGCCCCCAAGAAATCTTTTTTATCTTGAAGTAGTACTGTATTGGGAAAGACATAAAAATGCGACCTCTTGAATGGCAACACCAAAGGACGCCATAACAAGTTTAATATTATTTATACCATAAATATATTTTGAGGATAATTATTTTTAATGATGCAAGTACGTACATTCATCCTGGCAAATACTACACGTTCGCTGAGAATAAATACCTTTAATATTTATTCCAAATGCAAAGACTTTTACTTTTATTCACATTCATTAGCCTTTACCTTCATTAGCAAATCGGTAGCTAATGTTTTTTGCAGTAAACATAAAGAGACCTTTAAAGATGGAAGAAAGCCAGTAAGAAGGAAGATAAATAATCTTTGTTCATCAATAAATATTGTTGGATGAATGTTAATGAAGTCAGGCGTTTTAATTGGCTTAAAAATTTATTAGCAAACCATGGTGGATAATAATTAGGCTACATTGTCAGTACCTGTGTAGAATTAAAGGAAAAACAGTTACTAAAAATAATGATGTCAAAAAATACAGGTTTTAAATGAAATATTCACGAATTTGGTAAGTATAATTGTATTTGAGAGAAAATTATATTCCTAACGTAATTTTAAGTATGAGAGAGCAAAATAATTTTAAATAACTTAAATAAAGAGTATAAATAAGTACAGACACGTTCAAGTGACATATCTGTTATGATTCACTATACGGCTAATGCAATAACAAAGTATAGATAACAATAAGAATTTGAGTGTCCCTATTAGAAACCAATTTCTTTTTGAAGTTATACCAACGTTACAATACAAAAACAGGTAAAGCTAAAATAATAAGTAATGACACAACAATATAAATTGTAATTTGAATTGTTAATTATAACATTTAGATCTTGGGAGAAAATTCTTATTTAATTTATTACCTACTACATTTATAAATAGGTTACATGTTACATAATATTGTATTTACAATTATCTATCAGTTATTTGTCCCATAGCAAAGCTATATTTAAAGTTTTGCTCACAACTGTTCCTGACAATTATTGTCAACCGAGATGGTATCTAAATTCGAATTTCCTAACTAGTATAATATTTATGACGAAGACCTTGCTTAGCCATTAAATACTGATTCTGAACAATCTCTAAACGAAAGCGAAGTGACACTCATTTTTCTAGAAAGCTAGGCTCTTTTTCCAGAAAGCTTTCTTCAATTGACTATCTTAATAATGGCAATAAGTCATTTTCTCTCTCACTTTGAACGATTAAATTTGAGTGATTTCAGTTGACAATGAAATGACAGTGCTAACTGTTAACCAACGAGAGACGTTGCAAAGTGATTGAGGAAGAATGACTTAACTCACTCAAACTGACTTATCGCAAAATGGTAGCTGAATTATTGAACATAATATACATACTACATAAAATATGGAATAAATTTCTAGTCATTGAAACTCTTAAGTCTTACGTATATTGTACATGTATTGTACACAATAATTTAAGGGAAAACAGAGTAAGTAGAATGGGGAGGAGGGAGTAGATACAAGCTATGGATTTCATGTGAGCATTTACGATTAGTATTCGTTATACATGCTTAAAGAGTCAATTATTGAGACAGAAAGAGTGCAATATAGATATATATATATTATATACCAGATTATAGTCTATGATAGATAGATAGATGAGTACTTAGAGGAGGATTGGGTAGAGTAACAGAAAAAGTGGAGCCGAAGGGAATTTGATGATTGGTTTGACTTGGACTGGAGGTCAAGTAGATTGTGGAAGTGAAGTAGGTAGAGAGATTGTTATTGAGTTGCGATTGAGATGAGTTTGGCAGTAGAGTAGACTACTGATGACGATGATTACATTTAATTATAAGTAGTGACATTAAATAAAGTAACACAATGAAATATAAAACTACAGCGAGATACGATACATCTTGTTAACTAGTATGAGTACATACATATAACTAACAGTAATAATATTTTATGTATAAGGAACATTTGCTTAGTAGGGTAAAGGCTCCCGAAGGTAGGCTTGTTTCTTGTACTCGTACCTGAGACACTTGCCCCACCAACTCTGCTTCACACAGCTCCGTTCTGGCTTCAACACGAAGCATTTCGTCTGGACGACGTTGAAGAACAATTTGCCCACGAAGTTGGCTGCCCCTGTGTTCGTCTGCTTCAGGCATGACCGGAACCTACACACGCAATATTCAATTTCAAACATTACCCACAGCAACAATTATTTTATGTCTGTCTCTCTTCACCATTTCCATTTATCTCTTTAATGTTCTGATGCCCGGGGAAATAGATACCCGATATTACTGGGTTAATTATCCTCACTATTTATATTACATCGGCCACAAATTACAAACTTGGTATATAGCCAATCCGATTGTCAATTTCAATCAGGGACGATGCCCAATTGAAATAATTATTTGCAATCTATCCCAATTTGGGGCAGCTAACTCCATCCACTCGTACAAAATTACTTCTACCTGAAATCCAAAGCTAATTTGTCACTAACTGGAAACGTCCATGTAATTTACACTCGAGATTTCCAACAGACAAATTACATTAACTTAAACGTAATGAAAACGAAATATCCCCAGAACCAATCTCAATATTTCTGAAATCATCCATCATGAAAGTTGCTAACCATACTAAACGTACGTAAATGAAATAGATTCCCTCTGCTTTGGCCATGGAATCGCTTTTTATAAAAGGAGTCGTGGCTGTAGTACATCTTTGTTCAGAGTTATGGCTTATATAGACTACAGTTACTTACTATTTTTATGTTTACGATTTTAAGCGTGCAGTTCTGTACTAAATAAATAGTTGTAACGTTGTACTTGTATAAAGTATAACGTTACTGCACAAATATATTTTAGAATTGAGACGAAGATTGAATAACGGAAAGAAGTTAATAATTTATTATATACCCAAGGAGCTTTTCTAAGGTAATAAAAATGTAGTCTATGTATCTTTGCGAGAGGAAGGGTAAATTGATTTACTTAATCGAGCAATACTCGAGGTAGACTCAGGTAAATAATAATAATGGACCCATAATTATTTATCTCATGGATGGAACTACCCAAAACAACCATACAACCTCCTGGAGAGACATATAATATACGAACTAGGTTATTATTATTCGTTACCTATCTTTGACCAACCACAAACAAAATTAATAAGATGAGACTCTACAATGCCGTATACTCACTATAATGCTACAAAAAGAACTAAAATGACCAAGATTCTAAAATGCTATCATTTTTCATTCCAAATTCATTCTGCTATACTATCTATTCATCTGTATAGTATATAGCAGTAGCCCATAAACATTTTCAATGCTCCAGGGACCCATTTACTGACATAAATATTTTAACGACATTAAGGTGAACGAGATTGGTTCGAAATTACAATCACAATCTAATTTCAGACTATTTATATAATGCAATTTCGTTTTACTACTACTTCGCTGCTGTAGGTAAACCACTTTTAATAGCCCGAAGTTTGGAAATTACCAAAGATGATCAATTTTTATCTTCATGCTATTGGCATGAATCCCTACTGTCATTTAACAACGTCGCTAGTGTCATGTATCAAGATTGTTGAACTGAATTCAACGTTGTCAACAGTTATCAGGATCTGGAATTTGGTCATTACACTTTTACTAATACTTTCTGTAATTCAAATAAATAATGGAATATGAACGAACATGAGGTTTCCACAGGACGAAAGAAAGTTTTGAGAAAACAGTGAATGATGGAAATTTATTCGACAGTCATTGTGTCTTCTGGTCTATGAAAATGGGAGAAATGGAAAAGAAAAGGTTAGGAATGAAAACCAGAGATGTAAGATTAGAAACAGTATTGAAAGTGGAAAGGGAGAAGAAAAGGGTCTTTTCATTCGTAGATAAGTATTCATATTACTCCAATAAATGAAAAGACTGAAAGCGGCTTCATATAATATTATAACTTAAGAGTGTATAGTAATAGTTTTTAGGTCAGTAAAATTTAAAATTCAGAGTCTCTGTCTTTTATCTGAATAAAATTCCGTGGGAAGGTAGTAATGATGTAAGAGGAATAAATAGGTTATTTTAATACTATTTCACATGCCTTTAGCGTCTGTTTTCCTTGTTTAATAAAAGATATTTCCGTTTGCTTGTAACAAGATAAAGCAGAATTCCACTTCAACCTGGTTTTTCTATTAAGTGAGCAAAATTTTCCTATCTCTCTTCCAGTATGTTGCCAATTCTCGATAGTTATTGCAACAGAAGTTTTCTATCCTCAGAGCATTCATGGAGGTTGTAGTTTGTGTATGCGAATTCCTTGTACGATATGAGTTCGCATTAAGTTACAGATCTAAGTTAGGCAGTTGAAAATGTTTAAAAGAGTGTGAATAAAATGAAAGAAGAAACGTGAGTGCTACGGTATGTAGGATATTGACATAAAAATAAGAATTAAAATGTGGAGATGTGAGTTAATTAAAATAGTAATAAGATGCTTATGGTACAAATAAGTAGAGATAGGGGCTTTGGATGGGAGATGCGAAGGAAGAAGAGGAGAGTGTTTCCAATAAAAGCGGAGCTCGACTCCTGTGAGAGTTCTTTTGGGCAATAAAAAGGGAAACGGGAAAGTGACAAAGTTGGCGAGTAAAAAGAGAAAGTGTCTGTCGAAGAGTTTCTTGGACTTAGGCCGTACATTAGATGTGAGAAGACGTCTAATAAGTAAGTGGAATAGTAGGGATGTTGGAAGAATGTGGGTGATATGGACAAGGAGACTTTTCAGAGAGCGGAAACCAATAATTGGATTTCCTTTGGATTAGACTGGAACAAATGGTCACTCCAGTCTAGTTTTGATTGCCGTTCGATGACAGAAAGCCTTTATTATTGTCTTGTCCTAAACTGATTCCATGTCATCGTCTCTGCATGCGTCGTCTATCCGACAGTATTACTATTTAGTGTGAGAAATAAAGACATGTGGAGGAACTTGACATTTCGACTCGTATGAAAAGCATCGAAAAACACAAGAAAAGTTTTGTGAACCAAGTTTACAGGAGAATCTCATCTCAATCAAGTCAGGTTTGCCTCCTACACTATAACTTAGAAAAATTCAAGTCAGTTCTCCAGGAATGTCATATCCAGTAGTAACGGTTACTTTTCCAGGCTGAATGGCAGTTCAGTTCAGTAGAGCTAGGTGTCTTTTTGTCGCGTTAGAGCTTTGCAAAAACGTATAATATATAATATATGTGTTGTATGTAGAAGTAGCAGATGCAGAGAGGAGAAAAGAGTGTGGATAGTAAAAGTAGACAGGAGAATGGGGAACAAAGATGGAAAATAGTTTTCAACTCTGGCGAGGAACTTGTGCCAAACTAACCACGCACCCTCAGCTCACACGCAATTAGTGAAACGATTGTTCAGCAGAAAAAAGGAAACGGAGGAAAAATCAGGAATAATCGGAGCGAGTCTGATCGGTGGAGAGCTGAAAAGAGGGAAAGCAGTTACATTACAGAGTATTGTGGAAAATTAGACACAGTCCTTACTCCTGAATCATTTTCCTCACACTTGATTTAGCACATTCGATCTCTAATACAACTTAGCCAGAAATGTCAGCCAGCTATTATATACCTACCACGTCAAGACAGAAAAGCCAGTGACAGTTTTATATCCTTCTGTCTCCAATCTTATAGCGAGACGACGACAGCCTATTTATATATAGATGTGCATTACGCCCTCTTTGACTCCTCTCTTAGTGTAAGCGAAGAATATTATATAGTATCAACTCTATTAACTCCCTAGTACATTATATACACTGTCGTATGACCAATGCATGTAAAGTTACCAAAATCCGGCACAAAAGAACACTCACGCTGTACCGTGCTGTACACTAGACAAAAACAGACTCTTTTGATAATCCACATCATCTTTGCATCCCCTTTCTGACATTATAATAGCTATGGCCATGACATTAATTGACTTTGTTGCTACTTTGTAACTATCGACTCCAAGTCACTTTACACATCTCTTATTTTCAATTATAGTGACACGGTCATTTTAATTCCTTGTTTTGCACACACTGCTCATTTACCAAATGTTGCCTAATCTCTACATATGCCCACCAAAACCATTCAACGCCATTAATGCTTACCATTAAATGAGGAAATCCTCTTCCTCGCTTATCAAGAGGATGCGGTCCGAGAAAATATCCGATTCTCTACGCTCCAATACAATCCGGGATTTACCATTTTTACCCTGGTTTTTATAGTTCACATATCTGTTGAAGACAGAAGCCGTAAATGTTCCGGCTAACTACGATCCTTTGCTAAGAGAATATTTAGATCACATAATAAAGATGAAGGTACTTCTCTAGCTACCCAGAAACGTATGCATTTTACTCGAACAGTTTACATTGGCATCGCTGAATCAAAGTTCATCCCTGGCTCTCTCACTAAATTCCAAATTGTGATGTAAGAAGTAAGGCTAGTAATAATAATAGCATTTGGCACAGTTATTCTCCATCGATTTACTACTTTAAAAACATGCTGCAGCATCATTCATTTTTATTACACACTATAAAACACTATATGCAGTTTTCTGCATCCTATTCCAAAAATAAAATATCAAAATAGCTAAACCGAACCCAAGTTGTTTATTTCCGGGAGCAAAAGGATGCACTCGGATTAATTCATTCTAAAATAAATATTATGAATTCACATTCGTCTTCGCCATTACCTACCTAAACTTACGATTTAAGATTTATGTATGCATATTTACCATGGCGTGTATAGAGTTAGAGAAATATCTACAAAATCTAGATAGGAAAAAGTCTACATATTGTCAAGAGAATAACTAATGGATATTGAAATCCACAACGACATTTTTAACAGAAAGTGACACTAATTTTTTTCAATTTCCACTCAGTATACTCATAGCTTCAGCTTTCATTCACTCTAGTATGATGCACGTCGTAGATAACTACTTAATTGTATGCTATAATTAACCCGATTCGATATCAAGTGGAATGGAAACTACTCATAAACGTGTTACTACTTTTACAAACTTCATTATATTGTCATTGTCTACTACTACTGCATTAAGATACACTAGTACAATTATACACTTCAACAAATAAGTAGTTCTCGTATAAGGGCAATAAAATTGAGTTTGATAAGATTTATGAAAATCGATGAGTCATATATCGCTCAAAGGTTAAAGTACTACAGTTGTAGACTTGAAGAACATAATTGAGTTTTAAAATTCAGTTCTATTTTACCCTTGGGAATAAAGAATTTTACAAATCCGAATTTCCAGCTCTCTCATGCAAATACCTCTAATGTAATATTTTATATATCTATGCTACTAGCGTCAAGGGGTTAACGATAATGTATTTAGGCTCTAAAAGTCTATATCTGTAGTTGTCTGTTCTTTACAAGTTTGAGAAGGTGCGTAATTAGTAAAGGAGGACAATAATTTTGAGAGTTTATTTGTGGGTAATAAATAGGAAGACAACGTTTCCCACTCTGAGACAAAGAGGTAAGAAAGCCATCAGACAAAACTATTACTCTGCAAGAACGAGGTGGGTGTGTTTACGGCTTTGACTTGTCCAGTAATTGCAGCACTGACACGAGTTGCACTAGCAATTGTCAGTCTTTACGTTTCTTATCTATTACGCTTAAGTGAAACTTTGATCACACTTTGAAATAAGGCTTAAACAATCCCTTTTTAAATATCTGAAGCCCAAGTGTGTGTAAAACATTAGTAGATGCAGTACATTTATTTCCTGATGGCGTCGGTTAACTCAATATGTAGTATACTTCTAGTTGAAAGGGAAATTTGTTTAATGATACTAACTAAAATTAGTTATTGCTTCAATTTATATTTCAGGGATTTTTATCTCATTATATCTGTTTCTGAAATCAAAACCCAAATCCAGTGAGTTAGGTCTTCTTGAATGGAAAGTACGTAGTGCAATGGATGAATATCAGTACCTTGGCTGTGACTGTCTGGCTAAGGTCCAGAAGAAGCCATAGATGGTATAATTATCTATAAGATAATAGTATAGGAAAGTAGAAATGTGTTTAGGTGCACATTCCAAAAAATATTGGTGCAAGTGTAGGCGTGTAGGTACACTTACACGTACGTACGGTTAGAGTCGGATGCCCGAAAGTGCCCAAAAGAAACTTATTGTTAGCCAATAGGACGCCACAGTAAATCCTTTCATTCTTGTAGCAAAAAGAGAATGAAACATGACAAATGTTGGAACTAAAGCTTTCAACTTTCCAGTAACTTTTAATGTAGACAAACTGTGACATGAATAGAAAACTCTAGTCTGCCTCAGTATATTCGCCACCTCTCCCCTGTAATATTAAACCTATTATTCTCTCCTACTTACAAATCACAACTCATAACACAGTTTACACTGTACTACAAGCAAAGCCAAGTAGACTCTGCCCTCCAGTCTGCAGCATAATTTAAATTGGCTAAATAGTATCCAGTTTCCAAAATGTTATTTTCCTCATCACAAAAAAACAAGCCTAATAATAATGCCCGTTTGCACATTACTGGCTCCTTAAACCGTTTCGGTCGGTTGTTTACAAAGATAGACCGTTGTATCCACTGTATTTACTCATTCAAATCAAAGTAGCTCAGCCATGTACTCCACAATCTTAAAAACTCTTGTCGAGCTCGATCTCCGTCTCACAACAAAAATACCATTTTTCTAGTTTTTACACTACTATGCTGTCAAGAATTTAAAGGCAATTATTTAGCCAGCAAAAATCCTTATACTACTTGTCTCCAAACGGGAAATACTTTCACCATTTTTTAACATCCATAAATGTCTTCAGATACGGACATTAAAGTTACTGGGTGAGATATACATAAACACTCTTTTCAAAAGTAGAAAAGCAAGTACATTGCCTACATTATCTATAACAAAATGTAATTAATTGGTAGCGTTTTATAAAAATGACTTTTAGAATTGTCTTTTTTATTGTTTAATGATTCTATCTGATTTGGTAAAATCTGAAGTAGATTGACGTAAGTTATTTATTCTAAAATTCAGCAAAAGTGATTTTGTGACTTTTATTTTTCGAGATTAGAAGATTGTTTTACATTTTTCATCCCCTTCCACATAAATCAACAACATGAGCTACAGTGTAATTAACTTTTTTACTTGGCCATGGTTTGAAGAAAGATTTGTGTCAATTGAAAATGGTTTTGTGGAATATGTTGAAAGTTTAAAAGTAGGGAGTTTGTGGATAGCCAAAAATAATGATTTGGTGTGAGGATGTCCGAATAATTGAAAGTTGGATAAGATATGTATGACTGCAATATGTGTTTAGTGGGACAAACAAATGTATTTGGTGAGGAGTTGTGCAGATAGGAGATAGAGGATGTTAGGTAAAGTGACAGAAATAATTGGTCTTGACATTGTTCTGAGAATGAATGGAATGGAGGTTTAGAGTGAAGATCTGAGCTATAAAACACTCGCTCGGTTCGATTTCAGATAAAGAGGAGTCAGGCAACTTGGTTCTTTCCATGTTCTCAGTTTGTTGAATCTCGAGGTGGTCCTTGCCTCAAACTTTTCTGTCGGAGTTGGTCTCTAATATTTCCTTCCTCCCTATCTCCAGCACCATAAAACACAGTCTCGTGCTTTCTACTGTTATCCCTACATACATTGTTCTTTTTCCTATTTTATTCATTTATTTTGTTCCCTTTTCGATCTCCATTCTTATTTTGCTGACAATAGGACAATACATGCAACTGGAAACTAGACTTTTCAAGTACCAGCTAAAAACTATAGCATTTATAACAAAGAGAAACCTAATATTATGATCCTAGATAGAACAGTCCCTGCTATTTTTAAGGTGGATATGTACATTTTATTTGTTTGAGTAGGTATTCCAAGGCAGACTAGCCACCACGAGCTCCTCTCAGCTAGACCGTGGCCAAGAAAATCGTTAGAGGCTTTTCCTCTCTACCGTGAGTTACGATTTTTCTCAGCCGTTTTTATCACCTTATCGATATCTGGGTTACACTAGAGAGATCTCTAAGGATCTCATAGATACTCCATCTCAGGTAGGCTTTTTATATCTGTCCCAATCTTTTACTATTTGACCATTGCATTCGGAGCTCAAGACATTTAAATGTATTCTAAGAATATATTCATGTCTGCCACAGACTAAGCTACATTCGAAACAACTCTAAAGCTAAAGAATCACAAGTCATGTCATGATAAGTGTTAATTTTGAATACAATAGGGACTACATACTTCATGATAAATCTCTTGATGGAGGTGAAAAGGGTGAAAAGGGATTGAGAATTTCAATGACACTTACATCAAAACGTTACCACTGCACATTACCGAGCACAATAATAACATAAATACCCATCACACAAGACATGCCCATAATAACTGCAAAACTAATATTAACTATATCTAGCTATATACATTTTACTCAAACTATGTGGCATGAGGTAGCTCACTCGATGATTGACGGAACAGGTTGCATCACTTTTCATATGTCCATAACCTACTCATAACGATAATACTAAAGAGAATGGATCCCATAAGAAATACTGAAAAATATTCACGAAAATCATTTTATGAAACCTACTTGCATATACACTACATACACACCGTGTCAACTATAATTATCAGAGTCATCCTCAATTGGATATAGTCTTGATTTAAACAAGACAGTTTGTTTATTTACTACAACGCATTTGCTTTCAGTCCACAAACTAAGGTCACCAAACCACCGTATAAAATGATTCAGTATCTGACAAACCTATTTTTATTTAGAAAATATTGAAGCATAAATTTATTATCAACTTTCCTTGTCCTAAGAAAATGCGTTCAGTCCAGTAATGCTTAAAATACAATTATTTCATCAAGGTTTTGAACATTAGATAGCATATGATTTCTACTTTTCCGCTGAACTAGTAATCTATAATGAGACAGACCTGAGGTTTTCCCTTTAGATAAAATGGAAATGGTTTTCGACAATGTTAATATCTTTTGGGTGATATTATTTAAGAAATATAGATGGTTACCTTTCGTCACAGGTGCAATGACTAAGTGTGTGCATCCTGTAGTTGAAGACACCGTAGGCTGACGTCATGGCTGTGATCATGAAGGGACATCCATCGTGTTCTCGACAACAACGATCTGTTCCCACATGGGCTCCCATTGAAGTGTACCGGTCAGCTAAAGAACCATCGCCGCACCATAAAGTCCCGGGCATTATGCCAACTCTGAACGATTCTCTTCGCACTCTCCTGCAATCATCAATTTAAATCTCGTTACTGTTTCTGCTGAAACATTTATCATCTTCGGCATATTTTTTAAACAAATATGAAGTACTAGTCATCAAAACTGATATTATAGGCTGCAGTTACCATTTCATGTATAAAATATACTACCCTGTTGTATAACTGGGTGGTACATTCAGCAATAATAGATCCGCTTGAGTTTTCTCGAAAAATGATACCCCGACAATGATATTTAATTTACATTCAGAATAAGCTGAGGTCAAGTGTTATCTTTTCTCATAATCCGCTTTGTTAATGGTTGACCCTGGTCAATAGAATAGAGTTGGTTTGGTTGAATATTGGTGTCAACTCTGAGATAAGATGTTATGAATGCCGAGTAAAAGTATGTATAAATATTGAATGGACTAGGACATGAATGTCCACAGTACCGTATTTAGAAGTCGATTTCGGAGGGGGCAATGATATTATAGGACAATATATATTAGACATAATTGCGCGTAGCGCGAAAAATTTCGGCTTATTTTGTCTAAATTGAGTCAAAAATAGCCTAAAAATCACATAAAATCGCGCGAAGCGCGAAATTTTTTGGTATTTTGAGAAAAAATTTCCCTTTTTCTTGGATTTCGGGGGGGGGGCATTTGCCCCCAATGCCCCCCCCCTCAATACAGCCTTGAATGTCCATGTAGTAATAAACACTTCTGAGAAAATTCTCGATAATCGAATGAAAAGTATGATACTTTAGAACTCGCGAAACGACTGGACCCGGAACGTATCAAGTCCGAAAGTCCATTTCAAAGATCCCTTGAGGTTATAAGGTTATCTAAAGGAACATGAGCATGAAATGGTAACTGTACACCTCTACCGCCAAACGCCGAATGAATAGTCACTAACATTTTAAAATAAAAGCGGAATTGTTGGTATTATAAATATTATAAGAATCTTTAGTAGTGATAAGTACAGATATGCCCAAATTTTTATGTGATGATTATTTTTGCCTTCTGGAAGTTGAATCATCATTCAGAATATGATCCGTGTGTTTACATTTCTAAAGTTTTTTTAAATTAAGGGTTCAGCAGTTACAAAATTATTGAAATCATTTAAAAAATTTCCATTGGGATCGTATTTTTCTATTTAGAATTTAGAATTCATTTGCATTTTGAGACAAAACTTTAAAGCATTATAATTATACTGGTCGCCCCAATAATAAGCATCGGCTAAATACGTGTCGACAAAAGGTTATCTCCTTTGAATAGGTATCTATTAATATTATAGCATTATATAACCATTTCACTGATATGGGAGTACAAGACAGTACATTGAGTAATGAATAAATTAGATAGTTAAGACTTCCTATGTATTCACGTAGTGTCTAGTATTTACTGTTTTTGTAACAAGATTCTTAATTGCAATAGAGAGGATTTATCCAATTTAGTTAGCATACTGTTGCAGAAAAAATCTTTATATCTGATGGCCTTACCTAACATGATTTACTGGCAACAACTAGTAAAGTTATCAACAGACAAAAAAATTATTATTATGTATCCTGATCGTGACTCTGTTTACTTGTAGCTAAATGTACCATGTAAATAGCACATGTAAACTACTTATAAATATTTAGAAGAGGATTAGACTGACTGCACAATAAAAATAAAGTTTATTAGTAAACAGCTCTTGTCTCCGTGGCGTAGCAAATAATAATTTCATTTTAATTGATATAACAAAGCGGATTTGGGAAGCTTAAGATTTAATCTGTCTCAATCGAATAAAAAATGAAGTTTAAAAGACACAATGGTCATATTAATATGAATATGCAGTAAGAATAGACTCAGTTTATCAAAAGAAAGGGATTGTTAATGTCTTACTTGGAAGAATGATCTTTTGCATTGTCGGAATCAGAGTCAGAGTTTTCTTTTGCAACCGCCCGTTTCATTTTCCGATGGAGTCGTCTGCATTGCCTTTGTTGCAAGATGATATCGAAAGAGCGTTGAAAATCTCCAATAACTTCATCATTTCTCAACATTCTCACCGTCACGTTTTTAAAACTTTCAACCCTATAAGGAATGCATGGTATTTATTATAGGCTTCAAGAAGAAAATCATAGTTATTATTTCCACTTTATTAGCATTATTATTCACTGGAGGGAAATCACAGGCATTGACCTTGTCTCATCGATTCAATTAGAAATAGGAAAAAAAGGTTATCTAAATGCATTTTAAGGTGGGACAACTCACCCTTGATCTAAATCAATTGTATCTGCACTTTGAGAGTCAGATTGTTGTGGGTCCAAGTCAAAGGAATCATCATCGGAGGAGAAATTGTTATGATTCAATGGAACTTGTAACGTCAATCCGGAACGAGTCAGTTCTTTTTGAAAGTGACTTCTGAATTGGTTAGCAGCTCCCCAGTCGTTCATGACTTCACATTCGATTAAGCGATCTTTCTTGTGTCCCGAGGTTCCGTCGCCTAGTTTATGAATCAACTGCAGTAAATGAGGGCCTGATGCAATTTGCCTCAATAACAATCCGCGGCTGAAATGAAAGAAAAATATTACTGTACTACTAAAAATAATTAACAACGGAGTCGGATCATTAAAAAGATTCAGTCTCATCTCATCTGGTTACATAAATTGCTTATGAATGAATTTTACAGTAGTATACCTACATATAAATGAATAGAGAAGAACTAGTTGGATTTTTCTGTTGTAGATTTTTAAAATTTGCTACGATTATTGACATTTGAAATGCAATGTACAGTAATTTATTATAATGAGTCCTCTCCTTGTCAGGTTTACTGACAATAATGAGCAACATATTTAAGAAATGTCAGTATCTGTGTAAAGGCTGGCTTTCTGTGATTTGCGTGCACTAAGTTCACTTGAAGTTGAAGGTATGTATACAAAATTTGCATAGAGGCCGACCAAACTGTTTTACGTGGTGAGACAACGTTGATTATAATGCACGTTCGCTGTCTGCTGCGATGTACTAATTTTTTAACTTGCCCCTTCCACTCTCATCGTCAGCAATGCAGTGTGGTCAACCCATCAATCATAATCATAATAATCACGGCATTATGAAACGTACTACGTTTTTGTTTGATATTCGCACATTAAAAAAATTCTGCCACCTATAAACAAGACATGCCTTCGTTTTGGACCAATCAAAATGCACCGTGACGAAAAACGAGTTTGCACATTTTTTATTTTTCAATTTACTGCGCATTTTCTGCATTTAAGGATCTTTAATTGTAGAATTGAAATGTGGTAATTCAGTTGGTTAGTGAGTATGCGATTAGTGCTATCGTGCCAAATGAGTGTTGCTTGTTACACATTTGAATATTAATTACGAGACGGCGCGCCATTTCATGATTTCTATCTCTAAAGAACTGAAACCACTCTATTCATAACTAACTATTATTCGTAACTAACTAGAATAATTATTATGTAGACACTGCTAAGGACTACATTTATTAAAAGTCGTTTTTTAAATAGTACATTCGTCTACACGTCACCAATGAAGACGGATAAGGTTGCCCATGTCTAATAAAGAAACTGGGAGCAATTTAATAAGCATTCCGTTCTATCTATCCATATCTTTAAGTACATACTTGCCAATTTATTCAGACGTCCAATTCAAATCATTCTACCAACATAATATTTTATTTACGGATAGTTAAGACGACATGATAATGCATGCCCACATCATAGGCGTCTGTCTTATTAGAAAGCTGTAAAATATTTTATTGAACCTAGCCCAAGAGTCAAGACTGTATAGGTACCTTAGTTAGTATAATTGTAGCTATACCTCCACAATCAAATTCAGTTTACGAAATGCTCCTACCTCTCCCTATAAATTAATTACGGGATCTCTCTCAATCCACTATTATTGAATGTTATGGTATAAAAATACCTACGTAGCAATTTCTAAATACAATTTTTTACATACCATAAATTTATTTAATATTTACTGAATATGATAAACATCCCTTTCAAAGAGGTACAATTTTTATCTAGTAGTAAGTGCTTAAGGCTGAAATAATAGCCTTGTCTCCCAACAAAGTAAGTAAGCAATTGTTGATACGTATATTATAAACACTCCAGGTTACTAAAGGTGAGATCACGTTCTATTATTCTTTAGATAACTTTGGCTCCAATCGAACTACCTCGTTAACTTCATCAACAATGTCCCATCGATGTTAATGAAATAGTGCTTGGAAAAGTTCAAAAAATAATTAACTCGAAACTTGCTTACCTAGGCAGAGTACATTAGGCAGTTATTAAAATGTGAATATATACTTATCTCCCTTAAGTATTCACACACCTTCCCTTTTCAAAGATTTTAGAGATAAATACTACCCACCACTATAAAATTAAATAGCTGCCCAATATTTAATTAGAAACTATCCCTATACATTTACTTAACGACACAAAACATTTTCCAGTCTCCAAGTCTCTCTCTCCCTATACAAATCATAATGCCAATTATGATCTCCGTAACAACCTTTCCAACAAGTCAAGGTAACAATAGTAATGATTGAAAGTATCAGTGCAGAATGCAGAAAGTATGGCATAATTAATGCACTAAAACCTAGTAGGTAAGGTAGCCAGCCACCTTGGAGTGTAATCCACAGGTATGAATTAGGCAGATAAGTTATAATAATGATAGGTTGGAGAAGTTGAATAAATATTAAATATTGTCATTGGGAATCATCGGAATGTGCTACCCGTCTGTCTGTGATTTGAGCAGTGGCTGGATAAAGCCGGTTTAAACTGAACACGAGGGAATAAGAGATATCCGCATGTGTTTACGAGGACGATTGGTTGAAGACTCCCTTTGAGAAATTCCTATGCTGAGGAAACAAAAAATGGAAAAGGTAGTTTCCGTGGCGCAGGAAGATAGCCAAGCGAATGTAAGACGAGGAGATAGCTAAGTAAGTGTACCAACGGAACCATCCAACAATGCTAAAGTATGCATAGATTAGAGTGACTCGCATGCAGCATCGTATGATGTTCGGCGAGCCAATGGGACGAATGGCGAGTATTGAAACAATGAAACGTAACTTGCCCCCTGATGGATGTTAAATTACACACACACTGATTACGCAGAATTTTATATGGCATAGTTAACTCAGATGCATTGTCTATTCCATCGCGTTGCAGTTCGTCGAATGTTTGCTGATGCAGCAGACGGACAGACACTAATCCATACAGAAGCATCCCACTATGTAATACCCGTTTTATTCTTATTTAGCAACATTAACTATACTTAGGTACATTTCGTCATCCTATTCATGCCATTCTTTTGTTGCTCCTCTCTCTCTCTCTTGTCTGGCCATGCCATGACGGAATTAACCTAAACGTATTTATTTAGAACCACGTTGTGCTCTGTTATGATACGATAAATTATGCACTTGAGTACATCAATATACAATAGAGCATTATACTACTGTGTCTATAAATAAGTATCCTGTGCTGAAATAGCGTTGCAAGCAAACTTTGATTTTTATCCAAGTCTGTACTGGCTGACAATGAGATGGAGAGTGACAGGAATCATGTGCAACTAGAATGAACCACTGCAAACCGATGTTCACATACTCTGCAGACACTTTCAGACGTTTCTGCACATTTTTATAATCGACTAAGTGGAGAAAATACTTGCAGAGGTAAAGAAACCCAGCGTTTAATCTTCTCAACGTAATTCCTAACTATTCAAGTAGTAACTCGTCATATTATCCAACTGATAAGGATTAGCTATCCCATTAAGATATTTATGCACAGTACAAGAAAAATTTAGCGGATTCAAAACTCGTCTACCTACATTACTAAAGGCTTTAGAAAATTTCCTGACGGCATTAAAAAGTTCCAAGTTACTTCAGGAGCTACTTTACATAGTTAATCGCTAGATATTTAGAATATTCTCTTCCTTGCTGCTCCCACTCATACAAATACTTCTTCCAATCTCTAAAGTATATACATACATTTCCGTATGCTTTGCTATTTATTACACTCTCTTATTAGAATGCTGCAACAGTAAAGATCTCCTTGATTGTAGTTATGCCTAATCTAAATATATGCCATCAGTATCATTCATAAAACCTGACTTACTAATGCGCTTAAGTGAAATGCCAAGAACAGCTATGCTATAATATGCAATCTCCATTCACTCACGAACAGTTACAATTGGGAAAGAATTAATTCTGTGATTTTAATCGCTCCATAAGCGAATCTATCTGTATCAGATTTCCAACCCAAGCATTTCTGCACAAATAGACATTCACAATAAAGCAGTTATCAACCCCACGGCAAAATCAATATTGAATTTATTACAGTATAAATATTCTTTTCAGACTTTCAATTACTATGACCTACTACACTATCACTTGCAGAATATAGACACACATTTCCATATCTCAATATACGAGTTCATACTGCAGATAATAAATAAGAGCCTTTGCTAGTTTCTTGTTATTAAAGCCATAAAAAAGTTGTCTATATGAAAATAAGGCAGGTATATTTTAAAGGATCTTTGCATATGGACCTCTTTCTCGTTCAATCGATTCTTTCCTTTTCCTGACCACAAAGAGAACGACCTTGCCAAATGGATTATACCTATACATTCATATTAATAAATATTCTGCTACAACTGCAGGTCTTCACCTTTTTGCACACCACCTTCGGCGTCAGTTCCTATTTCTTCATTCATAACCGTGATTCACAATAATAATATGAATATTCTATACTAAATACTGCATTACTCATTGTTCCGAATTACTCATCATTTAATATAGCTCTTCCTTCTTCCATCTAAAATCATTTTTAAACTATTAGCACCTGTTGGAAACTTGGAATCTTTCCAACTGTCCTACCAATTCAATATTATGGTAAATCTTCATATTACAATTTAATACTATCTAGTACGCCTTACATCGCCCCTTGTGTCACTTCTATATATAGTATGCAACCTGTATAAATTATGACTTTGCTTTATCTAACCAAGATGAATTATGTTTAGATATTCTGTTGCAGTTGGGTACATTTAGAAACATTATGTATCAATTAAATTAATTAAATTGTGAATAAAAACTAATTAATTGGAGAAATCCCTAGTTGCTTCCATTTATTCTTAGTGACAACATGCGTCCAATAAAAAAGTGGAGTAATTAAAGAAAAATTTGTTAGTAGATAGAGATTTAAATGAACTGTACAATATGCAATGATGGTTGAATTCATAAATTATTAAGTGACGCTATGAATAAGAAAGATTTATGTTCATTCTGTGCAGATAAAACGTGCGTGTTGTTAATGATGTATGAACAACTGTGCTCTCTCTCGTAAAAAATTGTATTCCGCATACTTAGGTATTTATTTACATGTATTATGCTCCATTAACTTTAATGAAGTGCCAAAAAGTCGAAGGGTCTGCACTAATGTATTAAAAATCTAGTGCAAAAGATAAAGTGCAGCTGAAATGGTATAGATGAGTGTAACGAAATGACAAGACAGAAGATAGACAGGACAACTTGAACAACTATTGTAATTGAGTGTACTGACAACTGACTCTACAGTGTACCTAGTAGTACATATAATACAATTTATTAAGTTGATATCAGTTTTATCGTCTGATGTTGCCTACTGCATCCATTAAACTTCTATTCTCTATCTATCTACAATATTTTTATATATCGGAAGAGGTAATGCCCTGTAATGCAATTGAAACTCGAGCAACTAGAGACACAATATCATAGTAGTAGCACATTAGTACACGTATACAGTCAAGTCAATATGACAAATGATACAAGTAGTCAGATCAGATCAGACAAAAATCTCAACTCCTACTAGCTAACTCGTTTAGTTGAATCTTTCCTATCCTACACAAAGGTTCTGCATATTTACTAGACATTATTATGTACATGTGATAATATTCCCATAAAGTCATATTTATAATTGACAGAGGTATTCAATCTTACACTATAATATGTTGCAATGTACACCTGCCATTATAAATAATAATAAACATGTATCCGACACTCATGCTATTGCAAATTCTATTAAAAGAAAGGAATATAAACAATAATAATAAAAGATTTATATGCATAGTGCATTTTCATTGAAAGTACCTACTTAAGTAGGTATAAATAAATTAATGCAATATACCTGACTAGACAGCTATGGAATTGAGAAATGGATGCAATTAGTTTTGGTATTTATTATGTGAACTGAAACTACTAATATCAAAGCTGGATGCTTAATATTATGCTGAAAAGGTGTAAACCTTTAATAAATGTAAGCTATGACAAAAAACCGGATATTCGCTTTTAGTAGTTACGCTACTGGTTTGTGAGAAAAATCCTTTTGAATAGTTTTCCCTATAGGCTTACTTACTACGCAGGAAAATGGCAAAAAAGCTGGGTAGCGAGTAAATATTTATGACAATAACGACGTAGAATTATGTTAAGGACAATTAACAGACGACTTCTACTAATTCGTATAAGTATAGTCGTGAGCTAAGTCTTAAGATGGGTGGGTGAAGAAGATTTTTCACTTACCGAATGCCTTTCTCATAGTTTTCTGTGACAGAAGCCTCTCTGACGATAACATCTCCAAATCTCATGCGAGTCTCATGCTCCCCATCTGCTAATTCTGCTGTTGTAATGTAGTTGACAAGCCTGTCGTCTTCCGACTTCGTTTGGACAACCAAAAACACAAATCCAACTACGAAATAAATAACTAAATTCACGAAAGATCCTGATTCTTTTACTAACATTGTCCTGAACTGCAGTTATTTCTCAAAAATTTGTTTTTTAAATATATCAGTCAATGACACTTTGGATTTTATTCACAGGTGAATTTTCAAAACTGAGATTTCTCAAACTGTTTAAAATTAATTGTTGAATTGAAGAGCGTTGATAATTCTCATGTAAACAAATGCGTGATAAAATATTATTAGTAATTGTGTAATATGGTCATTAAGATTGTTGGTATTTATATGATTTAATTTTTACTGTGGATAATATTATGGTTGAGATTTGCGAGGTTTGCGCAGAACTTGGTAAAAGGAAGCGATGTGTTCTGTTGGGAAGCCGGCTGCTGACTGTGGCATCTGTAGAACCGGTATGTATTTTATAACATCACGAATAGTCAAATACAAGGGAAGAGGAGTTCTCTCCAACTCTGCTGTCTGTATTCTCTGTAGTGTGTATACGTCTGTCCAGCCAGGCTGAGTCACTTCACTTTACCCCACAGGAACTTATCGTACGATACTCATGACTATGACTAGTACATGGGTGCATTGCTTTCTATTAAAAGAAACAATCTCAATACCGTAGGAATAAAGTAACAGTACGTGTTACTAGTCCTAAGTAATTACTCTAAGTACTTATGCTCATTATCACTTTACTCGCTCAAATCAGATCATCTCAATAAAATCCTTTCAATCTCTAAGCTCCTAATATTAACTAAAGCATCATGCACCAATTAAATTCAATGGTCACACAATTAATTATTGCAAAACTAAATTTATCAACATTAAAATAAGTAGAACACAAAGTTTTCATAGCCTCGTGTGGTAAATCATTATAATAATTATTAATCAAACTACAAAACAACATATATTCTACAATTCATTACTAATGCAGTCAATCAAGAGTGAAATTCTAAATTCTATAACATAATGAATACAAATAATGAAAAAAATGGTCGTTGTTTGAAATTCTTAGAGAGACGGTCTAAAATAGACAAATGGATGATCATCAATTCTTGTAAATATAGAACGTGTAAAACAATTTACTGGCGTTATCTGTACTTACAAATATCATTTCAAGTCGAATGCAACCTTTAGCACTTCAAGATCACGGAATTTCTTCGTCCCCATCTCCGTGCACATAGGGCAGTTTAGGTAGTCCCATCTGAGATACCTGCATTCCTTTATGATAACGACGAACGATTTTGCACTTATATTTCCGGGAATGTAATTTTGATTCCTTTAAATACGAGACAAGTCATTAATAGACAATATTATGTATATCCAAATAAATAGCTTATAATTACAGGATAAATTAACATTGACAGAATATTAAACGTTACCCTGCTTGGCTCGTAGGCTGAGAAAAGAGGGTTAACATCTTCCTGCCGAGTGTCACTAGGGAAGCTTTGTGGCGAAGGTGAGGGCTTGTTAAATTCCATCGTGTTATTTAGCAAATCTAAATCTTCTACATCCAATTCCGATCTCCATCTTTCGCTCATTGCTTGCGGTTGTATCGGTAAATTATACATGTAATGGGAAATCATATTTTCAATCTAAAAAGAGAACAAAATTTAAGTTAGATGCTTTCAGGTATGATAATGTTGCCGAATAATTCAGTACAAATTTTTAAATAGAAACGAGTTTTTTTTTAAGATTTGAGATTTTTTAACACTTCTTAATTCTAGTAATGCCATGTTTTCAAAAATTTTGAAAATCATTTTTGGGCGTGTTAAGATATAATTTACTATTGAAAATACACATCCGTTCTGCTAAGCAGGTAATATTTCATTGCCTTAAAAATAAGTTTTTAATACAAGATTCAGAGCACGTAAAATATGGGTAACGCGAACACGGGTATGTAGGGCACCTATTTAGAGAATTTGATTCTATGATTTAATATCGTTGATTATACCACATTTACCGAGGTTGGTAGTGCTGGGTCCAATAATACGGCGTTCTGATTTTCATCATCTTCACTTACGTAATCTGGGGTAAGGCTTACAGGGAATGAATGTACTGGATTCGGAATTAAGGTGTCCTTGTATCCATAATCTTCAGTTATGTAATCCGGGGTACTGCTTACCGGGGTTGGCTGTGGTGGATCCACTATTAAGACGTCCTTATATCCATAATCGTCAGTTATATAATCTGGGGTACTGCTTACCGGCGTTGGCTGAGTTAGAATCAAGGGGCCCTTCTTTCCATCAACTTCAGTTATACAATCCGGGATATTTCCTACCGGAGTTTGCTCACCCTTTGAGGGACAATCCATAAAGATTTGGGATTCTTCTGTTTCATTTTGCGAGATCGAATTTTCGGAATTTATATTTTCGTTTCTTGGTAAAGGGTACACTGCTTGTTGACCATGCATATATGGTACAAGGGGTAACCCCATTTCAGTAACACGAAGGTATTTGTTGTAACGAAGAAGAGGTCTACATTTATATTTATGAAAATCCATTTCGGGTATCTAGGAATAAAAGAAGAGAATAAATTAGATTTCTTTACCATAAATTTTTGCTGAAAGTTAATATTTGCGTGAAGATAACGAAAATGACAAGATAAAATTACACATGCTTTACTTATGCTAAGTTAAAAAACACTCTTAACAACCTCGAACGAAACGCAAGTTATTTCAATTACTTAGCACTTTTTTACGAAGTTTTGAAAATCCTACAATAATTCGCTGTATTTAGTTACTCATTCTCGGCTGTTTATTGCCCCGTAAAACGGGAGACAAAAAGCATACAAAAAATTCAATCGTGGTCGCGATTGCGATTATAGTAATCTTAATCTATGATTCTTCCAAAATAAAGTATCCAGGATAGGATTACATAATAAAATAGAATAGGGATTCTGGATGTTGTTTTCATATTTGTAGAACGCCCCAGTTTGTAGTTTGATCAAAATCTGAGTTTTGTTAGAGCTGTGGTTAGAGCTAAAGCTAAAGGTGTCTCTTACGTGTATTTGTATACTCCTGCTTTGTCACGATTACTCGACTAATGACTAATGACACAATTTCATCTATCTGAACGTATTCGAGCTCCAAAAATTTTGATACGCTAATCTTAAAGGACAGAGATGTATCAATTAATTTAGCAGTCAGCAGTAACATAAACACCAAAGATACCTGGTCCGACAATTGGTGTAGTGTGACAATGGCCGGAGCATTCAGGTTCGAGAGGTAGCGTCTGTCTGTCATGAGTTAGGAGAAAACTGTCTTTGCAATGCAAATACGACATTTCATAGTTTCGTAACCAGCATTAATGTTTTTTGGTGAGAATATTATGACACTGACCATCTATCCGTGCCCTCTGTCATCCTGTCTGTAGTGTATGGAAGTTAGTAAGGCCCTTAATTACGACTGTTACTAGCCGATTTCCACGTATTTTGGACGTCTTGTGGAGTCCTCCGCACTTAAGACGAGGTTCATAATACGGCCCTACTACAATCTGGACTCCACACATGCGGGATGACATGGTTAGTTTAGATAGCCATTTTGGATGTTAACTGGTAACAAGCCGTGAGTAACCGGCTAAACGGGACATACTCCAGAAGCAAGAATGGCGTCGACATAATATTATTATGCTTTCGTAATACAAGTACGCAAATCACTCGGAAGCCATATTATGTTGATCCTTACGCTTTTTGCAGTTACAACAGGCACAGAAGAGAAAATGAGTGGTTTGAAAGTTGTTAGCCCGGCCCTCCTGATTCCATGTAGCCACTCAATGCCTGTGGGTACAATTAGCGGAAAATCTTCCGATGTCGGTGGATCTCGAATGTATTCTATATTTTTACTAGTTGGCAATTTACATGAGAGATCTGCTGGTTGGTTGCCAATGCCATGCCACTGCGGTCGGTCACAAGTCCAAAAAGCATAATTCATTTAGAGTTTTTTGAGAGATAATCTGAACTAAGTATTCACACTTATTTTGTTGCATACCTGGGAATAAGAAATGTGGGAACTGGGAAATAAGAAAAGTAAGAGCAAAGCCAAACATTTTGAATCTTTGAGAAATCTAGAATTAATTAAATAATGTTTTTAGGACAAAATGTCCCTGTTCTGTCCCTCCAGGAAAGTAGCAAAAATGTGATTACATACAACTGTTTTTTATAGCCAACCGCCTTTTAGCTATTCAAACGACAAAGAGGAGTTGTTCCAATTTCCAGAGCCAAAGGTTGTTCTAATAGTACTAATGAGATAGGTATTCCACAATTTAATGAAATTCAGGAACATCATGCACATTCATTGGTAAGCTTTGTAATGTTTTAAACCAGTTGTACTCAACGCTGCTACTTAAAGCCCAAAAACTTAAATTTTTGGAACATTTTTTAGAATTCACCTTTGAGATTATAAAAAATAATCTCTTCCATTTTATATGTAGAAATTTCAGGGCAGTTCACCAACAACTCTTATACACATGAAAATGTACCAGTTTTCTATATTTAATTTCCAAATATTTATAGCAAGGAGTATTTTGTATTCTTTTTCTGTTTTAATGTCTGGAGTTATTGAATGGAAACAAATAAATTTGATAACAAAATGATGTTTGAAGTTATTAACCTAAATGTGCGTCAAATATTGTTTCTGCTTGCTACAGCATTATTCACTGATAAGCATATTAAATATCTATGAAAATTTAACTTCTAAAAATATCCTGTAATATTAATTCATTCTGTAAAAGCAAATATTAATAAAATTTACTTGAAGTTGTTGTATGGAAAAGTTATTGTAAATTTTGTCAAAAGTTAAGTTTAAGATGAGTTGACAATAAATATGTCCATCTCTCTTATACAATTAGCCTTTTAGCTGTTGGTTGAATAATAGTGAACCAGTAGGTAGGTATTTCATTAACATGAACGCAATTCATTTAGCATATCATAAACTACTTTATTTGAGTTCGGATATTCCATGTTATTTACCTTGTGCTGAAATTCCCTACAATCTCCCATGTGTAGTTGATTTGAACTCTTATGGTTATGACGAATGGCTAGTAGGATGATGAGACTTGGAATTCACAGAGAGGTATCGTGTGAATTCAAGGAATGAGATGTGGGCATAGTAGTGCACGAGAAATATCGTTCGTTGTCATCACACCACCTTTAAGAACCGCCTTCTCCTTACGCTTCTTCAGTGAGTCTCAAGTGGAGAGACCTATTTATATGTTCTGCTTCCGCTCCGTCTTTTTTCGTCATGCTCTGTACCTTTTCCAAACATAAATATCTATTGTTCTACTATTTACATTTTCAACATTTAAAACTTGGCAAAAAGATGTTATGTAAATCTAACAAAAACAAAACAAAGTAGTAATATAGGACTAATTAAATTGTATTAAAGCGGGGATCCTCAGCATATTATATACTTTTCATATTCATATTGCTGAATACTTATTATTATACACATTTACTCAACTGTACCATGAAAAAATTCATTGAGAAAGGGCAGCCATCAAATTGCAAGAAAGTCACAAACTAATCTAGCAGATACACAATATGCAATTGCTAAGTAGAATGCTGTGCTATTTATTATGGATATCCCATTTTATGGGATCTAGCAATGCAAAGGAACGATTAATGGCAGTGTTTGGTAGTGGTATGGTTAAAATGGTGAAAACTTGCGTAGTGCCTATTAAAACCAACCCAGAATGCGGTAAAAATGATGTAAAATATATCATAGGCTGTTTACCATGTGTAATCTAAATTCTAAATTTTAAATAATCTAATTTTGATGCATTTCTTACTGAAATAAATCGGATGTTTAATTACTATTTAGTACAATATGTTGAGGTTTGCAGTTTAATTCACGTCGAACATAAAAATGCGTCGGTTTTATTTTTACCTAATTTGACCAGGGTCAAAAGTAAGAAGTCGGCCTAAAGCCCAAATGTAGTTTTTATCAAATGGGATTGAAATCGGTAACCATCTTTCATGCTTCGAATATATTGACGGCTTGTTTAGATCAGACACAAAAAATTGAAAGTTGCACAGGAACAGTTGCCATTATAATGATGTTGAAATTGAAAGAAGTTCCCCAGTGCTTATTGCTATAACGTAAGTATTACATTACGTGTACACTACGCTTCTGAATGATGTACATCATCATTCTAGAAAAAACTGGTGGAGGCAATGTTATTATGTGTATCCAGAGAATATTACTGCAGATACCTATTAGATATAGCATGATATGGTCGAATAACATACTGTGTCTGCAAATATGTATACTACCGACATATATTCTGCTTATTTATAGGATACATCACATAATGTCATTTTATAGGTACCAATGCACTCATTCCAATGAAAAAATGCAAAAATCATTGGAGCGTAAGTTCTGATAAGAAGGTATTTCCCCATTCCAAAAAAGGAATCCGGAGGCAGGCAGAGCTTCATCATCGCATCATAATCATCTGGAAAGTGCAGCCAGCAACGCACCACATTAGGAAATAACAAGTTGGAGATTTAATAAGACAAGAGGATGGTTTTCCCTTCTCGCTTTACGTGTCTCAACCGTCAGACAAGACACGCTCAATTTTCTACGTAATACGCAATTCCATTCCAGTTTCTCTCTAAACACAATCGACATTCGACATTGTAGCTAAATTGAAAATGAAGAGACGAAGGTTTAAAATACGAACTTAAATGATAAAAAATCCTAAGAATCTTAATTATGTAATTACATCAAGTTCCTATGGCATTGCATAATGAATGAACAAATGATCGCATAATAAATATTTGCTGACTTGCAAATAATTGAAATCAGACACGTATCGAGGAAATTTAACTAGTGGGTACTAAATTTTGTTTGACGCATGTATTCGCAGAAAACTATGGCAATGTTTTCGAAAATGAGTCTAAAATGGGCTGAGAGCGAAAGTTTTTTTTGACAATTTGAGAAAAATTGTTAACTTTCTTATAATTTATGCAAAGCACTTCCCCTAAATACGTCCCTGATTCAAGTAGTGACCATTTCAGTATGAAAATAAATAAGAATTATAAACTTGTGTTGATTTTAGTCGCCAGTTAACTATACTGCCTTAATATTTAGTGGCGATTGTTGAAATTGAGAGTTTAACTGACATGGAATGTGTTTATGGTTAGAATGGTTGTGGTATTATTGTTGCTAATATTAAATGAAGGAGTAGGTGAATGAAATAGTCTTACTCAAAAACTTATTTATTATCGTGGATATAGGCATTGCACTCAACAGTATAAAATAATTCTAGTATAGTGACCTTACCGACAGGTCGAGACGCCGAGAGTTAGTCCATACATTAAACATTACTATACGATACGGCACGATAGTTATATTGAATGTGTACATACAGATATAATATAAATTGACATAATTTAATGTAAGTCAGAAGTAATACAATTTATTTTTACGTAGAAGATAGAAGAGCACAAATGTCATTGGCTCTGACGTGGGATTTGAATCCTTTTTGGTCTTTCTACAGAGGTACTCCATTTGTATTAACTACTGTAAATTCTGTTCTGACGATCCGTATAACATTTTGCTTTGTATTTCCTACAATTTCCATAATGACAGATACAGATTCTAATAAGTCAGGATGGGTCAGGTGTTACATAATTAGGTCAGGTCCTCTACCGTGGTACATTGTTAAATGTTTTAGGTAATTTTAGTCCAGGTATTGAATAACTCTCACTTTACATTTTACTACAATCTACTAACTCTCTTTTAATTAGCATTATGTCTACCACAAGTTTTCATTACTATTATAATTATAGGTAGCTGTATGTACGGATAATTTGAGTTAAATTCTCTAGAAGCGTGATTTATATTTTTCTCTATGACATTGTAATTAGATATTTTCTTTCATAATTATTTCATAGATTTTGAACAGAATATCCATCACAATTATCCGATTATATTATTTTCTTTGAAAGTCAAACAAAGAATCGTTGTTGCTGAAATACTAATCAGTAATCAGTTTTCTACATACTTACACAGTTTGCATTTAAATATTGATAGATCATATATTTTTTTATTTTACATACAATTTCACCTGTCGCAATTAATTATCATAGGAAAGCTTTTGCGATATTCAGTACCAGCTGAAGCAGAGCTAGTAATTATGTAGTATAAACATCGACTTCAAAGTAGAATGATAATTACAGGAGATTAGTTCCTCTAAGACAATAAGTATACTGACTCTTTCCGAAAACCTTCCATCTCTATCTTCAATACAATCGCAAAAGTTCTAATGCTTTCAATATTGCAAGAAACTCACAATATTTATTATTGTTCACATTTTTGATCAACTGTGCTCAAAATTATAAATCCTTCTGAATTTTAATGTAAATTAAACTGCTAAGTATTTTCTCGTGTTTTTACGTGTTAATACACAATTAACACCGTAAACATAGAAGTAACTATTCCAATATAATCAATTAACATTTACACAAAATTCACAGAAACTTTTTCAATTTGCTGTATGAACATTTGAGACAGAACGAGTCATAGCAGTTACAGATGCATACTTATAGTTTCTTATCGGAGTTGCATTTTTACTTTGTCCAGTTGACAATGCCATTATTTTATGTCACTTTGAATAGAATGTACATTAATAGACATTTTTATAATTACAGGACATGCATATATATTTAAGGAAGCAATTTTAATTAGGATTTGTATTTACTAAGACCAACTTTAATTCACGATTATACACATAGTATATAGTAGGTAAAATCCTTGTAATTACCAATAGCTCACTTAATTTATAATTTTTTCGTGTGTCGTTACATAATTCAGTAAATATTTTACCTATAACTAGTATTACGTATTTAAGTTTGTCATACTCAATTATTAGACGCAATTGAATGATTATTACATATAATAATACAACACTAATTGTTGTACAACTCCCAATGCTGACAATTCGAATTTAAACGAGTTATCATGTAGCTGGGTATTAAAATTGTCAATATAAATAGTCACAGCAGAATTTCAGCAATTCTGGCAAATTAGAAAGGATGGCGTTCAATGTCAAAATTGTTTATTCCCATTGTTAAGATTTTATCGTGCTTACGGTGAAGTTTTAACTTTTTTACATATTAAGATTAGATATAGATAACACATTGTAGACGTAAATGGTGGTATTTTTATATTTAACTAAAAACAGTCCATAAAGATGACTGTAATAATAATAATACAAAAAAAAGAATGGAATAAAGGGCCAAAAATGGACCATTTTAATGAAGGGAACCGGAGCCACGTTTTTTCAAGTATAAGGAAGATTAAAGTATTTTTAAATTCGCCCAACATTGGGTGTTGCACAACAGATATGAATTATCATTGTGCTAATGGAAAATTTGACCACTAGCTACTTAGTACAGATATTAATAACATCCTAAAACGCCTATTAGCTATTTTTGCATCTATTTATTAGAAATTGAGAAATTTGTATATTAACAGCTATTAAAATGACTACGTTTTTCCTGCTTTCACCCTACAATTAGATACTTAGTCATAATAAATTTTATTCTTCTTTTGAACATTTCGGTTTGCTTCTTCATCATAATTTTTCTGTAGTTGACATTAAAACTATAGTTACTACATAATATTATTGTAGCTACATTACAGAGGCTTGTTTCTCTGAAGAATGAATCATTTCATCTCGCGTGTCGTTTACTGAACTATTTCATGGCAGATGATAAATATTCCATGTCTTAAGGCTTATTAATGGGCTGGTTTTGACAAAATTGGAATATTCATGAAATAATTATTTTTTACGATTTTCAAATATTATATCCAAACAAGCACCATTAAGTGGAGGACTGATTTACTAGTCCAAATCTAATATCTTTTGAATATAGATTTAGGGAATACTCTTTTCGTGAATATGGAAAATGTGACAACCTTAACATACTTAAATAAGAATTTAATTAGTTTAATTAGAATGGCACGGTGAAAGTTAACAAAGTTTTGTTAATTAAAACGTGCCAAGCATTATTAAAAAAGTAGTCATTTACTGCTTTTGCCCCCAGTATTAATACAAAATTAATACAAAGTTTAATCATATTTATCTTAGAATTACTCTTCCTAGAAATATTCAGAGAAAGGGAATAATTCACTAGCAAAATTAAGTTTTTTAATTTTACCATCTTAATTTGGATAAGTAATATAAAGGTGGACTACCGAAATCAAGACAAAAGCTTGCAAATTTTATGAAACAAAATTTTAATTTTAATATTAAAATTAAATCTGAAGATTATTTACATGACGGATGTACCAATTATTTTAGAATGGAAAAATTGATAAATTGTAATAGTAATGAGTAACAATAGTCATTGCCATAATTAGGACTTTGCTACTACATACTAATAATATTTAATGGAATAAAATTTTGAATGGGGAAGCATACTGAAATGGAATGAATTCCATTACATCTAACGCTTTGCCTAATAAATGATATTACGATTCCACATCAAAGAGGTTTTGGATGGGCTACAGGTGTGCTGTTTATGGTGCTGAAGCCATAATAATGACCTTTTCACCGTACTTTTTTGAATAAAGAGCTAAAGGTACCCATTTCCACTTGATAAACACTCATGACACAATATAAACATATCCTACACTATTTAGTAGCTATTTATAGCATTTAATATCAACTTGTTACTCCAATCGAACACACACATTAAGAACATTTGAAATTTATAATAGTCTAACTTCTATTTAATATCATCCATGCAAGTCACTTTAATTAATTAAACATGACGTCATTTTATAGATACGAATTTTTATCTTGTCTACTGAATTATCTTGCTATAGCTACTCTCGCAGTTATTATTTAAGTACATAACTTCTACAAAGACTGGCTAATGCTTAATAAATAATGTCTTGTGTTAGTATTTCTCGTATAATTATTAATTTATGGATGCTCCCTTAATTTCCTATGCAATAGTTGTACTTGTAGCGTAGCTAATGTCTGTAGACGTTGACAGTACTTGTTAGTACATAATGATTGTTATATCACACAAGGAGTTCACCCTTAGATTCAATTTCAAACTAACTAGAATAATTAAGATATATACCAATTACACAAGTGTATGTACTTTCGGGTTGAAAATGTCAGGAGTTAATCCTTACTACGTTTCGACGTTTCAAACATTAATATGGAACTTCATATTTTTTACAATATCACGACATAACACTCATTGTTAACACGTGTTGTACAATCCAATTTTTGTGATTTAAATGTGTCTTATACATTGAAAGCTACCCATCACTTAATTATCCCAACAGCAGTTAATTAACTACGTAAATGTCCATGGCTTAGCTACTTGTCATAGATTGCAATCTTCATCCGTGATAATCCAATATTACCCTTAGGCGATGGATTACACAAAATTGCAGAGATAAATTTAATTCCTCATTCTGAAAGTCAACCGAAATATTATATACTAATAGAATTTTAAAAAATAGTTGTCGTAGTTGGGTTTGATATCATCAAACAAAGTAGATTTTTTCCCACCTCTCATACTATAGAGTGGCAACGAAAAATCTAGTCCAAACTTAAAATAGACAAATAGTAAATTAAATATCGAGAATCATTTCCTTACGCACGTTCATAATGCAACGCAACTGAGCAATTATAACATTATTTATGTTATTATTCAAGGTCAAGTATTTCAAGCGAGTTATTAAAATGTTACACCTTGAGCTTACATTGATACAACATATATAATAGTTTACACTTTCCATTCAGCAAAATCATCTTATGCTTACTAAATTGTTCCTTTGTCCTTAAAATAAAATATTTTATAATTACAAGTAGTTTTAAGTAGTGAAGTATAGGGAAAATAAATGTGCTTCTACATCAAAAGCCCCGGCATAACTACAATTAATAGTTCTTGATATTCATTTTGAATTCTGTATAGCATCCAAATTCAAGAAATTGTATGTATCGAGTTTTGTGTAAAGGTGAACATTGCAAATTTAATTCTGATGTCCCTAATTTCAGTTATTTCTATCAATCATGTAAAAAGACAGTAATAATATAATATTGTGTACTATGTAATTATTCACTAGATTCCACTTTATGTATGTACTTTGTAGTTTTCAGTCGAAGCCTTTCCTGGAGAAAGTTTCACTCGCCACTCATACTCAATAGTGGTTTCCATCGATGCATCAACTACTGTAGCCATTTAAATGTCGATACAACCAAATTAGTTTTTATACCGAAACAACTTCATTCCAAATGAACAAAGTCTTTTGCAGATATTATGTGAAATTGTCAAAAAATTAAATTATGTTGGTACAAACTGAATTCTAGCATTATTAATAAGAATTAAAAAAAGATTATGCTGTAACAAATGCAAAAATTTTGCAATTGTAATTTCGCCTAGAGATAGTCTATGGATATACAGGGATTTACAGTTGTAAATTCACACAATCCCATATTATTCAACACCGTTACGCATAATTCTGTTAAATGGATTACAAACTACAATAGTATCGGCTTAACTCACATATACCCATAAAAAGATATAACTGATAGTTAGAGCGAAGAAAGGAGCTGGAAGTTTGGTGTATACTAAAATCACTTGGAGTTATGATTTTCTTGTGTTTGTAGGTACTAATGGTTTAAACCAGCCTTAATGTAATTAAGCTTAGACTCCAATAGTGTGTTAAATTCTTGAATATTAAGCTGAATATGTCCTGGACTACGTATCTGTCCATACGTATGTATTTGTATTATATTTGCAAAGCGCGATTGTATATTTTGCAGTTTATAGGTAACTACGCATTATACAGGAAAATATGGCTAGGAAAATCCCAATGTTTTCATTATTATAACGAACACACTATGCATACGTATATCAATGTCTCAAGCACAAGAAAATAAATGTCATGCAATGCAGTAGTAAATAATATTAAGTAGAGCTACTGGATTCATGCTAAAATACAAAACGAACAAAATTGCAATACCTACATTTATTTTCATTAATAGTATGTCAAATATAAACAAAAATGCAATAATTAATGAAGCAGAAATCAATTAAACTATCAAGTGATTCATAGTGCTGCGTATCTATAAAATGTATAATGTATGTAATAACGTTTGCGGTATAGAATTAACACGACAATTCTTTGACTATGTAGAAATTACAACACGTTGAATAATTTTCGCACTGTGGACAAATTGTATCTACGAAAAGCATGGAGCGAAAACATTTGTAGGTATTAATAATTATTTTGTAGCATTTTAACGCTAAATACAAATGTAACATTTATGAAGGGACTATCTTCTATAAATGTTCGTTAGTTCCTACGTCTACGTTACTAATACAGATAATAGCACATACCGTATCTAAAGTACAAGTGCCCACAAGAGGACTTATACCGACACAACACAACTATAATAGTAAATCATTAATTCATTGGGTAGCATTTTTGCATTAATTATTTTTCAATACAAGTAAAAAATATCTAGCAACTACATTTTCCATGTTAACCACGCAAATTAACACAATAATAATAATGACAAATAGTAATCTATGTCATAATACGATAATAATAGCAAATTAGTACTTACTATTTAATATTAATGATAAAAAAGTAAAAGATAGTGACGACCACTAAAATACATGCTAAACACAATATTCATATTTTACGACTTAAATTTGTATCATAATTATTACAGAACTAGTTAACTGAGTCATAACCGTAAACATATAACGAACCTACGCACTCTCATCATCAAACAAATGCATACAGTGATGTGAAAAATTACAGAAAATTCACGAATAAACGGTGAAATCCCAAAAAACGCTTAATTATATTATGTAAAGATTAGATGAGGCTGTAATGTAATTGAAAACGATAATGTATAATACTTACATAGAAACGTAAATACAGAGTTGGAGGCCATATACCTATTTCCTATATCGACGAGGATTGGATATATAGTAGCTAGCAATTACGTATAAACACAAATCCCAAAATATTCTAAAGATTATATCCATAATAATGACGAAAATTATTTTTTTGGTTTTGTTTTCATTCGAATTTATATCTACGTATATATTTAGGAGTTTATTAATATTAAATACTTACTTTCGTGCGAGTTTTTAACATGTAAGATATTAGTAGCGATCGCTGATATAATATTTAATTATAGTTTTCATTTCTGTTGCGTTACTGTATTTTCATGGTATTTCTCGATACATTTATAATATTCGACTCGTGTACGTGTAGGTAATAAAACTTTTTCCGCCGTATCCAGTTTTATATGTTTGTATTAGCATTTATATCTTTACGTTTAGGAGGGGTTTTTTTAGAATCGTTACGGTGTTGAAGTATCGTAGGACAACCAGTCACCGGTCGTCCGCTTTGTTCAATTAAATGTATATCAGTCAAAATGTTTATCACAGAGAGGGATTCTATTCTTCACACACCGTGTCTTTCAGATGGAGAAATCACTGACATTTCTTTCCCTTTCACGTCGTATTCAATTATTTCTTCTTCGTTCTGTAGCAACACTCGATTAATTTGGTATAGAGGGATCCCGCTGACATTTCGTGAGTCAGACAGAATCATTTTATTGGATAACATTATTGTTGTGGCCAAATAATACACTCTGTTTACGAGTCGGGCAGGGCCTCGCACTCCACCACCGAAGAAAAACTGTCTATTCCACTATATTTCATCGACATCTCTTCACTTCGTTCTCGTCCACATAATAATCCATCATATTCTTTTAAAATACATACATTATCACTGGTTTGTCAACATCAATCCGGTACACTTTGATTTCAACGACAAATTCATGATGCCCAAGTACTTACAAACTGATATATTATTATAGGTACTTTGCATCTCTCCGTTATTTAACGGCTTGTATTGTAGGTAGGTTTTTTTGTTTCGAACTCTGTTTTGCGAACAATTGCCAAAGCTATCAGATGTATATATTTTTTATGGTTTCCTTCTTGGTAAGCTGAACTTTTACATTGGGTCGCATCGCTTACTAATTATTGTGCTAGCCTTAATAAAATTACAGATCTAACTTTCCTGTTAGTTCGTATGTATTACAGTAGTTCATGTATTTTTAAGTACTTTAGTAATTTAAACAAGTTTATGACAAAACCGTACAATTAGAGTAGACAGTAGTAAGCAGGAGGAGAGCATACATAGACAAATACACAATTCTACAATCTTATCAATCGAAACGTATATTAATACGGTTTTAACCCCCACACATTTAGAATATAGTTTGTGACTATACTATTCGAGACATAAAAAATCCTTTTGCAACACAAACATTACACAGATTACTATCCACAGCCATTAACATAGTTTTCCTACTACAATCCACATATTAACCAACCAATAATAATGGTGAACCGTATAATATTATAGCCTAGAAATATTAACTTACTAGTCCATCTCATCCTAATATTTAGTATCTTAACCACTAAGTATAATACAATGCTAGCTATTTATAAAATCTTTTAGTAGTATTGGGTACTTTGGCAAAGGAAGGGAAAGGCGAGGAGAGAGACGCACACATAAAGAAATCACAATGTGTATGCCGTTTCATTTTAGTGAGGACGTTCAAGTCGACGGCGAATGCTGAAGAAGCAGGTGATGCTATGGGTAGGTATATAGTAGTAGTAGTACGTGTACTAATCAACGTCTGCAATCGAGTTGCGTCTGACGATCGGAGAGATCAATGAAATCTTTGTGTCGTTCCGAGGAATTGGTGATTTCGGAGCGAGTGGTTGTCGAGTGGTTGTAGTATTGCTCCACGATGATGTCAATTTTGCACCAACAGACACAAAGGATACAGTTGGACAGAGTAGTTGATGATTGTGTGAAAATTTAGTTTCTCAATGGCCAGGGTCACCGCCATAAACAATGCCAGATAAATGAGAAGAGTCGACGGAAGAGGGACAAACAAGACACGAGAGACGGACAATGTGGCTCTTCGGACAACTCCACAGACTCCAATGGCTCCGGGTCGATCCACGGATCATCGTAGTCGGGGCTGCCGCACGTTGTAGTGGGACGCGAAAATATCGTCGACGTTGGCTGAATACCTAGCTGGTTGACCCTGGCCTTCTCTCAATCCCATTGATTCTCCTTTACCATGTGCGCTAATTCAATTATGTACTTCCCTTCTTTGTACTTTTGACTAGATTCAAAGGCGTGTTCCTGCAACAAAATCACAAACATTATTATTACATTCACTTCTATTTTTAATCTTTATTATAGTTCTAGTACGTATTTCCATCCGAGAGTCGTGCGACAGCATTCACAGTAGATATCTGCAACGGCATGTAGTCCAGTTAGAAGAACTCGCTCCTCTGCCGGACCACATCCCACGTTTACCCTGTTCAACAAATTACAAAACATTTTCAAATCAACTGTAAATCCACCTCAAAAACATCCACTTCACTCAAGTCTTCTTTCAGTATAATTTCATCTTCGACAGAGCTTATTTACTACTACACACAAACATCATTATCTAACTGACTCTATAGCAATCTTTAATTATATTATATATCCACTTGTGCAATAATATCGAGTGCATTTCACAATCACAGAGAAGTGGCAGACACTATATAGCCGTCTTTTTTATTTTTATTACAAGTATCAATTATCCTTTGCACCAAAGTTCTTTTACAAGGAGGAACAATAACGCGAGATTCAATTACTGTAGATAGTAAATAAAGAAGGGATTTGAGTTTTCTTAGAATTTATCACTACATTCAGCGAGAATAATAGAGACACGATAGTATTTATGTTATTGGTACTCGGTCAGGGATGCTCCCATCATTTCTATTTATTCCTCAATTCAATACAAGAGGTATATATTTCCAAGAAAATCCATTTCCTTCCTCACGCGTTGATTCTTTCATGGGGCAAAATACTATTTCATGTAGGTAGTTCCTAGAAGACCAATTTCTCTGAGTATTTTCTGCGAACCATGGTGTAAGATTCACATTTCTATAGTTTTACTCAACAGTGACAACAGGAATTTTTCCATTTCCACAAAAAGGACAAAGATATGCGGTCTGAGTATATATGTAACAGTTGTCTGACACTCATAATAGTAGCAGTTGTTTTATTATGAAGACAAAAGGAGGTTTTGTAAACATAAATCTTAGTCGCAACAAAAGACGTTTTTCCTTCTTGCTAGGAAATGAATATCTGTCCTAATAGATTTGTGTTCAATTAACGCATTGATAGGATAGCACGCTACATGTACCTACATGTGTATAGCTAATAAATGAACTTTCTATCTGCCTCATGATAATTGCAACACTTTGTATCTACACTGCAGTAAGAATTGCTGGGAAAAGTTAGCGGCAATTGGAACTGAACAGGGAAAAAGTGCCTTAGCTATATGCGCAATAAAAATAAACCCGTTTCGTGATGAATTCTTTTCGTGCAAATAAAATGAGATTAGATTCAACGGAAATGCATGTGTAAGGCAAAAAATTCCTTAGCATTCATTCCAAGTTTCCCAGCCGTCAGGATAGTATCATAAGTCTACACACAAACTGGCTGTTGAGTTCTAACGTGAACTTGACCGATGAGATGAGTCAAGTCTGCATTTCTATCTCTATACGTATTTCTCATCCTTTGTGGAATTTATCTCACTCATCCTTGCCATGCTGATACATTATTACACTACCTGCAATGGTAATAGCGGAACGATCTACCACTAAACCGTGTCGTCAATGTGGGTTGAACCTGCCCAATCGTTTGTAGCGTGAATCCCAATTATATACAGAGAGATCATGCGGTAATAATGGCATAGAGCCTACTAATTTAATTTCATTTTAATGGCTATAAACCACTTATTTAATTTTAAAAAATAAATGGATAGCACTAAAATCTGAAGCAGCCTTTTTAGTATGACATTCAAAGGAAAATCGCTTAGTAGTAAATGCTAAAAGTTTGCTATTTCAACCATTGCTGAATAAACTACACAAAATACGTATATAGATAGACATCTTTGCATACTTCAATCGAAAAGGGAAACCTAGAAAAGCCAACGCACTGCAGGGTTTGCTTTTGTATCTCACAATTATTGCCCATCTAGTTATGATAGTTTAGGTTGACAAAGAAAGAGCCTTTGGATACTGCTTTGTGCTTTCTACACCAGCAAGTACTCATAAAACAGTCAAAAGAGTTTATCTAATTTTTAACAGCGAAAATCTAATTAAAAGACTCGCTTAATTAATTACTAAATGCTACGACGCAGATTTTGGCTTACACAGCTAGAGCTTTAGAATACCTTTATCATATTTGCAATGACAATTTCATTATAAATGTGAAGCTGAATACAAACGATGCTTTATGGATGACTGTATTAACAGCGTGCTCCAGGGTATTGCATTAATTGATCAAAGTACTTAATACGTATACTGTCAGTGACAGTTTGTCTGTGATTACATGTCGTAATATTATTTTTCATTATTCTGGTCGAATGAACCAATGCCAAATGAAAGAACTTCAAATGACATATAAATAGTACGCTAGTGACTAGTTGTATAACATAAACTATTATAAGAGTTTTATTTATTACCCTTTCATTACAAGTGAACTGCACGAACGAATAATTGAAGCAAAAGTAATTGAAATCGAAATAGTCTGTAGGATTAATTGCTATTCTTCCACCCATGAGAGAATTACTCCCAAGGACATTAATCTCTATCTCCTATCAAAAAATATTCTACACAATGTTTGAATTTTTAAGAATTTTATTTTAATGTAGGGAAAATTATGTTTCTCCATAGAGAAAGTAAATCCACAAATAGCATCCACCTGATGCATTAGATAAATATAATACCCGATAGTAAAAAAATAACTATTCCACATAGAAAGTAGTAGGTTAAATTTTTTAAATCAAATTGGTTTCTTTGTTTTAATATGCAAGTATGGGTACCCAATGGCATGTTAATAATTAGTTCAAAAATGAAATAATTGCAAAGTAGTATGGAAAATGTAGTTGAATAGCTGAATTAGGTGGGATTAAAGTTAAGTGATGAGATAAAATTGTGTATCGACGTAGAAAAGTAAGGTTATGGGTAAAACAAAAGAGATCGCATGCAGAACACGGCCGTAAATGTTGTACATCTCATGTCATCACGTTGGAAAGTGTAATCCATATTATGCTGAATTCTTTGAGAGAATTGAATCTAGGAAGGGAGAATTGTAAAGCAGAACTATCTTCATTTTCCTATCTCTTCAGTATGAGTAGCAAGTTGTTCGTACCTAGGCTAAGTGCATAATATTTAGGATAGCATAGTTACGGTTCTGTAGTTATAGCCTATTTCCTCACTGCGCAAAAACAAAGCCATGCTCCGTGCTCTCCTTCTTTTCTCGGTATGAGAAGAAAGTGAGAACGTCGTCGGTCCTCCTCGTCCAACCGAACGCAATGACGAAGGTCAAAGGATCCTTTTGCACAATGACAAGAATCACGCTTATTGCTACGCAAACGGTTATGATTTTCACCGAATTCCCCCACTTTTGACTTCTATCTAATTAGCAGTGACAATTATGACTCTCAATCGCCGATTGCAAGCAACATTTGTACTTGTACTTGCAAGCAACAGACCACAACATTTCCTCAGTTGTACTTAATTAACTTTTATTCACATGACAGTCGCTTGTTAACTAAGTCAGACTAGTCATCAGTTAATTGTATACCCAGCCTTACTACCGATATACAGTAATCCAACCCATCCTTTCAACCAACTTAAACTTCCACAGCTATTATACTAACCAAAAGTCTCACATTAAACCTAATCGCATATTTGATTCTAAAGATAAGCTTCCTACGCCTTCATATCACTTGACTTTATAAAAATCTTTATGATTCCTAACTTATCTGTCTCAATGAAGCCTACAGTCGTATTATACGGAATTGTAGGGCAGTAGGAAGAAGCTTATAAACAGTTTCATCACTTTAGTAAAATTTCGCATTATAAACATTTCTCAATTTTTTTTCTCTAGATATTTCTCAATTTGTTTCTTCTAGATATTTCTCAATTGGCATATCATTTACATTAAAATTGCTGCATTGACATACACATATTCACCGGAAATTACTTTCCTGCAAAATTGACCAAATCTACATTTCTCAATTTGTTTCTTCCAGATATTTCGCATTTCCTATGTCATTAAAATTAAAACTTCTGATTACTACCTTTGACATCTAATCATCTCACGGATATTAATTTTTCAACATTTCTCAATTTGTTTCTTCTTCCAAATATTTCGCATTTGCTATGTCATCAGCATTAACTTTGACATCTAATTACCACACGGATATTAGTTTTTCCTCCTAAAGTAGAAAAGTCTACTGTCATTATGTTTTCTTGGAGACTTTCTTACGCATATTCAATGATTTGCTCCTCCATCCGGTAATTGAATGGGAAATGTATTTTACCTTTTCATGCTGTAAAACTTTTTGCAATTAATAGCAACGGATATTACTTTTTCATAGACCGAGTAAAATACTGTCAACTTTATGTCACTCTTACAAGCCACATTTGAATATTTTCAAAAATAAACGGTAAAATTAACTTACACAGAGTTGAAGAGGTATGCCCTTCCTTGACTTCCCTGAAACGACTGCAAGAAAAAAAACAAAAGCAATTAGTATTAAATATTCTCAGGTAGATCTTAATTAACTAAATATTATATCTGGTTTCTATTGCACATAATACCATAATAATAGTTTTTATGGAGAAATTTATTGACATTAACATTCAAGGAATGTACATATGGGAAGAGTAAGACGAATTATATACAAGTCTTAAAATTTCATTCTTGCGTGGATAAGAAAGCAAAAAGTACAACTAGTTAGTTTCCATGGCTTAGTCCTTGTTTTAGCAGACGCGCATTGACGGTGGTAGTGATTCTGTTCAAGGCTTCTTTGCCGATTACAAAACGATAATCATGCAATATCCGTAATTAGGGAAATGGAGATTTGACGAAAGGAAAAGAGCTTTCGAAAAGTAATTACGAAAATTAGAAACATTGTAGATCGCTTAGAGAGCATATAAAACGGAGAGGGCTGGAGATTAGTGAAAGGATAACTAAATAGCCAATTTGTCCTACATACTACATACGATGTAAAACTAGGTTCTGAAAAACTGCCATGAGGAAATATGTTATTTTCCGGTATTAAATATTCGTATGGTGTTTACAAGGATCGATCCAGATAAGTAGACAATGGCAATCCTAAGCCATTTCAATTTTGTAGCATCAAGTGAAATTTAATATCCTACCCATAATACTACTTTTACTTGTATCGATCGCAAAATACAATCAATATCCAATTAAATTACATACGAGCCTAAAATGATATTTTTAGACTTCAACGGCCAATTCCTGTTTCATTTCAGTTGGTGTACAATTCAATTGTCAGCAAGATTGAATAATTGAAAGTTGTGATACTTATCAGTGGCCTTTTGTATGATTTATATATATACTTAAAAATAATGCCTGTCCAAACGCCATATTTATTTCGTGTAATTTTAGAGCATCAAACTAATTTTTTGCAAGGTTATGGTTAAATATGAATAGAATATGCTAATAAAAAGCTATAATGTTCAATATTAAAGGGGTTAAAAGGTATGACTGGGGCGATTAGAAAATTGCCATTTATCGAATATTAGCACCTTAGTATCTCGTTAGATGTAAAGTAATTCTAAATGTAAGTAGTTATCGATTTTGAGTATATTAGCTATATACCAAAATAATTTCATGCCTAATCGAAATTTGGTATATAAAATCCGAATAATAATATGGCTTAGAATTCTTCTTAGGGCACTTTCCCATCTTACATAAAACTCTTTGCGGATTATATGGTAGTCATATAAAGTCATCTTTTCTTAAGTACGCAAAGTAGCGAGTAGTGTGTATCACTTTTCAGGGAAAATAGAAAAAGTTGCCTTTCTTAGATATGTATTAGTAGGTATTACTTAAGTATAGTATAAAATTACAGGAACTGGAAGAGGATTCCAGCAGAAAATGTCTGCATTACAAGTACCTATAAATTCTGTGAAATTCATAAAGATTGTGAGATGATAAACATCATTGAGCATTTGAGTAGTATAAGCAAGAAACTAAAACGGGAGTGAAGTATTGTGTTTTAATGCTGAGAGTGTACTTGATGAGGTTCTATTGAGTAGAAAAGCGTAGGAAATGTTGGATTTATTGTTCAAGTGGAAGCACTTGGTTTCCCAGTAATTACTAGTGGCCATCGTTAATTTAATGAGCTGACTTGTAAAATATTCAGTGAAAAGCTAATCTATTTAAAAAGGTTTTACAGTAATCAAGTATTGGTGTCTGGGAATTACTTATCAGCTACCAAAAACTTTCCCCGTTTCTGCGGAAGGTTATTAAAATGGTGAATAATTAAATGAAGTTTCCTTTTGCAGATGCATTATTATTATTATGTATGTAAGTATACGGAGCCAGGAACTTAATTAAATCGAATTCACTAGTATACTAGTAAAACCAGGAATTTCTAGTTTTTAATAACGTGATATCTTATGGTACTAGATTTGCATTAGCATTAGTAGGCTTACAGTTTTGATGTAACGGGATTAGTAAATGAAAGGCCAGGATTTTATTACAGAAAATAATTGTAATTTAGCAGAATTGAGAGACTGCAGAGTTAGATGTAAAAGTATAGATGTATGGTGTAAAGGAATAGTAAGTAGGGGTTGGGTAATAAAATACTGTTTGTGGATGTATTTGGTCACGAAGGAATTGTCGTGTAGGCTGGAGTAGAGGGTAGTGACAACAAATAGAAATCAACAACTCAAATCGAAGTGAAAGCTCTCCAGATTAGGCTGAATGCGTCGAACAAGAAAAGGTGCAAGGATAATTAGAAAATAGCATCCCGACACAAAGCGAGTGAAGTAGTGATTTGGAATGCAGGCATTTCTCCGTTTGGCGTACAGTGGCCGTGTGATATAATTTATGATTTTATGATGTAGAATAGCCAAACTACATAGATTACCTACTGGCACACAACAGAAGAGGCATCGCTAAAAACATTAAACTAAGCTACTGCAGCCATTTAGTGTACTAGGTAAATAGGGATATATATACAGAGCATGAATTTGGTAAAAGAATACGTTGAGTTGACTCGGTTTCAAAACAGCCGAAAAGGAAGAACGTAAATGTGACGGGAATGAAAATCGATTGCCCTTGAAAATGGGAAAGGATCCAACAACGGGTTCTTTCATAGACTCTTTACTTTTACTGCGTACAAACCTACGACTCAATATACATATAAAGACATATATAACAGTTGCTACATTATTGCTTCCCGACTATACCACAATAGAATAGAATACTGCAACAAAACCTTGCAATTGCTTCGAAGAAACTTTCCGTAGACAGTTTTTACTTTTGCTGTAATATAGACTAATATACTAGTGAGTATACTAGCTACTCCCTAAGTACTATTGAAGGAAGTGAAGTGGTCGGGAGAAATAACAGAGTCGAGCAGTTGAGTGCAGTGAACAAGGAGAGAAACTCGACCCGGGTACATTACATTACATCCGAATACTTACAAGTGAAAGTCCAGTTAACTTAGTCCAGAAACTGTTTTAGATTGGCTTGCAATGTGGAGCAACTTGCAACTCCTAACACTTGTATGAGAATTTCCTTCAAATCAACTTCTAAAAACTAGGATTCAATACTGCAGTATTAATTACGCAAAACAAATACATCCGAGACGATGACATTCTCAATAAACCTCGCAAGATCTAGATATCAGATTCTTCCAATAATTAACTTTTTCAATTACAAATGTTTACATTTACATAAAAGATATGCAAATCCCCAATCTCAGTCTGTCTCTTGCTGCATGGTAAACATTCACAGCTACCTAACCGATAAAAGATGAGTCATGGCAAGTCAATGTACGATAATACGACCTTATTCAGTATAATGTAGGATTCCAGCTTACAAAATATCAACTTGAGACGGATACGTACCTAATGCCTACATGCAATGCATCTAAATCTAAACCTACTCACCAAACTTTATTATTACCATACACAATTCGGTTTGACATGCGTTTCACCTTCATTTTTTTTACTTTGTTCACTCCTCCTAAACATCGTAAATAACCTTACGTGCATTTCAAGTGAGATAACTAATTTCATTAAAAATGTGGCTGTCGTCCAATTTGGCGAGGGAAAAAATGAGATGATTGCCACTACCTCATCGTCAGAAGTCTGTCAGGCTAATTCTTATTGGCTATATATGCTATTATACTATGCTACTCATCTTCAATCAACTCTTCTCTAAATAAGGCTCATACACAAAGTAAAAGTTGTATCTTCAGGATTTACTAGTCTAAATGGTCATTAAAACAGTCAAGTAGTATCTTGCTATACTTTAAGAAAATAGAACTCCAAATATCCAATGTAGCTTAATGCTAGTATATTGACAATTATTTTTGTGTTTACTGAGGTTGCTGGGTCGGAGAAATTGGCTGACCTGTTTGTATATATCCTCTGGGCACTCTCACTCTCATCCTTCTTTACGATGTCGGCTCTGTATTCTTTGAACCTTTCTGTTGCACAAGATTTACTCTATGCTCTTAGCTTCGCTATTTTTAAAATTGAGATACATTTAATCACATCACTAATGCTTTAAGTACACTTCCGAATTTGCTCACCCACTTAACAACAATTAATGTATTTTTCTCCTAATGGCCCCATTAAAATTTATTTAGCTTAACCTCACTACTAGATTCACTGTCTGGGGCGGACCTAGACACTTTTACCCTTAACATACTAAATACTCTAAAAAAAATTACTACCTTTCTTGTCGCAATTTTAATGACTTTGGCAGCTTTTCCTTAAACTTTTGAGTGTAAATAAGAATTGCATGCTTAAAAGTTGTTTATCTACTGTCATAATTTCTTAATTCTTAGACCCATCTCAATACTTTGTACTTTGAAGCCTCATTTTCACAAACTGTTTCAACTCATGCAGACTAAAATTCAATCAATGTTGCAAAGAATATAGGATGTCAAATTGTGCTCGATACATGGTAACATCGGGACCTAACACCAGTAACACCACAGAAAGAATTGCACGTGCCTGGTGACACAATTCTTGATCCGCCACTAGTCACTATTGATTATGGCATATGTACCTATGTAGAACAAGAAACTAAAGAAATAGTAATCTGACCTTAAGCGATATGACACACACGCCTGAATTAATCTTTGCACTCCAGTTGTACTACATGGAGTGGATGATCTCAACTTTCCTCTCAGATACGTTTCTGTTTTAGCCCCGCAGTCAGAGTACAGCATGTTAAATGGTAGCAATGATTATTTCCCTATGCGACAATTCTGTGCTCTGACACCCTCATTTGACGTTTACTTTTAAATGTAGATCAATAATTTGCAATTAAATGCCTATATTATTATAATACTATATAAAGTAAGAATCTCTATATGATATCATAAAATATTCTTCACTTAGTTTCTAATATGCATATCTAGGTAATAGGTGAAATATTCATTATGATGTGTATTCACCCGTTCACTCAACCTAGATCACATTAATTGGTATTTAAAACATCATTTAAGCTCAATCTGAAAGCAGAAAATCCGTCTAAGTGGTATGCATGGGCGTACATTTGTAGAAAGAGTTTTCCGGGCTGAAAACCCCCTCAAAATGTATGATTTTGTTTCTAAAACACAAAACATTCGCTCTCAGCGTGATTAAATGCTATTTTAGGACATTTTTGACTAAAATTCCAAAATTTTTCAATTTCACTAGAATTTCTGTAGTAGTAATTATGTGTGTGAAATCTGAGCCCTTTCGGAATACGATCTGTTTACATTTACAATGTTATGTAGTTTCAAAGAAAATTTCAAAGATGTTGGTCTGGGAAAGTGAAACCAAGAAACCGGAGTCTAGGGCTCTTAGCAGCGTTCTATTTTTTCTATTAAATATCCTTCGTGTCTGCAGCATATGACAGAAGGAGTCTGCTTTGCAGGAACATTTCCTTTCATTTCACTTTCTCGCTCGAGTCTTAAGTGTTATGCCAACTCTTTAAGTGTTTTCGCATTTCTCTCTACTTTCACCATGTAATAATAAAGAAAGAGCGAAACCAGACCAGGCCATATTCAAATCAAAATATAATTTTATGTGGCAGTACTAAATAGTAGTATTTTCAAGCGAGGCTTTTAGGAATTTAGCAATCCTTTGCAAAAACTGTACTAAAATGAACGTAACTATATCACCTTTACTTTTTAGAATCAGTGATTTAAACGGAATTTGGCAAACTTTTATATCATAGCAGAACATCGATAAAGGAGAAACTGTAACAGGCAATAAGAATTCTTTATAAGGCAATGAGTACACAACTTTTCACTTATTTTTATTAATTTAATGTCTCATAAGGTTCTATATTATAGCTGCAAATCCTTTCGAAATTATCTATAATTCACCAATGTGGACAGAATACTAAATACCTGCGCATTATGAATGAAACTGTTAGATTCCTGAATACATAAAGATTGCAAATAAACGAGAAGTACACGTTTGTAAACAAAGCAATCAAACAAAGCCCTTTGGAAATCAATAATTTGTTGGTTTGCTTAGTGCATGCTCATTATTTTATTACAATTTGCACGAGTGCAGGTAAACCAACAAAATTAGCAAAAGCAATTATACAAAATAAACAATTATGAATATAAATTATGGCTTCTAGTGGTATTCATCATTCATTGTAGAATATAATTAGATAGCCATTTAAGTATATGTAATTGGCCATTAAGAAGGAACATTTGAGAATCATAATTTTAACCCTAGAATTAATAGAGTTAGAAAAATTTACTAAGGTAAAATATAAATAGAGAAATATCTGCTACACAGAAAGGTGTAATGAAGGTTGACAACGCGAAAACATTTATTGTTCATAAAATATTGAAAGGCATCAATAAGTGGCATTTTATATTAGATTTAGCTAATAACATTCCAATTGAAATTGAAAGTCAGGGTAAATACAAGTATAAATACAACTGCAATTGCAATAAAATAAAGTATTGCTCTGTTAATGACAGCAATAAAAATTTCATGTCCAGACAACAGATAGTAAATATTTATCACAATTGTAAGCAGTTTCCAACGACGCCAATGTAATTCGACATTGACCTTCTATTGTTTTCCGTAAATCGGAGAAAAATGGCTTCTATTTAGTATTTGAATTTGTCATTGATTTACCCATTACTAAGCTGCAAATTAATAGAGAAGGAATAGAAAAACAAAACAATAGAAACTTACAGATTTAATTGACTATTGTATGCATAAAATAAGTTTTTCTACCATACGGTACTTGAGACACTGCTATTAATCTATAGAAAAGGTATTTTATTTATATACATGGTAGAGAAATAAAATGGATCTTAAAGTTGTTCAGGTCCCAGAAGCATGTATGAGAGTTCCCAAAAACGGATTGTATTACCTATTATAAAAGTAACTATGTGGATGATGCATGTAAAGACATGAATCCACCTCTTCTGGATAGATACGATAGAAATAAAAACTTGGAAGGATTCATCTGCAGAATTTGGTGTTCTCCGAATTCACTTTATTCTGTATTCGTGGAATAAATAAATTGAAAGTGGAGTGATGAGAGACGACTAGATTCTTTTGCGCAACATCTTCCAGTTTGTTACACATTTCGGTATAACAACAAAGAAGGATCTATAGAGCCATCCATCTGGTGTACAGATTCGTCCAATTACTGTCGTCCGTCTCCTAGAAACTATTCTCATTTTGATGATGCAGACTCAGTTATTTAGCGTAGATAGAAAATCTTGAACAAAACTGTCATCCTGTTAACTTTGTCATAGATGGAATTTCTCCGCCTTTTATTTACTCATCTATTCTAGTGCTCCAATCATTGATCAATGATAGCTGACAGTATCTGTAATATATCCGACAGAATGATACTCGGAATAAGTACTTTACAACTTTAGTTTTATTATCCTCAGAAAAGTAAAGGTAGAGCATTATTTGAAAGATGTAAAGGGGAGTTGTTTGCTTGGAGACATCAAACAAGAGTTTATGGAGAGTGGCATAGAGAATTACAATTGACAAGAGAGACTCTAAAATCCTTTGACAATTATACAAAAATGTTTTATTACTCACTGAGATGAGTGAAGACGATTACAAAATGATGTACATCGTGTCTTCCTCTGTCTCCACCCAATTTCCAGAGGAGAACACAAAGAATACATTTATTGGTTTACTCTCTGCTTTGCACATCAAAGCAGGAAGTGAGACAAAAGGAAACAGTATATAAATACGGCAAGTATCTTCTCGTGCAGGGAATTTATTCTTCCCCTCAGCATTTAAATTTTAATGAGTACACATTTCCTTTTTTTGTTTCTACCAACAAAAACATGCTTCCAAATTTTTTTTCTAGTTTTGCTTAAAGTAAGAATCACTGAAAAGTGAAAGCATCACATTCTGACAAGTTTTGGAGTAAATTCCAAGTACCAAATGAAAATGTCAAAGTTAAAGGTAGTAATATTCGGAGAATCGTGTAAATAGCGATATTTAAGTTGAGCTATATACTTATTATTAGTTGACGTGCGGAAGAATATCAGAAAATACATCAAAGCGAAAATCCCAATTTTTAACCTCTTTTCCCTTCATAAAACTATATATTTCGTATAGACGTGTATGGCATTTTTAAGCCACTCGCGACACTTTTTTAGGAGAACCACAGTGGAAACTTAGTTTTGATAAGTTTTACAGTCAAGTGGAGTTTGTACGCCCAGAGTAAATGTTAGCTGAGGCGTTTTATACATTTGAAGTAGTGCGACGTCATCCGTGCGAAGTGATGTTGAAGTTGTTTAAAGGTATATATAAGAATGAGAAAAATGTAGGTAGCATTAAAGATGTTTAGAAAAGCGCTTAGAAATCAGAAACCATAACACCTTAACAACTACCTATGAGAGAATCTTCCGTGATATATTTTTAGTATTATGACTATCATTAACAACAAGTTTTAGTGAGATCCCCATTTCCTTTGTCGTCTTTGACATTTGTATTTTTGACGATGAAAGACGGAATGGTGTGCGGAAAGTTTCGACAATGCAAACATAGCATAGTACTTGAAGACGAGACGATGAGTGCCGCCAAATTGGAGTAAAAGTTTTCCTGTGTTCTCGTCCTACTTATTCAGTCATCAAGTCCAGACTCTTTATGCTCAATAAACCACACCAATTAGTGGTGGTTGTGAGAGTTGTGACGAAACTTATTTGCGAAAAGGATTGCTGAGAGGAAAAACCGCTGAAAATGAATGTCTCCTTCAAGTCGCCATCCATTTCCACCAGACTCCTATAGAGACTCCAGCAAATTACCATGATTTGCAACTTAGTACAACTCGTATGGCTGGAGACCATACAGAGTCTCTGTCCTGATGAACAGCAAATGGAGCGATTAGCCAATTCACGTTAACAATAGTGGTCATTTTATTGGGATTCGAACAAGTTAGTTAGGATGTGACGATACAGTCGCTCACTCACATCAAGCCTCACCAATGATACGTCTCGAGGAAATCGTGTTGGTAAACTATTGAGACAAGTGAGCATAGAACCAGCTGGAGGAAATCAAAAGCACGATACATGACACGTAGTTACCGAATGCAACTCTTGACACAAAAAGTTTGTGCATACCTCGTATCTATACACAATAGTCTTTCTGTAAAAGAATATCCGCTGGACGTCAACCAGAAAAGCAGAAAGAAAGTCTCTCCGCACAGTTAATAATATTGACAAGCAGAACTGGAAGTTTGACTTTGACTCCTCTTGATCTAACCTCAGGGTTCCATGACATGACATTGACTTGACTTACGCTTTCACATCATTTGCACTTGTCTGGCCAAACCTTTCCTTATAACTCACATTAAGTTGTTCTACTTATTTTTATGTACTCGTCTCTTGAGTACACAACCAACGATTTAGTATCGATCTCCTCAAAATCGATTATCTGGACGTAACTGGATGAAGTTCGGCCCCTTCATGTTCAGTTACACCTACTTTCGCATAATATTATATCATACACAACCCTTCCACAATATTTTGTTTCCATCTCCACCACAAACGATTAGAGTGCCTTCATTATTCCTATACAAACTCAAACTACTACTTCGGAGGGATTTCACACAAAGCTTTACAACGCTCTCCTCCAACAACTCAAATACTCTGACACATCAGACAATCATCGCCACTCCGAGACTCTTATCCTGGCACGTAAAACATCTAAATAAACAAAACCAAGTGAGCCATCCAAACTCCTTTCTACCCAACATCAAAAATCTACAAAATAAGACGCCAGACCAAGAAAATAATATCGCATTCCAAATTCCTAAATAAATATTAAATCTACATATTTTTAATATACAAAGTATATTAAATATATACATAATATAAAACAACTTCTATTTTATTTCAAATTGCATTGTTCTATTGCTGAGTCCTTTTTATAGAAAACGTATACCAATTTGAAAATATTATATCTCAAACATTTATATTTTAAATGATATTTTTTTGGAGATATCTGAATTTACATGACGTAATAAGGGGAAGGTAGAAAGAAAGAGTTTTCTAATCGAACCGTGCATCCTGCCCCTTTAAGCCTTTTTGCATGGCAGAATGCTATCGGGGAATTTGTAGAGAAGAATGTCATGCTCCGCAAGGAATTAACACTGGCTCATAATATTATTATTATGTCTGCTTTCTGAATACTTCTACGAACCATGCACACATTACAAGACGAAATTACCCGATGTTTAGCTCCTTTCGCCTAAATACAGAAAAATACGGCATCGTTCAATTTATTTATGGGGCATGTCTACGGATGTGTTTGTGTCTCAGGGTCCATATGTATGTATGTCTATACCACACAGGCAAATGTAATAAGCAGAAAAGCTAAAAGTCTACATCAAAATGCATTTTTAAAATTCCGCAATGGAAGGCATAACTTCTCGTTACAATGCATGCACCTTCCTTTTTGAGTAGGTATTTGTACCTTGGGATGTTAATATGCTGCTAGATAATTTTCACAAAGGTTCGAAAATATCACAAGTGGCAATGCAGAACTGAATTTGACGTGGCGTATAGAAGAGAGTCTACACAGGTGACCTACATGAATAATTAAGAGAGGAATCCACTTGTACAATTAGGTATAAGAGTAATGCATGTTGCATGCAGATGCACAACAAACAATGCCATGAGAACAGCAGCGAGATACACAGCTAATTATACGAAAGTATACTTACCATGTGTATTTTCGAGCCAAATGCATACACAAGTAGCTAGCGACTGTTCTGCTTTTGACTAACCTGCTCTATATAAAACTAAGTAATTATCTATGCTACGTGCTAACGTGATACTTTCTTTGCGAAAGTCAATGTCAAGTGAAGGAAAGGATGGATTTGCCAAAAATATTTGCAGAAAATGCGTCTTATCAAGGAAACTTCATGTGCTGAAAACATTAACCACATACATAGACAATGCGAAAGTACTTTGATGTATTCCCATAATATCATCAATACATTATCTTCATACTTTGTATATTAAACAAATTCCCAAAATAATCCAGCAATATATTATCTTAATTTATGTGCAATAGTAGACGAATTTATTAGGAAGATGGTGCAAAGCAAAAAAGATATTTATTTACCTTAGAGATGAGCTCATCATGATTGGCCAGGTGAGCTCTGCAGTGGACACAGGAATAGAATCGGTGGCAGTTGGCCAAATATGCTTGAAAGGTTTTGACCATTGCTCCGTTATTTGCGTATGGCTCGCCCGAAGACGGGTGCCGTAAATGACCGACGGCCGCCAGCGCTAGAAAATAAAAGAAAATAGGTATTTAGCAATAAAATGAGGATGCCAATAATGTTTTCTATCCTTCAGAAAACAAAGTTATTAGACTACTTGCTAAATTCGTTAATGCTCAAGTTATGCAAGCTACATGGGAACTGAATAGAATTTATATTAACGTGTTTTATGCATTTCATTTAGGGATTCATTGCTTTTAGTTGCGTACATTTGGCACTGCTCCCACCAGAACCCAACTCAGAGTCAGAATCTGAGTCTGAGTCAAGTTTAGGAGAAGAGGAGCGACGTCGACGTGAATTAAGGTTGCCCATCTTCTGTTGTGCAATTTTCAGATCCGTTACGACACTACAGAACAAGCGGCGACGAACAGATTATAACATTTCCTCAACAAACTTTCAAAAGCAAAAACTAAAGTTCCACACTTAGGTATGTCACACTTTTAGAGTCAGCTTTAAATCAGTTGACAGTTGCACGTACTTTATAAATAGGTGCATTCCTCATACGTTACTCTGACATTTCACTCTCGTCTTCCATCCACCTCTTCACGCACAAAACACCCAGCCAAAAATCACCACATTAGAACACACTATGCCAATCTCATTTCTCTAACGGGTTTTTACAAAACCTACATCGCATTTCACTTAGAGAAATGCCATGTAGTAAGTAGATAGATAGGATCACACAAATATATCATAAAAGCATCCCTGGCTTTTTTATAAGACATTACAGAGAATCCAGACTGGGTTTTGAATAATACATTATTAGCTATCTGATTAGCCTCTTGGGAATACAGATACTGAGAATCCTAGCTCCCATACTCCACCAAATTATTCAAAGAAAGAGACACTAAAAGTTACAGCGCTTCAAGACTTCCTTTATTGTACGGATAAAAATGCTTTTGACTTTGACCTCAATAAATTCAGCTAATCTTTCTATCGTTTTATATATTTTATGTATGCTAACCCAATCTGAATAAATTGACACCTGGTATGGCACCACAGTTGATTTACATATATGATTCTACAGAGATATTCTCCAACCGAAAGGCAATATGCATCAAAAATGTTAATTTAATGGCTTTATCGCCTTCTCGCTACGTGCAAAATGTCATGCACATTTTTTATTTTTTGCTATTTTAAATAAAATGTATCTTTCATTTCCTAGCTCTTCAGAAATGATTTTAAATGAATTCTATAGTATTCACTGATAATAATAGTGTCGACAAATAGGCGTGGGTTTATGAAAGTGAGATCTGAGATATAAAAAGTCTCGCAACAATAACACCTTGAGTAGCAACCTTTGAATGGATATTAGTTTCAAATCACAATCTGTATCGTATTCATGAAAGAATTTCCATACAATAGATGATATCTTGACCTGAGTAATTCTCGGAAGAGCAAACGTCTGGAGACATCAGTATCAATTCAGTCATCCAAGGTTGCTTTGTACTTGCGAAATGCATACAAAAGGAAATAACGGTACAGTGAAAACATGTTACTACATCTGTAAATTACTAAGAGGAAGGAGAACTATATTCCGAGAAAATATTGCCTTGAACTTGAATGGACCCAAACTGACATTTGTGTAGACAATTTTTACTGATAATCTCAAAGTTAAGGAAATTATTCTCGGCGTCTTATGCCGACCTAATGAAATATTCATGCTCTCTTCTCCGTAAAATGTTTCACAACTCTTTTTCCCTTCCTATTTCAACATTGTATACTATTCATTGCATATTTATTGTCTGCTGCATTAAGTAAATACAATTATTTTTGATAAAGATCTGTTCATGCATTTAATCTCCGGAATAATCCTGTTACACTATAACAAGTAAAAAAATGGGTGAGTTATGGCATTGATGATTAAAATTAATATTTGTTGCTGAGGATGAAAAACGTGTGTATGCTTAACATGATAAACAAATATTTTAACTCGTTAAAATAACCACAATTAATTTATAAATTGCTTATAGAGGCAAGATTCGCTAAAAAATTGTATACTTAAATTATTTACGAGGTAAGTAATGTGAAAAGAAACATTTTTAAATTTATCGATAGATCTAACATTTAATATGGTCTATTAAAATAATAAGTGTACTTCCGCATCCTAAGTTTGAATACAAAAATAAGCATTCAAAGATCAAACAAGAAAAAATTAAAACGCAGATGTAGAATTCCGTTGTAAATTAAATCTTCCTTGGTCAATGATGTAGAACAAGATGAAGCCTGTGGATATTGATGCTGATGGTGTAAGTGCTATCTCTTTAGAATAATGTTTACATTGAGATGTCATTTTTGTGTAAGACGTGTAATGTTTATTATTTATTACAATCACATTTTTAAGTTAAAACGAAGTACGTACAAATAATGAAATAGATACTGCTGTTACTACGTATCAATTCAAAGACAAAGACTCAAAAGGGCAAACGACGTAATTCATGTCTTCCTATAATCATCCAGAGCAAAGATAAAATTACTGACATGACACGTTTGCGATCTCTATACCAGATCATTTTAGATGCATTACGAGTTGGTGCATTTCTATCAATGTTTAACTCAGCAAGCTTTTTATATTGCAGGACATTAATAAGAACTGCAGCATAATAATATTTATATTAGTTAAGACTGACATGCGGAGTGGATGACTAAATGTGGTCGTAAAGTGTCATTTAATGTGTATTCCTACTTGACACTACGACCTCCCGTTTTCAACACTTGTTAACTAAAAGCATACAAGGTTGTTTTTCTCTTTCGTTACCATCTCTATTGATATCATTATATATAACATGTACGATCTGGTCGTGTACAGAATAATCTGTCTACCTATGATGTAACGTTCAGAGCTCCAGTTTGCAGTCTTAGTCGTCCTTATCATATTTTTCTGACCGAAGCAGTCAAATATAGAGCAATAAAACCAAATTGTTTATCTAACTCCGCTTATTATTATTACCAACCAATTACTACCCTAATCCATGGTTACATTTTCCGGCAGGGTTTTCCTTACCACCAGTAGCTTTAATCTAATTCAAATGTAGCAATGACCATATCCGATTCTTTTAGACTTTCTGAGTAATCAGCATAATATCTGATAATTAGGCAACGCTTAGCGACTTTTAAAAGTACTAATTCTTGACCATCAAAATAGTGAGACTATGAAAGTACTAATAACTAGTAGCTGTGTATATAATGTTTCCAATGTTTTATATAGTCTCAACCATAGTTGAAAATGAAAACTTTATTGGGTCGTAAAAATTCATGGGTATATTTGCCATTTATACTGACTACTGGAGGAATTGGCAAACCATGTAGTACAAATCATGATTATTAAAATCACGTTGGGTTCAACTGTACAACAAAGGCAGCTGGAGGTTAATGCTTACTTACTATCTATTATGTACAGCTAGTACATTCAATGTTTATGTTGGTAGAGTACATTGTACGCTGTGAACTCTATGTTTGCACTGTTTCTATTTAATGCCATGTAAGTGAGCAGTGCAGTGGCACACTTTCTTTGCAAACAGTTTACATGGAATACGCTTTGTACTACTACGTTTGATTTATAAACGAATCTCTGTTGACATGACAGAATGAATCAATTTACACAATATTAAAACAAGTCAAAGTTGCCATATCGTCTTGCAAGAATACATACAAATACTGTAGTTCACAAATGCATTATTATGTGACTATGTGACACTGAATATAAATGTCGCTTGGGGAAAACAAACTTTATAACAAATAATATGCTAAAAAGAAGTTTTAAAACTTTACATGGCATCAAATAATGTAATAATGGGCATGATGACTTGTATTAGTTTCTTTGGGGCAAGTTAAAATGAATGCAGTGCTTTTAAGACTATTTTATTGCGACGACGGAAAAATACTAAAATAACTCAGAGGCTTTAAAAGTTCACAGAAGTGCAATGTAAATACCAAAACCAAACCTACTAATGTTAACTAGGTTAGGTTTTACATTGAGATTTGCAAACTTTGTAACAACTGAGGTTTCTTTTTCTGGGACACTATTCTACTCGGGAATTTGGCTATACCACAGGGACGTATGAAATAATAAAACCAGTTAACTGTATACCAAATTATCGACAGAATTTATAAAGGGTCTAAATCAGCGAAGCGAATGTTTGATCACAAGACTTTGTGTCGTGACTCCGGGAAAAGTGTCTCAGTATGCACCTAATATGCAGTTAAATCGTGACGTGTCAAAACTTTTTATGATAGAAAAGACATCGGAGAGATAGCTGATAAAATTATGCGGAATTAAGATCTAGAAAAATATGTTAAATCAGAACAATTCTAAGGAAAATAATTTGATTTTATTGGTTTTGAATTTAATTTCTCCTTGGGTGGTCAAAATAGAAAAAAGATTGAAAGTGTTTTAGTAAATAATAAAATCTTTGCTGGGTAGTAAAATTTACTATTATAGTGTGATAAAAAGTTGAATTAATGGGTATTGATTTGTTGATAGACTACGTAGCTAGTAAATGCTCTGATTGTGAATCACATAATATGGTTGGGCAGTATTAGGTAGCAAGTCAATTTTAGTGTGTAGCAATAATGGTTATTGCCCATGAGTCTATAATTCACATTTGAAAGGGATATAAACAATAAATGAGGGTGAGGTCATAATTTAATGTTGGTAAGCGTCTATTTTCCCGGCAGTGATATTAGAGGTAGTAGACAGGTTAGTTCTAAATACAATACGTAATGCATTTTGACCACAGTAATAAATGGTACATGCAACTATGGCTTATTATAGTTTATTTGGGCTCTGAGTACAAAACAGACTATCTACATACCTAATGCTATTGTATTCGGAAGCTAGACACACATAAAAATCTATGCAGTAGTAGTGATGTAAAGTTCTACTGCGTAGTTGATCCTGTATGAGAAGTTACACTTTATATGCGGAAGAAACCCAGGGAAAAGTTGCCGTGAACTAATAAAAAGAGAATTCTCTAGCAATAACAAGAAGAATGTAAAAGGGAAGTCAGAGAAAGTAAACGGCACCAAGGGTGCTCAATAAGTCCTGTCACAACACACACCAATGAGACCCGAAGGTCACTCAAATATGCAACCGACAAAAATACACATTTGACCTGTTAGTGTTATTCCCCGGTTAAACGGGCATTTAGAGTCGGGTATTACGGTTTAACAATTGAAAGTAGGTACTATTTCGAAATAAGGGGGAACTGTATATTATTTTAGGATATTTCTGCTGCCTGCCTCCTGGTCTCGTTGGTATGTGACACTTAGGATGGCACTAAGCACTCCTTTCAACAAAGTCACAACATTTTGATATAATTAATACGGGTAATCAATAAGGAGCACTTAATTATGTGCGAGCACTATCTGTAGCAATATAAAGTTGATTAAGTGTGGCACTGATCACAAGAGACAACAGCCAGTCAACTGAATTCGGAACAAAATTAAGAGATCGAAAGAGTCCCTTGTATCCAAATTAAACTGATGGTGTTGATTCTATTATTAGGGAAGACCTCTGCTTCCTATAACCGTCACTGAACTTAAAAAACGGCTTTCTACTTAATGGAACATAACATCATGAAACTTCCAAGTCTTCCCTGCTTAACTCATTACACTTTTCTTTGCTGCAGTTGCTAGGTATCTCTAATCCTCTCTCTCTCGCTCTCTCCTCCGAAACAAAATAGAATCTGCATGGACCACTGAATATCATCGGAGGCGGAATCACCCGTCTATAGACTACTCTCACATTATCAACACCACGCCTGAAACTCACAATCGGATTTAATGTAGATCCTAGCGACCACAGAGTACTATGCGACTTCCTTTCTTCGCAGTTTGTAATCCACTCATAGAACATTACTCTAGAATTGTACAATATAGTCAACCTATCAATACGGTACCGACAGACTTTATTACATGCACATTCCAATACTCATTTTTTTCATAGAAACCATTTTAAGGTCAAAATTTACAATTTAAGACGTTTTTAGCATTATGCATTAATGTTAATGAATCTCGGAAAATTTTGACAGGATGAGAAAATGTATCTGAAAGGAACGACGTCATAGAAATGGGTGAATTATACTATAGAGATAATAATATTTGAATAAATGATTAAGTATTAGGAGTATAGAGGATTTAAGTATAACTGTTGTTGAGTAAAATGAGCACTTTATGAGTTTCCTAATCCTATTAGTATAAGATTGGAGTAGTAGTCGTTTATAATTAAGTAGAGTATATCTTACCTTTGATTTGCACCGGGCAAAGCCAGTGCTCCGTGAACTAAATGTGAAGAGAGAGGAACGAATGTCCTCCAACAAAAGATTATTTGTACGAGTATCTGTAGTGGAGGAGAGGTATTAGTGGATGCAGAGAGGCAGAAGAGCTCTTCTCTGATTGTTGTCTTCCCACAATAAGATGCTAACCAACTCCTTCATTCACATCCGCACCTGTTCCCTGCCAATCCATAAAAAATACATTAGAGTTACATTACGAGATTCAACTACGCTACAAGCACTTACTTCTATACACACCAACTATATTATTGTTTGTACAGATAGGATGATGATGCTAGCTAAGTCAGTCACCTATGCAATGTGCCTAGCGTTTTCCTGCCACTCTTTGCCATGCCAGCTCTATCGTTTCTAACATACATACAGCTACGGTTTTCTTAAGTTCACCAACTAGTACACCATGACATATTATAGAACATGTAGGAGAATATCGACATCAGGAAAACCTCTGTTATGTAAATACGGACAAGCTTAATATTTTAAGGTGAAGGAGTATGTTCAGCCTCTACTAGGTAGTATACGTTTGGGAGTACACTCTCTATCTACATGCACAGATACACATGGCTATAATATGGACTATATGATTATGTGGTAGTAATGAGTCTTCTAGTATCTCTCTGGGCATTATAGAATCAATGCTCATTAGCTATGCCATAATTAGAAACCTGTATTTATGTTCATTATAGTTATAGATGGTCATTTATCTATACTGGAGTCATTATCCAGAGAAAACTCTTCGTGACTCTTTTAATTCTCCAGTTCACGTATTTAATTGTAGCTAAAAATTATAAAAAATTGACAGAAAGTACCTTTCTTGAAAGTGTCTTGGTTAATGAAGGAAATTCTTTATTCTGTGTTCATTCCAGCACCAATTAATTGATATGTACACAATGCACCAGTTTTTCGGAGCTATAGAATGCCAATTTAATTAAACGACAACCGAAACTAGTTTTAACTACTATTAAATTCGGTTTTGGCAAGAAACCAAGAATTGTGTTGGTAAAGCACTATCGATTCCTAGAGTTTAGTTGTGAATATTCTGAAATTATTTTCAATGATACGCACCAAAGTAAATATAAATATGTACGGGCATGTGTTATATAAAATGGAGAGCGCCACAAAAACAGTTGTTGATTGTTACGTGATATACGGTACACTACTACTCACTTTATGCTACTACACTACCCATAACAAAACTATAAATACGAAGCAGAGTTAATCACAAACAAAAACAACTTCTTGACTCATACGTAGTAGTTGGTAAACCAGAAACAACGTTTGTACACATCGTAATACTCACAAAGGATATTTTATGGTAAACAAAGATATGAATGCAACATGCTAATCATCTTATTGTTAGTTCCATGATGAAAGACCATTGCTTCGTTGTGTAACGTGGCAACTAATTTAATGTAATTTCCGTATTAATATTAGAGACTCATCTGAATGGCACTTTACTATCACAAGCCTCAGAATAAAAAAACAGCTCAAACGATCATTGATGCAGATTCTTTTTCGAATACTGAACCAAAAATGAAAGCTGGTGCTCATTACTCGTGGCTCAGAGCAATGCACGTTGTAAAATGTAGCGTAGTTTACGCCAAAGCTTTTTTCAAGGCTTAAAATGTTATCACATACACAATTACAGAGTAAAGTTAGTCAAGTTGGTCATGTATAGGGCATTACCATTGCAACGTTATCGTTTTCTACTATCTTGTCGCGTTTTTATTAATATGTACACAAAATATGCACAAAACCAGGAGAGAGATGCATATAGATAGCATCGGCGACGGTCAGACGGTCAGAGTAGGAAATAGACGTTTAAGACTGCCATCATAAACTGAATGACCTCAAGCGGTCGTCTATTCAAATCCATCCGTATTTACTTCAAATTTGACAGAATAGGGAAAATGGAGTGGAAAGATTGCTTTGCATAGTATGTGAAAGTATATTATTATATTCCTATCTTCCGTTTCCCGTCTTAGACAGTTTGCCCCTTTTTCCCTAAGAATGTACTACCAAGACTACCAACCGTCTTAATAGTTAATACCTAGTTGCCAATTTTAAAAGAAGTAATGAATCAGGATATGAAAACGTAGATATAAATCCACACCAATTTAATTCTCTTGTACAACGCAGAAGATAAGTAGGCATGTACATCGTTGTTGGAACAGAGAGTGGATACTACTGCAGATATGGACAGATAACCTACAAGACTATCTTACAATTCGTATTTCCAAATCTGGTTACACTCTGAAAAGCCAAGGCAAAATAACCAACTTAGAAAATCCAATTTAGAGGAAAGAGAATATAGTGCACCAGGCAGTCGTCAATTAATATAGGTTCACAAGCCAAGTGCTTATAGCTATAATTACATGCTACAATATGCTTTTTACTTTAGTAATCCGTAAAGCAATCGGTAATCAACTGCAGTAATTGCCTGAATCGCAATTGTATCAAATACTCGTGGTCCAATAAATTTTCAGGACATGTCATCTTGGACTCTTAATATTTTCAAAGCAAGCATTTAAAATTCTCCAAAAATAACGTCCTGGCTTTCTGCTGTTATAGTGATTACAAAAATGACGAAATGAATGGTACAATAAAATGTCTCAGAACCAAGTTGGGATTGTTGAAAGGATTTATGGGAAATGAATAAAGAAACGTCTCATTATTTTCCTTCAAACCTTGCATTTTGTTGATTTGGTAGTGGAAAGGTTATTTTGCTGGAACAAAACAATGCACTTTGGCAAAGTAATTATATAAAAGGTAGTATGTTATACGTTACTATATTATTATATAAACAACTCTAATTTACAATCACAAAGATCAATATGACTAGAGAGGAAGGTCAAACATGAGGCTGCCCACAACCATCCGTATACTAACCGCTAAACCGTCTAAAGGTTAATGAGGTCAAAATCCAGAAAATCGGTTTTGGCTATAGCCCTTGTCATTCCTACTCACACAAACCACCATGGAATTAAGATTGAATACGTTCGTGTCATGTCGTCCTTGTCGCGCTTTATTGTGGCTGAATATACTGAAAATGTAGACTGTACTAGGGCTTTAGTACGATCCATCCATTATAACATTATAGTTGGTGATGTAAAATAAGTATTTTTAGAAATAAATTAATCGACATGGTTGTCAACATGCAATCACAGTTGCATGCTGCATCAAATTATTTTTTAACGGACTAGGCATACTTTGATCATGTGCCGCACTTAAATTACACACGAGAATTAATCTAAAGTGGCCACTCTGCAGGATATTTTAATTGACAATCTAAAAAATTACATTTTACATGCAAAAATATGCATTCGCAAATGTTAGCTCTATAATCATTACAGATGAGCAAAGTTTTTCCTAAATGGATCTTTAAAATGATTTATTCCTAATTAAATTGCATACTTAGTGGTATTATTTGGTAACACACAGTCTAAAAATTCATACTTAACTTCTTACATCTTTGGTGACTTCTCTGTTAACTATATATCTACTGTGAACTTTTCTTTTGTATCCAAATTCATTTCTCTATGCACAACTAATTGCAAAAATGAGTATATATGTACATTTTGTACATATTTACATAGTAGAAGGAATATATTATAGATCTGGGTTCATTATATTAAGTAGCCAAGACAGGAATGGGTTAAACATGTTTATGATATTTCTAGTGCAGTTGAGAAATGTAGGCAACTACGTGACAATATTTCTAAATGCCCCAAATAATAGTAATTCTTTGCACGAGGTTTGCAGCATATATTTTTGTCCATGCAGTTAATTATGGTTTCTGTTAATTAGAGTCTCTAAAATAAATGACGTCTTAGTTGGAGAGTGAGCAAATGGTATCTGTAAAGGAGGGTTGTTGGCTACATTGAAAAGTGCTGCGTATTAGCGTATGCACAGTTACACAGTTGACTATGCACGATGTATTCATTGGAGTTTATTAATGCCAGGAGACGAGCTATCAGGTCAGTCACTCCATTTCGATTCAACACAGAAACAATCATGCTACAGAGAAGCCCAAACGCGTAGGTATTTATAATTTGGCTCAAAAGGGGTTTTTGTACCATCGTCTCTTTAGTGTTTTATGTGCTGGGGGAAACCCATCCAAATGCAATAGTTGCGCCACTTCCAATAATACTTCCCATGACTTCTGACTTTCATGACGGATAATAGTCTCAAAACCATCCCCTAAATATTTCACTGGAGAAGAGTCGCATTATATTTATCACCTAATATACTTTGTGTGCATCATCCGCGCTGCTTGGTGGGAATTGTTTCTCAATCTGCACAACTCAGTTCAATTTGATTAACAATCAATAAAAATATCTCTCAAATCTACAATGTTAATATTACTATTCCTTTTTTCAAATGGATGTCCTTGCATTCATTTCCCTGCGCTTAATAGTGATGGATGGATATCATATCTTGTGTTCTGTGAATCCTATCCTTTTTCATGACCTGAAATTATATATGATACGACAAACACAAATAATAAAATTTAATGGATGTGCAAGTAGGCACCTCAAAATACGAGATTATCACAGGAGTTCAGAAGAGGAAAGTTAAACAACCCATGTAAGTAGTAACTATTTCAGTGTGTGGGAGTCCAACTCTAAAGAAGAGAGAAGGAAGTGAACTCCCTCAGATGATACTCACATATGTACTTTACTTATCTTATCAACCTATACATGATACATATATCTTATCATTAATTTGTAACAACAAACAACAACTTTACCGTATTCTTCCTATTACCAATCCAAGCCCTCATTCTGTCAGTAATTATTCTTCGTCCAAATACAATGTATGCATTCTAGAGTTAAAATTTTTGAATTCCACCATAATTTACCGTTTTATTTAATCATTCAAATTTTTCAAAATATGTATTAAAACGATGCGGGGTAATACCTAAGAATTTCCATTTTAAATATAAATAAATATTTCCATTTTAAATATAAATTTTCATTTATTTTTTAAATAGTGAATTGTAAATGTACACGTATTTAAATAAAATAATGTTTCCTTAAGGTTGCATATCCACCTACTATGAAATTATAGTGAAACCCTTAATAAAACTAATACGGTAGCGCTAAAATGAAAGGAATAAATAGGATCACACCAAAAATCATAAGAATTTTAATTCGCTTTCTGTTTGTTGTGTATAAATCCATTCTGAACGTACAAATTCCAAAGTACGAAACCCGTATGATATGAAAGCATAAACATTGAGTTTATATCATGGGAGATCAAAAGATATTATAATATGACATTAGAGTAATAAGTCTCGTAGTTGTCTGTTTGAATTACAGTTATGCAGTGATATGATATGCGAATGGAAGAGAATTGGAAGAAGTATAGAGAAGAACACATCCCTCAACATTATCTCTATTAACATGAATAGACTTAAAAAATGTAACATGTCAAATAGGAAAGCTGAAGAGGACGGAGAGGACGCTTAAAAAGTACAGAATCTCGACGGAAAGGAAATGACATAATAAATCTTTCAGTATTAAAGAAATTCGCATTCTGACGCAATACTCGTGTAGCTTTTATGTAATGTCCGTGTTAAGCACACTACCTACGAATTCTGGGCGAAGGATCCAAAATGACTGCATTTTAAATTATTGCCTACAGTTTGTACTCTTCTAATATACTATACCATCATTAAAATAAGAGGGTTTCTAATGTCTGAAAGCTCCAATCTCTGCCCTATATTCAATAGATACTCAGATATTGTATCTGAATAAATAAATATAAATTTCTTGCAGTCAAATCCCCTTGGAAAATTACATGTGCCAATTTGTGCCGAATGCCCTGGAAGCTGAAATTTATGGTGATGACATTTTTGCTGCATTTTAATCTATGTTTAAATAAGTAAAGGAGAATTTGTTTTCGAAATTCTAACATCCCGATGTTATCACAGCTAAGCAATACTTTTTCATGGATTTTATAACTCCACAATCATGCCAACACTTTTATTTTCAGCCAAACCATTTAAATTTTCTTGTTTTCATGCAAATGGAATGTTTGAAAGGAGTCTCCTCTATTCCAAGTTTGCAGAATGATTCCATAAAGTTGAGTATCTTAAAGCCCAATGATTTTATGGTATCCAAACTGCAATTAAAGATTTAGGGAAGAGAGTTTGCAGAGTAATGAAATGCTCGGAGTTGTATTTATTTTCACAAGGATTTTCTGTTGTGTAGCAGAGATAAGTTAGGGTTATATAGCACATATTGTTGTACATGGCTGAACTAACAAAAGATTACTAGGGAATAAATACACAAGAAAGTTCAACAAACAACAATATTATGTAATAACGTAAGCTGAGCAAAAAGTGGAGATGGTTCATACGGCACAAGGCAAAACTGCAAATAATAATATATCGTTGGATAGAGTACGTACTGTACTTTGTTGTGTGTGATGTGAATGCGATGATGGTATTATTACATTGTGGTGTATTACATTTTTACATTTATATTAAAGCATAGCGTGCTGATGTCAGTGACTTCTCGACAATCTGTCCATGCACTCACTCGATTCCCTCACGCCATTTATGCACCACACAAGCTACACACAGTCATAATATTACTCGTCTGACTTAGGTATTGTGCCCTTATCTTTATAATCCACTTTATACAAGGTGCACAATTACATAATACTATAACTTGTTCGTCCCTGCTATTCCTTACCCGCATATATCTATAACTCCTCTACACTACAAATTAAAATTATGCAGTATGCAGGCATTATCTACTTTTCAAGAGTTTCATATCCCTAATACTACGTTTTCCATACCACTCGACCAACTTCCACTTTGCATTTAATTGTAAGTACAACATCCTTTCCTTCCTGCACCACTACTACTATAGCTATTTATTACCTTCACAAATCTACCACTATACAGTAATAGTCTCAGACACCAAATCCGAGCTTTAAAGTAATACATGATAATTATCACCTAAGAATATATAATAATATATTGTTGGGTATAATCAGACTCAGGATATCATAAAACAGAAAAATGGGAAAATAAAATATAGAATGAAGCAGATTGTATCAGATGGTACAGTTATATATACACAATACAAGTTGATAGCCAAAAGTTGTAAATACAGCTACATTTCCAATATTTCTTGATCATCATTACAACAATTTACGAGTATTACAGAAATTATATTCTTGCTGATGCACACACTGGAAATAGGTTTGAGCAGATTTAAAAGATTAGCATTAATCCTGCAGGTGCAGCTTCAAGGACGTAATGCTGGTAAAGTTAATCATTAGTGACAACAGTGTACAATACTTTCATTAAATAAAGTATTTATGAAAGACAAGTGCAAAACAGTATGGAAGCCAGATGAGATTTTATTGCCCGAATGTTTTGTACCTATGTAATTACTTAATATTATTATGCTCTTTCCATTCCTAATCTCACTGACAGTGAGTGATGAGCACCTCTCAATACTAAGACATTAAATATCAAATGGCACAAATGAGCAAGTAATAACTACAATGCAGCTTCCAAAATAGATTTTGTTGCTAATATTTCATCTAATAATATGGTCGCCATTTGCGAACAATCGACAACTAAAATTAGGACAGGGAAACATCACATTGCAGTTTTGTTTTAATATTTCCATGTACACTTACGATGAGGCTGACAACGTGGTGTAATAAGTTATAAATAATCTGGTCCAACCGAAATAGATACTGGGATTAGAATTTATTATACTGGTATAAACATGTTTTGGTTTAAATCATTGTTATCTAATCAAACGTTGCATAATAATATTATTGGTTCATAACTCTGGTCGATTGCAAATATGCCTGCATTGGTTTCTGGTTTGACGACAATATAACTAGGTAGATTGCTACCATGTAGTGGAATACCACATTTGCAATTATGTATTCCCTCGGCTATTCTGCTGAATGTGAACATGTCGCCTTTGTAGCTGCAGAAATTTTGCAAAATCCAATGCTTTGTCAGTCAGAGGAAAATTACACGTTAGATTTATCTGAGTTGTATCTGACTACGTTTTTCAAGGGTTAACATATTCCAGCTTTCCTTTGTTCATCCGATCCGCAGGTTCGCTCGACTGTACGTTCCATTTTCATTACCACAACAATAAATTAGTATTTCCATCACAAAGTACAAAATAAACCATTTCGCGTCGCAGTTGGATAATACAAATTTGCATATGGAAACATATCTACCCTTTTTTGATGTTGCGCTGCGCGTTATTTCACTGCATAACACATTTCTTCTAGTCTACTCTTTGCTAGTGATGCTCTTTGTTGTCTGCAACCAAGGCTCTGCCAATAAATACTATTATGTACCTGTAATAACACTTATAACTATACTTGGCTTAGGGAACCTCCACCGTTTACATTACCAAATCCACATTTTTTGAAATATTATGTCAAGGACCCAAACTTACTACAATACAAATACATTTTGAAACAAATACTACGTTGAATACGTGGTTTAACGAATGCGGTGTCGGTCGAAAACTAAAACTATATTCTTTAGCAAACTTTATGGTGGTTAATGTGGAGCTTGGACAGGATTTCCTATATTCATTTTACAAGATATACTCCACGTAGTATTGTTTATCAAGTAGCTACTACTTCTACTACTACTACTACTACTACTACTACTACTACTACTACTACTACTACTTGGTTTTAATCAGCAAAGAGTTGTTTCCAACAGCATTTCTGAATATTCCCTACAGTCTTAGCATATGTCATATATTATGGTAAGTATACATTTACTTGAATTTACATCCGCATAACGCATAACAACAGTAGTGCACTTACAGGCAGAAGACATTTCCACCTACTACTATCAGGATAATATCTACATGCCAGTTATGTAGGTAGCGTTTTATACTCTTCTACATGAACAAAGCAATTATGGATGAGTGTTTGAAATATGCAGATTATACCTACGAGTAGTAAAAAGTCGTAGGTAGGCAATCTACGACGCACAAACGTAGTATTATTCCCATTTCTCTTTCCCATGAATACTTCTTTCTTTGAAGATAAAAAGTGATATTTGAATAGACAATCAACCAAACAAATACTTATACCAGAGATACTTCAAACCACCTACATATACTGATTATCTAAGGCTTTTGCTAATTTTTCAAACAAATCTACTGTGAAGCCGTGAGAAAAACATCTTACGGCTGTGTTTCTAATAGCTTCTATACGTAGATTGAATCCCGTCAACATCACCTGCTAAATCTACCTACTAGTCACTCTCATGCATGCTACTCTATTTTACCACACAGTAGAATTACATTCTTTGTCTACCAAAATCAAAATACAACTGGTGCCGGTCAAATTCTACCTTACAATGGAATATGAATTATATCTGGTACAATATGATATATTAAAAATGAAGTGCAGATATAGATAATTTATTGTCCTAATAGTAGGAGTAGGAAGTTCTAAGCATTAAACGACTTTTGAAGCATTTAAGGGGAAGAATAAGCTTTATGTATTGAGGAAAAATATTACATTAAAACCACCGCAACTGCGACAACTATCAAAAGTATACAGAACGCAGATTAACTTATTCATAGTTACAGACTTGAGAATAACAGTACTTTGATTTTATACCAAACTAATGGATAAGACCGATTGCTAAAAGCTAGCTACAATCTCATTTGATTTCGGATTTTGTTAAACTTGCGGAAAAATTTCATACATTAATCAAATGTCATTTACAATCTAAAATAGTCAATCTTGGATTCATTCCAATTTTTATGGACACTGAATTGATTTACAACTAACCAGTGACATTCAGCTGCACAAAGTGCTGAAAAATTAATTGCAAGCAGTATAACTCACTTATGAGTTATCAGTGAAATTATTGGTTTAGCAATATTATCAACAAAACTGTTTTGCAGTCAAGTGGGAAGTAAATAATATTTTTATTTGATTTCACATGCAGTGCAAGCAGATGAGACGGGCAGAGCACAGGGAGCTGACATTGATTATGTTTAATTCAAACCAGAGGCTTAAAAATGTAAACGGGACTTATACGTGGGTTTCTGCCGTTTCAACTGTCGTCGGTTTAATTGGCATTATTGCTTAGTGTTTATGATTAGTACACCTTGAAACTATTTTGCATGAAAATACTTTAGAATGATATTGGATGAAGTTGGAAGATTGGGAGAAGTGACTTAGTTGCTAAAACGTGCTATTGTATCAATTTTATAACTTAGCAGTATAATTGCAATAAATCATGTAGTATTTTTCACATAGCACAAGAAGTGATATAGTGAGAACAGTAATAATAGTCCAATGTATTACAATAAAGATTAGCATTAGTGTTTAGTAAGACATTTACATGAGCGGAGAACAGGAGTGCATGCTCATTTGATTGTCTGCCTAGTAAGATGTTAACAATGACTACATTTCATTGTTTAATTAAGCTACATTGTGTACAAAGGTATACATTGTATAAGTAAATGAATATATTAAGAAATGTTGCAGGATGTTAGCAAAGAAAACACATGAGGACGTCTATGACAAACACTCCTAAAACGCAATACAGCTGGCAAAGAGTTCTGTGGACGAACAATAGCAAATGCTACTAAATGCGAATGTGAATAAACCATGTAGGATGAGATTTGAGTGTTACAATATTCTTTGTAGGTACAAATGTTATCTCGTTGAATGATGCTACTTCTCTTTTGTAGGTACAAAGTGAGGTTTAGGAAGAAAAATTATAAAAGATCAAAAATTGTTTGTAGCCAATTATAACAAGGCGCCAATCTCTTTGTAGTACTTAGTTATATAATTTTTGTGGAAAGTAGGAGTATAAATCTTGAGTAATACTTATCGCAGTTAATCATAATAGGTAACAAAGAAAAGTCGAAAGAAACAGAGGAACTATGGTGGACAAGGACTTGGATATATTCTTCTTGTGATCATTAATGGAAAAAAAACATTCGCCTCGACGAAAATTCAAGTAAAATTTGCAGGATCGATTCGTTTGTAGTAGTAGATAGGTCTTAGTTGTGGTAATCTTGTTGGTTATAGTATTTTCTGTAGTAGGGCATAGGGAGACAAAATAAATATAGTATGTGCACACTTAGGTTGAACATTACATAAGCATTTGCTACGCCAGCAACCATGGAGAAGTAGGACTGATGTATGTAATGTACCATGATGTGCGATTGAGGTCGTCTAATGAGATTTGCACAGTAAAGTAACAAACTGTACAAATGTTGTATGCAGATGTACCTAAAGTGGCTCATAAAGCAACTACGTATCAGAAATAGCCCAACTGTACGCCTACTACGTCTACCGTCCAGTCTAGCCTACCTGTAGTAGTTGCTAAGCATAATAATATTAATTTAGACACCAAGCAGAGATCAAGTTCAGGTTGATATTACGTTTCATACTCCAACTCACAATCAATAGACCTGAATACATGTAGAGAGAGAGGCAGTGAGCAAAAAGGCTTCTCTACCTAGCCTGCTACTACTGTTTGTACTTTGTACATTTGCACTTAGATAGTATCACACAGAAACGAGAAATAAATAGAATTGCCAACTGAGCTGTTAGCCTTGACGGCTATTCAAGCGTCTTTAATCTATAATAACTCTGCGACGTAACGTGGTGAACGTTTGTAATTGTATAACGTCTTGGGCTTAGTACAGAGATGCAAACAAGACGAAACCAAAGGTAAGTTGCTATTAGGTACTTATACACAGGTTGAGATTCCAACCGGAGGACTCTCAACGTAGATACAGATTATTTACACACAGAAATAATATTATCATTGCTCTCTCGGCAGTGCTCTAACAAAAGCTGGCTAAATATGTAAGAAAGATGTTAGAATTGTAAAAATAGAGAAATAAAGGTCTGTGCAGTGACACATATAAAGCCTAACCGTCTACTCAACTATTTTCATTTCTTTTCTCATGGATTTTTTAAACGCATTAATATGTAACTAGACAAGAATTACTTTCTACTAGCTTCACATCTCAAGGTTTTCCCACTTTTTAACTATTTTTACAGTGGAAATGCGCGTTTTTCAATAGTTAATATTCTACCTTGTTTATAACGATTAATTTTCTACTTAGCCACAGACATTTCACAGTTGGCCTTAAAGCTAAGAATAATATCAACACTTTAAGAGATTGCTATCAACAATGCATTGAAAGAATGATGAGGAACATTCTTAGAACATTCATTTAATCTATTAACCAAAATCTAAGAGTCTTATACAATGAGATAATAGAGGCACGGGGTTAAAACATTTTATTTATTGGATACACACGTTAGACATTTGTCAACTGCAGCCCAACGCTTCGTTAAACTTGTAACTAAGTACTACTGACTGTAGGTAATATGGTTATTTTAATTTTGACCGAATTGCATATTATTAACGTACATGTGCCAATCCTTGTTAGAGAAGTATACAAATTGTATAACATTGTACTGCAGCCGGATAAAAATATTTGAGGAGGTCGCACTTATCGCCATTTAGTGTTATCTGTAAAAACCACTGACTGAAGCAAATGCACAATATGCCAATTCCGTCCAAGGCAAATGTTGGCTGCATTTAATTATCTAACCATAAATATTATTAATATTACTTAAGTGCGGAGAAACACACGATAAAAAACAAATTATACTGCACTGTGTAGTGGACAAACGAACATAACAAACAGAAGCAAATGTAGGGAAATGTATTCTAACCATCCAAATATTATTTAGGTATACAATGGAGAATAACATTCACCGCTAAAGCAGAGGATCCTCCAAACTAATTTCATTTTTAATGGCCACATAAATTTTTGTTTCTATCAGAATGTTATTGACAACAAGAAGCTATTGCCATAGTACTTATTGTTGTATAATACCTGTAATTTTAATTTATGTTTTGAGTTACTCCTATAGGCCAGCGGGTCTTGTCTCGTTAAAGTTATTTTGAAGAAGACTTGAAAAAAATATAAACTGTACATTGCAACTTACAGGCTACAAAGCTAAAGATTGCATAACAATGTATGTAAACAGCATAGGCTAAACATTAACCGCAAATATATTATATATAGTTTATTAGCTATTAAATATTTTTGAATTTAATTTTTACAGCTGCCTGACGGCTATAAAATGCATAGCCATAATAATGGGACAAAGGAGACGCTGTATAGTAAAGCAATGTACCCATCAAATGAAAGAAAGAATAACGATATAAATTAAACCTTGGACGCAATCAATCCACACATTGTGGTGTAAAATAGAGACAGTATAAGCCATTGCTTCTGAACTTTCTTTGTTTTGCCTTTATCTGCAGATTACATGTGAACTGCTTTGACCTCAATATGAGTTACCTATACATGGCATGTACAATGGGCATAAAGTAATCTTTAAGCAAACATCTCTCCATGGATTAAGACAAATGTCTATTGACAATAGGCTTTATGAAAAATGTATAATCTTGCAATTAGCATTTAGCAAATAAGCAGTAGTCCTTTACTTTACATATATTATCATCAGAATTAAAATTATTTGACACAGTATCGTATGTCCAAAGTTGACAATGTAAAACCTTTACAAAGTAGCATTTAGGAATGTATAGATAGTGATGAAACATATTTAATACAGCATGACAACACCAAAACTATTTATCACGCCGTGGAAAGCATGGTTCGCATTTACTTGTGCATTTTAACGAGATAACTTTTTTGGAATTCATATACAAAGTTCATGCAGGCGTATAAAATGGCTGCATAATTATTTAGATGGATATCATAAAAGGAAGAAAGTCTGGTTTTGTAATGTTTGGAAAATTTCAGATTCCATTTTAAAGGGTATATCCATATACTGCTCTGCAGCTTTGGCGAAAGTTTCCTGATTACCGTCATGCCGTCTGGTTGATACGAGCTAATACCGGATAAATCCGTAACACCGTCATAGCACATGCTACATGTAGCACTGCAGTGTTTTCTGTCATTATTTCAACCATTGACTCTAGGAAAAGCAACGATCTATCTAAATATAGAACACCTGAATGCATACTTGGTATTGAATTTAGAAATTGTTGCTGAACAAATATTTCTGGCAGGAGTCCCCTATCAGAGGACAAAAAACTAAAGTTTGCAGACAGTCGACGAAAAAGTAGGATCATAAATAAGTTATAAATCCCTATCACGCAACACAATTTGAATTTATTCACATCAAACTGTTTCCTATCCTCAGTCAACTCTCTGAACAATCTGTAACTGTGAGGTGGGTAGAACAAGGTGTACTACAAAATATACCAGTTAGTCTTTATGCTTGCGAATAAAAGGTAGGACATGTGACATGTGAATATTGCGAACTGTCAGGGTTGCAGACATAATTGTGCAATATAATTGTGGGTACATATACTACATGGACTTGTACTTATTATTTACACTGGGAACTACGCAATAATAAAATATAATATGAACTACACAGAGATACTAAGGTTAAAGTCCCGTGTACATTTATACCGTAAGTAATCATGGTTTAATGAATGAATAAGAAATTCTCACAGTGCAAAGTGCTGCAAACTAATAAAATCATTTTTTTGTCGAGGTTAAGAATTGCACTGACCAGTTATACATACAACGAAAATCTTATGATACAATGCAACGACAATTTTACAGTTTCCATAAATATAAATCAATTGAAACCAAAAATTTCGGTACATTTTCTAAAAATATTCAACTGTGCAATCTGAATTGCCATTCCATTCCTATAAATAAATAAACCGGTTGAGGCAGTTCAATGTAATTTACTAAAATCAAACTGTTTACATTGTAAATAATAAAATAACCTAATATTAGAAATTATATTGTACGAAAAGAGGGTTTGCTTATAGTATCCTTTGGCCCCTGACCCATCCATTTAGCCAAGCAGTAAGAACACCTACGAAGAGAATTGCCTTTCTTCGACCTACGAAAAATAAGCAAACCTACGACGACGTGTTATACGACAGTCTGCAGCAATAGCGATTGAAACTATCGACAGACATTACCCATACTTTGGTAGAAATCTGGAAATGTGAACATTGTTACTATCTGCTCTCTATAAATGGAAGATTATGGCATTAGTCTAAAGTTCAGGAATTAAGTGCTGTAAAGTGTAAATAAACATTTGAGCTTAACTCTTCGGAACGGAATAGGAAAGAAATATTATTTCCCTTCAATTATCTGTCTCATGTCAGTTACCTGTTTATTTCCTAAAGTATGTTAATACACACAAACCATTTGCAAATAGGTCATCAGTCTGTTGCCAAAAAAATCCTAAGCACAACTGCGAAAATGAAAATGCCATACATAAACGAAACTGAGTTGGCATATTTGCCAAATTGATGAAATGCTCTAAAAGCATAAGGTCTAAAAGCCCAATAACATAATAAGCTTCTTATTCAATTTTCCAACATTTTTTTACAAATAATGGAATTTAACCAAATTTCGAAGAAGGAACTTATTGCATTTGTTAAGAATGTATTTGTAACAAGCATGACAAGATGGAAAATTCCAAATGTATTTTGTAATAATGCATTACTTTGAATTGTGTACAATTGGTATATTGTACAAAATATACGTAGGAGGGAGACTGAGGAAGTTAGTATAAAAGCTGCAAATTTGAGGAATCGATTTAGCAATTTTCGAGGAAAACGGAGGGCGAGTGGTTATTAGAAGAAGTTAGATAAACAAATAGTTACTAAGCCTGGTCATGGCCCCAGGTATCTAAGGAAATTATAATTAGAGGTCTTTCTTACTATATCCATCGTTAAAGTACTAGTCCAATGACATATTATTATTATCAGACAAAAAGCGAAGGCAGAAAGAGGTGGCAATACGGCATGAAGTGAAGACCGCTATCGATCCGCTTTTTGCTAAAGAAATACAAACGCAGAGCACAAGTATTTTCGGGGAAAGAAACCAAGAAACTCTACTTGGGAAACCAACACATAAATTGGAGCTGGCCAATTTCTATGTACGTGCCTTCAGTCTTCAGGAACCGATGGACAATTGAAAGGAGAAAGAAGGATTCTCCAGCAAAGAATTAGATAGAACGCAGTTTTGGAAGTTGTCGAATAAGGAGATTGTGACTGTATAGTGAAAGTATTGAATTGTGAACTACATTCATGCACAATGCTCCAGCAGAGAGGTCACTGAACATCATCCACATTCAACGGCCCTAATTTACCATTTATTAACATCACTTGGAGTCACAGACACTCGCTCGGTAAACAACATCTTACTCCATGTCCGAAGCAAAAACTTGGCTACACTTTTGACCTTATTGATTATGTAGCTTATCGTTTCCATTTCAGGAAATGGAAATAAAACTGAACCTGACTAAAGGTCGCCAATAAAACCAAATGTTAATCCATACTTGTCGACAAAAATATTTGTCGGTTATGCAGAATGAACAATTACATCATCGCAACCAAATAATAGAAATTATTGAATTTCCAATTACTCTGCTGTAAAAATTGGTAATAACTTCCAACTTCCTACAGATACGATAATAAAAATGGTAGATCTATTTATATCATCCTTCACTAACCCTTTATTAGAGTTGTTACTTCAATGGCTCGATATTATCTAGCTGAAGCCTCTACATAATGAAATTGTCCAAGCAGAAGGTCACTGAACATCATCCACATTCAACGGCCCTAATTTACCATTTATTAACATCACTTGGAGTCACAGACACTCGCTCGGTAAACAACATCTTACTCCATGTCCGAAGCAAAAACTTGGCTACACTTTTGACCTTATTGATTATGTAGCTTATCGTTTCCATTTCAGGAAATGGAAATAAAACTGAACCTGACTAAAGGTAGGTACTTAGGTACTCTAGGTAATAATACTTTTCATTAAATTGAGAATATTTGTCGGTTATGCAGAATGAACAATTACATCATCGCAACCAAATAATAGAAATTATTGAATTTCCAATTACTCTGCTGTAAAAATTGGTAATAACTTCCAACTTCCTACAGATACGATAATAAAAATGGTAGATCTATTTATATCATCCTTCACTAACCCTTTATTAGAGTTGTTACTTCAATGGCTCGATATTATCTAGCTGAAGCCTCTACATAATGAAATTGTCCAATTGTAGAAACTTGAACACGTAAAATGGAGTAATTAAATTAACACTGGTAAAATCCGAACGATTTTCTGCTTCATGAAATTCCATTTTCATTATTCATTCACTTGTAAATCTACAAATGCAACCAACAACCTAGGTAGGTACTTAGGTACTCTAGGTAATAATACTTTTCATTAAATTGAGAATACTTCATGTAGTCTAGCCTAGACTTGGCATTGCATAGTTTACACTATAAATATGATTTATTAAATATTATTAAATACTATGCCCTACATAAATAAACAATGGTACATTTTTACATTGCTTACTTCTATCTATATTTAGCTATCTGACTTTCGAGATTGAGACCAAAATTCATTTAAGGCAATAAATAACCTCAAGCATGAAATTCCGTAAATACCTACATTCTACATCGCCATTACAGTGGAAACTTTATTGATGGATGCTGGAAAGTTCTTCAGACTAGATGAGTACCATCAGCACTGCCATTGATATCAATTTAATTAAGGTACTTAAGAATTGCTGGAGATGAGTTTATGAGCCATAATTCCCAATAGTCATAAAGCTTTGTCTTATGGATAAAAGGTATCTTCATTCAGATCAACGCACATTTACGTCATGACTAAAATCGGGTTAAAATCGGTAAAAAATAAAATTTAGCTCCGATAGGATTAAAATATAAAACTATACAAACAATGTTGAGAACTACGGAAATGAGAAATAGTCTATTCAACTAAAAAATATTTATCAACTACAAATGGAGCAAATTAAAGCACTAGCTGAATACTATTATGAACAACGGAAAACTTTATAATTAATGTAGCACAACTTTGATGTTGCTTTCCTAGTTTCCTGCGTCAAATTGCAAATACTGAAAATAAGGAATCCTGTTCTTTGTGTAATTATAATGAAATGAACACTAATGTAACTTCCAGGAATTATGTAGCTTGAAGAAACTCATATCTTACGTAAAGAAAATTGTTTAAATTGAAGATGAGAAGAAAGTAAACAGGATAAAATGATGAAACGGAAATTAGAGTAGAGACGGGGGAAAACGGGCATTTCTGAAGATTTCTATTTGCTTTTGCTGATTACAAATTCACGGAGATATAAATTGTGTTTGAGTTTGTAGAATTTGATTTTAATATGAAGTAGTATATAGCATCTTTAATTATTGTACTATAGTATATTAGTAAAATCAGTGAACGCGAGCCAATTTTTGCAGGATATACAAAATGGAGTAGAACAGCTTGAGAACACGCTATGTTATTATAACTAATTGGCTGAGGAATTGGAAATTGGATATTGTTTGCTGCGGAATGCATTTCGTGATGCGGACGGGTTGAATTGCATATGATGCATATGCAATTAAAAGTATGCTTCCCCATCTGGTATTATATAGATTGTTATTAAATCCTTGACAAAGGAACTATCTATGCATACATTGACCTGAAAACAAAGAAACAGTTGAGAAACACACTAATTTCTCTATTTGAGAGTGACCTGTGCAGTTCTCGTCTGTTAGTAAATATTTTTAACATATTTTTAAATAGACTGCATTAGGTATTCAGGAGGAGTACTAGTAAGTAGTAGAAGAGCATAAGGTATAGGAGAGAGAGAGAGAGTAAGTATATTATACTGCGTAAATAGTGTGTGTAGATATTGGAGGAGATGGAACAAAGACAGGAAATGGAATAAGGTAGTGCAGTGGTAGAAAGGAATCCTAGGAAATTGAGTATAGTAAACTCCTCTGACTGAGTCAGAATCAGAACAGAAAACTGGCTGTTGAAGAAGAAGGGATGTGGTAGCTCGGCTGGTTGTGGCAACTGCCTCAAGCAGGATTACGTCCTGAAAAAATATTAGCAACAAAAAGTTGACTAGGTATAGTGGAGTAAGTAAGAAAGAAGATGTAGATGGGCAAAGCGTTCTGACTAAGTACGACGCAGCATTAAATGAGGATACACAAAGAAACACGTTTAGTTAGATAAGGTACAGCTGGTTAATACTCCCCAACCCCAATCGTCTCCTCCGTACTCCTACTCACTCACCTAGACTGACTTACCTACCCGTAAGTAAGCAAAACAAGAAAAATTCAAGGAAGTCACTCAACTCAATTTCAATCTAATCCTAGACACACTCATCTTATATCCTGTCACTCTTTACCTAATGTTACTTCAAATCAGCTGAATCACCCACTTGTCATATTATTTCATGGTTCATTGTCTTAATATCAAATTATTCAATTCATTTACATCCAACACACAAAACTGTCCACTACAGACATTCTACGTACATCTCCACTCTGCCTCCGCAATTCATGTCATTTGTCCCACAGATAATAATACAGACAACTGCTATCTTAATCCTACTATTCACTCATCTAATTCCCCACTGCGTAAATCTACCGTACATCTTTTACTTAGTCCGCAGATGCTCAGTTTCCGCATCCACAGACTATCCCATACCAAAATCCACCAAACTACATCCTATTTAAATATCTACTCTATCCTTATTTATACATAATGTACTTTACCAAATTACATTTGTCTTCTATCTTCTGAGCTTTTACCTTAATAAGCTATAATCCTCTACATCCTTCCATATTATCATGGCACTAACTTAGTTACTAACAGACTTTTCTCTATGTCTATACAAAATTTTACTTCTAGTATATTTAATAAATCAAATTCCTAGTACAAAATACGATTTAGGTTTACTGGGGTCTCAAATCTCCCTTTTCCGAAGAATATTTTCATTCCTATGAAATGATAATACAAGAATAACATGCCTTACATACAGATAATACGCTAATATATCAATATAAATATAAATCATTTATCTTAGAGCAAAGCTAATATATTTAGCTTCGAAAACCTCTTTCCCTGAAATGTAAAAACTATAGACCCTTTCAGAAAATGAATTTTAATAATTTAGAACATGCTAGAATACTTTGACATTATTTCAGAGAATATTCTAGATGGAGGATAGAATTATCTCCTCCAGAAGGCATTTTCAAGTACATCTCGATGATTACAATCCGCATTATGGAGAACTAACGATCGGGCTCAATTTGAAATGTAAATATTTACTATTACTATCTATTCGAGAAAAACGGTATTGTATAAACATGATTCCATTTAAAAGCAAACAGAGATTTCATGAATTAAGTGAAGTAGATTTTATTTCAAATGGATTAAGTTTGCTTTGTAGTGCGGCTGTTTGCATAATATGTTGAGAATACTTGTCTGTAAATGGTTTCAGCTAAAAGATGAGATAAAAGCCTAACCAAACATTTAGTTGGCTGTAATATATTAATGTCCAAACTCTTGGGTTTCTAGCAAAAATTCAATTCATGCGTATTCCTATGAACATTAAAAATTCATGCTGTGCCTGTCTGCTTCGCGAATTCGCAAATAATTATGCAAACTCTCCTGGTTCCTGGCACCCACGAAAAACTCGGCCGATCTTTCATTCTGCTCACTGTCTCCTTTATGGTTTCAGCTGGCTGTCGTTTTTTAGTGTCTTTTCAAACAAGTTCGATCCTACTCCACTCGCTATAGACTGTAGTGCATTATCATCCTGCTTCCCTGCCATCGTTGTCAGTAGCCATAACAGACCTCCTGCCTTCATTTTTATCTATACTACTATGATGCGTAGTACTCTATATTATCTATACGGAATTATATTAAAAATGTACATACAATGTTACATGTGATGTAAAGTAAGGATCTAAAGATCATTTTCTCACATTCTCGACTGCGTAGAAATCAGCTGTGGAGCAAAACAAACGTCGATGTTACAAAGTCTTATATAGGTTCTATTGTAGTTGTAGTAATAGTGTATGTATACTGCAAGTAGGATAACACATCGAACGAGCAGCCCATTATTCGACCAGACCCTACTATGTACCACATCATGCCAATGCGCGATGCCAGAGGATTGTTACATGAAAACTCGTCCAAAACTTCAACTTATGAAATACTACAGACCGCTGCTACAGCCACAAACAGACTTACTATTTGCACTATATAAAGCAGGAAGAACCATAATAACAAAAGCGCAATAGTTATTTACAACGTAGTTTGTCCCAGCCCCAATTCTGCTACCATTTTCTAAATTCTATGGAGCCTTAACAATTATAGCCATATGGTCAGTTTTTCAAAAATATCTATCTATAGTTGCTACTGATGCTTATAACTAATCTCAACTTGGGTATAAAATACCCTCTTTCAAAATTCAATGTTTCGTTGCATGAAAAAGTTTAAACTTTCCAGGTTTAAAGGGATTGTTTATAATGGTACATTTGAATCTCAATCCCACCTCTACTTGACGATGGGAGCAAAATAAAAGTTTATTCCGTATTTATAACGAAAATCGAATCCACCCCCATCTCGAAATGTATCCCTTCTCTGCTCGCTCTCCTTCTAACTCTTTGAGATTCTTAATCTATTCCCTATAATGTGCATCTATAGAAGATTGACTTCTGCATTTCCCTTACGAAAAGTTTGAACATGAATTGGTATGGGTACACAATAATAATATAATGTCGCTGTGTGCATAATATTACAGCAACTCCCATAGCAAAGCAACCCAACAAGCAACTTGGCTAATTGTACGTACACGATAGGATTCTGTATGTATACCTGTAGTGCAGTAAATGGAGTTGGTAGAAAGAAACTGTTTTTCCCCAACCAGCCGTCCGTCTATTCTATTTCGTTCTTTTACTAGTACTATGGTGTATTATATTCAATCCCCATCCATCCCATTCTATCTAACCAGAGAACCACCAAACTAATAGCAGCTTCAGTTCCTTCCAATTCGACACAAAAGAAAACAATTCTATATGCAATGTATGTACAATAAATGGATTCATCCATCCAATATAAAAATTCTAAAACCACCATTCTCAACTTACCGTCCTCAGTTCGACAACAAATCCAAAGCACTCACTCTTATTATTCACTGTTCTCCTTTACTTCAGATAAGATATTAAGAAAGAACGTTCTTTTGCAGCTATTGACATTCTACAATCTCACTCTATGTACTTATGTATCTTACACTTTACTTACACTGCATAACAGCAAAAGTACCTAGCACTAGTCTACCCAGTCAGTATACTACTACTACCACCAAAATATTATGTACCTTCTCTTCTTCTTGTACAGAGTCATATAACTATCGCTGCTACTTCTCTTTGTTCACAAATTGTGCGCATTTTAGATTGTACACCGTAGGACACTTCTTGCAGATATATACCGAGCTACAACAATGGAAAACCTAAGGATAGCCCTCGCTTGCGGGGGCATTAATACAAATAGTCTCTACAAATTCAGGGCTTCGAACCAACCCATCTAAAAAGAAAGAAACTGATCAATGATCCTTGGAACAATAAATATTCTTCTGGAAAACCTACTTTTTTAAGTTAATGATTCTTTGCTAAGTTGATGAAGAATATTCCAAGATTAATATTAAAGTTAATTCAACGCTGGGAAATTGAAAAGCGAAACTAGGCTATATAAATATAAACGAATATGACGCAACCACCCAACATTATATCTAGATATGAATGTATGACACAAATTACTTTCTTCCATCTGTAGATTGGATTGCAGATTCTTGCAATAAACTATGAATGAAAAATGTCCCGAAGAATCCGACCAATATGAAGATGCTGCACAAGTGAATGGTAATAAGTAAGTTATGCTGCAGTGGACTTTAATGAGTTTTTAGTAGAGTTAACTAGACAACTAGACTGATTTATTCATAAAATAATTGTTACTTATATACTAATATTTGACATACAATTATACTTAAAACTAGAGTATGTAACCTAATTGACAATAATTGATCGGGGACAGTAATCCCGATCTTACTTATTAACTGGAACTGTGTTCCACATGAAAATTAGTAAATTAGAAATTTAACCTAGAATCATTAAGTAATTGAGGTCAATAACTTACATAATAAGGGATAATCTGGAACAACCAGATATACGTTTAACTATCGATAAATATTCAAGTATTATTAGTAAAGTACGTTATTATCTATTATGTATATGTTGTATATGTAAATGCGGATGTGCGGTTGGGAGTCAGCGGAGAGAAACAGGATGAGAGGATAAGGAAAGGAATTAAAACATTTTCCCGGCCTTGGCTTGCCGTAGGGAAGACAAAGATAAAGAATTAATAAATACTATGTAGTAATGTGCTATTTTAGCCTATGTTAAATGACATGAGTAAGTAACCTTAGTGATTAGATTAAAAGTTGTGGTGGATGTGGAACTGACGACTGTGGAAGCAGTTTCAGTCTGTTCGTTGACCATCCGTCTCCAGTTGTGCAATCCTTTTCTTTGCTGTGTCCAGGAGTGATAGTGTACGTTCGTGGTCTTTTTGGAGAGACTCATATTTACTACACTGTGCTGCAGCTTCATTCTGCTGCTTAAGTAAATAATAAGAGCTACTATACAATTCACTTCTATGGATCTCTTGCAGTTCTTTTAACCTGTTTTCGAGATGTTTTGTTTCTAATATTTTTAAATCGGCTAAATCATTAGCCAATTGTTTTTCAGTCCACGTTTTTTCAATTGTGTCACTTAAAGCACGACTTTTCACGCTTAAGCGTAAGTTCATGATTCGAAGAGTCATGTATTCTTCTTTAATGCGAGTGTACATTTCTTTATAAGTGTTTGCCGGATCCATATTAATTTTTTCCTGCTGTTCAGGAGATATACATAAAAAACTTTTTTCACTATCTGTGAAGGGTGCCGATGTTTGCTCCTCTAGGTTGACACGTTTTCTCTGGAACTCCAGGTTTTCCCCCATGGGATTTACTTCTCCCTCTGGCACCGGTCGATAGGCTGCTATCCATTTTTCCATTTTGGAGTTGAAGATAGTTAACAAATGCACTTTTAACTGTTTATGAGTATTTTGACTATAAGTCAAGTAAAATTAACACTGATAGGGGGCAAGTAGTAGTAGGTAAGTAGCTAAGTGAATAAGTACCTTAGTAGACACTGACACAATCGTTTCAATAATAGGAGTGAAGAGAATAAAAAGTGTAAATTGTGTGTGCTGGGCTATTCGCTGTGCAACTGTTCGTTAACATTTATAGTGCTGATAAAACTAAACCACACGCTTATTTTTATTGCGGATGTTAATGAGATTAGATTTAAAGGAGTCATACCCTTACGATGTCATACACATCCTTTAGTTGTCGTTGTAATTGTTGGATTTCACGTTTGTGGTTTTTATTTCTTGTTTTCAAGAATAAGCCGCTACTTCTGGCTTTCTGGCCCCAAGCCTTGAGTTTTGTGACATCTTTTTGTAATTGTGTGTTGATATTATTAATTTGGAGGATCTCTTTGTTCTTGTTGTTAATTTCCGTTTGTAAAGCCTGATTTTGGACTTCAGCTTCTTCCAATTGGAACTTTATGTCATGGTGGTCATCTTGGAGTGTTTGTAAGTCTCGGTTCAACTCCTTGTTGTACTCTTGTGCGTTGTTGTATTTTTCTTCCAGATCCTCGAATTGGTCTTGAAGAGTCCGATTATCTTGTCTTAATTCCTGATATTCACTAAACAGCTCGAGCAGACGAGCGTGTTCCTTGTCGAATGATATTTCGACAGAATTTAATTTTTCCTTTGTTTCATCATGGCTTAAAGCCGTTTTGGTAAGTTCAGTTGATGTGAGGACCAATTTATTATTTACGTCCTCCACTAAATCACATAATTGTGTGATGGTGGGTTGAAATTCTTTTTTGCAGTTCTATAGCTCGATTATATTTCGCACAAATGTCTAGATAACTGGACCGACATACCTTGTTCCACTGTTTTAGATTTGTATATTGTCTATCACTATCACTATCACGACTGTCATCACAAAAGTTAAGGAAATTTGAAGAATTCATTTTTGATTGCAGAAGTGATTTTAACAGTATCAATGCGATAGGAATTGAAGATTTGTTGAGTATCTCGACACTGATTAAGAAATAGTAAAGATAAGGACTTAAATATATCGAAGGAAAAATAGGACATACATTTTTCCTTGTATATTAATAGTTATTTGTGTGTGTATGTAAGTATTAGTTTGTGGTAGGGACATCCTTTCGCTTCTTCAATGGTATTCCCTTTCGTTTGGATAGAATTGTTTTCTTGGAATTAAGGTTGCGGTTGATTGGAAGTACACGTAAACGCATACTATTTATTTGCTTCTTCAATTTTTCAATCGTAGATAATGCTTCGGTATGATTTTGGTTTTCTCTGCTCCAGTCCCACTCCACCTTTACTTTTTCGTCTTGTTTTCGTTGTAGTTCTATTTTTAGTTCTTGAGTCTTGTTGAACCAGTATTTCATGTCATCGTACAACATCTTTTCGCGGGCCGTCAGTGTAGTACTGTGATCATGTAATGGGTGGAGGGTAGCTGGATTAGTGCTCCGGAGGGTATCTAGTTGATTTTGGAGCTCACATTTCTTCTCTTTCAACTCAGTTGAAAAACGTTCTAGAAATTGTAATCGTTGAACTCGTAGGCTCGCGAATTGATTATTTTGGCAAATAGTAGCTTCTAATTGCACGACTTTACGCTGGAGTTCTATATTCTCCTCAGTTTTGGTATTATAGAGCTGTTGGTAATCATATGGTTGATCGAAATAATTGTCGTTGAGATTATTTAGCTCTGGTATGGGTTCTGTCGCTAGTAAGGAGGTTAGATCCGATGTTAAATCAAAAATTGGGGGAGAATTTAAGCTACGTCGTTCAATGTTGATTTCGGGTTCAATGATGGTTTCGGTTGGTGCTGTTTCAACCGGTCGGGGTGGAAATGGTCCAAAAGGCGATGGAGCAATATCTGGTGAGAGTGGAAACAATGTATCCGATGGATGCGGAAGATTGAGAAGATAGTCAAGTTCTTCCATAGTCCCGTTGAAGAAAGGTGATGGAGTATCCATACTATAGTTTGATAGTAGTGGGAATTCACTTACTTAATACACTCAACTACTTAGTAATAAAAATAACTGCTAATTTTAATTGCTTATATATATTTTCGATGACCCTGCTATAGTTACATGTACTTATTGTGGTTAACTATTCTGGAGCGGAAAACTGTTACATTAAATCTTTGTGCTAGTTTAACCCGTTTTTAATGGGGCGGAAAATATTTCTTAAGTTAGTTTGTCTCTTGACTTGTTTTTTATAGAGCGGAAATCTATTGATATTTATTATTATGTGTAATGGGAATGTTTATTCCAGCATATTTACTACTTTTATTAAATACATTAGGTACCTATGTTCTAGCCTATTTTATAGTACGTAATTTTCTATAAATTGTTAAATCATTTTCTTTACCAGCCTTTGTGAGCATAGGTATATTATCCCAGCTAAACAGGCAATAATAATAATGAATATTATTATTTTTAAAATCCATGAGGAAAATATTGAGGATAAAAAGGAACCAATAGCAAATGGCAGTTGGAGAACTGACTTAAGGTTGGCCCAATTTAATCCTAAATTATCCCAACTAAAACCAGAGGTTGTTGACTCTGTTTTATTCGTATCTTGGAATAATGTGAACGATGTGTCAGTAATTTCATTTCTGACATCCACATCTTCTGAATAATGTAAATGACCTGTGATGGTCAATGGAATAACATGTTTTGCGCATTTGAACGTACAATTCATATGCACATTTGGTTGAGACAATTTCATTATAATTTGATGTTTTGTAAATTGATCCGTCAATGGTACGGGGCTAAAAAATCCAGCGTCTGGACATTCTAACGTACCGATTTCAGATCCGGTGTCAACCTTACCAACCAAAATTAATTCAGCTGATTCCAAACAATCGAAGCAACCCGATAAGGATATTATCTCTACAGAGCAAGAGACATCTTGGATTTCTTTTGTAATTTGGAGATCGTTTGTAGTCATTTGAATTTCTAGAGCTGAAGTCGAGGATGAGAGAAAACTGATATTACCTGAGTCAGCTATTAACATACCATTCTCCAATTTTAATGGTAGTCGATTTTCAGCTAAAACCTTTTCGGGGTCTACAAGGTCTGCTACACAACGGACCCCGTCTTGGGTAGGTATGGTTCGTACCAGACCAAGATTAGCAAAGCAGTTGTGGCTCACAGTTTTAGCATCTTGCTCCTGTGGGCATGCAATCTCGCCTATACTACCTATTTCAGTTTGTCCGCGATTTAAACAAGCAGACAAGCTGTATTGATTATTTCTGGACAATAGGCATTGATTTAGAACTGGGGTGTATGGTTCAGTGACTGATATGAGGGTGAATTCCATTTTTCCGATTTTTACTGGAATTCCTGCATGAATGGTGGTTAAATTAGTAGTTGTTTCATTTCCTAAATGGTGTGTAATGCTTAGTTTTACCGAATTCCTCCATTCATTGCATTTCCAAACTTTATATGCTTGGTTGGTGGGATTTACTAAAGCCACACGATAGTAATTGCAATCTGATGGAATTGGGAGGAAACACCAATTGTGACGGAAACTACGGCAATAATTCCAACCCAAGTTGGTTTCAGTGGGCCGAAATTCTTTGATTGTGTCATTAATGCCGAAATTTTCGCAATGGGTTCCATGACATAATGCAGAACCAAATATATTGTAACATTTAATCGCACTAGTGCAATGTGGTACTGCCTTGGGAATATAATAGAGTAATTCCTTCATGCATGTTAATGCAACTGATTTAGTTTCAATTACGATCGATCCTAAAACATGATTTTTGGCATCTTGGATACGAAAGCATGTTTTTTGGTCAAGTGCCGCCAGAGATAATCTGGTATTAATGCGTACGGTGCATGTTGTTGTAGTATCTGAGGCATAGTGACATTCCTTGGATTGAGCGGAAATAGATGCAAAATCTGAGCACCCATAACATAAGAAAATGGATGCCCATAGGGAAAAAATAGTCAGAAGTCTTGTAGGCAAATAGTCTCGTCGGCGTACCCGTGTTGAGTTTCGACGTGAGCTACGAGTTTCGTTTCGAGCTTCGACTATAGGTGTGGATATATGTGGGGCTACCTCTATGAGGGCGGTCCCAATATCTTCATCTGATTCTCTAGTAATTGGTTTCGGGCGGGTTTTCCTCGCCCTCATGAATTGTATAACAATTCGTAAAGGCCACGAGATGCACCGTAACAGGGTGCAAATAATTTTCGATATATATATTACCGTAAAAATGATTGAGGAAAGAGTTAATGTGGCTATTGCTATAATCACGTATTGGATGTAAGTGTAGCAGGAGAAATTGCGCCATCTGTCTGCGCAAAAATGACAATCTATTAATTCACAAAATGGGATTCGAGGGCATGTTATTGATCGAATTGTCGGGGAATCATAATCAAGTACCCAGATTTCTAACTGTAATTTTCCTGGGGAGCTTAACATACTTTTGGTTAGTTTTAAGGATGTCTCAAAAGAGGTCGGGACTACAGACACAAAATTAGGTTTTTCTGAGCTTTTATGTATTTAGCTACTATTCCGGGGGTTGAAATTCTAAGACCGGTTTTAGTACACTCAATGCTACACGTTGCGCATGGATATACTGTTTGAGAATGACTTAAATCTTCCTTTCGGGTAAACAGTCTCATTGTACCCCAACATTGGGGGTAAAAATTGCCCAAGGGGGATATCATGCGGTGAAGAATTGTTGAGGAATTGTAGCGACATTCGCAATTAGCTCGAATCTCGTTAGTGCAACCAAACTGTTCGCAGAATAATCTGTCACCTTTGCATTGTTTGGAGGTACATTTCTCTTTTGTACATGAGCCCTTGCAAGTGTATGACTCAAAAGATTCTTTTCGGGCGTCTTGTTGTAGATTCAATTTTAAAAGCGGGTGTAATAGCCCGTCTTGAATGATTACGGGAACGTTTTCATACTGCTCGGTGAAATGTTGACAATGCTTTAGCACATGGTCACCGACGGCACATAATGGTGATCTGACATCGTCTTGATAGAAGAACGCCGGATCTGGAGCTGTAAAATGTGACTGGCATTCCAGGTTATCTAATGTAGTCTCCTTAAATTCCTTGCATTGTGCGTCGTTGGATACATTCAAGCATGATGTGCCCTCAGGTGCAATCATTTTTCCGGGATCGCATGTGACATTTCGAAAGCAAAGAGTTCCGTTTATTTTTGTATGTAGCCAAGAGATGGTGCTTGTACATTCTGGAATTTCATGATGTGGTGGCCACTCATATTCACATGGAGAGGCTAGTTTCGAGAGGTTTGGCTGAGTTTGATGGAATGTAGCCATTCCTGATCCAATCAGTAGTAATATTATAGTTGTAGTTATAATTGTTGTTGAGGAGTGGGTTGCAGTGAGACGGCGTCTTGGTGATAGTAATTTCTTATATGCACTGCGGTACTGCGGATTTGAAATCGCATAGATCAGTACGTTTGTCCAAGAGGAAGACCATGCAAGTAATGCACTTCCGATATGTACCAATTTAGATACTTTTTCTCTCTTCGGGTCGTATAAATTTAGGATGATGACAGGCTGAAAGTTGAATAAAAATCCAAGAAATACGAAACAAATCATTCGAAATAGTTGTTTTTCCTCTTTGTTTCTTTCTTCATATCCAGTAATGGATCTTTGAGTGTGAGTGCCGACTTGTCTTCTTATTTTTCTTGTGTAGAAGAAAATTCGTGCGTAACAATATATAATAATTGCAGTAGGAAAGCAAATCCCTACTATCCAAATCATTTTCTTTGGGGATTGACCGTATTTATCTGGAATTATAGAGCATGAAGCTGGGTTGTTTGGTTTGGGGCCTAATTTCCCCCAAATTCCTATTGCTGGAGGCGTGACCATTAAAAAACTTAAAACCCAGGTAACGATGATCATGAACCACATACGATATTTGGAAAATAAATTAGGATAGTCCCAGTGATGTACTATACACACATATCTGTTGAATGATATTGTGAGGATATTAGCCAATGTGCAACACAAGTTTCCGTATAGAAACCATGCATAAACTTGGCACATGAAGGGCCCTAACATCCATGCATCGTAGTAGTATCGTACTGCTGTCATTGGAAGTGTCACACTACTAAATAACAAGTCTGAGCAGCATAGACTCATTATTAGCCAATTGAATTTGTTCTTTTTTAGTTGTGGAGTTCGGCTGATTGCTATTAAGGTTATCGTATTGCCAATAAATCCGAGAATGGCGAATATAATCACACAATAGAATACCATGGTGGTAGTCCACCATGATCTGACTTTCTTATTCTGGTCAATTTCTGTGGCCGACGTTTGTTGAACGTTTGCTAAGACCATGACCACAGCGGTATAAATCCACGGCCATGCTGATGATTTCTGGCATTGGTTTGGATATAGTTTTGGCATTTCGTGGTGTTCTTTTTTATGGGCTATATGTGTAACTTTTGAACCTTTTGTTGTTGGTTTGTCTTCCAATTCATGTGGTAGTATTAGACCATCGAAGTCATCTTCGTCTGAATCCGGTAATTTTGCCAATTTGGATATTGGTCTTAGAAATTCCTTCACCGTTTTCTGAAATTTACCCCTTTTTTCATCATACGTACTTTGAGTTTCTACAGTCGTAACTCGAATAAGACCGTCCTTTGCGGGATGTACTGTTTTTATTCTGCCAGTACGCCACTGAAGTGGTGGTTGGTTGTCTTCCATTACCAAAACCAAATCTCCCGTTTTTAAATTTACTTGTTTTGACATCCATTTCTGCCTTTTCTGTAAGGATAATATGTATTCCTTTTCGCATCTTTTTCCAGATTTCTTGATGTCGACGCATAATTCGTTGATATTTATCCAAACGATTTTCCTTTAAATGAGTGACGTCATGTTCTGGGTTCATTGTGAGAGTGTGGCCGATAAGAAAATGTCCTGGTGTCAATACATCTAAATCCTTTGGATCTTCAGATATTGCTGTTAATGGACGAGAATTGACTACTGCTTCAACAAATGTGGTTATAGTCTCAAATTCTTCCCAGGTGTATTTGTAAATGTCATTATCGATCAATTTTTTCAGATGATTTTTGACCAGTTTTACCGCAGACTCCAGGACCCGCCTTTATGGGGTGCTGCTGGTGGATTGAATTGCCATATAATTTTCTCAAATTCAATATCTGGTAATATCTTGTTTCTTGTTTGTATGGCTGTTTTTATTTGTTCGTGAAAGTCGTCCATACGATTATTCGCTCCAACGAAGTTGGTACCGTTATCTGAATACATATGAGAGGGCCGTCCTCTTCGAGAAATGAAACGTCGAAATGCCAACAGAAACCCGTCAATTGACATTGAAGATACGATTTCCAAATGTATGGCCCTCGAGCTCATACAGATAAAGAGAGTCAGCCACACCTTGAAGGGGCCTCCACGGCCTGTAAGGTTCCGAAGTAAGAATGGTCCGGCCAAATCCACACCACAGTGTAAAAATGGGCGAATATCACTGAATCTGGCAGGTGGAAGCTGTCCCATTAGTTGGGTTTCTGGTCTGGCTTTGTATCGGAAACACGTTAAACATTTGTTAATGACACTCTTGATAGTTTTTGTTGCATTCGGGATCCAGTAGCGTTGACGAATATGTCCGTTTATGGTTTGTTTTCCTGCATGAGCTAGAATGACATGAGTGTGAAGAATCATCACTCTTACCAATGGATGGTTGCCTGGTAGTAATATCGGGTGTTTTGTCGCAAACGGGAGGGGGGCATTCTCTAATCTTCCCCCAATTCGAAAAATGCCTTCGTCATCTTTAAATAGGTCCAAATTTTTGAATGGGTGATGTTTCTGATTATGAACCTTGATACCTAGGTCTGGGTATATGCTTGCTTGAATTAGTCCAGCTAATTTCCTTTCCGCTGAATCCAATTCCAAAGGTCCGATAATCACTGATTTTCCTATATATGTACAATGTGTAAAGCGGAGAATGTAGGCCATTACTCGAATGGCCTTCTTCCATGATGAGAATTTGGATAGACCTTGTAGTACAATATTTTCATCTCGATGCGATATGGTACATATTAGATTTTCTTTTCTTCAGCTTTGTCGAATTCGTTGCTACAAGTTGTTGGATTGAATGTAGGTACTGGATATTTTGGTTCTGAAAGCCATTTGGGTCCATGCCACCATAACGGGTGGTTTCGCAGCTCTTCAGGATCCAGTCCTCTGGATGCGCAGTCACTTGGATTATCTTCTGATGATATATGGTGCCATTGATCCTTAGTCGTCAGTTCATGGATTTGGGTGATGCGGTTAGCAACGTAAATTTTCCATCGTGTAGGTTCGGAATGGATCCAATTAAGTACGATCGTACTGTCACACCATAAATGAATTGCGGCATATTGTATGTTCCATAGTTTTTTGATATGATCAGCCAAATTTGCTAGTAGAACAGCTCCTTGTAATTCTAATCGTGGAATCGTCACTGTTTTAATAGGAGCAACTCTGGTCTTGGCGGCAACAAGATTTATGTCCACCTTATCGCCCTTTCGTCCTCGTAAATAGATAACAGCTCCATATGCCAATTGGCTGGCATCGCAGAATCCGTGGAGTTCCCAGGTGAAAGATTTGTCATACTGTAAACATCTGGGAATACGAATTTTTTCTAATTGTTGTAGATTTTTGGCGTAATGTAGCCAATTTGTTAGGATTGGTTCTGGGATAGCTTGGTCCCATTCGACATTCTGAGTCCAAATGGTTTGCATCAAAACCTTCGCCTTGGTTATGACAGGAGCTAACAGGCCTAGCGGGTCGAAAACCTTAGAAATATCAGAGAGTATCGTTCTTTTGGTGTGGGCCTTGGATGGATCAAAATTAACCGTAAACATAAATCGATCGGTCGAGGGCAGCCATTTTAAACCTAATGTTTTTACGGTGGCTGTGTTATCAATTTTCATTGGGTTTTCAGAAGATTCTCTTAAGTGGAGTGGTAATGTCTTGAGAAGTTGTTTCGAATTACTGCTCCATTTGCGTAGCTCGAAGTTTGCAGTGGCCATCATTTGTATCAATTCGTCCTTGGCTTGATTGGCGGTGGCCAAATCACAGTAAGAACTCATGTAGTCATCAACATAAAAGTGTGCTTTTACTGCTTGTGCAGCTAACGGAAACTTGGAGCCTTCATCTTCAGCGAGCTGACGTAATGTTCTGCAGGCTAAAAATGGTGCAGGTGAAAATCCAAAGGGTATTGTGTTCATTTTGAAGTGTTGTAATTGTTCGCTTGGATGTTTTCGCCAAATTATCCTGGCAAAATCTTGTTCTTCCGGATGTACTCTTATTTGTCGGTACATTTTTGCAATGTCAGCCACGACAGCAATTGGTCTCAACCGGAAGTAAAGAAGTTGATCAAATAAATCCGGTTGTATAGTAGGTCCAGGGGCTAGTATGTCGTTCAAGGAAACTCCAGATGACGTTTTTGCGGATGCATCGAATACAATACGAACCTTGGTCGTAGTAGAATCTGGTTTGAAGACTGCATGGTGCGGAATATAGTAATGATGAGGTCTTCCAAATGGATTCTCGTCTGCCAAATGAACTGGTTCCATTTGACCTGCCTTTAGGTAGTCTTCAAGTTGGTCATTGTATTCTTGTTGTAAATTTGGAAATTTCTTCAATCTGGATTCTGTGCTCAGCCATCTTCGTATGGCTGCTGCCTCGAATTTCCTAATTTTTCGGTACTGTCAATAAATGGCCATCTTATCTGGTATGAGCCATTAGGTAGCCGAACCGTATTTTTGACATAATGTTCTTCGCAAAACTTTTCTGTTTCAGTCATGGGAAGTTTTGTGGGTAATTGCTCAATTTGCCAAAACGTTTCCATGTTGAATGGAGCCATCGGTATGGGAACTATATCCTTCCTTTTTTATTGCGGTGCAACAAAGTTTAGTGGTTTCATCTTTTGTTTCCCCTAGAACTACGTATCCAAGCGTAGTTCGGTAAGCACTAGGTGTCCCGCTCAATCCAGTGATTTTCTTAGCTTCCATGACTTTATCATAGATTGCTGACCCAAGCAAGACTTCTATTGGTCGAGTTTCGTTAAAAGTAGGGTCAGCTAGTGGTAAGCCTTCTAAATGAAATAATTCTTTCTTGTCGAATGATTGATTGGGCAAGGGTGAAGTGATATCTGGCAAAATATAAGCGATAACTCGGTATGAATTGGTTGGATGGACTATAGATTGAATCCAGAACATCGTTTTTCCGAGTGAGGGAATCGTTTTCCCTCCGGCGACTGTAAATCTTTTGGTTTCACCAAATCCTTCTAGTTGAAGTTGTTTTGCCATTTTTTCTGTTATAAAGGAATTCTGTGCTCCACAATCGAGGAGACAGCGGACTCGGCGAGTTTTGCCGTTATTTTGGAGATTAACAATTGCTGTGGGTAGCAATCCAATTTCTTCTTCTTGTTCACCAAGAAAGATCCTTGAGTGATTAAGGACTGGCATCTGTTGCCCTTTTCTATGTGGGCTACTTGATCTGGGTGACTCGGGTTCTAGATGTGTCGACGTATGATGCCGTTTTCTACAAGTCATACATGAAAACTTGCTAGTGCAATTGCTAACCCGATGATTTCCTACACAGTTAAAGCATTTTCGATTGGTCTTGATCCAATTGATTCTTTCCTTCACAGACATGGCTTGATACTTAGGACAGGCTGTGACCCTGTGGTCTTTCTTATGACATAAGGAACAGCTGTTATCGTGATTGTCCTTGCGAGGAAACTGGCTTTGATTGTCATTTTTAAATCTGGAAGGTCCAAATTTACTATGCCCTGGCGAGGGACTTCTGTTCTGACCCTTCTTTTGGAATCTTGGCGGAGGTTTTCCAGCGAAGTTGACGGATTTCTTTCTTTCACTCTTCCGCCTTGATTGTCTCTTTTTCTTAGTGCCGCTGACGACACTACATATGCTAGTAGCGCTGGTGCCTGAGGTTTCGCTATCAGAGTAATTATCGGTAGTTTCTCCGTCAGTGTCCTGAGTCGCTACCATAATCCGTGGTCCTTTTCTGGACTTATGATGGAAACGTAATTCCTTAGGTTTGTCCCCTGATTGTTTGCAGGTATTACGTATCTGGGTGTTAAGGCCTATGGCCTTCGCTTTTTTGGACAAGAATTCCAAGCATTGCTCAAATGTGGGGATATCGTCATTTTTAATGGAATCATTGAATGCTTTTGCGGTTTTACTGTCCAATCTTCCCAATATAAAATGTATGTAGAATACATGATATAATGGTACTGAAGTGTTAATCTCCTTAAGATGGGCCTCTGATGCTCGTGCAATGTCAACGAGTCTATTAATGCCATCTTCAGTTTGAATCATTAGTGTAGGTAGATCTAAAATGGGTTTCAGGGCTGCATGAGCCATTTCTCTTGGTGTGTCATAACGTGAGGTTAGCCTCTTCCATGCAGTCTCCCAATTTAGGTCATTAACTTTCAAATCGCTGTTAATGTGTTTTCTACTACCGTCTTTTAATGCGTCATTAAGTAGCCTAAGTTTTTGGGCTGGGGAATATGCTGGTTCTTTGATAACTACTGTTTCAAAGTTATCCTTGAATGCTGACCAATGCTCTGGTTTGCCTGAAAACCTTGGCAAGCTAAATTTCGGAATTTTCAGTTTGTTCACTGAACTCGAGTTGGCAACAGTTTTACTAGGACAGATAACCTTTTCTAAAGCCATTAATTTTCGCAATATTCTATGATAATTTGATTCTAATGGATTGTAATATGCCACTGCTCTTTCTTGGGGAGTAGTTTCTTCTCCTTCGTGAAGTTCGTTGTCATATATTTTAAAACAATTTTTCTGTTGTTTGCCCAGATCTGTTTTCAATTGTTTTAGTTCCTCTAGATAAATTTCTATGTCTATTTCGATCAATTGTCTTCGGTTTTCTTCATGATCTTCAATAGCCTGGTCTATTTTGTCTAAAGCGGCAGCTATGGCCGCGTGATTATCTAGATGATCTTCCATGTTAGCGAATATTATCCGTCTACGAGCTCTTTGGCCTTCATCGTCGTCTCGGGACTGGGGGTACTTTCCCTAGATCTATCATTGTGACGTCTTCTGTTATTTCCATTGTGGTCTTCATCGTCACCTCCTCCGTCCTGATCCCCTGGGGTAGATTTTGTTGTCCGTTTGGAGGAAGCTGGCCGTCCATTCTTGGTGGAGGAGTGTAAGGTCCTTGACGATTGCCTACGGGGTTTCGGTTTGGAGACCGGTTTGGAGTTCGGTCACCGGTTTGTCTACCTTCTGGGTTTTCTTGGGTGTTGCCAAAAAGTGGTCGGATAACACGTGAGAAGAGTGATTGGCGCGAATCCTTTGGCAGGGTCGGTGTATCTTGACCTTGCAATGCGGGCACCGCTCTGCGCGGTGATAACGAATGAGATTGGCTAGTTGATACTTCGGGGGCGGTACCACGAACGTCTTGGGATCTAGCGTGGGAGGTAGTACCTCGTCGACTTGAGATACTGGCGAGCTGGTCGCTGAGTTCCCTTTTTGGATCAGGGATGGATTGTTGGATGCGCCTAAGCTTTGCGAGAAATTCGGCGTCAGAAATAAGTTCTTCGTCGGGGTTTGTTTTAGTACTGGCTGTACTACTTGCAATTTGTTGATTTCTATTTCTTGCTTCTGTATATGGGCTTTTTGTAAGGTCAAAGTGTGCAGGGAGTTGGGCCTGCCCTTGCTGTCTAGTGTATGCTCTACTAGATGTGGGGGATTGTCCATCCTGAGGGTCACTCATTTGCTAGGTACCATAGCTGGTGCTATGATTACCATGACAGCGTATATGAATGTGTGTACTATGATTGTCTGAAAGACAAGCCCTGGCCACCGAAAAATGAAGGGACAGTGGGCTGATAGAAGAAAAATCTGACCTTTTTGTTGGCACTGGATCGGAAAATAATTCAGAGTCCAAGTGCGAAGAAATCCACGATGAGAGAGATGGTGAGTAGAGGTGAGACCGTCGCTGGGTAGAGATAAAAGTCCGATGAATTAATACATGGACTGCACAAAACGTTAGAAAATCGACGGAATGGAAATCGAGCACGGATCGAGTCAGGCTACACAATAATAATAGTAGGACACACAATCGAGTAGAAGAACGAGCGAGTGGCAGATAAACAACTGCACGGACCGCAACGTTGAGGTTGGTAAAACCGAACAGAGGCCTGACACGAAGGAATAGAGTTGGCTATGCGAGCCACACACCACTATGAAACACAGTCCGTAATAGGTCGTGTATCGTGTGAGCACTGCTAGGCTCAGCTGTGAAAATGCGAGACGAAATGACTATTTTAGCAGAATAGTCATTCACAAACACGAGAGAAATACTTATATGGAAGCCGGCTGAAAATAAGTATAAAACACTTGTCTCGCTCACGGTATCCGGAGAACGTAGAGAAGTTCATGCACGGATATGTCACGGAGAGTCCTGTAAGGGCCTGAGGAAATGGTGGGCCTTAAGGTTCACGAAATCGGAGTCCAAAGGTTAGCACGGGGAGCCAAGTAGATTGGATTGCAGATTCTTGCAATAAACTATGAATGAAAAATGTCCCGAAGAATCCGACCAATATGAAGATGCTGCACAAGTGAATGGTAATAAGTAAGTTATGCTGCAGTGGACTTTAATGAGTTTTTAGTAGAGTTAACTAGACAACTAGACTGATTTATTCATAAAATAATTGTTACTTATATACTAATATTTGACATACAATTATACTTAAAACTAGAGTATGTAACCTAATTGACAATAATTGATCGGGGACAGTAATCCCGATCTTACTTATTAACTGGAACTGTGTTCCACATGAAAATTAGTAAATTAGAAATTTAACCTAGAATCATTAAGTAATTGAGGTCAATAACTTACATAATAAGGGATAATCTGGAACAACCAGATATACGTTTAACTATCGATAAATATTCAAGTATTATTAGTAAAGTACGTTATTATCTATTATGTATATGTTGTATATGTAAATGCGGATGTGCGGTTGGGAGTCAGCGGAGAGAAACAGGATGAGAGGATAAGGAAAGGAATTAAAACAATCTGTGTACGCGAATTATGCTGCTTTGGCTATTACAGCAAGGGAAATGTGTAGTCTAGTATGCTCAAGGCAAATAAAAAATTATTTTCATTATTTACATGCATCATGGGTATCTCGTTTAAATTTTAAGCGACCTGGATTGCTGGGCAATTTACTTTCCATAAGGATATTACACAAAATGACAAAATTAGAAACGAAACCGACAATTTGAGACGTTTCGTCGCAGTCCTTAATACTGTAGTGAGCTATGACAGAATACTGCAATTTCCAATGCGTATATAGATTGTGTTTCGCCTGGGTTCTATTTTCTAGTTACTATGCTAATATTTTCCATGCAAATAGTAAAATGACATAATGATAGATTTAAATGCTTTGATAAAGTGGGCTAAGCTAACGCACCATTTAATATGATGCTATATAATTTTTAAATCTAAAATTTTCCTACTATATCCGATTGCCAATTGCCAGACTAAGAATTTGTACAGTGGACTAGGTTACGTATAATAGGAAATGAAGAAATAAATTTCTTACCAGGTTGCTCCGTAGAAAATTTTAACGGTGCAGTCCATATGCCATGTAAGGTAGATTGAGGGAGGTAAAGATGCTACTGCAGCTACTTAATGTTCGTCTTAATAATAGTAGCAATTGGTAGTGACCTGTTCAATAGTCCGCAATATCGTGTTATTGAAAATGGCTGGATGTGTATGTAGCAGAATAGCTGCAGAGTATTTTGCAGAGTATGGTGAGAAGACAGAGGGTTTACTTTTTTGCACCTTGAAACTGCTGCACGTTGTTGAAGTCCATAAAACACAGAAATAGCTACGCAGTTAGTTAGGATAGCACGGAGAGAGCTGGATGCTGCACGCAATTAGCGCTTTTTATTTAGAATAGTTAGTTACAGCTGGTTTATTTGCGGGGGCAATAGAAATTAGCTTATAGGAGGATGAGGATGTCGTAGGTGTAACTTTGTAGGATTGCAGTTTCGTTGCTGATATTGTTGCTGGTGGTGGAAAAAGGAGAAGGTTCCTTCAGATTCGTTTGTATTTTGCTTTCTGAGCAAGATCATTGGCAGGGAAAATTGGGAGATGGAAGTTGTCGGGATTGAGTGAGTACTGAAGTGGAAGTATTATTAATTGACATCAAATGAAACGTTCTCAAGTGTTTCTCCCTGAAAAATTCTTCTTTTGAATGGTAATTAGAGTGTAGTGTGTACTACTACGGGGAAGAGGATGTTCATTTCGACACAAAGAAGCTTTTATCAGGGATTGATGGAAATCTGTTTATTCTTTCACTGAATGTTACTCTTTAGAAGGTTTTCAATAAGATATAGCAACTGTCACAATCTGAAAATAACAGTTTCTTTTTCCCAGTAGTTCTTCTTAGAAAATCAGCCATGCAGATTTTTTACTTTGATATACTTAAATTAGAATAATGGCACAGAAACTGAATAGAATTTCATGTTCACACAAAGGAGAGTCTATTTACTATAATTACATCAAAGAATGCAATAAACTATTTTTACTTTTATTTATCTGCGTCAATAGCAATTACGACGACTAAATCGTTTATTAATAATTAGTTCTTGGAATTTATTCTTCTGAAGTTTGTCAAAAGGAATTATTTGTGACTCTTCTCATCAATCAGTTTTATACTTGAGCAACCTTGGCAAAAAGCAGTGAATGGTAAGAAAAACGGTTGGATTCGAGAATTGGAAATAATGAGACAGCTTTGCAAAATCCATTCAACATAAAATTCAAGTTTCTGGATGATTAATGAAACAAAATGCTATGCTAAAGGAGTTCTGATGAGACAAAGTTTGACTTCAATGTAAACAAATCACAATTTTTTTTATTGTTTTGTTAATTCTCGTAGCTAGAATGGGGTAAAGTAAATATCATGAGCAAAGTTATGTGATATTACGAACTGGGATTAACCAACAAAAGTGATGATAAGGTTGAATTCAGCAGAGCTCGACTGAACGTAGTGACAGATGGACTGTCCAAGATTCAATACACGGAACAAAGATAGCACGTTTTGCCTTATAGCAAAACCAAGTCAATATGAGATTTTGTTTTGGGTGAGAGAAGAGACGGATCTCTGCTGCTTCGTTTTGTACTTGCAGTCGTCTAACTAAAGCCTTCGGTATATATAATGTAAACTCTTTCTTATGCACATCGCAGTATAATATAGGTAATTACATGTACATTTGGAGACACAACAAGTGCAGGAATCAGTACGTACTGAGCCACATACACCTTAAACTCAACTGTGTTCCTACAACATTCACCATTCACTACTTCACAAACTCACACAATCCGTGTCGAATTGCATTCAATTCCTGGCCCACAATAACATAGGCATTACAATGTTGTTGTTGTTACTGCTACAGAGGGGTTTCTGGCCAGCTACTTCTCGAGGGTTCCACATGCGCAACTCAAACCTTCATCCAACTCTGCACAAAAACCTTTTCTCATACACTTTTAAGCTCTGTCGTGGGACTATCCACAAATTGAGGAATTCTTTTCATCCCCCCCTCCAAATTCCATAAATATAATAATTATCATTAGCCCCTAAACTGTACGTTTCCTATTCACAAACCAACTGCAACTTTCGGGTTGATACATTTTATGATTGGGAAAATATTCAGACACCTCGTCACAAACTAGTATCCCATACAATTTGCATATTTTCATTGTAGCACAAGTCTGAAAGTGCTGATTGCGAGAAATTGCAGATTGCGAGAAATTGCAAATGTAATATATTGTTGTACCCCAACTTTGCTTTTTATTGGTTGAGACATCTGCTATCAGATATTACCCACACGATCAAAATCTGCAACATCGTAGTAGCTCTACAACTGTGGGTTTCAGCACAGTAGGTGCCAGGGATTTATAATTGAAACTATAACGCCTTGTATTTTTCCGACGTACGTATGTTTTGCCTTTTTAAAGGAAAATAGATCTTTGTGTTACAACTTTGTTCTGATTTTGGGAGTGGGGGCAAGTTCTTACCCATCCCGCTACAACCCTGCTGCAACGGGACTGAGTTGGCCAATTATACATTAGCTTGTGTATAAACAAAGATTTACTGACCAGCAGTGGATGACATTTAGGTCATGATACTTGAAGTCCATTTTAATATCCATATTGCACTAATTAAGAGAACTAACATAACATGAACCTAATTGTTCAAATATAGATACAGAAATTAAACTCCATCTACTTAAGCACAGGCAAGGAAAAAATGCACATGAAAAGTTATTGAGAAAATTTTGATTTAGGAATGAGGGAATTGGAAACTATTTTGTCACCTTAAAACTGTCAAATGTGGAGAAGGCTATCCATCTACATTAATGCTTATACGAATACCAGCAATGAAAGATAAAATTTTGTTGCACGTTGCATGATTTTGGTTTTTGATAAAATTCTATCACAAAACTGTCCAATTTCTTATACACATGGGACAGGTCCCCCTTCATATGTCATATTTTCCTATGAATCGCCCCCATCAGCATTTTCTAGTCATCTGGTCTAGCGTGTACCCTACCCTATATTATACTATGTATTTTGTTACCTACATCCATACGATTACTTCATTTCTATCTATCACTTTTGCAAGCATTGCATATACGCTGTATAATGCTGTACATGTAAAATGTTAGTAAAGGATGAAGTATACCGTATTATTATGTAATACCAGATAGGACAGGTACCTCCGTCGTCGAGATGTTTTTGGTCGGCTACAGCCACGGCGTAATCGGTATATCCGTACTGTGATGCATTTTTCATGATTGTTAAAGTGTGCAATAATGTAATATATTAATCCAAACCTCTTGATTATATAATTTTTTATCACTGCATTCATGTGCTTAATGTGCTATGCTATATAAATTGCATATTGCATTACTACACAAATTAGCACGATCAAGGTTAATAATAACTTTCAACGTACGTAGTAAATGTTAATGCAATAGATATAAAAGGCTAAATTTTTTTGCTATAACCCATCAAATATGACAAAGCGCTTTACATAATCTATATATATAAAAGTATATAAAATAATGAACTATGATAACTATTACAAAACTGAATATCTGACATGTATTATGTGTTGGCGTATCAATAAAAATAATAACAACTGTGAAGTTTTGGTACTTGAATTATCTGACAATGTGACTATGCGACCAAAAGATATACACAGAATTAATCTATCTATTCATAGAACAGGCTCGGCGAATACAGCTCTCTGGCAAATTAAATAGTTAACGGATGGATCACAATAACTATTGTTCGGGCTTATAGATTGGGGTCAACCTTAAGGGAATATCTCATTTTAAACTTATGATTAAGTTATTGAATACACTCCTTGTATTCATTTCTGGATTCATCAAAAAATTGATCACAGCATCACAAAAGATTATTGTTACTTCTAATTCTGGAACATCGCCATACAAAATGTTATACTTGTCTTTGTGAAAATCAGCGGCGGTGGCTGGCCTTCGTGGCTGTTGTGAACAAAAATCAAAAGACAGCGTCTATTTCGTATTCATGAATTCATGATAATGATAAAATTGTTAAATTTCCTTTATATTCATAGTAGTTAGTCTCTGATTAGAAGGTAATTATTGTTATATAAGGTAATTAGTAAATATTAAGTATCAAAGTATCAATAACAACTAGAATATTTATATATATATTTATATTTCTCATTCCCATAAATAAAGAAAATCTAAAGCATCGGAAAGTTCAATAAACTAAATTCTGTGGCCAGAAGCTAACCTTTTTGGCTAGAATTTTCCGCGGCCAAAAACAACAAACAAGTATTATATATTGCATTTTTTACATGATTATGAAAAAATAGATAGAACGGACAAACCTTTTTTGCAGATAAATAGGCAGTTTGATAAAGGGAGCATAGTTTGGGAATACTATCCTAAACCTACCATTTTGGTCCGAAGTGGTATAAATGTTATTTGCAGTTGCTTATGCATATTTGCAAAACTTTTTAGCCTGATTTGAAAAATAAATCTTCTCTTTATTGTTTTTATGTGCCCTGTGTCATCCCGTGTTCCTCTAAATATGTCAATGCTTTATGTCTTCTCATATTCACAACCATTTGATGATTCTTTTACTAATTTTCTGTAAAAAGTTGTAGGTAGTATTTACATTTTTAGTGTGCGAAACATTTGAAAACACTTTTGAAGCCATTGCTATGTTTAATTTCTCTAATGAATTCGTGATTTTCAGCCACTTCCTGTTTGTAATGGTGCCTCCGATGCTTGTTGAGAATGAGAATTGTGGAATTAATGTGGAGAAACTAATGTAATAATGTATCACATATTATAATTTCATTATTTCATATTAACGTGCTTAGTAATTGAGTTTACCTAGAATTGTTAGGATTGTTTCACAGGTAAACAAGTAATAGACAGTAATAATATCATGGCGTAGGCATTTTCATTTGCGAATACTATGTTGCAGCACACTAGAGATGAAATTCCGTTGGTTAATTATATTAGGAAGCTGTTCTTATTACATGTGTCTGTCAATTATTATTCCTATCATACGCTGGTGTGACAGAAATCGCTGACATGAACATTCAAAACGGTAAATGGCATCCTAAGTAGCTGCTTGATTTTACAAATGTATAAATGATTGAATTTACAGCCATCAGTTACACATAAAATAGTGAAAATAACAATGTTGTCAACATTGTCAACGTCAGTTACTCTGAATTAACTTAATTCAATATTTCAAGCTGGGACAATTCGACTGATTCGGTTCTTCGTTTGATTTTAAATGGTTTATAATCATATATTGCTTATTCACATATGACAAAATTATTTACCTTTCCATGACAAGCATAACCAGGTACATCCTAATGCTACTAACTTACATTTTTATACGTGATTGATATAATATAAACAGGCCATGAGAAACGAATGCCTATGAAGGTAAATAAATAGTAAACCTTTCATTTTATCTCTACTTTCTCTACAGTATTCAATGGACTCCAAATTGTAGTCCGTGGACATTTATTAATATGTTTCATTCCCAATCGGAATGGCATTAAGGATTATGAACATGAAGCGCTTCCATTTATTTGTTTCTATATAGGATATTAAAATTTAACTGGTGAATTCTGTTCCTGATATGAAATTATGCTGCTGGAGTGTTTAACTATTGAACTAGATCACTAACCACCAAAATAATGTTTCATGGATGTTTAATTAGCTGGTAGAAAATATAATACGTTGGAGTTTTAAGCGGTATTAATGCTTGTAGAGTGCTTGACCATAATCATTGGCTACTGCTATCTACTGTTTATTTATGCTTATTTACTTTGGCGTTTTATTACTGGATTTCAATCAAGCTTTTTCCAAAACTAAATTGCTTGAACTTTAAAAACATTTTACGTACCTTCGTCAAAAATAGTGCGGCTTAACTTAAGGTGGCAAACTGCAAACTTATTACCAGTGATAACTCTTTTACTACAAATACAAATAGTAGGATTTAAGCTTAGGGAAAGGTGAAATAGGAAAGATATGAAAGTGGTAATAAGTTTTTCAACGATTTTTAGTAAAACTCCACGAACACACTCAAATTTTGCCTCAAGGATCTTAGATTCCATTGCATTGACGGTTGAAATTATTTTTTAGATATAACCTATACCTATACCAGTACATGAGGTATATTATTCTGTCAAGTAAATAATGTTGTAATTGCATTTCTTTCTCCGAAAAATAAGTACAAGCCTCAAGACCTGAGAAAGCAATTATGAATACTTTTTCAGTTATTTCAGTAACTCGAGTTCCCTAATTCCTTATTACGCAAGCTGGGAAAGTTTTTCGGAGATTGTTCGTAGAAAACACTTTTCTGAAAGGTGACTTCTTACATACTTATGAATTTTCGGTTTTCCAGACTTTTGATTATCGACTAAAAGTATGTTCTTCGAATACACTGAAAACCTTAATGTTTATATTGTATAGCCTCCAGTTTGTTGCGTTCTGTTAGAGAATAATATGTATGTTCATTTCTTTAAAAAAGGGCTTTCCCCAACAGTGGATTCCGTCAGTTCGTTTCAAATCCCCCTTGTATCAATGAAATCAAAATGGTCATTCCCAACTGCCCTCATTTTCTAAATCACACACTTAGATCATTGCTGCATAAAGATGGCTTCTCAAAGTCACAGTTAATGCTGCCTTGGCTGGCACGCGTTTTCAATTTTTGGGCTCATTTCAAACGATAGCCGGAATTGGTTTTCCGTTCTCGATTCTTGACATATAGGTACCTTGTTTTAAATTTTCGATATATAAGTTTGTCATCTAGAGTGGAAATTTACAGCTCAAATTATAAAGCTCAGCTTATAAAATATTTAACGATAAAGATAACCAAAAACTCTTGCTCTCGTCAAATTTTGACCTAAGTTATACCAATTTTTACTTTATACATCTCCCCCATGATGCGGAATTTTGATTTTGGGAATATTCCAATTCAATTTCATGGGATGAGAAGAATCAACAAGGGTACATGTACATCGTTTACTCCATTATTACATTTGCTATAGTGGACCTAGTTTCATCATTTACTGCTAACATCACGTGGCATAACTGAAAACTGGCAACCGAGGCATCCTTAATCATAAGAATTACTTTGTATCTAACTACCAACTAACTTTGGTCAACTACTCGTAAACGGGACAACAAAGTTTCGTGATTTTATTTGTGGTATTGTCACTTTTGAAAATTTCTTTGATGATCGTCTATACAAAGTACCATTTTGAACGAGGATATTTTTGCTAATGGAGTACGAAACTCCTATCTTGCAATTGTGTGCAGATGGCTGAAACATTTGTTTTAGCATTATTCGTAAATCAGTTTGATATAAGTTTGCAGATTTTGTGATTCATATAAACGCAAACTGATGTGTCAATATCCGTAAGTTCATCGTCCTCAGGGGTAAAATATGGTATAGCATGTAGGTTTACATTAGTTAAAATGAGAGCTTTTTCCAGTAAGTAGCTCACGGTTTGTGGAAATCAGTGCACAGAGTATAGATCAGAGTATTCTAAGGATGAGTCGACTTTTGTTACTCAAACAATCGATGATAGTACAATACATTTTCATGAGACCTACATTAAATGTAAGACTAACGAATAGGTAAACTGTAGATAAGAAATAATCTGACAAAGAAGTATCTACTGAATTATGGGGAAGAGATATGTCATGGATGAAGGGAGTACGTAATGCATAGTAATACTTAATACGTTATTGCGCATTTAACATTGAGGAAACGTAGTAAGTGGATTTTAGATTTATAAGGTGAAAGGAAACTGGTCTTGAATACACATCCACTACTAGCTTGGGCAAATCTAGACTATCTGTAGACTTGTAAACACTTACATTTGCGCTTTATGAAATAATGATTATTTTGAGTGGAATCCAGAAAATGATAGCAGACATAGTTTTGGGAGAAGTTACGGAGTGCTTATCGATGGCAATAAAGGCCAGAGAAAATGTTCAGCACTGGCTATTTGAATGGCAATCTGCAAGTTGAACCACATTCGGCCATCGGCCCCAGTCCCCGATAAGACATCTCTCTCTGGCATGGCCATAAGTTCGGAAAGCAACTGAAACTAAAATGGTCTAATGACACGTAATATGCAAATCCATAGCAGAGTCTCAGTCTCAATAAGTGTGTATGTATAATGTGTATGTGTGGGGCTACAAATCATGGAGGGAATGATTGCTAAAGGTGTTTACATGCACAACTTGCGTTTGCCAAAATAGATCGATAATTTCGCCATGTGGCAGGTTCAAGGACCGAGCAACCTACCTACTGGAAGTCTTGCCAATGCCTAAGCACTTCCTTCATCTCCGTCCTATGCCTTCCCGCCTTTTTCTAGCCAAGAAGGAGGTCAACATCAGACCGAAATCATTTATTTGCTTTCTGTTTACAATGTTTTTCATGTATTTGCTCATTCTCCCCACTTTCTCTAAACTTCCTTTGCATTTTCTTTGAGACATACGGGCAGATACAACAGGACATCCACACAGCATCTACTAAGCTCCTACAAATAAGATTACAAGCACAAGAATCAAATAAACCGACAAATGACACAAGACCTCTATTTACATACCAATCCACTGGGAATTTTTTAATTATGTACCAGGACCAGGAGAAAGTTACAAATCTGCAAATATCCCTTTAATCATGTAAAAATCTATCATCCACTCTCAGGGCTTCTTCTAACTAAGCATACTTCGTGAAAGTGCAAATTAAAACTTCACCACCTTCATGCATTTGTCATGTCATAAGTAGAGCAGAAGTTGAAGAGATCACTGCCACAGATCTTTCATAAAAATGGGATAGTTGTTCAAATCCTCATTTGCATTTAAATAGATCGTTTTAAATGTGGGGCTGATAAAATATAGTTGGCCTCTAACTCTAGATCTCGAAAATGAAGTAAATTCATGAAAAAGAATTTTGCCTTTATATTATAGGCTAGATTTTCCTTGCATGGAATAAAAGTAGATTGGATAGAAAAGAATAGATCCAGGAAAAGGAGATGAATCACGTACACTATCTACCTCAAGTCTCATGGTATTTTTGAGATGTGAGTATGTGAGACACCTGAAAATCATAGCTGGCAGTCAGCAACTCAATAAAACACAATACACAATGCTAACCAATTCAAAATTATTATTGTGTATACATTATTATTATAATGTTTCTACATTTTAACCCTAGAATGCCCATTGTGATCCATCCATGGAATTTATTACTTTGTTCTATCCTTGCTCAAAGCAGATATGCCTTATAACCTCGTAGATTTGTATTTGTCAACAATGCATCTCTCTCTTATGAAAATTGGTTGATATTTAAGAAAAAATTAAATTACGAAATTCAAAAGTGGGATCACTTTTCTACGCTAATGCCCAAACTGGTCCATTCATGGACAATGATGGTTTTGAAATCCCATTTGAGTCTATTTAAATATGCGATTTTAAAATAGGTGGTATAGGAAGGATTATTTAAAGCTAAGCTCCGCCCCCTCTTAAAAACATGACCGTTTCAGATAGCTTCCCGTTTTCACTCTCGCAAAGAATAAGCGAGCCTACTATTACATTCGGTTTCCCACTACAACTACAATATAAATATAAATTATCTTGAAGAAATATTATTGAAAAATGAGCTGTTCGTAAATACTACAATAATGGATAAGTTTTTCAAGCCACATGCTAACTTTAATTGCATATCATAATATGGAGGTACCTTGAATCTCAAATCTAAGTAAAGTAACTCTAGTTCTATTTCCTCCCCTAGTTGGCCTAGTTCATGATTTTAATTTAGATCTTGGAATAATTTGGCTACAATTTATAGCGCAGTATATCAGTAAAATTTTTATACTGAATGTTGCCTACCAAAATATAATTCTGTAAAATTATGTATTCTGTGTACAGTACATTGATTTAAAGCATATTTCCATAAATCTGCTGCTGAAAACTGCTTCTTTAGGAATGGTATTAGCTACTTGCCCAAGAAAATATATTTCTTTGTAACCCCATAGTCTCATATCCCTACAATATCGTAGTAAATCATTAAAACTTGATTTATTAAGGTAATTAATGGTACCTTAAACTAATTGAAAGAGTCGTATCATGCAGAGCCGAGAGAGCTTTGTTTGCGTTAGTCGTTGTGTAGGGCTAGGTCAAGCACCTCACGGAACTGGGACTTTATGTGTAACACAACTTCTAAAATAAGTAGGTAGTCCGATTACATCTCTTTCAGTTCCAGCACACAACATGCAATGATGTAATATCGACATCGTTTAGAATTACTTGGAACCCAATTCTTAGAAGTTGATTCAATGCACAAGTGGAATACCAAAACAGCGATTGTATCTATAATCAGGTGAAATGCACGGCCATTCTCTTTTAAGCTATACAATTTAAGATATACATAATAATTAATGATATTACAGTTATAGGGTTTGGGTTACGGTCCCTATATATTTGTTGCGGTGTTTAAACTTGGTTTGTCTTAAAACAAACCGGTTTGTATTTAACATTATAAACTTTCAAATACATAAATCGATAGTTATGAGTTGTTAATTGTGATTTAATTAAATCAAATTCTAAGTATCTGACAATTTCTAATTGAACAGAGTCTTATACAAATATTTTATATCAATTGAACATTGTTCTAGTCAGAAATCTTTGTTTAAAACGATTAAATTGTCAAAACCTGGCTTTCAAAAAATACCTATCAAACAATAAAATTTTGGTTTCATAAATGTTTTGAGATAGTCTGCATGAAGGTACTTGGTAACCATATTCAATATAACCCTTCAAATAGTTGAGCTTTTCAAAGTTCATTAACCTTTTTGGACCTTTTGAAAATGGGGCTCTGAATAGTAGTTGACTCCGGGGATTAACTATTAATTTTTGGATAAACATTGTTGAATAAATTGATGACCCTGGTCAATTGTATCGGAATATACAGGTATTGAAAATTTGAGCTGCAATAAAAACCAGTTTGTTTTAAAACAAACAACATTTCAACACAAACCGTAGCAGATTCTTGCAGTGTTTGTATGCATTTTCGGTTGTCAATTTCCACGGAGTGAATAATATGGAGCGACCATTATTTTTGCTGTCCGATTCTTTATTCTGTTTTCTTATACTTTGGTAAGAAACATTGAACATGCACTTTTCTTCACTTCGCAAAATGAGAGAAATGCATCAATCTTTTTTATTACCAGACCATCAATCATGTAAAGTGTTCAATTTTTGGAGTGCATGAATACTTGGTAATTCAAAGCTGAGGTATTATATTGCTGGCTGACCGGCAAGGAATAGGGCCGACAAAGTAAAATAACAACGAAAGGTATTGTATTTGCATGAGAAAATTCTAAATCTAATTTGGACTGTGTTTTCATGTATGGAATGAAAAGTTTAGATTTAGAAGACAGGGAAAACCTCATCAAAGGATAATTTCCCAACGGAGAATCTAATTTTCCTCCAAGGACTCGTGTTTAATGACCTGATAACAGTATTTACCACGTTTTGTTAAATTTATTTAATTTCCTTATCCCTGCGAGGTAAACCTGTTATTAATTGCTTTCCTCGTTTTTAAACTTGTCTGTGAAATCCATCGAAATTTAAGAACTAAAATAAATAGTCATTTGATTATGAATATATTAAAAGCGACTATTATTGTATGATATCAAAGTTCTGCTGATGTGATACTCAAACCACAATTTTTTTTGATGCTTCGTCAGAAAATTAATAAAAACCACCTCCGGAATAATAATGGGTGTATTCTATATGGTAATTATCTGCATTGTCTCAAATTATTATGCCTAGGACCACCTCATCCTACTTATGACGTACCTGATATTTTGTTTAAAAAGGCTTTTGAATTGGGGTTTCTTTGTGTGGATGATAGCATCTTGTTATTCTACGTAAAATATAGCAATTTGATATGGGACATGGCATTATCAATGCACAAAAAGCATGATGCGCAAAAACATCATTTAATGCCGAGATAGAACAAAAAGGATTGAGTTTCTTCGATCTTGGGTTTCCCTTTCTTTGATGGTAAGATTCTGTACATTTTGTCTCAGAGTGAAAATGTGGAAAGAATATGGAGAAAAGTAACCTCGTTTCTTATTCTATTCATAGTATTTGTTCATTTTGACTGGTAGAAATTCTTTTGTTACGACTAAGTAATGAACCTGTTTTGTTCCTCCTGAGTTTTGATCTTCGAAATGCCAAAAGGTCTGTTGGAATTACGAAACAAGAGATCTTGCATGGTCTACAACTTTCCATGTTCTGTTTTGCGCATTACTTCATGTAAATATAGACAGCCACACACTGAAAGTCTTTAGCAGACACTGAAAATCCTTTTAATACCATGTCTTAATATTATGCGAATACAGGATAAAGTATTTAGTAGTTTTAGGGCATGTTTTCAATTACTTATGATTAGTTAAGAAATGTTTTAGTGAATTAATTTTCTTAGAATACTGTAATCAATAGCAACAAACACCGGAGACAGCAAAAATCTCTTAGCTGATCAAATCCATTCAATATACTACTCTATAGAAATAATTCATACTGGAAGGACAACGTCAGAGTTTTGTACCTAAGTTAAATTAGTAACCGATGCTGGGGAAATCGGTAAACAGCTTCTGAAAGAAAGATTTAATTTATTAAAATTTGTAATTGCTTTATTGTCATACACTATACAGTCTCAATATTAGATTTCCAATAGAGGACCATTAAAAAAATAATTGATCTAATTATCCAGTTTATTAAAAAGTACACCAGCGCATGTTTTAGAATAAAAATGTATGATAATTTTCGCGACTGATAATATTTTGAATGGGTAAAGTATTTTCTATTTCAATATGAAAAGGAGAGTGTTAAGCTGCACAATGTTTGCAAAAGATATAATAGGTGAATTCAAATTCCGTTTGTTATAGCCATGTTATAGCGTTAAGATCGTTATTTATGTTAAGATAACGAAGTGTTATGGCGTGACGTCACTTCTCCTACTCTTTTACACAGTTATATTTTAACGCATTATCATAACATTTTAACCACCTAGGAGGGCATGTTTTTTCTATAACAAATTCGTTATATCCTATGACAGAAGCACCAAGAAACAAAAGTCTGTCAAATTGTTAGTTCACTACTCGTATATTACTTTGTTGTTTTTTAATGCAAATAATTTTTTGGGCAATTCAAAAACCAAAATGAATTTTGATGGACGTAATTTTTACATCAAAGACTTACAACAACATATGAGAAACTTGAAAGCCTGAACTTGAAAGCCTGAACAAACCAAAATAATTCAGCCATCAAAAGACGTGGAACCAAAAATGAAATTCAGTGAAATTGGACACTCAATCCAAAAATCAGCATCTCGATTTTGAAAGACTGAAATGGAAAGAAGAATTAGAACAGCGAAAAGTAGCCGAAGATAGGAAGCATGAATTGGAAAAATTAAAACTTCAAAATGATGCTGAGCTGGCGAAATGAAATTTTAAATTAGCTCAAGAGTTTGAACTCGAAAAACTTCGCATGCAGATGTAAATTAAATAATTATTTTTAATTGTTCACTCATATGTGGTCATCAGTCATCGTCCATTTATCAAATTAAATAAATCTCTGCTCTTCCCCAAGATTACAATCTTGTCCATAATATTGTTCTGCTTCGTCGTCACCGTCCACTTCATCTAGTGGATCAATAGGTCTAGTATCTAGTTCTGGTATTTGCCCATAGTATATTAAAAATTCCGTCGTAAAATACTTTTTCAATCAGTTTCTTACGCTCTGATCTTCGTACCATTTTGAGTTTTGCGATAGAAAAAGTTGAAATTACAATTTGACTAAATATTAAATTTCGCGGTGCTATATAACACTAAAACTAAAAGGTTTATTTACTCCAGCAGAGGGGTCTTCAAATTTAAACGGTGTTAAACTGTTAAATGATTAAAGCTTAACAAATAACAAAAGAATTTGAGTTCGCCTAATGTAAAAGTAACTGAGATCTTATCTCGCAATACTTAGCCTCAATAGAATACACGTGCACGACCTTGTATGCAGATGCATTTTTATTAGTTGGGTCTAAAAATGTCATTAATATATTCGATTTGTGCTTACTGGCTTCTCTTCTGCTGCTGCTGCTGCATACACTCAGTATCCTTGCATTAAGAGAAGTTTACTTATTTAATTGTAAATGGAGGTCGAGATTGCAAGTGCACGTTAATCTTATTATCCCGTCAATTTCCAATACTACGTGCAACGGTCAGCACTTAACGCACCATGTCCTTTAACGAAATCCGCTACCTTTCTCGCTTTTATCTACGCTTTCCATCTTCCATTGAATTGTAGATTCTGAAACAAAGCAAAAGTAACAGAGACTCCAGAGATCTTATCCATCATTGCTTACCCTCTGTTTCAACCAAGGAAGTTAGCATTATGTAAATGTAACATAGTCTAGTTCTGTTTTTGTGGCTTCCGCCCTGAATATCTTATTTACAATACCTCCTACTTATAACATAATTAAATATTGCGAAATTTTCAATTTGTAACAGTTTAATAGAGTTGTCAATCTATCAAAACAGCTTCTTTCTTAAACATTTGTACTTTAATTTCCATGCATCAATAAGGTATTGCCAAAGCAGTAGTCGACCTTGTTTTGTAATCATCTATGGGTTGGATTGCAACTTAAAATCAAATTTCAAATCACTCGAAAATGGGAAATGACTATAATATAGTGGTAGTTACTGTTAAATACAAATTGGAAGCCTTTTCTATATATTTAAGAAATAAGAGAAATAGAAAATTTATTTTATAAAATGTACCCCTGGAGTTAAAATTGTATAATATGACCTACATAATGTAGGTCATTTAGTCAGATGAAAAGAGAAATGCAACTTGGACACTTTACCACTTCAAAAACAAAGTTGCAATTCTCAAGTTATTCATTCCTCTTTCTGCCGATTCCAAATCCTGAAAAATCCGAAGCTTTTACTTCACTTACTCCCTAGTCAAAGCATACAAAGAAATAGTCTGAGTATGAATCAATTCCAAACGTCAAGATAACGAAGAAAAATCCATCTAAATCTCAAATCACCAGCTGTGATGAGCCTACCAGAAGATTACATCTTGGACTGTGTGCTTCAAAGAAATCTAAAGTAAATCTTTCACAGAGTAGAATCGTACAACTTCAAAATTACAATTCAAAAGATGGTTTACTGCGCATAAATAGCATTTCAAGTAACATACACAATCCTTCAAAGCTGATATAATAATAGTCTTCAAGCCACCCCAAGTAGCAATGAAAAATACATCTCAGTTTAGAAACACAACCATCGTCCTTCTATATAAGCCATTTTAATGAACTATAAGAGCTCTACTAATGTAGTGCCACTTTGACATTTTATGAAAATTCTACATCGTATGCAAGAACTTCAGAACTAGAAAGTGATAATTGCGTCAAATGCGTCATCGACTAGAAAATATTCCTAGATATTCCATTCTGAGGGTTACACCAACAGGAATAATAAGTATGCATATTTCCATCTCTGATAAGTAAGTATATCTTTCATGATAATAAACATTTTCCTACGTACTTGCCAAAATGTACAAATTTGGTTATTATGATGACTCAAACGCTACTAATTTCATTTCGTTGTTGGTAGACTCGAACAAAGAATTAACTAAATCACTGCAAATCATTGTCACGCATAAAATTTCAGAATTTAGAATATTTTAAATGGAAATTAATTACTCTTCCTAATAAATATCGTTGTATGTAAAGTGTAGTCAATTTATTTCAATTCGGAATCTCCAGAACGCAAAACTCATCATGTGGGGAGTTGTGTAGAATTATGCGATATTCAAAAAATGTAAATGGAATGTAAATAATTTGGCACATTTAGTTATTTATTCAGTAATTATATGTTTCATTACAATGTAATCATTAGTGAGGAAGATAGTAGTAAATGGAATGTCTCCGTTGTGTCCAGTGTAGCACAAATTTGAGATTAGTATGTAAAATACACAATGGCCGCCGTGTAGCTGTCAATATTTTAGAGAAGCCTAGTAAGTTTAATCAGTTGAATCAGAAATCCTATAAATCCGATAGTAAATGGAAAAGTGAAGGTATGCGGTCTCATTTTTAGTGTTTGAAATGCACGTGAGGGAAAGCGGCATGGAGATAGTGGAAAAGAAGTGGAGTGATTCGGTGGCCATACTGTAGTTAAATAAGTGTCAAATGAGGTTCTGACACAGATCTCAAATCTAACATCCTTTAAAGGTTTCCTCTTTTGTCTTGATCCGCTTCGAAGGCTTCAAAGAGAGCTTTGAAGTTCCCAGCTCCAAACCCCTGCAAACAACAACGTATTCAATTACATATAGAAGTCATCTAAGTGCAGGGTTTCAATTTCTCATAGCAATAGAAACTCATTAATTCAACTTTCACTCATTTCCTATAAACAACTGACTTAATTTCAAACCATCATCAGTAGAATACTTCCAAGTGAACCTAATTGTATTTTTACTGCTTCTACTGCTGCCTAATTAAATTTGCATTAGTACTTAATTGTCTTTTAATACAAGTCTACTTGTATTATCTTCAATATCCACGAAAATCTCATTTGCATGCTTCTCTCAGGATTCTCCCAAAGCAAAGCTTCAAATTACATACTTATTATACTCAAAAAACTTTCACATTCTGTCATAATGAAGGTTTTAAAATAACCCTAAGCTACACTATTTTACTGTACACTTTATTTGACCATAAAAGTAAATCTATAACTCAATATAATTTACCATCCGAGTTTTAACAATAAGTCCTCTTTTTGGAAGTATATTTGCCTCTTTATCTATCTTATACCTTACACATACACAAAAATGTTAATCCCCATCTGATATTCTCTAGCTGTTTTATTACTTCAGTAGAAAATATAAATCCTCTATAGCTGTGGGATTAGTACAAGTTTTAGCTTCCATACGTGAGTTGATTTGCATCGTCATTAAATTTTTAATGTGCGCACGACACGCTCAAATTAAACTTAGAGGCGCCTATTTCAACATTTTCTGCATTTTAATTGATAGACATTTATTCAAATTATAGCCAATATAGAAACCTTTAGACATTTTCATAACTTGCACATATTAATAACCATTAAAAGATTTAATATTGTCTACCAAAAGTCTATTATTCATGATCACGCTTGCATTACTGATACAATGTCCTTATATGACATTTTCCTTGAAAGGAATTTCATAAATGTCGAATGTTTCCACAGAATGCATTCCGATGGAATTTCATTAGATTCAGATGCCTACTTTTCTCAGATTTGTCACCATTGTCAAATTATAATGTACTGGAAATGCAGAGTTCTTCGTGATACTATATAGAGAAAGGAAGTCACTCACGTTATGGTTGTTCCGCTGAATAACTTCGAAAAAGAGAGTTGGTCTGTCCTGCACAGGCTTGGTGAAAATTTGAAGGAGGTAGCCCTCGTCGTCGTAATCGATCAAAATGTGCAGTTTCTATAGACAATAATTGCATCCGTTTAAATAAATTAAAATTAAATGAGTTGCAAGCCACTGTGGTTATACTCAACCTTCTATTATATAGCCAATATCATCTGCGACGCTTGTTCTGTGTCGTTAACCCCGTTTTACTGCCGTACACATTACATATTGTACACTACAGATACTGATACTAACTTTAGCCAACATCTGGAGTCACACAAAGTCTGCTCAAATAAAATTCACCCACCACACATCTACTACAATTTTTATCCAACCCATTAGATCATTAAGGCTAAATAACCAAATAAAAGTTGCAGCAGATACTCGGTATACGATTTCATTCTTACTTGCACTATTATCCGACATAATTTAAGTTTCTGTGCAAGAAATGCCTAACTATCTGTAGATAATATATTAAGCACAATTTAGATATTTTTTTGTTTTTGGTCCAAAATTTGGCAAGAGTTTAATATTTTACTTTTTATCCTACGATATAATTTGCTCCTAGTGTAAGAACATTTATCAATATTGCTGTTTGAAGTTGAGAAAGAATTTGGTTTCGGGATTTAGGATCATTAAAAAATAATGTCTTCTTCCCGCAAGGTTTACCGAGACGGTTAACCCTATCCATCATCTTGGCATCATTGCTATAAAATATTTGAAATGAATTGATCCTAGTAAAATGTTATCTTATCTTCCCCGTTGCCCCTGTACATGTTTCTTCACAAGCAATGCCTAGTGCATTGTGAATTGTGGCATGCAATAAGGCATGCAAAGCACCTTTGCAATTCACATAAATTTGTTTTAAGCTAAATGTTATAAATACGTCAAGTGTCATTCTAGCAGCACTATCACATAAAATGCTGCATAAAAACAGCACATCAAATCGTTTTGGTAACTCAGGGTTAAGTTTTCAAACAATTAGCCTTATTAATTTCAATAATTTCCTATGATTTTTGTTCTTGTTTTCCCGAATCCAGAGACAGAAAATTGTTGCAACTAACAATTTTCCACTCGAGATGGTTTAGCCACTTCAAATAAAGTCTGCAGGTAAAAAGTAATAATTGCTCTAGTACGTATTATTACTGTGACATGGTATTTTACTCATTAGTACCTACAAACAAGATCTCTACGCCTTTCGTAATTTCTACGCTTTCAATTTACATGCTACTTTGAACTAAGGATCATCACAGAACAGTTGCACAATTACGTCGTATTTGTTCGGTGCAATTACTCTTAGAGTGTACCTATCATATGTACGTACGACTGAGCACCAGTCCTTAGAAGACCACCACCCGTTTTCAGAATTTCTCATGCAAAAGAGACTGTTGCACCACGTTACGCAAATTTTAATGCGGCAGTCACCACAGATATTATCTTCGTCCTTTGAAATAGCCAAGCCAACAGAGAGCAGAGTCATTAACTCTATCGCTTTCCATGCTTTATGTACTACTGCTTTATTTCTACTTTGAGCAACGACGTCTGTTGTCTGGAAACTTATTGGCACAGCTTGTACGGTTAAGGCTGGGTTAATGATTATACTGCAGAAATGTAGTGTTAGGTCTCAAAATAATAAAATTTGGAGTCATTACATTGTTTTTGTACTTACAGAATTTTTTGTAACTATATGTTATATTCCTCGTGAATATAACATATATTCCATGAGACACAAAATGGGACATTAAATAAGTATAAGGAATCGTATATTACCTCAAAACGAGTGGAGTTAGGGAAAGGCCTACCTAGCTTTTCCAGTTGGTTGGAAAAATTAAATTCCTATTTTATATTCTTTGACTGATTTAAAAAAATTAAGTTTCTAAAATTTCTAAAAGTGACGGTCATTGTATCGTTAGAAAGTATGCCAAGCATCTATTTGGAAATTGCAATATATTTTAGAAAACAGCATGCTCACTATGCATAAACCCATCCTTAAGAGTTAGCATTGAGCAAGCATAGCATATGCAATTTTTATGGGGATTGCGGCCTCCAATGCAAGTAAAAGGTCTAATTTTATTTAATTTCACTAATTTAGTTTCGTTGACTCAACAATCTACATCCAATCTTCACTATTACTTTGTTTGTGAATATTTTCCAAAGAGAATTTTCTACCAGGGCTTTCAGGAGTCGGATAAGGATAACTTTAATGCATACGACAGTAAAATAGTAAAATTACAGTAAGTGCTTGCTTAATGAACTTCTGATAGCTTTTTACGAGCCACTCTCAGTGAACCGTAATGGAAAATATAAAATTTATAACCTGAAATAAAACACTTGTTAAAAATACGTTTGCCATTGTCTAAAACATGTTTTAATGAATGCATATGTGTTCGTATGATTGAAAAGGCTCCATTAAATCGTTAAATTCGACTACAGTTCAGTCCGACACAATTTTGTTTTACAAGGAAGGAAATAACAGTCTTAGTAGTATAAACCCTAATGAAAAGTATGGCTTCTGCTATACTAAATTATTTTACAGTGGTGAAAATTTAAGCCTGTGGATGTAGCTGTTACATGCATTATATTACCCTGAAAAGTAAAGCAGTTTTTTAAAAGTTTTGTAAACCACGTGGAATTTTTGTAAACAATTTTGAGTTCCTAGAACGAAAATTTTCTCATCTGGCAAATGACTGCAAAGCGAATCACTGCCCTTATTTAAATAGAACAATAGTGATAAAGTTTTAATTATCACCTGCAGGGTTTCCAAGTCTTCTGAGATTTTCACTTTAGAATTCTGAAGATTCTCTCTCAAAGATGTGTAATAAGATTGCGGGACTTGCAGAAATTCTGTTCCACGTTCCCGCAAGGCTTTCACCTGAAATTAAAATAGAAATTAATTTTACGCTAATTAAGTATCAAGGCTGCCTGGCTTGTATGGCAGATGTAGGTAAGGCAAAAACCTTAATGTGATAAAGTGTATCTCTCTGTGGTAATTTATTTTCTATAAGAGATTTAATTACGATTCATATTATACTGAAATTCATCATCAAAAGCTGAGATGAGAAAGAGCATTGAGTTTCAAACAGCCATACCTACTTAATCCAGTAATTGAAACCGTTTCAATTGAAAAGGATATTTTACCCAGGCGTCGTATAATTTTTACTCGTCCATTTTTCACTACAATCATCTTTTTTATCCATCTTTCTTAATCAACGACTGCTCCAATATTTTCAAAGAAAACAAATTCAGCCGAGCCATGTCGTTGTAGATAACGTCACATATTCATAACATAATTATTTATCAAAAAAGGTTATTTTTCAAATGTCGGAGACTTAAATCCCATAAGACTAATGCATAAGATCCGAAAATATAAAAACGGGTATATAGTAACTTAGAAGTGTCTCAATATATACTGGCCACTTAAAAAAGAGGATGGTGTCTGCTTAAAATGATTTTTGTTATAGAATTCAATTGATAGTGCATTAATAATAAGTATAGGAGAGAAAAAATGTGAAAGATGTTTTTTTTCTAGGTGGAAGGCGAGTTGGTTTTTATGAATATGTGTTGATTGGAATGGGTTCTGTCCGGAAAAGCTCAGAATAATGTGCTTATGGTGTGTGTCTGTTGTGCTACTTAGCTATATTAGCGATATCATTTATATCTCTTCCAAATGCCTTGTACATTAAACAATCATTACTATTTCCGCTAGCTCTATTTATTTTACTATAATAGTATAAATTTGTTATGGGAAAGAGTTCTATCTACGCTCTCTGTCAGCAGCCACTACTATATCAGAAATACAGAAAAAGCATCCGGGTAGTGGTTGTCAGTAGTAATTGAACGGAAGAACGTGGTAGTAAATTGAATATAGAAAATGTGAGTGTAGCCGTAACCTATTTAAACAAAGTGGAGTTGCTCCAAAAAAGTGGAGCACATAAACAAACAGTAGCAAAGAGATGAGAGAAAAAACTGTTTGGGATTTTAAAGCAAGGACAGAGGATGAGCATGAGTGATGAGAATTGGAGAAAACATAGCAGGGAAAAGGAATTCCAAGACGATGGCCTGACGGAGTTCCTTCTCAAGTTTCAACACTGCTTATTTATCCTACTTGAATGGAATTGCATTGTACGCACGTATTCCTTCTTTTTCCAGATAACTAATTTCTACACCGTAGAATATACCCCTATGGATTTTTTGTTCTTACTGTGACAAACTCCAAGTCTGTAGGATTCTAGATACTCACGATTCACGATCGATCAAAATTATTTTGATGAAATGCACTCACACAACTCAATCAGAAGTGTTGGCTCAAAAAATATTTCGCTCCTTTTGCTCTCTTCAATACGAATCGTCAAAGTACCCATTGTTTGACATTAAATTATCTACAGTATATTCTACAAGCTGTAATAGAAATGTAGAAGATCTTTCAGAAAATTATTTTAGAGCTTGTTGGTCTTTGTTATATTGATTATGGTAATGCTGTTATAGTAAGATTCGAAACGAGTTTTCCATTGTAGGTCAATTGTGAAATGAGACAAGGGAATTAGTTCCAGAACAATGTTCAAGTAGAACCCAATTTCCTACTGCAAGTTCCATAGCACCCCAATAGCACGTTTTGAGTATCGAGAGATTACTTGGCGTTGGCACCTCAATTGTTCACAAAATTTAATTCATTATTTCATGACGGAGGTTTCACGAAAGGCCAGGTAACATCTCGAAACCTGGTCCTTCGAACGAGTTATTTAATCTGTCATTATTCTGTACTTTAACTTGATGTCTTAACTCATTCACTCATAGACAGACTCAACAAAACCATAAAGTAGACGTTCCGGTCTTAATAATTAACAAGTTATACAACTTTTTCCAAAGAAAGCATTATTAATGAAATTTCGGCCTCGGGTGTACTTTGCGAGTGGTTGATATAGATACGTTACTTAGTTTTTAAAATGCCATTCAGGCGAATGCATTTCATTTAAAAATGTATGTATAAAATGTAAGCATAATTACAGAAGATGTATAAATAAAGGTAAAGGCATGCAGAAAACGATACATACCTAATTGAAAGACTAATTGGTACAAATTCTAGCTATTTTAATATATATAGTATATTAAATCGGTTCTTATGTAAGAATGTCGAAATTCAGAATGGGCACTGCTTTGAATGTAATTAACTGTTGAAATCATTTGAACAAGAAAATATTCAAATGAAATCATGCCCTAGTTTTACTTGTTCCTGGATGAATGCATTGTTGTAATAGTGAGTGGCAGTAATCAATGGGTTACTTACGGCAGTAATTATATCTGGTGTGTTAAGAGCAACATGTTGGACTCCAGCACCGCCATAGTAGTCAACATACTCTTGGATTTGGCTTTTCTTCTTCCCTGGAGCAGGCTCATTAATCGGCATCTGAGAATATGAACAATACCCAATTACACAATACATCTCTCAACTATACGCTACGTTTAATTGTATGACTACCTAAGATCAATATCTAATTAGCATAGTCAATAGCAGGTATTTACTCAAATGCTGAAACAGTATGAGAAATTATTTGGAGCACTACTTAATTACTTATTCCATAACTATTCCATAGAAAGCAGGAGGTGTACTAATCAATTAAAAAGTTAATTACTTGCTTCATAATTCCTAAAATGAAAGCCGGAGTCTTAATACGACGAAATCTATCTAATTAGTAATGTAAGGAATGAATCCATACGAGTGTAAATATTTATTGAGAACAAATCTTTTGTTAAATAAAATGAAAAGGCACGAAGGCTGGGAATGTGTCTGCTTAATTACATATACTTACTTTAATGGTTTCTTCCCAATTGGCCATTACAATCGACCGAAGAGCAGAATACTCTGTGTGGATCTGAGAGTCGTCAACAGACCAGAATCGGTGGAACATCAAGTTGTTTTCGTACCTGCAAAACCAGAACATTGTATTTCATTAGTACGCCAAATAAACCTGCAGAGAAGTCTTGCCATTTATCATAGTCGCATGTCGTAACACGAGAACGACCTACTTTAAGTTGGAAGCACTACACTACAATTCTATTTGCCACAATTAATCATTTGTAAATTTCCAACAACTAAGTGCCACAGCCAAGGCTAGATAAATAAAAATACCTATATTATTAAATAAAATTAATTGCAAAATTTAATCTCAAAATGGCAAAAGACCATCTCATTTCTCAAGTTGCCCCCTTTGAGTTCTACCTATCATATCATGGTGCATACTGCGTGCATACCTAAATACCTAGTTCATTCATAGCAATACCTTGCAAAAACTTTCTCATCGCTTACACTATGCTTTTACCCTTTACCTATAGTATCTATATTTATTAGTGTTGGCAGTAAGTGGCAGTACTCTGCTAAATTATCTTCATTAAGTACATACTTTATTAGGAGTAGGAGAGTCCCTGACACCACATTTGACTATACCACTTTAGAGCTTTTATTTTGGAAAATGTACTTCATGTTCATATAGCTTCAAAAGTTAATATCTGTATTCGCCTAATTAAGAGCATTTGATCTACTTTAAATACTTTCATTTTCAATCACACTTCTCTCTCCAAATTCCTTCTCAGGTTGATTGCACTTCATTTGAAAATAGTTGAAATCAAAGCAATTATTTAACAACTTACCATTTCACGACATCTTCCATCTCCAAATCGGGTTGATTTCCAACGACATGGTCGATGAATCCCAAATTACAAGCGGGTCTACAAAATTACATAAAATTATGCTTAATAAAATCTTTAATAACCAATATCACCAGTAGATTAAAATCTAGTATTCGAATATAAACGTTGTACACATTGTGGACAAAGCGCCGAGCTATAACTGAGGGACTTTTGAAAATGCCATGGAAAAGTCAAAATTGGTGTAATTTTTTCTGACAATGTCTTGACAGTTGACTTTCAATAGTCTTAAGTGAATGTAAAAATGTAGAATTTGAATATCTTTTTTGAATGCATTCCAGCAGATTAATAATTTTTCAAAAGCTACTTTAATGCTTAACTTCGAGTCATAAATAAATTGAACATTTGTGTTCGAAATGTCAAAACTCTCCCAAAAAAGACATTTTCCAAGTTTTTATGGTTTTTCATGATTTGGGAATTTAATGAAGATTGACTTACAATTTAGTGGTTAAAGGATCTTCAAAGTAATGCTTTTTGTATCCTGGGAGAAAGATTCCTTCATAGTTTCCTCTTTCCACAAAGGTGTGGGTAGTATCCCCATACTGGAAAATATAGATACACCAAGAGATGAATTATAAGTTAGATTATTCACGTTTTTTGCGTTGAGAATGACACAGGAATAAATTCAACTATCTCTTATAATTATTTACAGTAGCATACAAAAACTCAAATCACGTACCGTTTGAATCATGGCGAATCTCACTGTTCCGTTTTCATCGGTTTCTTCCCAGATATCTTTGATAGACTTTGCCCCTCGCTCTCGGGCTCTCTAAATTAACCATGCCTACTTTTAATATTCTCATTCAGGTAATATTTAGGTCATGTTTCTACTACTTACTATAAAAATAGATTTTCTTTTCAACAGGCTATACAGTTATCGAAAAAATCACAAAGGAAATAACCTTGACAATTGCGTCCAAATCTTCCACTGCAAAGGCCACATCCTTAACTCCATCACCGTGCTTCACAAGATGAGCACCCATTTCTTCATTGTAGGGTTCATAGGCGGATTTCAGCACTAATATTACCTAGAAGAGATATACTTATTATTATACAATTGTGCAAGGGAAATCCTAGTTGAGCTATAAAACTAGCACTTATCAGTAAAGATTACTTACCCGATTTTGACGGACAACATGTACAGCCACATCACGGGATCCTGTTTCTAGTCCTTTGTAAGCCAAAGGCTCGAATCCCATGCGAGAGCAATAAAAGGATGCAGCCTTTATTAAAAAAAATTCTTTTATTTATATTATTGTTTATTTTTATACGTTTTGCCTATTCTATGGGAATTCGAATAAGTTTTAATAAGCACCATAATTGAATATCAGCTGCATATTATTTTTGGAAAATACCATGAAAATAAAAAAAATATCTAGGATAGACTAAGCGACGAAAGGCGCCTTTGACTGTTTTTACCTGGGTAAATTAGGCTAACTGTACATTATTCTCAAAGGTAAAGGTCTTTTGCAAAAAATTGTGAAACCAGCTTCTTAACATCATTCAAGAAACTTATTGCGTTTTAGTTCATTTTAAACAGTTCACTAGTGAATATGTTCAAGCAATTTTGAAAGCATTTGTATGAATATCGTAGTACATGATATTCACCCTTATACAAAGAGTGGAAGTGACGAATAGTCGTTGGATAACATTAAGAATTAATTATCATCACGTATATATAGTTATTTCACGGAAAGTTTTCATACAGACTCTGAACACGCATATGCATGATCGGAGTTTTAGGTTTGTCTGAAATCTACTTTCTGCACTTTTACAAAGATTTTCGATGTATAAGTATTGCTAGAATATTGGTAATTGTATATTAACAGTGATATAGTAAATATGATGCCATTGATGGTAGTTGGTTGGTAGTGTACCTTTCCAAATTCTTAAGTGTTACTAAACTAGTGGATTACCTGTTTAGCATTTCCGACCCAGAGAGTCAGATGGTCGAATCGAGTAAACCTGCCTTTATCTGGCTGAAAATTGATAAAGTTTCAAAGTAAGAAAAACATGGAAATGAAAAGAGGGACATGAGACGAATATGAGATGTGAACATGAGAAATGAATGCTTTGGGAATTGGGAATTACCTGTGGACCCTTGCATGTATAGTTTGTGCCGATAACTTTGTTCTGAAAATAAAAACGACAATTGTAAAATGTTTTTTAATTTTTAAGCATTAATTTTAAAACCTGAAGATTAAAATGATTACCATGCTCACAAAAACGATAAAGTTTGTACGTTGAAAGACTTATTAGTTGAAACAATTGCAATGAATTAACGGTTGGTTGATTGAACTGAAATATTAAAATCTTTGCTAAGACGTAATAAAGCATCCAGCTTTGAGGAGAAATGAAACAATAATGATTTAAGTAAATCCATTTCTTATCATCCACTTGTGGATTGAACAAAGATGTAATACCTACCTGTTATAAATTACATTCCGGTTTTTTCATGATAGGTTCTAGGTCGTCAACAACATAATAGGGTTGTTTTATGTTTGACGATAGATTAAATAATCAATAAACATCTCTCTGGAAAATTCTGATCCAGTTTCTGATGACAAACAGCCAATAACATGCAATTCCTTTGTATTTAACTTCAATAACATATGATAGAACCCAGGCACGTATACAGTAGTTAAATCAACGGGGCACATATCATAAATGGTACCTGCATTTTTGCACATACCTCGAAAAATGTGTGATTTGCGGCCATTATGACAAAAATAATGCTCATTCGCTATAAATGTATTCAAGTTTTTATTCGTTTTTGACAAAACATTCCCTTTTCCTAGTAATTAGGGGGCACGGGTTTTAGTTCCCCAACTCTAATTACGTGCATGGCACAGACTCTCGATTGTAACTTGCTTCTACATTTCTTGAGACCTTTAGATTTTACCTGCAAAACATACAGCAAATACCTATAAAAGCAATTAGCAGTTCAACAATAATACCCTGTATATAATGTTAGATTTTACATGGGTCAATAATGACTTGTGTATAAAAATCACCATCGATATAAAAATCATGAAACTAATGCGTATTTGTGATTGGTTGGAACTAAAGGCGTGTTAGCAACAAGACCAGTCAACTTTTCCTGAAAAACAATTCAAGGAGAGCCACATCCTTACAATGTCATTCGGTTGACCCTAAGTGAGAAAATCTCATGCAATCGCTTGCGTTGTTAGCCCTCCTAGCCTAATGATATTCACTTGTAAGAAGTAACCAATCTAATTATCTGATCCCAATTCGGAGTAAAAGCAGCTGTATTAAAATCAGTCATTAACTACATCTGCCAAAGTAAAAAACTGGTTATGTATGATATTGTCGCTCTATCATTCAATTTGCTTACATTGGAATCATTCTGGCACTTGAAGACAACTAAGGTACCTTGCACAAGTACACATGATATAATATTGTGGACTACGGATGGATGGGGACTGTAGTTTCTGTTGTTATGCATCAATTGATCTTCAAGATATTAAAATGCGACTTGATTTCCTACTAGACTTGTTTAATCTACCAAATGGGAATCGATACATATTCTTAAGTCTTATATACCTAAAGCAAAATTGGATAGTGAGATCTATACAGCATAGCATAAGTAATGCAAATTTAATACAAATTACTTTTTCTGGAAATGGCCCAGAATGTATCCAGAACAATTGTTTAAGCCCTTTGATATTATGTTGTTGCTTACAATTCATTTAGAAATTATATAATATTATCTGCAGACCCAGCCCAGTGTGCTAGAAAAATGTTAGAATGTGCTAGAAGAAGTAAATTTCTAGCGACTGCGCATGGGAAGTTCATCAATAGACCGTTGACTACTTAGTAGACCAATTTTTGATGGCTAAGCGTCTTGAAATGTAAACCAAACTGAGTACTGGTAGCCATTACAAAACGGACATACATACAACGTTCAATTACAAAACGATACGGAGATACATATACACCGTTCAAAAGAATTCCATGCGCATGCCCCACTTTACGTTTATGTAGTATAGTAAAGATAAACACATTTATATAACGTGTCCTTATATATTTTTACTTATTTAGTAATACGATCATTTCGAAACTTAGCAGTTGGGTTTTGGGTTTAAGAATTGAGATAAGGCACAATGCGGTGTAAAAGGCTTCATTATGCTAAAACTGTATTGCAAACAGTAACAGTAATATTGCAAACTTTTGAAATTTATCTGAAAAGGTGGTTCATCACACTTTTTATGTTGAACATTTTTTGGAGGAGCGTGAACCTCTATCGTGTCCTGTTATTTTGAACTACTGGAATCGGGGCTTAGAAGAATTCTGATTTCGACATTCTATAAAAGGCCATGTATAAATGATGTATAGTAAGTCTTTTTCTTGAGTCATTAGTCATTAACCATCTTGTGTGAGGTGTCTCGTATCAGTATCAATATCAATAGCAATCCTTTCCAAAGGCTTAGACCCGAGCGTGAGCGAGGAGAGCGGGCGGGGAGCTTTGACTGTTTGTGCACGTTTCGATCCAGTTGTAGTTGTAGATGTTGTGACTTTGTGACAGTTGTGAACGAACACTTGGAAAACTGCCGGGGAAGACTGACTGGGAACACTGACTGGGAAGAAGACGAAAAATCTTAAGTTTCGGTTGGTTTTGCGTTCATTTTTCATTTGCGGACTTAAACTAACCTGTTTTGCGATTTAACTAAAAATGAAAATGAAGAAAGCCGATCAAAATTCGACAGTGGGAGTGAAGGAGATCGTCAGTGAAGGGAAAAAGCGTCAAAAGCAGAAGTTAAAGAATCCTGTCAAGAAAGCACAGAGCCCCGTCAACGCTACTCCTAAAACCCATAAAGATGTAAAGCAATCTTTTCTTTAATATTGATGATAAATGTGACCATGAATGAAAAACACTTTTTCGTAGCTTCCTGAAACTTAGAACTTCCTTACTGCTATTTTTAGTGATATTCTATAGGAAAAAATTAAATATCTTACAAAATGTCGGGATGATTTTCCAGGGGTAGGTATGCTCAAAATAATTATTTTTATGTGCCTAAAATTTGCTTGAAGGTTTAAAAATGTTTCCAAAAATGATTTAATTTTTTCAAATGAAATTGGATTAGATAGATTTTTGAGATTTTCTAAAAGAAAGGGACACGGTTTTTGAGCGGCTGACGGCTCCTTCTTTTCAGCTAATTGAAACTGTTGATCATAACTGAGTATAACAAGTAAAAATAACCTCACGGTATCGGGCATTAGATAACTTTTGTGTATTTGAAATTTGTTATCCAGCATAAGAACGCTAAAGTTTCCAGTAAGATGTAAGATAGTATTTTCAATATTTATTTGCAGGTTGAGATATGTGGAAAATCGAAAAGGGGAAGTTTGATCAAGAAACGCAAACTAGAGCTAACAAAGACCATGTCTGAAGAAGGTATACCGATACATTTATTTACTGATTATTTGTACTATGTGTTCATTATATATTGGAAATAAATATAATGTACCCCATCAAGCAAATACAGTTTATTATTCGTGCCAACAGCAATTGATACTACGGGTCGTCGAGACGAACAGCCTCCTGTTAAACCCAAGCTGCTAATCAAACCGAAGAAGCCAGTAAAGCCGAAGAAACCAAACCGCCCGCGGAGCGCATTTTCATACTATGTTGAGAGCCAGTTAGCTTTACAATAACCCTGCCGTTTCTGCTAATTAAATATGTGACAATTGGTAAAAAGAGGTGGTGGTGGTTGATATTTTTATTGTCTGTACTTAATTGAACTGTAGTTGATGGACATGGGTTTGATTTGAATAAAACTATCTTATTTGGGTTCTTGCTTTTGTAATAAATAGGCTTTGTCAGGGTGTAGTATTATAAAGGTATATAGAAAATCAAATGATAATAAAGCTAGGATAATTTTTACTTAGTGTACAAAATGGTGTTTATCACTTACCAGTGTTAAATGGCTTTTAATTGTATTTAACAGCAAGTATTACTACCTAATTTTAGGTAGCAATGTGTTAGTATTATTAATTGGAAAATATAGTTTTATTTGAATAATATGCAGAATTTTGTATAAAACTTAAAATATAAAATAATTTGGCAGCTGGGGATTTTTAGTAACAAAGCCTTTGAATATGTTGAATATAAAACATGGTAAATCTTGTATTTGACGGCTTGTATTGTTTCAGGAAATAAACTAGATGTTTCAAATTTATTCATTCTTCGACATAAATATTTATTACTTGATCAATCAGCTGCACATCATTTACATTAATAGAATAATGCTTAAACAGGTTATTTACTACGATGCAGTAAATGCCAAGACGACGCACACAATATTATACATACAACTAGATCATCTAACATTGCATCAATAATGTGGAACAGAAGTAGATATCTTAAAAGACGTTGTAAAACATTTTCATTGGCGACAATATGAATCACTGAAACAAGGAATATATCCTTTTCTATGATTTAAGAATCTTTATCTATGTACACCCCCGTTGTTTTTACTAATTTGAAATTCAACCAAAATGTTGAATCGTAAATCTTTCGAAATTCAATAGCAGCCCTGGTGGCCTGGTAAATAATTTGTAATAAAAGTGCAAAATATTATAAAGTTTATTGTGCATTTCTCTAACGTAATATTTCTGGCTTACCTCTAACGCACAATAATTTAAAGTTTACTGTTCTACATATGATTTTCAAAATAAATAAAATGGCTAGGTGTTGAAGAATCGGTTTACAGGAAGCAATTAACCGACAAGTACCTTTATGTTTAAAATTTTGTAAATATTACTTTTTAAAGATTGTTTAGAGACAGGCCAACGAATCGGCCTCTTAAAGTCTAAAAAGAGTAGAAAATGAAGCTCCCCGGTTTCAAGAATGAGATCTTGGCAAATGACTATCAATTTAAAAATTGTAATGAAATCAGTTTTCACTAAATGTAATTTATGTTTACTTGTTGTCATTTGTATAGCAAAAGACAAATTGAAATAAAAATGCAAAATATCATTAATATTTGCACTAATTATATATCGTTAAAAATAAAATGCAATCATAACCATAATCTGAATTTTCAATCCATTCTAAATAATATGTATTCAAAACGTGGTTATATAATCACCGGGAAGCTTACAAATTTTATAATGGACATTTATCTTGTAAGGAATGATAAGTGCCAAAAAACGTGCCGAAACTGTAAAATTACTCCTATATAAATGTGCAATCCATCAGTTTCGTATTATTGCTATGCATCTACACATTATATTTATATTTTGGAAGATTTAGTATGTATTGAGAAATTTCAATCGATTTTCAATATATATTCCTAATACAGATAAATAGAAAGATATGATTAATTAGATTTATATTCTCCAGTAAATGGGATTTTGAATTCACAGTTAGATTTCGTTAAGTTTTGGATTTCTCCAATAATTCATTTCAAAATGTCCTTAGCTATTTATTTCGTATACTGCACGTAAAGGTAAGTAGTAGCTATACTCGGTCTTGATTAAATAATAATGGAGCAGTCACCGTTTAGGATACAATTATGTTCGAGGGCAACTTCCAGTAAGACTTACAGGAGTGCAGTATTGAATGCGAATCGTAGAATTGGAACAGGGGTAACATTTTTATAATTTACACATTTAGCAGTATACGATAGGAAGGTAGTTACTTAAAACAGCGTTTTCGCACTCTCATTAGAAATAAAATCAAGTATATACAATTTTAGGATAGCATTTAATGCACTGAGGATGTGGTAATACATAATAACAGTACTAATAATATTTTTATTTGTACCTAGGCAACTACTCTAATGGAACACTATTCTGTCATTTAATAACGAAGCATAAATCGTAGTATGTTCATTATATTATAAGTAGTATATAATATGGGTTATATAATTAGGTATCGTCTATTTATTAACATTAGAATATTAAAACGCATGAATAGTAGCAACATGCATAACGTGATACGACAAAAAAGATTTTTTACATAAAACAATTCGCAACGTACCAATTATTGTAAAAGTTAGTATGAAAATGTATACAGACCTTATTATAGGCACAAGACATAACATTATATATAAGTTAGTCAAAGTCCCTATTCTATCTTATTTATCTTAATAGTGTTCTCCGGTTACCCGACCCTAACCGTCTGAATTGTGGTAGTGATGCTGTCTCAGAGCAGCTAATCTCATTCGCGACTTCTCCAACTCGGATTGAAGTCTCAGCACCTCCGCTTGTGTTTCCAGCTCCAGTTTCTTAGCATTGTGGGTCGACAGCTTAGTCAAGTCCATTTCTTCTGCTCAAGACAAATTTCATTAGAAAATCCCGAAAATATTTCAAAATAGAAGATTAATCCTCTTATAAAAATAAAGCCCTTTGAGAATTTCATTTACAAGACTTTAGAAACCCTTTAGACTTCATACAAAAGTCCTAATGCGAAACTTTTCCTTTTCTAAAGATCTACCTACGTCTTTACGTCACCCCAGAATCCCAAATTGCTGTACATACTATTATTGATCATGAAGAAGTTATTGAGGCTAAAGAAAGTCAAGGAATATCTCAAATAAAAGGAAAGACTATATGATAAAAACGACCTTGTAGCCGAACAAATGAGCTCAAATAATTAATGATCATGAAATTACCAGATTCCTCGATTAGCTGAGCGCAGTCCTTGGCAGTAGCTACAACGTGAGCTGTGGCTGTTTTTACTCCAGTAGATGCCTGTTTTAGAAGAGATAAATTCGACGAACTTCGGTCTGCTCTGACTTGACTTGCTACGACGAGTTGAATTGTACTTGCTGCGATATCCTGAGACGAGGCAATTAGTAACTCGAATCCTCCTCCAGGATTAGTCACTGTTTTGTCAGCACTTTCTCTGCAAATGGAAAGATATGCAAACAATTCACTACAAATGCAAATAGTTGTAATGGTTACCAATGAAAAATGCAAAACTCAGACTATTTATATATACATTAATAATGTAGTACAAGGTTATTTCTTAAGGAAATACACAAATGATATTTTTGACAAATAATAAGAATTTAATCCTTTCTGCGGCAAGCAATTTCTCAATAGAATGAATCATCTTGGAATACAAATTATTGTTCTGACGTCAAAAAATATTCATCTCCTATTATTACAATTGGAAATACTAAAACTATAGATATTAAAGAATGAAGAGACTTACAATAAAAACTTAGCACCTCCACCAACAGCCTTGGCTGCTGAGATGAGTCCCTCGGTCCATTGGTGGTTCCTTTTGTAGAACTCTTTAACTGAAGCAGAACCCTATAACAAATAATTCCGTAGAAAATTATAAGGGAGTCAAACTTAAAATGATAGATGCTCTATTTGTCAAATGATGATAGGTACCTTTCCTTGTGACACGATTTCACTTTGTAATCCTTTTGCTCTTTGAACAAGCAATCGAATAGCATGCATCAACGCGGTACAAGAGTCTATTAGTTTCTCATTAACTTCCAATTTCACTCCAGTGTGTTCAGCTCTTGAGTTACTCAATATTTCTTCCATCTTTTTAGCTGCTTCTTCAATGGCCAATTCCATCGCATGCAATTCTTTGTCGAGCACTTCTGAGGCATCTGCCTCGGGAGTCAAAGAGCTGCCTAAACTACTTGCTGTCTTCAGAAGCGTTTGTAAATCTAAATTGATCTTGTCATATGCATTTTCCAGCTAAGGAGAAAGCAATTTCGTTTGAGATAAAATTCTTTGTACTCGATCTATTTATTCAAGTTGTGAAGTCTAATAACATTACCTGGGGTTGTGCGCTTCTTTGTTTTATGTTTGCCATCAAATCAAGAATTGAAACTCCGACGTTGCGACAGTCATTTAACATTTCTGTGGAAATAAAAAATGAAATCATGAGTTATTAAACCCTCTCTTATTATTTTCCTTTTGCATTCACTACAAAAGCGAAATATTTATTTGTTTATCAAATCTAACGAACCATCTCCTTTCTGAATGTCTGCCGATGTACGAGAAGTTGCACTACCGTGGATCATCAAATTAGCCATATGGTTCGTGAAATGAGGAAGTTTTTCAGCTATCTCTCTCAAATTACTATATAAAGAGAAACCATTCGCAGTGGAATTCTTCATTAACTGTACAATGGCGTCGGAACCTCTGCAGGACAAAATGAAATTGTCCAATGCTCCCGTTCCTCCAGTTAGTAAAGGATTCTCGAGATCTTCCATCGTCTTTTTTATTATTGCTTCGTTCTGCAACACGCACACATCTGTAATAATAAATATAATGGTGTCATACAATGTGTCTCATTTAATATTTAATACCCTTAGCTATAAAACAAACAAACATTAAAACTCTCTGCTCAAGGTTACCAGGTTGTATTTTCCAAGGCAAAAAATCAAAAAAAATCAGAACTTTGTCATTACAATGACTTAGCAGAGCGTATTTACAACAATAATTGTTACCTGTATGATTTAAGTGTAATTATGTTTAAATTATGCATTTTTATCTTCACTGTTTTAATTGTACAATTAATATTTATTAACTGGAAAACATTTGCCAAAATATTCTGGAATCCCATCAACTTTGATAAATCAATAAATTCTGGGGACGGTTGATACGACGAATGTCAATTTACTACGAATTAGCAGAATGCAGGGAAAAAATGTTCTGCTTTGAAAAGCTTAGAGAGTAATTTAGCATCAGCTATAGAATTGTCCTTCGAACATACTTAAGCCACAATATTTTCCGGAAATAATAGTTCTACGTTCTACTATTATTTAAGTATATGTAAATTTTATGGACGTACTGAGTAACTCATTATATCGTTGAAGTGCTTCGCTTTCGATATTTCTCTGGTTTTCCCCGATCCTTACTTCCAACTCGCTGATTTGATCACGGTAATTATTGTTAGCTGATGTGACTGAAGACAGCTCATTGGCCAATTCTTTGCATCTCGTATTCAGTTGTTCAAGTTGACTTGTCAGACGCTATAAAATATTAAAACGGAGTTCACAATGTTATTCATCCATAAAAATTCCATTTACAATGGGAACGATAATTAATAGGAACTGTTCCTTTTCAATAGGAGCAACGAGCGAGACAAAAAATAGGTAAGCATATTTGAAAAGTCTTAAAGCATGCATAAGTAGTATTATTAAGTACTACACTGAAAAAGGGAAATGTCATAATTTAATACAATTACGTGAAAGGCAAATACGGAATGATGGCTAATAATAGAGTTTAGACAAAGTCAGACATTCTTCCTGTTCTGTTTAGATCAATAATTGTTAATGCTATGTGTACACGAGAAAGGACCTCTGTAAAATACTTCTGCTTACCATTTGACGCACAATGACGTCAATAGGCTTGATAATCCAATTTAAAAAGAAGTGAATTAACGAAAATGCTAAGCAGAAATGAAAAGAAGATTCAATTTGACATCTTGAGGAAAATGGAAAAAAGTGCTACGGAGTTACGTAATGTCGATTTCATTATATATAGATATTCTACATTCTATTGATAGATATGCAAAGTCAGAAGTACAGATACAATTACAGCACTACACAACTGCTTCATCTTGTCACTCGCATAAACGACAAATGTAATAAAATATGCCTCGCTGTCAAATAGCTCACATTATTGGAATCCTCAAGAGCCAATTTAGCTGCTGCAAAGGAGTCCATTTCGCTGGATTTTATGTCGAGCTCAGACCTCAAGTTCTCCTCTAATCTTCTTTTTGCACTCTCCACATTCTGAAAAAATTCCCATTCATTACTAATTAAAATTATAAAGGATCATGTATTTTTTTAGCATATTAAAGTAAACAAATTCAATTCAACCTTCTATTTTATTGATTAAAAAATTCTAATTATTTTGAAACATTGCTGCTTATGTTAATCATATTACCAGCATTTCTACAGTTCTATTTATTCACTGAATGCAATGAGTTGATTTTTGTAAGCAATGCAAAGCATAATCCTTACCTCAATTTGTGACTTTAGTTGTGAAACCGTTTCTTCCAGTTCTTCGCACATATGTTCCTTGTCGCTAACTTTTTTCAAGAAATCTGTTTCCATTTCAAACTTTTCTTTCCTCAAATCCTGAAAAATTATAAAAATAAACAAATTCACACCGGACTTCAGAATAGTTTATATTTTCTAAATTACTATGAGTAATCATTTTCATTTATGATTTAAAAATTAATTAACCTCTACAATTGTTCCCATTTCAGTTTGGCCTTCTACAACCTTCTTCAACTCAATAAGCTCTTTGTCAACAGCTCCTTTCTACAAAAATTCCATACGTATAAAATTATATAAAATTGTACGAGGTAATATGGATTCATACAAACTTGAATAAAATCAATTAAAAATTTAAAAAAATTAAAATTAAATTAATTTCATAAAATTATAACTAAAACATAATAAATGTGTTTATTAATTAAATTCCGTACTTTTCTAAGTAGATCAATATGTTCTTCTCTTATATTGGAATAAAGACCCTTCATTTTGTTAAATTTTTCTTCATTGGCTTTAACATTTTCTGCAAAAAATTTATTGTGTTCAGTGTTACGACTGGAATAGGCAATAAATCGCTTGAGATAAATTCGGGTTTTGGACACTTACTCTCAGCTGTATCAAGACGAATTGCTTGTTCTTCACTTCCTTTACACTCGTGCTTCATTAATTCAGAAATGGTTTCTTCTCGTTCCGCCAATAATGCCGTCTACATTATTTAAACATTAGCTACATCAATTACTGCATATGCACACAGTCGTTTTTCCGATGCATCTCTATATAATAAAATTATTTATTCCTATGTCGCAGGTATCTATGTATCTATCTATGCCATGGACAATTCGGCATTTTGTTGCAATGCACATGCGCGTATACAATACATGTTTCATAAAACAAGGAAGTCCAACATGGGTTAACATTAGCTTATTTCGAAATTAGACAATATAATATACATAATCATTTTGAAATTCAGCAATGGTACAGGGTGCCTATATTATTATAACATCAAAACAAAAATAGAAATTTACATAAGTTGATTATTTTGTGATGCAAATGATTGGCGAAAGGGAACATTTCGTAATGATCGTAATGTTTAGTAAAATCCTTTTTATCAGGAATTTGGAACTGCTGTTAATTTTTCCAACCACTGTAGAAACTAAAACTATATTTAAATTATTGTATTTGCAAATTTAATATAATAACCTAAGGGAAATACCGATGATTTTTTCGGAATTGTTTCTATTACTGTGATTGTCCTTAGCTGGGTTCACTATATATCTAAATAAAAATGTTTATTCCTATGTCACAAGTAAATATGTCTGCCATGGTAAATGATACTTTTTATTTCAATGCACATGCGCGTATATACAATGCATATTTCATAAAACAAGGTAGTCCAATATGAATGAACATTAATTAGCTTCTTTCGAAAATTTAACATCATTAATAAGCCAGCCTAATCATTTTGAAATTCATCATTAGTACTGGGGGCCTAGTTAAAAATAAAAGGCTTTAAGAGTTAGTCGAGGTCGCAACGGAGGAAAATATTCAAAAGGATAGTTAAGTTTTTCTCCCTTACCTTTTGTGCAAGTTCAGCTGTTAACTCTTTGATTTCGAATTGAAGCTGGTGAATTTTATTTTTGGCTTCCATGCGTAATCTGTTGAGTTCTAAATTCAGTCTTTCTATATCGTCTTCCAATTCCTTTATCCGTCGATCTCTGTTAAAAAATGAATATTATTATATTTTCATATAATTTAATTGAAAAATATTTCTGTTCCAGATTATCGAACGATATATTGGTAAAGTATTATAAAACTTTACTTTTCTCTGGTCATGGCCATAAGTACAGGATCGGGTGAGCTTGATCCGTTAGATTCTTGAAGATCGACCAGATCAGAGAGAGTGTCGCTGTGAGCATCACTTTGGGCATCTGTTACATCTCTTTCTGAATTGTAAACGGTAACTTTCCGTGTCTCATAATTATCCAAATCAGACTGCATTAGGAAATTTGGAGGATTCTAGATAAACCAAATGTAGTAATTAGCAAAATTCTCAGCTGCCTAGAGTTTGAAAGCTAATTAGTCAAATTACTTTCGGTAAATGCTGAATTTCAATAAGATTTCTGAAATATTGAAGACTCATGGTTTTTTCGTAAAATTTTTGCAGTCCACGAAAAACTTTTTCGAAACGTTGTCTGTGACCCAGTAACAAGTCTTGTGACAATTCTATAACACAAATTTGTCATTAATATTTGTCAATTTCATAGTAGTTGCAATTTGCAATTCAAAATGTTAAGGAGACGTACTGCTGTGAAGTATGAACAAAATTTTGGTAGTGTAATCGTAAAGAAGCATAGAATCTTGTATGCAAGAAATCAATGGCTTCAATCGACATTGGCCAGAATTAGTCATAGAGTTGCATCTTGCAGAGTCCATTGTTTTAAAAACTGTAACGACAAAATCATAATTATATACTATGCTCCTATTAAATGTAGGAAAGCAACACACCTAAATAGTACTATATAGGTACTTACTTTCACTTTGCAGTTCTAGTATGGCATCAAGGTAGTCAAACATTTCGACGGACAGCTGAAAACTAAAATTATAGCATGTAAAATTAACTGCGAGCGTAAAAACGGTAGTAAAGTGATAAATATATGTAAAAACAGAACATACAAAGCGTCATCACTATCAGCAGCACTTTGGCGTAGTTCTTGATCATTCATTTCTAAATTTCCTGGAATCCTATTGTTACGAGCGTGGAAGTTGAGTTTTATGTGTAGAAGGTTGCAGTAAAGTTTAACCAGACCACCATATCCAACTTTTAAATGTCCCTGTAGATTAGTATATATGATACATTACATGAATTAATTGCAAGTATTGCAATTTAGGCAGTACATGCAGTACAGTAGGATATCTTATTATTACCCAAAAGCGTCCGTAGTCGTGTAATTGAGATTTGAACCGTAGCGAATCTCGGAGAACATTATCATGTCCCTCTCGCAATATCTTGTGCAGAACATGACAGAATTTCCAACACACTATCCCATTTTCCTTGAGAGGAAGTCGGAGAACACATTCCCAAAATGTGGAAGCTCCTCTTTCCTGATATGTACCAATTATGGCACCTGAGGGAAAACAACAACTTTATCATTTAATTCCTTCCTACTACCTTATACATTAAAAGCTAATTAAATATGCACAAATACTATAAACTATTTTATTCATTAATTCATACTTAATTGCTACATTTATAATTGTTTGGTTGTTTCAAAAATCCAAACAATCTTTATTACTTAAAACATGGAACTATTTAGGACGGCTTATAGTATTTGTTCCATTTCAGAAATATCCAGGAATGGCTTATAGTCAGACAATACTTTACGATACATTTACCTTCTGAATTGCCTATCATAAAGTATGCTATTAATGCTGACCAAGAAACTCTTAAAATAAATTGCGGGCCAATACTAAATCGAGACTCGTAAAACTAGATGGTTTAACATTGCGTTGAAAATTCTACTGGTTTGGAGTCGAATGACACATTTGGACATGGAATATTATTAATACTGTAGATATATTTACAGTATTAATACATTTAGTGAAGTTGTAGTTCTGAAGTTAACTTAGTTAATAATTGTACAGTTATTTGTACCAACATTTAATGTCATTATTGGGTTCAGTAAGGTATGCCTAAATTATTTGATGTCTAAGTAAACTTTGTTAAGAAGTGTCCTGACAATTGACGGTGGTACCTCAGTTTAATGCCCTTGAGAGTCGAGATGAGACGAGAGAGGCAGAGCCAGAACATTGCATTGCAAAAACTTTTAAAATATTCATCCACCCAAGTAAAATCACCACGCAAAATACAGTTAATAAAACAATAGCACAGTACATAACTTGGTATTGTGCTCAAGGGAATTTTCTTTAAAGCCTGACACCATAAAGCATGGAGGCGTATAGGTGTTTGCTTTGCTTGGCAAACTTTGTCTTCTAGTTTCCTCTCTTCCCATCCAATTTAAACTTTAGACTAACACAATGCAAACTGCATCACATACAATACCACAAGGGTGTATAATAAGCTTCCGTTCAGGTATTTTACCATTCACTTAAGCTGGCTCTAATATATTTCTGTTTCTCCAAACATCTTAACCGCAGCAAACAAAAACATCAGCAATGCCATGATGATATATTGGCTGGATGTAAGGCTTTTAAAATATGTATGAATTCCAACTACTTTTTCCTTCTGCCTAAGCCTTACCAACTACAATCCATAAGGAAGAATTGCTTTCGCATCTCTTGTGAAATCAACAAGGTCAATAAACAATTGCTATGAAAAAACATCGGTTTTGCAACCAATGCTGTATCTTCAAAAAAACTATTTTCCATTTTGTTGATCATCTACAGATGGTTAAAGCCTACGGTAAGTAATATTAAAGGTGATAGTCAACTAAGTTGATAACTCTCTCGGATTGTGGTCTGAATATACAAAGATGGAAGACCTCAAACGTTCATATTGCAATATTTAACACTATTTCATATTCAAGTACGAATTGAAATAGTCATGGATGTTCAAAATTGATAAATATTTATTTTAACGCTATTTACTGTTGCCCTACTTAATAAATCTAAAATAAGCAAATGATTATGAAATATATCTTACTTCGAACATGTTTTTCCTTCACAGCCGTCTCTTGGTTGTTGATCGCTTTCGAAAGACATGTTGCCTGTAAACATCAAAAAATTCACATTCAATATATTGTAAAAAGTAATTTACATGACAATAACTAAAAACGTTGACTATTATTCGAAAATCAGGAACAAGAGTCTCTTTAAACGAGTAGACACTTTTCTATGACACTTTTAAAAAAACCATCTCACTAAATATATAAATATAAATAAATACTAAGACTAGTAAATGACATAAGAATCACTATATCATCGGAGTAAACCAATTAATTTAGATTTATTTTAATTATAAATGATATTTTCTCAAGATTGACCAAGTAAAATATTTCCAATGTTAAGTACAAAGAAATTACAAATTTTGCATGGGAAATGGCACACCTTTTAAAACTATATTTCCTTTCATATTAATTCAGTAATAACTTTGTTCAACTATATTTAAAGCGTATAAGCAATTGCTACAGATAGTTACAGAGAACAGAAATTGACATATGTCATACCATATCAATAGGGGGCACATCCTCTCTCTTGGTATATCCATAATAACCTGATACAGGTCTTACACTCATTTTGTAATGATTGCAACGGTGTTACAGCAATATTACGAATAAGTTGGGAAGAGGAACAAATGATCTTGGCGAGTGATAAAATGTTATATATTATGTGATAAAACTACAACAGGAAAAAATAACACGCAAGCGCTACAATTTTCTCCTTTAATTTCCTATATTATAGATGTGTTTGAAGTATCTATAAAGAGTCGGTAAATGTTATCAGTAAATGATATATAAGTTTGGTAATATAATTATACACTCAATTTGTTTCATAGTGGTGGAACCAAAGGCACATTATGATGAAGTTTTGCAAGCTAGCAATTTAGCTAGAATCCCATTTGTTCTTCTAAGTACTGTTTCAGATGTAATCTGTACCTTAACAACGCACGTTATACTACATTAAGAAGAGGAGATTGAAGCGTGAAAAATACTTTCACTTGTGTGCAAATTATATTTACCAGATCACTGCTAAATAAGTTATGTATCTACAAATAGGGGCTTTAGGTGATTCACGTAACACTTCTTGGTACGACTGTAAGTTGCTAAAACTAATAAACCTTCCTTCTTTATTTGGTACAACAAATATTAGGAATTAGGAACAAACGAAGGAGAAACTGTTAGCACTTGGCTAGTAAAAGCGATTGGCTCAAGGTACGAGATATGTAATGAAGAGAGTTACATTGAAACTAAACTCATTTAGACACACTGGAATATTGTTGGTCATGTCATATCAGTATTCCTGGCTGATAGCAAAAGCCTGATTGTGGCTCTAGAACGTCACACTCTTCGCAATTCTATCATGTCCTGTTTTTCAGGACGACAAAAGATAATTTAATGAAAGTTATAATGGCCTTATCGAATCAATAAACAATTGATTTAACATTCATCAACCTGTTTCTAAAAGTATTATAATATGCTTGTAAATAAAACCTATCTGTATCTATAATGAACAGATAAACATGAACTACGTTGAACACTCAAATTAAATATAATACACGTTCACAATGCCATTGCTAACATATATATAGAATATAGATAAAAGTCAGCACATTATTATAATGCCTGTTTGTAACTAATTTATAAAACACGACGAACGTCAATGTCAATGCACCATAAATAGTTGGCTTACCTATGCTATGCGATGATGGGAAATTAATTAAATAAATATTAAGTATTAGCTTCTAATATTTACAACACAACATTTTTAAATTTGGTATTTAGCGGAATTTCTGAGCAACTATGGTACTGATTATTTACCAATACGCAATTCATGTAAATTATTCTTTTAGATGCAATTTATCATGCTTAAATATGTTTTTGAGTCTAAACAAGGTCTCATTTTAGTCTAAACCATGGCACATGGACTATTATATACAAGAATAAATCATTGACACACCTGAGCACTTTGTTAAGTAAACAGAAATTTCATTTCGTAAATATTAATATATATATTTGCATAACAATTTATAGTAGCGATATATTTTATCTATATAATTGCTTATACAATATTCCAAAATCGAAATAAATTCAGCAATTGGCAAGAAATTCGTGTTTAGAGTTGCACCTGTTAACTTTGCATTCCGTAGCAATGAAAAGCCATATTGAATGCTTAATATCCTCTGAATTCCAGAGCACATGATCATAAGCGTACTATACAATGGTAATAAAGTGAATTGCAAGGGAAGCATATAATTATGGCCATTTATTGACATGTTTACCATATGAATGGAAATATCCCTATCCATTAATCTTCCGTTCTTTGGCAGTTTGGTTAGGATGAAGCAAGAGTGGTTGCTTTTTTGTAAGATATCTTTTATCTGAATAGATACTTGTAATTTGTTCACAATGTGATGCCAAAGTATTGATTACAATAGAAGGGTAACTGACTGAATTGAGGAAACTAGGAAACTTTCTTTTCTTCATTTCAACTAATTTCACGGTTTAGATTATTTTTCCTAAGAAATGTTGATGCCATTTTAAAATATTCTCGGGAGATACAAGTACGAAAGTACGATACTTGTTATTATATGATTTTACATCACAGGTACAGCTTATCTAAGTCTAAAGTAATTGTATACTGTGGATACTATTGCAGAAACATATTAACAAAATGCACCTTCTTTAAAAGCCAAAGATGTCAATGGTCTTATTTAATTTACACTTGAGAGGTCAATGATACGCCTATGAATATAATACTCAACTATGATTCCATTGTTTTGCTGATCAAATATAATTGATTCTTATCGTCCATCGATCCGTCCTATTCCATACTTGGGTACTTCATCATTTAGATGTTATGTCCCATTATGCTTATACTACTGTTAAAATGTATCTCTATATAGTAATTGTTTCATTTTCCAATCTATTACATTTAGACAATTTAAAAATTGTACATGCAATTTGCGCAGCTAAAACTTGTATTTTCACATGAGCATCAAGTTCTAAAGTTTCAACTGATGGTACTTAATAGTAGCAGACAATGTATCTATATGATGCACAGAATATAAAAATAAATGTGTAAATGAGCTATAAAGCAGTACCTACTTTTAGATTTACATTTAGTGTACTTATAACGAAGCCACATATTGTAACAAGCGGTGGCTTATTTTTAGTTTCTTTAGCACAAAGGCTGCGACTCTGCCTATGTACGTGGTGGACAAAATATTTAATGCACATTTATTATGTAATTACCCACTAAATCTTTATTGCTTTTGGCATATTGAATGTAAAAACCATATTATACTACTCTATACTTCAGTTATAGTGGATTAAATATCCCTAAATTAATATCAGTTCAGATTAATATGATATTGAAAAGGTCATTATCAGGTTGTTCTACCATATTACAGGACAACACTGGATAAACTAGCAATCAACTTCAATTTAGTTACATGACGTCTTCAACAAAATGTCCTAAGTTGGTCAAAATGTAAAAAATAAATTACTAAGCAAAAACATATTGTGTAAAAAAAGTTGAGAGTTTAGTTTATTTGGTATAAGAGCCATTTTGAAGTGAAATATTATTATTCTTCATGATGGAAAGAAAAATAAGGCACAATTACTCAATTAAAACCGCACAGATAACGATCGATATATTAAGGTTGAAACATATGAAGTCATGCATGACTTTTATATAACTCGTTTCGTATTAAGAAAGTAATAATGACATTTTCAATAATGGTAACCGCTAAGTAAGGTAAGTTTACTCTAACAATTGGATAGAGTAACCCGATTATGAAATAGTAAAGAAATATAGTTTGGCGTCAACGAACATTTCTTGTGCATGAATGATTCGAAATTTTTTCATGGCCGTAACTTTTACCGGACAAAAGCAGATAGAGACGCTACAAATGCAAATGCTCAATATGGCAGAACGCAGAAAAGTAAGTATTGAAAGATATATTTAATCCATTTATTGTGCTATACTGATGGTTTAAAGTACAAGAGATACCACAGTTTCTACATGAAATAGTAAATCGACTACAGCTAAGATTGATTAATGTACACAACGAGTTAATGAGTTAAATTAATTAGAATCTGATCTAATCACTGCTCTGTAAGACAGGTAAATAATAAATTTAGCAAAGATGGCTCATTAATTTTGGTTTTTGCGTCTTTTAATAAAGACCTCTAGTGTAAATTAATATTTCATAATTTTTTTGACCCTTACATTCATTTCTAGCGTAGTATAGCCATTACCATAATAATGTAATAATACACTGCTTACTACGCTTAAAATAATTTCCTTGTTTGATAATGGCCATTTAATGTGCGCATCTACTGAGTTGTATTATACTTTTTGTTTGTTCTACAACTAGCTTGTCATAATAATATTTGTACCACAACCGTGACGGATAATGTACGTAGAATATGGAATCATTAATACAAATAAGTGACTCATATACATAATGAATTGTTTATAAGAAAAGTTCAATTTTTGTCCTTTTGGTTACACAAATACTCACTCTAAAAGCCTAGACGCTCAACTCTCATGTATTATAAAACAGGTTTGCGATTTTGAGCCACTTAATTGAAGCATGCTACAATAATCTCAAAGCGTAGTGGCGTAAGTAGTGGTAGGGAACGTGTTTAACGATACATTACATACTTCCAAAAATGAAAACTGCATCTACTACAAGGTAAACGTATATTGATAAGTATACAGATACCTACATTCTGAATTGCACCCGTTTGTGATTCAACCGTCGCAAAACTGGCTGAGATAATCCTAGTTACATACATACCTACATACAAATTAAAAAATATCCAGTGCCAACTAACCTACATTCGTATTTATTGAAGATTCACACTTGAAATGTATCTTCAAACAGACTGATGCAGTAACTAAGCAGCTTTATTGCGACTTCCAACCCTTATCGACAGCCTCACAATCTCTGTATTTATAGCGTTAGGAATTAAAGAAACTAGAAATCATTCAATTGTGAAGACAGGCAGACTACACAGAGCATGATAACCGATCGTCCTCACGTTATCATGTAAATGTCTGCAATTAATAACTACTCTGCTTTAATATGCAATAGATATAAACTATGCTATGCTTTAGCCAACGCACGCAAAACACCCCATGCTTACATATTTACTTATCAATTTATTATTAGCACATAAATAATGCAAACTAATATAAAATACTTATTAGTCAATCTTGTTTTTACCTCTCGACCATAACTATATACGACTGCATATGCATCTTCAATACCAAAACATGGGTTTAGAGCAATTTTATATAATTTTGCATTTTTGTTTTATGTATGTCACAATTTTAAACTAAGTTACTATTTGCCATATATGCGTTTCGCAATTATTAGACTTAAAAAAAGATAATTTTTACATACCTGTCCTTTCTCGAATATTTCCCTTTCCTGTTCCAAACTGCTTTTCTTGTTTTGAAATCTTGGGAGTTGCAAAGACATTTTAGCAGTGGTTGCAGATGCGATTAAATATTAAATTCACATCAGTAGTTATCGATCACCGAAAACTTGACACGTTAATATGAAGGACAAAATCACTGCAGTTAGTTTCTGTGTTCTCGAACTTGGTCTCTCCTTTCATCTAGCAAAATAAGTAAATGTTATCGAGTGAGAATCATGAGAATTAGTATAGCAATTGACATTTGACACATTTACTCGTGCCACAGTTTTCATGCTATGTAATAAATGTTTCCCTTATGAATCATTTAATAATATAATAAGAAATGGCGTAGGTTTCTTCGGAAATTCCAAATTAGCTCTAGCTGCGTGTGTTCCATGCGTAAAAGAAAAAATCCCACAGAGAGAAAATAGTTTTTTAACTTGAGCAGTATTTACTTCCTTGGAGAGGAAGTCTGTAAAACTGTTGCTATAATATCAGTAGCAAGCCGTGGTAGTAAATGTAATTTTTCTGAGAATGGAGGGTGGGTAGGGAAAGGCAGTAGAGGAAAAGTTATTTTCAAACCCTAAGAAGGATAGACAATGTAAACATACTTCATTATCCGGTTAGGGAGACGACGGCATGGTCTGCGTCTGCTGTGATGACACACGCCAGAGTGCTACATGGTTTTAAGTTTCTAATGGCATACCCAACTGACTACGTGTTTCTGCCTTCATAATGTACAAAGTTGTTTCGTAATGAACCGGAAATGCTTTGTTGCAGTACACATTAACTACTAAAATATTGGTCTTTGGAGGAAATTCATTGGCAACACATTATAGTCAAGAAGTCAAATGGACTATATACTGAAATCGTATGTTATAACCTATACAGTATCATTCAATAAGGTCAATTGCAACCACAAAGTTAAAGCCTTGTAATATGATTCTTGGGCAATTCCAAGAAGGAACAATATCATTTCTGATTTCATGTACAATTTTGTGGTATCTAACCTGTAACGAAGTCACTGTAGTAGTATTAATGCAATAAAAGGAAATCGATATGGTAAACACTTCTGACGCAATACTGCAATTCTGTGCTTCTTCGTAATTTATTTACTTTGGCAAATACTATGTTGATATTTACATTTGATATGCCGACAAATATCTAAATGTCAATTGAATATTTAGTTTAGATATATGCATGATTTATACAAACAATGATCCTGTATTTCAACTACAACTTTACATAACCGTGATATCCCATAAATAAATATTGCTTATATAATGACTAAGTCATGAATAACTCTCTTGATGCAAGAAAATAAACAATATTAAAATTTTTGAGTTGTGAAAACGTGAAAGATGTTTAATTTTACTATTTAAATACGTTCTGAAACGTTTTTTGGCTCCTTTAAAAGGTAATTTAGAGAAATCCGCCTTCACAATTTAAAATTATTTGTCAAAATCGATTTCGAAAGTTATTGCCATTACTATTATGCATTTATGGGCGTACAGGACGGTCTAATGGTGTAAAAACCTGGCTGGCTGTCTGCAATCTTGGGTTCGAATCCTAAGAGCGCCTCAGGTTGTGTGTTAGTTAGTCTGGAATTGGGAGAAGCTATCTTTGCCGTATATTCGTTATTAGCATTGATTTGCCTATCTTGGTGACAATATGACTATCTTTCCTTACCCTGTCTGCAGTGTGCAGATTGCTCTCTTGGTTAGGTGTACACTACGAGTTTACCTAGTGATATACTGGACTGAGGAGCACATGCGAAGGGATGCGGGAGGTTGCGATGACTGTCACACCTAATGTGGTCAGCTCACCTAACCTTGCCACCTAAGCACACATAGGTAGAGTACGGGACTGTGTAGGGCTGTACCACATAATGGTTCAGTACCCCTCACCAAAGTCTCTTCGTGTAAGTCTGTACACTCAGTAAAGTTGTCCGGGAGTCACTGCAAGTAAGCCACCCCAGGCTTGAGCGGTAGCAAAGCTCTACTACTATAGTAGATGCTGTGCTCTCCCCCTAACACACATTATGCATTTATATTGACTAACTGCTTATGTACTTAAAGTTAATGGGTTTGTTTTCCTTCTGCCATTGAAATATTATACGGGCTTAGGGCTATGATTATGACAAATAGTTAAATAAATATAAATGACTGGTAGATCAGATAGTAAATTAGTATTATAGTATAAAACGGTTTCCACAAGACATAATAGTATAGTTGGTAAGTTGTTTTTATATTTAGGTTTTAACTTTAAAAGTCTTGGCTGTATAATTAGTAATAGGTAGATGAAAAACTTAAATGGTCGAACTGCACTCCAAATAAAACCGGATAAGAAGTAAAATTATTGGAGATAAGGAATTGATTTTAAACGTATGACATTAGAGGAGAGATAGAGTATGCATTAGTTGTTAGTAATATCGAGTTTGTGAGTATTTAGGAGTAGGAGGATTTTGTACCCCACCCAAAAATCAGACTGGCCACGCAAATAAAATGCTTTTAACATTTCACAATGGGAAATTGTTATTCTACTCAATTCACAGAGCAGTAGAGTATACAATTAGTCTTCAATTACTGTATTGTACAGTTTATATGAATGTCAACAGCCTTAAACGTTGGCCAGCTAAAAAAACAATTTTCTTTACCAGTAATTATGTGGTTCATATTTAGACCTACCTGACTTTAATACTGTAATACGAGAACGGGTCTTGAATTTATTTTTTGTATAAAAGCTACCACTAAAATTACTGACTTTATATTTTTCATCATCCTTTATACTTTATATTTATACGCTCAAGGGAACATAAACAAAATGTGTAACTATATAAATGCTATTGTAATAGGAAGAATATGTAACATGACATGACATGCAAAGAGGGGAAAATAATTTTATTTTTGATGTTGAAACCAACTTCTGTACAAAGGATATTACCTTGGAATTAATCAGTAAAACCAAAATATCAATTTTACAAAATGCTTAATTTATTTATCAATCACTAAATGATAATTCAAATAGTAGCTGAAAACTAATTAAAATTAAATAGTATGAGGTAAAAGGATTTAGAAGTAATTACTAAATAAATCAATATATACAGAAGAAGGAAATATAAATATAATTATGCTAGTACCTCTTATGTAGTGTGGTAACTGGTAAGCGTATTAAATTCAGTAATCAATACAATATTGGTAAAACAATGTTTAAGAAGATTGTGTGGATTAAGATTGGACTTATTTATGGTTTGTAAAATAGTAAATGTAATATTAAAAAATCGCTTCGTTGTGGTATATTCAGTTTGAAGGAAGTTGATTGATTGTCAATATTTTATGTCATTTTCTTATCACTCACTAGCACCACCGGCTTGATACTCAATTGGTAAACAAATATATTAATCAGTTAACATAGGATGAATCACTTTAATTGAGCACAGAAACACACCTCGCTTAAAATTGGATATTCTAAATGTTATATTTGACAGATGCTTTTCTAACGTTGCGATTTGACGAATATAAAAACTCACTTTAAAATAATAACAAACTCTGTATTTGCATTGTGAATTGATGGCTTAAATAAATTGACCCTTTTCTACTATTAAATGACAGTTACTTCCTTTGAGTGCAGTTTTCAACTGCAAATGCATTCCAAGCGCACTCAATGCCGCTGCGCTCTTCTTTCTCCGTCAAATCCCAAACCACTACTGTCCTTACTCTTCCTGCATTAGATTTATTCAACACATAGAGATACGCAACCAAATTGCACCAAACTACATTTTCTTGTGTGCATGTACAGAATACTGGGAATATACTACAAAGCATATACTAATCTCTTTGTATTCTACCGTAGGATGGGGATTCATTGAGTTAAACTCTATCCGCCTCCTTAAGAAGTCCCTGCCTATGCATTCATATGGTAGGAGTACATTACACAGGTGACTCTTAACTATATTAAATGCAGTGTACTATTCATTACAATAAAAATTGAAAGCATTACTAGATTTCAAAAATTATTTTATCTTTGAAAAGGAATTTTCAAAATAATTTTCTTTATATTAATTTCGTACATTTATGTAACATGTTTTATATAATACTTGACCTTTAAAGAAATTAAAACAAGGATATATTTTAGCAATTAAAATATTCAGACGATTGTATTATACAGGTCTTTAGAACCTTCTACAGGAAATAGTTGTTTTTTTGGTTGCACAATTGTATCATACGATATCAAGGTAGGTATGGCACAAGTTCATCCTCACCTCCTCACACGGTACTGACTGCTACATTATACGGAGCTACCCGTTCATGATATATTTTTATGATTCTCACGTTATATAAGTCGACTCTGGTTAATATAACAGATCCCAGAATGGAAAAGTTACATATTATGAGATAATGAGAACGACAAAGTTTACAATATTCATGACTTTTTACATAGAATGGACTTATTTCTAGATACCTATCTGTACGTCACTATCTCACCGTGTCTGTCTGTCTAATATACACAAAAGTACCTAATCACTTACGATACTACGTACTGCGAGATATATTCATACAATACCTACAAGTGCATTAGAATTCCCATACCAATATATACCGCTTGCATACCTTACCTAGTAGGGCAAAAGTTTTTTTTATTTGCACCTACAAAAAGTAAACCACCTAGTAAACTAAACTAGGTACAAAAGTACCTACTTGAATGTCGTTGTTGTAGTCTGAGTCAATATTCAATCCTATTCTTCGTCTAATACTACTTGGTATAGATCTTTTTAGTGCCATGCAATTTCTGCAAGTAAGTAAAATATGCCACACCACAGATTACATAAAATGTTTTAGCTACATTACAGACAATACAATACAAACCTATATACTTTAATGAAAACGAAACAAATGCTACGTTGCTTCAAATCTCAATAGAAACCCATGAAAATGAGAGAAGTAACATTGAATTCCCCAGTACCCCATTGCCCCATTACCAGAGTTAAGCCATTTAGCTTACAATTGGCAATAAATCGAAATAGGATTTTATTTGCAAACACTAAACACCACTTTTATTGTGTTACTGGAGACTTTATTTTATATAAAATAGATGTGTCACTAAGCCTTAAAACATAAATTCAAGATTACTGCAACCCCGATGCAACTCACCCCTTTAAAATAGTTAAACCCCTGAACTCCTAAACCATTTACATGTAATAATGTACTTTTCATTGACAAATTCTTCCAATTTACAGTAACTCGATTCCCTTCACCTTCCTAGTTATACGTGACCTCTCCAGAGTTTCGTAACTTTTTTGTGAAAATGGCTCACTGGAAATAAAATATTGAACAGAGTAGCACGGTCTAAACTAATTGATATTAAAAACTATGACAAATACCCATACCACCAATGCCAGGCATTATAAAAGCTAATGTGAGATAATATGACTTAATTAATGCCGTAAGTAGTATGCCTAAAATGTGTTTAACAAGACGCAGCATATTATTCAGAGGAGTTTATCTTCTCTGCATAGTTTTATTATTTCCATCTGTCTGTCTCTCTGTCCGTCAGTCCAGAAATCCCTGTGCGCGATAACTTGCGAAAAGTTTGGGCTAGAGTGCTCAAATTTTCTGGCTATAATCTACAAAACAATAGGAAGGAAATTTTTTTATTCTTTTTAAATAGACAAAATCTATCATACCCTCTGACAGGGGGAAGGGTTCAAAAACTAAATTAAACTAAATTAGAAATGATGCTCTCTTGTTATTTTTATCGTAAAAAGTCGTGTAATGGCTTATTTGATAGAAAAATGGAGACCAATTGAATTGGTCAGTTGCCCCCTAACGGGGCCTAAAACGTACTGTGACGGGCTAAAAGCTAAAAAACGTTATACCCGTTCGTAGAAAGTCGTGTAATAACCCGTTCGAAAGCTGACCGACTCTATAAAATTTCTAAATCGGCCAGAGTTAGAGAGAGATAAAAGGTCTCGGATTTTTACCTCAGATAAGCTTATCTAATATTATATTTCTGTTTGAAATTTATTTATTACGACGCAGAGCTACTTTATAACAATGCCTGATCTGTCTGTCTGTCCGTCCGTTAGTAACGTAACTCAAGAACGGTTTGAAATCATATAATTTGAAAATTGACTAAATCGGACCCCCTATGGGCGGGGTTCTAAAACTAATAATTTGTGTAATTTTCTGCACGTTGTAGAACATCATGAGGTTACTCGCTCAAAAGGTTATTCAGTTATTCGTTAGGTCAAGTCATACAGGGTCAAAGGTTATTGAAAAATACACTGAAAAATGACGTCGTCGCGAAGTCTGATTATCCCCATTACTTTTTTACATGCATTTGACATGGTTTATTATTATCAATTTTCATGGACAAGATCTACTATCTATATCGTTACTTAAAACCACTGACTCCGTATAAGATTTAAACTGAATTTGTTTTCTACCTACGTAACATTTTTTATATTTTAAATCAGGGAAGGTAGCAAACTCCGAGAACAAAAAATTAGTATGTAAAGCACTGAAAAGAAATGATTTGTCACATTACAGATTTTCCAGGAATTGAACCATAATAATCATAAATGATGATGATCATCAATACCTAGCACCTGTCAAGGTATACAGATAATTATAGACTTACTATAAATATTATAATACTTAAACGTTGATGTTTGACGCACAGCCCCGAGTATCTTGGAGTGAGTCAGGCAGTGTCAGTACTCAGTACCTCACTCTTCTTGTCTGCATACTATTAGGCATAATCTTTATTTCTGCCTGGTACTCTACTGAATTGCATTCCAGAGAATGAGTGTTTTATTGCTCAACCGAAGCAAGTAACGTTTATGATGATTTTGATGATCAAACATCGGAAGGCAAATCATCAAAAATCCAAAAAAGCTTAATGAAATTTTGTCTTGCTAAAATGATTTTGGGCAATATTAAGCAAGTAGTAAATATTTTAACACAACTAACTGCTTTTCGATTTAGTTTCATTATTTAATGTACATAACTCAATTAAGGTTCAGTTTTATTCTGCTACAAAAATTAATTTTCTGAATCGAGTTTCATGAATTTATGCTAAAGTGATAAATTATGTTAAAATATGTTTTAAAACATCGAAAAAGTTGTCAAACACTAAAATATTAAAAAATTGTGACCTAGGCTAGGCCCCAAGTTGAAAAGTATTTTTGTAGAACTGCTAAAATGCAAAAAATGTTTATAAATCATGGAAGTGCGCATGCTTGATAGCCAAAAATCACTGGATTCCAAATTCAATGTTTTACATCTGCATTTGCTTGGACTAGAAAAAAGTTTTTAACTATCCGATGCCTGACGATGATGAAGAATAAGTGTTGTAGTAGTCAGGTAGCTAACTTCCTTCCTGCAGAGAAGGCTGTTAGGTTAAAGCATGTTAAAGGCTGTAATTTGACTTGGTCTCACACGAAATATTTGTTAGGTACTCTGTTATAGTATAGTATACGTTAGTTATTTTATAAAGATATTAAGGAACAGTGAGTGATGTAAGCAAGTTTAAGCCAAGGAATAAATAAGGTATAAAATATACACCATGTGTTACTGAAATCAGTTAAGTGCATAATAAGCTGTTGTTCTATGCAATGGAATAGAATTAGCATTAGAGGTCATGCTAGACATGTATGACTTTGACGCAAAGACTGCAAAAACAGAGAGTTAATGTTCATTTACATTGGTTAGACAAAATAAAAGGTGGTTTGAGTTAAGTAAGACTGATGTCTGAAACTGAAACTGAATGAAGACTAACAAGGTGCTTGCTTATACTTCCCTGTTGAGCCAGTTGAACTGCCTAGTCTGCTCATGCTTTTATACCTAACTGCTACTAGCATTTTTCATTTTAATGACATGTTTGGATCTGCTTCTGTTCACTAAAAACGTTAACCGTTTTACTGCAATCCTTTCCGCCATTTGACAGTTCACAATTCAAAGTCTCTTTTTAAAGTGAATGTCAATTGAAAATTATTATGCGAATATTTAGCTAAGCCGGTAACAAGGAGGAAATAACAAATAACTGTGATTGACACACTATTGTGTAAATAGACAGGCTTCCATTCCATCTTTACTAGAATTTCAAATAATTACAAGACATAAAATTACTATTCGGAATTAGCAAACATTCATTCGCATTTGTTTCACAGGGAAGAAGGCATTGAATTCTCAATTTCATCAAATTAAATCATATCCGTATGTAAAATACAGTACAGGACCCAAGTAAAGTACTCGGGGAGTATAATATAGCCCAGTCTTCGTGAAAACGACACGGTATATATATAGAGAGAATAAACTGTTGGCAACAGGCGTATACGCAGGATCGAAGCGGGAGATTTAAAAAAAATTCTGATGGTCTGGTTGTCCTTCGATAATAAAATGCACGCATATTTTGGAACGACATAACTTGTTTCAAATCTGCTTTTTGCATATGGTAGCACATGTATTCAGCCACCATTAGAATCAAGACAAATAGACAGATTCCCGCCCCTTCCTCCCCCCTTCCCCTGCCCGTATCAGCTGGGTTCTGTAGAGAAAGTCCTATAAAATAGTTTGAAATTTTATATGGGACTTTCTTTTGAATTAGTCCCATTCCGGAATCCCATTTCTGTTCCAGATCAAACTGCTGGTAGTCATGAATATCCACCCTTCAGGAGTCAATTAACACCAAGCTAAATAGTGATATCTTGTCGATTTTTTAGATTCCACCAAGATGCCTTGATTGGTCCCATGGCTACGCCTCTCAGGGGCAAGGTGACGACATGCTCCAGAAAACTGGTTTCCCCCAACCAGTTCTTTCCAACTACTTTACCCCCGATTTCGATTCGGAGAACTGGTTGGGGGAAACCAGTTTTCTGGAGCATGTCGTCACTTTGTCCCTGAGGGCGGAGCCCTGGAAACATTCAAATCACTTTGGATTCCACGATAAAATGTTTATTCCAAATAGTGAACTTCAATTCTTCACCATGTGTCAACATGCAGAACTCAATCAATTCCTAGTAGACTGTAAAGCTGGAAAGAATGGAATATGTCATTTAATAATGAGTAGGGATGCATTCGGCAAGTCAGCTGGAAATACAAATTCAATATAGTAACGTGACATAAACAATACCTAAATAGTAATATCTTGTTGATTTTGTAGATTCCACTTACTACGCCATCTAAAATCTAGGGTTACAGTAGGAGAGTCTTTGGTCCAACAGTCTGGGCGGGAGTTAATGGTATTGGTATTAGAGTATTCATACAAGTTTGGAGTCAACATGCAGAACTCAATCAATTCCGCACCAGGTGACTGTAAAGCTGGAAAGAATCGAGTATCACGATTAGGTTTATACCCGATTAATAATTTTTTGGGTTTCAATACAAATTGAATATAGTATTATGATTTAAACAATACCTAAATAATGATTTGTGACAACTGTAGTTAACTTCACTCACCACTGATGAATACACGTGTATTTATAATGGAGTGACGATGGACGACCATTTCCATTATATTTTGACAATTTTTACGATAAAATGTTTCAAACTAATCACAACCCAATCAATTCCGCACCAGGTGACTGTAAAGCTGGAAAGAATCGAGTGTTACGATTAGGATTATACCCGATTAATAATTTTTTGGATTACAATACAAATTGAATGTAGTATTGTGATTTAAACAATACCTAAATAGTGATTTGTGATAATTGCAGTTAACTGCACTCACCACTGATGAATCCCACACGTGTATTTTTAATGAAATGACGATGGACGTATCCATTATATTTTGACAATTTTTAAAATAAATTGTTTCAAACTGATCACAACCCAATCAATTCCGCACCAGGTGACTGTAAAGCTGGAAAGAATCGAGTGTTACGATTAGAATTGTACCCGATTAATAATTTTTTGGATTTCAATACAAATTGAATGTAGTATTGTGATTTAAACAATACCTAAATAGTGATTTGTGATAATTATAGTTAACTGCACTCACCACTGATGAATCCCACACGTGTATTTATAATGAAGTGAAGCCATTTCCATTATATTTTGACAATTTTCACGTTAAAATGTTTCAAACTCTTATATTTTGACAATTTTTACGATAAAATGTTTCAAACTGTATTTAACTAATCACAATGGACAAAAATCCTCTTCTTTAGCCAATTTTCACTTTTGGGTTACAATGCAGTGACAATATTGTTGCAATGAAACGAAAATTGTATTCAACTAATCGTTGCACTAAAGAGAAGCTATTTTATATTGCATTTGTCTCCCGCAGTTTCAGAGCATGTTAATACCAGCGCGGTGTGTAGTCAGTCCTCTATGCTACTACGCCGTCTGTCTCACCTGCCGTACTATTACTGTCTGCCTCACCTTCTGTATTTATATAATTTCCACAAACCAGGGGATGCATCAAATTTGAATTCTAATGATAACTAGTTGCTCCTGAATACATTTGCTACCATATGCAAAAATCAGATTTGAAATAAGTTATGCCACTGCAAAAATATAGTTGCTCCTTTTTAATAGTGGACGACCAGACGACCAGACACCCAGACGATCGGACAGAGTGACGGCGACAAATTCATAAGGATACTAAGCAAAGCTTCGATCCTAATAACTAGAAGGGAGTTGCAACCATTGCAGCCAATCAAGTTAAAAAAGCTCAAAAAGTAGTGCACTACCCTAAATCCAAACAAAATGTGGCCACCGACAATACTTTCTTAGTCAAGTAGTGTCGCCACCAAAAAAATATTTTAAGTCTTTCATTGCCATCACGCCCCACTTTCTCAAATCCAATCGCATGAGTTAAGTATCATGATCATAAACTAACGACTGGAAACATAAAAGAACAAGCACAATAAATTTCAAATATCAATCGTTAAAATTTTTCATTTTTATTTATTTACTATGATACGGATACAACAATTTTCACATTGACGAAATGTATCTAATTATTTATTTGAATAATATTTACGTATATTAATTTCTCAACACATGGTACAGGCTGCATCACTTGTAACATGATGTTATTTATCGCTTTTGGAAAGTGTCTTAGCATTATTGAGGGTTTGTCAGATAAGTTTTATTCCACCCGTGATGCAAGTATTGCTCGATTTCGAAATATGTGTTGTATTATTTATAAATTGTTATTTCTTTAAAATTAACCAATTATTTAGTTATATGTATATAACATGTGATGTAATTAAGGATATCCACTTAATGTACATAATAATATATTAAATATTTTTATTAATATTTTTATTAGTTAGATTTACTTTACGCTTTTGTAGGTTTAATGAAAAATGTTAATACAAAGCAATGTAACAAAATATACCTCAAAAAAGGTCACCAAACTTAAAACTAAATAGTAACTGCATTTATCGAGTTATTATCATTTATTTAACCCAAACGAACGACGGAGCGACCGATAATATTTGAGTTGGTATTGACATAGTAACTGTATAGGCAATTAGATGCCCAAGATAAATAACATACACCATCGAAATTATTTTTTATTTATTCGTGTTGTCATTTTTGATATACTACAGGTATGATAACCCATTTTACTACAACAAAATCTAATGCGATATTATAATAAATTCAGTATTCCGAAGTTGATTCCTATTAAGCTACGTGTGATGTAATATTCCCGACTGGGAAAAACCCAAGTACATTATAATTTTCAAATGGAGGTTCTTCCTTATTAACAAAATTAATATTGAGGACCATAAGTACAATAAAATAATATTATAATCAGCAGATTTGCTTTTCCCAGCGGGTAAAGTTTTAATTTAGGGGATTCTTCATTTTTAACTCGAGTTTAAAATACCGTGCTGGTATCTAGCTAGTCACAAAACTCAAATCAATTTCATTGATCCTTGGCACAATGTTAGATATTAGACGTACGATACGTAATTTTAATGACTCAGAAAATTGCGAAATACGAAGATAAAATAATAATGTTTTATATAACAATTTTTGACGTATTGGCTTTTGTTCTATGTAAAATTAATTACGGATTTCATGTACTTCTAGTTTCACAATTTTGAAAATATCATTTGATTATTATGGGCCTTTGTCGACTGGTATGAGGATTTTCGAATGTCACTGCATTGAAAATCATAAGTACTATTATGCTACCTAAACATCGACTGCGTAGTTAAGTAGAGGAGACAACCTATTTAAGTATCATTTGGAGTTAATTCTAATTGCATTATTCAATTCAATCTCAAAAAACAGACACTTCAATTATTTACGTACAGGTAAAAATGAAATTGGCTATTGACTGGCTGATAAGTTTATTCTCCCTACTAATTTAAAATTTTAGTGTACGTGGCCACTTTGAGTAGAACACAACGCACAACCGTAGAGTTGTCTCTCACGTATAATATTGTCCTCACTAATTAAACGTATACTAACATTATAGAAAATATGAAAATCAAAAATATGATCCAATGACTGATCCCTGATCCAAAAGATCTTTTCGAGCTGCAAACAATTTGAGATAATTTAACAAACTGAAAATGATCCAAATTCAGGTCAGTAAATAATTTTTAAATTAATAAGTGTATACAGAATAATTAGCTAGAAAGTATATTTTTTACCGATTATACTCTAAGGCCTAACCTAATCTATATTATAATTGTGTTTTGATTTAGTTACACCAAACACGTATAGAATATAGAGAACATTACTTATTACTATCACGGTACAAATATATTAGTAATAGTTCATACACCATAGAACTACAATAATAAAAAAGTTATTTGTGTTCTCATTTTACAATTCAGTAGTTTTAGTTCCTTTAGCTGTATTTATTAAGTACGTTAGAAGAAAGCCAAACTATGCGACTTTAGCTACTAGAAACTAAAAATGAAGCTCTACAACGCTGGAATTCTACAGCAAGAACGATAATACTTCTATAGTATACCATTAACATCAGGGAAAATATAAAAGTGATTATCAATAAAGAAAAGTGCCGATATATTAAATGTTTTGATGCGATTTAGATTATTTACAATATATTGGTTAACAGACTCTTATCGAATAAAATTGGATTTACTTATAGTATTGATATTAATTATTACTCTTGTCCTATTGAGCTAAACGAGTGAAAACAAAATTATTAGTAATCCTTCCACCGAGATTGTTACGTTGCAATTGCGTGGGTGACTTCGTGTAGGTAAATGTCTGGAAACCAACTACATAGTAAATGTCATATCATTCACATACAATTTTTAATTGGTTTAGTTTGAATAGGCTACGTAACGGAAACGTTTTAATCGACTTAATTTGAATCTATAAAAAGTATCGCAACAATACAAAATACGATATCGAAAGAAAACAATACAGGACGTTAATTATACAACTAAATGGCAATTTCTACAATTTGCGTACTAATTGACTGGCAAAAATGAGCATTTATCGCCCAAAAAGGAAAATTGGTATCGTTCTGCATTCGTAATATATAAATAGCTTTTGACCACTAAAACAATCCGATACAAATTCTATATGAGTTCTGCGCTTTTTCGGTGGGATATATTCTTATTAGATAAAGGCTTATACTGCGTTGAAAAGATTTCGTCTACACGAACATTGATTATTATCAGGGTTGATTGGATACAGATTTTAGAGTTCAGCACACTCAAAGGTTACAGTATAAGATGCCTAAATTAAACATCGCAACGTTTGTAAGTCTAAATTAATTGGCATATTTTTATAGATATTTTGCTTCAACTCGTTTAGGTACAACTTACAATCTGTAGCATTCTATTTGCATAATCTCCTTAGTTTACAGAAAAATCTTCCAGTTTTAACATTATTATTATCTATAGTTACTATACACCGACGTTTTTTAATATACGAGAAAATGGTTGTCGAAAAAATTACAACTAGAACAGCCTCCGTTATACTTAAATATTTTCACTTAAAAGATCTAATATTGTGTTTAACTTTCGTTTATAATAAGTACAGCATCTCTCTATACGATAGTTTTTAGGTTATAAAAATTCAAACTATTGATGTGCATATAGCACTTATTTAAATGACAAAGGATTAATTCTTTTCGATATTAAATTACTGGTAGCACAATCTCTATTTAAAGATTTTATTAGACTTTCAGCTTTCAAAGGTAAATATTAGTAGGTATGGTATAGTTACTCTATAAGCTCTGGCAAAAATATTTGATTCTATAAAACCATTGTGTATGAAATGATAAATCTACACTATTGCATAAGCAAAATCAAAAAACTGACCCTCGACAACTTCGACTTCTGCACATGGACTAACTGCGCAAATGGAGTCTTCGACGGGTTTGTCTGTAACGCTTTCAACAGGTGCAGGGTCGGTATCACTTGGAACTGAACAGTCGGTCATTGCATTCAAAGGTATTACTCTCTTTTTTCGAATACGTTTAATACCAGTGCAATTTTTGGGCTTTCTTGTCATGGACGTGGTCAATACAATCTGATTGGCCAAATCACTGTGAAACAATTGCCTGAAAGAATCAGGGATGCCTAAACCTCTACTGGTGTAGTTATGTTCCGTGATAGATTTACAACCGACTGACGTTGATGCCTTCTCTGCATTTTCGGATGGATAGGAATCTATTAATTTCGACAAGAGCATAGTCCAAGCTCGAACTATTCGAGACACCGTTGGCTGAGATATATAGAACATATGACCCAACACTTTCTCTGGCAACTTTCTCTTTAGTCGCATGACGGTCATGAAAAGCTCATCAATGCGCGACATCGATCTTCCTTGGTAATACGTTCGACGTTTTGGTTCTTCTGGAGCTGTACATTCTGAATGTCCGCCACTTCCAACATCTAACAAACTTCCACTTGCTTGTGAATCTGTGTCTAGTCTACTGTCCAACGGCTGGATCTGCAAATTTTAAATAGTATTTTTAATTATGTACCGGAAAACAAAATTTTAGAACCATAAAATACTAGTTAATAAAAAAAGTAAAATACATACATTCAAATTTGAAACGCCGGACATCATATCAGTCACTTTCAATTTATCAATATGGGCTTCTAAAGAACGAAAAAAGGCTTCGAAATTCTTATACGAATTAAATCCTGTGTAATATTCAATATCTTTATCGTTATCCTGAAAGCGCTCAACGGTGAAACCCTTCAGCATTTTTTCACGTTTGGCCTTTTTAAATATTTTTGGAAATTTCGGGACATCTACTATTTGTTTAGGTGCTTTTGTACATTTTACACCGGCAGTAGACTTGGATCGGGTTAATCGAGGAGCAGCTGCTGTAGAAAATATACATATTAATTGTAAAATAAACATCACAGAAACTAATATAATTTTATTGTAATTCCTTTAAATAGTGAAATAAAAGAAACATTAAGTCATGTTTATTATCGTTTGGTAGATAATATTTTATTAAATATTTTATTACCGTTTAGATTTGGGGACGTGGCGGTAGGCGATGCCGGCGCAGGAGATGCCAAAGGTAACAAATTCATCCATGGGTTTTCGGCAGGAATATCATCTAAGGTGACGGCAAGATTTCCAGATGTCAAAAGGGACGAATTTAAATCCTGTGCTAGTTTTTCGATTTCTGACACAGTAGGAATCCGTAAATCGACGTCCAGGTGTGACAGTAAATCTTTCGACTCGTTGTCCGTCAAACTGGTTGCATTAATTAGAGCACTCTCTAAAGACGATTCGTATTTGATAAGAGATTCTTGAGCTGATTGCGTCAGGCAATGAGGAACTAAATCAGAGGAAATGTTCAGTGATTCTAGAGCTTCTGGAGTAAGAGATTCGTGTTCTCCGTCCCCACAATTGATACGAACAGCTTGTATGCTTTGAAGTAGCTCCTGCTCAATAGAATTGATAGCATGAACTTGATCAGAGTCTAAAGAAAGTAATGATTCGTCTAACGGAATTGAGACGGTTGTGAAATTTGTAACCGATTGATTGTCACTTCCAGAAATGCATTCAGATAGAGTGGATTCGTTCATGGAGACGGTAAAATTATTCGATAATTCCTGAATATCAGCAGCTGGGATTGCTAGAAGGGTGGAAAGGCTGATTTCCGCTAAGGCTTCTCCAACTCCATCAATATTTGTGTCGTCAAGAGAACTGTCCTCGTTCTTCTTTTTCCCCTTTGCGGGTCTTGCGAAGGCAGTGCGGTTCCATTTCCGCCTTTTTCTCTTCTTGTCTTGTTTCAACCCTTTTTTGTCGTCGTTAACATACTGAAATTCTTCTATAGGATGAGAAGGGTCATTGTCATGAACAGTAAGAATTAGTTGGTCCTCTGTTATGGTTGCAGATTCAATAAGAAGTTCTTTGGAGACAGTTGTCGTTTCTGTTTCTCCCAAAGAACTCGTAGGATTTGGAAGAGTTAGCGTCACCGTATTCCCCAAAATTGTGGCTGTTGTAGACGGATGCAAACATTGGGGCGGAGATGCTTTAGGTTTCAACATTTCTGGACTTGGGCATGTTGGAATAACACTTTGAACTACCAATGGAGAATTCTTACGCGGAAATACTGATGGGACTGCATCTAATTTTTTTTAAATTCACTTAAATCAGCAATTTTGGCATCAATAATAATTCACACAGAATTTATAATGATTTCTTGCATCTGGAATGCGTAATAAGATTATAAAATGTTTGAAATTTAAAACTATACCTGAATTGAGTCGAGCCCGTTTCTTTATATCTAAGGAATAGTCCTTTTTCCGGAAATGTCTAGAGCAAATGCGTGTGTACCCAGGAACCACTTTAAATGAATCAGGCTTTTCTAAATGTGGTCGGATTACATGAACCCACTGTTCACGAATTGGCTCCTTACTAGGGAAGCTGTGATACGAGAGGCCTTTGGCTTCCGCCACCCTCACGTTCATCCCGCAGGATGAAATACAACAACGATGAACCATTGCAAAAGACTCTTATGTACCCCTCTTTAATTCATCTTTCTTATTGCGTCATTATTGCCAATTATTGTCCTTATGTATGGAATACGATCTACATTTTCTGAAAAAAGGAAAAATACATATTAAGTTACATCAATAAAAATATGAACTAAATGTCAAATTTTGGGTCTAGAATAGTTTTCTTACAATGGCCACCTTCAAAGATCTTTTCAGAGCTTCCAGGTTTTTTTTTCTTTTTTTGAAAATAATGCTAGTATTGCTTATTTATTGCTACTTAGATTTTGAAAAAATACAGCTGATGACAAATGCCAGCAGCTAAGATCGTTGTCACTGTGTTTTGGAAATAAATAACAACGATATTTAACCCAATTCAATAAAATGATAAAAATTCGGTCTAGGAATGAATGACAAATCATCCGCTGAAATTACAAATAAATTCATACGCTCAACGTTTATAAAGGGGTATCTGCTCTAAACGAATGCCTAAATCTATATAGAGAAAAAATGCTACAGCTCACTGGACATCTTTTCTGATCACATAACTTAAATAGCTTTCTAGATTCTCTAAATGCAAGCAATTATACCTCTCTAATTATATTATGTGTAAGTATAATTATGTTATATAAGTCGGTACGGTACCAGCAATCAGTAATGTAGCAACCAAGACAGACAGAAGAGTTTCCACAGCGCAGCCAATCAAACAACAAATTTGAAACCTCCGTCATTTTTGATGCTCTCTGAGTCACATGACATCCTTTAACAGCCGTTTATTGCACTGATGAAAATATGGTAAAACCTGGTCCATCTACAAGATGGCTCACACTTCCACAGAAATGGTTAATGCGTAGTTCCTGTTTTCTATTAGCAACCAACCTGCAAGAAGAAACCACAAAATCCCGGACATGACTAATACGTACGAATAGTCTCTTATCTGAGATGCAAACGTTGTTTTATGGAGATGCGTACTGGAAGAATTGCAATGTCATCCAGAGTCATCATTCTTGTCTTGTTTTGTTTAGAGTTGTTTTGGTGACTTTTTAGTGTCCTCTTCAAGCAATATTCTCATTCATCAATTTACCATAGTTGAAATATATTTTCATTCACTTATACGAAAATAATTTGCAGATGAATGAATTTGGAGACTATATTGAATATTTTAGATAGATGTATTACTAATGGATGGCGTTTGAAGAAGTTTCTTAACAGGGGAATTTGACCATAAATGGAAGAAGATACGCTTTAATATTGAAAAATAGCAAACGTTACAGTAACAGTTAGTCTCAATTTGTTTTTTTAATATTATGAAATATTCCCTACAGAAAGGTGTAGGTGTACTTAGCTGAATTATGATCATGAATGTATACTGTTATAGGTATTTTACAGATTTCAGCGAAATGTTGGTGGAGAGAGGAGTATTCAGCTATATTCTTCCGCAATTTTAGTACATTAGACATTTATTACTATTTGCATTAGCGTCTCAATGTGCCCCTCCCTCTGTTAGATTTGATGACACAAGAAAGACCCAATGTAATGTTACTACTTACTACTTGGCTACATACCATGGACGAGAAAATGTTTTTGAAAGCTTTATGACGTAATAAAAATTGAGGTTTATTAAAGTATATACATTTCTAAATCAATGCTATGATCAATGCAATGTACTTATTATATTATGCATGTATAGTATAAGTAGCTAAAATAGTAGATAGTTTTATATTTTATATTCATTTTAGTCGTAAATCGTAAAGACGACCTTTTCAAGAACTTAGGTAGGTAGAAATGTTTACTTCCTAGACTTAATTGAATCATAAGACATATGCATACTGGTTCATGAACAGAGACACTTAAATGGCCAAGTAAATTATATAAATGTAATATTTACGGATGAAAAATATTGCGAGACTTATACTTCTTCAGTTGTAATAATTCTTAGAGCTTCATTCAAAAGGTAATTCGTTAATTAATCCACTATAGCATTTTCTATTTACATAATATTGCTTCATTCCAAGATTATATAAGTCTAGTTATGTAGTGAAAGGAGCGGCTTTTGCTCATGCTCAAATATTGCAAAACGAACTTGTATAAAAGTTGAGTATAAATTGTATCTTGTACGTTAATGTATATGCTTTATTCGGAGCTACGTCTATGCACTTTCTTCATGCATGTAATTATTGAAGAAGGTTCATTATTTTGAGTCAACGAGCAAGATGAGACGATTTCCTCTTTGTGACATCAAAAGACTTGATAGCTTCACGGTTTGTATTTTTGGATAACTCTTGACGCGATGAATTGATCCAATCTGAGAAATGTGTTTTAAGTTCCCCGACAGTAACTTTAAATCTAAAACTCGGATGATATGCACAAAGCTGCAGCAGCTACTTCTTCATCTCATTCATCCCATTAACTTCTTTTTGGCACTCCAATATCACTGATACTGACAGAGGACTCCTTCCCCGACGAAATGTCCACCCTTTTATACATCTTCTTGTTGCCACTGCCTTGCCTTCTATTTGCAAACTCTAATCCAACCTATAGTTGTCATCATCCGACCCTCCTGGCTCTGTGAACACACAACGAATACTATTTTTCAACTTTCTTTCATCCTACTCCATAATATCTTTTCATGTTTATCAAATATATACTACCCATCCTTACCAAACCAACTTCTCCGTTTTAAACAGTTCCATTGTCACTCTTAAAGTACGTCGCAGTTTTGCTCTCAGCTCATTTCTCTTTGTTAGCTTATCGTCTTCTCTCTTTATAGTCTCATTTTTCTCATCACCATCACATTAGTTGAACTAATACCAAAATAACAGTCACGTTATTTAAATTAGAAAAAAACTAAAAAGATATCCACTATCTTTAATCTAAGGATAGGCTTCATTTTCTTTTTTAAATTTATTTCCAGCAATAATTTTACATATTGTCACCTGTTTCTATACTATAATGAAATGTTTCTAGAACAACTCAGTATGTATTAGTATTATAATATAATGTATTTTTGACCAACAAATAAATCTAAAATCGATTGTTGTTATGTAAATTCAATTCATTTCTAAATTTCACTACCAAGTTTTTGTTAATTTTAGTCGTTAAATTCAAATTGTAAGCTGAGTTAATTCGGAGTCATTTCAAAGTAAACTATCACATTATTTCAAGCTATTTTACCATAACAGTCCAAAAACATAGAGAGCATGGCATAAAGTAAATTATTTGTTATGTTGTCCCTTTACTAAACGAAGTACCTGCTCTCAATTTTTGAAATATAAATAAATTTAGAATGCTTATATATGTTTATTATATGCTTATTTATATATGTATTGCTTAATTTTAGATATTACACACTGCAGTGCAAAAGATTTCCCAGGTGAATCTGTTGAGACCTGTAAGTTGAATATTCAAGAAACTTAAAAAAGTAGTTATCCGTAACGAGATCCCTGATTGGCTACAACTAGGAATATATTACAAGAGAGCTAACTATGTAAAGTGACACAATCATTGTGTTGAAGAAGGAGGTGAATGCAGGCAACTAGTGGGATTCCATAATGATAAAGTAAAATAGAACGAAAGTTGTTCGGTTAACTACTTATGTAAGGGCATACATACACGTATGGAATCGGTGTCCACGTGAAACCAGAGGAGTTGTAATTTGTCTTTCATTTTAGAACTGATTCAATTTTTGTGCGGTGATGAACAAGTTGAAAGAGTGCGAACGTTTTATGTGAGATAAAGGTTACATTTTAATGGGACCCCCAGCTAAGATAGAAAATTGTGCTTGAGCTTATTGTTTGGTGAAAAGCCAGTATGCAACCATGAAAGCATATTATGTAACAAGCTACCTGTGATTTTGTCACTGTCACGGCGACTCAATTCATCTATATTTCTGAACTATTTACTAATGGGTACATTTTATTATAACAGTTACAATATCAGTGCACATCTAACCAAAATTGCACATACCTTTCCCCTAAAGATCTGTGAAAGTATATGTAATAGTCACTATTATTTAAAACTTGTCTCTTCACATGTATCTTTCCTCTCTCCGTGTGTGTCTGACGATAAGTAGGCAAAAAGTTTGTTCTGATAGCCAACGGTGTATAGGCTAACAACAATGACTCTACTCCGGCAGTGCCTCAAGCCCGTATCTAGCAATCCATAATAAATACGGGGTGCAACAATGAAACTCTGGAGTACTTACAATTAGATATTACCATTTTATACGCGATACTAGCTATTTATTTGTCTTTTAAGTGGATTCACAGAGACCCTTCAATTGCATCCTGACGAAATCCAGTATTCGTAAACAACAGCCACATAGGCTCAAGGGAAAAATAATTTTAATATGCTACTATGTAATCATCACTATTATAATATTGCTTGTATCCCTATTCAGATTCATCTTCAGATGCTATTAAATTATCCATCTTAAGATGCTAAGGAAACGTACAGCCACTGTCGCATGTCGTCGAAAATGACTTTCCCATAATTCTCAATGCAATGCTTTAAACACAATATTATGCAGCTTTATTACAAAATCTCCAGAGTAAAGAAACTACTTACTTCTATTATGCAGTTGCGTTAGGTAAATATTCAAAGCAGTTTATCTGCTTTGTATAAGGAACATCGCAACATATATCATGATTTAAATCTATAATATAATCTCAGACTTGGAAAAAATTACCTGTCTATGTCTATACGTGTGGTAGGGAGAGCCTAGGGAGCCTGCATATATTACGTAACGCAAAACCCCCTCCCCCATGTGTAACGTAAGTGTTGACTGCAACACATTTGAGTACCTCCTCCTCCCATCAACTGCACACGTAATGTATGCATGTTCCATAAAAGCAAAATGCGCAAGCCCAAATTAATGTTTTCAATAATGTACTCCAACGCATACCTTCATGTGCTAAATTTAGTACATGGAGGTATGCGCTAGGGTACATTATTGAAAACATTAATTCTTCTAAACAACCGAAATGAGTCGTTTCATAATATTATTGCAACATTAAAATAATAATAGAAATTTACATAAGAAGGTTGAATGGTGGTGAGTCGTGATTAAATGGAAATGATTAGCGAAAGGGGACGTTTCGTAATGGTCGTAATGTGCCTTATTAAATAGCATTTCAAAACTTCTAATACAATTTGGTTCCCCTATATCGACAAACTTATTTAACATTCGGGCTGAGCTGGGTTTACTTTTTTACAACCCTCTTGATTCCTTTGGCAGTTGGCACACCTTTTTTTAGAATTACATAACAGTCTGGGTAACTAACTATTTATTCTTTAAAAATATTTATTCGTAAGTTGACTCATCCGGTTTGTACGTTTATCTAAAATCCCACGGGGAATCTAATTTTTTTTTGATTTAGAAAGGGAGCTTTTTGGTGACTTTTTGGGATTTTATTCAAAAATGGAGTGTTTCATTGTTCCCTGTATTCGGCGCTACGATCTACAGTTATTATTTTGGTTTAGGACGAAGCACGAAGTTGGGGCTGCAGCTAATTTTTCCAACCAAAAGTATATTAATTTAAATAAACTTTGTATTTCCAAAGTTAACATAATAACGCAATGGATCTTTTCGAAATTGTTTTTATTACTGTGTTGGGTGGCCTGCTGAATTTCTCTTGAGTGCTAGGTTTGCCCCTTAGCTGGGTTCACTATTTAATATAACTTCAGAGCAATAATACGAATTCACATAAGATGATTATTGGTGATTGAATGGAAATAATTAGCTAAAGAAGACAATTCGTTTTCCAAAATCCCGGAATCATATTTTTCTGATTTTAAAGGGGAACATTCTGGGGTGTTTAATAAAAATAATCTTTTATTATTCCCCATTCGAACCGGAATTATTTTTATTACTGTGATGGGTGGCCTGCTTAATTTCTCTTGAGTGCCAGGTTCGCCCCTTAGCTGGGTTCAACTAGCTCTATATATAATCGCAGACTTTAAAAAATCAACCATCTATGTATGTATGTATGGTAGGGAGAATCTAGGGAACGTGCACACATTACGTAACGCAAAATTCCCTCCCCCATGCATAACGCAACGCTGACTGTAACACTTTTGGGTATCTCTTCTTCCCATCAACTGCACACGTAACATATGCACGTTCCTTAAAAGCAAAATACGCATGCGCATGCATGCCTACTTCCTCTTAACCACTGAAATGAGTCGTTTCAAAATATTATAGCATCAAAACATAATAGAAATTTACATAAGATGATTATTGGTGATTGAATGGAGATGATTAGCGAAATGGGACATTTCGAAACATTAGGCATATTAATTAGCATTTCAAAACTACTAGCAAAACTCCAAACTGGTTCTGCTATATATATATGGACAAATTTATTTGCCATTTTTTAATAGAGCTGGTAGTTAATAACGAGTAAAAAACTAAATAAAAATGTCTCAAAGGGAATGAGTGAGGTGGGAAAACTAAAGTATATACAATTAAGGATTAGCCTAGCATACAAATTTGGCTTTGGATTATATGCTTTGGGTCCGTTTTTTCTAATTGCATATAAAGGTATTGGTCATGTTAAATATTCTTACTCCGCAGCGAATTTACTAACAGAAATACGCTAAGTGTGGGATTAAAGTAAGCTGAGCTGAGAGTAAAGAAGGGGAAGGGAAATGAACGAAGTAATATTTAATTGCAATTTATATGACGTCAGCAACACAAGCAATCAAACTCAATTCAACCGGAGTCACATCATAATATATATAGTAATTAGTGTATGACCGTCGTAAAATTGAATTGGATAGATAGTTGGAATTTCTCTCAAGCCTCAAACAAATTCAGAGATACTACGAAAATACTGTCACTGCCACAAATCAGGGTAAACCAGGGTTGCGTTGTCCCGTTATATAGATGTAGACAATGGTTCCAAACGGCAAATGCTAATCCCCTGATTTGCATCAGCAAACCTAACCTTACCTAATCAAGTTAACACAAATAATCGTAACATATAGCGCCCATCCGTACCAAAGATACTCAAATTAGCGGATTAGCGATTGCTGGACATATCGTGGACAAAAGTGGACAAAACTAATTTATTTTTGGACAAGACTAATTTATTTTTGGACAAGACTAATTTCTTTTTGGACAAAACTAATTTCTTTTTGGACAAAACTAATTTCTTTTTGGACAAAACTAATTTCTTTTTGGACAAAACTAATTTCTTTTTGGACAAAACTAATTTCTTTTTGGACAAAACTAATTTCTTTTTGGACAAAACTAATTTCTTTTTGGACAAAACTAGTTAATCATAAATCTACATCTTTTGTGTTTCTGCGTATTCCTCCAGTATAAAAATGGAACTCTTCTTAGCTGTAATTTGTATTGAGAGAACGTAACGTAGAGTTGAATTATAGTTGGGCAAGGAATGGATTGTTCTCTCCAGCATTTTCGCTACTTTCAGAATTTTTATCTATTAAGGATTCCTGAAATTAAAATGTGCCTTGCTTAATGTTTGTTTACATAATGAAAATGAGAATAAAAAGAGACATCAAGTTAAAACGTAAGAACACTCAAACTCATTCTAATTTTACACTTACCAGCGGCAACGCGTTTAAATTGTAAGTACGAGATTGACGAGGTTCATCAGCCAACTCTTTGGCGATCTGCTTCGTTTTCATCCGAAGTTCCAACTTTGCTGATAGCTTTCTATTTTCGATTGGACCTGTCTCCTTGGCTTCCAGTGGTTTTCGTCCTTCTAGAGGAGTATCTTCATTGTCCATGTTCGTAGGGTTTTTTGAGCCATTTTTCAAACCGAGGACATTTGCACTTTTGTTTATAGATGATTTAAAGAGTGAAGATCTGATAAAAGAAAAATAAAATCTTAAATGCCAGATGTTAGTAAGCAATGTACTTTCAGCATAATTATTAGACTATTACCCAACACTTCCGTCTTCTTCAACAATATGAACAGGCGGTGGAGGAATATGTCCAGGAGCTAAATACTGGGACCAGTCAATATGGTTGAACATGGTGTTTTGTTGTGGCTCTTCAGACTCTTGTTCTTACCGTGGCTGGATAGAAGATTGTATATACTTTGAATATTCAGCGTATTCTGCATATTCGCAATATTCCGATAAGTCCGAAGATGTTGATGAAAGGAGGTTGGAAAACTCAGCAGCATTTGCGTTTAACATACTCTCCAATCGGGTACCTCGTCTACCTAAATTGGTAGAAATACCGGAAGGAGGAGCTAAAAAATATAATGAAACAATGTTTGCAAACTATTTATACAGACACAGATATATTAATATTTTGAAAATCCTTCCTTGGGACCATACATGGAGTGCTTCTTTGCGATACAACAGGCGGAGTTGAGAAATATCGTGGCAGTAGAGCGACTTCCATCGTGTTGGGCAAATCATCCGACTTTGGATGGTAAAATCGACATCGATTGCCTTTGCGGCAGAATCCGTTTAGAAAATATCGGCAAGGAAGCATTTTCTTTTCATCTTCGGAGTCAATGTTTGCAGGACTTTTTCTTTCGTTTTCCATCATTAAAGCACTGAAATTCACATTACATGACAATTATTATCCCCAAAAACTCTAAAAATTAAGATTTCCATAAAAATCCTCACCCCCGTTTCGTTTCAGATATCGATAGGCCCCTTATTATTATTTCAGCTTCACAATTCCTCTTTTGTATTAGAAAGACAAAATGTCACAATGTTGCATTACAACAGGCTTAACTTCAACGAAAATTCGAGTCGAACAAATGAACATGGGAACTTTTGGTGGGAACAGTGTATTGAATGGAGCTGCTTGTTTAATGGACTTCTCAGTCTGAGTCACTGTTCCCTCCCACCACAAAAATTTCAATTTTTCTTCAAATTCAGAGCAGTAGAGTAGAGTAAGAATGCGGTAATATTATAAAGGGTAGGAGGCCTATTGTTTTGCAAATGCAAATTGAGCCAGGAATTTTTTGCTTGTATCCAACTTCAGAATTCGAAATCAAATAACGGAAAACTACGGAAATTAAATAGATTTTATAACAATAATAAGCTGATACCGTTTGGCAATTCTAGATCTGCCTTTTATTCACAAAAAGGTTGTAAAATATAGAGCCAAAACCGTAATTCATTTCAATGGTACAAAAATCAATCTATATTGTCTTCGATTATGCATTAGTAGGTATCGTAAAAATTTCGCGCCGTTTCAAGACGGAAGTAGTCGGATGTATTAGTAGGTATCGGTAAATTTTCGCGCCGTTTCACGGCGGAGCTTTTCATAAATGTTATAAAGAAAATATTCTCCACGTTTGCTCTATTCCCTTAATATTATTAGAACCTCTTTGGTTATTCCAATTTCATGCAGTATAGTTGTCTAATTTCTCGTTGACGTAGCCTTACCACTTTTCACTTATTAGGTGTAAAAAAGAGTGGAGGGAACGAATGAAAAATACATTGCTGAATCCAGCGGCAATGATACTGAATAATGATAAATGATAACAAACCTGCTGGGAGTGATTTGCAATATGCACTCCATACCGTATCCGTATACAATCCAATAATGGACTGCTCATCCTTCCCTCTCTGCGACTTCGGAAGTCAGCTCTAAACCAATAGATGGATACTTCTTTTTAGGATAAATCAAGGACAAACGGCTTCGAGCGACGTTAATAACTTTCGAACGGTTTGTGCTAGGCACTTCAAATTTTCAGGGTAGCTTCTTGAGGTAAAATTTAAGATAAAATCAGTAAATGGGCGACATCGGGGGGGAGTTCAAAAATCAAAAATAACTGAAAATCGACTTCAATTTGGTTTTATTCATCCTACACCGTCGTGTAAAAGCTTGTCCGACTGAAAGGATTAGTCCTGTGGAAAATAGAAAAATAAGAGAAGAGAACCTATGGAAGTATTACTCTCCTTTGACGAAGAAAATTAATTTAACAAGTCCCTGCAAATACTAATACTGAAGTAGTATACATGAACAATTAAGTGAAGTATTGTCAACGTCATTTCAAACATAAAAATATGAGTATTATGATAAGATTGGGAACTCCCAAATTATTTTAACATGGTTTTGTATTTTTCTCGGGCCATGGGAAGGGATAAGGTCCCAAATTACAAATTTTCAGAAAAATCAGGAAAAAGAAAATTTGAAAATAAAACGTGTCAAATATCAAGTATTAATTTTAATTTGGAGTTTTCTGAGATACATTCATTCTATAGCCATATTGCATACGCATTAATGTATATATATATTAATATAGTCATAAAATATATCGAAACACATACATTCATAGCATTTTAAGTACTGCTTCAATATTTATTTTGTTATTTTCACCTTGCTTATTGGCGCAACAGTCTCATGTAGTGTTGTTTTGTATTATAGGTTACGATCCGTACTATGTTTACTACTACCAAAGCGGAGCAATTATGATTATTGAAAACTGACTATAAGAATTAGTGGGTTTATGTGTTTAGCGTCTTGTAGATAAATAGCAGTATTAGGGCATTATGAATGCATAATAATAATAAGTACGGAATCGTTTGGCAAAATGACAGGTAAACCAACCGAACAGAGATCGAACTGCTGCCATGGAAGGGTATAACAGGATTATGAGATTTAGGCAAAGAAGCCGCACTAAATATCTTACCTCTTGTCAATCAACTTGGATTTCTCAATCACAAACTGTGAATGCCGACCAAAGCCCCGCTTTATGTCTTACATGACAATACAATGGATTACCATCAAACAGACGTGTTCTCCTTCATTTCCACTCAATGTTACCATTTTATACTACGCACCCGTAACGAAACCATCGTAAAACGAATTACGACAACAAGACTAAGGAAACATGTACTGTACTATTAGCATTAAAAATCTCAATACCGAACCTTTCTTTATGTTAATCAGGAAATAATAGTTTGAACTAATTAATTTTCACCATTATTTTAATACATGCCGCACTAAAGTCACTCATCCCGGTATTGTACAGTAACCAGTTTTTCTTATTCTGGAAAACATTTAATTGAAGCTGTCATTATACCATTATTGATATTATTTTTATAAGATTGTAAATGCTGGTATACTAGTTTATTTTAGGACAACCAAGTTTTGCGGACTTTATCAAATTAATTAATTATTATTAATTAATTAAATCAATGCATGATAATGGCCATAAATTTTCGACTCTAGTTCTCACATCATATAAACGGGAGTCCTATAAATTATAAAGTTAAAATTCACAAAGGGAAACTTATGAATGGATATTGATACAATTTGTGATAACTATGTCAATCGGCCGCAAGAGTATCACTTACACAGCATCACCCAGAAACATATCCTTTGGTCATAAAAGAAAAGCCGAACTTTCTGCAAGAACAAATAGGTAATTACCAAGATGATGTAAATAACGGGCAACAGTGTAAATACGAACCAGAATGTCCATGGATGTAAATGCATCAATGGGAAAATGGATTTGTTGCTCTCTACAAAAAATAACAATTTTTATGAATGAAAAATGAACTTTTGGAGATTGTACTGATTTTACGAATACCTAATACATTAACAGGTACATCCTGTCTGTCTTACCACAATCGGATGATAAAAGAGAATATAATATAGTAAACATTAAAGTACTAATTGAACTAGAAGTGAAACACTTGGGATGGAATGAGTTGGAATTGTTCATTGCAGATAGGTATGATAAGATATTATGGTATTCTAAAGAATAATTATTAGTTCGTATTTGAGAAAGATCTGATATATCTACAACAGCCTGAGAATGGAACATTCAATGCATACTAGTAGAATTTATTTGATGTAGAATCGTAAACAAAAGACAAGTGATGAGAATTTTATCCATGAATACGCAAGCAAATATATTATTGTGTTGGGGGAGTTGGATTGAATGGCCGAAGGGTCATTTCCTTCGACTAATGTTAAAATATGCGTGAATCCGCTGTCCGATTTAGCGGGGTCAACAGGTAGGCAGACATTTGGAGAGCTCTATATAGAATTATACTTTTGCTAATGCCTACATCTACATCACTTAGAACTTGTATCCCATAACTAGTACAATATTATAACTATAGTACCATTCTATGAACAGGGTTAATACTACAAGCATGACAAGGAATTACGAGTATCGACAATGAAAAAGGAAATAACAAAATGTACGTTCATTCGGAATTATTTTCAGTCTGAAATCTGAATGTATACTTTCGTTTGTGTCCGAAACTTCATTGGAATTAGTCTTTTAATGCTTAAACCATTTTTTTGAAATATACAATGGGGAAAAAGGAAAATGTATAGGTAATACTTGAAGAACAGCACAATTGCAGATCTGGAAAACCAACTGAACTTCTCAGTCAGTTCATGAGATATTTCTTTGTATGACAAGAGAAGAATCAGTTTAAGCTTCAGTCAGTCTATTAAAAACTTGAAGAGATCAAGAAAGAAGCTGAGCCTCCTTTTCATCATCCTGCAGCAAAGGAGGAAGCCGTGGTGTGGCGTGGAGATTTAAAGAGACCAGCAGCGGACAAACTATCTCTTCCTCTGTCCTCTCTTGAATGTTCATTCCATATCATTATAAGCCCTCCTCAGGAGACATTATAATAAGCGATATGGATTACTATGAAAGGCCAGTCCACAAGAACACGAGGGGACGTTTCTACTGGCTTTGCCTTCACTCTATAAGATTTTCTTACCAGATAACAAACAGAAGTGCTCTATGAATATAATATTGGAGACAATATTCTGTATTAAAATGTATATTCAATATATTCATACTATTGTCGAAGTATTCGTAATCATTCCGTTATTTTATAAATTTCGAGGACCAAATAACAATGCTGAAGAGCCAAAATGTTTTTTTTATTAAAGACATATACGCCTGTCTCAAGTTATGAAGTTGTGATGTTAAAATATTACACAGGTTGAATATGGAAAGCTTTAATTTTCTGAATTGACTCAGTTTCAATTTACTAAATATTTTGCTAATTGTTTATTTTAACATAATTAATAGCGTACAACAATTTATGGTCAAAGGTGTATTAGAAAGGTTGTTTTGAATATTGTATAGCATAATTAAATTAATTGTCTGTCCTAGATATTACATAACTATTGATTATGCATGAAGTATATGGATAGTATAGTATAAAATTTATAAAACGTGGAGAGAGATGTATTATAGTGACCACGGAACAATCGGGAAAATCTTTAATCTGTATTGACGAAAAGTTTTGGTTTGCTCGTTGAAAGGGCCAAGTATTTAGGTCCGTAAAATTGAAGAAAGCAAATGTAAGACGTATTATTACATAGTATTATGTGAGATAGAGAAGGTATGGGATGATTAGGTGCTTGTTGTAAAGAATAAAATATTTATGTGGAATTAGGTATAGCGTAGATGGGTGAATGTGAAGGCAGAAACTGATAAATGCTCAAAGCCGTATCTTTGAAATGAAAGAGGATTCATAAAAAGACGTGTGATTGGGATTTGAGCGGCTGACGGATGGGCAACAGTAGTCGACAGTCGGACCTTGTTTCACGGTTGCATTTTTTGTGGCCGATTATGTCGAGTTAGGTTCATTCGGTAAATTTAATCCATTTCAAGTATTCACCAAATGTCACGGATGATTTTCCGCCTGCTCTCTTTGCCGTGTGCACAATGGAGTTGTCAGGCTGAGTTAGTTCTATCTCCTTGGCATATCTGTATCTAAGATGTAATGAAGCCATCTTCCTGTCCCTATTGAGAGTACCTTCAATTTAAATGTGCCTTTTAGGATTTATCTGCTCCTTTGCCCAATTCCAACGAAATGCCAAACCATCGAAACACACCAACAAGATAAATAAAAATAGAGAATGTTGTGTATAAGTACTCATCCCTATCTCTTGCACAGATAAACTGCACATACACATCCACACTGTCTATTACCTAACTAGGGACTCATTGAATTGGACTTAAGTACCTACCTACTTAATCTAAATGTGTTTATAAATATGTATCCAGTATGTAGTGAGTGGATGGAGGAAGGTAGAGGTGACTATTGTGATACACGTAGGTAGCTACTCTCTCGGTAATCGCCAGGGAGTAGTGAGTGATAGATTCTATTATGGTAGTTCATTCAATGAATTTCTAGGAGCTAAGCACATTGTGTAACATCACAAGTAGGCTGTGTAATGGACTATGCTCAAATATATTACATTTATACAGATTTCTCTTTAATATTTACTCTATCCAAGCATTTCCCGTCCAGAAGACCCTGGCTCTTCACTTCATTCAGCTCTCCCGGTTTACAAAAGTCTATTGAACTTCAAAGGAGAGAGCACAAGTACTAATAGACAATAAATATCTCATGTGAAATATATATAATGATATAATGTATCTCAATCTACGTAGGTAGAACAAACTCTCAACTAGTAACAACTGTGCAATAATGGCCCACTTCAGTTTATGACTATCACTCTCTTCTCTCTATTTATCTACCCACTTTTCCATGACTCTTTCCATTTCTCCCTAGCCTCTACACAGCACTAAGTATAAATTACCAAACTGATACTACCTACAAAAATACACATTGCCTTATAAAATACTACTAATACTTCTGCAACTACAGATATAAATACACCATTTGGTTATTATTTCAAATGCTTATTAATTTGTGCTATTAAGTAAGTCATTCTAAAATGTCATAAGTCAAAGCTGGACGATTACAGAATGCTAATTACAATTTTTCATAGTTTCATACTATTCATACACAGTAGAGTAAAATACATAAGAGAAAAATCAGATCATCGAAGATACAATTAATTTCTATAGCTGTCGACCATAGTCCCAAAAATTTTCCGAAAAATTGGACACAGATTATTTGATTTTACATTTATGAATTTTTAAATTGTTGTAATCTAGGGCAATCTAGTTGTAATTTTTCTCTGGGGTGTGTAAGGAATGAAAAATAAATCTTAAACAATGTATTGTTACTTTTAGGCAATGATGTTAAATAAAAACATTGTTACATAATTTCATTTGATAGCGAGGCTCAAAAATGGCATAATGAATTGTAAAAATGTTCACATGGTAGCTATTTAGGTACATTAGAATATCACTTCTTGATATGTAACATAACAATAACTTTTGTAGGCATATTACTCAACATGTAAGTAACACATAAAATAGAATTTATACAACTACATATACAAGTGAAGTACCATTTGTCTTGAACTAAATAGAAACTCTTGAGTCAAATAAACACTTGAGTCTTGAGTTGGAACTCAATTCAATGGTACGCTCAATTATGCATGTTCAGGTCCAAAATCTACCTGCCTTGTTATTCATTTTCTGAAAGTAGAACTCTGGTATATAGGAAGAGATGTTATTATCTATTATATACTTAATACAATATACTTAGAATAGGATTCGACATTCGACCCGATGAACAGGCGACATTTCGCTTTCGTTCAGTCTTTTGGAGTGGGTAACTACAACGTGGAGTTTCTACGCTTCATGTTGACCAACTATAAGAGTTTCTTTCACTCATTCAAGCGAGTTAAGAGCTTAACTCAGCTCGGCTCCCAATTTTATTATTACAATACCTAAGGAAAGTGAATACATATCATACATATCTGCAACTGAATCCTACTCATAACAACGTTCGTAATTAGCCCTATGTGTATTTTAGCAGCCATCAGCAACAACTTACCGACTACTCAAAATTCTTTTACTCGAGCATTTTGAGAAACATTTGTATTTCATTGTATACAATTTCAATACAGATAAATGTTGCACAATGTTATTTATCGAATAAAAGCAGCACAAATATTTTACTACAAATAGTGTACTTTACTTCCCATCGCGAAGACTGTGACTCTATAAGTCTACCAGTATTGAATTGCATATTTATTATAGGAAAAAAATGGTTTCACCACTACGCTAAAACAATTTTTAACGAGAACGAGTTAAAATAGTGAATTTACATTTTATACTTGGTGCAAGGGCATACAGGATACTTATTAAATTCAGATTTAAATGCATTTATATTTAAAAAAAGCTAGTAATAATTAGAAAATCACAATTATGTTGAAAAACTTTGAAAAATTTGATCTGCATCAATTTTGAGTATATAGTCGTTTATGTATATTAAGAATCATTTAAATGCCACGCAGTTGTAGGTTATACGTGGTGTATCTAACTTGGTACATATGCACTTGATTATTATTGAAATTGAAGGGCATAAAGATAAAGCCTATTGTGGAATTATTGCTTGTTTTTCTAAAAGTTGGTAAGCAAATGACAATAAAGTGATTATTTTGTTTGCCGATGAGTTTCAACTTTGAGACTGAGTGTAGAACTAATAAGATTGGAAGGATTGAGAGTTTATCAGCTTTTGTTGTTTGAATGTACAGTATAGTAGTAGTACATAGCCACTGGCGAAGAATGTGTGTGTGACTAACTAATCATAAGCTACTTAGGAACAGGAAAAGATTCAAAGAATATTGAGAAAGGATAGCAAAGAAAGGCTTGACATTGTAATAGGTACACAAGTTGTCAAGACTTACAGCAAGTCCCTTTAGTATACCTACAGCGAGTGTATTATATAGTTGAGCATGACATGCTATAGAAAATATATAAATGTCCTATAATAAAGAGGAGTATTAACAATGAGTATAGCTAAGTAGTACGTAGCTGATTTGATCTGTGCGTCTGTACGTGAATATGGTGGCGGAGGATTGATTGTGTAGATGGAGGACGATAAGGTAATCCCATTGCTAATGCCCCATTGAGCAGATCCACTGAAACAGAGATACTTACGCTTTTCTGTCGGAAAAGGTGAATCAATTGTTAAGATCTTGTTTTTGGCCCTGTTGGTGTCAAACATGGCATTCTTGTTTTGTGGACATGAACGAGGAGGGGACAAATTATCAATCTGTCTACCTTATACAACCAGTCTTCTCTATAACTACATATTTCTAACATTGTACAATTCTAAAGCGGGACAAACGGCCCAATTAATATATCTGTCAGCACATTAGGGAGCTATGTTGCTTAACAAATAGACAACTGATGGACCAGAAGCATATACAAAAAATGTATTTAGTGCAGTTTGGCGAGTCAATAATATTTAATCATGTGCAGCCGGGCAGTAGCTTCCATCACATTGTAGTACGTTACAGTTTTATTTCCCTGTAACATCATATTGTGTGGACACATTGATATATACTCTAAGATTTCCTTTCACATTGGAGATAATGAGAATGAGAAATTAGAAAAGACAATACAGCTTTAAAGAGAATAAATGTGTTTTTGGCTGAAAATTCAACTTTAAAATAATTAACCCAAAAAAGAATATTATTCAAATGGCAATTGATTTGCAGGTAAAATAATATTTAATGAAAATGTAGAATTGAGTTTCGGCGTTGTCGTTAGTTTCCTACTGTGCCAAGCAGTGAACTTGTTCAATTTGTGGTGTCCATTGCATCCTGAAATGCTCCTGAGAGTTTGTGATAGGAAAAATGTATAGTATTTGAATTGCTGTAAAAGTTGTCGGTTTATGTAACGGTAAGTGGGACGGTTGGTGCGGGTGAGATGATCTTGGCATGACACTCTTTTATATATTGTGATGTTGGATTTGTTTTTTGTTCTTGGATTGGCTTTCGGTTGAGTTGATCTGATTGTGATGACAGGCAGTCAGCTAGTTGTCTGCGCAAGTATTATTATACGGTAACCAGTGACCAAATAAGTGACTCTGAGAGAGACAAGAGATCACGCCGGGATTTTTGATGAGTATCACTGCGGCTGCTACTGATTTTATGTTGAGCTATTGTTTGCAGGCAAATGTGCAAGTTGTTTGGTTGGTTGAATGATGAGAGGGTAATGGTCGGAGCTCAATATGTTCTAGTTCCGGAACTTTGTAGGGTGCAATGCAATGAAAGGAATAATAATACACTCATGGTCGAAAAAGGAGAGCGAATGATCAACTGCATTTAATTTATAGGATGCTCTGTTAACGGAGTGTTATGCAAGACAAGTCAAAAGATATATCCAGACACGTCATTATTAGTTAGTATATGGCTAGTGGCTACCTACACAGAAAGAGCTATTACCTCCAGAAGAGTAACCATTCATGAGTTCATCTCTGCATGGAAAGCGAAAGCCAAGCCGCGGCTTAGCCTGTTTCCACACAAAACAATCTCTAGTACATTGTGTACATAATAATACACTGTGATGTGTTTCAAGGGAGAAAACAATGTGCTTCTGCAAAATAGAGTAACGTAATCGCAACTATCAATGTGTTACTTACCTTTCAACATTTTAAATTACATAGGAGAACAGATTTTTCATGCATCCGTAATATTCCCTGTCCCTGCCATGCACACCGGGTTAACTAAAGGTTAACCTTTAACTCTGTCTCTTTATACTGCATAACTAATGATAGCGTTCTTTCTTATAATGTATTCCAAAGAGATTTTACCCTACACTACTTCGAGAACCTTTTTGCTTCCCTTGCATTACACAAGAAAGATATTCAACCAAGTATGTGGTGAAAGTCCATTGATTCAAAAGAAAAGATAGAGATAGGAATGACTTCCTTCCTAAGCAACAATAAAGCTCACTGCTGGCATGCTGGTACAGTTCCCATGTATTTGGTATAGTATGATTGTGTAAGAAAGTGTGGATCGAATGTAGAAAAAGGATGGATATAGGGAAGTATTGTAAGTAACAGGTTAGGATATAGAAAGTTTGTTTTGCTGGGGTTATGTCAAGTCGATCAAGTCAACTCTGAGATCCTCCGAGTTAAGTCAAGAATTGAGGATTCCATATTTCCCCCGCAGAGAGTTTCCCAACTGCGGATAGACAATGATGCCAATGGAGAAGTGGTGATCTCTTCACGTCCCGATTGGTTTTTCACTCCGAAATGAACAAGAGGGAGGCGTATCAACTTGAGTCCGACCCAAAGGTTGGAGATCCGCATCCCGTGAGCGCTTGCCCCCTCTGGATCCGGATTCTCTCTGCCTCTGCCTACGGACCAATTCTTTGTTGATACCTTCATCATCATCAAAGGACCCTTCTTCTTCCATCCTTCCTTCCTTCACACACAGATAAGTATACACTCCTACCTATATATACCTACCTACCTATCCCTCTTTGTGCCCTCTTATACACGGAAATTAGTACACAACCTAGGTAAATACAACTCCTGTACAATTCTACCTTTTCTACATCTCCTACCTACTCCTGACTACTACCACATCATCATATACTCTAGATTTACGTGAACAAGCAACCAAAAACCAAATCAAACACTTTTCTTTTTAAGTAGGTAGGTACATTCTATACTTATATCTATATAGCAGAGTAGAAGATAATAATACAGCGTCTATGTATTTGATCTTATAAATTCAGCTACCTACCTATGTATCCATCTGCATCGAAATAAAATGTTGCTAGCCTATAATATCATGTCCTAGTTACATCTTCCCTTGTGCTCATGTATCTGTACTTATGTACACATTCACAATATCGACGTAGCCTCCTAAATAGCGAACACATTGAACAGACTCACCTAAAAAGTCTCTCCAATATTATCATTATACTTGGCTGCCAATGCCGATCAAATGCAATTCAACATGCTGTCCTGGATAAACTGCACTATTTCCCCGCATACACTTCTACTAGTACGTACTTATTAAAGTCGACCACGAAAGCACGCATCGGCTTTACTTTGTCATTTAATGTCGGACTAGCTCTCACACCAGAACTGGTGGAGCTACAGATTAGTAATTATAAAACCAGTCCCTATGCAACTCTTATAGCCAAATATATATTAAATACCATTTTTACCACTGCAGTGTCAAACAAACCCTCTTTTGACTTTCTTTTCTTTTACTCGTGAAATGTAAAGATAGAGTCACCCCTTAACTATGTAGAATAGAAAGAGCAAGTTGAACTCGGGACGGGGCACTGCCGCTTGTTGGGAATAGGAAGGAGGAGAGCGAAGAGGCCAAACGAGCCCAAGTCTTCCTACCTTTCTATGCGTCGTTTGGTTACTGTTGTTGTGTCAATCATTTCGCAGTCGTCTTACGTTGTCCCATCATTCCAATTCCGAATTCCAATCTCACAACATCCTCGTCTCCACTGACTCTTCCCTTCTCCTACCTCACTCCGTGTAACTACATGTTATCTGTCTCAACTGAAAAAACCCTCTCATTGGCATTTCAAAGTGGACGTTATCATTTTGAATTCTTCCCCAGACAAAATTCAATAAGTGAAATATTCCTCGGAATGAATTAACCCTCAAAATTCTAAATTCCAAAACGATTTTCAGAAATTTAAGACAAAATTCGTGAATCCATAATTTGAAAAACTTTTAGTGCAGCGATCAAAGTGTATTTGTTTGAAGACCTTAAAAATGGTGGTGAGATTTAGGGATGTCATTAGCTCCAGGATTCATTCTCCGGTACTTTAGACAAGTTGTAAAAAGTTTGTAGTATTTCCACGCGACTCGATTAGTTTTATTGTAGGATAGTGATTTTGTGGAGCCATTGGGTTGCAAGAACATTGTGAAAGGTGATTGATGTGTCTAACAAGCACAATGAGCAGTGACTCGTCTCGTAATAAAAGTTCTTGACAAATACTCGAATGAATAGGGATAGTGTTGAAACAATGAATGATCGAGTATAGGTACTCTCCTGCCTCTCAATAAATACACAAGCCGCATTATTATGCGGATGTACTTGTACTACTCGAGAGTGTACGTTCTTCGAGTGCCTACCTCCGCCAAATCTCCATACCCACACCACACACACTACAGCAATACAATCAGTTAAAGCTCAAATGATTCTAATTGCATACCAGAAGAGTCCGAACTGGTGCAATTTGAGAGTCTCCACATCAAGCACTAAACCAACTCTTCATCAAATATGGGAAAACACGAGCAATTGTAAGAAAACCCTCGTCTACCTCCTGCACGTGGCCCAAGAAATCAGCTATTTCACTTTCATCCCCCTCGACCAACATCGCCAATAGCCACTTCACATCCAATTCAACTCCGGACATATTTTTCTACACCATTTCAAGTAAGATTTTCCTTCCGTTTCATTCCCGTTTATTTTACTTGCCCTTATACGTAACTTGACTTTACTAAAGTTCATTTCCACCCCCAACTGACTCTGTATTTCAGAAAACACCTACAACAATAGTTTTCCATTCATTCTCAACTATTTTTATTTATATATCTAATTCAAATATTCTATAACAAATTCTCAAACTAGCTAAATTTACGATCAAACGGACAAAAGTTTTATGCCATTATTGTTTGAGATGTAGGTTTGTTTCTGTAAGTAAATATTTCATGAATATTATTTAGGTAAAGATTTTAGTTAATTGTTGTAGGTATCATTTCACATTGAAACATTTTCTGTATACACTTAATAACTCTGGTCATAAATAAATTAAGAGTTGTGTTACGTTTTCTGAATTGAAGTTGTAATTACATTCCCCGAAAAAGGATATGATATTTTGTTTATTTTGATCGCGAAAGTAACTAAATTGTAGTAGATTTTCATTGTAGATAAAAAAGAGACATATTGCACATTATTCGATTATTTTCAATGTTTTTGATCATCAATCAAGATCAAATTATGTCTCGTTAGGACCCCAGAGAGCTTTTTGTCAAATGTCTCAAGTTGGACAAGAGAGAAACAAAAACTAGTTGATACTAACTTTCTCTAACTTTTGATCTTTTATTTTATTAGAGGTACATTAAATAATATTTTATGCAAAAAGTTATGAAAATTTTCATTTAGGGCCATCTTTAAATATTTCTCAGCGCTAGTTTATGTATTTAATGAAGTATCATTATGTAGGTACATCTTGGTGAGTGATATAAAATGTATATATCCACTAAATCTGTAAAAGATATAGGTGTGTGTAAGGATGAAAGGAACAGTATAAAAAGGAGTCTGTTCCTGGATGATAGATTTAGTTGCATAAAAGCTTAGACAGGAAGTAAAAGTCATCGTGAAAGATAGAAAAGACTGGAAGGTGATTACGCGTGTAATCCTGAAAAGAGATGCGAGTTTTGAGTGAGATCAAATTTCCATGAATTGATCACAGATTATTAACACGTGCGTGCGGAGGCGTGCAAAAGAACGGAGTTCATCGGTAGCCTTATGGAAATAAATGTACCTACAGCTCTTGAGATGTGAACTTCAACTTTTAAACGGGTGCCTACTTAAATACAAGTTAGAATAATATTTCTATAGAAAACTTGTAAGGAGGAGCAGAATTTCATGTTATATGTACATAGTGCATAATATAAAATGGTATGACATCGTGCCATGTGGACGGAGAATATCCGCAATGCAATTCAATATTGAATTGGGAGAGGAGCAGATGAGACGAGTCTTCTATTGTAGGAGCCATACACTCAATTTAATAGTGAATAGGTGAATAAACACCGTTGACAATGAAGGAAAGGCTGGAAGTTAGCATAAATAGAGGCAGTGTGGGCTCTGCCAGTCTTGCTCTATTTCTTATACTCTACAGAATGGATAAAAGTTTTGTAGACCGGAAGTAGCTGTCGCACGCCTTCCCGCTAAGGATCCAGGCCCTGCTATTTTGTCTTTATTCAATTTCTCCATGCCACGTGCACTCCATTATTAAAATCCTGTACACTCAATCTCAATAACAAAATATTGATGTCCATTATTTCTGAGATCTCTCAATAGAAATACTCTATGTAAGACGTTCTTCTTTCAATATAGAAATGAGGCTTGCTGTATGAATTCATATTTTTGAGCAGATTGAGTCAAGCCACGTGTGGAAAGATGTATGTTGTACTTTTTAGCTTGTGTGACATGATTTCTATGTCGCGTGGGTCCATGACCATAACACGCTTCTATTCATTCTTGTACATAATTGCACGTTGTGCATGCTTTTATTGTTATGTATATGAATTGCTTTATCATCATCAACGGCTGCACTTTCAAATGCATTTTCCGTTGGGTTTAAGAAATATTGAGTAGGTACCTCTCAGTGAACATATTTGCCATTCATATCCAGAATTGAATGGAGTCAGTTAAAAACTTTTGCATTGTTGCTACAATAAAACGTGGAGAAGAGTTAGAGATCCATTAAACAATGTTGATTTCAAACAAAGTAGTAAAATAATGTGTCGCGGCAGATTTATGCTCATTGCTTTATTTATTTGCTAAGACTTCTTCCCCTATTATAAAGATTATTACATTTATAGTATCAAAATTTCAATTTTGTAACGTCATAAAGCATTTAGAAATATAGACAGCAATTACGATTTTGTGCAGTTATGCAATTAATTTATGCTACTTGAATTAATGTTTGTACCTACTCTTTTTGATCGTAAATAAGTAAATTAAAAATTTTTTACTGTTTTGAGATGGGAAAAAAGAGTAGATTTGACGAATCAATAGATTGACCATGACATGACATACAAATAGTGTGTAACCTTTTCATTTAATTGAATAGTACCATGTGGACATTAAATACTTTACGAGAGGACGTTACAGGGAATTGAATATTATTTCATGATGTAAACATTTGTGACAAGTATACAAATGCATCTGTAGATTAAAAATATGTTATTGATATCCCACTTAGGATTTGTGTGTTGTTTATAGCCAGAAGAGTAAGACAAGTGTTCATATATTACTTTTCATGGTGTAAGGAAAATAGAAAAGTTTAGCTATGCTGATAGATATGCTATGCTAGTTTTGTTATTGTGAGAGTTTTATTGCTGTCATGTCATTTACACAACAGGCTGACGGCAAGCTTGAAAATAAAGTGATTCTTCTTGAGGTCATAATTTGAGTGGTGAATGAGTGATAAAAATCTCAGACACAAAAGCTATATACAGTGTATTATAATATATTTTGCAATTAAACATCTCCAATGCAAATTCAAGTCTCTCAGTATTAATCTCTACAGATGCAAGCAAGAAAACATTGTGTAGTCAATTTGAGGAATGCTATATTAATGCTATATGGTAGTATTTGTGGGTATAACTATTATTATACCATCTGTATTAATTGTTAGTTGACTTGTTTGTATCTTACAACAAAGATGTTTACAACCGATACACTTAAGATGAAAATATTATTATGTTTGATTCTGAGTAAGGCTGCAAATGCAATTTCACCTTGTCCATGTCAAAGATGATTATTACTTATAGGTATACTTATTACTTCATCATTTTATTGCATCTATAACTTTATTATAGTCTCAAGAAACTATTGGAATTTAAAAAATAGCGAGCCTCTATCTTTTTGTTGGTACTTTGCGCAAGACATTTAAATTTACAATTCCATTAGGTTGAGTATTCTCCTACGGTTGTCAATTCTTATGCATAATTGCAATTTTAGTTTATTGGTTTGACATGATGTTTATGTTTGTCTGTTGATACATTCAGGAATTAGGGAGCTATAGAACAAGAATAGAAAACAGGACCTTTAAACTTCACTTTAGATCTAGCGTTAGTGCCAAAACCTTTTTAGCAGAACAAAACATTCTGTGACTTTAATTAGAGAAGCTTGTGAAAAGTCCAGCCAGTCAGTTCTTAATAATAAAAGACATTCACAGAAGATGATAAAAGGGAAAAGTAGTGGCAGTTAGTATCATTTTTGAAGACCTTAGCTAATTTTTCGTGATGCATTTCCATCAGGTGTAAACATTAATCGTCTTTTTACGGTTCTACCCATTTAGCATTTCTCAACCCTAAAAAACACAACATATTATCATGTGCAGGCAGAAGAGCCACATTGTTCCACTACTGTGTACCCGTGTGCTTATAGATTATAACATTATGTGTACCCTTTATCTACGCACACAAAGAAATTGAATTTGCATATAGCATTTCTTACACTGCGTATATAATAAAGTGTTTTTAATCCTTAGCTGCCTGGGCGGAATGATCTTCCAAGAAGGAATCTTTCATTTAGTGCATTGTACGAAGCTTAATATAAAACAGGTAACTAATAATAAAGAATATTGTCCGCAAGAGTTATAGCTCAGACTGTAACAAACAAAAAGACATTTGGTTCTTTTCAATTTAGGCACTTATATTAATTGTGTGTACATATTGAAGGAAGTTAGCCTGAAGTCTGTTCTCGTGTATTTTTGATTTGTAAGCATTCTTATCTCATGCTTTACATGCCCTATGTTCATAGCAGTCGAGCCCACCTTCGAACTTGTTAAATATGCAAACATACTGCCGTTTTGCAAATTAATCCTGTGCCACGAACGTTTAAATGTTAATATTAACAGAATTTTAATGTCTGAGAAACTTTCCTATTCTCCTGTTTAGATTTAGGCATCATTTGTTTGCGTAGTTCAGTCAGTGATTGCTTATAGGAACTAAATCCAAGAAGAATCATTCCATATGGATGAGTATTCCACAAATAAGTTGCACCTGCCTATGTTCAATTTCATTCGTCACACTCAACCGATTCAACTTAAACAGGCTGCGGGATGACTAGTAAAAATTACCATTTTCAAAACTTTTTCTTATTAATTATAAATTTGCGTTGGCAGTGAAATTCTACAGAAATCCTTCGTTAATGAGTGAGGTAAACAAATTCCTTTTATAGTTTGTTATCTATTTGATGTTGACAATAAAATACAAAGTATTTTAGTGCTATCACTAAAATAAGGAAACGGTGATAAAATTTACCACGCTACTTACATGGAATCCAAAACATGTCTTCCAAAATTTTTACCAAACTATTCACCGTGACATTAAAAATAAGATAGTGTGTAGAGGGACAAGCCCCGCGTTTAGTAATGCTAAAAATAAAAAAAATGACTGTAAGGGCGCAACGAGAAAAATTCTATTTTTTGAGGAATACTATAATCCAAAAGGTTACGGATGGATAACGCATCAATATTGTAAAATAGGAATGGCTCCTTGTACAGGTTTCAAGTTTCTGTTATCTGTCTACCAATTTCGTTCAGCCGACTGTACCTACATAGAATGATTATTATGTAGATCTTACACTGTAGACACTATATAGAAAATAACATCGCGTATGCTACGTTGAGATTCTGATTGCATTTCTACTAAATAGCATCGGCTGCATGTATTGTTACATAATAAGCAAATGCTGATGTGGTAGTTACAGGCCAACCTTAGCTGAATAGATTTATGTGTAATTCAGGGTGAACATAGACCATTCTGTCCTTTGTAAGCTGTCTACAAGATACAAAGTTTGTTTAGTGTACATTTCGTTTAAGTACTAGTAGTAGAGACGTGTAAATGCAATGGGTCGGTCGTACCTTGTGGCTACTACTACACGATGCAATACAATGTGGCTACTGGTTCTGAAATATCATAAATTATAGTAGTGGATATAGATCTATTGTCATCATGGGAAAAATGGTCAGTTCATAATAATTTGAGGGTAAATTTTGTAGTCCCTCCTTCATGCTTATTACATAATGTAAAGAAAGAGGGGAAAAGGAAAAGACTACTAAAAGGTCAGGTACTGCAATGAGACTGAAGACTATATTGTACATTCTCCATTAATATCAGTACATTTTTTTGGTAGAACATTTGTAGTAAACTGACTACAAAATCAGTTCTTTTTATAGTAGAAAAACGAAGCCGAACAAATGATTGAAATGAAAGTAGAAAAACAATGTTTAACTATCCTTGTAAGAATAAATTTATTTTGGCATGTCAAAATGCAGATAATGCCTGGATTTAAAGCATAAGACATAAATTGTTAGGCCCTGGAATGAATCGTTTGAAAATTTAGTGCGTTTGATAAAAGACAATATAGACATTGTGGAATAGAACAATGCTTGTGCTACTAGTATATGTAGATTCCAGGTTTCCAAGTTTATGAGGATAAGGGAAAATATACATGCACTTTTATAGCTGTTTAGCCTGGAGCGTAATAGCAGTCAACTAGTTAGTCAATTTGCATTACAATTAAATTAGTGTTGCATACATGTAGGGAAATTTATACACAGAAGTTGCTCATTATTTTGTATGTTGTAAAGAATGAAAAAGGCTTTTTTCTATTTCTAGCATTTGGACATGCTACTTCGTACAAATGGCAAATCTTTGCATTGTCTTTGTAACAAAAACGAAGTACTATAAAGATAGGATACGTGTACGAAGTGAAGTAGTAGTTGTTACTCTTCTGTGGCAGACAGAATTTAAAGCTGTACATTACTTATTACAATAATGTATTTATAGTTTCCAACAGCTAGTATTTCTACGACACTATTATGGTTGTCGAGGAACTGTTAGTTAGTGCGTTATTGTAATAGAGAATATCAGAGAGAAGCAAAGTATGCCAAGTGGCCTGACGGTCTCATCAGGATTTCAAGTGGCAGCCGGTTTTCGTATAGCATTCTATCACGTTCATCTACACGATCCTTGACTGTGGACTCTTCTTGATTACGAGAGTCATCACTCTTCCTCCTTCCCTTAAACACAATATTATTTAAATAAGTACCTATAATACCATTAGTGTCTGTAGACTACGACATATAGACAAAACAATTTTTACTATGTATTAAACTATAACTTCCCATGTGGTGACTATATGTAAATATATATATAGAATTAATGTATTATTCAGAAATCCATCTTTGTGTATAAGTATTAAATGTGGTGGAGGTTGAGTAATATTATACAGGTATAAGTATAGTTGTGAGATTTGGTAAGAAAAGGATGTGAAATAGTCTGACAATACATAAGTAATCGACTCTGGTCTGTTGGTTTAGGCATATTAGTTGGTTAGGTAGTCAGAAGAAGTGAAATGTGGAGACGGAGAGAGTTGAGGGAAAGTCAGAAGAGGAGACAGAGAATGATAGAAGGCAAGGCACTTGACTCAAGTTTGTGCTCCTTTTGTCATAAAACTTCTCTGTCAACACAGCCGGGAGCAGTCTGCTCATCAAAACCAAAAAATTGCAAACTCTTCTTCATTGTGTTTGTGGGAGGACTGAGGACGGGGCAAGAGGCAAAGTCATGTCATCCCAGCTCCTAAAATGACTAATGATCATTTTTACATCCATTTCCAGCTTCTGACTACTTACTACGTTATTCCAGTCCGTCTTCTTCACTCTCTGTCTCTCACTCATCCTTTCACCTCCACTTTACTTTTCATACTACTATACCATACTATATAATCTCAGTTATCATACTAAATCTATATCCTCCACAGAATTAATAGCAAAAGATAGAAATACACGGAATTGTACAGAGAAAGACCTTTTAGTTGGAGAGAACGCACCTTTAGCTAGGAGAGGACATGTAACTTTCAAAATGAAATGTACACACTCACCAAAGCACTTGGAACTTGCAACAAAAACAAAACGGAGTACATCATGTACAATCTGTTTACATATCCCTGAGAGATTCTCAAGATTTACTGCAAATATTTCTTTTCTACTCTACTCACATGCCATGTCACTTGACAACTTCCTACATTTTCTCTAAAGTTTTCTAAAAAACCAACCAAAGTAATTACCTACATTTTCAAACTGTCAATTCTGAGTGCAGTTTAACCTCCAGTCCTTCTATAACATTTATAAACTTTGAAATCAAAAACTTTGGATCTTGGCTATTTCATTCTTTCTATTTTTGATTATTTATCGCATATTAAAATTAGAATTCGCGTTTGTCAAAATCAAACACACTGCTTTAATAGATAACGTATTTTATACATGCAAATAAGTATATACGATCCCTGACAGTAATTTCGCATGATATCTTGATTTTCGATCCATTCTGGATTTCCCATTCTAGAAACCAGGGAAAAGATGGTTCAATAAGTATTTGTTCATGGGCATTTTTAATTCTCAAGTTAGAATTGAAAATGCATTAGCCCAGGTAAAGAAGCAGAAATTGTAATCGTTTTCTCAGAACTGTAAAGGGAAACATTGTTACTAGTATAAACTAGTTTCGGTCAACGTAACAGTGTACAAGATTATGATATTCATGGAAGAATAATTGATATATTTACTTAAGTGATGATTGAACTGTCTGGAAATAGAAGTGAGTCAAAAAATAGATATCTCCATTTGCATAAAGTTTATTAGTACAAAATGTCAACATCGTAGTGGGTAGTCTAGTCTGGCATGGGTCGTGTAATGTGTTGTTGGTATTACCATATTCAATGATTCAATGGGAGTACTTTCTATGGTATATCTGGTTGTAGATTGAAGTGGTCACTGCGTTGTTTAATTATGGGTAGATGATGAAATGCAATGGAAATCCAAGCGTGCATTGGCCTAGGTGTTGATTGCAGAATAGAGAATGGGGTTGGAGTCGGTGGACTGTACGGGGTGGAATAAAAGTTGGGTCTAATGTCAAGTGACATTAACTAGGATTGTGCCGAGGACTCTATTAACCGTGTCAGATGTAATAATTAGTAATGGATTATTGAATCTTCATTATTGTCCTTCATTTGCATGCTTTAATTTTGGATATTAGGCCATGTAGTTGAGTGTGTGTTCTTGCTGGGTGGTATAATTTAAAATATTCTATTAGTAGACTTTCTCCTGGTATAATTTCTTAGTGCAGAGTAGATAATGGGATGTTGTGTTAGTTAGGTACTTTCATGCAGGAACGGAGGCAAGGCATGTAAAATAGCGGAGCTCCGGGTTTTTGCTTCTAGTAGACTCGCTCTAGAGAGAGAGAGTTTCTCTCTGTGCATTTTATTTTATGGGGCTGATATTAATTGGATGCGTCCCTTGGAGACTTCCACAGAATGTAGACAGAGTCTGATAGGGAATGCCTGGCTTGGCATGGCTTTACTTTGTATTTGTACGAAGCATGACATGCCATGCCAGTTAAAGTTACTTTGCATTACGATTACGACTCCCTGCCTCCGCAGAGAAACGGACCTCGTTGTTTACACAGTGTGCTTTTATGTTGGCAATTCCCGATTCGGCCCACTTCAAAAGCTATCACTTACCAGCTCACCAACTATTATACGAATTGCGATTAGGTAGCTTTCTAGTGGAGATAGGTGAGTCGCTCTCTTTCTCCGACACACAAGCAAATAGATTGAACAGTCTCTCCCGACATCACATCAGCATCGTTACCTTTTAGTTCACTCACCGTCACTCACTCACTCTCATTGTCACCCACATTTACATTACATCACCAATTATTCCCTTCTCCACTTAAATACTTATGTATCTACACCATTCTCTTTCAACTACTTCAACCATAAGTCAGACCTTCTTGAACAAAAATATAATTTACTCATCTACAACGCTATCCTCTGCCTCATGTCCATGTCCTACGTCATCGTTATACAAATATCATGGCCAAATTTGAAAAGCGTATAATATTGGTAATTTCTATACTGCTGTAGATACCTTTTATATTCAGATGTTAGCTATCACTCAAATACTTCATGCGAAAATCTTTTTTTGAACTATAAATCATTGAATAATTATACGGGTATCAAATGAGGACAACGCTTAATCGAAAATATGAATGCATTCTTTGTCTCCGAGATATACTACATTTTATTACAGAAAAAAAGGATGCCGAGAATACCGGTATTCGACAAATGTCGAATATTTGTTGTAGTTCATCTACTATTCGCTTCGATAGTGTCCACTATTCGGTAGAATTTAGACAAATTTTGGTCGAATAGTTCAAATTCGATGATGAAGCTTCGATTTGTCGAACATTCGCGGCAACCCTAACAGAATACCGTTAAAAAAGAAGAATATTTCCACAATTAAAAAAACAGTTAATATAGCTTCCTAGATAATTACTGTACCTGTTTGTGTTCTCCCTGAGATTTTTTATTACGAAAGAATTAAACACTAAATCGAGTCACCGAGGTACTGATCATAAATGAACTCTACCAAAGGCCTCAACTTTTACATCCATTCCTTCAATTAAGTTGGTATAGTAATACTCCCTTGAATAGTGGTGAGTGTGCTGCCAATGAGTTCATTCCACATTTTTATGTAGGTTGGGACTTGATGGGAGGCTCCCGATGTAATATACAAGTAGGTGCTTAGTACATTGTGAAGTAGTGTTAATAATATGGGAAGGGCATATTGATCCTTGGAGATAGAAGAGAAGAACCCAGGGGTTCTAACAGTTTAAAAATACAAATAGGGTCCTACTAGTTATACGCATTTTAGGCAGATGAATAAGGGAAATGGTCTTTTATTTTGTTGCGGCGTCCTTTGCGTGTAAAATAGACATCAAGCTTTGTGTGGATGGAGGGAAGAAGAGAGTCACTCACGATCAAATTTCATGTAATACGGAAATGACCATTCTACATTACACTCACAGTGCAAATAGTTATCGACGTCTATCTATCTATCCGGTTGATCTACTTGCTTTGGAGATGCTCGTATAATTTACATGAGACAGAGAGAGTTTTGAAGAACGGGGCACACTTTTTGATGGACAATGTATTTTTATGTACACAACAATAAAATGACACAATCTCCTTGTTTCAGGGATAAACCCTTGCACCTCTGAAGCAGTGGTAAAACAGGCAGGTTACACGATACTTAATACTATGAAATGAAATATTATTTGTCTACAGAGTAGATAATTATGATTCAACGTTTTTTTAGAGCAATTATCTATGCAAATTGAATAGGTGTTTACTATGAATTAAAACATATTAGATGTTACGTTGCAAAATTTACTGTGTACAAGAACAATCTCTTTGTATTCATAAAGAGGCTTCATAGAACAAAATTCAACGCCGATAATGAAGCTCACATACAGTGTATATACACGGTGTTGATAATTGTGGTTAAATTGAGCAATTAAATAAATTTCAATTCATATAGGTCAAGACCTACATTATTTGTAAAGTGGCTAATTAATGTAACACACAATAATTTACACCATAAGAGTTCTGACACTAAAAGCGCACGTTGTGTGATTTTTATATTCTCATAACTTTGGGCCGATTTATTTGTAAAATAGAATAAATCTAAAGTAGCAAATTGTATTTGTGTAGTACAACAAATTGCGTAGGTGACGAATTATTGATAGATTGGTTGTGTTTGTTGCAGGTTATCCGGTTGTAAAGATTAAGAGTGACAAAAGCCAAATGCAACCGATCAACAACTTGGCGTGTACAATGACGGACAATCAATCTCTTCCTCCCTCATCAAAAGGCGGTTCGGACTTGGGAGATACAGCAGAGTCGTTTCATTCGCCGCTGGACGACAAAGGTGACGGACAGATGAACTCGTCGAAAAGTTCCGTGCTGACTTTCTCAATAGCGAAAATAATGGAGTCAGTTCCTGTGAAAAAGTCAACAGGAAGTAATTCGCACAGTGCCAACAATCGGTCGTTCCGGCAGTCAAGTAGTGAGTCGGAGAAGAAAGCGGATTCAGTCCCGGGTGGATATTCTCCCAGTGACAACAATCATTCCAATGTTAAGCAAATTCTGAGCTGCGGCTCAACGGCACCTGAGAAATTGGAGTCCGCCTTTCGAAAGTACGTTCCTTCGATGTCAGATAGCAATTTCCGGCAGTACACGGAGAGAATTGTTGCTTCGGATCTGCTCCGCCAATACCCGTTTCTGTACTACCCATCCGGCTCTTCTCACCATTATCTGACTGGGGCAATCCATCCTCACGCCTTTTCACCTTCCCTCTACGCGGCCTACATCTCCGCCGCCAAAAATCATATCCAGCCGACGACGACAAATTATCTCCGTCAATTCTCAGCTCCTTCGCATTTGCAACATCACGCGTTCGCGAACGCTGCAACGACGAACAACCCGAATCCCAAGCAGCCCCATCAACCCACATCGCTGAGTCCGGAGTACCCGAGGAAATCATCCTCCACCCTCCCACCCTTCAATTCTCAGTCCCAGTCGACATTTCCTTCCGGCGCTTCTCCTCTGAAATCCAACTGTAGAGTGTCACCTCCACGAAATGTGAACAATGGCGCACATTTCCCCACAGTTCCCGGGAAAGAGTTGGAGCGTCTCAAGCAAAAGAAGACCAAGTCCCGAACTTTATTCTCTGTGGACAGGAAATCCTCGAAAATAGACATTCTGAGCTGTGAGGACGATGAGGATGAGGAGGACTGTTCAGGGGGAGGTCTGGAGGAGGATGCGGAGTTAGAGTCTCGTAACGGTGGTTCTTATTCCTCCCCCGTGCCCAGCAATAACAACAAGGGGAAATCCTTTACGTGTTTAGAGTGTGGCAAGGTGTTTAATGCTCATTATAATCTGACGAGACACATGCCCGTTCACACCGGAGCTCGTCCGTTCATTTGCAAGGTGTGCGGGAAAGGCTTTCGCCAAGCCTCGACTCTCTGTCGACACAAAATCATTCACACGGCTGAGAAACCGCACAAATGCCAAACATGCGGAAAGGCATTTAATCGGAGTTCGACTCTGAACACTCACATCCGCATCCACGACGGATACAAACCGTTCATCTGTGAATTCTGCGGAAAAGGATTCCATCAGAAAGGCAACTACAAAAATCACAAATTGACTCACAGCGGAGACAAAGCCTACAAATGCAGTATCTGCAACAAAGCCTTCCACCAAGTCTACAATCTCACTTTCCACATGCACACCCACAACGACAAAAAGCCCTTCACCTGCAAAACGTGCGGCAAAGGGTTCTGTCGCAATTTCGACCTCAAGAAACACATGCGGAAGTTGCACGAGTCTCCGTCTCACCGACCCAACGCGCCCGACTCCCCTTCCCCCATCCTTGAAAGACTCTCCAGCCTCTCGCCCAATTCCTCCATCTCTCTCAGACAGCCGCTCGTCATTCCCAATTCCTATCACTCCTTGTCCCCGAATTCCCCGACGTCATCCAATCCCCCCTTCTCCGCTCCCTCCACAACGTCCTTGGCTCATAGTCACAGTCACGGCCACAGTCCCACTTTCATCAATCCCTTCCTTCTCCAGCAATCTCATATCACTTCTCATAATGCTTTCAATAAATTACCTTTATTATGAATACACTCAATTATACCTAATTATCACTACTTAAGTACATACACGCAAGTCTCTACTACCTACACACATAGTCACCGACCACCAGCCCTAAACTTTTACCTAAACAACTTCATTTAATGTTATCAAGTAACCTAAATTCATGATCCACAATACCAGGTGTACTTTATTTTCATGGAATAATGTCATCAAAAGGTATATTCATTAAAGCAACATCTTTTGGCAATATTTTGTAAAGCATAATTCAATTTTTTAAACAATTTTACTAGAACACAAGTTACATAGTGCTTAAAAGCACATTCGTTAATGTAATTTTATCAACAAGAAACATGATTTTTTGGTGATAATTTATCTTGTAAAAAAGATTATCTAAAATATATAAGTTTTTGCTAAAAATCGTAGGTTAAATGTCCTTTATTTGCTACTTAACTGCCCTAAATTACCAAACTACTCTACCTGGTGTAGAATCGGTAAGGTATAGTAAAGACTATTGTGTGAAGTAGCAGAATCTACCGATGTACATATTGATATAATAGATACTGGTATTAAGCTAGCTATAATATAACTTATGATAATGTAAATACGTGCTAGTAGTTGATTGTTACTTATTAATAATAAACTAAGCAAATAAATAATATGTTTAGGTAACCGACAGATTCTAAACGTACTCGAGTTTTAAATACTTGACTGGTATTGAATTAACAATTACACACTTTGTAGTTACAACAGGCCACATACACGCACTACTTTTTACAGAATACTATAGCATCTGATACACATTGGTATAGTACAGCTATCTGTCATTCTAATCACATTCAATTCAAAAATGAAAAGCAAAAATCTCCTAAATGAAGCCTAATTTAACATTGACACTACTTTTTATTGTTATTTACATATTCTCACCGCACATTTAGTATACTTTCAGTTGAGTTGATCACAAATAGCTCTTTTTGTGGAAAATGCTAGGAGATAGCTAATAATGACATGATGAATAAAATAAATACCTACTCTACTACTATGCAGCTACCTAAAACTAAACTACCTAGTCAAGTATTCCTTTTCACAATGCCCCAATACCTATTTAATGCCCGTAAACACACTATACACCATATTATACATATTAGTATGGACTATGGATGACTTGACTTCCCTTATCTACAGAGTAGTGTAGGAGAGAACCTTATTCAGTGATAGTTTCAATTTTGTGTAATAATACAAATAGATCCTAGAAGGTGCACAAATATTTTCTGTTACTTAATATTTCGAAACTCTGAATAGAATAAATCAATGATCAATATCCTAGTGAGAATAATGTTCATACCCAGTAATTACAATACTATTTAATTTATATAGTGTGTTTGTCGTTATATTTTACAAACGTGAATATGCATGGTTGGTGTGGGGTGATAGTATTTATAACCGCTAACTATGATAGTTGACATTGTTATTCTAAAAGAACACTACAGCACATTTAATTAAACGCAATGCATTGTACGGAACGGTTGCAACCATACTTAACTAAGTGTATAAGCTATTCACAATGTTATTTCACTATCTAAGTACTACTTCAACAAAATTTTATACCCTCTTGGTTAATTACACCTAATAAGTGATATTTAAATCACAATTTTTCAGCATAGTGGCAATTAATTTGTTCTATGTTATTGAATGTATTGTTATTACTCGCACAAACACCAATTTTTGTAAGACATAATGGCAATCTAGACATTTACGAATTTTCATTCTTTATAAATGGCCAATAATTTCTGTTTTTAAAACTTTTCCAAATCTCTTCATCGGATCTCAATGTCAAAATTGTCAATTTAAACTTGCACTCATTTCTTTTCTTTGAACGATGTTAACTTATCGATTATTTTATATTGTTAACAATTCTTTTAGCAAAGAATGATTGCATGAGATTGTAAACCAAGTCGATTATTGTGATTTTGTAGACCGTACAAAATGCGTTACTTAGTTTCCCTTTGCATCTATTGGAATTGTAATGTTGCAAATGTTAAATTGAAACAAGAATAACTGCAGCCAACTCTTTAGAAATAAGCACCCATCGATATACTTTTTCCAGATTGTCTACTACTCAAATCAAAGTTGGGGAAACCCATCATAAAACACACAGATATTTATTATTAGATGAAGATTGTTCGTGCATGTGTATTGTCTTTTGAGCAATAAAGGATGGTTTGTGATTCCACATAAATATACCTTACCATAAATTCATTCATTTTTGCACGTGACTTTGAATCATCATAATCATAGCAAAATATCAGCTAGTAAACTTTTAATGGGGAAAGATTTGCATCTACATTTTTTACTTGTTTACTTTAACTTTTGACTTGGAAATAAAATTCCATAAAAGCTACTAGCCAGAGTTGGCCTCCAAAAAGCAGAGCATAATATTATAAAATGCACAGTTCACCATTAGAATTAGAGAAAAAAGGGAGAGATCTTTCACCAACAACTTTTTATAAGAAATGCATCAATAAACCCTGCAGGGAGGAACTATCAGTAAAATTAAAAAAGACAACTGAATAGCAACGTTATTTAATCAGGGAACTAACTTCGGTCGATTGGAGAAACAAAATAAATGTTGATTCTTAAGACATATCAATATTTTTCTGATTGTAGAATCCACCTCAGGGGAATTATTTTGATCAGAGGAACTAAATCGGCAGTGATGAGATACCACTTATAAATTACGAAACATGTCAAACGGATGTTATATGACTGTTACAACTGTTATAGACATTTGTAACCTTGGTAGACCGTTCAGAAAATGAGATGGCCTGAAATCAGAAATGGGGTGCTAAATGTAAGATAATATTATGGGATACGTAAGTAGTTTCAAAATGGTTATTTATGAATTTTTAGAAATATTATAAGGACAGAAATAGTGTCAAGAACTAACCGGATTAGCATAAAAATAATGTGGGTAGGGGTGAGGGTAAACAGTTTTAGCGTGGAAGTGATTTTTCATGGGTTGATTGTTGGATAGGCACACATGCATGTCTAACTAAGAGTAAATAGTGTGGGCCACAAACACACGTACACAAATATGATATTTGTTTCATTGACAGGTTGTAAATAGAGAGCTTAGAGTTGTTGAATTTGTAATCCGAATGAGTCCGGCTTGGCCGAGAGTTCATGAGAGCAAGACAGATCACCGGGGGGAGTCCCCAAATCCGATTGCGTATACATGAATGAGTGTCTGAGTTTGTGAACTCAGCGCCTGGACAAAAAAGAGAAAACGTATTAACTATGTCGCTATATTGTCCCTATTATCCATATCTACACCTAATAACCTCTCAATCTACATCGTAATCGGGAAGTGTTTAACGGATAACTCCGTGTACTTAGCAGTAATATGCAATCCGAAAGTGGCAATGCACTAGATAACAATGTTATTCCTTTCATATTAAATAACTATTCATGAATGACATACTATACAAAGATCTACCATTTGTTCATCGAGCTCGAGACTATAATATTGTTTCAACCTCCATTTACTCATCACGCACTCTATGTAAGCACTGCCGTATTCAATAGATTAAGTACTGGTCTATGTCTTTAATTCCTTCAGCACAATTAAGAATTAATCAGCTACTTAGAACAGTAATTTCCTTTGAAATAAATACATTTACTTGCATATAACATCTACATTGTCAAAAATTAAAAAAACCGTTGAAACACAGAAGTTTTACCAAAATATATAAAAATTCATAAGCATGATCTGTTTGATGTAATTAGACTGCAATAATCGATGCTGAAATTTGAATTATCACAAACTGATTAAAGCAGAAATTCCGGTGTAATGATCACGGATACGATTTTCGAGACTGAATTCAAGCTGGAGAAAATTATATAGTAGCTAATACTTATTATGGTAACTATGTACTTTCGTTGTTAGTGTGCTTTTTAAGAGAAGGGGATGATTTTAGCCAATACGGTGTGAGGCTTGATGTAAGAATTCTCAGTTGAAAAGGCAGATTTACGTTTAGGTATAATAGAATCCTCTGAAATTACCTATATTATATGTATCAGTATTATGGCTTAGTGTAAGAGTGCAACTTAGGAACATTGTCATGCCCATGCAATGAAAACATACATACGGAGTTATTATATTCACAGGCACTCAATGTCAAGTGGTTCCATGTGTAAATGCGTAGACACTAATATATATTATTTGAACTCACAAAACCAACAATTTCATCCTATTAATCAGTATTAAATGGCAATAAAAATTAATATACCTACTACCCAACTTGCAGATATATCTTAGAGTAGAATTTAACACTGCTGCTATAATGCATAATGAAAAATATGAGTTGAGTGGTACAGACAATAGAGATAGGACGTGTAGTAATATTATAGTACATTTACTTCCCTTCACATTGTAATTCGGTCGAACACCCTCACAACTCACCCTCGATTTCCCAATTTTGGGAAATCATTCAGTTTTTCCAATATTATTTATTATTTGATGATGACCGTTGTCGACAATTCTTTATTCCGAATAAGTCAGTTAGCAATTGCCCATAGCACTCTCCTGAAATACCAAAGCTACTTACAGCTAAGTAGCAAGTAGGCACTTTCACTTACAATTACTTATTACCGTGCCTCCTCAACTCGAACGTCACTAGCTACTACAAAAGCCAGAATACACAATAGGCAATGATAAAAATGTACCAATTACAACTGCACCAAGTAAAGGTTCCCTCACGGGCGTTAACTTGCCCGCAGCTACAATCCTATTGTCGACAGAATGAAAAATATCAAATGAATTCCTTTCCTACTCATAATCATAATATTATGTACATCTGCAATGCCGATATGAAGTAGCTCTGGGCTGGCCATATGAAAAGAGTAAAAGTAACTAAATTGCGTAAACATAAGTACTTCACACATTACACAATGCAATGTGATAACCACAATGTCGAAATGAAAGTTCTATAATGTATTGATTTGGTAGCTATTAGGGTAGGATGGCAGTTCGTATAGATAGCAATGTAGATGGATATTATGCACTGCAACAATTTAAAGAAAAAGCCTATTTTTACGGTCTCATATTTGACGTTGGATAAACTTATTAGGCTGGTAACGTTTTAAAATTCAAAATTTTACTTAAAAAGCGAGTCGAATGAATGTGATTTATTAAATGAGTTTACACGCATCAATTCTGCAAAAAAGACGAGTCCATTCTTTATTTTTTATGTTAATTGATGCCACTAGAAGCTAGATCATTAAGCATATATTTCGTACTGTACAATCGAACAATGGCAGTTGGTAGAGATGAGTATAAGTCATTGATGAAATGTTTTCACCATTAGAAGGATAGCATTAGGAAGGGCTTAGTTCACAGAAAAAAAAACTAAATCCGTTTAAAACAGGAGCGAATGTAATAAACTAGATCAAACAAAAATAGTGGGAAATGGCAGTGGAGACAGAGTAATGAAATCGCATTTTGTGGCCAAACTCATCATTTCTGTCAGGGCAATCATTTGCAGTCGTTCATCTGTAAAAACCTTAGCACTCGCTGAAGTGACATGAATGAATGCAAATTTCCATATGGGAGTCATGTACACAATGATCCTTGTCAAAATCACTCCCTTTTATTCTTTCCAAATTAGATGTTTACCTTCCTAAACCGATTTTTTATTTTTCACCCTAGTCCTTCCGTTCTACTAATACCAACTCTCCTGCACTCACACTTTCCCTTCCAGCGACCTCGACTTATCTACTACTCATTTCCCACAATAAATTCAAAGATATGCAGTTGAAGGTCCCCTCCCACCTATACTCTATTAGATGTGTTACTCAATTTTTCTGATTTGGTGTTTAATGGACAAGGGAAGAAAATATGTTTCTGGCAAGCACCGACATTGTAATTGTTGATAACTTTTTACCGTTGAGGTATCTTGTGCCATTTTGGATCTTACGTGCATACCATACGGGTACGTCATATTAAAAGTAATGATACAATTGTATTGTACAGTCGTAAAATAATTGGACGAAAAATGTCCTTTCGCCTCACGCTCCATGTTGACCTTGGCAGAATTTAGGCATTGGATTTTTTTACGGATCTGTAGATTCAAATTGAAGCAGATGTATTAAATATCTTTTAGTTTCATGTTATTTGCAATTGGTAAAAGTTAACTATAGTTGAGATCGGGCGATTGAATATCATCTACTACTTTTAAAGGTTATTTAATTTGGGAAATTGTACTAGGTCATCGGGTAATGATGAATACATCCAAGTACACTAACTAATTGACTTCAACGGTATTCAGTAGGTATTTTATAGCACAAAAAGATACAACACAAAGAAAAGAAGAAGAAAACTATGAGATCATGCGAAATGAAGCCAAAATGTTGGAAATAAGATAGAATGAAGGTCTTCAAGTGTAAACGACGATAAAGAATGATGCTAAATCACCTTGTCCTTCTAGAATTGTCCTTCACCCATTTAAAACATGAATTTTCCTATAATATTCTATTCCAGAAGATAAATAGAATTAACTAAATGCCGAATGTTAACTATTGTATGTTTTTTAATTAAAATGTTACCTGCTGTCAAAAATGCTGTTGGCTATTTAATTTTAATTTTATAGATTTTGTGTTAAAAATGGGTATAATTGCATATTGGAATAATAAATAGGACTGTATCTGCGACAGTTTGCAGGAAATAAAAGCGTATTTCTCTTTGTCCTAAGATGAGAGCAACTAAATGCTAGTTAACAATAGGCACGGAATGAATAGTAGAGTTGAGATAGTTGTTGGGGTGTGTGAGTTAGAGATATGGAGATGTCATTATGTCATGGAGGCAATAAAGCAGGTAGGCAGTCATGATCTTCGTTGTAAATGGAGGTGTCAGAGCATGAAATCCGTTTTCGCACCATTGGTTTGTTTCACAGTCGCCGTGTATGATGAAATGATGTAGTTTGGCCAATTTACTACTTCTCTCTATCTTTTCAACATTTGTATGTACCTTTCGTGTATAGCAGTGTTGAAGCATGAATGATTTACGGATGAAAACGTGCAAAGTAGTAATAAATAAGGCGGGATTCTACCCAGTTGTTACAGATATGAGACGACCAACCGAGAAGGGAGTGTCTGACTCACTCCACTGTCACAGCCAAGCCATCGCATCCGTAATTATATCATTATATCATGTTCCAAGAGGCTAAAACATGAAAATTCATCTTCCCTTCTTCATTCAGCTACCACATCGTAATAATAACCAATATTCCTTCTCCTTTACTATTAAATAGCATAAAAATCATTTTTCACTGCTGTATGTCCCATACCGTTTATCTAATTATAATGTAGATATTATTGACATTGATTGATTTATTATTTCTTCTTTTTTCCATTAACTTTTACTGCATACTAATCACTACTATTTCGTTTGTTCATTTAATAAGTCCTACTTTATGTATATACACATAATATACCGTCAACAATAAAAAAAACAACAATAAATGTTAAATAAGTAAATGACCAACATTTGAATAATAAGAACGTGTATTACAGTGTTTAATTTTTGTTACAAATAGTTGCATAAAAATGCATAGGTAACCTTGCTAGGAAATCATTTCATGATTGGGCACCAGGTGAAATAAAATACGACAACCTTTTGCTTGGAATATTTTACACTTGAACAATTTTAGTGTTTCTTAAAAGAGATGTTTCCCCTCAGTTCTATGAAATTTTCCAGCGCAATATTATCCATATAGTTTGTCACATAGAATGATTTTGATGATGAATTGAGTTGATCGGAAGTTGAGTTGTGGGAATAAGTACTAAAAAAGTGCCAATGCCATTATGCCCGTCAAGCCAATCTAATACTTACAAGGTGCTGCTTGTACATAGATTTGAATGATATTCATCTGAATCTACCTACGCTGTCTAACAGGTAATAATATTTAGCATTATTGATATGAACTGAAATGTAGACATTTAAAGGGTCCTATTATCTGAATGAAACGATCTTGGTTGACACCAATTCAGAACGGAGATGCAAATAGGAAAGCATAAACGCAAATGGTAAAGTGATCCTAGAATGGAACCTGTGAGGCGTTTTAAATAGCAGCATGTGCCCAAGTTCTCAGATGAATTTCTTTCCAATCCTTTTCATGGTAGGTACACAATATTTACAAATGCTTGAATATCGATATCCATCCATACCTAACAAATGTTTGCCTATGTGCGTGATATGAGTGTATATTATAGAAGGAATAAAAACATTTCCCTAAATAGGTACTTATAACACAATGCAATAGAATTATATGTATCATTTTGTGTACAAAGGCAACCGCCTACAACTTCCCCAGAAACTACTATAATACAAACCTAAGTACTTACTTAGCTAGTAAGTGATGCAATGCAAGAGTACCAAGAGCCATGAAGATAATATTATAAGTTAATAACAATAATCTGAAGCGTGGGTGGAATAGATGGTCTTAAGGAGGCAAATAAAGTTCACAGTCACTGACCACGATCAATTCAAATTGTCCAACTTCTACTTTACATAGCTATAGATAGGCTAGATATTGGCTTGTGGATGAAAAAATTAGGAAACAGCTTATCAACATTTTTACCAGCAAGAATACATATTATACTCATGTAGAGAGCAATAGTAGAGGAACGAATGGTAATAAATTACTAATTCCATGTAAATGTTGTCCAGCCAATCCTGAATAGATTTATGTGAGTGAGAGATTAACAAATGGCAAATTTACACGAATGTGCTGCCACTCTGACGTTTGTCCACCTTTAGATAAATTATGCTCTGTTTATAGTCACTCAATTTATCTATCTACAATTTACAAGTCTTTAGAGGGAGCCATAAATTATTGAAAAGTGTACATTTGTGAAAATAAACAGGTGAGAAAATGGCTTTATCATAAAAGGTAACTTAGTGTATTCTGATACACCATTCTTGTAAATAAACTTATTTAGTTCAAAGCTTAGTTGCTATACTTAGGGGCAAAATGGTGTATCTAGCATTTTTTTAATATGCTATTCATGATTTACAATACTTCTCTATTTTAATGCAGGAAACATTCAAAACCTTTCTATCTTTACATGCGGTTGTTTCATTTGGACTCGTATTGCTGTTTCTGCTGTAAATAGACATAGGTTGACAGATTACTCTTAAAAACAAAAGCATCTTTGAAAAAACTGACATTTTATGGGTAGACAAGAGATGAATACCAGGTGGGCGGATCATATACAAGCTTTTGTTATGTTTTCGGCATCGATGAGAGTTGACATGAAAATCTTTTCAATGCCGTGGCTTTTACTGTAAGTATTTGAGTATTTTAATGTACTATAGTAGGAATCATTTTAATGAAAAATGTTATAACTTTGGGCTTCATGAGTGGATACTACTTGTTATTTATTTTTTTATTTATAATCCAAGGCGGGTAAGGCCTTGTTGTTTTAAATATAACAAGTAAAATTAATTATATAAATAAAGACAAATTCTTATAATTTTTATTGTGCCCTAATGATAAACAGTAAAATGGTATACAATCAATCGCTAAAAGTCTGAATGAGTAATTAGAAATTATGAGATGTAGTATAATCTCCAAATTGCTCAATTTAATTTGTACCAAATCGGTAAAAATATTTCATGGCTATTTAAGTATAAAATAGTGTTTTAAATAATTTGAGCACCTATTCGGTTCTATCTCACAGGCATAATGGATCTTTGGTAGAGATTTTAAAGTATAGGAGTAGGAGTGAAGTGATGAGGACAGAGAAATAGAGGTTAAGGAAGGGGAATAAAAGGAGACATGCATCCAGCTAACATGGAGAAAAGGAATAATGATAGCGAGGCGAGAGTGTGGAAAGACGGGAGCCAAGTTTTCAATTCTTTGGATGGCATCTCATGAATTAGAAAGCGATGCTATTCAACTTTTGTCGTCAAAAGCTGTCTGTCGCGCGGAGATGTAAAGGGGGAAAGTGATTAGGAAATCGCGAGAAGATCGCTCACTCTCACTCAAATCAAAAGTGAAAAGCATCATCATCAGTATATCCTTTTCTGCCTCCGTCTCTGATCTCTCCTCCCATTCACATTCTTCACTACAATTGCACAACTCTCATCCAACATACCTAAACTCCTTCATGCCCACACACTTTCTCTTATTCAGATTATCCTGCTATCATTTAACCCTAAATAAATATCTATCACTATTTAACAAATTGAAACTCAATTCAACATCAATCACCTAACCAACTTGTCACAACAAAATTGAAACTAACACAAAAACATATTTAAAAGTGGCCAAATAGCTTACCTACACTAATTGGACTTGTATATATTTTGTCTTCTAATTAGCTACATGTATACTTTCCCATAAACTTGAATACTATTTCTAAAAGTACAAAGGATGAGATTTAGTTCAATGTCAAAAAATATTACATATTATATTAAGCCCATCTTATATGTGATGAAGCATTAAATTTCAATAACATAATTATGTGTAACTAGCTCTATAGTAAGCTGTTAAAAGATTCTCCCAATATGCACTCGATTTTTATATGGCATCATTTCCTGTTTTCACCGAATTGGACTGAATTGGACCAAATTGGACCGAATTGGACCGAATTTGACCGAATTTGACTGAATTGAACCGAATTAGTGTATACACAGGTGTCTAATTAAGCGATAAGGTATCTACATACGCGCAACAATAGAGCATTTTTATTTATGCGATATTTGTAGGCAGTAAATAAAAGATGTACAGTTATTATTATCATATCAATGATTATAGCTGAGAAACATTGTGCAACATTTCGCTGAGAGAATTTTTGTAGTTAGTGTTGTTATACATGAATAGATGTACAACAATAGGAAATATCATTTGACAAAGAGCGTAGGTCTTGTTTCGTTTTTGTAGAGAATGCGTGCAGATATATAAAATAAGGTATGGATAGTTTTGTTGTGAGGGAAAGAGAGATTAGTTAAGTTTAAAGTGTGGGTGAATGTCAGATGGGGATGTATGCAAATAGTAAATGAATGAAGGGCGGGGACGTTGTGTTTTGTTGCGGAAAGCGAGGACTGAAGATGAGAGTTGATGTAAATGTTGATGATAGTGAATGGAGAGGAAAGGCGATGGAGCAAAAGGAAAGAGCCAGTGAGTGAGTGAGTGAGATGAAAGTATTATGAGACAAAACCAAGTCTGTGTCTGATGTGGAGTCAATGGAGAGAAGGATGGGAGGTGTCAAACAGTCAAATTATCCTGACTTTTCAACTCTTTTTCCTTTGCCACCCAACTCTATCTTCGGATTGGTTGCACTCTAACTTTATCATTCAAACATATTTTATACCTACTTTATATAATCACTACTTTTTCCTACCTCCCACACTTGTCAACCATTTCACTAGCTACTTATTTACAATTAACGCGGAAATAAACAAACAAAGCACTCGCCCAATTATGGAAAAACACTTCCTCATCTGCCTCATCGTTTCTTATTTTGTACTTTTAGTTACTTCATTTATGCTTTCGCATGTCCTTCGTAATACTATCCTGTCAAGTATTTCCATAATTAGTCATAATGCTCTCTTCGGGCCAAAAATTCCATTGATTCATGTCATTTGTCATTTTTATGATGCAAAAAAGCATTATAAACATTGGACAATAATTTTTATTTTAAGAAATCTTTGAACATGATGTATTTGTACATTCCTGTGTATAGCAACCGCCCGGCGTAGTACATTGTAAGATACGCATTTCAAAGATATAGATATAGGTTATGCTTATAGCAATAATCTTGACAAATAAAATAGTGTCTCAATTTGTACCGAAATTGTGTGTATAGTGAAAGAAAGTGAAATAGGAAGAATATAGTTGAGCTATGCAGAGTGGAGACAGGAGATACTTAGGATGAGGTATTGATTGTTGATGTAAGTACGTGGTCATCATCCCCTCCAGAAATCCGGTCAACCATGCAGAGCTACATTTTGAGTATGTGCTCTGTCTGATGTGATGTGATGGTAATCCTGACCCAAACACTCTCCGCCTTGCCCCGCTCGAAGGTCTCCCTATGTAATAATGCATCTACCTTCAATCTCTTGCAATAGATTCAATTCTATATACAAGTCCCTTTCTGCCCTATACAAATACTTCCTTCCTTTCATAACGATAGGGTCTGCTTGCTAAACGCATTATTAGATACGACTTTTCACGTTCCCTCTCCTCGCAACCTGACTGAACGCATCTACAGTCTTCAAATCCTCCCATTCAGTCAACATCGGAATTACTTAATAAATACACTTTGACAGTCCATTCAGCCCCTCCGGTTTACTTTTGATCAACTTAAGCTTTGACATAACAATTACATACAGATTATGCACAATCAGATACAGATATGTAACCTTCGGCAACAGAGACATAACCTTCCACTCTCCACTATCACACATTTCTCCCAAAATATGACATTTATCTCCATTTTTGGGGTTGGCAATGTCATTCAATTTTCAGCCTGGAATCGTGCTAAAGTCTAAGACTTTCTCGTCTTTAGAGTGGAATTTCAGATTTCAATTAGCATGATTAGAGTCTACACAACTGAGACATCAGCGTTTCACGTAACTTGAGGTATATTTATGTTTAACCCAGTTTTTGTTTCGAATATGAAAACTGCGATAGATTTTTTATTTTTATTTTATATTTTTTTCAATTTAGGCTACGACTTGGTCTTCCTCAAATACTAAATTCAGTTTTATTAAATATGTTAATCGCAATTTCAATTTGACGTTCAATTGGAACCGTTTGGTTGCTAGTACTACTTGAATAATAGATAAATATCCAGCATATTCGGTCAGACGGCGGGACAGGAGACGACATTAGCCACATTCGGAATCATATAATATATTATTGGAATTGGAATTGAAGTGGTTTACCGACTTATAGATGAAAAGTAGCCCCGACGTACATAGGCAATGCGATGATGGCACGCAAAATACTTGCTTACTATATCTACTAGTGGTACTAGTATGTGTATAACTAGTAGGGACATAATAACTATAAATGATGAGTGTGGAAAGTGTATGAGCGTTAGTACAGGATATTACCTAATAGTGGACAGGTAATGAATGAATGGTTCAAAGTGTAATGAAATGCAAAGATGTGGACGCAGTTGGGTGTTTTTGTTTGACAAGGATTCGACAGTATAATTGAGAAGTGGTCCCTTAGGATTCTTTTACTTAAGCAAAAGGAAAGGCAAACCAAGAAACCGCAGGAGTTCGCTTGTCTGACGAAATCAAAAGCGGCTTTTTGTATCCTGTCAGAAGTACGACTTCAGCTTCAACGGTCTACAACATCTTCATCTCTTCGAGTACTAATTGGTGGCCACTTTGACAATAACTGTCAGAAAACCAACAATAAAGATTAGATACATATACATCCACTCTGCATTGCAATACACGAGTCACTACACACCCAAATAATACCTTATTCTCACAACATAAATACTCTTGGTTTCTTTCTTCCCATTTTCTTACATCCATGTGTCTGGGTGCAGATGTCTTTGGCATTTATAGCTTGTTGTTCTTCTACTTAATTCTTTCCACATTATATGGGATGCTGCTATTTTCTCACTTATTGCTACTAACTACAATCATATTTCATCGAACAACCAGCAAACAAAATTTATGTAATTATAGGCATCTGTTCTTGTCACAGTTCATCAGTTTATATTTGTAGCACAGTTTAATAGCCACTTCTTGATATATCCAACAATTACTATTTTTGAAAGCCTAGGGAACTTTAAATAACGTATGATATAATTGACAAATAATTCTTACAATATCGGATTAATTGGGAATCTGAAAATTTCAATGTTTGGAGTAATTGTTCATTATTTTTGTTCTAGATAGTATATCAATAGGGTTTTGTGAATATATGTATTTGTAGGCATTCTTAAATCAAGAGTTGATTGGAGCATCAGGATGCTGATCTTGCTTGTAGTGATAATTTGCTTGTATGTTTGTTTCTCAAGGGATTCCTTTGCAGCCTTGTAGCAAATGAATTGTAAATAGTGAACTTGATTTGAACAGAGTATTTACAAATCATGAGCAGCGTAGGCACATATTGAGTACAATATATTTTGTAGCGATCAAACAGGAGATTGTTGGAATAGTAGAAAACATCATGGGACATCCACTTAACCAAATCGGCTTATATATGAAAGTGGGAATGTAAGTACAGAGCTGAGCCGAGTCTAGTAAATTACATAATACTTCATAAAACTGTTGTGAATAATTAAAAGACATAGTATTAGAGAAAAGGGATAGATATGTATGTAGTTTATCAAAAGTCATGTATATAACTTGGTGGAAACGGTAAAAGAGGGAGGAAAGTAGTAGGTTTGAGTAGAATAGTGTATCCTATAAAAATAAGAGATGGAGAATAGGGCAGATTGTATAAATATATAGGGAATGATAATAGTATCTTTCAATCAAAATCGAAGGCAACTTTGGGGAACAGAAGGCAGAAGTAAAAAGGAAATGTATAGAAAGAGAGCAAACAAATAGTATTAATACTCCGTTGTATGTGATAAGAAAGGGAGACGGGAAACGAGGATGTGTGGCTAAAGGGTTAAAGACTTAACCTATAGAACCAAGTGGTATACGGAATAATACAGGCCAGTGTAGAGAAAGCCAAAGCAAACTACCATTTCATGCAAGAACACTATTCTCACTATTTACTTATTCTTCTGATCACCGACGGCTATTTGTCTTTCAGTAATGGATTTTCCACGACTCAACCTCATACAATACTTTTCCTCAACTCGTTGAACAGGTCTCATTCCAACTTGTCCACGCACACATCCAGCAGCTCACAACTCAAGTTTAGTTATCGGATCACTAACATTCACACTCAAATCATTAAAATACTCATCGGACAAAGTCAGAGGGGACAACAGACTTGATCCAAACTAACCTTTCACTCACCATTCTAACACGTCACAAACTAGTACCATATCTATTTAGATACCCATTCATTACTTTCGCACTCATTTAGCGCACTAGATTCACTGACAGCATCAAAAACCCTAAAGACATTTATTATTAAGTATCTTTTTGGGTCAGACACAAACAGTTACCTTTATGTTTAACCACTTGTACAATTTATATTAATTACATAGTATACATTTTACAATTGTTTGACCATTGTCATTAGAAGTCGCAGAAATTAGGAACGTTCCTGCTGAAAATGGTAAATATGTCTGAATTCTAATGACAGATTTTAGCTCTTCTATAAAATGTTCTTGTTTTTTGAAACTGAATGCTGTGGAATATTTACAGACAAATTTGCACTATCTATATACGCAATGCAAAGTAAGATAACTATATGGAGTCAGGTTTCAACACAGCTGGATGTTTCACTTTATGCCACAGATAGCGGAAAGTTTTTCGTCGGAAAGTGAGTGGGAGCTGAAAATGAAAGATAAAGCTGAAATCCATGGGGATACTTCATCTCTATCCATTTCAACCGTGATAATACGTGCAACACTACAGCCAAGCCAAGGAGTTAATTCACTTTGACTAATTAAAGCCTCTTGCATCTTTTTTCCTTCGTATACGAATGCATCAATGATTTCTTCTCTGTAGCATTAACTTTCAACAGCTCGTTCATCTCGTTCAGCAAAACGTCTTTCTTTGATACTATCTATCTCTACATCAAGCAGAGCAATGTCTGCTTTGTTTACTGTAGAGTGGATTTTGGAGATAACGTTTTTTCTGCAGGGAGGGAAAGATTCGGCAGGTACATGCCTAAACACATAGTTGATACCATACAAAATATTTAATCATGGAAATATAATGTTGTACATATCCTATGGTAGTTTACAAAATTAAAAAATGACTTTCTGCGGGTTACATTACAGTCCACACTTAAAAACTTTTTACTCTACTCACTTAAAAACACACTATTTTAATTTAGCGCAATTATACTCCAAATAGGAAATTTATTATAGACTGTATAGTATATGGCACTTCAGAATATTTTGGTTATTCCTGCATTTAAATTACTTCATTCTCATTATGAAATTATCTCACAAGTAAGTATTTGACTTAATTTGTTACAAATAATAATAAATGGGCTTTCAAATATAGTAGTTTAATTTACACTAGAATAAATATTCGACTTTATTATTGCATGCACGGTCTCGCACAATTGAAAATGAGAAGAAACGTAAACGAGAAATGGCATAATTAACTATATGAACACTAAAGTGTGTAATTTTATATTAGTAATTTGCTTTTGCGTGAAACTACAATGCTAATTAATGAAAATTATAGTGATAGCGTGGACTGATAATAAAGATAATTCAAGCGAGATCGATATGAGAATATAGCTTAGTTCGTGTAAACATAAGCCACTTAAAATCTTAAGCACACTTACATAATATTCCAGTACCTTCCAAATCATTCTTCTACCATTTCGCATCAGAAACATTAAACAAACCGTCAAAGTTTTTATACTTTTACAATTAACTGCGAATACAGTACTCGTAGTTACCTAACCCTCCAGCTCGACATATTATAATGTCATACGTACACACAGGATGTTAAATTAGATAGTCAGATTACAGATGAATTAAAATGGCTCGAACAAATAATATTTAAGCTCTGTCATGCTTCAAAGAGGATTTTAAATTCCGTTGTAAGTAGATGTAATCAAAAGCTGAACTATAATTACTATAATATCACAATCTGAAAATAAGAATGGGAATTCATGTTAGATTCATGACAATCCATGACCTTAAATGGAAACGGACATGACCATAAAAATTACTTTCAATTTTTATTGTATAAAAGCGTTTAACAGGCGAGAGTGAATTAGAACTTTCACTTAAAGACAAGTGAAAGCTAAAGAGATGAGACGTTAACGATAAACGACAAGAAAACATTTTGACATGGTACTAAATTTCAACGCGCAGAACCTATGTATAGAAATGCATATTTCAACTGCAGATAAAATGATTTGACAGTATAAGTATTTATGTACATACAACTTATTATGAAATTATAGAAGGAATGGGGGATAATGTGGTAGGTGTGGGAAATGTGTGATGCCATTTGGGCTGTAGGATAATGATGTGGCAGAGCAGAGGTTATAGTGTATTTTGTGGGGAGTAACCTGCTGCTTCGCTAATATATGTGGCATTGTTGGGTGACAATCGTGTGAGTGTATGGTGAATGAGAGGAGGGAAGAAAGAAAAGTGGGAATGGTGGAGTGAATTAAGTAAGTTAAGGAAGGAAGGATCGAGAAGAATGGATTTATGCGGCTGAGTTCAGATTGATGATATTTTGCGGATGGCATTTGAGTGAGTGCAATTATGATTGCGGAATAAAGTGGAAGGAAGTGAGGACGTCGTCGAAAATTGAAGTCAAGCAAACTGGGATGAACGTTTTCAGACTATAATACCTACATTATAATATATACACTCTCTTCCAATTGCTTCCCTATCTTAGAGATGTAATAAGCAATAAGGACATACATACATAGCGGGTGCAGTATAACATTCATCCCAGCAGTAGCAGAGATATTATTGCTGACTTGAGTTGGTTGAGGTCGACTCGAGTCGATCAAGTTTCGTCAGAGAGAACTCAAAATGAAATGGAGGAAACTGGAACTGGATGTCTGAGTCCGGGTGGCGGAGACTGGCTCGGCTTTGACTGGCAGAGAGAGGCATTGCAATATTTGGATGGTGTTTGCCTTTAGCAGATCGACAGCATCCACTTGCTGCCCTTTCATCTCTACACATTCCCATTACCGGCCTACAAATACTTCAATTTGCGACCAAGTAGAATCACACAATGCTCCTGGTGTAAGCTAGGCAAATATGTACACAAAAAATGCATCTCCCTTACAGACCTACCAGTTACATATCACACATATTACACACATATCTCCACTCCCTGCACAATATTTCATATTGCCTATCTACTAATTACTCACTCAACTCTACCATTACTACTACAGCTTGTAAATTCACCAACATCATATTCCTTTCCATTTTCAATATTTGCCTGGCAGAGATGTATTAATAATCCTAACACTTATCGCTAAATAATACCAGAGGAGACGTATCGATACGATGACAATGCTTATCTATAAAATGGCAACAGAGATGGGACATTCGTATAAACATGATGTCTTTTCCTATTCAATATTGTCTATGTATGTGTACTCTTCCCTAGCAACTGCAGCTCCTATTCCGATTTTCTATTCTCCTGGGATTTTGTAGAATCGACATAAGGCGTCTTTTTTTCTTTTTCACTTTCCTCACAATCAGAGTGGAGAAAGTCTTTTAGCGCAAAGCAAAGGCATCACACTTATATCCATCTTTACCATTACTACTAGAGGTAGCCATCTAACCACCTACCCTATACAAGTAGTATTATCCCCATCGTATTTTTAGTACCGTCTATCAGGCAAGGAAAGGACAACGTACAAGTAGTCTTTATCATATGCATATGAAAAATGTATGCATTATTTGACTTTACTCATTTTTAATGCTCAATGTTGAATGTAATATAAGGCGTGATTACACTGGAAATGAAACGCTGCAATCGACTGAAATTGATTTCAAAAATCTACAAATACAATATTGCGGTGCTATCTATCGAATTTCATGAAATAGTTGCAGCCTTTCCGAAATTATTTTTATTTCAAACTTCTTTTTTAAGTACGTCCCTGCAATATTTTCCTCACTGACAAAAATAGACAAAAATAGTACCATATATAAAGGTATCACCAATTTAAGCAGCGGTTTGTAACTGATAGCTTTATCACTGCACCCCTGTAATCCTGTCTATGGGTGAGTGTATGGTCACAATGTAATTCGAATGGATTGAGATAACTCAATGAAACTTTCAGTATGTCCTCTATGGACAATGGCGAAGGATGAGTTCGAGAATGGCGCCGATATGACCTTTGACTTCAGCGTAATTAACTTATTTCTTCATCGTCACTAACATTAGAAGCCTACAGCTACTTTGTGTTATAATATTGGGGCACACTGTAATCAATTTGTTGATCAGCGGTTCAAAACGGGTAAAGCGAAAACTAATTTTGACAGTTTTACAAAACCATAGACAGTTTTACAACATTACATTTACAACAAAATTTTCCGCTGCTTCAGTATAACGTTTGCCATGGTTTATTAATTTTGTTTATTTGCAGCCCCCCCCCCCGAAATAGAAGAAAAGAAAGGAATTTTTGCCTTAAAACCCAAAAATTGTATGTAGTATATATTTTCAATTATCATTTGTCGACCCCCTCGAATTTTTTTTCTGGCTGCGGCCGTTTATTTGAGGTCGTAAAAAGGTTTGTACTAAAGATGCGTCAGCCGTAAGTGCTTTTTATGTGTTTTGTCACTCCATGTCAGCTTTCTAACTTGCAAAATTGCACGACCATGTACGATGGATAGAACGGAGGTAAAGTTCATTATCAATTATTAACAATGTTTGAACCCCTCCCCCGGTCAGAGGGTGTAGTCGATCTTGCCCATTTGCAAGCTTTGTCTTTCTATTTACTTCAGGATTGTACCCTGAAAATTTGAACACTCTAGCTCAAACCATTCGAAAGTTATTGTGCACAGGGATTTCCAGACAGACAGAAAGAGTATTCATGTACAGATAAAATGAACTTCTTTGAATAGGCAATGGTGAATAGTTAAAAATTTAAAGCAATGTTTTTACCATCGTTTTACCATCTATCTCACTCATATCTAACTCATGTTCGGACCCTCAGCCTCACCTCATTAGGAGGATTGTCATGAGGTGATGTGAGGTAAAGCGTATATACTTTTACTTACAAGTAGTGATGTGAGGTGAAGACTCTCTGTATGTAGATGGGAAGAGTGAGGTTGCTGCTGTGAAGTCACTCACTTGTATTACACAAAGATTGAGGTTAAGGTGAGGTTGGTCACTTGTATTGTTATGTTACACACAGAGTGAAGCTGAGGTGAGGTCACTTTGTTTGCTTTGTGTTTATAGATAAAACGGTGCATTGACACATTTACCCTTAAAATGTTATATGATGCGAAGTCTACAAACTTCCCTTACAAAACAAGGGCCTGGCTGTAGCACGGAGTTTTATAATCCCTCAAGTTCCTAGAAATTTTTAGCTCGCATGCAGTAAGGCTGCTCTTGCCTACATAACATGCTGAAAGCGAGGGAATATTATTTGTATGATGTTATTCAGCGAAGGTGAGGATTTTTATAATTTGATACTAAAGGAGCATAAAAGCATAAACCCGAGGCGAGGTCAAGTGGCTGCATTGAGACTGAGTAAAAATGTGTAAGCGTACAAAAATATGGAACATGGTATGAAATCAAGCAGGAACAAGAGGAGGTTAAGGTGAGTTGAGGGCTCTTGTGGATGAGGAGATAATGAGGGGAGGTACGTGAGGGCCCAAGATGTGAATCCTGATATGAGGTGATGTGGGTGAAGGCCTCATATATAGAAACCGACAAAAGATGAAGTGGCTGAGGGCCCCAAATTTTTAACGCGACGTTAGGTAAGGTGGGTGAGGGCATCAGATGGAGAATTCCGCATGAGGTGAGGTCCATGAAGTCGTGAAGTCCTCAGAGGGAGGACCGAACATGAGATGAGGTATGTCAGGACTAGCCACAAAGTCCCATCCCACCTGTGTTTCTATGAAAAATTTGTTTTTCTGTTCCTTTGGCTGAGGCCATTAGGGGAAGTGCTACACGGAAGCAGACGCTGGCGGGAGAGGATCAAAAAATAGTCTAAAATCTTAGGCGTCATAAAAGTGATAAGTGGAGTGGATCACCCTAAGCTAACCCAGTTGAACAGAACTAGATGAAGGTTTTTTGAGGGATTTCTATTTCGTAAATTCCCTCTGAATCGACATGTGTCCTCCACTTTGCAATATGTAATCTGATCTTCTCGGTGTAAACAAGTGAGTGAATAGGTAAAAGTGAGTGAGTGAATAGGTTGCTTCAATGTGAGTAAGTAGTAAGTGAGTAAGTGAGTAGGTTAATAAGCTGCTTCTTCTGAATTCTGAAGATATAACTTTTAGAAATGGCATGATTTTATTCATTGCCAGTTGTTAATAGGCTCCTAGCCAAGTTATTGGAACAAGCTACTAATGTATTCAATACTAATCTCGAAATTATTCAGTCATTCTAGCGTAGAATAGTTTAGTAGCAGTTTATCTCTTCTAACGGCGTCATAGAATAGCGTCTGTTGCTACAGAAGACAGTCAGTCTATGGTTTAGAACTTACTTGTAAATTAAAATGTGATTTAACATCTGATGTCGAATTTGGATTGAACTACCAACTGGCAGTACTACCAACCAACTAATTAGTAGTATACTTAGATACCCATTGCCCCTTTTTAAGAATATTAAAGCGGCAACCAGTTGTTAAGCAGTCAATCTTAACTTGGATCTCACTAACGGGCAATTTCTTTCCAAAATATTTCGGCCCAAGGTAAGTCAAATAGCTCAATTTACGTTGATTTGTCATTTTCAGTAAATAACGGGGAAAAATTCACTGGTTTATTATTTACAAATACTTAGTTGTTAGTTGTCACCATTCAGTAATGCACGAGTGCCGTGTCTTTTAAATTATTACTGACGTAATTATAATGGAAATTTTGTTACATTGCATGAATTATGGACTGTTTTGATTCTTTTAATGAAGCAATAAAGACTTTTATCACCTTAAATCAATTGTGAATTCTTGCAGAAAATGGATCCAAATTTGAATACTACCTGTGTGGTTCCAGTAATGGATCAGCCAAATATCCTAAATCAGCACACCACAATATACAAACCAATCCCGATTGTTGGATCGTCACGATCAGTGGGTACAGTGAGTGAGGATGGCAGTTCTGAGTCTCGTCGCTCGCATTCAACAGAAATTCCTGCGGTAAATTGAAATTTAACGTTAAACACAACAAAATTTGGTACAAAATGATTAGCTCAAATTAAATCTAAACATAATGAAGAAGCTGCATTGGTACAAATTGTCATTTTACAAATTGTTTCAAAGATTGAATAGCAATTTCACAATAACTAGTGTGAACTTATTTTTCTAGACAAAAGCCATGGCTGACATTGTAGCATTGGATCACAATTACACTTTTCCGCCGGTTTTGGTAGAGGGTCCTCTTCTCAAGCCAATAATGAATCCAAGCGACACTGTTGTTGACGACAGTAAGGCAGTTAAGTGTGATAAATCAGAAAAGCCAGTCAAATCTCCGAAAGCTGGTAAAAAGGAAAAAGTCAAACCAATTCCACCGCCTGTCGAAATTAAGCCATATTGGCCTGGATCTACTAATTACATATTCCAAGTTAAACCGGAATTACCATTAAAATCTTCAGCTGCAGCTGACCAATCTTCGTTGTTCATGCCCACGTTCAAATCAAGTGTTTTTCCAACATCTCCTACGATGTCGAAATTGGAGCATCTCTTAAAGTAAAATTATATACTATTTTTAGTTCAATTCATTTAACGGATCACTTCATGGTATATTGAACCTAACAGCTTTGTTTTAATTATTCTTGTAGAAACCCAGCTCGGTCAGGTAGCTCACGCAGAAGTCCCAGTTCGTTCCTCAGTCCAAGCTTGAATTATCATCGCCTCAAAAATTTAGCTGCACAAGGAACTCCTGCACCACCACCACCACCACCACCACCTGTTAATGAAAAAGAACCAGAAGATGATGAGGATATTGAAATCGACGTAGTAACTGTCGATCCGGATCCTGAGCTACCTTACGATGCCAACAGGGCGAAGAATTTAATGAACGAGTGTGCAAAGAATGTTATCTTTTTACGCCAAGGAGAAGTGTCTGAGGATTGGGAAGAGCAAATTGTCAAGTAAGTGCTAATACATTACCAAGGAATTAAAAAGTAGAGTAATTTTTTTATTAACTTGTTAAAACTCATCTCCATATTTTATTTAGAACTGGATGGACATATCCTCAAATGAACATTTTCCATAAGGTGCTGCAGTCTTTGCACCAAGACAGACTGACACGGCTTGTCGGTGTAAACCGATTTGGAGAGCCCGTGATACGGCGCCTCTCTAGTGATAAGACGGCCCAGCGAGTTCGAAAAATCTTAGCCTGTTATAGGTGGAATTCTAGTTTGACTCAATGGTTGCACGGAATTTTGGTCGACAACTTAAGTTTTGACTACTTGTCTATATACTTGGACGTTCTGCAGGTGAATTATTTTTCTTAAAACTGCATTTTATTCATCCTATTTGAATTTAAATTTATTTATAAAATCCGAAAACCTAGTTGAAGAATACTAAAGTTGCTTTTTACATAATATTTAGCTTATACATTCTATCTACTATAGCACTGCAACAATATCACTTAAAAATAAAAAAGGATAACTTGTACTAAGTATAAATAAATTGCATTTTCCAGACACTTCGGGTCAAATTCCCTGAGCTGGTGGATAGAATGATAATATTAACTACAGGATTACCTAATGAACCACTACCAATCGATCCATCAATGCTAGCCAACCCTGAAAATGCTGATTTGTCTCCAGAGGATGCGCAAAATTTTGACGCACTAAAAGAAACAATGAAAAGAAGTCTTAACTCTGAAGCTATTGCGTTGGTTCTCAAAAGAAAGTGGGATCCGTACAGTTCGACAGTGCAGCATAGCAAAGCTAAAAAATTGCCAAATTCGCCAATTTTTGTCATCATAGCAACAAATCCCACGAAAAGCAATTGTATTACCAGCAAGAGGAAGAAGCATTTCGTGTCTTTGCTAGCAGCTCGTGGCAAGGTAAGTCGCATTGAAAGAGAAATATAATAATAGTATAAAATATGTTCAATGTTTTAATAAAAGTTAACTGATAACATTGATTACTCTGAAAATTGTAGGTGGTCAGTGTTTCACTAAATACTGCATCTCAGGTGCACATGCGTTTGCACTACTACATGGGCCGTTTAATGACGACCGCTTCCGAGAGAATCCGAGACCTTAAGCGCCAATTTCCAGAAAGACCAATCTTTACTGTTGGTTGGGCTTCAGGTGCACTTCTTGCATGCAAGCTATCAACAATGGAAGCAGTGGCTGGCGTGATTAATCTAGGATTCCGGCTGCATGGAATTTCCAATGAAGGTTCCTTGGCCCTCAATGTCATGCAGATAAGTTGTCCATCGCTTTTTGTCATTGGAGGTCGGACCAATTATACCAGGTACTTTTACCTTATTATTTCAAAGCTTATTTTGCTGATTTAAAAAGTGTTTGGATGCATAGATTAATAATAAATGATGTATACTGTAGTATCCTGGAAATGGATTCACTTCGCCAAGACATGGTTTGTGTGGCATCTCTTCTTGTAGTTGGATGTGCAAATGATGAGCTCTGCGTTGCAAATAGCTACAGGAAAAAGCTATTAGTGACACAAACCTACGTAGACAAGTGCATTGTTGATGAGATAGTAAAGTTTGTATCTTCTTGCCCTATTCCAGTTCCTAGCCCTGAAGAAAAGGCAATTTCCGTTGCTATTACTGCTGCAAAAAGCAAAAAGAAGGTCTCGAAAATTCAAAATACTTCAAGTGGTATGCTTTTTCCAGTTCACTTTATGCAATTAGTAGTGGTATTAATTTATAAAAATATAAAAATATCAATTTATAACTTTATGTACAGCATTGAGCACTGCCCCATCAACCAGCGCAGAACTACGGGCAGAATACAAAGCACAACAAGAAATGGCAAAAAGTAAGGCGGCTTATGGATCAATGTCGTCTGGATCTGAAAAGGCAGATATTACAAACTTTGATTTTGATGGCCCAATTATGATTCCTTCAAACACGTCTTCGAATAAAAGAAAGGCATATTACCGACCTGCACCAACTGTCACTTCTCCGTCGGAGAAAACCTCACCAGCATGTATTACTGCGTCTCAGCTGGTGCAGCAAAGTAAGTACCTACAAATAGTTAGAAATGCTAGGATATGGAACTTGTTTAGGAATAATTAAATTGGCTATTTCTTCTAACTTCGTATTCAGATCCTGGAGTTAAGAGATTTTCCAAACCTTCGGGTCCAAACATTCCTAAACCAAAAGGTCAGGGAATAGTGAGCAGTCAACTTGTGTCCACTTCCCTTATGAAAAGTGAAAGTAGTACTCTACAGACACAGCTGCAATCTCCATTGGTCTCACCAACAGCTAATTATGTGGAGACAGAATCTGTGTCACCATCATTGGTTTTCAACTTGCTGTCAACTACTCCAACACAGGTAAGAATTTGAAAGTGGTTGAAACATTTTGCAGTTAGATGAATTGAATAGTGTTCTATGAAATTCTATTAACAAACCCACAGGTGTTAAGAAGGAAAAGGGACAAGGAAACTGCCGTTGCTCCGGAAGTTCCAGCAGCACCAACACGGTTTCTTTTTGCTGTGGATGAGTCTCCACCACCTTCTCCGTCTATTGTGGTAGACCAAGGATTAAAACCGTAAGGATAATAAACTATCTCTATCTCTTGTTTTTTGATTGGCTATATGCATTGACTTGCCTTTCAGCTTTATAATTTCTTCAAAATTTTCGTAGAACTGAGAAGAATTTTCGAAATTTTTCTATTTCTTATAGTTACCTTCCTCAGCCACTAGTTTTGCCCATGCAAAACAATCCAATCATAAAAGGTGACTATGAACATTCAGGATTTAAACAGCAAGAAAGTCCTACAGAAATGGCACCAGCACAGCAGCGGTCACCTCCGCTGCCTACTCCACCGCCGAAAATTTTGTCTAGTGGCAGTAGCACTCCTATAATAACTTCTCCAACGATTCTTCCTGGAGGTGCCACTGCAACTCCTTTCATAAGAAGGGCTTTGCCAGCACAACCGATTCACCAACAATTCTCGTCACATTTATTTAGACTCCTGACACCGCCACATGACGCTGCGAGTCGACGACCGTCATTTTCAGAGATTCCAATGCCCACAAGAGTGACTGAAGATTTAACGGCTAATGCTTTCTCTTCTAGTACTCAACTGATAGCGTCGGAGCTTAGCTTGCTGTCTAAGGAAATCCATGAGTCGACTTCTGTTGTTCAACGAAATGACAACAAAGCTAATATTCCGAAAGAAATACAAACAACTGTAGCCACCCTTCCAAAAGAAGTTGTGGCCACCATTAACATTCCTGCTATGCAGCTTTCTGAGGGAGATGCGTCAAATAACTACACCATGGATAAACAGCTAAGTATTTCCAGATACGTATCACCTAACGTACAATTGTTGGGAACAGAAGTCGTAGCAACGTCTTCAATCCAAAGTTCTATCAGTTTGGCAAAGCCCATGGATGGAATTGAAGAACAGGATGCGTTAGTACTTGATGGTGGCACTTTGGAGGGCAAGGCACTAGAAATCAACAGCCAAATAGTACCACAGTCCCAAATAATGACTACCGGTGACAAAAAAGAAGAAACTATTGTAGTAGCGCAAGTTAGCACAATGGCTAGCGACGTCAGTGGTGTGAGCGCCGAACTCGAGTCTGCTGACAGAAAGGTGGTCGAAGAAGAAAAGTCCTGCGAATTAACATCTTCAACAAATCTCGAAACATTCACGTCAGCTAACCTAAGTCTCAAAAGAGATTCTACTGAAAAGAATGTAGATGCTTCTGCAATTCTGGAAAAATCTGCAAAATTGAAACCATCTAAAACAGAGAAAGATGACATTGGAAAAGACCCAAAAAGTCTCTTGAGCCCAAAGCCAGAAAGGCCCAAAGCGTCATTTGAAAAAATTGTGGAATCTGTCGCTTTTGGATTGGATCTGTTAGAGGAGCCAGAAGTGGATAAAAAAGTGGAAGTAGTTCCAGGAAAAATTGAAAAACCTTTGAAAAGAAAAGATAAAAATGAAGTTTCTGCTGCCAAACGATCTAAGAAGCGTTTCAAGGACGTTTTGCATTTACAAGGTTCTTCTAAAGGAAAAAAGAGCAGCTCATCTGCATTTGGAGGCTCGGCTAATCTGAAGCCAATGGGAAAGAAATCTGACAAGCAAAAGGAAAAACTGGAATCCATAATCTTGGAAAGCAACGTATTAGAAATTGTGGGTGCTGTCGTTGACAGAATTAGTAGCGAGGCGAAAATTAGAGCGAAGAGCAGCGGCATTGAATCTCCGAAAGTGCCAGCTAAGCGTCGGCAAAGGAAAATTGTCGATATCGACAAATCAGAACAAGGTAGCAGCGGGATTGAATCTCCGAAAGTGCCAACTAAGCGTCGGCAACGGAAAATTGTCGTTATCGACAAATCGGAACAAGGAAGCAGCGGGAATTTGAAAGGAAATGAAGGAAGCAGTGGAAATTTGAAAGTAGAAGAAGGAAGCAGTGGAAATTTGAAAGAAGAAGGAAACAGTGGAAATTTGATAGTAGAAGAAGCAAGCAGTGGAAATTTGAAAGGAGAAGAAGCAAGCAGTGGAAATTTGAAAGGAGAAGAAGCAAGCAGTGGAGATTTGGAAGGAGAAGAAGCAAGCAGTGGAAATTTGAAAGGAGAAGAAGCAAGCGGTGGAAATTTGAAAGGAGAAGAAGCAAGCACTGGAGATTTGAAAGGAGAAGAAGCAAGCAGTGGAAATTTGAAAGGAGAAGAAGCAAGCGGTGGAAATTTGAAAGCAGAAGAAGCAAGCGGTGGAAATGTGAAAGCAGAAGAAGTAAGCGGTGGAAATTTGAAAGCAGAAGAAGCAAGCGGTGGAAATTTGAAAGAAGAAGCAAGCAGGGGAAATTTGAAAGCAGAAGAAGCAAGCGGTGGAAATTTGAAAGCAGAACAAAGGATCAGAGGGAATTCGAAATCAAAGAAACGTGTGCTAAAAGGTGCCAAGCGTCAGACACAAGACGTGGAGAGTAAAGAGGAAGAGATTCCCAAGAAGTTAACAAGAAGCAGTTCTAGTTATGCACCAAATCTGGATGATTCTGAAAGGGCTAAAGAAGTGACACCGTCTATAAATGTGTCGCCAAAAGTGGTTGCAGAGGTATCACCGAAATCAACGGAAAAGTTGGAGTCAGGCAGAAAAAGATCCTCTCCGGTTCAGCCAAAGGTAGCTGAATCGGTTCCGGAAACTCCAATTTCAAGATTGAGAAACAGGAGTGGAAATGTTACAGCAACTCTTAATACTAATCCACACATTTTGAGAAAGAAATCTATGCTGACTTACAGGGAAAATTCTGATTCGGAATCATCTAGCGAAATGATGGACGAGTTTGAGATTGAGCCCAAACAGACAAAAAAGAAACCCACTCGTCCGCAAAAGAAGAAGAGTTCTTCGTCGGAAAGTTTTGAAAGCGGAGAAAGTTTTGATGAAGGTGAAGGCAAAGAAGTAGCTCCCAGAGTTACTCGGTCAATGAGACGACAATCTGCTCCAGGTAGCAATCGGCTGAAATAGTCTTCATATTATTATTATTTAGAAAGACTATTTGTAAAAATAAGCTTTCAATAAAATTACTTTTGCATTTTAATGCTCTATTAATATTTTCAAGAATATTCTTTTATCTTTTCTTGCTTGTTGCACAAAATATCACTTTTATTTTTACCATGATTGATTGAACACTATTTTCGATACTTTGTTAATATGCATGTTTTGTCTATCTCTTAAAATTGATTAATTTATATTTATTGAGAATGCTTTAGTATCAAATACTTTGATATTTCTTTGAACTTAGATTTCCTCTGGCCGAAAGTAAGCTTCAAATTTGTTTAAAATTCACCTAAATGATTTTGTGGGCATTGTTTAGATCCAGTTGCGAGTGAAAGTGTGCCAAGCACCAGTGTGAAAGAGGAAGAAAAGGAAGTTGAAACCGTGAAGGAGGGTGAAGTGGCTGCTGAAAGCGAGCCCGTTAAACCCGATGCTGGAAATGACGAGAAAAATAAAGAAAGTCGTGGGAGGAATTCGTCAGGTAGCATTGGTAGTGGTGACGATGAAGATGTGGAGTGCAAGAAACGACCGAAACCCATTCATCCCGTCACCCCAGCTTCTCTCAGTGTTACCCGCACTAGAAAAATCAGCATTCCCAACTATTTCGCTTATGGCATGTAATATGTATAATCCTGTGGTAGTATATTGTTGCAATGTTAAATGTTGCTCAATTCAGTCTCTTCCTCTACTAATAGTTTAGAAATTATTTTAGATTTGCCATTAACCACAAACTGTAGCTGCTAAGCAATTTTAACTTAAAAAATTGCTCTAAAAATGTCATCCCAGCTATTCTATGAAATCAAATGTTTATTAATCGAAAAATTATTAATTACCTTTCGTTGTGGAAATTTTAAAAATTCCAAACTCCACGATAAGTCATTTCGTAAGTACATATACGATGATTTTGAAAGCACTAAACATTTCCTATCGCTAAAAGAGGATTTATTTACTTTTTGAAGTCACAAGTCAACGCAGATATGCAACCTAAGAAGAGACTGAGTTGAGCATCTATTTTTATCACTTTTGTATTTTGGTTTTGAGTAGTTAGTCGTTGCTCAGTAGTATATAGTCACTATTTGTTTGCTTGTCTTGTCTTCTTGCTTTGCTGTTTAATTCTTATTTTGTTCAGATGCTTTCTGTGTTATAAATATTAAGCGTATATCGTTCCTAATTGTTTTGGCTGTTGATTTAATCATGCTTTGAAAATATACTCGTCAAGTTCTAATCAAGAGATTTAATAGATGTAGGAAAACATAGAATTCTTCAAGATCAAGCTATACCACCTTCGTCGACTCGTCGATGTTGCTATGTGTGTAATTCTATCCTATAGAATAAATAAAAATATATGTGTGTACATATTACCGTCTATTTATTTGCATTTAGGTCATTAAAAGCACTAAATGTCATTCGAGATTGAACCGATGGAGCATATTATGAATATTACATTAATTTGGCTGAAATTTGCAATGTTAATTCCAAAGCTACTAAAAGTTGCTAGACATAGTTAGAGGCCAATGAAAAGTCAGGGGTTTGTCTTAAGTTAGATAGCGTGCAGAAAATATTTTTATATTTGTGCAGAAACAAAAGACTCATCCAAATTTCCTTTCAAAATCGTTTATTGTTCACTTGTTTTTACTATGCAGAACAGATAAATATAGTTACTATACAAATACATAGTCAATATTAAATATACAAAGGCGTATTAATATTTTTTCAAATTATCAGATGTACTCCAACTAAAGACACACATGGATGTAACTAAATGTGATCCCCAAGTGAAGAAAGATAGGTAGTACTGGAACTGAAATTGTCAGAATTATGTTCAGAAAAGTCTCAAATTGAAAAACATGAATGTAAAGTAGTTTTAACGGACCTGACTGCAAATACATCATAAAAGGTTAAAATACTGATACCATAAAACAGAAAACTCTATTAATATGGGTATAATCTGAAGAAGTTGCCAACAATGTGGAGCAAAATATACACTTCACATAAGTTTCCTGAAGAATACAGACCCCAGTTATAAGGTAAAAGGTAGTATCTCAGATACATTATATATCTTTTCGTGTCTGTTCTATTTGACATCTATAACTACCAACAGCCAATTAGGAAATATACTGCAAAATTCCGTTATCATTGGCGAAAAATACAAGAGAACTGCGAAGAACTAATTGCAAATGAAATAGTTTGTAAAAGTGAAAATATTTCAATACAAATATCTAGGGCTACAAAATTTTAGAAGAAATGAGCTAAGCAGTTTCAGGCTCCATTGGAGTGTCTTCTTCCTCTTCCTCCTCTTGGGTTTCGTCTTCTTCGATTTTTTCTACCTCTCCATCAGCTGGCTTTTCATACACTTTTTCCAAGGGAGAAATGACAACTCCATCATCCCATACAGTAGGAATAGTCACAATGTCGGCTGTAAAGAATAAAGAATCAATGCCACTAAATTCTTGTTTACAATATTATCTGAAATTCTATTATTATTTTAGTACCAAATATTTTAATTCATAAATATTATGTAGGAAAAATAAATCTCAACTTAATTTTCTTACATTGGTTATCCGATTCCAGACCTAAAATGACTTTGTAGCCACCTTGGGCCAAAATACGCAATAGTGTTTGCGCTAGTCCAGTAGCCATATCCTGTTCTTCGTAGCTGAGATTATGACCTCTCATAGCAGTTCCAGCATAACCGGGGAGATACATTCCGCAGGCCATTAGTGAAACGGTTCGACGGAAAGCCACGTTAATTGGCAGCGCTTGACGTGCGGGATTGTTCATGACACTAAAGTGAGCCAGTAAATCTAACATCCACGTAGACAGTGGCAAAAATTCCGTATATCTTTGCCGCAAGTCTCTCAAGATTCGAATGAGGACCTTAATTGTTGAGTTGTGAGCGTTTTCTTCGAACCAACGGCTGAAATAGTGCACCATAAACACAACGCGAAATAATTAATAGTAAAAAATGAGTTAAACTTTTAAAGAAAACCAAAAGGAATACCTGTGCCTAATTGCTTGCCAATGTTCTGTCATGAGTTTGGATTCTAAATGGATCTCAGGATCCAATTTTCGAAAATTCTGCGGCACGGTAGTTATGAAAACTCGAATAGTAGCTTGAACATTGCTCAAGTCAAAACCTCGGTTTGTCACAGTTGACCGTACGCCTATAAAATTAATTAAAACAAATTTTAGTTATAGACTAATTAATAAACATACTAATGGGTTTTATGTTTTTTTTTTAAAATTTTACAATTATTAACTAGTTGGATACAGTTCATGAGAGCAAGACTGCTTTGGTACAGAAAGCAATGACTAATGATACTTAATAATTACTAGTATGTAGTTACCTGATCCATTTTCCTTGTGTGAATTAATAATTAAAAATTAAATGGTACAAAATTGTACAGTTTTTAATGCTTACATTCAGTCTGGCGTAGCTCTTCAGTTACTCGGTTATTCAGAGCTTCTATTGCCTCACGTGTAGGAAGTGTTTTCAAGATGACGACAAAATCTGCTGTCTTATGTCCAGCTAAGATTGTTCCCTGTTTGAAGGAGCCTACTTGCCTCACTTCATCCACTTGCTACATTTGAACCATAATTATGAAATACCACAACGATAATTTATTAGATTATATGTTATTATCCATAACAACAACTTACACAAGCTTCAAATGTTCCTGGAGTTAATATTAGAGTCTCCAATATTCCTTGAACACGCGTGACCAAATTTTGGGTGGTTTGTATCTCTTCTGTTGATGGCGAGAGTTCAGTGTTTCTCTTAAGTAGAGCCTACAGTTCAAATTTTATAGGTTGCATTAGAAAACTTGAAACAACACCTTTACAACTTATCATTCTGGTTAACTAATTGATACTTATTGATACTTATTTTGCATATTCTCGATTATTATATATTTGGAATCAAATTATTGTTGGTTATTTTCATTTTTGACTTTAAAACAGAAGAATATGCGCATTAAGGGCTTTAACAATTTTGTAAAGAGCTTTGTTGGGTCATCAAAGGATACTTAATAATTGGAAACGTGCTTAGTTTCCTTTGACACATCATCGGGTATTGAATCAACATTGGTGTATAGAATATGTATTCAGAACGTACTGCGGTTAATAGAGTTTCATCGAGTGCCGGGGCGACAGATGGGAAAATGTCTTCGAAAAAGGTCAAATCGAAAGGCAACTTTCCATTGTTCAATAAACGCATTTGTCCAGAAGCATGTTGATGAGCATGACCATTTCCCCTATTTCTCCGAACACGTCCTCGTCCACCAGATCCGCCTCTCATTTCGGGAAGATGTAAAGCTTAAATAGAACTCTAGGAAAAAATAATTGGCACAAGCAATACAAATCAATTTCCCTGACACTATAGAATTTGTTTTACGAAAAAAGGCCCAACAGAAATTCTATTTTGTGTTTTAAAATCTAAATAAATTCTTTACCGGCTCAGAAATGTGTATTAAAGCCGATTGTGCTCTACTGATTTGCTCCTCCAGGTCTTACTGCCAGTGTGCAAACTCTAACTGAACTGAGCAGAAGATACTTTATAAGGAAATTCTCGAACTCCAAACATCTTTCACAACTTTAAGCGTGTATTCCTCTTCCGTCTATTATACAGTTTTAGCATCGGGTTGAGGATCAATAGTGCCCATGTTGGTGTTTGTGAGTTGTTAGCACGCAGTTAGGGTTCAACAGCAACAGGGAACAACAGCAATCCAATAGAAAACCTGAAAGCATACAACACTGTAACCAACACAACTTAAATGTATAGCGCGAAGGAAACTGTAAAATTTTATACTTTCAGAATGGATTTACAAATCATCAGTTATTAGAAAAAGTGAGGATTATTCCTTATGTAGCAATTACTACTTGATATTATGAAATTATTTAGCCAGGTATTTTTATGGTAAAAAGTTAAAATGTTGTTGATAGCATACTGTAAAAATGATAAGAAAATAACATTGTGCATAGCAAAAAATAATTTAGGTTTGTGTTGGTGATTAAAGAGACAATTAAAAATATGCAAAAGATTGTGAATGTAATACTATTCAAATCTTTTGACTCAAAACTATGAAATTATTATCAAATTGAATTAATTGAAAATGTTGTTACATTTATTTCCATTAGAAACATCTACACAAATACAGATACACTGTACCTGCATAAATATATATATTTGCATTTTAGATTGACATTTTAAGATATGTGAAACACTTACAAAGGTACGCTGTCTACTCATAATTAACTAAGTTTCATCACAAGCACTTTCCGACTCAGACCCTGTATCATCGATTGTGTATTCATCCGTAAGAGGTGTAAAATTGGGCCGATGCATCATTATATTAATCTGATTTATACTGCTCATTGGTTGAAATATTTTATTTGCCTCACTGTCTGAGTATTCCATTTGGTCTGATGACTTTGCAATCAAATTTCGCCGTCGCACGGATGAATCTGATCTGTAATCTTCATAAAATGAATTTGTGTCGTCCATAAACTTTTCTTCGTCCTCCTCACACTTTGCAGAAGAATTTGATTCCTCAGTAAAGCTCGTGCCATATTTTTTAAGAAAGGCTTCGTTTTCTCGTTTATTCATTACATCTTTAACACCAACTAGAACTTGTTTCAATTCACTCATAACAAAATTGTGCGTAGCTTTCACTTCTTTGACATTCGTTTCCCACTCGCATATTTTCTCTGCATTGTCAATTTCTTCATCACTTTCGGTCCTCTCTTGTAACTGATACACTTCAAATTTTTCTGAACGGTCCAACAAATTCTTCTCTGTTGAATTGAAATCTAGATCGTCCTGCCCATGCTCATAAATTGACTTGAGGCCATAATCCCGATCACTAAATTCTAATTCGTCGGCTAAATTGGAGGTTTCTTTATTGGATTGCGAAACGCTTGAAACACTTTTGGGGACTATTTTAGCTACATTTTCTTTGGCTCTAATCATTCCACTTAAAATTCCTTCGTTTACACCCGAAAGTCTAATTAACTTTGCTAGAATAACATTAGAATCGTTCATTAAGACTTGAATATTTAAAGGACGGTCTTTACAGCTATCGAAATCAGTTGATCTTGATTCTTTTTCTGACTCAGCATTCGATGCACTGTTCTTCTCAAGTAGCTCAACTGCTGAATTAGCAATAGTTTCAAATAATTGTACCATTTCTGTTCCAATTTCTTTCATTTCCATTGAATTTTTCCATAGTTTATATTCTCTAGTGAATTTAGTTGCGATTGGAACTGGTTCCAAATTATTTATTTCTGAAGTCCTCTCGCTTTCTTCCGTTCTAAAGGGATAAGAGGCAATGATTATTCAGTGAATCCAAAAAGAATATTTACAAATGGCAATTGAAATTGTTGGAAATAATAAGCATTAGAATATTTTGTTAAAGGACAGTGGTGTGTTCGTAACAAAATATTTCACAATAACTTAAACAAAAGTTAATAGTCCAAACGGAATTTTATGAATAATTGGTTAATATTAAGCATCTTGACAACATTGTTGGAATTGGTGGTCAAATATAAGCGTGGAAATAATATGTACGCTATAATAATATAGCTTACTAGATTATAGTGAACTTTCAGAAGATTTTCCATTCGAGGTCGAAATAAAAGTCATTCAATTATGCCGTACACAACAAAATCGTAGTAGACTGATAGCTAATAATAATTTAAAAGCAATAATAAATAATTTCAATTACAGATATGTGTCATATGTTGTCCACATCTTTTGAATGTCACGTCTTAGGTCCACCAATCCGTCATGGAATTTGGAAAAATACTGGCAGCAACAATACGACTGATACCGTGTTCTTAACAACTCGCTATATGTCATTCGAAATCCAAATTCTAGGATTGTGCAAGCAGTCAGCTCTGATAAATTCTACATTACAATCAATTAAATAAAAACGTTAATCTATAAAGACATTGAAATTTTGAAATATAAAAATACATTGACAAATGACATACCAACATTTGTTCTACATATTTGATCATGGTAAATATGTTGCTCTTATCAAATTCGCCAATTTTCAGATTCATCTTTTCTGTGTTGAAATTAAATCTTTTTTCAACTTTATCCGATTTTAAGAAAAATGATATTTCGTCGTCATTTATGCGAGATTCTAAAAATTTGTTAATTGGGAGCAATATGTCATAATTCGACAATAAAAATTGTTCTTCGGAACTGTGTAATATTCTGAAAAATGGAATTAATGTCATCCTTAGCTATATGTATTGACTTATTGACAGAAAAGTTAAGATGAACAGTTAAGCTAAATAATCAAGATACTCACCTTGTCCCAATATGATTTCTTAATTCAAATAATTGATTAGAAGTTTCATTTATAATTTTGCAGCACTCGTTACATTCGTCAAGAATTTTTTCAATTGGCTCAACTGAATTCCAGAATTGGTACAATACTCTATTCATAGCCTCCCCAGCATAAATTTTTACCATTTTGACAGAATGTAAAATCCAGCTCCATATTGTAAAGGTCCGTACAGTCTTACAGTTTCTAAACAATTTTTGTCATAAAAATTTTAGTCAATGAATATAAATATTTGAAATCCAAAACCTAAATTGAAGTTAAGGCAGATGACAGAAGAACAAGATAATTTCCAACTGCTATAACTCCCAGATGAGTTACCAAAGCTAAGCCGTAAAGCGTATTTTAAAGTTTAAAGGCTGAAAACAGTTCCCCACCTATTCGTCCAGTCATCTGGATCATATTCTATGGACTGTAGTTGCAGCAGGTCGTGTTGAAGGGAATCGTTCGAAGGAAAACGTTCTGTCAGACAGGCATACTTTTCCAAGAGGATAGAATTGGCTGTCTTTTGAAACAAAAAGGGTCAGTTAGTCATATTTAGCAATCAAAAATTATTTTTTGTCATTTATTTTGAAAAGGGATTTAAAATTAAAACATCTTACTTTTGAATTCATGTTGAATTACGTGTTTGATAGAGGAAACGTAATTTAGAGCAATTAAGTAGATATTATGTCAATGTTGAATGTCAATTTTTAGTTTATTTCAGGAGCCGACAGACACATTGACACCGGTTGGTGGACTTCAACTTGTGCAGAGCATCGCAGATTTGCTGTTTCAAAATGGTTTGTTTACTTTTATAGATATTGCGTCAAGTGTATCGGTAGGTTTGAAGAAAACTGTATTAATCTCTCGTAGTTGTAATCATAATTCCACCTTTTGCCGGTTATTCACTTTCACTTTTGACTTTTACTTTAGTTAAGTCAGAAGTCCGTTTTACCTCATTACTTTCTTTTTCACTTCTGAAAATAGTTGGAAATATTTACCGCTGAAATTCGTACTACGTACGTAGCAGATGTTAGTCACATATGTTCTCTCGTTCTCAATCCTAAGATTCACACACACAGTCATCGTTTTCCTGCATTGCACAATTCTATTTGTATCGAAATTTTCCTTGTCATACCGGCGGTATTTACATTCGAAAAATTCACAACATTTTAATTGGTACATTTAATTTGACACATAATACGAGTTAACTAAACTTCATTTATTAGTTGTTGCCCATACTAATCATTATAGTTCACACAACTTCGTTGACAGTTAAATTCCTCGTTGACACTGTGATTACTGAGTTAATGCTCTAAGCATTAGCCGATCTCTGAATTTTGTGGATTACTTCTCTCGTTGTACAACACGGTAATAATATGAACTTACAGCAAATAATAATAATTCATTGAGATGTTGGATGTACCCACAAAATTTGATATCCTTGTCATTTGTTATTCCATATGACAAAGTTATGTTATGGCGACATATAGAAATAGTACGATTGTCATGACTTATATATAGGTATACTGTAATTCATTATTGTATACATCACTGTGTCAAATGCTCTCATCATCTCATTGGTTAGGTTCGGACAAAGTCTAAAGTTCAACTGGAACTGTTGCTTTGAACTGTGTAGCACATGGATGGTTTACAAATAAAGAAAAATATCAGATAAACTAATGAATAGGCAATAGCATTACATGAGGAATTAAGGATACGAGTTAAATAGATCATTGTTGTTTAAAAGTACACTTAGGTACATAATAATCATAACATTTACTTTCTATACTTAAAATAACCTTCTAGGAGGAAAACATTTTCTGGTATTTCCTATTTTATGATTTTCAATCTTTGTTTATTTAATAGTGACACCGGTTAATCGTAATCAGAAGGTTTTTGAGACAAAAATTAGAATAGAAAAAGCAGCCTAATACCACTTCATATTCTATTAACTATTGGATGTATAAATGTAAATAATTTCAGATTGTATTTCATTCAATTTAGATAAGAAATGGCAGAAAAGGCAGTAAAGCAACCCGTTAGCCCTGTCAAAAATTTTTTGGCTGGAGGATTTGGAGGAGTTTGCCTTGTTGTTGCAGGACATCCTCTGGATACCATCAAGGTAAGTATTGAGAATAATAAAAACAGAAACATTTAAGTTTTTTAACTATATCAATTAATACTGAATGCTAATGCAATGATTTTTACCAGGTAAGACTACAAACTCAGCCGGTTCCAGCTGCTGGTCAGTCACCTTTATATACAGGGACATGGGATTGCTTTAAGAAAATAATTAAGCATGAAGGTTTCAAAGGATTGTACAAAGGTAGTTTTTATAAAATAATTAACTTATAGATTTAGTACAAGAATAATTTCTCTATTTATGCTTAGTGTAGGTAATATTGAGCGGGCACGTATCCAAAAATTTGGTCAAGGTAGGGCGCAACAAATAATTGTGGCAAAAATTGAAACATTTTTGCATTTTTTGGAAAAAACTTCTTCTTTCCTCAGATATAGGGGGAATGCGCCCTCTCCTTTCCCTTACTGTATACGTGCTTGATTTTGAATTCTTTTAGCTAATGAATGCTAATAAATAAAAAACATTTTAAATGAACTTTTCATTGTTTATCATTGTAATAGGAATGGGAGCCCCAATTATTGGAGTAGCTCCAATATTTGCGTTGAGCTTTTTTGGATACGGGGTTGGCAAACAATTAGTTTCCACGAACAAAAATGAAGAACTCAGTGCTTTACAAATGTTTTTTGCTGGAACGATATCAGGTGTAATGACCACGGTGGTCATGACTCCGGGTGAGAGAATTAAATGTCTACTACAGGTAAGATCAAGATAGTGAAAATTAAAAATGAGATAATGAATATAATAATCATTATAGTGTATGTTAGCTTGGTAGGCTTTTATTTAGTTTATTAATTGGGAGAATAGATATGTATTCTTTATTTTGACGTATCAAGCATACTTAGCTTAAATTTTTACATAATGAAAAAATTCTTCATTTTATAACTATTTGAGGTATGAGATGTTGGTTTGAATTTTCGTTTTAAAAGTATTACGTGTAATTATATAGATTTTTATTTACTAACTTTATTCTTACAAACAATATGCCAGAATAATACTTTATTTTTGTGTATGAAAGATAAATAAAACAAAAAGGTAAAAATAATATTGTATGTTTTACATATGATTTTGAACATAAAACTTGAACTATGATTTGTATTACAACTACACAACTAATGGCTATGTAATATATTATAGAAAGTTTTTGAGTGCAACATAATGTAAGTTTATAAGTTTAAGTAAGTATATAAGTTTTGTAAAATATTTTTGTATATTTCTAGATTCAACAAGGACAAGGTGCTACTGTAAAGTATAGTGGACCTTTAGATTGTGGTATGAAGCTGATGAAAGAAGGAGGAATTCGTAGTATTTACAAAGGAACCTTTGCTACACTAATGAGAGGTGAGTAAAAAAATGTATTGCATATTTACTGGGACAAATACCTGTAAAAAATGTTTTTATCCCATTCTTTGAGATTTCAATAATTTTGCCAGTTTGAGGGCCTTTTTAGATATCATAGTAGAACGGTTTGATGGAATATTATTTCCAAAATGATGATCTGCATTACCGAATGTTCGGGTTGGTTTAGTGGGCTTTGGAATATTTGCTACAAATGGATTCTTTGGTCTGGCTGGTCGCCTTGTGGTTGAAATCTCAGGTGCTTTAGTAGTGGTTGTCGTTTCAACATCTATCGTCGTCGTTTGTTTGATTTCTTCTGTAGTGCTGTAATGCTTTCCATCAGTCTCATCTTGATTGTTGGAAGTTGTGTGGGTAATAACGGAGGAATTATTGGAATTATTGAAAATCGGACTTAAAGTCTTAGGATTTTGAGTGGTAGGGCTTTGAGTTGTAGGGTTTTGAGGTGTAGGACCTTGAGTCGTGGGACTTTGAGTCGTGGGATTTTGAGTCGTGGTAGTTGTTGTTTCAACTCTTTGAGATTCAGTAGTAGTTGTAGTTGTAGGCTTACTAACTTTAGCAGGTTTAGGGACTTTCACTGGTTTTTTCGATTGCTGAATCTGCCTTTGTATTTCTTTTTTCAGCGCCCATTTTGTAGCATTGTAAGATAAATTATTTAGGAGTGGGATAGATTGTGTTTCACTCTCTCTATTTATAATTTGTTCGGTGCAGTGGCTCAATTGCTTTTTAAGAACAGTAAACACATTTTTGTTGAAAAATTTATTTGGGGTAGCACACAAAGGAGAAATTCTCTTTTCGTAGACGTACTTAACTTGAAATGTTGGGTGATTAATATGGCTGCACATGCTTCCTTTGTCATATTGTTTTTGACAGAATGTATCGTTTCTAGCAATGTATAATCGCTTGACTTTATTAACTATATCTGGACTCCAATGGACCATTTCGCAAGAACAGTGCCAAGGATTCATCTCCAACCGTATCATTTTTGCAGGAATTGTTTGGAACAGATCGCTGGGCAAAGACGTTAGTTTATTGTGACTCAGAATGACTTCTCTCAAAGATGACTGTTCGTCAAATAGGCCAGGAGGAAGGAATGTTAGTTCATTGTGGGACAGATCAAGTTCAAGTAGAGAATGTAAGCCGTAAAATGCATCCATTGATATCTTTCTTATCGAACAGTTAGTCAATATCAATTTTTCCAACTTTGGGACTTCACTGAAAGCATCGTAAGATATTCTATGTATAAGACCCTGCATGGTTAAGGATTGTAGCAAAGGCATTCCCTTCAACATCGGCCGTTCAAGGAATCCAATTTTGATATTGATAATATCCAGCCTTCTCAAAGAAATCAAGCCATAGAAAGAATTAGGGAAAATCTCCAATGTAGTAGTGGGATCCCCAAGATACAATGTTTTTGTGGAATTCATAACTTCAAAAGTGTTAGGGAATATTGCTTCAATTGGGTTGAATCGGAAATCAGCCACTTCCAAATGCGGAAATGGGGGCAGAGACAATTCGGACAAATGAGTAATGTTGTTATGAGTTACATCCAATTTTTGAAGATATAGTAATCCAGCAAGTCCCACGGTCTGCAAATTCAAAATTCTATTTCTGGCCAGGGACAGAGCTGTGAGGTTCATCGTCGAATAAAACACAAAGTCGGGTAAAAACAACAAGTCATTACCTTCTAATAGGAGGAATTTCAAATTATTCAGTTTAAAGAACATGTCCCAACTTATATCTTGCATATTGCACCCAGATAAACGAAGATGGTTTAGATTCAGTAAACTTGTAAAACAAACTGCAATTTTTGGTTCCATATGGTTTTGATTCATCAGCTTTCCATTGTTAGCTTTTGATTCTGTTTTGTATATGCTGTATGGCACTATCGGATTCCTCTCTTCCTTGTCTGGTGGAGACAAAAGCAGTAATTGAGAGCTGATATCGTTGCTGATTTCATTTTCCGTGTAATTAATTCTTAGAAATTTGCTTGTCGTGTCGTGAACTTCATTCTCAACATTTCTTTGTAAAAGAATGACACTCTCAAGATTAAGATACGTCAGGGATTTAATATTTACAAAAGCGTCGGATGTTATAAAGAATGATGTTTTCACACGTTCCTCATTTTGAGAAGAATATCCTTGCACTTCAAGTCCAACTAAAGATTTCAAGTTATCAAAGTGCCGTTTCTCTAAGGTTATGTTTCCTGATCCTGGAGCTTGTAGTAACGAAAGGACCTTGAAATGGAAATTTTATCGAAATGTTTTTAAACATTGTTGATTTAAAATTGTATTTAGTAAATCTATAATCGTAATTCATACTTGAGTGTTCACTGGAAGGCTCTGTAATGTTTTGAGCATCTCTTTTGATGAATTTCTTCTAATTATACAAGTAACAGTCAGCATTGTACCCTCTTGCATTTGCTGTTTATGAGCTGTTGGGTTTTCCACGACCTGTACAAATTCATAGTCATTAAATTCTTTGCGGACATTAAGTTATATATTTGACTATTTTTATACCTCATTGTGCTCGGTGTACGGGTTGAAAAGCCTGTGTGCTTGGTCATCCTTTTGAGTGCTGATATCGGTTTCAACCCATTTCCATGAAGCTAAATTGGAGAGATATTCGGGATAGCATATGCAATCCGTTGGACACAAATCCACAGCAGCATCAATGGAATTCTAAAAAATAGGGAAAAGTTAAGTTTACGTTTTTAAAGATTTTCCCAGAATATTAATGGCTTCTAAATATTATGAAATTGATTGAAAATCACGCATTGAACTTTAAGCCGGTATTATTATCTGCTTCGAGTTTCAAGTTTAATAATTACAATGTATATTGACAAAATAAATGCTATTACCGTAAAAATGTGAAGAAACAAAAGGGGAAGAGATACACTGAGTGTATCCATGATGTATTGACTATCAAAGGTTTCTTAGCTCAATAAAGTGCTCTCTGACAACTCAAGTTTAAACTCTGGAATGGTGAGATACCGGAAACTATCCAATCTTTTCCGACTAAAAGTTTATCTACGCAGCTTCCGTAAGAGAGATAAAACTACGAGTCAGGGATCTTGCTGGCTTTTATTTCCAGCCTCGGTCTTTTTTTGTAATAACTTATATTTAATTTTAATTTAACTTATACTATAACTTATATTTATATGCATGGGCTCAAAATAGCTAAAATTATCATATTCTTTGTCATATTCATAGTATAACAATGTTATATTATATATACACTAGAGGAACCCAGAGGAAACACGTCTGTATAAAAATTAGTTGACTGTTGGTTCGGGATTTACCACAGTAAGAATAATGTAGATATTATGTATTCGCAGCTCACGTCGAATATAATCTGAATGCTTACTGATGAAATTGTATACAATACAGTAGTATGTGTATTTGCTGAATCAGTGACCTTTATGTATAAATTATAGTCGATCCACTTTCTTAAGGGAAAATTAAAAAATCCACTGATCGCTTTCAAATTGTATAACTTATTGAATTCTGTCATTATAGCGGTTTATATAATAGAAAATACCGCTTTTTCGTTTTGTAACTCGGTAACGTTACTACGTTTTTGGCTTTTATAACATACCGGCCTATGTGTAATTCTGCATTTGCATTACCCTTCGATTCAACTAAATAAAAAATAAATATTAACATTTTTCAATGCATTTCTTGTATGATGAGTAAATATTCCTTTTCTAAATGACGTTTGTTCTTTTTGCAGATGTTCCTGCTAGTGGCATGTATTTCATGACCTATGAACAGCTAAAAAAGGCTTTGGCACCACCCGACAGTACTGCGTTGAGCCCCCTCCGGACTCTTTTCGCTGGAGGCATGGCTGGAATACTTAATTGGGCAGTTGCTATTCCAGCAGATGTAATGAAAAGTAGACTACAAACAGGTATATGATAATATGACAAAATATTTCAATTTCAACACATAATAAGGAATACTCTGGCATTTCTCTCTTCCACTTTGTAATTCATTGTAATTAACTTCATTGTTATTTGGTTATAGCACCGGAAGGGACGTACCCAAGAGGAGTAAGAGATGTATTTGCTCACTTGATGAAAGAAGAAGGACCTAAGGCCTTATATAAGGGATGCGTGCCAGTTATGATCAGAGCTTTCCCAGCAAATGCTGCCTGCTTCTTGGGTTATGAAGTAGCCCTAAAATTCTTAAACTGGGTTATGCCTAATCTGTGATCACAATATGTTTCCTCTTGAAATTAAAAATCTTAAAGATCATGTACATGTCGAACTTTTAAATAGCGCACATAATTATGTCACTCACAGCGTTCTTGTTGATAACCTTATGTATTATGGAATTTAGCTCTCACTCCATTTGATAAATTAAATATTTTTCCCGTAATAAAAGTTTGAAAGGTTATTTACAAAAACTTGGAATCAAAATCACCATTTACTTGATGAAAACAAGGTATAAATTGATGAAATGGTAGCAGATATAGACACTATATATTCCTTTATTATTAACTAGTTTATACGTAACAAGATATATATGAAATGGTAAACTAGGATGGCTTATTTATAGTTTTAACTATTTTCATTCAATGCTTTAAATTTTTAACCCTTATCGTAAACATCGTGTACAAATATAATAACAAGTTTTTAGTCTTATGTATATGATTCACAATATTAACACATATGGGGAAGTGGTAAAACTTATTCATGCTTATACTGGGGAAAATCCTTCAATTTTCAAACAAGATATTTGAAAAAATCACATTACTCTATCAGCATAAAAGTAAACTGAGTCGTTTAAATGGAAGACACTTATAATTTATCAAAATGAATTAAACACCAGGATAACCAAAGATAGAAGATTTTAAATAGTCTAGGGAAAATTTTTGGCAGCCATGATAGTTTTATTTTTCACCTACTGAACCTAGTAGTCAGACTCGTTTTGCCATCCTTTCATAATATTCATTTTAAATATGAGCCAAAGGGAAAACAAAATTTGATTACTGACTAGTTTTACATTATTATACTCAATGCGATTGAAAGCTCAGGGGCACACATCCACATTTGCTAAACCTATAGAATTGAATTGTTAACGAATCTAATAATATACATATTGACAAGCCATAAGCATGACATGAATAATAATTAAATTAAAGAATAATACGGTATATAAAGTTATATAAAAACAACTCGAAATGGATTAATAGGTAATACAATTTTCACAATCCAATGCTCAATACTTTACATTTTGGAGTATATTTGTACATCTTTGTATACATTTATGGTTTTTGCATCTAAAACAGATTACAAAATAAATAATCAAATAATCACGCCATATTATCAATGTTTAAATCTGTGTCATAGATAGGTAAATTACTTAAACTAGTCATTTGGAACTTTGAAACCTTTCTAAAAAATATTAGCCCAGAATAAATTCTATAAATAAAATACTAAGTATCCTCAAAATCAAATCTTACGTCAAAAACGCATTATTTGCTCTTTAAAATAAAAACAATTAATCAATACGCAATTTCATAATTACATAGAAAATTATTTTACAAGAAAAATTAATACTTTAGATAGGATGGCATGGGTCTGTAATTTACATTTTCGTTTACAGTTTTAGTACTTCTCAAAATTAGTCTAAACGCCAGATTACAAAAACGAAGAATGTGCTTAAAGTATATAATATAAATTTTGCCCATCTATTATTAATGTTGCCAATTGCCACCACCACCAGTAAATAATTGTATAATATGTTGTTAGTTGAATGCAGATTCTGGGATCCTCAGAATTGCCGTACTCATAAAAAAGACAAAAAGAATGATAAAAATGGTTCTAATATTATGATAAAAGAAAATTTTCTTTAAAAGCACTGCCCACTTGTGGATGCAATATAAACAGTAATTAGTTATGTACAAGGTCAAATGCTACAGTACGTACTAGTCCTACCTAACTCCTAACTGTGTTAACCCACCTAACAAGCAAGTGCAAATAATATCTATATACCTGATAATGAATGAATTTTATAAATACTCCTCTTACGTAAACTGATTATTTTATTTAACAATATTTAAAGATTATTCGAGCAAAATGTATCAGAAAAGCGTGTAAATATTTTTTGTACAAATATTCGCCAAAATGGTATTGTGCACTCGGGGAATATAGCGCCCCTAACAGTATTCTCAACATTCAATCGAATTTTCTAGAAAACAAAAGGTCACATAGGAAATGAGCCTCGCTGGACTTGGATGTTTATGTATTATCTTACACTTTGTCAAAAATTGATTAATTTATGGGACAAGTCATAGTGCTATTTAGATTTAGAATGTTTTAAGAAACTCCTCCGCGCAGATTCTGGCTCTTGCGTTCACAGCCAATTTCATTTCACTTATTTCTTTATCGATTTCTTCCATAAAGTGGATCACAAAGTCGACAAGCTTATGCTTGTACATCTGTTCTGTATGGAAATTAGTGATGAGGAAACTGATGTCATATCCCTAAAATACAAAATATATTTTGTGTCAGACATGAAAATATTTAGTACCTTTTAATCAACACAAATAATATCTTTGAAAATATGGAAATGTTTACCTCTACTGGTTTCCGTCTCAGGACGACAAAACTTTCAGCTCTCATCATCATGAAACGCATAAATTTGTGACACAGGATTTTTTCGATCTCGTCAGCTTGTTTAATAGCTATACTGACACGTATTGAGTTAATCGACGCTTCTATTAGTACTTTTTCCTTCTCATTCCTACTGATAACTACTGGATGCAACAGTAATTCCCTACTGGCCCTAAATAATGACAAAAAGAATAATTACACACTTGTAATAACTGATTAAATTGACAAAATTTAATGTTAATAACAAAATAACGTACCTGACTTCAACTTCAGGCTTATTGTGTCTTTCTACCACTTGAGAGGAGAAATTTTCCAGGCACATTGCAGCAGTAAGCGTGTGTCGAACCGCTGTCAAATAAGGACGTAAAGTGGCAGCCTATTTCAAATTTAAATACATAACAATATATATTATATATGTACCCAAATAAACCGCAAAAATTATTTTGACTGATCAATTGTTATCCATTTTGTAAATACCAGTAAATAGGAAGCAATAACTTTAATTTGACATTTAAACGTGAACTCGGTTTTTTGCGAAAAATAATATCACCGGTCATGATTATTCTTTTTTGACATTTGATGAACGTATTTACTTTTGAAACATCATTTTATTAGTTTCTTTAATGTTAGAATTATGAACAAATTACATCTCCAACAAGAACAATATAGACGTGAATCGAAATACACTTATGACTCAGTGATCAGTACTTTTGGTATGACGATTACCTGTCAACTATCTGTCAAAAGCTAAAAATAATAAAATATTGCTTGCATTTCAGATTGTTCAATACCCTAGCTAGATATTTAGATATGAATCGTGATATTCATCAACCATCAACTTTCACAACAGTTGATGGTTTCAATAATTTGCACAAAACCGGCTTCATTTTCACAAAGCTTCAATTTAAAAATTACTAAGTCATAAGTCGTAACGAATTGAAAATGAAACTGGAATAATTTGAGGAAAATAAATACCATTGTCGACGGCCTTGTTGTGGAATGCTTACTTAATACCAGAACGAGGAAAACGGAAATACTAAAATTTTAACAAGTATCCAAACCTAAATCAAATTCGCCACACCCACCATGACACCTCAACTACTCCAATCCAACTGTTCAGCTTCGACTACCAACTCCAAGTATCTCTCGTATTTCGTATTATGCACTCAATCACACAGCTACAGGGCCACAATGCAATGTACTACTATACTCGGCAAATCTGAACTGAACTGACTGCAGTCAACTCAACTCAACACATTTTTCTACAGGATACCCGTAAAAAGGTGCAATACAAATTGTGTCTAGTTTCAGCCTACGACACGCTGCTGCTCCATTCAACCAACATCATCAGCAGAGACCGGAAAAGTAGGACTTTTGGATGAATTTAGGCGGCCGGATCTCGTTGCCTCAATACCTAAAAGTTATATTTTACTTACAGAGGTTTCCCACAATTGGTGGCCGGTCACCAAATTAACATAAGTAGGCATTGAAATGACTCCAATACCTGTCTGTGTTATCCTGGAATTGTGGGAAACGTCTATTGGTTTTTGATGTTGGTAACATTTAACAATAGGGATCTTTTTATAAAATTTAAGGTTCAAATCTGCTAGAGACCACGTGGTAAAAAATTAGACGCTTAATGTGACAATAAGTTTTAATGTCTGATTTAGTGTCTGACATTAATTTGAACCTTAGAATTTTTAATGTTTTTTCTCTTGACACTAAAATACTTAGTACCTAATGTTTGTTTATAAATATAACTATTTTTTTCACTTTATAGTTTTTAAGAAAAATATTGGAATTTTTTCAAAAGTCTTCAAACTTGTTCCACTGACCTCTTGTAACGTAAGTAATGTAAGTTTCTGTTCCTTTTTCGTATTTATGCTCGATAGGTTTATTTTGCCATATTTTGAGCGTTTCTTCGTTTTTTAAAGTTTAATTTTTAGGAAAATGCAAATGACATTTTAGGTCTTACTTTTTGTATTTGTACGGTTAATTTTGAATCGACCTTATCGACCTTTATCAATTTTTTAAAACTTTACCCATAGGGCCTAGCTTTCCAGTCTCTGATCATTAGCAACCCACATTGACTTTGACTTTACATACATCACCACCACACACGCATTTATTTTCATCATTGCATGCATCGTTGTAGTACAATAGTATAATCTGCATTCATTCCATACATACGTCGTTGTTGGTCCATAAGATCCACTTATTAAGTCTTTATTTGACTGACATGCGTAAATAAAATGTAAATGATGGTTACATAAACATACAGCAAAATTGGGACGATGATGCATGTACGCTTATCCAAAAGCATACGGATAGTTCATTCGTAGTATAGTATAGGGACCTAATCCTCATAATTTTAATCCTTTAACCCAATTATTCAATCGAATACGATTATTGTGTAAAAGCAACGGAAAATGCCGAATTGTTAGTTTTTAAGTCTTGCTATCAGAAACGCGTTTACAAAGTTTGAGCTCACTTCGAATCTTTTGGTTTCAGGACCTTGGAGACCAAGGCCAAGCCACAAGACCAAAACACAACTACCTAGGCCACGTAAAGCTGAATTGTTTTTGAAATAACAAATATTAAAAACAGGAAATATTTTCAAAGTTTTGGGGGTGAGTCTGGTGTAGGAATTTGCCCGTGACTAATGAGCCAAGTCAATAAGGTAAAATCTATGCCGTGATAGAATCTGCAGCACTAGAAAATGTTACTAAAATTTGACGTGTCATATCTCATCACGTGGTAGCCGATTAGGTTTTATTATCCAATGACAACACAAACACATAGTATGGTTCTTGAAAAATTTCAGGCAAGCAAGCGCTAATATTGCATTTCACAAATATCATGGTCCAAGCCCAATGCCAAACATTAAAAGCCGGTACCCTCAAGTCATACGTTTTTGTATATAAAATAATATTATTATTATATTTCTAGTAGCCTCCAGTACAAGTGGCTAAATTTCGAAAGGTAGGCATTCAGCAGGAATTTCATCGAAGGGGTAAAATTATTAACATTAAAGTAAAAAACTATATTGGGGTAAAGTGACTAATTTTTAGGAAGGGGTGCCAGGATAGCGCTAAGTATAGCTTCAAAATTAAATTAAATCAAGAGACCAGGTTAGCCCTTTATTCGTGATCATGGTAGATGAATTATTATAAATTATTCTATTAAGGTACCCATTGCTTTAAAATTGAATGACTTTGTGATACCAATAGGGTACCTTAAGCGAATGGGCTAAGTCGTTATTTCCTAGTCAATCGTAAACTATTATTGAGTGTCTTGGTTCTAGTGACCACCAACAAAACTAGGTAAGGTGCCAATAAATTTTCATAAAAGTACCAATTCGGTACCATTACTTTTAGAAAAAGTGTATTTTTACTTAATATTTGCATACAATTAATAGTTGACAATGACATTTTGACAAAGGACAATTGTAGTCAGAAAATTTTGGCTCACATGTTTTCCAATTTTTAAAAAAGATTTGAACAAATAGTAGTGGGTAAGAAAAGAAGGAAGAAAATCAAGAAAACAAAATTTAGAAATTTTTTTGGGGTAATAAGAGACTCGAAAATTAAACTTTGGCCTAGAGGGTTCTAGTGTCCGTCGTATAAGTCAGCAATGTGAGTGAGGATAGTTGGAGGGAAGGATGAATAATTTTCTATGAAATCTTCCTGCCGCAGAAAAGCACTGCGGTTCGTTCGTAAGCGTAGGGCCTCATCAACTTGTACACACATACTACAACAATAATCTATTACCTACCACCTATAGGTATTCTACCCAGAACTGACTGCACAACTAACAATTTTATTTAAGAGTGGAGAACTTATTTGTGCAAATAGTTAATATTATACGGTTACATTGGACTCAACAAATTAAATTCTCTTGGTGACTGCTCTACCAGTTTGATTTGCTGACGCGACAGTACATATATGGGAATAAATAACCCATATTGATGCTGTCATCTCACCTGGTTAAACATTGATCTTCAGACAACAGTGACAACACAGAATAAAACTAAACAAATTGAGTCAAATTGACAGATAAACTAGCATTTTGTCTACCTACACTTTAGAAGAAGTGAAAAAACTGGAATACAACTCAAACTTGTCTCTTTGTTGATAAGTTATATCGGTATATTATATCCCACGAGTAAGTACAAATAATAACAACTTTTAATACAAATCTTAAACATCATTAAAGCAAATTGTATAAAAAATATGTTCTCAATTTGAAAACAAACTAAATAATTATATGTTGTTCAATGTCTTAACTGTTATAACTGTAAAGACTTTATTTGGAACAGCTGACAGTCAGTAGTATTTTTACGTTGTCTTTGTCAGTGTAGTATTATTACATTGTCAGTAGGCAGTCATCAGTTGTCACGTTGTCAGTCCTGTTTCCTAACCAAACCAAACAATATACTATTATTGAATAACAAATCACTACTCATGACCCGAAATAAGAAGCAAAAATATTCTGTAGTAGTTTTTCAGGCTCATTGTGTTTTTAAAATCATAAATAATTGAACATTATCAATTGTAAATATATGGTATTGTCAGATTACTAAGGCTGATGATAAATGATAAAAGCTAACAATCACAAAATCATAGATTTTTCAAATAATACGAGATTTTTTCTTCGTCAAAAGCATTGTGGTTTTGAAACTTTCCTTAATTGTTGTAAGTGTTTGACATTACCATAAGATTGACAGGATCTAATCACTTGTAAACAAGTCCCCAGAGACTAATATTTGATGTTTTATTGGTTTTAATCACAGAGATGGGAAAAAAGAAGTACCATGGAGGCATTCGTTTAGATGTAAAACCAGCAGAAGCTCCGAAGGCCCAAAAGCCTACTACCCCTCGCAATGGGCCACCAACCCCAAGAGCGAATGCTTCTTCGCCAAGCGTTGCTGCTAAAGTAAGTCTGAGTGGATCTAACATTGCTCTGGTGGAAACTAGCACTGGCGACTTAGACTACGAAAGTCCGTTGGAAAAAATGGTGGTCAAAGTTAATGACAAAGTAAGTTTTTTATTCATAATTTAATTTAGCAGCATTAAGGCATTAATAAGAATGACGAAGAGCTGCGCCACTTTAACCTGAAAGTTATAAATCTTTATTAAACCCCATTCAAAGTTTTCGAAGAATTAAAATTGTATAAATTAAAACATACTAAATGAATAACTGGGTCATTCCTAGGGTATAATTTTTAACTCCAGGATTTAGTGACGTTACCCTATTCGATTATTGATATTTGATATTACCATAAGCAACTTGAGTTGATGTTGTTGACATTGATCTATTTTGGTCTTAAAGGAAACTTTACTTGCTTGTGTCGAAACCTGGGAAGCATATCTAAAAGAGAGGCAGCAAATTTTTAATGAAAACACGAATGTTTCGTACGAAGAATTTGAATCTCTCATTCGTAGCAAGAAACTCGAGTCAAATTTGACAAAATGCACGAAGTTTGTGAAGAAACTGGTTAGTAAAAGTAACAATTAATTACATTGTTGCGTGATACAGTGTTAATTGTTAATAATTTTATTTATATAATATTAAATAGAGGCAATATTCTGATACGCAAAAAACATCTGTTGAGAGTGACATCAAAGTCTTGAATCTGACAAAATACCTGAGCGAAATAGCTAGCGCTCTTGTGGAGTCTAAAATAAAATTAGGGGATCTTCGCGAAATCATCGGCGTTTGCTCAATGCTTCATCAACGGTACTCAGAGTTTTCCTCTGCCTTGCTAGAAAATTTCCGACGAACTTTACCTGGCAAAAAAATTGATATGGTAATACAAAAATGTTATTAATATCGTCTAAAATTGTACGGAATTAGAATTAAAAATACTAATGAACGTATTTTATAATTTGTAGGCTACGTTCTCAGTGACCAAACTTACAGTCGATTTCCGCATTTTGGCTGATTTAATATTGTGCGGAATTATTTCTGTAAGTGACGGATTTCCACTTTTGCTGATGTCTCTGAGAAATATGATTATGAACCTAAAGGATGCTACGCAATGCGTCGTCCCTGTCGTGTATATGTGTCGTGCTGTTGGATATGAACTCACTGGAATTTTGCCTAAAAACATACGAAAACTTTGTGACAAGAATTCTATGCAAATATCAAAGTGTTTGATCATACCAGATGAGAAAAAACAGCAGCTGGTAAATCTGCTAAAGGAATTCTACGCTTCTCAAACAAGGCTACTTCTCAGTGTATGTATTTACTAAACTCCCTACTCACAAAATACTGCAATTAATATAAGTTCTATGGTCTTATGGTTTCTATATCCTTTTAGGTTCACGAAGAAAGTCTCCACTCAGAAATGTACAATCGGAGACTCATGAAGACAAAAGGAGAACTTCTTCCTGAACGTATGGAAGCTCATACAGAGATAACGTCTAGATTCGAAAAGTTTTTACTCAATATAAAGAAGTTGGCTTACATATTGGACTTCGAGGTTCCTGAACTACGCACGTTACCAGCAGCTGGTATAACTATTTATCCATTCATATGCATAATTATCTTTGATGTACAATGTACGGGAAAAATTGGAAGCATTAACAATATATTCGTTAATCTAGATCCGGATGAAGAAAAGGAAAAGCCGGTCATTTGTGAAGAGGGATTGGAAACTAATATTCCAGGGATTATATTCTTTGACGATGAAGAGACTCGCGCATTTTATCAAGATTTCCCAGATTTAAAGATGTACTTACCACCTGTAGTATATCGAGAGGCAGCTAAGGAGGTTTGAACATGCAACAAATGCAATATATCTATTAATGAGATGATTATGTTTCTTTTTGTGTTAATTTATCATTTCCTTTCTTGATTAGCAATAAGTAAGTTTATGTTGTTTAAATGTATCTTTGACTGTGAAAAGGGTTTAGGCGGGCGTTGCCATTTTGCAAATAAATACATACATACATACTTTATTTTATTTTCTCTATATAATTTAGTGCATTCTCATAAACAGGTGGAAGCAATGGCCGAGAGAGAAAAGGAGGCTTCTAACATTGATGAAGACGCTGAAAAAGCAGAGCTTAAATCTGATGAGATACCCGAGGATTTGGTCGAAACTGAGGAACACGAACTGCCTCCATCCATGAGACAAGGTTTTACACACAAAATGATGCTCACTGACAACTTGTATTCATGTGCACATAAAATTGAAATGTTAATGCGTAAAAATATTTCCGTTTACAGCTAATGAAGAGGAAAAGGAGATGGACAAGGAATTAAAACCGTCTTTTAAAACGTACTTGGATAATCTTAAAAACTGTGTAAACCGTAATATGATTGACAAAGCTGCTTTTGAGTTTACTGAGAAATTTAATAATAAGCAAAATCGTAAGAAATTAGCAAGGTAATTAGATAATTTCTTTTTTATCAATTTTCGTATCGAAACAATGCTTTGATAAAAATTATTGCGTAACGTTTTTGAATAACTCATAGGATGGTGACTACTAAAGTTATACATTTATTTACTTCCTAGAACGATTTTTCACATTCCAAGACAACGTGTTGATTTATTGCCATTGTGGTCTCGTTTGGTTGCTATTCTTCACCCTGTTATGCCAGATTTGGGTCAAGAATTAAGTACCATGCTCATGAAAGACTTTCAGTACTTGTTGAAGAAAAAGCACCAAATTTTCATTGAAACGAAATTAAAAATAACAAGACTAATAGCAGAACTCGTGAATTTTCGAGTTTTTCCTAAATCTGATGCGCTATACTGCTTAAAACTACTTCTCATGGATTTTGTCCATCATCAAATTGAAATGTGTTGTGCATTTATTGAAAGTTGCGGCCAATTTTTGCATCGTCATCCTGAATCAACGCGTCGATTTCAAATTTATTTGGTTGGTATTGTAAAAACATTAGGGTTGATCTAATTTGTTTAATCAGTTGCTAATGAATCTATTAACTTATAGGATGAAATGATGCGAAAGAAGAAGGTAAAGGCTCTAGAGCCTCGCTATTTAAATTTAGTCGACCACGCTTACAACTACGTCATTCGACCGAAAGAAGTAGTTGCTCCTAAAGCAAAGAAACTTCCTACTTTGGAGGCATACATTCAGAAAGTTGCTTGGTATGACCTTGAGAAAGAGAATATTGAAGCAACTATTAATATTTTGAGAAGCTTAGACTGGGAGGAGGACCCTGAGGTAATTATTATTTAAATCACTCAAGTGAATACAAATGCAAAATTAACAATCATAGTGACTGGTGTTGCTGCTAACAATTTAGACCGTTCCTACCGTTGTGAGAGTGCTTAGTAATCCTTGTGAGACTTCGTACAATAGATTACCTTATCTTGCCAGTGTAACAGCTGGACTATCAGAATATAGGGTAAATTATTTTCTTTTACATCAAAAACAAAGTGCTTAGTTTTCAATCTAACAGTTATAATCAATATTTTTTACTGTCTTTAAACCATTACAGAGTGAAGTGGGTGTTAAGGTGTTAGACAGAGTATTGGAAGAAATAAAAGTCGGCATGGATAACAATCACATTCAATTCAACCAACGACGTATTACCATTTGCGTTTACCTTGGTCAACTCTATTTATACCGTGTTGCTAATGGCATGCAAATTTTTGCGGTAATTTTTCATACTATATTGCTCTCTCCAGGTATTAGTTAGGAAATACTAAAATTAACAGAATCAATTATGTAGACATTGTATGATTTCATCATCTACGGAGTTAAGACTGGAAAAGTGCAACGAGGGCAGAACCGGAAAATAATTGATCGCCCTGATGACTTGTTTCGAATTCGATTGGCTTGCCAAGTGCTTAAAATATGTGGGGAATATTTTAATCACGGAAACACAAAAAGAACGCTGGACACGTATATCAAATATTTGCAGGTTTGGGAAAATCCCTACTATAATGTAAAACAACACAGTTATATGTTGTGGCTTTGGGTTCACGTAACTTTTCTTCTAGCGTTATTACTGGACTAAGCGGGTGCATCCGTTTTGGAAAACGAGACTTCGTCTGTTTCCACATGCTATATTGGAAGATCTCGAAGAAACCATTAAAAAGATACGGCCAAATACGAAACTTTATAAAAATTGGGATGAGGCTGAATTGGACGTTAGAGCAATGGAAAAGGAGCTTGCAGACGAAGTTAAAGCAGAACTAAAACACGTTGGTTATGATAATGCCGTAGCCATGGAGAGATTACCTCCTGAACTGAGACAAGTTGTCGGTAAGGATATAATATGTACTATTTTGAATTTTTGTGAGTAACCAATACTGTGAAAGAGCATGTTAAAGAATAACGAATTTGATATTGAATTATGATAGAAGAGGCTGCTGCGGCAAGAAGGCTGAGAAATGCAGACTCCGCTAACTGGACGTCATCTGGTGAAGTTGTCCCTCAGGGAACAAAGAGAGATGCCGACAAACAAGTTGATGATCCTTACCTTAAATATGAAAATATCAATGATAATCATATAGATGATGAAGAAGATGCGGCCTTTGTTCGCGAATTAGACAGACTCTGTTCGCAGGTCAACTATAGCGCTTCAAGAGACGGAGGGAAGCATATGACGTCCACTATCCCAATACCTTTGCACATTCGAAACGATAATATTACCAAGCCAAGTAATTTTTTTATAATTTTAATTTATCATTTAAATAAATTATTCATAAATAGTTATTTAAAATTATATTGTTACTTTCAGTCACTGAAGATCCATATGGGATTCCAATACAAGAAACTGTTAATTTCACATTGATTACCCGGAAAGGAAACAAGCAACAATACAAGACATTACCTGTACCTGCTTCGAGTGATTTTGTCGTCAATTTGCGAAGTAGAGAGGAAGTAAGTAGATTTAGCATACCAAGTCATTGATTTAAATTCTCTGCTTCAACACTTTAAAGCTACAAAATTAATATTTGTCCAAATTAGGCGGAACGGGCTGAAAAGGAAAGAGTCAAGATGATCACCTTAGGAATGAATGACCTTCAAGTGGCAGAAGAAGAGAAGGAATTCCATGCGTCTCAATATAATAGTACTAGAAAACCATTTATCTGAGTTTGGAATACATAATTGGGAGTATTATTAGCCAATCGTTGAAAATTGGGTTTCAAAGGGTAAGCTTTGATCGCATGGAAACAGAAGCTGGCAGATAAAAATAATAAAATGCATTTTGCACAAAAATTTCAACCAATTGCCGTGCAATGGCATTTAATGACTGCAGAGGATAGGCAATACAGATACAGAGATAATATGACAGCAACACGACAGAGCAATTTGTTATATTGAATTCATAAAGGACGCAGTGGTAGAGAAAGGTGACTCACCTAAGTTGTGGCACCAATAAAGGAACAGTATTAGGGAATGTTTCCTGATTCTATTATAGGAAGCTGTAAGTTGAAAGGAATGCCAAAGAATAAGAATTGAGTAGCAGGTCTCGAGACAGATTCTTGTGTCTTTACGTAACACGACTATACACTGACCAGGAGAAAACGCTTAAGTCCACTATAGCACAAACAAAATTGCATATCAAAACTTGGGGAAGACTGATCGGTTGAACTTGGTTGATTTGGATCAAATAGTTTGAAAATTTTGTTTTCTTAACGTTGTTTTCCTATATGGTTTGTTGATAAAAATATTTCAAATAGTACTTCGTAAGATTCTAGTACTCGAAATAGTGTTAACAAACATGGAATCGAAATTCATACCAACTTTGAATTACGTAAATTATTAGAAATTGGAACTATTTTAATATACCCTGTGGATTGATATGTAATCCACTCAAGAAGCATTAATTATTAAGTTTTGTCTCAATGGCCTTAAAAATCTCTTTCGCTCAATTCGGATTTCCAGACAAAAAACCGGCGTTTCAATTTTAAATTTAAAATCTCTTTTCTAAACTGAGCTTGTCAAATCATATCAATCGATTTCTTAAACCTCATTTTGATGGTGCAGGTACACAACTTTCTATTTAATTTTGAAAAAATACTTTCGCGATCCTTGATTGGCGCTACGGATGTATCTATAGGCAGAATTGGTTTAATTTAGAACAATATCGATTTTTTAAAGCTAACGATTTGGTTGAAATGATGTTTGTATTCGTTTACTATCAATTTAATACTTTTCTGAACTCGGTTCCTTTATTCCCTTTAATATAAATTCAGTATAACACTCATTCATATGTGTTTAGATAGATGTGTTACGATTTTCAAAAATTTTGAATACGTTGGCTATGCTAGTGGTTGCTATAAGACCTTAGTTTAGCGATTAAAATTATATGGTTCTGTGCTTTGAGATCTATGTCATCATTTTGTCCATATTAGGAAGAAAGTGTAGGTATGCCATCAGACAAAATTGTACCAAAGCAGCATTTCATTCTATTCTAAGAACCTTAAAACATTTGTGGTCATGGTTCTTACAAAAATAGAAACCTAGGAAGAAAATTCTCGAGAAATACAATGGGTAAAACCAACGGAAAGTACCATAATTACTTGAAACTAATTTTGCTGCTTTGCTTGGGCCCATATCTAAAAATTGAGATTTATTAATTAAATTTTCATAAATTTTCTACGCATCTATTGTTTGAATTGTAGAGATGCTATAAGAAAAATGTTGAAAATTTATAAATTTATTTTCCAGCTATTTAATTTATTATTCATTATATTTTATTGGGGTATCATTACATTGTGCCTGCAAGTAGCACATTATTTATAGGCGAAATAACAACTGAGCGGATAATTTTTTTAAAAACTTGGTTGATTTTTAGTGTCTTCCATTTTTCTAATATAATTTAAAATGGAAATAAATATTATGGGTATATAATTTTTTTATTGTATCTGGCATTGCTATTTCTGTTAAAACTTATTTTGTTTAAGATAATCATTACTTAGTAACATAAATTTCTGTACAGAATATATTGTGTCTTAAGATTTAGTGCAGAGTGTAGGGGTACAAACAAATGGATTTTTTAAATTAGTGTTCCTAAGTGTATATTTCTTTGGAATATGAAATGTCTTCAGACGAGGATTAATAACGAAAAGATTTATATAATTACATGTCTATGGTCAATATTTATTGATGTACAAATGAGAAAATTTACAGTTGTGAAATAATTTTAAGGGTTAATAATTATTGTTCATTGGTTTTTTTAAAGCTATTATTAGGTATCACCAATCCCCGTCAATTTACTTTTATTGACATGGAAATAATAATTGGAAACTATACGCTATGAATTAATCTAATGACTCATGCGCTATGGATAAAATACTCGGAGATGTTGAGTTTACAGTGATGAATATAAACTAGAAAAAATACTGTTAATTTATACTGCCATGCCGGGTATGTACCTTTGTGTGAACACGAACCAAATATTTTTATACGAACACATATGAAATGGTTTTGTTGAAATACATCTACTGAAATGTTTTCCAATATGTACTTAACCACAAAAGGGTATAAAAATTCTTCGAAAAAGTATATTGTATACCCGATTATAAAACATGCTATAGTAATATCTACATATTATGTAATGCGAACTCCAGTCTAACATTTTCCGCATTACGAAACAGTGTAAGTCATTTTTCCCAGTCATAATTACGTGAGTGGTCAAATAAGGTTTAATACGATCCGAGTGCCTTCTGTAATTAATAATATGAAAAACAAGCTGAAGGGAGAACCAAAATATGGGAAGACAATATATTATGTGCTTAAATTCACTAGTTCGTTTGTACATCAAAAGTTTTCTTGGTCTTATGAAACACAATTTTATAACTTGATAGAATCATTCATTTGTAGTAGTTATTTTTCATCTTAAACAAACTGTAAAAGATTTTTCCTGATTTCTAGCGAAACCTTGAATTTTATTTGAAAACAAATTGATGTACAAATTGACTAGTCAATTTATACTTACCAAATGTAATAAAATAGCTGCAATAATATATACAAAACACACAGGTAGTAGAATTTATAAGATTCTATACAAACTTGCTCATATACTTATTTAGAACGATCGATGAATTCAGAATCCAGCAACTTTATAATAATAACCAATATCCATCAGTTTAGTAATAATGTACACTCTTAAATACTATTTTGATACAAATGTTATTAATTTGGCATTCCCAAGCTGTATTGGATCAAAATTAACTATTTAGTAATAAAGACTGATATACATACTAAAATGTCCCCAAAGTAGAAATCCATAAAAAATGGAGCATCAAAGAGCAGTGTTCAATATTTATCACAATATTTAAAAATAACATTAACCACAGTGAGAAGGTATGGAAGCATAGCGCTTAAAAATAATACAATTACTATAACAACTATGTCCAGCATAATATTATACCGTGATATACCAACCAAGGCTCTCTTCGGTAATATTTTCACATGAATTTTTTGCAAAGCTGATATTCTATCTTTTGTATGGCTTATTGCAATGAATTTATGTGGATCACATACGTCGCCTTATGTGCTAATATGTAATAATTTCACTTGCTGGAATTCTCATCGAGTCCCTAAATTTAATGTGAGCTTGTGTGTAAAAATAATTCAGAAAATCTTTGATACTACAGATATTGCAAAAGTTTAAACGCTGATATGCATGATGCATCACCAGAGTTTACATAAGCTCTGAATTGATACAATTAAACTTATCTATAAAAGCTAAAAATTAGTTGTTATAAATTGGTGATTGGTGTTAAATGTAAGTAAGTGTAGTTAAGTGTTTATGTTACTAAAATACTATTGATCTCTTTCTGCATTATTATATTGATTATTGATTGTTATTACTTCTGATAACAATGTAAAAAATGGTAATGCAAAAAAATGATTTTGTTCTTTATGGACCTTTTTCCTAATTATTGTCCCAACTTATCAAGATTTACTAACATGTCTAATAATTCTGACTACTTCAGTCTTCTAAAATAATATTCTTACGAGACATGGTTAAAAATTTTGAGAGTTGACCATAAATTAACGACATATTTTAAGGCATATATTATTTCTGTTTAGAAAAATTTTGTGAAATGCTAAATTTTATTAGCAATTGTTCGATGTGTAGTCAATAATATTTATACGCACTAATGAACAATAATACTCTCGAGAAATCAAATAGTAATGTGTGTAAACAAAATTTATTCAAATTAATGATAAACAGCCTCCGATACTTTCGTACTACACTACTGTGAATAGTTTACTGTCAATAGAAGCTTAATATTGTGTGTAATAAGCTTGTATCTTGTGTGAAGGTAATAATCAATGTATTTTGCTTATGTGGCTGATTTAAATTGTTAATTGGCCATTTTTGTATACGGGTTTAAAATGAAATGATACTGTGGAGTAGATTGGAAACCAACGTGAGTCATTGTAAACCGAAATTGTAATAATTTATGAATTAAATTACTCTGGCGATTTGTATGCTTATTATTGCCCATTTGTATTTTATTCACCCTTTTATTAAAGTTCCTTAGTTTTCCATCAATTCCATGAGAAAATACGAGTATAGAATTGTGATGTGAATATGTGATTAAATATTTGAACCGTCAACTCAATTATTAAAACGTGCATCGATGAAATTTATTGCATGTAATTTTAATTTATTGCTGACATTTAAGTAGATTACATATTTAATGTGACTGTAAATGTCTCGTTGTCTAGTTATTCAGAGTGAGAGGGATGCAAATATAGTCATTGTGAGGAAAGGTAGTCTTAAAATCTAGGTACGCATATCGATGGCGATGGAAGAATTGTATTTGTATAAAAGAGAAGAGATATCTTGTCAGTCCAGACTTAGTAAAGAATAATAGTCTCTTCCCCGAGAAGTATTTTAGTCTTCCTGAGTCCGAGTTTTATTAATGTACTCCTTCTGTCGTGTTTTAAATATTTCTCTAAGCAACTATTACAGATATTAATTGGTCATCGAATTTTAGTGAAAACACATGACTTCATTTTTGCGTCCACGATAACAATTATTTTTTTAGAGATTTCATTTTGTGTCCATCGATTTTAATCTAAAAAAAATGTTCCGAGTGGAACTTACAATTACTTCGTGATTACAGTTATACAAAAAAGTCTTTTAACGCGAGCTAAGATGAGCTAGTGGTGTCTTATTCCTCTTTGTCTCGAGGAAAGAGCTCTAAAAGGTTCTAAAGAACAATCCTCTTCCTTTAATGAAAAGTATTTTAATTCTCAGTCTGGACTGCTGTAAAAAAACAGGTAACAAGTTCGTGAAGGAGAAGTGGTGAGTTTTAAGAGGTATCCACCAAAGTCTGGTATAGGAACCATCAATACAATTGAGAATACTGTGGAAGAGAGTTTCGATTGTTGGTGCAGGCTCTATTAGATCCCACCAGAGCGTAGTAGAGAAACAGCGAGCAGGCAAATGTAATCTGGAGGAACCCAAACAGTGGCTTGTGACACAGCCAAATGCAGCCCATCGTCGAAAGGCAGAGGAATGACGCTGCAATCAAGCTGAATTTGGTCGGTCCCACAGACATTAAGTTCTGCACTACAGGATTTCGTCTATCTACATTCAAAATTATATTTAGATGGTCCCCAATTATATTTTATCCCATTCTGATCATTTGTAGCAATTTTTATCCATACTCATAAGTGTGATGACTTTAGAAGCCATAGATGATCCAATTATGGTTAGTATCCATATAATGCATCGAAATATCCATGAGAATAGGGTAACGGAAGAATGCTCTTTGTTAAATATTTCCATGTGGCTTTTCTTGCCCTCGTGAAGAAAGGCTATTTGAGATCCTGATGCCGTGTAAAAAGGCCTTAGCTCATTTCCTTTTTGTCTTGCTATTACGCTCACCTGAAAATAATTAAGTCAACATTATCGAGACGTTAACAATACATACAAATGAATATGTCAATCTTGCCATCCCTTAATGATAATCACTCACATACACCTAGTATTTTAAATTGTGTAGGGAGACTTGTACAAACAAATCTTTAATGCTAATTAATACCTTTATAGGTAGAATTATATTACATAAAATTGCCTTCACATTTTAGCGCTAATTATATTTGCATAGCATAGCATAATTAAAGCATAAAGTGGTCTCGCGTAGAGTCGACTGCAATTAGAATGTTTTATTAAGTCCCATGATGCTTAATTATAGTAGAGACATTAATAATCATATACCTATGTTGGTATCTGTAATCATAATGGGAGATAAATGATTACATACATAAGAATCTGCTGGTCCTGCGAAAGAGAATTGAATTCTGAGATCGCCAATGGCCGGGCTCCAAATATCTCCCGACTGGTAGTAAAGGCCCATGTGCATTTTTATTTCTTGGTTATCAGGTCTCTCTCCACTAGTGAACTGAATAAAGTGGTTAAACTTTTCTTTCAGTTCCGGTCCCAAAATAAATCTCCCCAGCCTCACCGTTGGGTTCGTGCGCACTTCGCTGACGACAGGCCAGCTTCTGCGTAAAATATAGAATACCAAAATATTTAACATAAATTTCATATACGATTTTAAGGGATATAGAGATATACATAACAGGGAAAACTGCATCCAAGCAGATGCCAATCCTGTAGACGCCTTCGTTGTTTATTAATGTGGAGCATTATCTAAATTAAAACTAAAAGTAATTACTTAATAACGACTTACGTTGGGTTAATGTGTTCAGGTTTACCAAGAACAAATTTTGAACTGTCAATAAGTTTGTCTTTCCATGCCATTGTGTACTTGTAAGGATATGGAGCTTCGGGGTTGTCAAAGTCGTCCACTTCACTATAAAAAATAAAGTTTTAAAAGTCTCCGACTTGCTGTCTTATGAATTTATAAGTCTTAAAAGGTTAAAAGTCTACAAAACAACTATTTTAGGATGCATTGTACATTGTATTTTTTATTTTGCAAGTTCATGAGTTCTTTTGAAGTACTTTTAAAGTAATTCAGAACAATTTGTAGACTTAATATTTAAGTAACAACCTTATTTTTTCTTCTACCCATTGGTACATTTGCACTCTACGTTTCAACTTGACAGCAGAAATAGAAACACCATAAGGAAGGTCCTGAAGTGGATCAGCAATGCTCAGGAAGCCATTCACATGCACCAGTTCTTCATCGTTTTCTACAAATATTTCATCTGGACTTGGAAGTAAAACAACTGAGCGAAGTCCTTCGTGAAATGAAAGAGAAACTTCCACAGCTTTTTTCTAATGACAAATAAATAAGAATTTTCATTATCTTCGGAGATTATGCCTTGCTCCAATTTATACAACATGTAATGTATTGTAGCTGTGCGAGGAACCGTTTGAGTCAGCAAGTATGGGCATTGTGAGATAAATTAATTCTTACATTACAATTTTAAGTAACCAAAATATGTGCGCTATTAATTATCTATAAACTAAGATTGAAAGTTTTAAGTGTAAACTTAACTCAAAATTATAAAATTTATTGGCTTTAATTTCAGTTTTCTAATGCAGCGTGTTTATACATAGTGCCTTACATCTCTGCACCCACTCTAACCATGTTGTATAGACTTGAGACTTTGAGACTGATGAAAATAGGTATATTGTGGGCGATTGGTAGTAGTTACCTCGTTCCAAGCTAATCCAATGAGAGATACAATGACGAGAAAAAGTCCGAAAATTTTCTTTATCCATCCCAAATGATATCGGTATTGGAATCTCATGCATTGGCATTTCTCCAGTGTACGTTTTCGACTGAGATGATTTTTCCCGTACCAAGAATGATGTAGACCTGGGGTTTCGGGATACTGTCGCCGGATTCAAATGGATGAAAAATTGCAATTTATTTTCTAGTCGAGTAATTTCATGACCATTTCCATCCATAATATTGAAGGCTGTTATTTAAATGGGTCAAAGTAGCAGTACAAAAAACACACGCATGCTGACAAACTGGCAAGCAAAACCTTTCCACCCATCATTTCAGTTTTTATTTATTTTATTAAAATTAGACACGAACGAAAGGAACTTAGGAAATCACATTTACTGAGATAAATGATTGAATTCAAATTAAACTTAGAGTTTGTAGATCCAAGTAATTTAAGAAAAATGCATTACTGAACATAAAAATATTAAACTCACAAAGATTGAAGGAAGGGGGATTCACTGGAGCAATCCACTAGTATAATCATAGCTTATAATATATAGATAAGTTTTCAGGTTTTTGGGAAGAACTGCTGTTTATATAATTACATACTTAATGCACTTGTATTAAAATTGTTTGCAGAAATCCAAACATGTTAGCAGCCAACGATAATGCAATTGTATGTCTACAATTATTAGCATGCGATTCATTGTGAACATTCTAAGATTACTGTTACAAATTACAAAACAGATAGAGATCAGTTACCTATTTAAACATGGTTATTAAATAGCAGCTTGTTAAATAATACAAAACAAACAAGTACTACATGATGTGCAATGATGCTATATACGCTACCTATTTAAATGATACCTTATCATTTAGTACATGGAAAATAATAGTACATCAAGACAAAAACATAAAATATAAATATAATAATAGTTGGGTTAAGGTCAGTATTTAGAAACCTATTTATACACATTTTGGATGTAGGTTGATCGTGGTTAGTAAAATGAAACTTAAAATAAAGTGGTAAGAAGGTAAGTAATGATAATATGAGGCCAAGTCATGATGTAGAAATGAATGGTTCGCTTCCGTTGACATGGAGAGTGTTAAACCGGTCTACTTAACTACTATTAGTATCCACTGTCTACAAACAACTACAAATGCTGTGCAAATGCAAAGATCAAAAGACTGAAACTGCAACTGCATCCAGACACAGTTGAGATAGTCAGTCTGTGTATCCGATATGTACAAGTGATGGTGTAAAGCAATTGCTTTTAGTGTTTGCAAATAGGTGCACATTCAAGAATAATACGAAGAGTCGAACTACATCAGCACGTTCCCAATTGTTACTAAATCTCCTACGATATAAAATGAAGGATGCATGCTGCTTAATTCTAATAGCAATAATGCCTATAATAGTGCGTAGGTAAAATAATTGTACTACTTACTTTTGATATGAACTTATTGAAATCATAAGGTTACCTACTTTTATTTTATGCTTTTTAACTACAATAGGTGAGCTATTTACGAGCATAAATATATGTTAATGCAGCATACTAAGTAAAAGATGAAATAAATAATAGAAAATTCATAAATCTTTGAAAAATTTTATATTTTATCAAATAAAATAATAATATTTTTTAGTAGACATATACGTACAATGGTGCGATACATTTGATGAATTTGGTCCTGAGTCAGGTACAGATTAATATTCTATATAGACGATTGGAAGATTGGATTTGATGCTCTCATCTGGAAAACTGTTAATAGCGTCTGTCTTGGGTGTTGATAAGAATTGAGGTAGACTTTTGCAGAGGTCGATAATGGGTGGAAGTCACAGGAAGGAGGTTAGACAATTTCACAATTGTTTTTCATTGCAGAAATGCCAGAACTGACAAGTTGTATGCATTTTATACTTGCTTAGCTGCAGGTGAAATGAAATGCTTGTTAGTTACGATTTGGTAGGATTAGAGAAGGATCTTTTGCTACGTTTCTTTTGTGTATCACGACTTGTGCTAATAATTGTTCATGTTCAGAATGCATTGACTAGAAAAAAGCAGAACGAATTTCCATGTCAGTCTGTTACGGTGACAATATGGTTGCACGCTTGCAAAATCCTGCTTGCAATAGATTGGCTGACATGACATTGAGATTTTACGCTCATTAATTTTTCTACACTGAAATGAAAAATTGAATTGATTGTGTCAACTTGTGTTAAATGACTAAAAACAGTCCCTTTCTCTTTGGCGCACAGATGACCTGATTTTTCAACCTCAACTGACTGGAAGAACTCAACTTTGACTTGAACGCATGCCGAACTTACTTTGAGTTAGGGTTATATCTCTGACGTAATAATAATGTGTGTATAATATTGTGTGTATCTATCTGTACCTAAAAAACAAAGACTATCTATATTATTATCTAGCGTTATGTAACAGACAGTTGTTGGTAGCTCAGTAGGTGAGACAATGATTTTAAATCGTTGCTATAAAAGACTTTTATGGCGTACATTTTACATGTTGCTATACATTATACGTATGTAAATCATACAGGTGCAATTCACATTAACTAAGTTACAAACAGCAATATTATTTATGAGTCTTGTATACTAGTAAACCCTTTCTGCAATCTTTTGTTCATTTTCTGTGTTGTGGTTTGTAATTAACTGCAGATTGGTGTGGTTGCGTGTTTATTATATAGATATTCTATATTGCTAATAAAATTGTGCTATAAGCTAGCTAGACAGTTTTAAGTGTTATTCTTGTTTAAAGTTGGAGGAGTCTCAGTCATTTGTGTCTTCTGACAATTCCTTACAATAGTATTGATTTCCCTTTCATTAGCTGCTTAAATAAATGTTTTATCGTCCAGGTTGCCTAAAGAGTTCTAAATAGTCAGTCAAGCAATGCACGAATAAAAACCGCACTATCGAGCTGCGTAGCTTTAGTGTCTACAATTTTAGTATACAAGAGATTAGAGAACAAAGATTAGGTATAGAATGTTTGTTTTGTGTAAAGGAATACGTCATTTTGTTATCATATAAATATTGTGTGTATTTTTATTGTGGGTATGTGGGGTAGACTATTTTCGCAAAATATATATTAAATGTGTTAAACTCACAGTGTGCAGGAAACGACAGGGGAAGAAATGCAGGAAATAGTTTAGTTTTTACCAACTTTTGTACACTGAGTACGAACACAGCACAATCACCTTCTTCTTGGTCCGACATACAACAAAACGTAACTAAACTGGCAGCCAGTCAGCTAGTGTTGCAGCTTTTGCCAAAATGTATTTTCATTTCAGTAGTTCGGTTCGGGTAAATCGGAGAGTTCTTCTATATTAGTCAGATTTCCATCGATCTTTCCGTTTCCACATATAACGTAATAGTCAAAGGCTGGAGACTGCGCTTCGCTTCATCCATACAACTCGGAAAACATCCCGCTTTGCATTTTGATTTCGGATTGGAACTTGTTACTGTCTACTGTCTGTTTCCTACCAATGTTCTTGTATTATGTTGAAAGAGACTCACCAAGACTCTGTGAACATCATCTAGACCTACAAAATAATGTTATACTTACATTCATAGTGCTCACAAACATTTTCTACGTCTCTGCTTTGATACACAAGCAACACCATCGGATTGTGCCAGGCACAAGTCGTTACTGAAGGATCAAATTCTTCTTCTTCTGGATACAAACTCTGTTATACCAAATTGTCCATTATCTTACTGTGAATTATTAACGAATCCACTCCAGAAGATCAGACTGCATCTCACATTGCCACGTTTATCCTACAAGTAACACTACTTTAGGTAATGTAAAAGTTTCCATGTAACCCATTTTATCCATCTCCTAATATCTACCACCTTTTTATGTGATTGCAATTTCAAATGTGCTTTTTATTACAGGCATGTGCTTAAACACCCTTATGTTCACCAAATAAATCCCTATTTTACGATGGTTTCCCTCCCAACAGAATCCAATATCATTATCGCCAACAACCATTTTTTACATTTGGAATCTAAATCTTACCCATTTCGAAATTTATTTCAATAAGTGACAAATTACTTCTAGAATCAAAAAAATAGAATTCTTTTTTCAAAATTTTCCTACTTTGTTTTGATAGAAAATTTTGCAAGTATGTCTATAAATTACTAATGATTTCATAGTCCGTTCTGCAATACATATTTTATCTGTCTCTCTGCGAAGTATCAATTTAGAGTACCTACTTTGAGTTCTACTTCTATCTACTATAATACAATAAAAGAATTGATTTCTCTTTCAAAAGAGACGCTAAAAACTGTTTTATATGTTCGGAAATTTTATTCAAAATTATTTTAGGTTATTTTTTCCAATATTTATGTTTCTGATTTACACAAGTATTGCATACTATGCATCCTTAATACTATTTTGGGCAATAGTTTTGCTTAGACAATTTTTGAGCGTCTATGATTGCGCACAAATTGCTTTACAGTCTTAATCTGTTTTAAACTTAATAAAATGTAAATATTCAACTGAAACTAATAATGAAGGAATTTTTTGTTTATCACATTCAACTTTTTTAAATTTATATCCCATTGGACAAAAATCATATGAAAACTTAATTTTAACAGTTATTCAGATAGGATTTTAAAAAACAGGTTTGATGTTCTAATCTTATTTTGGGAATTAAATCCAACATTTTAAATGTCAGTATCATCTCAGCTTTCAATCATAAAGTACAGTAAAGAGATTGAATAACATCAAAAGATCCAAGTCACTATAAAATTAAAATAACGATGAGCGCATACATTACTTAGGTGGGGCACATTAAAATGTCAAAAAAATAACTCGCTGGCTGCTTCATGTCATCATGTTCAAATCATGACTCTAATGTGACTTTATATTAATATGTTGCTGGTATACCCCATTTATGTACATGCATACTTACTTACATGTATACTTATCATTTTCTATAAGAGAACTGGAGAGGATATAAAAACTTTTCCATTTAGGGAAACTGAATGTAGCAGGAAGATAGAATGTTGAACAAGCAAACTTGCAGAGATGATATTTTTCTCTTTTCTACCAACAAAGATCCTGATGAATGCTTGCAATAAAAGAGGTAAAACATGTTCAAGTTAAAAGGATTTGCATGCATTTGTCATTCAAATTTTAAAGAGTGCATATATTCACCACTGGCAGCATTACTTAATGCCAAGGAACGAAGGAACAAAAGCAATTGCTTTTTTACATAAAAACAACATTTTTTGAAGCAGCAACTCATACAATTTGAATTATTATACAATGATGATGCTAGATAGAATTTAAAATCATGAAATACAATACAAAGCGATGCTTTTCTGTATTTATGTTTAATTGCAATTAGTAAGAATTCTAAAAAGGAAAAACCATTCCATTTTAAAAATTTATTTGCTTGCTTTATTTTAAAAAAGCAAATTAGTTAAAGTATATTACGTTGCTTTTATGTTCCCTGCTTAATTTAAATAGCACAAAACGGGTGTGAATACATACAAGCAGAAAACCAACACCATTTCATCCAAGAATTAAGGTACAACACGCAAAGTAAAAAATTGATCCCATTCCCATCTCCATACAAATCACTTTTAATGATTTACCTTTTCCATCACGTAAAGTTAAATGTTAATACTGTTTTCATTTTACGTTGTCAGAATACCAGAATTCCTCTTGTGTTCTCTTTCCATTCTGTTATCGAAATATTGTAATTTGTTGGCGACAGTTGGCCATTCACCGACCATCACCTTTGCTTCCTTTTGCATGTTCCAGTCCCTTCACTATTGAAAGTATTTCATTCTGACAGAAGCAAAGTTAGCCAGGAAAACTCAAACAAAGTCAGAAATTGAATTTCAGGCTATAAAGTTAAGTTCAATTTTAAAAGGAAAGTTTTCACAACAGCAACCGCGCAATTTCTTCATTTCATGTTATTTTCAAGAAGCTAAAACGGAAGTACTGCCTATGGGATTTAAATATAATGAAAGGAGGTACAAATGTAGCACACGCGTTTATGTGATGGGAAGTAGTCAAAAGTGTAAAGATATATTGAGTCAGGCGAATTGCTAGGTATGCAAATAAATAACTACCAAATTCGCTCGTAATGCGAACTAATAAGCATATTCAAATGTTTGCTTCTTACATATAATATAGTATTATGTTTCTCTGTATCGAACAATTGATGTATTAGTATTACTTTAGTGAAATAATACACACTTTTATGGTAGGGCATTTTGAGATTTTGGAAGGGGGTACAATACCCAGAAATTTGTGTTACGTAATTCGTGCACACTCCCTGACATTTATAAGCATTGCCAAAAATGTCTATGTATTACATGTGTGTGCCAACTAAAATGGATCAGTAATAATTAATTTTGTATTGGTTCCAAATGGCCTTAGTTTGGATATTTCTACAGCCAGCCGTAGCAAATGTCCGCATTTTTCCCAAGGGACATCTTGAAAATCAATTTAACTTTCAACAACAAGTTTTGCCCCTTTTTCTAGTGTAGTATTAACAATTCATGAACTTTGTAGCTTGTATCTCGATGACGATAACACATCCAAACTTACCAAAGAGCAGTTTTATCTTTACTGCTGTAACTGTTTATCGACACAAGAAATCCCCAAACTTTGCTTCAGACTAAATAATTTATTTTCAGTAGCATTTGAAAAATTTAAGCTGCCTTGTTTCTGTTACAATCTTGAAACGCCTTTTCTTTGTTTAAATGTTCATTAGCCATCAGTGGGGAATCTGGTACTCGATTGAGAATTGCGATATAACATGTAAATGTAATTGATAATCTGTAAATCGCTTTGTCATTTTATAATTGCATAGTACATAGTCATTTAATTTACCGAAACAAAATTGGGTTACTGTGAAATGGCAATTAATGTACTTTCTCTACAGGTATAATTAAAATTGCAAAAATATAAATAGCCAGTTAGCTTAAACAAAATGTTAAAAAAAATTAGGCTGCCATTAAGTTTATATTTGTTGTCATATCCAATTGTGTACAGATTTCTCAGGTAATCGTCGCCATAACGCCATTTAATTTAGACAACGTCTAGTTCCGGGGTATAAACCTAAATGCATAGTATTTTCAAAAGATATTTTTCACTATTGCAAATTTGGTACATTAACTTGGGTGGCTGAAACTTGTCATTTTACATTGCAACAAGATTGCTACTTCTTTTTTTGCAAAGACAACATAAGTCAGAATAATAGTATAATAAAATAGTGACAGATAGTAATTGATGGTTTGACATCGCTGTGGTCTGTGGCAATTTTCTTCATTTAATGTTTTCATTTTTCACTTTTACAGTACCACTGAGAGAAATGTAAAGCAACACGCCCTTACACTTATTGATTAGTTGGGATGTTGAGGTGGAATAGCATGAATTACTGTAAGTACAGATACATTAAAATGTTTTGCATGAACTCATTTCATTTGCGAGAAAATTGTTGTAGAATGAATTATTCACGAAGGAGCTATGTAAATTGAAGACGAGAATGGATATTACATCCATTTAGTTAGCTTGACTTGTTGCAGAGAGATCTTGGTGCATCATAAAACATTTATGTTATGAAAAATGTGCATTAGCCTAGATCAAATGTATTAAAGTCACCGCCATAAATTCTGCAAATGCTTACGACTGTTACACTTTAATGGATTACAAAATGATCTGGAATTTGCATGCACTATTTCTTCAAAAGCATTATTTGTCTTATTTGACTTGTTGTTATATGCTAGTACCCAAACATAATCGTGACTATATAAGTTCAATAAATTCAATTTAGGATTGCCTTACCCATACATGCCACAAATATTTCAATAGTACAGGGTGGATAGAAAATCAACCATCTACTTATGGTTGAATGCTACTAAAATGAATTCCTATTGTGAATCTAACCAAATAGGACTACTAATGATTAAAAACGCTTAAAATTGTTCCATTTGAGCTAAATAATATTCTCCGAAAATAATTATTTTGGTTGTATATGATAAGAGCCGGAATCCTTGTGCTTTGTGCAAAAGAAGTGCATATGCAGGATAAACACAAAATTAAGCAAAATTGGGAGAGAACCTAGGTGGAACCAAATCTCCATGTAGAATCCCTAATCATAATCATCCGGATGGCATAAAATCACAAAGGTATTATATTAATTTTGAATAATAGTGGAAAATGGTTTGAGTACAAAATAGGGTTTTGAGTATTAAAAGATACATAGTCAATAAATGAAATGGGGCTGAAAGACGAAAATAGAATTTGTAAACATCTCGGAGCGAGTATGAATATTTGATGGCTACAATTCCCAAGTTGCTTCAAGTAAGTTTAATCTTAAAAAGTGGGGCAAGTATTGTTGCTCACACTGTGCATGGATTGCACGCTGCTGCGGCAGCAATAGCTACAGAAAGTGCAAACAAGATAGGACAAAAGCCACAAGCTGACAGTTAGTCAGTGGTACAAAGCAAAGTAGATTGGATTTGCAAACAAACGATTTGGAGTCAGGTAGGCAAGACATGTAGTACAATAGAGGTGACATTTCTGTCAACGACAGTGTAAGAAGTTAGAGTCCTAGTAATAGGTCCGTAAATACTTGTTTCGTTGCCCACCTGCATTAATTTACGAAGGAGCTAGGTATGTACATTGCATGAGCGAGCAATTCAGCTAGCTAAGCTCCTATTTAGTTGATAACGACTACTTTTAGCAACTTTTCAGTGTGCACCATAAGTAAATACGTATAGTACAACAACCATCATCTTGAATTTTTCTATCCATTATCCTAAGCCATAAAATACTAATACAATAATATATAGCCATACACACGGAGGTACAAATAGAAGAGTACATTGACTGATTTGACTGGTTGCATTTACATACACGACGATATACCTTGATACATTGTATATACGATATACCATACCCAACAAAGTTCTACAGAATACTAATGTCTACTCGTGAATAAAACTTTTATTCCGTAATAAATCCTGCATTCCACTCCCGTTTTGTCGACACTTGTACATGCATATCGGTAGTGCTGATATAATAATATGGCTTTGGCTGCTGCAAATGACACCATTTAGATTTCCTATTGCTTTTAGTACTTAAACTTTCTCGATGAAAATAATGATCCGTAAAATATTGCAGCACAAGATTGAATTTTACGTCTTACTCTTTCTCTGATCGGCCGAAACATGACAATTTACATTTTATTATAATTACAATAATGTGATCCATCCACATTCTATAAGACAAAGGTACCTTATCACCTTTTAATTCCACCTACCGCCTTTGCAATAGCCTCAGTCTGAAAAAATATAATCGTGACAAGCAAGAAATACAAGGGTCTTAACTTTAATATGCAATTGTGGATGTAATGACTTAATAGAGAAAATAGCTAAATCCGGATAGAAGAGATAGGGAAACAAGGTTTAGATTTTAGATACTCTTTGAAATTAGCATAATTAGTTGTTCTAGTAATGTAAATAGTGATATGGTATGATATGCATAAATTATAATGTTGCAGGATAAAGAGCCGAAAGAGTCGAATTAAAGTGAAGGCCAGATTCGACCTCCGCACTGGGAACGACGTCTAGTTGTGTAGCGACTTCGTGGGTCGCCAACACCAACTCCCACCACCACAACAACAACACTCCTGCAGATTCAAACCCAAGCGATCTACCTCACACTCAAGCTGACCATCGTGTGTCTGATCTTCCTAGTGAATCTCCTGATCAGCCGGTCCACCTCCAAACAGACCTCTCCTCACAGTCAACTCTTACATCTGACTCAGACTGTTGTCAACAACCATTGCCGCCACCGCCGCCGCCACTCAGTCCTTCTCAACACATCACGACATCAGCAATCAGTGACAGTGACAGTCCCACTCAATCCATCGGATTCCCACTCTACTCCTCGCCTATCCCAGCTCTTGACAACGGAAATATGGCTAACCTCCAAGCTTATTCAAGTAAGTATCTTTTTATTTCCATTTTGCACTCTTTTTTCTCAGCTTCGTCAATTTTTTGTTGATTTTAACCTCAGCAATGTAATACTATACAATGCAATAGATACAGATTGTATACCCAGATTTATATAATTTTTCCATGCCCTAATTTTCCATAAATTCTGCTAATATATTTCATTTAGTGTGAGGGATATTTTTTCATATTTAATTAGAGAATGCATATACTGCCTCTGATTGCCATGTCAAAAACCAAAAAAATGTAACTGAAAAAAATGTACACACACGACAGCGGCATTAGCTAGCCAAATGATCGCCATCAAGACAGAAGGCAAAAAAGAGAAGACTTATCAATAGTAAAGTATTGCAAATAGGGACGTATAAGAATACTATAAATAGCATTAGGATGTATATTCACATGTTCTACATTATCTTGACTAATAGTAATAAGCAAATGTGCTGTTATCAAGTGTTCTATCTGCAACGTCTATTTGGCTACACACTACAGTTCAAAATTATGTCTTTCAGAGCAGCATGCTTTTGCGATATGAATATTTTGAACAAGATGTTGCAATAGTATATTGAGGTATAGATATTCTCATCTTATGTGATATCGTGTAATCTTTCTTTCTAATATTATAATATCTTAAACTGCTTTGCATATTAGTGAATAGAGCTGCATGAATATACATTTATTTACATTTGATTGCATTGCCATTCATGCAAGTCCATTAGAAATGTATTCTGAGCTGATAGTAGTAGTAGTGCATGTATGTATGTATGTACCAAGTTGCAATTGCTGAAGATGAACAAGGTTTCTAATCAACAACAAGATTTCCTACTTGGCTAAACGAAGAGCCAGCTTATTCTGTTGATACTAATTGAAATGTAAGTCAGGCATACAGAGATCACGAATGTTCTTGCTTAAGTTATTAGCTTTAATTTACTACTGCACTGCACTTACATTTATCTTTATCTGAATGAGGACGTATGACAGAACTGACAATGAGCAATTGAACAGCTTATAATAATATATTGTTTCTGGGAATGTTCTTCAATATCCCTATTCCCTATAACAATATATTATATAGTACCTGTAGTAAGATTCGTCCTATTATTGTCAAAATCCAATCTAACAATATTTCTCAAATTATTTTGCTATGTGATTTGATAAATTCTGAAGCATATCTTATTGGAGTACATGGGTGTATAATTGCATTGGAAAATGTTTCTGGCAATGTGCTAGATATTGTATGCGGCTACATAGGCATTTTAATGCATGGACCAACAGAAATAAATCACAGTGTAATTTACTGCATTGTGACATTGTCATGAGTTCACAAAACTATCTATTTATTAGTAATTAGCTTCGTGTTTGATTTGCCATTACTTTTTACAAGCATAAAACGGTAGCTGAATTTCATTTTCCTTGAGGGAATTATATATTTGTACCTGTAGCAGTTATTTATCTGTGATTACCTGCAATTCAGGCCTTATGTTAATGGCACAATCTCTTCTGAAGCATCATTTGGTTACCAGAACTATTCTGACAGCAATAATTTTCTATAATTCATGCTGCTGAGGCACACGTGCCCATTGCTTAACTTGGTTCATCTGTTCGTCTGCTAAAATTAATGTGCTCATTATTTATTGTACCTACTATATACAATATTTACTTTTACCAATTCATTCTTACAATTCCTTTCCAGACGTGTACCTACCTACATTTATTATCTGCAGTTACTGCGAGATACGAGGGCCATGATCTCATATTATTATTATAGGTAGCCTTACTATTTACTATAGTGTACACAAACTGAGCACATTCTGCACTTCGACTAGTAATCCGTTCTACTTCATGTCTACATAATTACTCAAACGCATAAACTATAATCCTGCTGTTTTACTACGACAATACTATGTTATTACCCTCATTAATTCGTAATAACCAAACATACCTGAACATGTCAAAAATAAATCTGTACTCGTAAGTTACAGTGACAATCCATACAACCATATATCACAATCATTTCATTCCCCTGCCATTTGCTTAATTAAAATAGTCCACCCTAGGCCATTGGAAAGTATAAAAACAATTACGTAGCTATGCATATAAGCTACACAATTTTTTGAGTGATCTATATAAAAAAATCTGCCAATTGTTAAATACAATAAGATTTAGATATGTAACTGATAAGTAAGTAGACTTTTTTGTACCTAGAATTATACCTTTTGTAAAGCGAACAAGGTTGCAATCTTACAGATGTATTTCTTTACGAGAATTTCTTGGATGTATCAATATTATCTGATACTTTGTGGTGACAGCTATAAATCTGAATTCTTTTTTTAAAGCAATTTAAAATAACTCGAGAACCTTCCAGTTGCTCGTTATAATTACTGAAATGCTACTTATCCTTGGTTTTAAAGAGTACCAATTTACTAATATGCAATGGACGAAGTAATTTTAATCTGACTTAATTTTTTTGCATAATAATTAGGTCATTTTAGACAAGTAAGAAGTAATCACAATCTACATCGTTGTCTACTGTCGCCCTGGACAATAAAGTCAATTTAATGTTTAGTATTGTAACATGATAATGATTTCAATCGTATTTGAGAGAGATTTAGCAATTTGACATTAAAAGTTCATTGTAGCTTAGAAATTTGACCTCACAATCAGATCTCTTAAGTATGGGTTGGTCCATCTCACGAAGTAATTTATGAACCTGAATCTTAATTCATTTCATTATGTTGTACGTACATATGTATAATACTTTTTTTTCTGCCGTTATTCGATCGATACTGGTTTTTTTGCCAAAGGAATGAAGATATGAACTACCTTTAGTTACATGGATGTGTGCATAATATTATTGCTTTGCAAGTTTGCTTCCAGGCAATCCTTCACTTCCATCGCCTAGCCCATCTTATTTATAATACTAACTTTTATAGCAGTTCGAGCTTTATAATAAACTAGCCAGCCCATTTCACAACTCAGACTTTCATTATTTTAGGTTTCCATTACTAATTCTTCCTATAGTCTTTACTTGGGTTTTCTTTGAACGGACGTCGTGACGAATCTGATCTTAAGATCTCACTATCAGATGACATTTCCCTGCCTATCTATTCCACTTTTGTATGTAAACGAGACACTAGCACAAAAGTACAATATTATACCTTACTTCTAACTGATGCAATGATAAGTACAGGTAAATGAAGTGCATAGCATAATTGTTAGAATACAATGCAAAATGTAAATGCATAAATAATATTCTTGCGAATCTTAGATTCTCAAGTGCATGTACATGTTCTACCTTTTTCGAGGGATGAATCAAACTAATAATGCAACAATATGTACCTAATGTATGGACTTATTGTAGTATTTTATGATTCTGATCTAGTTGCATACATTTGCTGTATTACTCATGCATTAAATCACTAGCTATTAAATTATCGTTTTTTTATTTAGAACAGGGTTTGGCTAGTTTGATGAAGCACTCACTAATTGTCCTGAGTTACTTGTTATCATAATAGCGTAGTGTCTGCAATTCGTTGATTTAATGACAGTTTGAAAAGTAGGGAACATGGATGTATGACAGCCTGTATTTTATATATTTATTACCACATTAAGGTTCAAAATATTACTCAGAGATAGATCAGCCTCTTCTGACGCTCAAATAAAACTTTTGGACAATTTAATATCCTTGTAAAGACTTTTTATTTGGAAACTCTCCAACTGGAAATCCAAAATGCATTTCTGGAGAAACGAATCCCAAAACTCTTACAATAGACAAATTTCATATTGGCAGGCAGGACTACAACTGCACTCTAAAATTCGTCTTACACAAGGTTGGCACATGGTATTAACCAAGTGGTTATAACCGGCGCCATCATAATTGGTGCCATGAAGTCTGAGATGTACTTCAAGGGTTACTTGGATCGCTTCTTCATACAATTCCACTTAGTATTGCTTTTTACAGTTAACTAATGCATTGAACTAAGATATTGAAAATTAAACTGATTTGTAAACCAATCGAGGAGTTACGAATAGATTTTATTTAAAGGATAACTCTAAAATAATTAAAAACTTTCAGTTAACAACTGGGATTGAAAAAATAATTACTTTTTAGGTACTTAAGTACTTTTATTTTTACTAATATTAATATTGAATGAAATACAATTGCGTTAATAAGGATTTTACAAAAAATATTAACATTTTTGTTGTTTCACACTATTAATTAAAAACGGTGCTTAAGTAGGAGTAAGGTTGTAAGTAAATACCACATGTGGTGTTTGCTTATTATAAAATATTACTTTTTATGCATGCTTACTTAATAGCATAGTAAATTTTAAAAAAGTGGCACAATAAGTGTTATTACAAATGTATTATTGTAATCATAGTTGCAAAGATATTAAATATCGTATGCAGAGTATTAAATATGTTAAAGATATATTATGCGCATAGTTATTTAACTATAGGAGAAACTCGATTAAAATGAGTCGCATTAAGGTGAGATGTAGTGATCGTGATTTGGAGGAGGAATATATAGTAAAGGTGATGCCCAATGATGACTACTCAACTCCTATTAGTGATCATACGTGGAAAGTGTTGATGATGGAAGCTAATAATATAGGGATATGTTTGATGCCTATTGACTGACGGTTTGCTAATTACTTGTTAGCTTGTCTACCCTTTTCCTATTTCACGTTTTCCACTATAATCTGCAACGGTGCAATTGCGCATGTAATACATTTACGCAAACTTGCCTGCGATTAGGTACACCTGAGACAACACCTGAGCAAAATACAAACGTTTCTAATTAGCTACTCTTTAGCGGCAACGAGAACAGATATGTCTATACATAATCAGAATTAGCACAAGGTGGTTATGACTTCACGACAAGAACAGCCTCAAGCAGTTGTTTACAAGTGTAATAAGTAAAATGCTAATAATATACACATAGCCTAATCTTCACCGTGTACAGCAAGATGTGCAGATTATTCGTGTCCAGCTTCCCTTTATAGATATATCTCCAATAATAAATGGTTGACAATTACAGGAATAGAGGGGCTAGTTATAGACTTCCAAACTAGAGGATACTCTGATAAAGTATACATGACTTGAAGAAGCAAACAAAGTTGTTTAGCAACTTTTATTGTTTGTATTCGTTTATTGAGCCAGTAATTAATTAAATTATATTGCTTGTAGTGGTCTGTAGTGGAAACGTTAACGTGTTTGGTTTCTCGTTTATTTACTTGCTGATTGTTTAAGGCTAGTCATAATTATTAGGCGTGATGTCCATTTATTTAGCATCCTTTTATTAACGATAATAACTGCACAACTATTTCATCTTAAGTCAATAAACGCATAACCATAATTGGAGTTGGTTATAAATTACGTCCACCAATTGCCACAATAAGGTTTCAAATGTGACTTATTTATTCACATTTTGTGTGGTGTAATGTCAGTTAGTTAGTACTATTGGGTGAGACAAACCAACGTTACAGGTAGACAAACTTCTACCTGTCGGTTACTCTCTTAATCTAAATAAAAAATCTCTACGTATTAGGGCTTCCTTGAAATTCATTGCTAAAGAGGTAGCAGGTGAAACTTGCTTTCGTCTTGCATGTTGCTTATTGTAAACGTATCAAAAACCGACTCTGTCCATAGCAAACATTTAAGGATCAATCAAACCTTATAGCGGATGTGGATTTTAAACTATTTACTACATGTATGCACGTTAAAACACTTACTGTCATGAGTGTTGTCATCTACAAAAATTTATGATAATTTTGCAGCTTATTCCAAGATTTTTTTCCTTTTCATTTGTGTTTACACATTTATACATCACATAAATAAGTCAATAAAAGAGTTCCACCCATCATCCGAAAAATGTTTTATAGCCTAATTTTCAATATCAAAAAATGCAATTGATACAGTTAATTTAAATTGTCTGGGTTAATGTTAGATGTAGACAAGTACATCTTACTACTTGTATCTATAATGTCGGTTGTCACGCTAGCGTCTCAAACGAGAAGGAATTTATCTCTGCATAAAAATATTTATCAATCAGTTTTACTAACGGAATACAAGGGCGGGGTTATGACTATTCAATATCGCTTTTTTATTTTAGTAGTACAATGCCACTTAAATCGTGTACCTAATTTAGAAATACAAACTTAAAGTATCAGCCTGTTAATAAAGTGATCAAAGTGTTGAGATGTTTATTACTCACTACAGTCAATTCCAATGTCTTAACACTGTTGATGTTGTACCACTTGTACCGTTCTACCTATTGCAATAGTAAAAACATGCAGAGTAATATACACGCAACCGTAAAATCTACATAATTATGTACTACATTTTAATGTATGCTTCAAAAGTTCGTTATTAAGATTTTGACAAAGAGTACTAGAACCACTAGTTATAACTTTATTAACGTCGCACTGCCAATTTGGAGTTAGTTTACACTTGCTTAGTTTCATGTCAAATTATTAGTACCTTGTGATAGTCAACTTAGTTACTCTAAACTAGGGTGCGGGAGATATTTGACATTCACTACCTAAGTAGCCTAGTATGTAAATTACTGACGGAGGGGTATAGTTTAGTTTTAGTTGAAGCTAGACTAGATCTACATTAATAAGTGAGTTAAATGACAAATAAACCAACTAATCCTATAAATGCAGTTGATCAGATGCTAATTTCAACAGCAACTTTTGTTACAATAGATAAAATCATGAATTTAATCGTTTTCTATATTTCAGTAAATTTTTGAATATTAAATACCTAAAGTGTTAAGCAGATTTTGAAGTTGTAAAACGGAAATGAATTCTAAGAACTTTGCAGTTATACACAAGTGCTGCTATAATTTACTAGGGAACATTGAAAATGTAATTTTTACAACCTCATGATATATTCTACTTATTCCTTCTTGTCACAATAAATTGGCATTTAATAATTTAAAGAAGGTAGGTTGCAAAACAAGGCAAAATATTTAAGTCAGTAGCCATACATCAAGTTAAAGAAATTACAATTTTCAGTTATTTTTAACTCCAACAACCAATTGCAGATTAATACATTATTAGTTTAAGTAGAGGCAATGGCAAAGGGATATTATAGAATCATCAGCATATACTAGAAAAATTTGTCCATGTAACTAGTTGGGCATTTTCTAGAATTTACATTTTTGTTAACATATACTAAAGTTGACAGGTAACATTGCGATTCTATTACAAGTAAAGCCAAATGTGTAATTTTTATTCACAAAAAACTGTGGGAATGGGGATTGTGGTGTAACCTTGACGGCTTAAGTATACTAGAGCTTAGTACTTCATATCTAGCTATACTTAGTTGTTTAGGAATAGTGGGATTACACAATTACAGTGCATAGTTTAGTAGACAGTACCAGAACATTTTTAAGACCATTGTGAACTATAAGAGATTGAAAGTATAATAGGTAAGTATCCTAATCTGCTGAACTATACTCACTCATTATTTACCTTCGCTTAAATCATTGGAACATGAAGGTACACATCACTTGTAGTTTGTAGTTGTATTGTAGTACAGCTAAACAATAATGTGCCTAATAACAACATTGCAATTCGTCTTATCAGAGATGAGACTGAGACCGAGCTAATTTATCAAAATTTTCAACTCAGCTATTAAATCCAGTAACTATAGATTTCTTGCACATAACGTCATTAGTAGTGCTATTAAATTATGTAGACTTAACATATTTTAAAAATAATAATTCGAAAAGAATTCTCAATAAAAATTTTCGATTTTGTGTTCAGAAGTTTAAAAAATGCTATATCAGGATTATAATTTATATCACGTTTAAGTGTATCAGTTATTTGCAAAGAGTAATTCCAATTTCCAGATGGTATTTGGGATTTTTGTTCGATTTTAACGATTATTACTCTTGATTCGCAACTTTTAGCCAGATATAGATATAGTGACAACTTTAAACTCATTGTTCTCAATATTTTAAAATGTTATGACCAATCAAGCACATATTTAGAGGGGGCCTGAGAGTACGGCGTCTCAAATCCCGAGAAAAAGAGGATTTTTTGTCAAAAAGGGTTAAAACTCGAAATATTTTTCGCCCGTTGGAATTTTTAATTTCTAGCTATATATTTTAGTGTGGTCCCTTTGGGAAAATTCTTTGGTAGGTGCCTGTGACCAATATTAATGTTTGAATTGAAAAATAATTTTTATTTGCATGTTAAATTTGCACCATTAAAATGTTGGTAGTTGGTGGTCGGTCCGATCTCTGGTAGAGTCGGCCTACAAAATAAATTAGTTCTACGGTACACGACACAGTGTAGTTGTAGTTTACAGATGAAGACTTTTGTGTAATGCTCTATTGCATCACATTGGAGATTACTTGTGTTTGATGATATACTGATTGTACATGTAACATGTAACTAAGTTAGGCACACACACGCAAAAGTACACAAGTTAGAATTTAGCAAAGAAAAGTGCAAAGTAATGTGTGGCATGTTAAGATAGGAAGGAGTCATGGAGAAACTGGAAGAGTATGGCCTGATGTCTTTTGTTGTAGTTGATTGTAAGAAGCACTACCCACAACCACAATGAGTTTAAAAAAGAATATATTATGTATGCAGAGATATAGGTAATTCATATATGTAGGCACTGACGTGTAAAAGTCATGGCGATAGTCGTAAATAAGCGAGCATAAACGCTATAGTGTTCTTTCCGCTGGTGAAGAATTATGCAACGAGCAACGCAAATGAGTGCAAAGTCTTATCATAAAATACAAGAGGAAACAGCAAATGAGAGTGAGATTCAGTTCAGTATTTGAATGCATCGACATAAGTATATCTTTTGTATTCTATGCCCTTATCTCCCGTATACGTGTCTGCTATCAAAAGATTATTGTACCAGTGTAATAAAACTATACTGATACAGATGCATAGAAAAGTAGGAATACACATTAAAATGCAATAGGTACATAAACCAGGAGGAAGAAGAGCCTAATATTATTATTACAGTGGTATATCTCTTCAGTGTTGAGTATAATATGAACGAGTGAGTTTAACTAACATCATAGTTTAATTTCTCTAAGCCATGTAGGATTTCCCCGCAGACTGACAACATTCTATCCCAGTCTTATAATATTCTGCTGTGTAATAATATAAGTACAGTCATCCTATATGTAACAGGAGAAGACACATATTATAAGATGCCTATTCTCAGATAGCAATCTGCAGCAGAAATGATGTTTTTCCCTCAATTTTTTCGGAGTTATTTCTCAACACTTAGCAAATTAATATTTTTATTGGATGCGAAGGTGTGTGTATTATGGCTGGAGGGGATTTGTTTGAGTGAGTGATGCTTGTCTCGTAAACCGATGTACGTAATATTGTGGGTATTAATTAGTACGTAGCGTCTTCTGGAAACGAAATATAATTACGGAACAGTGTGGAATTCCTGTCAGTACAATTGAGTTTTTCTTTCTGCTCATTCAAAGTATTTCCCGTTCGTAGGGAATTCATTTTTCTGTAAGGCCACTTGGTCAGTCAGTGCTCACTTCTATACATTCCCAGGTATTCTCAATTGCCTATTCATTATTCTATTATACCCCTCCATCATTCATGAGGATGAGAGCATCCTGTAAGATACCCACACACATATATACATACCTCCATACACTTCCCAGGTTTACTGCACTACTAAATTGAAATTTGCAAAGGTACAATTTTTTCAAGGTACCTACCCAAGTACTTTAAACGTGTTATTTTAACGGGTTTCAACGTGAGCCCAGAAACATACGTCTTTCCAGACAGCTTCTTTAATTTATACCGATTCCCCTCTTTTCTTTACTTCATTGCTCCTCATATCTACCCTACGACCACAACAACCTTTTAATCCTCTCATCAAACTTCCTTTTTTATTCTTTTTACGACTTCTTTGGTTTGTTCTATTTTTAATTCCCTTTTTCGCAACCAGCTATCGAATTTAACATAGAAATCCACACTCTGCACTTCTTCCTTCTTTGTGTTTTGTAATATTTTACTAGCTCTCCATCTTCACTCTAGTTTTTACTGTTTTACTTACACAGCATTAATTATATGCACCACACATAAAACTGAATTAAATTGAATCGGCTTTTCTCCGTTCAGTCTTCAACCTCAGTTGGCGCCTTTCTCTGTCGTCTGTCCTTGTCTGCCGTTTCATTACTCAGGTAATTTCGTGTCACGAATCTTTGTCTCAATCTCAACTTATCTTTCCATTCAAAATTACTTTTACTAGGTCGACTAGAACCTTTTTTAATCGCAAGCTATATGTACATTGTATCTATATAGTTGAGATTCGTTGAGACTTGGACTAATAAGTGTGAAAAGATTAGATAAACCATTCCATGCCAATAAATAGCATACATTGTATCATATCAATCGGATTTTAATACACTAAAGTTAAACTGTTCGTGTTGCAGGACCATTATATATTGTACAATTCTACATGATTAGAACAGACTACCTAACAGTGTTCAGCCATTCACTGCCTAGAGGCTAAAATGGCTAAAACCCTGATTAACCAGTGGATAAAATAAAATTCAGTTGAATTTAGATCCCTTTCCGGATTATCTGGCCAAAATTTTCTAAAATATATTACTTTTTATGTTTAGTGTTTCAATTTTCTATAATATTTTTAAATAAGGTTGTAATTAACGTATGTTAGTCCTTTAGTATTTTAGAGGGGCCTACTCTGTCCATTTTTAATTTATTCATACATAGATATGTAAAATTTAAGGTAGTACAGAAATGATAAGGATAACATATACAAAGTAGTAATAGAAGTGGAAACTAAAATACAGGACTGAAAGGTAGCTGCAATATACATCATTGTGCTCTTTTCCTATTTATGTAGTATCTATGTAAAAGCTGCTGAATGCCTATTCTAGCAAATTCATAAATAGGATGCTTTAAAGATTTTAGTATTTGTACATCATGAATTGTGAGTAATTCCCTTTACTGCTAGTATGTTAGTAAGCAATAATCAACTATAGTCTCTAATTAATAATCTAGGTATCTTTAATAAACTGTTGAATCAAACCTCCCAGTTCCCTGTGCTTACCTTCATGGGATAAGAAACAGCACAAAGGGCGTTACAAAATTACTTTCCCATTGTTTTCTTGGGCTAGGAATTATCGTACTCGGGATCAAGTTGATAGGACGGACTTTGTTAAAATAATGATAAAACATATTCATGGATTCTTGCCCCGGAAACGATAATTACTTATTTATCTCTAGAGAAAGATTCACGTTTTAGTTTAGTGGCCGAGATACTATAAAATTATATTTAAAGGGTATCTCAGATTGCTATTGAGTATGCATATTATTGGATCTATCTCTTGAGTAGTGCATATTAGATAAGCAATCTTTGCTTAATTACCACTATCAGTAGTGCACAATATAGTTACATTGATATTTGGTCAGGGAATTTCGGTTACAAAGTCATGTGTGATATATTAAAAGGTTGATGTCATATAATTATACTTTTAGTATGAGCCAGGCAGTTCTTTTTCATCTTGTTGATCAGCCATGCTCATGCTACTTCATTGACATAACATTTCATGTGAATTCGCATTCATGCATCGCATGCTGCAGTGAACTATATTTTAATGAACGCTACTGTCTTGCATCACTGATCATCCTATGCCATTCATCATCACTACAAATTAAGAATTAAATTTATGATGGAGTACATACACTTTACAAATGCTATATAACAGAATCCCTAACCTGGACACTCTATAGTATACAATGACATAATATTGTATAATGTACTTGGATCTAATCACAGGACAGGATGATTTTGAATTGCTGTTGTAGCCGGCTAATTGCGATATTTGTTTCTTACAGGCTTGCACTTGCACACTACCTATATAACAATTATGGGCATTTAAAAGGCTTTTGTGGTCCAGATATATCTACTATAGTTATAATATACAAAAATGATATACTTATTCACTATGTTGGAAATGTTGTCTCATTTGTATTTTTTCCATCGATTATGTTTGGTATAAATAAGCGAAGCACTCAAAGTTGTCTGTCAAAGAATCATTTAGTATACTAGTGATTGATAAACTGTGTCGTCGTGTGCATGAGCTCTTTTATCAAAAGTAGTACTAGAATGCATTATTCATTTAGTGATGAATGAAGGTTGTCTAATTTTGCACTTCTCCCGGCGGTTTAGGTATTTGGGAATGCTGGAAAAGTAACCCATTACAAATTAACCACTTCTGAAGAGCAGTTATTCTTGTTTCTGTCATTTGATCCATTATATTGTAAGTATTTATACGAGCGTGAGTGAGTGAGTGGTTTTAAGAACTTCCCTACTTATCAACACTAGAATATGAGTGCTCACAATATACGGACAATGTCCCAATTTGAAGAAAATGGTATAATTCATTCAGCATTGTATTTAGAAGTTTTTGTCACTTAATACCAGCCACTTTTCTTTAAACAATTGCAGTTAACTTTCCCATGACGCTTTTGGTGGTTGACTGTTTTTGTGTGCATTCTGTCGTCCACTTATTCTAGACCATAGCTAGACATTCTGAGGAAAAAATCAACATCAGTTTCAGTTAAACTACTTTTAAGTTTATACTTAATCCAATTTTACGATTTTACAGGGGAACTGAAAGCAGAAGCTTTGGCAATGTTAAGACAGGCTTTAAAGTGTCCCAACGCGGCAACCGGGGAGCATTTGGAAAGTCTTCCTCACATATTCGTTATTCTGGGAGCTTCGGTAAGTTATTTGATTATTGAAGTTACAATATTTTAACTGAACTACTTATTTTATTTAAGCGGAAAGGTCTTTAAAGCTGTCATCCAACTGTTGCATAAATTTACAAATATAAAGCAAAATGCCCTTGACTGATACAATTGCATACTTAAGTTGACAATGACATTGGCAATCATGAAAAGAGAGTTTTCGCATAAGAATCACACAATAATTAAACGAATAAATAGTTAATACCATTGTCTCTTTATCACAATGCCTCTTATTATATTAATTATGTTATAATGTAATTACATTGCCTACTGATATTGATTTTAGAACAATGATCCTCATTGCCGTATACATAATTTTATGACGTGCTAAACGTAAACAGCAACGACTATTTTTAAGGTAGACACTTTCAACAGACACTATTCATACTTGCGTTAACATTTTCTTCGTGTTAGTATAATAAACTATGCATGCAATTGAAAGTTAGAAAGCATCCAATTCGAAAATATTGCTTTGAAAATAAAATTACAAGTCGCTATTTTCTTATAGGTATACAAATTACAAATTTATGTACGTATTATTTTTGTCCATCAAAGTGCAAATAGTTGTGTATATCCTCCATAAATTCTTACAGTAGGCAATGAAATAAGGGAATAGGCTCATATTATAACTAAATAGCAACATGATAATTTATTATCGCTTCGTTTAAATTTCTTTAGTTTAATTTTTAATAATATATTAAGTAATTACACATTTTAATTAATCTATAATTATTCTTGTAATTATTTTTTAACAAGTTCCATATTTACATTTATCATTTACACCTAGTTGTTAATTGATAGTTCCTATCTACCCTATATTTGCACAAATTACCACCATAAAAATGAAAAAGTGGTTTCCATTTTCCCATCTCCCACTAGGTTTAGTCCAGGAATACAAAGATATGGTACTATTGGTACTGGTTTAACTATTATCCGGTGGACAACTTCTAACCTGTATCTAGAGACTACAGACTTGTTTGTTTCAGAAAAAATTCTTAATGAGAGAACGGGAAATCCATCCATGTGTAGTCTACATATTATAAGAAAGAGCTAAGAATAAGAACAGAAGTACTTTGGGTCTTGGGTAATCATGTTTTATGGCTCTCAGTTAATGTTTATTAAATACATAAGTCTTTAGATAGATAGTCAAGTAATAGAAGGAGTTATATTTCAAGCTTAATGATAATGCAAAATGCTATAAAAACAATTGGCACTTACGTCAGCTATTTAAATTAGAATACCTATACTACTTATGTAAGTACAAATAAATGACCAGAGTCAATTGAATAAGTTGTCTAAAATTCGTGATATGGTAAAATGACACTCGAAATATCAACGCATTTAAAACATGCGTAGGTGTATATGATATATCAAGGTGTATCAGAGTCTTACCGCACTCACTACTAAGCTTTATGAGGTGTAATACAATCCTTTAAGGTGGATTTATATGGGCATTGTGGAAGTAAGCTAACTAATGCATTAATTAGCTAGCAGGATCCTCCCATAGGACAATTTCCTATCAAACTTTTCTATAAAAATCGGATTATGTATGATTGATCGTTCTTGAAACCCGTAATTTATTAATCCGAGCGCTAAGATAGTAGCGAAGTAAGACTTGCGTCATCAAAGCTACATTCTTTTATCAAAGCATTGGTCTTCATAATAATTTAATGTATTTCAGGGTGATCTGGCAAAGAAGAAAATCTATCCAACAATTTGGTGGCTATATCGCGATGGTCTTCTTCCGGCAAATACTTCATTTGTGGGCTACTCACGCTCAAAGATTACGGTGGAAGAAATACGTTCTAAATGTGATCAGTATATGAAAGTAAGCCTGAGAAAAAAGATTAAAAAAGTTATTCCCTGTGTAAACCATTTTTATGTATGTATAACTTTATATCTTCGTAAGCAATCATATCTGGTAGAAATAAGCTTCTTGGTTCATCATCTAATTTACGTCATTAATTAATTGCCAGGTAAATCCAGAAGAAACGGAATCGTACGAGACTTTCTGGTCGCTAAATAGCTACGTAGCCGGAAATTACGATGTTCGTCGGGACTTTGAATTACTCAATCAAGAGCTGTCTAAACAAGAAAAGAATTCCTCAGCCAACAGAATTTTCTACCTAGCACTTCCTCCATCAGTCTTTGAGCCTGTAACGTCTAACATCCGAAACACATGCATGGCTGAAAGGTTTGTTCCAGCTAATGAGTTTTAATAATGCTAACAGACCATTTTCAAAACTGATCTAATTAAAACTTTTTCTTGTAGAGGATGGACTCGTGTTATTATTGAGAAACCATTCGGTCGTGATTCGGAATCTTCTGCCCAGTTGTCCAATCACTTGGCATCTCTTTTCAAAGAAGAACAGATATATCGAATTGATCATTATTTGGGAAAGGAGATGGTGCAAAATTTGATGACCATTAGGTAGCAATTTCTACTAGAATTTCTTTTAGGCCAAATAATTTGCAGAAAAAAACCTATAGAATGAGATGAGAGCTTTAATTTTATTGAATTAAGTATACATTTTCTAATCCTAGATTCGGCAATCGGATATTTGGTCCGACTTGGAATCGGGACAACATTGCATCGGTATTGATCTCTTTCAAGGAGCCATTTGGAACTTACGGTCGCGGTGGCTACTTTGATGAATTTGGAATCATCCGTGATGTTATGCAAAATCATTTATTGCAGATTTTGTCATTGTTTGCTATGGAAAAGCCTGCGACCACACATCCTGATGACATTCGTGATGAAAAGGTCGGTTTCTTTATGCTACCTCTTCAAATTAAATTGTTTTCGTTGCACTAATACAAGAAAGTATTTTCCCAATTTTGTTTGGCTGTGTTCTAATTGCATAACGTTTTCTTACTTCTGCCTCAGGTAAAAGTATTGAAATGTATGAGAGCGTTGGAATTGAAAGACGTCGTTCTTGGGCAATACGTTGGAAATCCAGACGGAAATGGAGACGATGAAACAAAGTCATACACGGATGACCCTACAGTTCCTGCAGGCTCTAATACTCCAACTTATGCTCTCGCTACATTCCAAATCAAAAGTGAGCGATGGGACGGTGTACCTTTCATCCTCCGTTGTGGAAAAGGTAGCATTTCTCTTACTATTATCAAATGGCAATTGGAATTCGGAATTTTCATTTTCAATATCATTTAACAGCTTTGAACGAAAGAAAAGCTGAGATCCGAGTTCAATACAATGACGTTCCTGGAGATATTTTTGGGGGCCAGGCCAAGAGGAACGAATTAGTAATTCGAGTCCAACCCGGTGAGGCTGTATATGTAAAGATGATGACCAAGACACCAGGTATTAGCTTCCAGATTGAAGAAACAGAATTGGACCTGACCTACGGAAATCGCTATAAGGTATACTTTCATCCATTTTGTGTTTTTTAGTAATTTAAATTTTTAAAGAGAGATTTTAATGATATTTGATTTATAATTACTTTGTTTAGGATGTAAAATTACCTGACGCGTATGAACGACTTATTTTGGATGTATTTTGTGGCACTCAAATGCATTTTGTTCGTTCTGATGAGCTAGCAGAAGCGTGGAGAATTTTTACACCTTTACTTAAACAAATCGAGACAGAAAAAGTTCCACCTATTCTTTACAAGTAAGTTATTACAGCTTGATTTTCTAAATTATTAATTTACTTTAACACTAACATTCTGCATAATTAATTTTTTAGGTACGGCTCTCGTGGACCCAAGGAGGCAGACGAAATGTGCGACAGAAACAATTTCAAATACTATGGATCCTATAAATGGGTTCCCCCAAAGCTGTAATCTACAATTCCAGTAGAATTATGCAAAATCGATACCGAGTGAAAAGCTACATTCTTCATAATATAGATTCATCTATCGCATTTTCACTAAAATCATTATTACAGTATATAAAATATTATAGTTTTAAAAGTATTTCCAGTTTTGTGTACACCAGAGAAAAACCATCCATTTTCAAAATTTTTTCCATAGAATAAATATCCTTATATCGTGTTAAAATTGTCTTTATATATCAAATGTCAAATAAAAAATAGATACTTAATTTTAATTAATACACTAAAGCATCCAATTATTGCATATTATCAGTACCCATATGTAATATAAATAGATACCTAAAGGCATGGTAATTAAGTTACGGTTTGTGAGACAAAACTGCTGTTAATGTTAAAAATTCAAAAAATACTTAAACAAGGCTATGAATGGAATAATATAAAATCCAAGCCGTTAATAATAATAAGATTAGCCAATACACAGTTATATTCAGGGATGATAATTCCAAGGTCATCCTGATTGTCATTTTTGTAGTTCTCAATTCAATGAAATCCAAGAAAAAATACTTTCGCCAACTCAACATATAATTATCATCTCATTTTTTAATTCGCATTAGAGCATATAATATGAAATTTTGCTCTAAACAGTTAGCATATTAAGTATTTTTAAAAGAATTCTAAATATTACGACATTACAACTTACTTACAACGTTTCGGGTGGGGGAAAATGATACTTAGGTACTTAATTATTGTATGATGGCATTTGCATGGAACAGCTTGCAACTAACATCTGTATAATTTTAAGATATTTAATACTATGTTACTATATACACGAATAGTGTATCGGCAATTCGGCATACATTATAATTACAATACAAAATACGAGTAAAAATTCCTTCTGCATTGCATTCCGATTAGGGGGAAAATGATACCTGATTGCATTGCATGTCATTTTGTACTAGCTTGCAACTTGAAACTAGGTGACATAGCATAAAATTAAGATGTGTTCGCTAATATATAAGAATTGTGTATACATTGCAATAAAACTCTTAAAAAATTCATTGTGCATTACATTCTGATGAATTATTGTATACAAGTAAATAAACTGTATGAATGAATGAACAAAAGTTGTAATAGATTTTGAGCAAATAATGCATGTGTGCTTTATCTCCCCTTCAGGAATTTATTCCATTAGTAACTTTACACTATTATTACATTCGGGAAAGAAATACAAAGAATAGCTGAAGAGTTCTACAGTACAATGCGGCTGTTTATTCTTTGCATACATGTAGCATTTCCACTTTCCACCGTTGCATTTGTATTTAGAGAAAAGGGTCCGACGCATACTAACAGCAAGTATTATTTTTGGAAAGGCTAGACTATGCAATGGCTTTTAGCTTGAGTCATATCGAATTGGGTTATTATAATATTAACTTATGTAGCTAGGAAAAGTTTTTGGAACAGATAGGAAATGGATAAATACTTTTTCACAATTGAAAACTGAAAAATAAACGAGATTGAATGATGATGTTTGTTAAGTGACTTTTTGGAGACTAACCCGTCTCCGACCGTGAGTGTTGCAACATGGCACATTTCCTAATCCGTCTGGCTTTCTACTATAGTGAATCACATGTAAGGATGAGCGCTTGAGCTAAAGATATTAGAGCCATAACTTTTCAGAATCTATTTACAGTTAGTTCATATCGATCAATAAGACAAGGTCGGTCTATTATAGTCGTTTGGCATCTCAAATTACTAACCAATAAAATTTTAATGAGCACACATATTTGTGTCACAAAAATCAATGCGATTGTTTTCCAATCATGAAACTGTGTCACAGTTGACCGTGTCGTTGTGGATTTTGTCAGTTGGCCTTAGTTAGTGTTACTGTCGTTTTCACGCATTCAATTGACCAGAATGGGTGACCAGTTTCGTAAAGTAGAACCGTATTCCCCCAAGTCCTCCCCCAGAGGATCTCGATCTCCAGTGGTTCATTCAAGACAAGACTCATCGGGAACTCTGAAGGCGACGATTTCTTTAGGAAAAAATCCGTCAATAGTGCATACTGGGCCATTCTACCTCATTAAAGAGCCTCCAAGTATGTTCTCTGCCAATAAAACAAGTTCGCAAGCAAATAATCTCATTTTAAAATATTCCTGCCCAGGTAAACTAATTGGCAACCATTTTGTCTATTTTCATTTCGTTTTCCTTAATCCAGGTGAAAGTGAACTGACAGGAGCCACCAATTTGATGGCCCATTACGGGTTAGAACATTCTTACAATAAGTCCAGTGGACGTAAAGTAAAAGACACATTATCTTCATTTCTACCCAATTTACCTGGCCAAATTGATAGTCCTGGCCAAAATGACAACAGGTAACATATTTCACTGCATTTTAAATTATTTTGATAATTAATACAATTTGTCGCGAAAAGTCAAAAGTTAATTCCTCTCGTGTGCGGAATTTAATTATACTTATAAAAATTTTGATTTTGCAGCTCACTACGATCAGTTATTGACAAACCTCCTATAGGTGGGAAGGAATTACTACCTTTAAACGCCCTTCAATTAACTGGTTTCAGACTTCACCCTGGTCCGGTAAGAGCACTGATTAATTTATTCAAAAATAATGCAGCCAATGTCAAAGGAGGGTTCTTATGTAATGTCTTCCCCTCTACCACCTCTCCCGACCTTAACTCAATACCCGGAACCTTAACATGTCCCTTTACTGAATTTATTTTCTCCATTTAATAATTCATTGATTATTTTTTACAGTTGCCCGAGCAGTATAGGTTTATGAATAGTGTACCACAAAAGAAACACAAGAAGCATAAAAAACATAAGCATAAGGCAGGAGAAACGCCCAGTCACCAAGAATCAAGTGCAGCAGACTTAGCAGCCGCGGCTGAAAAGAAACACAAAAAGCAAAAAAGGCACGACGAGGATAAAGAGAGGAAGAAGAGGAAGAAGGAAAAGAAGAAGAAGAAACAAAAACATAGCCCTGAGCATGGAAATGCCAGTCAAGCAAATAACCCAGCACTTTTCGGAACGGGGAATAATTGACCGAGGCTATTGGATAGTTTTGGTAATCTTCATCGGGTAATTTTCTGTGCATTTTTAGTTAGGGTAAAAAGCATAATACAGATTCAAACCCAACGACCACAATTTTGATTGAAAATCGAAAACGATGTCGATTTAAAATAACGCCTATTTTCATTTGTTGATCAGTGTTCTAAAATTTAAAGTATGTATATAAATATATATTATTATTATTTACTATATTTTGTAGCACATTATTAATATTATTTATAACTGCCCAATGTGCCCAAGCCCGGACTGACTTATGTTGTCGGCAGAAATTCAATACCGATAGTAGGGCGAATTTTGAACCTTTTACTGTATTACTAAACGAGGTTAAGGGGAATGACAAAAACTTATTATTCCAGACTGTTTGAGTTTGACGTAAGAGTTCTCGGAATTAGTTAGTAGTGACAGTCAGATTATGAAAATAATTGTACTACCTAAGTCAATTAACGCCCCTTTCTATGTTATGTTTAGAGTTCATAGTTTCATAGGTCTTTTTTACATGCATGTGCATCTCAAGGATGTTTACTGGTACTTATGTAACATTATTACACTAAATGAAGTAATATCATTTTTCCGGGCATTATTAACGTGTACTGAAGTCCAGGAGGTATACAGAGCTAGGAAGTATCCATAGTGATGGCACAACAACAAATGATAGAGGGAAAGGTTGAAGCCGTTTGTTTGGTTTGCATCTGCCGAATGTTTAAATCAAAACATTTCCTCTCGATACAACTAATATATTATTAGCATAATATTTGATGTACAATTTTCAATTAGTTTATATTTAGTTGTATATCCAATATGTTAATTGTTACTAAAGTATTTCGTTTCGGTTAACCGAATTGATGGAATTCCTTATTAGGGAATACATTGTAATCTGAATGAAGAAAGTGTAAGATCTATGTATGTGTTGCATAATAAAGAAATCTTGCAAACACTAATTCACTAATTTTTGAAAAGATAATTTACTTGTCCAATAATGTCTTCATTAATTACGAAGGTCTTACCTTTTGCATTTTTGTTAATCTGTGCATTTGTGAATGGAGAAGATGCCCCAGTGCTGGGGGTACATAAAATAAATTCAAGTTATCCACAGGAAGATATCGTCCTTTTTCATCTGAAATCTGTACAAACTGTAGGCGGGGGCAAAACACAGGGGTCATACGGCGACGCTGATATAGAACTGGAACCCTCTTGTCCCTGTTCATATTCAGCTTCCCTTTGCGATCACACATGCTGCTACTGTCATCTTGTAAGCCGGTTTATTTTTTTCATATTATGTAGGGAATTTAAAATATACTACAAATATTACCTGACAAAAATCAAAAATTAAAGGTTACCTGTATAAATGTGGATAGCAACGTACATTATTTTTAAAGTTGCATTTGCCAGTGTAAGAAGCATTATTTATTAATTGTACAACTGCTCGTGAACATTTTAGCTGCTTAACAAATATTTTATTGCAATTTTAATATATTTTATTTTATTTTACCATGTATCTGCAGCACAATGAAAAATTCCATTTTTCCATTTGCATTTTGGATATAATTCAATGTTTTATTTTGATTTAGCAATGCAATCTTCCTGAAGGAGTATTAACCAACAGGAAGTGGCTTCAAGATGTGTACGGACGATGCAGTCCGAGCAAACCAAAATCTTTGCCAAATTTTAAAAGTAGACTATTCGAGAATAGCAAGCGAATAGAATGGATGTGTAATCAGCGAGATATTTTCATGAATTCATTCAAAACGACTTTTTATCCCATTCTTTGTGTGTACACGGACAATAGTATTCCTCTTGGGGATTACTATACGATCAATTCTGTGCCTACGACGAGGTCAAATGTAAAAGCGATGGCAGATAAAATACCATTTTCATGGGATAAAAGTACTACGACAATTAGTGAAATAGAGAGCAACGAAGGATACAGCGAGGCAGATTTGGATAATGAAGAGCTGTAAGTTGTATATAAATTTCTGTGTCAATTTTTATTGTACTCAGTTTATTTTCTTAAATGATGAATTGTTAATTTACAGGATGGCATTCCCTATGTACCAAAATTCTGAATATCCAACGTCAGAAATAGAATTGTGCGAATCAATAGAGACACCTTCGTATATCACAAAAGGTAATTAATGATTTTACGATGTAATTTTGTTACATAAACCTCTGAATTTATTTTCCATTATAGATAATTATGTTACAATAACCTGAAGACCATAAACATATTTTTGTGTGATGTGTAGTTGAAATTAAAACTGAAAGTAATAGTTTATTACAAGTTTAAATGTAGATTTTTTTCTAATTCTTAAACAATATACATAAGAATCACTGAAATCGGTTAAAAGAAATACACCATTATAGAAAACAATGATAAATATTAATTTAAATTAGTATTAAGTAAATTGGTAACTAGACCACTTTTTAAATGAAAACGACTTGAAATGATAGAGTACATGAAAAGTATATTTAATATGCTGTTTTCCGAGGTTCTGTATAATATTCCGTTTATTATGTATATTAGCTTGCGGATTATTTACGTACTCTGATCTACAGACAGACACAGAAGCATAATTACATTAGGTTACAATTTACAACACAAAGCCCTACGCCTTTGACTTTGTCTCTAAGAGTTAATAATTTGTGCTAACTACATAATTATGTAAGTTAAATGTACAGTTGTACACGTACATACTATATATATCTAGAAATGTAAGCAACTTTAATGCGATAACATCTAGATAGAGATACATCAATTAAATTGAAGATATTTTTAACGTGCGTTACTAACTAGTCTAAATATTTAGAGATTAAATGTATTTTGGACATCGGCAGACAAAAAGTTGATACTTATAATAGTGATTATATTCATAGGTACATTTATGATATGATTTGGATTTCGATCAGTGCATGAAGCCTCTGACATTGAGAAGGGTGGATTTTTGCATTTTTTTGGTGCATAAAATCCCACACCTAACTTTAGCCAGCTTTTTTTGCCAATGTGTCCATTTGTTGTAATTAGTAACTACAATAATATTATAGTAATATACTTAATACAAGTTGAACTGTGAGTGTATCACGAGAATGGATCATTATAATCTATTATGGGTATTTCGAAATTTAAACTACTATAGCTAGCAACATCTCTTTGACATTCTTGTAGCTTTCCACCTAGCACCTTGTTCAGACAACGACCTGTACGAATACGCCCTTTTGCAGTATAAAAATAGAATAGTAAATGCATTGACGAATAGATGCTAGGTGAAAAGCGATTTCTCCTTTTTATATTTCATTCACTTTTGTTGCTCTAGTTCTAACAATCATTGTTCTACAATTTCTATCTACTTAAATTTTTACAATTGACATTTTTTTTTAGTTTTTTTAAAAATTTTTGCAATGAAAGCTATTTATTTCTACTAGGACTTACTAGACGTAAATATTGCTTAAAGTTATTTATGTAAGTACAACTAACTTTTTACAATCCGATCGTTTCTCTATGTTTCCCATTTAAATACGTAAAGGAAAAATGAGATTCTGGACGAGAATGCAATGTAGCTCTCTACACACATAATACGAGACTCTTACAAAAAATAATAATGCAGACAATAAAAATAGCTACTGATTGATGCATAAAAATCTGTCTTTGTCCAATAAACTATTTTGTGGATAAATTGAAAAGCACAATTCCCTTCCGGTTAGACTTATCGTTCGATATCCTAGGGCAGGAAGCTATAGGAAAGCACATTTAGTCGGAATTCGGATAAAAGGACTACTCAGGCGGCTGACATTGAAAAAGGCCTTTATGTGAAATGTGGCCGGATATTTCCTATATTTATATATGCCTCATTACAAAGGCTAGCCATTTTATATAGGTGCCAAAACTTTTTACAGTGCCCCAAATCTAAATGTGCGACAGAAAGACGTTTAGCTATGTGAACCGTGAATAGTCCTTTGCTAACTCATTTAAAACTAAAATGGTCCGTGGTGGCTGAATTGATATACTGAACATTTGAAGACAAAATATAACTAAAACCTAAAATAAAATCTTACTAGGCACAAAACCTTTAAATGTTAAATGCCGGATAATGTATGCACTACTGATCTCATTTTTAAATAAACAATCATTTTTGACATACTAGTGTTGACAAATGACAAGTATGGTCTTTGCAATATAAAGGAAACTTGTTGGACTCCATTTTATTATTTGAATGCATCTGATTCCTAATGTTTTAAAAATAATAATAGGTTTTCTTTAAACTTGTTGGATTTTAATTAAATAGTGGTTGATAGTCTTGAGCTATGTCTAATGTAAGATTTGAGAGTATAATTACTTTAAATGGATCTTCCATTTCCGTCCACTCAGATTTCATACTATTAGCTCAAAGCCCCAAAAGATAGTGTCCTGTTCTATAATTCACCATCCAAACTATAAATATATGGAGAATTCACGCGAAATAATTTATGTTACTATTTGGTACACTTTCCTATGTACACAATATTAATTTTTAACGCTTATATTTAAATTATGCTAGCTATTATTATCACTACAGCTACATTCACTAATTTAGTACTAAACATTTGGGAATCTCTACGATTCAATTCTAGCTGATCTATTATCAAACTCCGGCTTCATAATAATCTGCTAGCAATCATTCAGAAATCAGCATTTACTAAAATCGTGCTTTTTAGCACCTGGTAATAGTGTATTTCTCGTCGATTACCTTTCATAAGTACATACTTTATGTTCTTTACAAAGATACAGATATCTGCTATAATCAGTTTGCAAATTGGTGATAGTTATGCTCTGATATTTTCCCATTAAAATCGTCATCTACACTAATTAACTTAATAATTTTAGCACAATGTGAGAATTACAATTAATTAAATGTCATCGCAACAAAGATTGACTCATTAGAGGTCTGAAATACAAATTGCTGTTTAAATCATTAATTGTTGCTTAAATAAATCCATTCCTTTAGCTTGGTTCAACGATATTGCTTGTTGTGGTTGCACTTCCCCTGAATCAAAGTTGGCAGGACCCAATTAGTTTTTGAGGTGATGAGTTACGAATAAATCAAAACATTGTAGTATTACTTAATTAAACCATCATAGGATACAGAATTAATACATAGCAAAACTAGAGTTATGATGCCACAAATATTATTCTTCCATCCATAAATACAAGGTATCCATTTTTGAGACTCTACCCATCAATTACATACAATTCAACAGAAAACACAATTTAGATCAAACGAATATTTATTGGTAGTTATATTTTTGTGAATGACGACGAATGCTGGTGTAAAAACCGCAAAAGCCCAAAAAAGCTGTTCTGTCCTGCCAACCCTGCATCCGATGTTCGACAGATTTGATTGTATTTAGACGTAGTTGTCAATTTCTATTCTAATTCATTGAGTGAGGTGAACAGAGAAAAGTTGTGGACATGTAGTCCGTCAGAAAAGCCAACAATGGTCCGATTGTCGTTATCAGCACACTTACTTCGACTTTAGAGTTTGAATTGACGTTATCTGGGCAATAAAGTTGTTCCAAAGGTGCCTGAGAACAACAGATGTTTACAAATTAGTTACAAAAAGTATCTTTCGTATTTAATTTACTGCAGTGGGCAAGCAAATGTCAAACAAAGGTTGTGTTTTGTCTAATTTTCTAAAGATACTCATCTATTCATTGCGAAATTCATTTCGAGCACACAATGAAAATAAATGTCATTTGCACTTTATACTTTAAAAGGATTGTCATTGTCTAAAGATGTACTCACTGCGAAATTCATTTCTAGTAAACAATAGAAATAGATTTCATTTGCAATTTATACTTAAAACTAATGGCGTACTGTCTAAAGATGTGTTCATTGCGAAATTCATGTCGGGCAAACAATAGAAACAAATATCATTTGCAATTAATCCTCAAAAGTAATGACGTATTGCATTGAGCAGCAACCTAATCAAAGTGGTACATTGCGAAATCTTTTGTAAATATCATGGCCGAAAATCTTTGTTTTCTGTTTCCTCTAATGCATAAACAATGGAACATAAATATTTATATATACAGGTGTTAAGAATGTTGAGGCATAATTGGCAGGTAGACATTCACCGTGGGTGTAAGTGCAAGGGCTGGTTACCCGTTCCTTATACTTTATTACTTTCCCGTTAATTAAGTACCGATATAATATACAAAATAGACGGCGAATAGCATGGTCTTTCATGTATTTTGCAATCATTCGCGATAGGTTAATTAATGTAAGAAAATGTATAAAAGCTCCTGCCTACGATAACTGTCATATGTCACGGATGTTTTAGCAACTGATTGTTCACGAGATTGACAAATCTCTTATCCAAATTCAATTTTCTTGTGAACCTTTCAAAGGCTGACATTATAGGTATTATTTCCTGAAACCACATAATCCAAATTGGTTTGCGGTTCCCAGTGGAACTTAAGGATTATAGTTTCAGGTATAGAAAAAAGCAACAATTTTTTTCAAAATTGTAGAAGCTTTGTTCAATGACATTTATAACAGAAATGGTTATGTATTTAAAAACCACCTCCTCAGTCAGTCACTAGTGAAGCATTGTACCAATAGATACATAGAATGTGCGCTTAAACTTCTAGAAATATGCAATTAATATTGTGGTATGTAGAAACTAATTTTTAATCCATAAAAAGTGTAAGCTGACTATCAAAAATATTGCAGAATATTCCATACCCTTACCTTGTTTATCTCGTACTCGTGCTTATCTCTTGCAGACCAACATTTGGTTTTCAAAGCTATAGGCAGCACTTTGTCCCGATTAGTTTGAGTAGCTTTGCTGAGCCATTGCTTATACCAAAGCAAGTCGCATCCGCAATCCAAAGGGTTTCCTATGAAATAAAACGGTTGATCACGAACTTAATTTCAGCTTGCTGCTAGCCAAAATTTCAAAATATGCCTTAGTCTTCCCAGGTTGTAAAATCAACGTTAATGCCCAAGTGGCCCATGCATGGCTGTGCGTTGTGATTGGTTGTCCACGTGTGGATTGCTTGGGAATTCTTGACTATCAGGGTTCGGAGCACGGTTTTATAAATAATATGTCCCACCAGCAGCACTATTACATGAAGTGGTCCACCCATGGACTCAGGGATTTTGAAACCATCGCTGTCCATGGATGGACCAGCTTGGGCATTAGCGTAGAAAAGTTGTCCCACTTTTCAGTTTTTTAGTTTTATTTTGTCTTAAATATTAACCGATTTTAATGAAATTTTCTACATAAAGAGAGAAACGCATTTTTGACAAATACAAAAATCCTTGAGGTTGTAAGGCATATCTGCTTAAAGCTAGGATAGAACAAAGACCTAAAATCCACGGATGGACCACTGCGGGCATTCTAGGGTGAATTTAGGATTTAGGAAATGTTAAGGTGGGGTTCATTGTTTCATAGCGGAATCTATAGTCTGCGACAAAACTTAAAAAAATAGGGTGTGCGCGCAAATTGTGGATGAGAAGGAATTTCTGCGAGTTGTTGAGTTGTTTTGATGGTTGCGGAGCTTTTGTTTGTAAAGAAATTGTTTGTGGACGTCTCCTTGTTCTTCCCACAAAATTTTTCGCAGTAATTATCAAAACTTTTACATGGAAAATCGTATTTTCCAAATTGCGAAACTTTAGGACATTGTGCAGAGGTGAAATAAATTTCAAAAAAAGACGATCAAAATATCTATCGAACCAGTAAATAAAAATGTAAATACATTTCTGCAATGCATTTTTCCTACTCAAATTAAATTCAAATTTTCAGCTTTCGAAAAATGTTTTTGAAATTTTGGCCTTCGGGTTCGATAGAGAAATATGCGTAGATTTCAAAAGTGTCAATTTTATTACTATACTCTTTGCCGTTCTCTCTGAATCTGGAATTTGCGAACAATAAACCCACCCTTAATAAATGTAACAAAAAATGTTACTCATCGATTTTGTTCCCCATTATAATTCCCTTGACGTGATAATTAATGTACGTTTATCCCTTCATTTTTTCAGAAGGTCAAAAGAATTATAACCTGTGTCAACACCTTCGAAATGGTGCTAGAAGTTGCACGAGAGAATAGCTGTGTAAGAAGTTCTACATCTTTGGGGCACAGAGGGAAGTATAAGTGTTAATGCGCATCGAGGGTATTTGTGACAGTGACAAACGCAATAATTGAATTATGGTATTATGACGACACGAGGCACTCGATAAGGAAAATAAAATTGGTGAAAGTGTTTGAGGAGAGAAGAGGTTTAGAAAAGTACTCTAAATACAGGTACTCTACTTCATATTCATCACTCCTTAATGGAGTGTGGCAAGAAAAAGACGCATACTTACCATGAACATCCAGAACTTGAACGGTCTCAATGATGGGTTGGAATACGCTTTGTGGTAAATGCACAATTCTGTTATTACCCAAATCAATTATCTCAAGGGAGTGCATGTTTGCAAAAACCGGCATGGGGAGAGAATCGATCCTGTAGGGAATACAATACATTCTTAAGACATTGACAAACTATACTGACACATCATTTAACTGCTTTCCGAAATTTAGGAACTATTTTCTCATTTAGTTTTGTCAGGCAACTCACCTCTCAGGTTTATACAATGTTAGTCTTTCAATGTCAGTTTTCTCATTGTATAATATGTTATTCAGCATGCAGTTCATGCACAATGCACACGTGCATGGACTGACTAAATTTTCCCTTTTTAGTGTACTTCTATCAAAACTAGGTTCTATAATATGTTACAATTACTGTTTGTCTAGACTAAATAATATTCTCTGACTATAAATACATAAATAGATAGTAATTGGACAACATATTTTCTTACAAATGGAACTTACTCTCCAGTTACTAATAAATACAAGCCATATAGTTTAATTTCCTGACTCCTTTCTGACTATAATGTCTTAATTCCCCTATTAACTACTACCACAGGAAATAATAGATAAACTTAGGCACTTAACCACATCCAAATAAAAAGCATAATCTACATAATAAATATATCTATAAAACTAGAGTCGTGTACTTAACTTTTATGATCTACTAGAGCAATGTTGGGGTCGCTAGTCGCTACTCATATCAAGTAGTCATAAAACTGTAAGTGTACAACCACTAACGGTTTTGGCTTGTAAGTTGTATAATTTAGAAGTCGCTATGGAACTAAGACAATGAAAGAGTGCTGTGAAAGCCGACACTAAAAATTCATCATCCTTCCTTTCACAAGTCTTAAAACAGCGATTACGATGCCTTTTTAATGTCATAACAGCAAGCTAACGACATCACTTCCCTGTTACTCCAAGTAGTTGCTAATGTCTATTTTTTGTAATTTTCGGGTACATAAACAAGAGCCACAATGTCTTTCAAATTATAAATATTCTGTATAGTCGAATACAATAACAGGACGTTTACTTTCCAGTCGATAGGCTTTTATGAGTTGTAGTTCGTCATAATTCATGTCATTGTTTTAGCAGGGGAATAATGTTTTCTATCCAATATGGCACAATATTTTGTAGACGTTACTAAACGTAGCTCATGTAATAAATTCAGGATCAAGCCACAAGCCATCATGGCTCATTATTTTTTTCTCACGCAATAAATGTAATAGAACTTTGAGTTGCGCTCCACTGGGGACATTGGAGATATTTTCTTTGAAAACATAAACTTCTCAACAAGTTTTAAGCCTTTTTCGCTTTTTTTGCTTTGGGCGTTGCAACAACACAAGGGACCTTGAGAGTACCCATAAGAGCATGCATATTCAGAATCGAACATAAAAAAGATCATTCCATCGCATAGAACTCAACTATAAATAGCTTCGTGTACTGTGGATGGGTATGCGTGATGTAATTGTTAGGAATGAATGGATAATGTGAGAAAGTTGTCTCGCCTGTTATTTTGTAGATATAGAAATTTGATGGTGTTTCCGAATCCCTCGAAATCATCGTCTTTGATTTCCGAGATGTTGTTTCCCTTGAAATCGAATTCGCGCAGCCGGTGCATTCCCTTAAGAGCTTCAGAAGGGATTTCCTTAATGCTGTTGTTTCCCAACTTGAGCCATTCCAGTTTCTCTGTAAATATAGTTTAGACAGTTAGGTATGAACAGAATTCCTTTCTATAAGTGCTAAGGCGAAGAAAGTACTCCAATTGTCTCCTGGCTAAGTGATAACAAATTCTCTTGCGAAACATTGTATGGAAAAACAGCTTTGTAGTTCATACACCTAAACTTCCTCTCTTCTGTTCAACTTTTCAAATAAAGCAAGTGAACACTAATAATAAGAGAATAGACTCAGAGCAAGTAGTAGTAGTGGAGGAAACCAAAGGATAATAATAATGAAGGTGTGTTTGGGGCGCAGTGATATGGAGTACATATTTTAGGTAAAGAATCAAGATACGAAAAGGGAAATTGCATTAAGAACAAAAGGTCTACTATCTATCAAATTGTGTATTCCTCCTAATCAATTTACTCCTGAGGAGGACTTTGTAGATATAATAACATGTCTTGCTTGTACAGGAAAAGACAACATTGAGATCTCACCTTCAAGACCGGTAAAGGCTTTGTTGTTGATTACTGTAATACGGTTAAATTCCAGATCAAGGGAACTCATTCGAGGAAGATTCTTAAAAACATAGAGTCCCAACTGAGTAATCATATTGTGCCCCAGTTTCAGAGTGTCCAAATTGGAAAGACCTGTAATACGTAATGGAGAAATAGATTACACATTCTTTAGATCTATTCTGTATTGAATACCTTTTGATAATCTCTATACGTTGCCCATTAGCTCAATATAACTCGAGTGCAACTGGCAGATAGAATTATGTAATACTAGAAAGAATGCTTTCAATATACCCATATCCTCCTCCCCATTCCACTTACAGACAAATAGTACGTACTTCTTGGCATAGGCCTATAGGTACTTATGTGTAGATAGATATACTTTGTCTTCAATGTTATTAAGGAAGATTACCTTTGTCTATTTACAATGTATGGAAGAAATGGGTTTAAAGCTATATTCCATTTTTAAGTCGGTGATGCTATATTTACAATAGAAAGTGCACATTTGGTAGATAACAAATAGTGGACTAGATCCTTTCTATAGTGGGAAACAACTTACCAGCAAAGTCAGCTTCCTTGATGGATTCGATTCGGTTTTCCTGAAGCTCCAACGTGTTCAGATGCGGCAATTTGGACAGAGCTCGGATGGGAATGGAAGTTAACTGGTTGTTTCCCAAATTGAGATATACCAAAGATCTGTAAAAAGTATTTTCATAACCCTGACACCCTTTCAGAAATATTTGAAAAAATTAATTTACAGATAAAGACATACTGGTTGACTCCTATGAAAGCATTCGGATCGATAGTCGTTAATAAGTTTTGGTAAACGGACAATCTTTCTAATTCTAGCATTCCTTGGAAGGCATTCTCTCCTATTTTGGTGATGTTATTGTGATTCAGATTCACGTATCTCGTCGCATAAAGGTGAGAAAGAGCTTTCGTGGGCACAATTGACAGACGATTCAGCGACAAATCCAAAATTTCCAACTTGGTAGCTAACGCTGTTAACGACGAAGGTTCCAATATAGCCAAATTCGTATTGCTGATAATCAGATGACGAATATCTAGCCCTGTTGGCAAAATTTACCATTTTTTCATTATTTTATGCTATCATCTGGCTAATTCGTGGCAGACATTAGAGATTTTATTTTAAAAGCATTGTCATTTTCCATAAAGGACAGAAAACAAGGGGAAGGGGATAATTCAAATACTGCAACAAAAAGTTATCTTTTAATAGGAATAAATATCCCTTGTGTACATCGAATGATGAGATTTCTGTTACAATTATAATATCAAAATTAAGCGGGAAAAGCATGCATAGTAGTTGTTGGTTTTGCAATTATTCCAGCAATTAGTTGACATGAGGTACTAAATGTTGAACATGAACTTACCCAAGAAAATGAAGTTGGTAAGATGCGGTATGGCACTGTAGCGAATAGTTAAATATTGGACGACAGTCCCGTGTTGCTCTTTGAGATTTTGCATACTCTGCTTAATATTATCCACGTTGGTACGTTCGCATGTAATAACCAATCCTTTGGTTTTCACATTACAACTACATGGTTCAAGAGTTCTTGGGCAATAATTTTTGGCATGGCCCTGATCCGTCATCGTGACTAAAATGATCGTCACGACGACGGAAATCGCATCAACCCATCGACCTCCCTTCATCTCCTTCCCATCCACAAATCGTCGATCCAGGGTTTCGTCTTCACTCTCTTTTTACATTGCCCTTCTCCTTGTCCAAATCTGTCATCTAGAATACAAGAAAACCATGTATTTTCTCAGCTAATCCCTCTTTTCTTTGATTTCTCGCAGATATCTCTTTATGGTAAACATGGGGCAATGATAAACAATCTTGGTTTATAGAGAATTCTCTTGTTATCTCAGACTGATGTAACTCGTAAGATTCTTACAACTGTCAATGTTTAAAATAAACAATACTTACTGTATTCATGGAAAGGCTTCCCATTTCTAGTTTCATCATTTATCCTACTGATTGAGACATGGTACGATTTAGTTACGTCTCGTTGATTAATAGTCACATTCCCTTTTGCAAAGGTACTTGGTGTTCCTTCTTGTTAAAACAAGTTTGCTATTATTATTCAAACTATAGTTAACTTAGCTAGTTTTAAGAGGGCCTTTCAAGTCAAAGAAGATATATTTTATGATAGAGTTTCGCTTTGTATTTGCACTTCTTAGTTTTATTTATCACTTAAGTTCTGTACGAGGACCTGAAACTATTTGCTTAAGTTTTGTCTTAGACAAGAGAACATGACAGCGTCCAAGCAAACAGACAGATCTCATTATATACTTAATTAAGATTACAAATTTACATGAACGACATTGTCCCCGTCAGCATTTAGAAGGCAAGAGTAATTAGTTGATTAAGACTGTAAAGGGTACTCCTTTGTTTTTGTAAGGAATACCATCAGCATACAGTTTCGTCATCTATATTTAGTAAAGGATAGATAGATTACATGCTTATGGGCTGGCTATAATTTTGTAATTCAGAATCCAGTCTGCATATAAATTGATCTAAAGTTGTTCAGCGAAGGATTGAAACACAACGCCCCAAAAATCTAAGAATCTACAGGAATCTCTGAAATGCATTTTGCAGATAGTTCTCTAGTTCTACAAACCTAGAGACAAAATCTTCTTGAGTTCTGACATAATAAACAGTAGGAACAGTACAAAAACGTTACAGATTAGTGTAATGCATCTACATCAGCCTGGTATCACTCCATTTGAATTTGAATTACAAGCATTACGTGGAGGAAGGTTTTCTCCTTAGAAAAGGAAAGCTTTTCTTCGACACGGGAAAAATATCTCAAGATGCATGTAATCATTCATGACATCCATTTTCTGCTCGATTTAACAAAAACGCTTCTAGGGATTCTTCTTTCCACACAGAAAATCATTTCTCACTATTCTCTACCTAATTGACCATTTTTCTTTTTTTCAGATATTCACCTAGCCTCACACTTGAGTTCTTTATCCCTCTATCTTGTTATGTCTATCCATCCTACTCAAATCTAATAGATTATCACCTCGTGCCTACTCTGACTTGACCCACCTTTAGTTGTGTAACATCGCAAGACGTGCAGGGATAACTCATGCATAGTTCGATAACTTAATATAACGACAATACCTACTTAAAATATTATGAAAGTTGGAAACCAACGGCAATTCAGCATGGATTAAGTCTCAGCGACTTAAAACCAGGTCATTGTGGAAATTCGGCTTGCAAATTAAATACCATCGAAATTTGTCAAGTTTCGTACAGATTAAACGAATCATTATTGCAGCTTTTTATACGATTTCTATGTTGCTAGCAATCAAAAACAATAATAAAGTTATTACACTTAACTTCCATTAGATGCAAAGCTCAAATGACCCCAATGAAGACGGCATACTTATTACAGTTACTTCACTTTGCAATTCCATTTTTTAGCATGGAATACATTATGTCGATACAAACCTTAGCAATTTTGAGGTTAGAAAGGATCCAGACTCCAATCAGTGACTTCCGTTGTTAATAAATGTTGCATAAAATTATGAACCTGTGATATTTCTGCTTCCGGAGAAATCTCACTACCATATGGTTCAGGCGGAAATTGGTATTAACTTTTCTTCGCTCTTTCAAACAATTTGTGAACAACTTTGTGCTACTCGTAATACTTTTATAAATATAGCCACAGAAAAAACTACTTTTTTCGTGTTTTACATCCGTTGTTGAGGTCAGAGTCAGAACTTGTAGAATATCTTAACATTACTAGTGATGGAACAGAAACTTAATGGAAAATGATTCAATTTTAGAAATAAGTCATTGGATTTTTGAGTACTTGGTTGATCTATATTTTATACGTGGCTATTAGGTTTTACATTTTCAAAGTTTTAAGTATTAGGTTTTTAAAGTAAAGTAAATCATTGTATGGAATCTCAATAAAAATAATACCTGCTGGCGTATTTTGGGAAGAGAATGAAATTACCGCACAAGTACTTGGACAAATCTTTTTGAAGAGACTCACTTGGAAGCAGTGAGTAACAAAGTGCTTAGAATTGATGTGTAATGTAAACTACTATTGCGTTGCGAATATCAGAAAATTAGCATTGGGAAAATAGACTAATATTTGACTGCACAGTCTGGCAAACAATAGCAGATATAGTTTTCAGCTAATAAAAAGCTCAAAGAGAGTCTGCAATTGTCTCTAATGATATGACCACATTAATTACTTGCAATTGGATGGAATTGAATCGAATTAAAGATAGCGTTACAATGAAAAGCAGAATATATTAATAGAGTGAGATCTGAGACCACAATATTAATCTCCACTTCAGAATTGAACGTACTGATAACACATTTACGTCATAGTCATAGCTATACTTAGAATAGAATAGATTTCGCAAGGACTTTGTCTTATGAGATTGCTTAAGTAATAATGATATGAAAATATACATATCAATTAAAAATATATCTATATTAATTCAAATGTTGCCAAATATCATTTTCGGGAAAAGTGAATGGATCATTTTCTCTTCGTATGCAAATGTATGATTAAATTCTTCCAGTTGGCATAATACTGTTTATTCTACAATGTGGAATATTTAGCTCTCCTCCTACACGTATGCTTTAGCTTGCATGCTTACGGGATACATAAATGCAGATTTTGCAAGTTATTCAAATTGAGTCATTAGAATTGCCCTGAAAAAATTAAAACAATTATGTAAGTGAGTGTTACATATTAATTTCCCCCCCCTATGCGTAAACTGGAATAAATTGTTTATGTATTTGTATTGTTCTAATACGTAATAAAAACTGTAGGAGATATTTATGAGAATATTTAAATGCCAAATTATAGGATGCCAAAAACAACTTTTTAGCTTATCAGGTGCAGTGATGCATATTCCATTTTGACAGATATTCACAAAATTTCATAGTAGTATAATATAGCAGTGGTAATTCACATGCGATGCAAATTCGTTCCTTTTGTAGATAGATATGCTAGAATATGAACGTCTTTGATGTACTTACAGAGTAAGTTAAACGAATTTGAGAAAAATAATGTTTGGAAAGAAGACTGTGAAAAACATGTAGGTGATTATCGGCCTTCATGTTGCACAGAAGTAGTTATTTTTATCACGTTTGACAAATTTCCATGTAAAGTATAAAGTGGAGATAGTGTACTTACAAAGTTAAAGTCAGATGTTGGGTAAATCTCAAAGAGAAAGGAAATAATCCAGAAAACTTTGGGGGAAAGAACTGCGAAACTTTTCAAGTGCCTTAAGTAAAGATAAGTACAATGGTGGATAATCTACGTGCTCCCTTCACCTTGAGAACTAAACAATTTATTGTGTGCTTGGGTGGATGGATATGAGGATTATTATGAAACAATCGATACTGCAGATTGGGTAACAGGATAACGACTACTGCTAAAACCCGTACATGGACATTAATTAGGAGCCTGATACCAGAACAAGAACATAATTACACTTTCCAAGAATGTCAGTAATACAATTTTCGTCGTGTGGCAATTAGTGAATAAGAAAAGCCTAGACGCCAATTAAGCCATAAAATACAATTCGACAATTGACTGTCCTTGTCGTTGTGGAGGACCACTTTTCCAAAAATTCATAGCAAATGTCATTATAGGTTTGAAATAATGTAATTCACAATATAAATAACTAAGGAGGTACTTGGACTTTTTCCAAGTATAAATCTAACCACTAGACTTGCATTTCTTTTTCAATATCATTTTCCCCCTTAGTTCAAATAAAGAAATAGAGATATTATTATTGGTGACTGTGCTATATAGGAGTGAGGAGAGCATTTGTGCTAACTCTGGTAGACTTGATTCGTAAATCGGTAAACGATCTCTGAGAGTGAGCCGAAGAGCAAACGTCAGAGTGGCATATGAGAAGATTCTTGTTAGCAGTGGTCTGAGTGCTGCCAGTGTGTATAGCTGGAAGCGAATCATTCAATTTGATAATAACTTGCTCCAGGTTCAGTTAGGTTGTTTGAATGAAATTGAAATCCAATTTGGTGTTCAGAGAAAGCAAAACACTATTTGCAACTATAGTAGGCAAGTGCGTAGAATAACGTGACTGGGCTCCTTCACTCTCACTTCATTCGTCTCGTCGAGTGTTTCCCCGTCCCTCCGATTTATTCTTATGTCTCTTCATCCACATCCTGTCCTGAACTACATTATTGTAACAATTCTTTGTATAGCTCTAACTACAGAATTTAACAAGTGTACTTGCATATCATTTCTAGGTTTTCACTTGTCTATTCATGCTTAACACGGATATACTCATGTTCATGAAGTATGAACATATCCTTTTTAATTTTCCTATGATTTTGTGTTATTCTTGATATTGAGATCGTTTTTGCTGAGCTTTTAGTTTTGTGCAAAAATCGGTTGAAGTAAGGTAGTGGTTGTATATGAAATACGCACGGCATACCAGGATCCGCTTTTGAGGGACCTAATCTAACATAATTAAAATAACATTAATAGGTATTTGTGCAACTGCTGCCTTACTTCAACCCAAAAATCGAAGTGACGAATTTCAGGATCAGCACTCTATTCATTACTTCCAATATGAACACTACATAGCATATTATAATCTATAAGTTCTCTACGAATAGTATCAAGGATTTTATGCACGCTATTTCCGGAGATGAACGCTTGATCTTATCCTCTCTGATGCTATGCCAAAATTAGGAAATTATGGTTTGGCTAGGAACCGTACATTTCAAATGTACCTAACCGGATTTTAATATATTCAGAAGGGAAGGTCCCTATAGCCTCTAACGAACTAATATTTGACCAAAACATGCAATATTTATTAGTTAAATTAATTCAAAGTAATATGAATTTAATTTTCCCAAAAGACAAAGTAGTTTACACAGCTTACCAAAGTGAAAGCTAAAGAATTGTTCCCGACAATAATTTATCAAGGTAATCTTCATCCTAAAGAATAAATTTCCACTACTCTAGTACATATAACCTAAAAATTGCATCTAAAAATAATGGAAGCACCAGTTTCACTTTTGCATTGAATTTCTTTGTATAAAAGTATAGGAGATATGTAAAGAATGTTACAGTGATTCATTTACCATCGTATTTCTATAATAACGGAATGTTAAATAATCTAAGTCTGATCCGAAGGGAAAAAACTTACATTTACTGAAACTGGAATTCTCTGCTTTGTAGCATTTTAGAGTACTGACAATGATACTTTATGCATTCTTCATAGTGTAAACTACTTCCTACGAAAGTAATCATGCATTACTAAGGATTACAACGAAAAGATCTCTACATCTCCAATAAGGAAAAGGCTATCATTGAATGTACGTTTTTATATAGAATGGTGAGCTTCGTTTGAATAACAATTTTCCAAGACCGATAGCATGTACGTTTATTACAGTCCCAAAAAATTGTTCTGAGAAAAAATATTGTTGACGGAAAATAAATACGTAAGGATAGCAATCATTGATGATGGATTACGACGAAGCCATTTTCCAAAGTTTCACAATTATCGAAATGGGAGACAAGCTTCGAAATTGTAAAGCATTTTCTCTCAACTATCAGAGTATATTATTAGAAAAGTCTGGTAAATAATCAGAAATAGTAATAAAATATATCTGTGATTTTCTCCTTTTTTCAAATCAAAAAAGGTAAAGTAGAGTTGCTAAACTTGTGGCGCATTAAACAAAATTGGGGCAAAGCAGGCCCTATGCAATATGCAATAAGCGGAGAAAACTCTGGGATAATAATGTTGTCTTTGTATTTCAGTACATGAAGTCTACTGCGTGTAATATTATCAGCATAATAATAATCTATTTGACTCTATAAACAGGGAAATGTATTGGATATATTAGAAAATGTATTACGTATGTTTAGATACATTCTCCTACCAAATCAGTTTGTTTGCGTCGAATTCAACCCAATCGAAATAACGAGACGGAGGATTTGATTTCCCACAGTAACCTCAATAATACATTATGTTAAATTATTTAGTAAGTAGTCGTACCTGGTAACCAGAACCAGACATACGTGGTTCTTCACTTTTCATAACAACTACACCACAGACATAATATAATGACTTGGTTAGTCATTCTAGTTATTCTTAGGATTCCTCAAGAGCATGTCAAATTATATTGTAAAAATTGAAACAGAAAAAGGTTTTTGATGAGATACCATTATAACGTGAGTTTATTCTTTTACAGACAGGCATTCGTTTTTTATTCATCAGAAATCTACCAAAAATCAGGAATACGACTTCATTAAGTACATTCGAGTCCCTAAAACTAGATACACAACGACTAGAAATGAAAACGGAATGAAAAGGGGAAGAATTGAAAGTTCACTATGGGGCAAATAGAACTCGGTCTTTACTACGGAAATATAGTTCTTATTTTGATACTGTAATACCAAAACTAAGGAGATAGTGACTTGCTCCGGAAATGGGTCAGTAATCATAAGCTTAAAGTTTTATCATTTCACAGCTTATATAATTTTATAACATCCTGACGTTAAGAGTTTGAGATGGGATTACAATTCTTCCACTTTACATTATACATAGTCTGTCCTATCCCTCCCAAGATGTACTTATGTATATCTAAATGAAAACGACAAGGTTACAAAACACGAATTAAGGCTGCCTGGGCAATACAATATTCATAATATTATGCAAAGGCATTTGACTACCGTGCGTACAATAATAGAGGAAATGCATTTTTAGTCGCATTTATTTTCTACACTCTGACATTGATTGATTTAGAGTGCCTTATTTCTAAATGCAGTTTCTCAAGGAAATAGCTTTTTTTACAAGTTTGCAAATTTTGCAAATGGCGATGGTATTTATTTTCACAACTGCTGAATTTAGTAAGTAAATTTCTAGCGATTGCGGAATGGCCTAAAATTCATCAACAGGCCGGGAATTTCAATAGCATGTCATAAATTCCCTGCGCCTGCGTACTAACACGAATTTCGTCTAATACAAGATATATCACATTTTTCAATGCGCAACTCCATGTATATAGTATTGGTATGATAGATTTGAAAAAAATAAACAGTTTATGTTACCCTTGGGAGAAAAGCTACCATGTCCTGCCATAGATGAGTGAGTGCTATAAATGTTGGCGCCAAAGAGAAACAATAACGGGATTATTATCAAGAATTTTGCAAATGTACTAAGACTTGACACAAAGTCAGGGGCTATATTATTAAACTTTCATAAAGGCACGCTAATATTACATAGCTAGTCTGTGCTACATATAGTTACTTGTGCTATTTGAAGAGCATATTTGAGTAGTTTCATTCTGTTTGCACTATTTATTTCATGGACTCCTTTTATGCAACGTATCTATTTATCAACGTCTCGAAGCTTATCCTGAGTTACTCAAAGTAGATAACAGTTTGTTGTTAGTTATGCATGGAATTTCTTTTTGAGGGAGTTTAATAAACTAGACTTCAAAATGAGTTGACGGTATCTAGTTGGTCGGACTGTAGGTGGTAGCTGTCATGTCACACAAGAATCCAGAAGTGAGATGACAGGTGGGTGGACTTGACACAATTCACACAGAATCATTTGCACGATCCTTTGCTAGTGAGTTGGAAAGGTTTAGGTTTCTACCCACGTACTACTTCAGCCAATCATAAATAAAAATAAGAAAGACAGGCGGATGTCAGCTCATTGAGATCAATTTTGCAAACTGGATCTGTATCAATGTTTTGGTGCAACAGTTTTATGGCAAGGTACTCTTCCTTGCGAATTGTAGCATACTTAGTTTGGAGTGGATGCAGTTGCCCTTGTTTATTCATTTAGATATTTTGCTACAGAAATTTCTAGGCAAATGACGACACTCAGTGAAAACAGTGAAAGTTACTCAGAAGAGAAATGATCAATAAAATATGCTCTAGTTTATAGTAGAAAGTGTTGTAGTAGAGAGGCTGCAATTTTAACCCAGGTTGTTGTATTTTCAGGGTCCACTGACTAAAGACACTTTAAGCATCGTAATGAATTCGGGAAGACACCTTCAGACACATTCCTATCCCAGCAATAGATAATGTAGTTATGTATTCAAATAATGCTATGAAGATAACTGAAGGACTTTCTCCTTTATAGTTTCTAACCTAACTCTATGGGGAAATATGGGATTTTCTCTTATTGCTTTGAATAGAGGAATTTACATATTTCCAGATGAACGTTCATGGTCAGGTATAGCTTCTCAACGGAGACAAAGAAAAAAAATTTCAACTCTATAATATTATGAATAATACAGGAATATAGTAAGAATAAATTACTTGAGCTTGAGCTATGAGGACCCTTAGAAGAAATACATGGAAACTTTTTCCGTTTTCACGGAGATATTTAACCGACTTGCATAAAATAATAAAACCTCCCTACTTAGAATGCCACCCAAATTATAGAAGGCAACTAAGCCATCCATTTTAAAAGGTCAACAGTGCAGATATTTAAAATGCTGGCAAAGATATTACACCGAGTTTTCAAATATCATAAATATTCATGTCTGTTATAGATAACTGTCCCGCTAGCTTAAACATTTTGGGTTACTCTCGAAAGTTTCATAAATAATAATGATGTAAAATATTACATGCTGCTCTTGCAGTATTTAGAATCCAACTGCAGAGATCCTCTAAGACCTTTAATTCCAAAGCTCAATGCTCTGCTCTAATTTATTACTCATGTTAGTTAGTTTCCAGTTTGTTTTTCAATTTACTGTGCTACTAAAATGTAGTGTGACTTTCTACACGATCTTTAGGATTTTTACACGCCTCATTGACTCATTTAAAAATGCTTAGTGTAAAAATGGGCTGAATAAAGATCCATTATTTACACTAGAGGGTTAATAATAGAGCTGAGTATTAGAGCGATGCTTAGTGAAACGTTAGAAACTTTTAGAAAACTTCACCATTTCACTTAAAACGGATGTGCACAACTTTCCAGCTTTTGTTTATGCAGGGAGAGTAAATATTTATTGCTTATTCATGGTACTACTACAAGTGATAGTTCCTACAGTGAATTTAAGCAGGATAGAATGAACAGTTGGCTTTTTTGGTTTGTCTCCTTATGCAAGTTTTTAGAATAAAGATGTTAGTAATGAGATGGCTTGTTGGATGCAAGCTCTTGACTTTCATTCCTGTGGAGACTGAGTGAAAGGTTAAAATAGGTTATGAAATGAAGAGAGTAGATAAAATACGTCGCTACTTTCATTTCTCAGGAAGAAAGTTTGGGCAAAAGAATTCACACCCTTTCCATCTCTTCTCGGGGGATTCCTTTCCTATTTTCTTTTCCATCTAGTAATAAAGTTCCCTTGACGTTTAATTGGCATCAAAGAGACCCTGAAAACTTCACATTGAAGTTTCGTCTACCAAGAGCTACACCACGAAATCATTGGTATCTAACATCTGTAAATAGGCTCCCTTGAGCCAAAAACAAAGTGAGTTCTCATAACTTCATAACCTATAAAATAATAGATATACCCAGTTGGAAAGGATGATAGTGTGCATACTATAATTACACATAGCTATGAGACTAGCAACACATTATTATTACAGTAGACAGTAAAATCTACGAGGTCCTTTAGTCTACTTTAATGCAATGCTAGTACTATTTATTATTCTCTTTAGTTTGTGAATACTCAACACGTTTCATAAGTCAATGAATAGATTTCCCACTTCTTCCATGCAAAATTAGATGAGGAAAGATTGAGTTTTATAAAAAAAAAAGATGCTAAAGAATAGTTGTTTTAATGCATTCTATTTATTTTCCGGGAGAAATGTCTAGTGTGAAATAATAATGAATGACCCTCAAGAAAAACAGAATAAGACAACAAAAGAAATGAATAGCAAATATGGAGTATGTACTGAGAGATGTAAATAAACCACTTGAATGCTAAATAAAACAGTGTAAAGTGCACTAGAGTTGGCCATTCGGGCGATAGGGAAAAAACAACAAAAGTTATCTGACTGGGAGAGAAACAGTCCAACAAAAGCATTGGAAACAACAACAAGGTCTGTTTGTACATTTTGTATTATGTTTTTGGTATTATTAGTGTAGAGATAGATGCAGAAGACATTGGACGAGCATTGTGATATGACTCGTTTAGCCAAAATGTAATGTAACATGCCACGGTCAAAGTCCAGGGCACTAAATGCAGAATAGGAAGGAGTTGCTGCATTAGTCTCTGCAGACTCGTAGAAAGAACTTAAAAGCTCCCTTAGCTCCTAGAAAATCGCATAGAGGAGGAAAGCTGAGAAACGGCGACAGGAGCGATGATGATAAGAAAGTACTTTTACCAATGCGTTCTAATTTCCTACCGTTTTACTATTTCTTTGTGGCTCGTTATACCTACAACGTCGGGATCCGGTTTATCCCATTTATACTCTACATATAGCTATCCTAAAATTAGTAGCAACTCTAATGTGAATAATATATAATTTCCTTGTGTCTTCTTTCATGTCCTTCCCTTTACTATTAAATTAAAATTCAATGCCTACTTTATGTATTCTTAAATTTCTTTAGTGTCTACCTATACAGTTCTGAAACTAGTCAAGTAGATAATCCCATTCTGCAACTCGTAAAATGAATGAGTACATAGGGAAATTAATTTCCCAAAAACTTTATTCTCTTTCCTCCAGCTACCTTTTCACCAAACTAATTAACTTGCATTGATTTACCAGCTGAACAATAAATCCTAAAAGCACTTGTGGCATCCTTCGAAACTTCATTATTGCTCTTCAATTAGAGACAATGTAAACTTTATAGACATGACGAGGGGCTTACTATTCTAACCCAATAAAGATCCCAAAACCTGAATTAAGTAAAACACTTATACATTCTAGCATAACCCCGTGTAATGTTACTAAGCTGCTAATTCGATATTGTAAGCATCATTTCTGTTGCATCTAAAAAATATTGCATGTGAATATAATTTTTGTAGTTTTGGATAGTACGGTCATAATAATATAATTTATGACCCTAAGGTGGTTTTATTATTATAATCTCATTTGTTACGATTGTTTCAGATGAAAAGTTTCAATTTTCCTCAAAGTTTAATGTTTATATTTATTGTGCTGTTATATAGTTCAAACTGTTTAATATTTTATTAGAATAATCATAGCATACAAAAAACATACGAACCGGTTGAGGTTGAAAGGATTTTGTCCAAGAATTAGATGCAATTAAATCTTTTATATTCAACTTTGCGTGTGTGTTTTGGTAATTGCTTTTGTATAGCTTATAATTTTAAAATATTGAAGCACTTGCGTTGCTATAATTAATATTAGGTTATGAAAAGTTAGTAATTTAATATCCAAAGTTGAATAGGAAAATAGTGGATGACTAGCATTATCCTGTCAAGTGAATTAAGAAGTTTCATGCTCCAATAATGTCAAGCAACAATTTTTAGTGCTAAAACTGTTTTGATAAGTTTATCGACGTAGTTTTAGTTACTTTAGTGGGTGCAAGTTCCGTAACTTAAAGGAAATGATAGTTTAAATATTAAAGTAGACTGCACTTAGATATATCGTTAATCCGTATGAATATGACTTTCAGTATGCATGATGGAGTAATAGGTAGGAGAGTATGAAACGTGTCTTACATAGCCCTAGTAACGTTAGTAAAATAAATTTTATGGTTGGTTCTAAGTTTCCCCTTTGCTTTAAATATTTAAAATTGCACTGCCACTCTTTATAATGTTTACATAGACTGAGCGAGCGTATATGAATATAGATAGAAAAGATAACAAACGGGAAAGCACAGTAGGTGTTCCATTGCATTATGATTTTTATGATATCAGGAATGGAAGCTAGTCATAAATACCATGAAAGATTAAATGAATTCTATAGAGCCAGTTAGGCATCACGCAACAGCATTCCATTATTCCTTTTGTAAATATTTGTCTGAGTAACATCAACGTTTGTTGGGCGCTTACTAGAAAAATCCCATTTTTTTGTAGGATATATATATACATAGGAATAATCAATAAATATTGGAATAGTTCCATGAAATTCTCAAGGCTATACTATACGTGGATATTTTTCACTGATAAAACATGTCTACATATACTCACCGCATAAAAAGTAAAAAAAAAACTATAATAGATAGTGACAAGACGACTCTGACTTTACTAGTAGACTGGTCCATGTCAAAAGAAAATGGAGCAGAGCCTAACTCAGCAGTAGGATAGTTAATTGTAGTAGGTATGTATGTATACTTCACAAAAACTATAATCATGTGACTGTTTACGCAACTACGGTTCCATATCTCTTGTTGCAAAAAGTTGTGACTCATGTTTACTATTCTCATTAATTTTCATAGCCCACATGGAATTTGAAGCTTTGACTTTCTTATCTCCCGACTACTTACACTTGCGACAGAAAATGTTATAAAAAGCAAACGGAAGCTCACCAAATTAACATTCTTCCACATTCTACTTCCAATTCAAAATTCAACAAATTCACTTTCCATAACTCATCTCATTACGTTCTTATTCATTAGGTGCTCATTCATTGAAAATCCTTTCCAATAACTACTGCTCTACATAGCAACTAAAATATTTATTAAAGGAAATCATCTCATACCATATAAAAAAGTTACAGCTACAAAATTCTGACAAAGAGCTTTGCAAAATTTTTGTTCAAATTAATTGAAGTGTAAAAAGGAGCTAAGTAGCCAAAATCCAATGATCAATTTTCATGATAATTATACAACAGCAGAATATAGTTACGGTATTAATCTATAGCTATTATTCAAGTTTTAATTGAATATATTAATAGGCGTCGTATACTTTTGTATTAATTCCCATAGAATGAGTAGCCTTGTGTTTGAGCTGATTTAGAGGTATAGTTTGTAACATTTTGGTCACAGCAGGGCACCTGCCTTCATCCATCCATAATAATATAACATTTAGTGAGTGCTATATTTAACTAAGGGGAAATGAGTAAGGCTGGTATTTATCTTTAGATAGAAATCTTAAGGACAAAGTGAAAGTTTACTTTCTTCGTTGTTTCTTCTTTGTGAATGTTTACTTGTTTGCTATACCTACCAGTCTGTTTCTCCTAGAGTCAGTAGCAACTGCATAGACACGCATGAATTCAACAGTATTTGCATATTCAACCTAAAGAGAAGAAAATGCAGGGCATTAGGTAATAAAAGTTAATATTCTGAAGGACATGAATAGGTAATCCATGGATAATCCTGAATATGCCTTGGTATAAATAGTGACGTTGTTGTTCTAAGTCTTTCTCTGGTGTGTATTTATTTGTTAAAAAGCATAACGTGGGAGTGTAGAGGCATAGAGAAGAGTAATAATGTAATGTCATGCACATCTATATAGATTTAGATAATACACCTCGGGAGTGGAAACTCGTTTATGAATGCGTTAGCCGTAAATGTCTCTGTTGAAGAGCTTTCTCATCTCCTCGGCTCGATTTCTCACAACTTTCTTTTTCTCCTCCGACGACTCAGACAGATCCAGTTGACTTTTAGTCATTTTTCACATCAGACTAACCATCAGTTTGCACATCTCATCTCCGCTCTTTGCCATGCCACTAGTGACTGCACGCTCTCCTCTTTTTTCATCAATGCTTGTTATTCGTCCAGTCAGTCTGTGCTCCAGTCATTCCAGAAGCACTCAACTCTAATAACAAACAGCCGTGTGGGGACTGCAACACATACAGCTCATAACAGAGATTACACTGTAAGAATCGTCTTATCTCCCTCCTACGATCCTATCAGCCTCAACATCCGATCTCGCCCAACGTTTCCCAGTCCGAACTTGTCGCAGGACAAATAACACCGGATTCAGCGGAAGCGTATTTCATATAAAATATGCTTTTGGCCCTATCTGTGGGTGGATCAGACATGTACAGATGCAGTAGCAGGTAGCTAGCTACCTCACTCAGCCATACCACAATATGTGTACCTATCTACATTCACACTTACACGAATGCCACAATTCAGGACAAATACAGTGTTCCTGCATGTAACGGAACACAAAGCCAATTGTGCATGCTACCCCATACCAGTAAGTAGTCAGTTACCATCACAGTAAATATTTTCATTTCCAGGCGAGAAAAACATTTCTGTGGACCTTTGACTTGCACCAACAATAACTGAGACGACGCCTTTGAACAGCCAAGCCCAGAGAAAACATTATTACCTACTGGAGCAGGGCAAATCGATAAGATTTCCACGGCCACCTCTCTCTTGTCATGTAATACTCATATTACAAGATTAAAAATGTCGTCAAAATTTAAGTATAGCTAGAGTTACTCAAAACTTTTCCCAGAGCCTGTCTTGCCCATTCAATCCACATAAGACCCTACGTGAACTGGGCAAAGATGAGATTTGCCAAATGCTGTCGGGAATTTTTCAACAGTTAAACCTACAAAATATCTCAACCTAACCTGACACTCTTTTATTATCTCTATCGCCATCCTCTGCAATCTGACATTCCTTATCACTTACACTTATTACTCTAGTTCCTCAGCCAAACTGTAAATTAATGCCATTGATGAGCTACTTTGTCCTAATTTCATAATTGTCAAAACTAATTATTCAAATGTCGCAAAATTCAAAGCAACTGTTTTAAAACTTACAAATCTTACACTTACGGAAGGTAAACAATTTAAAAACTGCCAAAGTATTTTGATTTATAATGTACACTTTTAATTTAATTACAAATAAATAAACTCTAGGTATACATGGCTCAATAATCGACAAATAGAGCATAATAAAAAGCTTTTAGTACTTGTATTGATTGGGAATATTTACTAAATAGTAGATTAAAGTTGTTTTCAAAATTTATACGTGTGTTGTATTTATGACTCCCCTAATTTTTGATAGCGTGTTCTGTATTTGCAAACGGGGAAGTTGCTGTCAACAAGTTGATACAAAGTTGACAGTTTATAAAAAGAAAAGTTATTTTTGGGTAGGATTTCTAGCCGGTTTAAAATTTTGTTTGTAATTCTTTGAACGAAGCTAAACATTGATAAGTTTGGTATCTAAAAAGTGTAGAACGTGGTTGTTGGTGAGAGAGAAAGGCTTTTGAAGGGTGTACATAAAGCAGGTACTCTATCCGTGTAAAGTATAGTTTGACTATTCGTATCCAGCAAAAAATTCATTCTTTGAACTTTCTTCGTATACAATAGATCTAGCTCGTAAATGCAATATTCGCTCTCCATTGTTCATAGCGTAGTTTACGTCATGGTAATAATATTCAGTACGTGCTTTCTTTTTCTTTCGAAACGTTTGCACAATTTCTCTATGCGTGTGTTTCACTCGTCTTTTTTAGAGATAATGGCTTTTTGGCCAAAGAATATATTTACTATCTGTTTTGTTCTTTGTGCCATCCAACTGATATCAGTCTACGTATTGTCACTACTGCTTTAAAAAACATGAAAACCGTGTCATGCATTCATGCATTACGTTTTGGCAGGAATGGTTATTACGAAAGCACTATCTAAGGCTTCAGGATTTGTATGTCATGTCATACATAATATATTCTCATCTCATCGCTTTCTGTCAATATTTATTTCGCCTGTCTTTCTGTTGTCAGTAATATATTGTTTTTTCTTTAGACATTGGTAATAATGCAAACAATCCAAAGTCGCGACAATAAGAACTAGAATAATAATTAGTGCATACTTGTATACAAATACACTCAGTCCCTATTATAAGTTTGAGAAAATGCTGTCGTGTGTCTGTTAGTATTTATTTTAATGCAAACTATATTTGTGACGTCCAATTTTCAATATGCTGATTATTTCAGCTCCAAAAAATATTTCCAAAGAAACATGTACCTGTACTCAAAGGATTAATCAAAATTGTTAAAATGTTTGACCATGGCTCTTTACGAGGAAAATATTTGTCTTTAGTCAACATAAAAGCATGTCCTTTGATTGCGATGTGGAAAATTGCGGTTGCAATTATTTGTTCTTTGTATGAACTACGAAAATAGCTATGTAAACCTTCCTCAGGGAAATTTATATTAGATAACCTCCTATATACTCTATTTACTCCATGGATAAAAGGGAGGCATTTACGTGTCGTTAATTCGCTAATGACCGTCCTCCATTGAATACATACCTATTTGTCAATTGTGGCGTAAATTTACTGAATTTATATCCACCATAAGAAGCTTCGTGTATTTATCGCTAGCAATTTAGAATGCACTCATGCATTTTGGATTATAGTGCTCCAGGGTTATGATTCTGTATGCCAAAGGTAAAACACCACATGCAAACCTACAATAGTCCTCACAGTAAAATTTGCTATCATAGGTATTCACGTATTGGATTATTTACGCTTTGGATTTTAATACCGAATTATTAAAAATAGGGGCAACGTGAGTACCCAATGAATTTCATGTCAAAAGTAATTTATTTTTACATTTCCTGAGTTGCAGCAAATCTCGAAGAAAAATAATCTGATTATAATTAAAATAATCCACGGTAAATGATTTTAATCCCGTAATCTTGCACATAAAATTTTTCTCTATAATCTAATAATCCAATTTTGGTAATTTTAATCCTTAGCGTGAATACTTATAATATGTAACAAATATAGTATTGATACCGAAACTATACTTATAATTAGGTCTAGAAGAATATTCTCCATATAATTAACTATACTGTTTAGGGGATATTATGAAAATCACTTGATAATTACGTTTGTAGTCAAGTTGTCATACGCAGTTATATGGGTTTAGTTTGTATGCTTGGAAAATTGAATTAATGCAACAGTTCCTTATGTAGATGAAGGAAGCCATAAGTAGTTTGGACTTTCACTTAAACTAATTTAGTATAGTATTAATGGTGAAAGGAGCCAAGAACTTTCATTAAATATTAATTATAATCGGTTCATTGTACTAGAAAGATGAGTTTCGTAGAACGAGTTGGCCTAAAGAGAGTCGCTGTATTTGTACGACCACATTTCCCATGACTGTAGTATGTGGGCTCGTTATTGGAGACTTAACATAGTCCCTACCTAAAATTGCACTCACACATAATTATGCACATACCGCAGTATTTCTGTTTGAAACCCAATACTAAGTGCAATAGTCGTTAGTAAATGTACGTTAACATTTTGGAGACTAAGTAAGAGTTGTGCGAGGAGAGTTTACTTTTGTAGTTATTTAGTTATTTGGTCGGTAGAGAATGCTTTCACCTTCACCACAAAATCGAAGACGGAACCACTAATACTCAACTGAGGTAGAGAAAGCGGAGAAAGTTTTGCAAAAACTACACCTATGCAATATAAGTGATTGGGAAGGTAACTTTTATGTAGAGGAAAGAAAACTATTTTTAATCAGTGAAATTGAATTTATGCACCAACTTTGAGTGGGACATGGCCGTGTGGAACAGAATATACAAATTCCAAGTAAACACTTGAAGCGAGATTGCCACAGAAAGCGCAGAGTCAAAGAAAATGTTTCGTTCCTATTCCACAAGTTGGAAACTATACAAAATTTGAGAGTTTAAGTATAGTCTGTGAACGTGACTGCTATCAATGCCATTTCTATCTATATCTCAACTCCTGAGATTGTGATTGGGGAAGATTTCATGCTTCTCTGCCCTTTTATATTCAATTCAACAATTTCCTCAGCATTCGTCTATTCCCAATATTTTCGAAAAGCAAAGTCTGGAAGATGAAACGTTTGTCCTGAAAGATGTCTTCAGATGAATTATAAATAAAGCACAATCCAACATTTTTCCATACCGCCGATCTGAATATTTTTTATTATCTTTCCCAGTTTTCGGGAATTGACATTTTAATACTTCAGAGTACTATCTCCATCTCCAATATCCCATTACAAAGTTTCTATTCTACTTTCAAATCTACTTTTTTTGTTTTACATCTTGTAAACAGCTGAATTGAGAAAATCACATTATTATTATTCTATGATTAGAGTCAACTGGTTGCGGCTGTTTACTTGATTCCTTTTACCTTGGACGGATGATTGATAACTTAAAACTCTAAGTTTAAAGCTATCAATCTTTAAAATACACATTTGCTTAAATATTACTACTTCTCTGCATGTTCCTTCATGCACTTTAAGTAAAAAATAAAGTAAAAAGTTTTTGTTGTGAAGGAATACTTTGTTTTCTTAGTTTTCTTCCAAGTTGGCTAATGGACAACCGACAAGTAACCCACTCTCAATCGAAAAAAGGGAGAATGTGTGATACAATACTTAAAGTACCTTATTTCCTTGTCATATTGCTTCTTCAGCAATCCAATTCAAATCTCCATTCCATCCCGCATTCACTATTATTGCATTCATAGCCATAACCGATTTTTCTAAATTGCCATCGCAAAAGTCTCGGAAAAAGTTATCTACTTTTGTACTATTTCGTGCAACACGCAGTTTTTCATCTTCATTTCTCCCAATTGAAAATTTATCGCTCAACTTTTACCATACTAAAATGAGAGATGGCTTTACTTATCTGTATTTAAAAACACAGAGTACGCTATAAGCCACATGCCACTAACATAATGCTACCAAAATATAGCTGGTATTAGGGCTGACACTGTGCAAACCACAAGCAGATTCACTTTCACCTGCTAAAGTCGGTTCTAATTCATTTCTTGTGTTTTGGGTGTAAATATTAAAATCCAATGTTATGAACTTGAATTGTTGGCTCACCACAAACTTTAAATTATCTATGATTTTCATAAACGCATATGGCATGCAATAATCTTATTCCGAGAAAGTTTCTCCGTTTTATTTGGAAACTTTATCTATCATTTTTGAGAATAGTTACTATAGAAAATTACAAATAGCCGCAAGTTATATCATGACAGGTAAAATTTCTTGATAGAATCATATTGAAATTCGGTAGAAACTTTACTTTTAGTAGATACTAAGTCGTAATGTGCAATTATATTACTAGTTTTAAAAAAAGAAGATGAGAAAACCATTTCATGGATCAGATTGCCATTTTGGGCTTATTTAAGGAAATTTGCCACCTGCTGCTATGAACAATAAAATGAATTTGTTCTGTTTTATTTGATTTTGCCAATTCATAGTTCTACCATGCTATTGTCTACTGAACTTGATTTCATCCGGTATAATGAATTTTCCTGCTTTTAAAAAAGACTATGGATCCATTATCCTCCAATGTTTCAGCAACAGCGCTTCCTGTATTCTATGTATCTTTGAGTAGGACTGTGAATGGTTAGGACGTAATGTTTTCCTAATGCAACACCTAAAGGTAGATATCCAGGGCAACCTTGTAACTTAAAACTCGGGTTGTTTACTCAGGCAGTTGTCTGTGTACTCACCTGGGAGTTGTAATTACTTAACTGTTGTATTTTTTCCGATGAGTTTGAACAGCTCAGGAAACTCTAAGTAATTTCGTAATGTTAGTAGGTATGTTCTTGCAGAATTATAAATGATAAATCAATAAGTTAGGTCTTCTTTGTCAGATTCCAGGTCCCCTAATGTGTGTGCAAAGGCTTATGTTCATAACACATTTAGTGTGAAACAATTGGGTGAGAAACTTGTAATCCTATTGTAGTGATCACTACTCAGACAGTCATTTCTTGTTAAGAAACCATTAACCAAAGCTTAATAAATGAAATATAATAAAGTGGTTTTCACTATTACTACCTACACTACAAATATTACAAACACTCATGTACCTACTACTTTAGCATGGCAGATTCTATTTTATTCAACAACAAACGAGCTTCGAATCAATAACTACTTTGTTCCCAATTGGTTTTCGTCCGCTTTTGTTTAATGTATAATCTCTAGCACTATGAATGAAGCATACAAGATTTTTTTCAACTTCAACACCAATTTAAAGCTTAAAAAAATTCTAGAATGAATTAGTTTAGAAATTAGAAGCTTTTAATCTTACTGATCAAAGTATTAAATGGATTTTCTTTTCAATATTTGAAATAAATGGGTGAGTATATAGGATTTTTTTCTGTGTAAAAGCTTTTCATTGATTGGTTTGTGGAAATTCATTCCAGGTAAAACCTCATACGTTTGTGAATTCTTTTTTGTTTAATAGAAAGCCGAGCTTTGTGATGCAATAGAGCCGCGTGTGAGAAAAAGTGCAGGTACATAGTAAATAAAGGATTTCCTGCTTTGATTGTAAAGCTAGGTCTAATGCTGTGTACATAGTACAAGTACACAGAGGTAAATGAAGATTGAAAAAGGTAAAGTTCAATGCTCACTGTAGTGGAAGAGAGAATTTGGTAAAGTTAGAATTCAAAGCACAGTAGTGTGTAGAAGCTTAAAAAGTGGCAACAAATAAGTAGCTAGTTTCTTTTTTTCTTGAGCTAACAAATAAAATTGGCCTCTCTTCCTGATGAGTATTGATTTATGGTAGGAAATTTCACTGGAGAGCCACACTTAGTCTACTCTCAGCCCTTACATTACTGGTAAACTTGACAAACTCATAAGCACAGCTTTTGCGTTGCGTATAAAGTGTAAACGTAGTGATTGTCATGTAAACTTTCACTCTGGGTAAAAGGACACACGTAAAATACTGCATATGCCCACAAGAAGAAGCCTAGCTAAATAAACTATGCTACTATGCGTATGTTGTTTTGAGGAACTAACTGTTTGCAATTACTACACAAAAGTGAGTTCATCTGTGCTTATTCAGCAGACTCTGCTTGCATGTGTATTAGTGAATCTATTATTTATACTATAAATACGCCCACCTACTACTAATAATTTATAGAAAACTCCCACTAATACTTGGAATGTAATTTGATTATGCCAAAGTACCAACGCCCACAACTACAAGTCGTATTAAGACACTAGGCTCAAACAATATCATAAAAAGTGCCAAAAACCATGTCTACACTTTCCTATGGTAGGATAGGTAAGTTTTTGCAGCGGATGTGGTTCTCTTGAAATATTTCTGTCTGTTCAAGATGTAGTTGAGTGAGTAGAGTTATTTTTGCTAGGATCTAGTTGCACACACATAGTAAAAGTACTATCTTCTGGATACAAAAGAGATTCCATCGGATTGGAAATACAAGGCTTCTTTCTAATACCACTGTGAATAGTCACAAGTTATACTTACGAGCATATTATACTGTATTTTCAATGGATGTAGTGTTGAAGCCATATCTACATCAGAGGAAAAGAAGAATAGGTTTCTGGCCTACCATGGCTTTAATTCCCTATGCTTCGTATCTACGGATGTATTTTCACAATAGTGATTTTGTTATAACTATGAATTACTAAGTGAGTATAAAGAACACTCAACAGAGAAAGTCAACTCATGCTGCGACTTTCCCTCTTCTCAATGCAAAAGATAATTCTCCGGTTTCAAGTTGAACTCTCTGCCACTCGCAGGCAGAATATAATATACAGACAGACAGAGATGTATTTTAGCCTTTGCTCATTTCGTGTCTTATTATTTACTGTATACTATATACTCTACGGACGAGTGAATACTAAATCGACATTTCGTGGTAGAAGATAATTTTTTCTGAGGAGAAGGTTTCTTACGGAGATTGGGATATGCAAGTCTTGTGGTTACATTATTAGGAAAACAAAGCTGAACTGCGGATGTTGGCTAAACAAGTTCTTTCTTTAAGCTAATCATCCTTTCAGGTTGTCGTTAAATGAAGATATGACTTAGCACAGTTCGTTACCTACTATAATAAAGGAAAATTTATAAAATGAGCTTGGGAGAATGGAGTGGGCTGGATTTAATGTATTAGGAAGTAAGCAGATATAAACCGCATAAAGTATGATGTTCTAGAAACTCTCATAATTATAGCAATAAACTCCTTGCCTAGTGTTTCCACAACTCTGCCGATGGTTTCGTTAGACTCTGTTTTTATGGCTTTTCGAGTTTTACTATTCTACTAAGGTAAGATGTATAGGAATTTCGCTATTTCCCCTTCAACGGTCCTTCTGGGTGAAAGTTAGCTTAAAGATAGATTGTTTGCTACGGAAGTAGTACTAGAGAAGGTGCAGCTGCTTTCTCCACCGTATATTTATTTACGGAATACATAAAACTAGTTCAATACAATGGCCATAATAATGTGGTGGATATAATATTATAGAATAGATACATGCGAGAGAAAGTCTAGAGATATTTAGGTATAACCTCACCTAAGTATCTTAAGTATGACTAAAGTAGAGAGTGAGAGAAAGTAGAGAGAGAAAGTAGAGAGAGAAAGTAGAGAGGTCTTACCTGTTCGAGTCCAAAGTAAGCACTCACACAAGTCAGCGACGGATGCACTAATTTAAGAGAAAGATGAGACAACGAGTAGTAGCCATGAATGGCTAACTACTGCTTGAAAAATCTGAGATCGAAATTAGGAATGGTCCCTGTTTTATATCAGACACACAGTATCCGAAGTTCTCAGCCCTGCGTTTCACCGAAACGCAAGCGCTTCACTTTGCAAATCTTTCTCTCTCTTCTTCCCCAACTTCTCTTCCGCAAGCCTTTCCCTTCCCTTTCTCTCTTTCTCTGCACTCGACTACTTTCACCAACAACGTTCAACTTAACCTGACTTGCTTCCTTTTTCCTTTGCTGTCTTCACTCGCCCGACCATTCCACGTACTGAGTCACCGTCTATTTAGCACAGCTACTACTATACTTTCTGTCGACTATGCTCCATTCTGACTCCAACTATTTTATTGGCATTCAATATACATAATATTGGTCCTCCATCCATCCATACCACTGCCTTCTGCTCCTACCAATTGTAACTACAAAATGTTAGATATTGATACTCCGTCGTGCTGTTAAGACCGAACGTTTACCTTCCCTAAACTTACACGTATGTAACTAATACTATTATGTACATATCTACCCTTATCTCCCTTGCAGATCATATCCTTTCTCACTAACTTCATATCACCATCACAAAGATGGATATATTATTCTCTTGTTGCTTCCTTCCCTTCAAATCTACTTGCAATGCTAGAGATACACAGTCCCATAGTGAAAACTATCCCTGGTGTGAGGAATAAAATTTTTATCTAAATTCCATTGTACTGTGCAAGGACGACGAGGCTTTGTATTGTGTCTACCTTTCCTACATTGTCTATCTATCTGTAGACATCTGCTCTCAAGTGAAAACTTCTACTACCTTTTCTCATAGATAAATTTTACTTACTTTGCACAGGATTGCGGCTGCTATTTTCTGTTTACACCACTTTTTTATACACTATGTCTCAAAGTAATAGCTATGTATGTCCTCTGAACAAGATTCACCCACTACTACGTTCTCAACTTTCATTTAAAATAGATTCAATAAGTTTCCTCGAGTCTTAGTGGAATATACATAGTGATGTATACAAATAAGTATAATATATGTTGAATAAAACATAATATTTATGAAGATGAAATGTGTTCGAATATGTAACATAGATATATAATGCTAATCAAGAGAGTACTATACAAATAATATCTACGGTGCATGAATTGAATAGAGTTTAGTATTATTACATGTTATAGTAGCAGCCTATGTAAAAGAGTTTTCATTGTTTACACACACAATAGATTAAATGTGTCGTAAAAGTTGTCGAGCTTCGCCCCTTTCTTTTTCTGGAATTTATGTTTAGCTACTTACACAAGTCGATATAATTAAGTTTTATATAGACATGTAAAATTGAAATAAAACGTTAGCTCATGACTAAAACCATTATAAGAAGATAATATATCTTGGAGAATTATAGAGCTCTACATAATTCTAAATGGGACCACAGTCCATAGAAAAGACATTACATGCGTATAGTAGTTGCCATTGTGTTGAGCGTATTATTTGTTTTGCACTGTTGATTTTTTCAGGGAGCCTTTTGCCTTGTCCTTGACTGAATCAAGTTAAGGAAGCTTTAATAGCCGACTAAACTGTCTGGTTTGATATAGAGTTCTATTTAAACTAACGACCCGCCTCCTCAACGTTCTTTTCATTAATTGTCATTTAAACAATTTACAATTCAGTGAATTACCAAACGTAGCCTAGCCAGCTAGCATTTACCATACCCTTGTACAATAATAACATGCTCTACAAACATACTATTTGCTATATATGTCTCCGAACAATTTCTTCCCTTTGGTAATTGCGCAATGCATTATTCACTAGACAGTTATTTCATACAATCAATTTTTCAAATGTCCTTGTCTAGTATGCATTAGATTAATGTGTATAAACATTCAGCGTTTACATTGCTCTTTCCTGTTAAGTAGGCACCGTCTTATTTTTAAAGCCAGACTTAACGTTAGATATTAGGATATTTTGTCACAATTCTCATTTTGGTGCAACGATTTCGCCTCCTACGGTTAAGTCTTCATGGGGGTGCACCGTGCACGAACCAAAATTAAAACTTGAATAGATAGCTATACTTCCCATTCCTATGATTAACTTGGCTAGAACCAATTGCCTATTAATTTCCTAAATCGCGAACAACCACACGCGCTCTAACCAAATGTATGTAGCATGCAAAAATGAACAATTTAGCATATACGTGTATCTGTCTGTACATAGCCAACTCTCAATTTTTAGTCAAAACTAACTATTGAGACTACCCATTAAAACCTTTTGCACGCAAGAAAAGTCGCTTTCAGCCCCAATTATTTTTAACCAGATGATAGGTCCTTTAAAGAAAACGCTAATGCTAGCTAAAATTACAACCACTCGCTTTCATTCAGGATGGGTAGCTTGTTAGCGTTTAAATGCACGTTTTCTCCGTATTTGACACACAGTTTCATAATACTTGTTTGATTCACTTTACATATAGTGCTGCTTGAGATAGCTAAAACGCTCCAAGTATCAACCATAAGCACGAAGGTAGTAAAAATATACATTTGGACTCATTCCCAGTTTCCTTGCTCCCTATTTATCCATTTTACTGATGAAACGATAATTACTAAATTTTGAGGGTAAATATAATCGGCATACGAAGATCGGAAACGCGAAAGCATTTATATCGATTCTATAAATTGGAGATTGCCAAACGATTTCTACCGTATTTTTTATCTGTGTCAAAGCTACTCATTTTTCAATTTATTATTTATGGGAGTACAAGACTTGGAAGTAGCAAAACCTTTTCCAACTTGCTCAGGGAGTTGAACTTCCATGAATAATTTTTCAAGGTTCAAAAAGCTGGAATGTAATGCTGTCTATGTCTTTAACGCTATGCCTACACTAGATTTTTTGATATTTTAAATTCTACTAGCCATGACATGGAAAAAGTGGAAAGTGAAGTGTGGTTGCTATGAACGCAAATAGACAAACAAGGATATTCTCTAGTAATACTTATGTTCACTATATCTTGTTTTCAAAGTAAGTGCTCGTTACACGATGGGAAAATGTACAGCTGAATAATGTGAGTTTCGTTGCATCCAGATTGCAAAGAGAAAGTTACTCAAGCTTGGCTTAGATCTCTGCATGGAGCTGTTGTGTACCTAGCCACTTTCACTACGACTCTCTTCTTCAAACCTCCTTTCGAATTTTTAGCTCTTTTACCTATTTGCCCAGAAGTGCTTTGTTTTTGTTGTATACTCCCATACTTATGTACTACGGATTACAACACAAGAAACTCATTTACTAACAGGCTCGCAACCAGAAAACAATTTAAGGGGCAACATGCCAAATTATCCTACGTGCAAAAAAATAATTTCCTTGCAAAAAATGTTTTTTTGTATTTTTTACACATTTTTTTCTATTGGTCGGGGGCACAATATGTCCCTACGACCTCCTGGGTGCGTCCCTGTTATTAAACCAGACGGACTAAAATCGCCTGATCTTTCTGCCACTCTGCATTGATATTATTTACAATCAGTCATGTGTCTAATGACCCCAGATGCTTTTGTTTCTTCCTACAGGATTTTCAAAGCAAAGAGTTCATCAATTACGTGTAAATCTTGCTAATATTTCGAGGGTTCTCTATTTACACTTTGCATTAAGAAGCACTATGTAAAAGACTTCTGCCTTGAACTGTACTCTGTACTTATGTAGTCTATCACCTTTCTCAATTTCGGCGTCTTAAAAGAAAGTAGGTGCATTAATAAATATGGAATCATTTTGATATTCATGTGGATGCTTGAGGCGCATCTCTTAAAAAGTAGTTTCCATTCTCATTTGCACATTCTCTACTTTCAGTATACATAACATTACTTTCTATGAATAGCAATAAGAAATCTAGCTCTATATCCGGGAGGACTGATTCCCATTATACTGGTTCCTTTTACGATAGTAATGGTCAATATATGTACATAATATAAATTCGAAAATATATGGCAGGATTTGTAGTCTCTAAATTAGGTTAAGTTTTCTCTGCGACAAGATTTACGAGGTTCTGTAGCGTCTTTCTAAATTAAACGAAGTATATGGCAATTTAGTTTCTGCATTTTCACTATTGTACCAATATGTTTGCAGTAAGGTTAGATAACTTCCCATGCATTTAGATGTATATGTGTAAAGTATCTAAGTACGTGATGTTGAATAAGGTGATTTTTAGACCAGAGAGTGCTGGATTAACACAGAAGGCTACATTACATAAATATCAATATTTTAGAAGATAGAGATCTTAAAGAAGTGAATAAGTATTCCTCAATAATGTAGTTTGGAAGGAGTTTGCTATTTAAGTTCACCCACGCGTATCATCTCCATGATAAGGTCTCGGATGCATGGAAGTGAGTTTAGCGTACGCAAGTAAATAGTGGAAACTCAGTTGTTACGGAAGAGTGCATGCATAGAGATAGTGCACATTTATACCTACCGAGTACTAGTATAATAATGGATAAGTGTCTAGTTACAGTCGAACTGCACGTGTAGAACGTGGGGTAGCATTGGGGAGGCAGGTATGCACTTAGCATAGTAGTATGTTATGGTTAGTACCATTTGCCTTAAGGGAGACTTGCTAAGGTAATCTCGAGAAGGCCTTGAAGACTGTTGACTTTATCTGTAGAAAGAAGAAAGCAAGGATGCTGAGGATCCACCTCTCATCATATACATTTATAGTGAAGTAAGATCAGAAGGAGCCCAACATAAACTAGAGTAAATTCTAATGGGAAAGCGCTTTTATCGCGTTCCCTCCCAGCTTCCCTGCATGACGAGAGAGAAAGAAATAAAAGAGTTACTCAGCCAACAAAGCCATGGAATGGCAACCTTTATTTCTTAATTCGCCGTCGACAATCGTTTCGCTGGCTCAGCTTTCTTTAACGCTCCGCACATAAACAATCATTCTGTGATTACAATAAGGAATTATGTGCTTCCAGGCACTTACTGCCAATGAGTCTCTTTCAACTTAATTTGACGTTGCTCTCATTTCACCCGGCAATGTAGATACAAGCATCTGAAGATTACATGGGCAGATGGCCAACGCTCACAATACAATTACCGTTACCCTTCTCAACAAGTATTTACGGATATCGTCACCCGGCCCAATGATCCTCTTTTACTTTCTCCGCACGTATCACTCTCTATACATTTCCCTATCCACACTTCCCTAAAACATTTCCTATGTCTACCTGCACCTTTTGATGTATTTATCTATTTATGCCTATCCAGTCACCATTTTTATGATTTTTCTCGGAATTGAAAATGTGCTGTGCTCTGAATTATATATTTCACCCACTACAATTCAGTCAACTGGTGGAATTGATACCATTAGGTAGGTATACCTGCTAAACATAGTCCATGTTCAACAACCAATTATAATACTAGCCTTGAACATCTGTCTAGCATTTAACACTATTACTACTCGTAATGCTCTACTTTTTGGTCACGCTCTCCTCTCTACAACTAAGTGATAAATTTCTGACTACAAGTTATAATAACAATGAATGACAAATCACAATCTCATTCATGGAAATTTCCCCTTTTCCAAATTATCAGACTATTATTTCCGTTAGGCAGCTCCACAGGATATTTCAATACAGTCGTCACTTAAATTGTTTAAAGGAATTTTGCCCGAAGGGATTTAATCTCCTTTCAGCCGTCAAATGTTTGTGATCGCAAGGTTCTCAGAGTGAGACTCTAATCTGAACAGATGTCAAGCGATTAGAATCCTATTTCCTAGTTCTAAATCTCATATGAATAGATAACTCAATTTCTTCAGCTTCTACTCGACTACTCTGCAAACGAAAGAATCGATATCTCTATCTCATCTAGTGGTGTGAGAACTTTTTTAAGTGAGATTTTATTAAGAATCTTGAAATTGATTTATTGTAACGTTGTAGCTCGAAAGGAGTGCTTAAATGATCAATATCTGCATCGTCGGCTTGGAAGCTCAATGCTTGGGTGCAAGTATGCTATTAACAGAAATAACTTCACTACATTCGATGAACTAAGGTGAGACATTTTCCAATGCTTTCAAAACTATTATGTTTTATTGACGTCAATGGCATTACTAGTTTTCTAAGTTTAACACATTTTATCAAATATTTATTATTTTTGTAGCATACAAAAACGTTTTCCATAAAATCTTTTAGATCGCTACATTTTGTTTGACATGATTAAATCTTTTAGACTAAAAGGGAGTATTTTGTACTCAGTGTTTCTCAAGGTTAAATAGTTTTGTTTTTGTATTTCAGAAATGTTGTGCAAATTGCTAAATCCGAAATAATCAGTCGACAATTAACCAAAGAGGTTCCAGAATTCAGCAACTATGAGTAAGTAACAATAATTATGTCTTGTATAATAAATAGTACTACCATAAGAACGGATAAAGTTAAATTGTAAAATTTATTTAATTTGGAAAGTTCTTAATTGTAAGAATATAAGATTTATTTGCCAAAACAAAGTTAATTACTTCTTCTTTCTTACTTCTGTGCATGAAGGCTGTAATGGAATACAATAAAATGAGCAATTAAGTAGCAGAGCTGCTTTATAAGAATGCATGATCTGTCTGTCTGTCTGTTTTATCACGATAACTCAAGAACGGTTTAAGATAATCAGTTCAAACTTCTGTATGTAATCTAGGGATAAAAATGAGATCAGATTTGAGTATAGGTAGCATCGGACACACCCCCTGCATGTGGGCGTGGTTCAAAAGCTAAAAAATGGTGTAAATTTAGTTTAGCTCGACATTGTAGAACGTCATAATATAGCTCGTTCAAAATCATTCGTTAGGTCAGGTAAAGGTCAAGTCATACGGATCAAAAGGTTAAAGGTCATTGATGTCAAAAAATGCGCTGAAACGTCGCAAAGCCTATCTCTGCTACATTTTTACATGCATTTGACATGATTTATTTTATTTGTATTAAGGTAAGCAATTGTATTTCATAACTTCGAGTGTATAAAGTTCGATTATCCTGTTTCTAGTTTAGCCAATCATTATAATGCATTTTGTTTTACTCCAATTGTAATAGTTAGAAATTTAAATACTTTTTAAGCCTGTCGAACTTTGTAGGTATAACTTGTTAACCAAATGGCATTTTTAAGCCTCCGTCTTAAAAGTATTTAGTGATGTTAAAATTGTATAATGTAATTGGTTTTGGTCTAGGCACAAATCCTAGATGATTGTAATTGACAATGTATAGTATTACCTTCTAAAGAAAACTGTACAGTCAACATCCATTAGTGATTATGTATTCAGTATAATCAAAAATGACAGTTGACACCACTTTTTCCATATCTCAAAAAGAAATTCCCAACTTTCACCTCACAAAAATTTCGTTCGTTCGAGTTATCTACAATTCTGGTGAAAGGTGTTGGAAAGTTTATATTGAGCTAGCGTAGAAAAGGTGAAAGTACTGTGTCAACTACCATTTGGATCGTACGGTGCATCATAACTACCTAAACACGTTTACATGCCATGCTCAAATATCTTGTAAGTAATCTGGGCTTTCATAGATGGGTTTTTGCCACTCCGTTACAAATACAGATGCATAGAGATTTATTTCTTGATCTGTAACAAGTTTCAATAGAAATATAAACGGAGAAAGCAAATAGGAATGAAAAGGATACAAAAGTGAAAGCAAAGATGCAACAATGAGTTACTCGCATATTGTTTCATCTATTGTTGCTTTCTTATATGCATAGAAGAGTTAATAATAAATCTATTTCGCTGTAATTACACTTTAGGTACAAAGATATATTAAGGTAGGCAATTTCATTATTTCGGTTTCAGAGCTGATTGAGTGCTTACAGGAATACATTGATAGTTATTCTACTCTGTGTGTATATTAAGTAGTAGAGATATGTAAATGGTGGGTCCTTTTGTATTTCCTTATACAATAAGTTGTATAGAGTCCCCGCTGAGAAAGTGACTTTGTAACATCGACAAAGAAAGATGTGTCCTTCGTGCGAAATCTAGATAATAATTTCTCTCCAACCTCTTTTCCCGAAACTCAAAGTCATTATAAATCAAGGAATTCTCATTTATAATCAAAACCCGACCCAGTCTCTCGCTGTGAATAAACGTTGACTCAGCTTTTGATTTTTTCCCTTTCGTCGTTTGAACATCAAAGAAACCATTTTGCTTTGCTATGGAGGTATTTATTGTGTCCTTACGTATTATGCGCCTTGTTCATGATATTGTTCTTTACACTTTGCATGATTCCAAATGGTTTCATTCATAACATACACAACTTGAAGGGGAAATTAAAAGGAGAACTAACAAAAGTTTTTGTTTTACTCATCTCTTATTAACAGCGTTAAATCCTGCAGAAATGCTTCAGACTGTAACGTCCAGCATCTCAACATGACTTCTCCTAACTGCTCCTGTCTGCCATTCCATGTGAATGTCACCATTATCATAAGTCGGGGACAGGCCGTAGGGATCCTTCAAGAGTGAGTCTCATCTCCCATAATATTTTCCTTTAATCCTTAGACTTCTTTGAAGACAAAGCCGTGACAATATACTAAATATATCTCTACATTTTAGACTAAAAAGCTTACAAAATCTAACTTGCCCTATTGCTTTCTCCTCTATAGTTTCATCATGGCTGATGTTTTGAAATTGGATGAAGATTTCACCATTGCGATTGATTTCTTCACCTACCCCTTGGAGAAATTACTACCATCTGGGACTACTTTAACCAGGTATGTGTACTATTTATGATTTATGCGGCACAGCTGAGATTATAACTCCAAGACTGACAACTAAACGTGTTGTGGGTCATTCTTTTAACCAGCAAATTAGAAAGTCAAATACTCAAAACGGCAATTAATTATATTTTATCAGTGCAATTAAGTTTTCTGGCAATCAACACATATAACGGTCCACAATATCTAACTATATAACATTCTGTAATAAATTAACATCCCTTTTAATTCTTTTCGGCGGCACTAAAACCTAAATTCAAATAATAAATCATTGTAAAGTCTGATATAAAAGAAGACCGCTGATTTCTATTGACGCCAGATGTAATTAACCCATATTTTATATGGCAATTAAGCAGTGTCAAAATATTTTGTAAATGCCCAGACTAACACTCCAAACCAGGTAGGCACATACCACTTAGTTTAAAATAGTACTTTCGCTGTAACCTACTCTGCTTCCATTCGTGTTATTGGTAGCAATTTTTGCAAGTATCAGATTTGTTTTTGTATAATTTGACCTTCCACAGAAAATTCACTGCAAATGCCAAATACGTTCAAAAAATTATTATTGCTATTATCTGAACAACTAGTCTCTGATCTATAATTACAATTACTTACATATTTGTGGTAGGTAAACATAGTATTCCGTTCCATGCAAAAGGATTCTTCTTCATATTTCAACTGCGTATCTTTCAGCAACTGTAATTATTGAAAGCTACCACTAGCGTGTCGGAATTCTACCTTACTTTGTATCAGCAGATTTTTTATGTTCAACTTTGTTAGGTACCAAAATCATCAACTTCTGCCAACAACTTCCCTTGTCACGCGTGCTAGTGTTGATTCACAACTAAAAATTGCAATCCAGGATTTCCACAATATAAATATACAAGAACGCAGATTGACTTGTTTATGTACTTGTCACGGATCCCAATTCTATGTATCATGGTACGCATAATTATGTATAGCCGTAGATGATATGCAAAGGCTACTAGAAACTTAGTTTTTATGCGTTACAATTACTGAGGTTAATGGTAAGGCAAATACTACAAGATAAGTTTGTAATCGTACTAAATTTTGTAATTTGGGAATAGCAGAAGAAAAAAGAAATTAGTACCTAGTGAAATTAATGGTTCCTGTGTTGGGAGACTTACGTGCAAGCATAGTCTGCGAAAGTAAGTCTGCCCGGAAAAGTTCTCACAATGAACTTACCACCAGGGCGGAAGCTAGGTTAGGTTACCATGTCATAAATTCTTGATTGCCAAACCCTCATTGTGTGTTTCTAGGTTTTGGGACAAATTTTATCATGAAGAATGTCCTGAAGGCTACTGTTGGAGGGATATAATGAGAGTTGAGACATATTCCCCCAAGGACACCATGTATGGATGGACTATTTTAATTTACACTCAGTCGAAATGTCATCTTATTTTGGTGCTCTTGTTCATTTTCATTTTGATGAACATTGTGTTTGTTTTCCAATCCATAAATATTTTTTAAATACTGATATTTCTGTAACAAGCTAATTCAAAAAAACCAATTAATGTCTGTCATGATGTACAAAAATTTTTTACAAATAAAAAAATTGAGTAATACTTTTACCCTAAATCTTTATTGCATTCTTTTGAATTTTTGCCCATTTTTATATTTAAGGTTTTCAGCCAATCAAGATTATAACCGTTAGTAAGAGATTTCAACGTCACTAAATGCGACCCACATAGTACATTCGATGAAACATGATATGGGAATTTAATGGTACCCATTGCTATAATCTGGCTTCGTCAGTCTACCTGATGCATGCAATGTCACTTGGCAGGACATAAGGCAGACATATCTATAAAACTGCGACACCACCGGTTACTGAGTGCCCTGAATTGGACGTTCTAGCAAACGAACAAGAAGATTAACAAAGTACATAAGTATATGCATTAGCACTAGATGCAGGGGAAATAATATTTAGCCATGTGGAATGCCATGCATGATGCATATGTTTATACAGTACACACGTGTAGTGATGATGATTGATTGAGCCTCTAATTGCCACGGAATGCTGAAACGAATGATCTTCCTATTACTATTATTGATCGTCTATCCCCTTGCCCTCCTTCCAAAGCATACAACTTTGCTTTACAAAGTGTAAGCAATACAAACATGTAAAAATATTATTTGAATTTACTTAGTCTGGTAAATACGATTAGTAGACTTTTATATCTGTATGAATATATGATTTTTATACGATACGCAAACCACATAGCAATAATTTGCACTTCCTTTAGAGGTTGCCCGAGAAAAAGTTAAAGCGCTGTATACCATAATTCTTACAATTAGTAGGTTTGTACTATCCAACTCCTGAATCAGCCATAACTATTGTTTCCCAGTATAATGTGTGCATGTAATTTCGTACTCTCGTTGGGTATGATTACTTGTTCCACGAACTTTGTTCCTATATTATTTAATTCCAACTCGGACCATACATCATGAAATCATGGAAGCAATGAATGTTTCGTAGCAATTTTAAACACGAACAGCAAGTCATATCGCAAATCTCGTATGGAAACACTTTGCCCACATTTATGGTGGAAATATTAAGAATTTAATGGCGTTCTTTCGCCATATCTTTGATACAAATAAACTGACATTGCCCAATTGGCTTCTTAAGCACGCTGTATAATGTCCTAGCTTGAGATAACAATTTCTATTGCATAATTTGCTCCAGTTATTGTTTTTATATGAATGCCGATGCATTGTTTCCATTTGTATCAGATAGCGTTTTATTGTTTATTTTTTACTGAAAGGATGGATTCATAGAATGTGCGACCCTATACAAGCTAACCTTATACATTGAAAGAGCCAAATCAGTCAAATCACTTTCATAATCACAACATAAACGCAGATACAGAATTCTTATTAAAATAGAAAAATAAATTATGTTGTTGAATTGTTAAAACTTTTTTAGGCAAAAATGCTGAGCTCTATGTAATCGTATCTTATAATTTTACATGGCGTTAAATAAGTATTCACTTCCTTGGAGTGCGGTGTAAGCATCAAAAGGGGAAAATATTTTGACATTATAATATGAAACGCAGTGTTTTATTAGTATACAGGGAAATGGCCTGAGAAACCCAATGAAGTTGTAATTTTAAGCCATTGTTCAGATTTCACATTATTCTACAGGTACGTAGCCAAATATCTTTATGTATAAAGCCGAGTGTGTTTATTGTAGTAAGTGGTCCCTATAGTCCCCGAAGATAGAACAGACTTTGGTATTTCTGGTATTGTATTGCATTAAATTGTGTAGACTACATAGCTTACCTTAATTGCTTTTATGTGCTCGACTACCAAGAGTTGACTCGGTTTCTAATATTGATTCACAAATCTCTAGTTTCCTTCTATGTGAAATGTGAATCGAATACACATTGCATTACATATATGACATAACAAAACATTTTCTTCTTGTTTCCCAAAGCGAATCACACATTAGGCAATAAATACTAACGCTATGCCAGTAACCAGACTGGAGACTGGATTTACACAATTGCGACACTAGACATTCATTTCCAAGCATAGAATTATTTCCAATTTCTCTATCTCACTTTTTGTTGGATTTATTCCTTTCTCAGCGCAAAAAAGTTCTTACTACATGTACTCAAATATCAACGTCGAATTTTCCTCATCCTGAGATTTCTCTAACACTGACTAAAAACTTCCAATTCACATATTGATTTTTTTATTAGTTACAAGTACGAGGGTAAATAATTAGAATCAATATAGACAAACTCGCAGAAGATGATCCAAACATAGGTACCAAACAAAATAAACACGAGAGTAACTAAACTATAAGTAATTCTGACGAAATGAAAGTTCTGATTGAATTAAGAGAAGAAGAATTAGGGGAAGTAATTATTGATATTACCTAAATAAAAAAGGTTTCAATATTCTCGAATAGCTGACAGGATTTAAAAGCCATAATCATTTATGTTGGTAAGTATAGGGTTCTGCACTCAAAGCAAAGTATAAACACAATAAGCCCACGCTTCAAGAGTAGGTCACATTAATATAAATTCTCTATTATTAGGTTATTGTGACCAGATATTGATATTATGATTGACTTTTCTGTTAAAATTCTATCAAGGAAACCAAAAATGTCAAAACAAGCTGTTCCTCCAACTCCAACTACATGTTGCTGAAAATCCTTGCTGCATATTTAAATACATTTTCCCTGCTGTTTTTCCTGCTCCATGGTTTTTCAGTAAAATCTTAGAGAAAATGCCATTAAGACATTTTCCAAATTAATAATATTATTTTAATATAATTAGGTCTTTTTTATTTTCGTCGTCGTCAAACTGCAATTTAAACTTAATTGCCCTTACGCCTCTTGTAAGAATTGTAAACGTTAGAATTGATGGTACTGGATGCTTGTGAACTACTGTATAAAAAAGGAAAATATAGGATAATGTTTTCAGAAATAATGATGATATTGGGAAATGCACCTGAGTTGTCTAATTGCCAATTTAACCATAAGAAATGTACTGCGCGGACTATTATTATACTATTATTATTATGATTATTATTAGACTACGCATAAAAAGACTTACACCAAGCATGAAAGGACTATACAGTAATGTCATTGCATGTATTATAGATAGTTGTTGAATTAGATAATTGCTTCAACGTCCTCTTTCTAATCATATTTTATTACATACGATACGTCAGTAATAGTTACTTAAACTGTATAAATTAAAACAATTTTCCCCTTATATAAACTATATATGCAATTGTTTACTGGAAATCACCCTAATTGTAACTACCCATTAAAAAGTAAATGCGGCTTCATGCAAGACAGAAATTGAGTAGAAGTTTCTAAATAAATACAGTGATAATTGGGTTGGGACACAAATATCGTACGATAATAATCTAAGATATTTGGCAGTTAAGAATGTCATATTATGAGGAAATAGAGTAGTGATAAAAAAGTACGAAGGAGTTGAACTACTTAAGTGTCTATAAAATAGGGAAAACCAAAATACTGAAATTTCAAAAATGAAAGAAATTGCATTTGTAATTTGACCATAAAAGAAAGTAAACTAACATGGAAAAGGTCTGGCGAAAATCATTTCAAGCATCGCTTTAATTCGTGTAAGGAAAGTAGAGCAACTAGAATTACAGAGTATTCGAAAGCCGTATTTAGTTTATTAGGCTTTTCCTTGCAAAATAGTAGGTTTTAAATACAGTGTGTGGGTTTGGCTTTCACATTCCTTTAGTACTTAGTTTGGAGATTGGACTTCCTTCTCATATAACTCATTGACAGTACTCCCACTCGGTCAGTAATTGATGCCATTATTGATTACAGCAACAATTTATGACAGAAGCTATTGTTTATACAGCACACATGTCAGGAAAGATCGATTATCCATGCAAAGTGAGCAAAATAAGATTCTGCTGTTGTTGTCTTATCACGCTCCCTCACTACAACTATTGGATTCCCTGCATATTGCAAATTCCACACGACTTGCTCATTATTCTTCGTTTTTTACTCTACAGAAGGACATTCTCAAATAGGAATTGTATTTCGTTGCCTCCTGTTCGATTTTAGCATTAAAGTAGGAATGAATGTTTTAAGACTATCATTCACTTCATAAAATGTCCAGAATAGTCTTTCAGTTGACTTACTCATGTAGCATAATGATGACGCAGTGGGCTAGATAATAATGCTTCGAATATAACGTACGTTGCCAAATAGAAATTCCTAAAAAAATACTACTGTAATAGTACGTAAAGGCTTACATAGGATTTGCGGCCCCTGGCCGCCTAAGCTGAATGTATTTCCCATTGTAATAGTATTACTTGTATGGAAATAGCCCTTCGACTTTTCCTGGACACAGAAATTCCTATCAGATCTCTTCAACATTACTACAAATGTAGCTCTCAGTTTAGTAAATTCTGTTCAATTGGCGTGAAACGCATGTAAAAATGTAGAGAATGGAAGGGTTCCTGTATTTCTGTGAATTTGTGTGGTATCCTCTTACTTCCAATTTCCTTTTTGCTAGTACGTCGTATCTAGTTAGCCTTCTGGCTATCTAGGCCCTTCTTCGGTTGAGTTGTGATACTAACTGGGAAAATTGGGTTATTTGTAGCATTGCTATTTGATGAGCAGGATAAGGACAAAAAGACATGACATTGGCTCAGAGCCTAGAACAACTAATACTTGCATGCATTCTATGAATCACATTTATTTCCCTATTTGTGTAATGAGAAATGGGATGGGCTCCAGTGACCCTTGTGGCCTTCTTCCTTCTAAATTAACGTACTGTATGAAAAAGAGTAAATTTTGTTAATGACTTTCTTAATGTCAACCCATACATTTGCCACATTTCCCTTCTCGAAATGGAGATCAATGAAAGCAATTCTCTCGTCTCAGTGTGTATATCAGGCTCACAAATTAAATGTGCTACAAAATTAAACTGCCATAGTCACGTAGTATTTTGTCATTTTTGTCGATTGCTTTTAAATTGTTGCACCAGAACTATAAACTGGCTTAGAGTGGGAACTGGGAAGAAATCATTTAACTTTAACATTTTTTTACATTGATAATCACATTGGCCTTTGGCACAGTCACAAATATGAATTATGAAATTTACTTCTTATTTAATACTATTTCGAAATGCCAAGACAATTGACGAACATTCAGACCAAGTTATTTTACCAAAGTGTAATTGTCATTTTACCAAACTTAGAATTGGCGTTTCATAAGTAACCAGACAGTTTCACTATTCAATGTTTTGCAGAATTTTATTTTTATTCATGCATATAATGAGCTGAAATGATGCTCTTCTTCATTCAATGGTCCCTCGTCAGATGAAAAGCTCAAGTATTTATTAATTCCGCTGGAGTTCATCTAAAAAATTCGTGGAGTATTCTTTTGTATCTGTGAAGATTAGATTCAATGCAGAATTATGTCTTATGAAGGTATAGATGCTGGAAGAAAATGAACTTTGTTTCTATTGTACAAAAAACAACATTATATGGTTTTATTTCTTGTAAATTCTTATTTCTACTTATATAATCTTCAGCCTAAAACAAACACTCTGTGTTGATTACAAATATCCACATTATTTCGCTATCTGTTCAATCAATCAATAACGGAGATACAGTGCGCTTGCGAGAATACATTTTATAAAAGATATAATATAATATTTTATAATAAATTTGTTCTTTTCTATAATGAATCTGTCAAAGGACTGTATTAAGTACGTCCACACAATTTCAACATTTAGTTGTATTAGTTAAAGTACTCAGCTGTGTAGATAGGAGTGTCTATCGTTTATAGCTTGATATAAGTAACAGAAAAGTAAATGAAAATATTTTCCTAAGAACTGTATTTATATCTGTTTACTAGCAACAATTCTAAAATGTATAATATAATAATTGTTTACATCCTAGATTCCAAAATAATAATGGAAGGATAGTTGGAAATGTTAGTAATATATATCTATATGACCTACATTAAGCACTCGGCAAATTATATTCCATATTTTAGTTATAGTCTGTAAAACATGCATAATATTAATAATTAGTGTATAGGTAAAGGAAATATTTAATAGCTCTTGTTTCTTAGGGAAGAAAATTTAGGATGAGACTACGTTAAACAGTTCATCAAAGTCGGATTGAGTCCTTGTCATTAAATATCGGCAGTCGCGTAGATATGAGAAACAAAGAGCAAGACTGTAGCGAAGGAAATTTATTTGAGATTGAATCCATCACATTAATCCCTCATCTCGTTGATCAAATCCCTGAAGTCAGAGACGTACCATTTGGATTTCGCTTTCACCTCCGTCCTATAGGCGTTTCCTCCAAACCCTGTACATACATAAATACACGTCAACTTAATCAATCACTCTTTTAGTAGACCATATGCACTATATTTCACAATACTGTAACTATACTACATAAATGCCTACACATTATAAAACATATTCAGTAATTTGCTGTAGAGCTACTACGGAATTAAAACACTCCTGAAGGCAGCTAAGGAGCATTAGGACATAGTTAATAGTAAAAGCACGTACGAAAGTTTATAGAGTTCTCATACCAATGATGTGGGTAGGTCTTTGTAGTAGTATTCATAATATATGTGCGATATGCCTGGCTAAACAATGTATTTATTCACTCCCTCCCTACTAATACTAATGTACACTAATGTTAACCGAGGAAATTACAAGGGCCATGTTTTTCGAATAAAAGGTCATTTATTAGTGTCGCGGGGACTCTGCTATAATTAAACACTGATTTACACGCAATTGTACAAATAAAACGTGAGTAGGAAAGCAATCGGACGTACAGCCCTTTGTAATTTTGGAAACCCTACATTCTTAACATGTGAGTTCGAATGCAAGTTAGTAGGTCTAACTGTCGCTTTCGAGTAATAGCCTAGCCTACGACTACACTCAATACAATTTAATTAATGAGCCCCACAAAGAAAGACACCCTGCACTTACCAATGAACAAATCTGCAGGTGGACAGGCTTCCCAGTCAGTGATACCATCTCCCACCATGACTACCGTGTCGTAGCCGAATTTCTCTTTCAGATCCCGAATTGCTGCTCCTTTACCACCGCTACGGGAAGTCAATTGGTTTTCATCGAACCCAGCGTATTCACCTGCACATAATTAATGTCATGTTTAATTTTATTGGACAATGCCGACATATCTTCACAGATAAACACATTTTTTAATCTATATCATTATTCCCATTTATATACGACCTCGGAACTCATGAAATATAACATAATTGTACCAAGTTTTGAGGAATAAAGAATTTAGAAAGTTTTTTTACTACATACTGTATAAAGCTAGAACTTTCGATTGTATCAAATGTAATTCTTTGCCTTTCCATTCAATTCTATAGCATTTTAAGTGCATTTGGCAACAAGAACAATATGAGTTGGCCATAAATAATGCTTAACAGAAGTTAAACCCATAACTTTGTACATAGTGAATGTTCACCATAAAATGCTATCGACTAATTGTTCACAGTATTATTGTTCCTTGTCTATACAACTTTAATTCCATTTTGCAAGCTAAATACGTCACCAAGCCTTTGTGATTTTCCCATTATTATTGATTCCACTAGAATTATACAATAGTTTAGGGAAAGTCAGTTAGCATGTAGCTTAGCGAATATTTTTAATGATGCGTTTGTATGGACGGATGTGGAGTGGAACGTACAAAATCGTAATATCTGAAAGCCCACATTTACCGTGAGAACCAAAGTGGCATTATGGAACAGGAAACAATTCCTGTCGACTGACTTTGTGAATTATCACATCAGGCAACAGAGTTCTGAATCCTAATACCCTGATTCTAGCTTATATATAAGTGCAAATGTAGACAGTTTTGATATGAAAATAAAAACCTGTTAATCTAATGCACTTCCTTCCAAATGGTAAGTATAGAAACACCGTGTCGGACTAAAGATTTTATTACCTATTGCCTCCTATGAAGGTTTATTGGCTTAATGCCCTATGATTCTAGTTATTCATGCAAAATGTAAGTCTGTTATTATCACCCTGTTGAATTCTCTTGTATTATTAGACAAAGTGCAAGCTGCTTGAAGATTATGCTAAATTGTCTCAAATTTCTGTATTAATAATGCAATTCTTGACATGGTTGACTCAGACATGTGTAGTTGGATTTGGAATTACAGTTAGGTACTTACAATTACTATTATTTGGCCCTGCACCTAACTCTGCATTATAAAATACTAATAACAATTGTGGTTGTAGATGGAATCTACAAGTTTCTATAAATATAGAGCACTGGTTTTGATTGTCTCCGTACAGGAGTAATACAATGTGAGGTGGTAAACAGAAAGTGTGACATTATTATTAAAGTTAATGAGAGGGCTGTAGAGAACGTACCGTCGTAATAGAATTTCAATTTGTTGGCGTACACATTTGCAGTAGGGATATCCAAGTCTCGAGCGATTGGTTCGATTATACTTCTAAAGCCACCGGATATGAGGTACACTTCCTTCCCTCGCTTGTGGAGTTCATAAATAAGCTCCCTGCAAAATCCAAAACAAAATATTATAGTATGCATATTTAAAATCCTGGCATTGAATATCTTTAGGTACTTAAGAAGATTACTTTCAGCTTATAGCGTACTCGACAAGCTCAGCAATGTACAAGCTATGATGCTAAATCTAACAAAGTCTCTTATGCATATGCGATACAAGCTCGTTTTATAGCTGTGCATTTTGACCATTATTCTTATTAATTCTAGCTTTGAAATAGGACCCTGTTTAAATTCTGATACAAGGTTTGTTTAAAATAACATATACTTAAAAGTCCATTATTTAGCAACATTGACAAAAATGGACCATATTATTAATTTGTATCCTTTACATAGCAGTAAGAATATCAGCTGCTGTGTCGTCTGCTTGTATTTTTGTAAATAGGTAAGTATCATAGGTATATACTTCAGCGCGTGCATAATGTAAAGTGTTCAAATGTGAAATGGTTTAAAGGATTATATGGTTTACTACGTATTGATTTAGAATTGTTTGTAAGCATGCAGTTACTATTATTTTATGCATAGAAAAATATCATGCAACAGACGAATAATAAATCTACAGATAATCAAAATCCACTCCTAAACAAAACAACAACCTTAAAAACATTTAATGCAGGTACGCTTGCAAGGTCAACACATCAATCACACGTTTCTTAGTGATATCTAATTCACCTGAGTTTTCCACAGTATATCTATATTCTATATCTTGTTAAAACTTTGATAACAATGGGCTCAACTCTGTGCACATTGTACACAACATATAATATATACGAATGCAAGAATTAGTAACTTGGATAAATAATAATGTTATTTACTTACTGTATATGTTTACTTTAGTAAAATTATTTAGCTTACGCCTAGTTGAGTAAATAGGAAAATCTTAAGAAAAAGTAATAGCACGTGGTGCATATATTGCATTATCTTTCATCCCTTAGAATTTCTAGTTTTTTCCTGTTTAAATCCATGCAGCCCCATAATTAAGTTTAATGTAAGCAAGTGGTTCAGTACTTTATGCATGTTTGGCATTGAATAAATTTTTATTTACTTTTGTCCGTGACATTATTTACCAAACTTTAAAGCTCCATGTTTGCAGTAGCAAATGTTTAATCAGTGAATTTATTTACAAAAAGTATTTAGTACACAAATCTTTTTTGTTAATCTTTGCTTATCTAAGCATTAAAAATAAATATCTCAAGATTAAATGATGCATGGTTGTTTTAAATTAAATTTATGCAAATATTGCAATATTTACTAAAATAAATAATACAGATAGCACTATCTATTAATGTAATTAATGCACATAGATAATGCTAACAATGCAAATGACAATATTTGATTTGACAAGCAATTGATGAAATAATTTGTTTGCAAAAATGCAAACATTGAAACGACCAACTCATCACACAATTATTGCAATGGTAGATGATGCAGAATAACGTTAATTGAAATACTTAAACGAATATGAGAAGGGGGCAATGTATCTGTTATACAATAGGCAGCTTTTGTAGATAATAAATAATTGCATAATGAGTATTTACTTCTAAAAGGTCCCGATTGATGTTATTGAAGTGGATGGAGATGAGACGCAATAAAAGCCGAATCATTTTATACCCTAACAACTTTATTGGTGGTCTTTTGCCTTTTTTCATATAAAAAGTATAGAATATGCTAACCTAACCGTAACCATACTGTATTTACGTACTTAACCGTGACCATATTATACTTGCGTTCTTGAGTGTTATTGGTGAGGCAATCAATTTCTTGATTGTTATTCCTCTCTAAGGAAAGTGCTCTAAAAAGTGACCTAGAGGCTCCATCCTCAGAATTGTTAATGTTTCTATGTCTTGAGCAGTTAATATTAATAAATATTCAACTGACACCTTATTGGCAAACGTTTATTTGATCCTATTTGAAAACCGTAAAGTATTACATTTTCCAGGGATTTTAATGAACACCCTGTTCAGATAACTACTTAAAATAAAAAAAAACAGTTTGGACCAATCAATAACGTGTAATGACTATGATTGCACATTTAAGTAGGAAAATGTAAAAAATCTGATATGATTTCAGAAAAATAAGAGTTAAAAACAGAAAATTTTTCATTTTAAATAGTAAACAAAAATTGAAATACATTTTTTTCTATCTTAAATAAAGGTAAAGACTTAAGTGATTGGTTGTGATGCTTTTTTCGTGATTACCCGATATGAACTTTTAGTAGGTAGCATGATTAATGTCTGTTATAAACAAGGATGCCTACCTAATAAATAAAATAACAGGTAAGCAGGAAGCTTACATACGTAGCACCTTAGTGTCCTTCCTCCATATGGAGAAACAAAATTGGCCAGAGTCTATTTGTTGGCAATTATTTATGTTCCTCGAAAACGAACACGTCATGTGTGATGCGAATGTGACTAATTATCGTTAGGTACGAGTACCTTGATAAATTATAAGCGTTCCTACCTTCAACTACATAACCACTTTGACAAAGCAAAATGTTATTAGGACGGAAATTCCCTTTTGCAATTAAGTCTAAATGGAAAATATTTTGCACAAATAGCAATTTGACTGAAAAAGCAGGGATAGAGACACGTATGCGGTAACCAAATCAATATCCTTCATAACTCGGGCAGGACTAACGCTTAAGTGGACACTTCACTTGCAATTTATTACAGATTGTTCTCATCTCTCCATAGTACAATATGCAATAACTGCCACAACATCAAGTACTTGAAATTGAGGACAAAATCTACAAACATTCCCAAAAACTAATTGCAATTAGGACAAATTCAGTGTAGCGTCAGCAATAGAATTTTGTATCGTAGTTATAAATTGACCAAAGCGTCAATGGCATGGCTAAAGTAATAATCTCCTTAATTACAGGATTTTGCCAATTATATAAGTGATTTCCTCTTCCAGTAGGAAACACAAAATGAATACAAGTGTACGTAAGAATGTAATCACTATCACTAATCACTCCATCAGTTATCAATTTACATCTTCATATTTTCCATACACAAAAACTAATAAACTTTCGCGCTTCCAGAAAACTATTTATTAATTAGTGTCCATGTTTCCTAATGGTGACTACAAAATAATTATGAGGCAGATTGGCAATACAAAACGAGAAGTAAGTACTAATATTGTTAATGGAATGTGTAGGACAAGAAAAATGAACTATTTCATCACTCGTCTAAATAAATCACCAATATCAACATGTAGAGCTGTAATTCTTGTTGCCTATTTTCCTATCTTAAATATTAAAGTGAACACCAGCCAAATCTTTGACCATGTAAATAATACATGTACTTTGAGCTTAGAAGCAAATACAGTTCTTTAGTTGAGTTTTAATTGGTAAAGTGAGCAACTAAAGCTCAGTGTATATTATTAGTTAACCCCATTATTGATTGTACATGCAATGATTTGAGTTTTAATGACTACTTTCAGTGATAAACGGTATTGTGCTATAATTTGCAAATTATTCCTTTGCTAACCTACAAATATTTCAATTAATTACAACAAACCACTAAATAATTCAATTTCAACGGCAGCCATTAGTCTTTATTCATTCATTCTCCATGCCCACTTTGTCCACATAATTTCCCGTGAACTAATGAAACCTCCTTTACGTCGCAATATATTTCCCAACTTAACCAGCAACTAATTACATGCTTTAGAAGCTCGGCTTCTCTGCTCGTTAATTTGATTGTAAGCATTTGCGGATGACAAAGTTCATGTAACTAATCTTAGTTCGGTTTTGTTTCTTACATTACATACATGATAGCTTACGAAAGCCAAAATTTTTTAACTACCCACCATCAAAGCTAAACACTTTACAAACACCTTATTTGTAATAAATGAAGCGGCCTAATCGTCTTTACAAACAAACAATAGTAGCCAATGTAATATTCACAACGTTTGTTTTGGCATTAGGTACAAATACATAGGTGCCTATATTTAGTAGCCCAGCTTTGTACGTCATCATACATCATTCTTTCGCCATCTAGAAAGTTTAGTTTCGTTTAGTTCTGTAGCTTAAAGGACATAAAAGGACCATAGAGTCAATAACGACAAAATTGAATAAATATGATCAAATTTTAGAAGACCCGAGCATTTCGTTAAATCCTTTTAAGTTAACGTGCATTTCTTAACTGTCGGAATCAATTGGAATCTACTGCATCTTTACTTTGGGGAAGTCGTTTTTCTGCAATGCAAATTCAAGGCAATGGAAGAGCTAATTGTTGCTGAATTGCTATGAAGGCTAACTTTATTCTTTCGCACCTACGGTCATAGAAACTTGTATAAATTTTTCCATTGTTTAAGTAATAAAGTTAAATATTAAGAGTCGTGCTTTTGCTTCGTGCTGTTCTGGTTTATAATTTTGCTACATGTTAATGTTTATCGACCTGACTGTTCGGTATTCGTTTGTTTTGACTTTCATCTTAAATTACAAGTTGGAATTTAATTAGTTTATTGAACCTAATGGAAATTTACTGACATTTCTCTAGGTAGTTAGTAGTTATGCCATTAATTAACAGTTAGGGCCTGTAACATTATATTACAGGCCGCAGTAGATTTAATGAAGATCTCTTAATGCATTAATTATTGCTTAAATTGATTGAATTTGTCTAACGTTTTCTGCAAGCTGTGGCATATGCCAAATTTTAGACATACTTGTATAAAATTGTATTATTTGTTAATTTTATTATTTAATCAGGCATCAGCAGTTCCAAATTATCTATTAGTATACTATTATTATTACAGATACAAAATTCCTAGGTAATGTGTGTAAGACATGATAGTTAGTTAGTTATCATTAGTTGTTTTATGGAAGAATACGACACGCCTGAATTCTTGGAGTGTTTTGCATTAATGTATATTTGCACATGTAATGTAAATGCCATCGACACATTTACCACTAGGAACTACATGAAAGTACATACATATTTGACACTATTTGACAACTATTGTTCTCTGTGGGAGTAACCACAAGTTTACGTAAATATCTAAGCAACATTGCTATACTTGTCTAAATAATTTTAATATTGATGCCATTGAATGTTATTATTATATTATTTGCGTAACTTGGTGATATTATTTTTGAAGGGCCATTGTACATTGTAGCAATGCAAGTAAAATTATTGATTTATATAAACATTTATTGCAATTTACTTATAAACAAATTACTCTGGCAATGTGTCATTTTTTTGGTAATTAGAGATGTTGCTTACAATTCTTTGCACACAATGGAGAGAAAATACTCCATGATTGTTCATCAAATTGCATTATAATTACTATTTTTACATTGTATTACACTCTCTAATTGTTTTATGGCATGGGTCCTTGTATTATGCTACGTTTGGCATAATAGAGACTGTTGAAAACAATCAAATGTAATGAATAGTGTAATCGCATTAATTTCTCCTATTTGTAAGTGTTCGTTTTCTAGCAGCTTAGTCATAGCTCTACTGAAAATACTTGTATACATTCCATAGAGATAGAAACAAAGATCAAATATCTAAAGATATAGGGCATTTCCGACTGAATAGTAGCATACTATCTTTTCAGTGTAGCTATTAATAGAACTTTAATGACTGATGACAGTACTCAACCACAAAAGTATTAAAACACAATTGTAGTGGAAAAATACAACCCGAACATAAAACAATGCACAATGGAAGAATGCCAGTCATCAAGTTATTATGCCATGTCATTACATAAAAATTAATGAGCAAGCAAAAACACTTCTCCTATTCCTACTAATATGATTACGGAGTGAAAATATGTACATGGAGTATCAAGTTGGACCTTTTGACGGGATTTTATTGTTATTAGTGATAATGATAGCTCTGTTTAAGTGGGTAATACCCGTATTAGGTTGCAAATACTACTAATGTAAGTACCTATAAGATTGCTGCCCTGAATGGAAGATAACGTGGCTAAATAAACTCTGCTGTGTATACCAATTTAATATTCTCACCAGTGTAAAGAGTCATTCTCTACTATAGATAATATTCACTGCGTGTTAGGTAGACTCCTCGTGAGAATGACAAAAATGCTCGCTAACTACCCATGTATAGTGATGAAGGTAATTACGTGATATAACAGTTACACAATAGGAGATTGGAGTCCTATAAGAAATAGATAACCTTGTGTGGCCTCTAAATTAGCATTACCATAGAGAGTAGAGATAGGAAATAGCCTTATCAAAATCAGAAGCTAGGCAAGTGATATCTGAGCCATCCGCGTGACTTGACAAAAAAGCATATTTCAGTTTACCTTTTGGAAAAATATTTTAAGTGTGTATTCAGAGTCAATTAGATATGTAGCCATTGAATGCCTATTTGTAAATCAGAAACTTGAAACGGATACGGAGATAGGGATGTCTGGAGATAGCAAAATTGATATAAAAAGAAGAACTAAGCAAAAACATGTGCAAATTGGCAGTTTAATACTCACAGCTGTAAGATAATGAATTCAAATGCTCACTAGAAATTATACAGCAATTTTGAGTAGGTACAAAAGAAAAAAAGTATAACGTATGAATCGGGAATATCAATGTACTGTAATAGTATTAACAGCTATATTGGCAAAGGAGCAAGTATAATAAAAAAAGAGTCGCTGACGCAACTGGGCTTACAAGTTACATTACATTCTGTAATTTTCCATATGAGTTACCTACTAAGCCGTTTAGTTTGCGAGACATAACCTTTAGCCAGTAAATAAAAGTCTCCAGAAATCTGTCTTGCATAAATACATGTTTTCATGAATAATTGTTGAAGCACATTGATGCCTAAAACATTCGTGTGGATACACGACTGATAATACGGTGAATACAATAGCAAACTACTACAGCGTAGTTTGTTGTCTTCTTGTGCAATGGAAATGATGCCATCATCACGGCACAATTAGTGATACGAAATGACGGAGGATGTTATTGGTCGTGCTGTACATACATACACTTTGTATCTGAATGGTAGAGTCCAGTCCAACCACGAGTTAAAGAGCAAAAGATTAAAATATCTGCATGTTGACCTCGTGGTTGGGATTCAATACTTGGCCAGGGTCCAGTAGTTCATCCATTTAGCTTTGGTTCATGATCGTTAGTTAACCGTCTGATAAATAAACTCATTCCACGTAAATAACCAATTAAAACATCGAAAATAAAGGTTTAGCTGCTACGTCAGTCTACACACCCATTTATTTTGTTTGCCCTGATATTACGTGATACAGATAGATATGGCTATTGGCTACAATTAGATGAAAACAAGTTTTTCATCAACATCTCCATTATGTAATAAATACAACAACGTCCTATACAGACCCATGTCATACAAAATCCTTGCTTTAACATTCGCAAATGGCACAATCTTAGAATTCATACATTAATATCACGTTCTAACGTCGTGCACGATCTTTTCACTAACTTGACAAAATTATGTTGCAAAAACATGAGCAAATATTTTTTTAATTTTTTTTATCCTGAAGGGGAATAAAACTGTATTTTTAAATTAAATCTCATTTTGGATCGTTCTTAGTTTGAAAAAATGAAGAACTCAGACAAAGACCAACTTGCGTAAAAATTCAAGCATTTACATGAATAATTCAAATTAATAAACAACTCCACTTACTACTTACTAGATGAATCATTTTATGGCACGATCTATTATTTATCCACTTGAATTCAAAATCCTATAATCTTTTATCAAGTGTTTTCCGCAGTAATCGGAACTAACTTTGATGGCTTATGTGCTTATATAAATTCAATGCTGGGCATTATCATTTTTGTGCGGTCAAGTGTTTATACTGATGATAAACTCTTTTTTTGCAATGCCAAGTTTTAATGTAAAAAGGTCGCTCTTACTGTTTACTTTACCTGTACGGCGTAATGAAAGGTCAAAATTTTTAAAAAGAATGGCAATCATTGTTATCTCTTAAATGAAAGGGTTATTGCATTGCTTGAGAATTTGGACATTGGAGTTTCTGCTCCGTCCTATATTTTACATAGCTTTGGAATTCACAAGACCACACTCCTACTTTAGAACTAAAAATAAGTTATTTAAAGCATTGATTTTCTATTTGTGCATGACAAAATCGAGTTTCATACTATAGTAACATTCATGCATAGCTAAGCAATAAAAGCACTAAGCTGTCTTTTTCATTTACCAAGCAGCAAAGAGGCTAGAATGTTGCATGGCATGATTAATAGCGGATTGGCCTAAATTCTGGAAATGAATAAATAAAGAGTGTGACATACTTGACATGAGGAGTCAGTCGAGATTTGGGACCATGGATAAAATTTCGCAATTGAGTTAAACTAGGTCTAATCAGGTCTAAGCGAAGAGCCAGGGCTTGACGGAAGTCCATCCCTCCTTTCATTGCCTCCTTGGTTCTATAAATAAAATATATTTTAGTTCACATATTGACATATTCATAAGTCACTATAAATATAGTACAGACTCCATTGCATGCTGCATGAAATTATGATTGCATAGCAATCAAAAATATTGTTTACAGATTCCTATAGCTAATAGAAAAGTCTACTTATTGCTTCTACTATTAAATATATATTTTTGCATGCACACTTATCGTCAATTACATTTTCAATCTACCAACATAATACTTGTTTGTTTGTTTCATTCTTCAATGTAGTAAATCATTTTGAGAGTTACCTCACTATAAAAATAGTGAATTGCCAACTGCTTATAACCGGATATTTTAAGGGTGTTGAATTGATGCATGTCTGAATTAGAACCTACCTTTGAATTTACAGGTATGGGGTATGATTTCTTTCGATTAAGATAATCATATCATCATACGGTGCGAGTACAGCTATAATCTGTACATTGTAATTGGATATTTTTCTTGTAAAGTAAAGTATATTCATTTGTTTGTGTACAATGATTTAATGTATTGAATGCAATTAAGTGCACCAGCATCTCTATTCATGTAGTTAATTGTCTTATTATGTGTAACATTCTCCAAACGAGATTCTCTCGAGTGTCAAATGCAGTTGTACCTAGCTACAAATAACCACTATGAAATTAGCATAACTTGCAAGTGCACAAGTGCATGGATTGACATGTTTTTTTTACAGCTTGAGGATTATTGACTGTGTATGCTAAACAAAGCAGTCCTGTTACTACAATAAAAAGTGATCCAAGCTAAACACATAAAATGGTTCTAGCTTGGATCACTTTTTTCAGGCTTTAATTATTTTATTTATTAATCGTTTTTCCTGTACTGATTGCAATTACTAGATATGTCTATTTGTGCACATTCCCTTCGTAGGGACTGGAAATAATTGCATGGATGCAAGAGGAATAAAATTCATTACGTGAGGGTGTCTACTACTCAACTTACCTTACCTACCGTATAATATTTAGGGTCCCACGCCTTTTGAAAACAATAACAATAATTACTGTGGTTAAATGTCTCAGTTTCGGGCTATGATAAGTTGCTGTATAATTACTTTTACTAAAAGTGTCTGAAGTAAGAAGTGCCATAAACATCTGGTTGAATTGGAGATTTGATTGAATCCATCAAAGAATGAAAAGATGTAATCCGGACAAGTCTGGTGTGCAACGTGATGCCCATACACAACATTCAAGATGTAAAATATAATCGTGCTAACCAATTATATCAATATTCCCGATGGTACTGAAACATAAATCTATCACATGCACAGCGAATGATCAGATAGGTAGGTAAACGTGCTTTTGTAGAACGTCTGATCTAACAAGTTGAGAGGATTGACTTGGACGAGGAACCAGAACCTATCATATTTTTCTGTTCTAGCCAAGCCACTAATAATACCAGAAAGCCACTGGCTTAGGGTACGAAAGTGGGGTAAGTCATTAAAACACCCACCAAAGTGGTCAATATGCTCTTAAGAGCGAAAGGGCTACCTACCACCCTTCAACAAATCTATTTTTACATCCATACACTCTCCTTACAACCATCCCTTACGTAGAATTAAGACTTACATGATATTAGGTCAATCAGGCAAATCTCTTTCTGCTAACTATTCTTGGTAAATTCGTCATATTTACCTTCAATATCTGATGGGGATTATATAGTTCAGAGTTGCGAAATACAATCAGTAAATACTGCTTTATTTACTGGAGACAACTGTCTCGAAAAAATTGGATTACTACTCTTACATAACATATTGGCAGAATTCTCTACTCTATATTCCCCTATGCTTTACTTCGGAAAACTTTTACTGGATAATGTACAACTTCTAGTAGAGCAGTCTCGTTTAACACTATTATCTAACAATACTGCACTGATTACAAAGAATTCGAATTCGCAAAGTTTCTGGGACGCTTTCTCAACTTGCCTCAATCATCCAATAGTTTACTTCCTTGCTGTGGCTAAGCTAATCTCATTAAATAAAGTTCCACTCTTGTGCACACGATTTTCTAGACGAGCTAATCCATCACATAAGGTACTGCCTAAATTTATACAGACAATAAAGCCTAACTACAGATACAAGAATAGAAGATATGATATATTGGTAATCCTATGGCTATTTGTGTATGCTATATATACATTATATGGTACTACTAAATATTATATAGTACTTATTGATAGAGTATCTCCGTATTACAAGAATTATGTTCCCTCTAACAACGCTGCTTATATTATGCTATACATATGTGTACGAATACCTAAGTACCTACTACTATAGAATGATGCCTTTAAATGTAAACGTGGATGGTATATACTATGTGGTATCTCATAATACTATTATCATGGACCTGCATATATAGTACTTAACTGATGAAATGCAACATATGTTTATGATGACAAGGTAGGTATGGTATAGGATAAGTGCAACAGTTTAATACGTCGTTTGTGTTAGAATAATAGAGATATGAAAGTAAACAAAATGTACCTACATGAGTCTATTAAAAGAACAAAGTGTGAGAGATGCATGGAGGTACATAGAACGCAGAGTCACGCATAAAAGATGCTTTAGTGTTAGCTCTACCCTTGAAAAGGAAGTGAAGAATGAGAGCAAGAGCAATAGTTTGTCTTTAAATAGTTTACATTGAAAACGTGTAAATGAAGTAGGTTTGTATATCACAAAGATGTAAACTTTGACTTTTGGTCGGAAAGAGAGACAGAAAGAGTTAATATTTGAGAAATGAAAATGTGCTCACAATTGTTCGACTTCGTCTCCTTTGCCACAGAATTTGGCCAGCTCGTCAATGGCTTCCTCCTGGATGACAGTGGAGTCCACGTCAAAGCAAATGGCATTGGCCTTTCGCCAAATATTCTTCGCTTGGTTCATTTGGTTCATGGTGAAGGAGAATTTACGGTTTGGGCTGCTAAGAGAGATTTTCAGAGGTTCCAGTTCGGATTTTCTTGTATGAATTACTCGGACGGGGATATGCAGACAAGTGGAAGAAGTCTTTGCTGTCTCGGCAACTCTCTGGAACGAAAAGACAGATAAGTCGACACCTCCTCTCATTTACTACCTCTGGGCCCATCCAGTATCTCTTATAAAGACCCAACCCAGCCACAGAAGAGCCTGGGATGCTTACAATGCACAAATTACACACTCAACTAATACTTGTGTGTATTATAATATGCATGCATGTGACCCAAGCCTTTGACTCAAAATCAGTTAACCAACCGTTCGTTGTATACAGTGCAGTGCAGAAGACATATCATAATATATAATAGTAGTCGATGTGATGATGGTGCTAGGTACAACTATTACAAATATTTACATGGTGAGAGTACAGAAGATACTTTTATACTTCACATGTAGCAAATAGATCCTCTCTCCCTAACCTATACTTACTCATTATTATTACAATAATAATAACACGTATAACCATTACACTATATATACAGAATTCACTGTTCTCACTACTACTAGGCATAGTACTTAAAGTACTTTATATTTTATCTGCCACATACGTTTGTTAGAGGTAATTTATGCATGCTGTTTATTTATACTGTCCCTAGTTAATTACTATTGCCCAGCTGCTGAAACTTTGCATTTGTATAGATATTAATTATGCTTAGTGGAATAATACAGATATCATTTAGGTATTGCCAATAAAAATACCCCAGGTAGTTTGGTTACTTTGGTGGCGATTAAGCTAACCAACATATATAATTTCATACCTATGTAACCTACTTATTGCCTGAATTATTTATTATTCATAAAGCCACACTCCCTACTGGTTTATCGTTCTTTAATTAATGACTTGTTCGTGATGAGTGCTTTGATGAATCTCATATGTGTCATGTCATTCTATAGTAAAGTAAATATCTCCAATATATAAGAATTCTCCAATATATAACAATCAAGGGGCTTTGCAAATAATCATAAAGCAAAGTTCACTCACATTGTACTAGTAAATAGGTACATTCATAGATTCTGGTCAATGCGTAGTCAATAGATGTCATTTTTAATAATAAATGTACCAATTGAAACCAAAAATCTGTTTGCCGTAATTACTACTTAGGATTATAACCAGAATACGGTATTCCCCATATGAACATTAACAACACATTTGTAACTACTAACTATATAGTATATATCATTGAGAACATATCACCCAATCCGGATCGCTATACAGGCCACACCACAATAAGTATTCGTTACATAGCGGGGCTGTGTATGTTGTACTTTTCTGTGTTAATCCATACTTACAATAAACAGAAGTCAATCAACAAAGTCCGTCATTATAATCATGTATTCTATGATGAGCATGGATTTATCTATGTACATATTTCACAGATGCAGATGTACGAACGGGGTACATATCTGCATACATCAGCACAAATTCCATGCAAATGCAAAACTGCTCTTGTGAATCCTTGACTTGATGAAGACCAACCTCCTCCTAGCTGAATCTGCCTATCCATTTCCGACACAAGAACCACACCACAAATTATGGGGAGTCAGTAGTCATTTAATTCCCTTGGTAATTTTCCTGCACCAACAATAATACAATAACAGATTATAATTAGGATTATAATGACGTGACAATAAACTAATACGCAGTTGCTTTAGATCTATTTTTATATAGATATGAGGACACATAAAAATAGCAGACAAACAAAATGTTACTAATGTTTTTATGCTTCCTACGAGTTGGATTTATCCTGTTTTGTTCAGCTTATAATCGGACAACTGACAGCAACTGTACACAAACACCAAAACCAACAACAAAATTCATTATCTATATCGGATTTGATCGATCTCATAATTGAATGAAATGAAGATTAGAAATTTATAACTAAGTCTTCCTTATAGAAAAAGCTAAGTCTTCCTTATGAGAAAGTTAAGTCTTCCTTATGAATTTGGATAAAGAGGATGAGACTTACATAACGGCATCTAAGCATTAGTACAGTAGGGCTTAATTGTAAAATATCTATTTTCTTTTTGTGTACATAAGTACACCTTAATATGTTAAATGTACCTTTACCTATACAAACTCAACTGCATTACTATTTTTAATTGGAGTAAAAGGTACATAAATAAGCTCTTTGTCAAACCAGCATGATGTGATGAACGTTTAGTTTCAACGATATGAATTGTTGATATACAAGTATAGTAAGTGAAACAGTGAAACATGAAAACATGTATGGATAATATAATGACAATAATTAATATGTATATAATATGTAAATAACTAGAGTGAAGACCAAAAATATGAATTTCCACACAAAATAATTTACAAATTAACAGGTAAAAACGCAAGATACTCTAAATGTGTATATGCACAGGTGCAAATAGTAGTATTCCCAAAACCTAGTCTACTAGTAAGCAAAAACCCCAAAGTACCTACCTACCTCTACTGTATCTACCCACTACTGACGTACCTACCTGGAGTACCTACTGCGTAAAGTCATAAATGCGTCAGAAAAACCCACAGGTATTCTTAAGAAACGTTTAATACTGGGAAACACAGTTGGACACGTCAAAATACGGATAAGATATGAAATGGCCTTATAAAATTCAATTGACAATTATTGCATGAAGCATTGTAAATTGTAACTCTGCCCTACAATAACATAAACATAGCTATAATTATAATAACAATTAGCAACAGCTATAGTGGATACTAGGAAATCACTCTAGTGCTTAATTAAGCAATGCTGTCGGTAAAACCCATTAGTTCATTTAAACAGATCAGAAATATCGCAGGTTTTTCTAAGCTAAAATTGTCTCATGTGACAATTCAAATATTTACAAATGTGTCCCTGTCTGTATACTACGAAAGATTGCTTCATTTTTCTTTGATGAGTCTTCGTAACGCGCTGTCCTTTGATGTACTTTGCATGACACAATTTCATCTAATACTATCAGTATTACATAATCAGCAACCATCAACTGAGCCAATCCTTCCTTTTCATTAAATCAACATACAGCATTGGCCTTTCGATGGACATATCACAATAAATACCATGGCTATGCCAATGACAATTAGCTAAATTGTTCTGATTATCAAAATTTTTTATGTATGGTTGCTTAAAGTCCTTTAAATTCCATCGCATGTGAAATCGGGGTTAAATTTTTCAATTTTTGAATAGTAGAAATTTGTAATACCCTCAATACGATAATAATCCGTCACTCATGTAGATAAAGCAATTATTTAGTTAATGGATTAAAGATTAATTTATAAATAGATAGATTACTACGTAACAATAATTATTTTTAGCTACACTTGAGGTTGCTTGATTATTAAACATTAGATATGTAATACATATTAAGCTAAAACTGTGAAGTGTTAAAGTATGTTATAATTATTGTTCTTTCTCGAGCACACTCTTTGCGTTTTGTTTTTAAAACCTATCCCAAAGTAGTCAGACTGAATTGATACGTTACACATTTATATAATCATTACTTCCATTCAAACTTTTATCGAAAGGAGCAGGTACTATCATCTGTAGATGAATTAAAAACGTGATCTAATATTTTAGCAGAATTGCTCCACTCAGATTATGACCATCAAAGTCAAAGTCCTTCAACTTTGCTCTTGTTTTCTCCGAAGATAACATTGATTCTTCATTAGTATTGATCTGCTTTTTCTATGAAAGTGAATACCTAGCAACTTGTAAATTATTTTAATTTATTTGTCGTGAATTAAATATGATGCAATTATAATTTATATTGCGGTTGCACAAACTATGTATAGTTAACTGTTAACAGCGAGAGCGAGACATTACATTTTCCATTTTATGCACAAGGAAAATAGCTAGTAATTGATACACTATATAACACACCTGTAGATGTTAAGTCTATTTTAATGCATCCTCCTGTAGAATCTTGGTCATGTGCCCATGCTAAATATGAACTGTACATGTCCAAATAAATAGCATTACACGTTTTTTCATGAATTTATCCGTAATTACAAATTGTATTTCATTTTTAAGTAGAAATTATTAGTTAACACAATGCAGTAAAAATACTTCATTTCAGTTTCCATTGTTGCAACGGGACAAAAATATTAATTAGTTATACGTTAATATAGCAAAACATGTGAATGCAAAATGTTAAACATACAATCTGAGAATTAATATGATGGGTGTTAAAAAATAGTTTTAAATGTGTATGTACTAAACCTTCAATGGTGGATTGAAATTATAGAATATGTCTAAAACGATTATGTCTAGAGTATGAAGTCTGAAAATAATTCGTCGTTTCTTTGTTCGAAACCGAAAGCTCTTCGTAAATTTATGTTCATTGGAAAGCACGTTGTTTATATTGTATTTACGTCTTAAGATCCATCCCATTACAATTGTATTTCTATTTATAGATTGTAATTTCAGTTGAATAGATATTATTTGTATATTTATGTGATAATGTAAAACTGCGTATATGAGTTCAGAAAATAAAGTCTACAGCACAATATGCTCACAAATATGCTGGATTATCGCAATTAAAACAGCAATGACTCAAGTTATGGATATTTCTTTTTTGGCATTTCACTTTAGTACATAATAGAAGCTAATTAATAAGGCGCAATGCATTTTACTTTCATGAATCATTAGATTTCTAGAGCCGAACTTAATATATACCTCTCGTAATATGGCATTGTTATCAGCTAGTTGAAACTGTAAAATGGAGAGATTTTGACCTGGTTTAATATTTTCTATATTGTGTTAGCTAGTTATTGGTTGATAAATAACAATTCAAATTAGTAAGCTTTCTATGATCATTTGGGTCAGCATGCCATTTATTTTGCATATTAATTTTCGACATGGAATGCTTTTGAAGTTACTTTCTTGGGGAAACTCTTCAGTGTCGCACAACTTACAATTCATAAGATCAAGAAGGCTTCACTACATAGTGGGCACATAACTCCTACTTCGACAAAAGGTAGGTACCTACACATCAATAGCTCATTTCGTATGCATGGTCCAACTTAGTCCACTTTAGTCCAACTGACCCCAACTTAGTTAAACTTAGTCCAACTGACAACAACTTAATTAAACTTAGTCCAACTGACAACAACTTAATTAAACTTAGTCCAAATTTAGTCAAACGTATTCCAAATAAGTGCAAATTAGTCCAATTTAGTCAAACTTAATCCAAATAAGTACAGATTAGTCCAAATTATTCCAAATTAGTCCAATTTAGTCAAACTTTGTCCAACTAAGTGCAAATTAGTTCAACTTAGTCCAACTGAACCCTACTTGGTCAAACTTAGTCCAAATTATTTCAAATTAGGCCAAATTAGTCAAACTTAGTCTAACTTAGCCCAACTGACACCAACTGACCGCAACTTAAACCCGAATTCTTCCTCGCCACTCAAACTTCAACCTAAACTTCATTGGTATTCAAGTCCCAAGTCGTATTCATTATTCAAAAATTACGTACTTGAGTAATGACACGACGTCAAGTTCTATAGTAGCCCCTGATACTTCACTTTAACTTACCAGTTTTTAAAACTCCCGTTTAATTTTCATAATACAAAACAATTTTGGAGTCTAACTTCGTCAAATGGGCTTTCTGAATACCAACCTACTTGGACTTCAATTTGACGTGAGTCATTCCTTACTGAAGGTAGACTTGAAGTGAAGTCTCTGAGTAGCGATCTAAAATTTCATCGTACAAGCCATAGTCTAGATCTAGGATGAAAATAAATTCAACTGTACAATTTAAAATCTGTACAACTTCATCAACATTTGCTATGCAATTGATTTTCGTATAGGTAGGTAATTAGTAATTACAATACAATTAGAATAAAACCAAATTCCATCTATCACCATCGCGTAATATTATAAATATCCTTCATCTGTGCCAAATGAGCTGATATGACTAATAGAAAAGGACATAACTGTTTTAAGACTCATATTATGATGCGATGTTTGGTACATAGATTTTGTTATACGCAAATTTGATTCACCATAGACGGTAACAATGCAACCTAGCCAGACCACATTGGTTTACAACGCCAAATTGGCAAACAATGTATGTGAATGCAAGCATAAATAATCGAAGTTTGTGATGGTTAATATGAGTGGCATTAACGTCGTTAGTGTTATTGTTACTATGCATCCTGATCTCCTTTGATAGCTAAAAGTGACAGTCCAAGAAAACTAACTGAATAATTTAAAATAATTACTATTAGAGTTTTCTCCTGGGTTTGGCATAATATAATATAGCAGAGCATAATAATATGTATTTTTACGTTTTATCTAATAGTAAGTAGTTGATACATCTTACCAAGTGCTATACAAATGCTTGTGTAACTAATACATTTAAATTGACTTCCGGATTCCTCGGCCAGATTGACTTGCCATAAACTTTAAAATTCTTGAAATTTTGACATGTAGACACTGCGTGGGCACAAATCTGAGGTCATTCAACTGATAATTTAGTATCTAGTAAGCTGTCAATTTATTAATGCACGAAGAACAAGTTTAAATAAATGATTCTAGAGATGTGAAATGTCTCGTAAAACTGCTACATTGGTAAAGAAGTGGTAACAGAATACCAAATGCTAATCAACATCTTTAGAATTGGCTAAGTTGCCTTCCGGTTCATTAGCCCTACTACAAGCATTTCACTTGACATGATATAATTGATATTTATTAGCTTCTGTATAATTAAATCTCATTTGTCATAAGAATGAGAATATAGTTGCCGGTAGATAACATTCCATAGTTGCATCATCATTACATTAAAGATAACACTGACTATTAACCTAGGTACTTAATATTTCGGCATATTCTTTGCAAGTTGTCTGGATGTCTGAATTCAGTACCTAAATGTGTATTAATCGTCCTCTTCAGTCATAATGTGGTAATGTCCTCCCCCACTTCCATTAGAAACCTCAAATCAAAGCCCAAATATACTGTATACCCCATGTAAGTAATGTTATTATGGATTTCCACAATTTATGAAAATTCGGATTTTATGTAAAGTTTATTACCACATAAGCGGGTATTACTGTTTGGTGACTGTGGATTCGGATACAGCGTGTATTGATTTCCACTTGTCATGTTGAGGTCGGGTAAATGTTTTGTTGGCCAGCGGGTGATTACTAAAAGGACATTACCAGAAAATTCCTCCCATGCTCCCGATTCTCTACGGCCAACCAAATAGGAATGCATGTGCCCAAAAGTGTGGAGGAAGGTGTGTGGTGCAAAATTTGTCTATTGTAACGTTAAATAAATGTGTAATAGTTAACGTCAACGCTAACAAAACAAATTGATGCCCTAAATTCCCAAAATTTACTTATTAAGCCTATGAAATTAGTTGGATCAAGTCTACCCTGAATGCTTATTGGTCCTTAAATCGACCATTCATGGCGTGTATGGAATTTGATGTTGTGTGAAGATATAAATCTTGCGCGTGAAATCAGACGCCTTCATAATCTAATATATAACCATATTATACAAAAATATACCGGAAATGCCAAAAAACATATAGAACGTAAAATTTAGAATAAACCCAAAATTATTCTTTCCCCTCAAGACAGTCGGCAGCCTAAGCGATATTTGTACAAATAGTTAGGTCGGTATGTGTAATAGTAATTTACGCCATTTACAATTTACGCCATATTTCTGCCAGGGTAATGGGTGCGTTTAGTATATTCATTATTAGATATCTTTCATGCCATAGGTTTCATGCTCAATGTGACAGTTACAATGTTATAGCATTTTCATGCAATACCTGTACATAATAAGATGCCTTAATTATTAATTAATATAATGCAGTCAAGCTTTTTGACATGGCTCGTTTAATTTTCCGTAGTAGCCAGCAGCCTCTTAAGTTACTGAAAATTAGTTCAATTCCCCGAGCAGGAAATTTGCATGAAAAGTTAGTATCGCAGAATCACTTGTAATTACATAACACAACACATTGCCTTTTTATAATTGTCATCTAGCCCAAGCAAAAATAGAAAAATTTTACATACTCAGCGTCTTTATTTTAAACTAAGTTTTCAGGAAATGATTTTTTTGTCAAGTAGCTAAACGGGGCTACCCACACTGATCAGGCTTAAAAATCAATACGCCGACTTAAGTCTACTTCGTAAAAATCCTTTTCGCAGGATTGAGTATAAGCAGGAAAATGTCACTTAATATTAAAGACATCTATTTATCTTATCATTCAACTATGTCAATGTTTTATTAGTGTTCCAAAACATCTTTTCGCCCATTCATTAGAAAGACAATGGATCATGTGGTGGCACAATAGGCTTGTCTTCCACAAATTTTGACTTTTACAACAAAGATATCTAAAACCTTGAATTTTTTGGTCAAAGATATTTACTTTTTAGGATTGATTTAATAAATTTTAGAAAAGCTTGATGGAAAGCCTATTAGTCTTGGTTTGTAGGTATAAATGTGGACAATTTGATTTTTAAAATAACTGAAGAAATAATATTTTAAAGTAATTTTTGCCGGCAGGAAAATTTGGAGCTGCGAATATTTAAATTATTTGTTTTCAGTGACTTTTGAATAATCAATCTTATATAATCAATTTGAATTTTACAGATATTATTAATTCGGCTCTAAAAAAATTTACTACGTGATAATACAATGTAGTATTTTGTTCTTGCGATGTTGTAACAGTATGATATAGGGAGATTAGTATCTGTAGTTCACTATGCCCTTTTCACATTATTATCCAATTGAAGTTTACATTTTGAAATTTGTGAATGCCAATAAGGAAAAACAAATTTGTAATTTATTCGTGTACTTTTCCATCCCTGTCTAGCCTGAGTCCACTAACTATATACATAACCTTATACTTGTTTATGCAAACCAGCCAAAACGTATTGAGAAATTGCATGATCGTTTACAGCGTGTCGGTCTCTTAAATTTTATTTTGATTTGATAAGACTGTCATTTGTACAGTATGACCATCATTATCATGAATATTGAATAGAATTCTATCCTTATTAACTTGTAGTCAGGCGCCGTTAGGGGCCAATGACATTAACTTTCAACGGAAATGAATGGGAATTATTTAATAGAGTTATGGATCGCTCTATATGTGCCATATTTACTAGGCTTCAATTATAACATTGATAATAGGAATGGAGATGTCTAAAAATTATGGAGTCCTACTGCGCAATTAATGAGCATAACTCATCATTTACATTACACCATCAACTACACTTAAGTATCATTTTGGAAGTCGTTAATGGATATTCCTTATGGACAGCTATTGCGCATTGACCAGAAATATCTAGAGATATCCACCAATTTTCAGTTCCCATTCTATAGATGAAGAGCATTTTTATCATTGAAGGATTAATGATGTTCTTATTATATTTGTACTGTTATCACTGCCGCCCGATAAACCATCGTATCCAATTATATAATATTATTATGTAGGTTGTGCGTTTTAGTTAGAAAATACAAACTTGTTTTACGCTCCAATAATGGACATATTAACTTTGCGTGTCGTAAAAAGTATCCCTTAATTGGGCTACTTGGACTATTCAAGGAAAGACAAGAAATGCTAAAAATACAAAAGAATTTTATTCCACCCACAGTGCAAAATAAGATTTTTTAAATTACGAGACGAGAAAGCTAATTTTAATCGTTCAGCTTTGCATAAATGAATGGATTTGTCCAAATATATTACTAATGACACTTTTAAGTCCCCTAAAACTTGACAGTTATAATATTTTTTAAATTTATTATGGATGCTTGTACAATTTAGACTTTTATTCTTCAGGAACAGTTCCATAAAGTTTAAAAATTAATTTGTTACTTTAATTATTAATTATGTGATGATTTGTTGCGAAGTTCAAGTTAAGGTGAGTCTACAAACTAGTCATAAGCGCAAAAAATATATACTACGATGAATGGTAACAATAATATTAATTAATAAAAAGAACCATTAGGTTTACTTACTGTAATGAGTAAGGCGGGCATATTTCTCCAGACGCCCAAAGATCGGCTTAATTGGACCAGCATGATTTCCCTCATCGTGTTTTTATTCAGTACACTGCCTACTATTACAACTGTTTATTATATCATATATATGTTCTCAATTACACACAATTGTTTGTAGTGAATTAGCGCAATTAACATCCCGCTCTTCCACTTTTTTCATGGTCACAATGTCTCAAATCGTTTTAGGTAGGTTTAGGTCATGGTCATTTATCTAACATGAAACGAATTATTTTGTTGCACATAGCAATTTGTGATAATAATTAGTTGGCATAAAGTTACATGGTACATAAATACATATGCAATTATCTTTTAGCTATACTAATAGCCGGTATTATTTGCAAAGGATTTCACGTACATGTAAAAATGAGCCATAGTCTAAAAGCATTATTTTGAATTTTTTTCACATTTGTTTGTACCAATACAAATTGCAACAAATGGTCCTATAAGATTTGCAAGGAATAATGTTTGCTCATTACTTTTACATGATTACATACCTAATACCTATAGGTAATAATGTTATACAACAGAAGACAGTTGTGTTTGTAAAATAAGTACAGGGAAATAAGCTAAAGCATTTGCCAACGGCCATACCACGTTGAACACACCAGTTCTCGTCCGATCACTGAAGTTAAGCAACGTCGGGCCCGGTTAGTACTTGGATGGGTGACCGCCTGGGAACCCCGGGTGCTGTTGGCGTTCACTTTTTTGCTCATTTTTAATTGTGTAATAATTTTTATGATTATGAACTTCCTTCATTACTTTTTAATACTTTTTAGTTATAAATATTTACAATAAAATGCCAAAGTTTGCTTAAAATGGCTATATTTTACAAATCTCGCCTTTTTAAATGTTATAAAATCACCAAGTAATTATTTTTTTTAGTTTTGAATACATGTAATGCCTGCCTGGTTATAGAATACTTTTTGGGGATTACTTAATACTATTTGAGACAATGACCATTTTTGTGGCATGGAAGTTAATTAAAATTTTTCAGTTTTAAAAATGAACAAGTTATATTTGAGCATGTAGCTAATTAGGAAGTCAGGGATTTTGCTACAAGTAAACATTTCATTTTTATGCAGTATGTGCATATTCTTTGCGTATTGCGTTTACTGCACAAATCATTTATATGAAATTTTATTTTAAAAATTTATTTGTATCAGGAATTGTTATTTGTGTTGAAACTATAACTTTAAATCAATATAAAGCGTTAAGACATATTTAGTCAAATTGTTTTTAAATATAAATGCCTGAAGAACCACCGAGTAGAATGCGAACAATTTATGTTTTTGTAACTGGGACAGAGTATGTGGAACAAATGTGTTTTCAACCGTTAACTTTTACAAACGATCCCTTTGAAACGAAATTTCCAAATTTTTCATGTGATAATGATTTATTCAATCACTCCAAGTATTTCTATTGCAGCCAATAAATTTTGTGATAAAAAACACTTTGCGCTATATTGTTATGCTTTTCTTTTAATGGCAAAAGGATGTTAAAAGATATTCGACTGCCGACACCCACGTGCCCTTCACATTTATTTGGCATTTAAAGTTTTACTTCGTTATATTTATCTAGAAATGCAGATAAACGGAGATATATAACAACTGTTCGATGATTTTTTTAAATTTTATATTTATACTAATGATTGACACAAAATATTTCAAAAGCTAGAAATTATAATACTTAGTGAAATAAACAAAATGTCAAATATTAAATTGGAGAAAATACTCTGGTTTACATGTGATTGGCAAATAACAGTCGAATTTACCCTGGGAGTTGTTCATGAAGTCCGGGTAACTGTAGCATAGATAGCGTAAGGTTGTGTTGTTGCCCAACAAAATTTCCCCGACTATATATCGTATACATCCGTCTATAAACTCTTTTTCGTTCCATCATTTTTCCATTTCGAAAACTATTTTTAAACCTCGACAATGATTTTAATAAAACAAATAATATAGTTATACAAAAACATGAACTTAAAAAGCTACGCTTTGTATTCAAACAAAGAAACCTGCCGCAACATTAGCCAAATATAGGATAAAAGTTTATAACAAAAGTAGTAACTAAATTAAATTGCCATTTCGATGAAATATCGCTGCCAGATTTTGACAATAATTCAGGAAAAAAGAAATATGAACACTATCTAAGGTATAAGCATAAGGAAATAGCATTGCTAAATATATTATTTCACAATAAAATTAGGTTTTTATTTCATTTCCATTATAATTGACCCTGGTTTCTGTAATTTTATTTGTAGAAATTCGACCAATTCAACGTGAGAGGAGACAATGATTTTTGTACAGATTTGAACTACACTACTCTTACTACTACCTACAGTACATTGAGTTATAGAAAACATAATAAAAATTTTTCATAAGTATACGCAGAGAGATTTGGGTCTCAACACTAAACTCATTACTTTTACATGATTTTGATTACATATATACCTATATATTATTATAATGTAATAATGTTATACAACAGAAGACGGTTGTGTTTGTAAAACAAGTACAGGGGAATAAGCTATAACATTTGCCAACGGCCATACCACGTTGAACACACCAGTTCTCGTCCGATCACTGAAGTTAAGCAACGTCGGGCCCGGTTAGTACTTGGATGGGTGACCGCCTGGGAACCCCGGGTGCTGTTGGCGTTCACTTTTTGCTCATTTTTAATTTGTAATTAATTTATGGTTAGGCAATTACATTCATTGTGTTCTATATTATTGTATTTGTTTTGACGATTCAAGTTTTTGGGGAACTGATATCAATTTTCTGTATGGATGAGTTTTTAGTCGATCCTCATTGATGTGTTTGCAAATGTCTCGTTAACATCTTAATAATTTTTCTCATATATTAACAATGTACAGTTTCATGCATTCATCAAAAATTTTCATATTTTTAAGATGATTCACTCTCTCGTTGTTCTCGATTTTTCCATTGAATTTCGTCTTGTATGTACATAATTAAGCAGAATTTTAAAGTGCCCTAACTACAGAAAATGAATTAATTTCATTGGCTATGATAGTGGAAAATGTAGTGACACTACAGATATGTGTCTAAATCGATACATGTCTAAATCAATAAGGGGTTTAAAATAGATCTAAACATTATTGAAACATTAGTTTATAAAATTTACAACATCGGAATAACAGAATGACTTACCTAGATACATCTACACGACATACAGTACAAATTGTTTATCGGCACGAGTACAATCGCTTTTTAAGATATTTTGCTTTTTTGTCAATTTGTATAAAACAGAGGGTACAGCTCTAAGTTCCTCAAAATATATAATGCAGGGTTTGAAATAAAACTGCTTGGAATTACTTATAAAATCGGAATGAATAGGTTGAATCTCAGGGACTACTTAAACGCTCTCCTCCACGAGTTCGCAAACCTGCTGATATAGTCAACAAAATTTATTAGTTGCACTACTGGAGTAGAGTAGAGAATGTTAAATTGTGGAGGTAATAAGTATAGGAGAAGTAATATGTCACATTTGAAACTATTAAATATTTTAAGGGGTAATTATACAGTACTTTATTTATTGCTTTTTTGCTGTAGCAGTAATTAGTAATAATAACATGAATAGCTAGAGTATAAAATACCTGTGTCTCGGGTTGGTTATCGTCATCAAGAGTAAGAAATGATGTAATCACTGACGGGGAATCTGAGAAACCCATAAAGCGAGGATCTACGTTTTTTACATAACGGTCAGTTAAATAAGAGCTTTTTGGAATAATTTTCATTGGGTCAGCCAAAGATCCGTCAGGATTTTGGATCTGGCGGCAGGTGTAGCTATCGTGAGACAGCTCAATTACTTCCGAATATTTCCAATGTAAGACATGTAAGAAAGGATGTCGGAAGACTACGAAAATAAGAAATAGACCAAGTTAAAAATAATACGTCTATTTAGAAAATAATGTTTAATGATTTACTCACCGGCGTGTTTACCAAGTGAATCCCAAACTATATCCTCGGATCGTGTACGTCGACCATTAATGTCAACAAAAACAGCTCTTTGCGGAGAGTAGATCAAATATTCGTCAATGTGGTTTCTTTTATCGGGACTGGTCTTATTTGTCGAACTAACATCCAAAATTGCCTTTACGCTTTTGCCCATATTATCGCTGGAGTCGGGAAAAGCTTTCATGGTTTGATCCGATTCATCGAGGAATCCTGAAATTGCAATTTAGCTTATCAATTAAAGAAGACATTCAAAATTATTAGATGACAACAATTTATTTTTCATTTAGAAACCACAAATCAACAGAATAGGATATCATCTTACCAGTAAGTTTAAAAGTTTTCAAATCCAATTTATAAACTGGCAAATCCTTGATATGGTTAACTCCAATTATTAAAGAATCCTTTGTAGGTAACATACAACCTACAGACCAGGTTGTTACGACACTTTGTCGGTGAACGAAAGTATCATTACTCCAAGATGAGATGTATACAACATAAGGATTTTGAGTAGCTGAAAAAATGTCAATGTCATCCTCTTCAGTGGTTCTGATAGCAAATAAATCGCAATGTTTTATTTCGGAAGCAGACAGGATGCTTAATTTGGGTTTTGAAGAGGCTTCAGCTCGAGAACAAGCTTTCAGTAAGTCAAGTGATGTGGCAATAACTTGCTGATCGGAACCTTAAATGTATTCACAGAGAAATAGATTTTAGATACATTTCTATTAGAAATCTGTCGGTTTCTCTCATCAATCAATTACCTTCAATCATAAACGCCAAGTTCCGATTGGTGACAAATTCCATTTGATAGACTTTTCCGACTCCGTCTATTTTAACCACATAGTCTAATTTTTGTTTAGGGTCATTTCTTCTTGAGAATAATCCTTCCTCACAGCCCAGGAGATAGAGGTTGTCCTCAATGAACCGAACACAATAAATATCAAAGATTTCTGGCTCTTCTGGCTCATCTTTTTTCAATCTCTTGCTCTTGAATAAACTGAATAAAGGTAGAGTGAATTAACGGCGAAGGTTCAGGTAGTAAGCGAAAGGTCCAGGGTAGAGAGACTTCTCCAGTACACCCAAAAATTATAAGCGCATGTAAAGGAATGGGCGTAGTGACTATTGTGAGTTCTTTTAAGTGTTCACGTTTACCTAATGCTACCAGGGTTGAAATATGATGGATAGTTAAAACTGGACAAAATCAATTTCTTCCTGGATGAAATTAATTTCGTCCAGGACAATAGTTGGCAAAATTAATTTCGTCCATAGACAAACCTGGTTTTATCCAGGACAATTTTCATTTCGGCCGGACAATATACAATCCTGAATGGTTATTTTGCTAGCCGATGCTGCATGCTGGCTTGATTCATGGTTCTACTCTACAGTACATTGCTAGCTTTACATTGCCTTTACATTTACACTAGTAACTATTTTTCTACCATTGCCCCTTAATGAATGATATTATGTCGTAGAATCGAAAACTAAACTCGCACAAAACAATACTAATGTTTTATTTTTTAATTATGGCTTATTTTGCATTAATATTGCTTGAATTTGTACTTATTATATTTATCAATGGCAATAATATACTTTAATAATGTTAATGTCATTTATAATTGACTGTACGATATATTATATCATTCATTAAGGGGCCATGGTAGAAAATTATAGTTACTACTACTACTACTAGATAAATGTGAAGACATGTAAAGCTATCAATGCACTGTAGAGTAGAACCACGAATCAAGCCAGCATGCAGCATCGGCTAGCAACAGTAGCATTAGATACACGTGAACACTTAATAATTCAGTATTCACATTCCTACATGTGCTTATAATTTTTGGGTATACTGGAGAAGCCTCTATACCCTGGTTCTTTGGTTCGTTTCGTTTACTACCTGATCGTTTGCGGGATGACTTTTTGCTCAAAAAAGATTCTGCAGGTTAAACCGATATCGGCCTTTACATCTGCACTTTGCCACTTAATGTCGTAAAACAAATTTACAATTACTTCTTTGAAAGGGGGAAAGCATTTAAGCAGTTCTAATTTCTACGCATCAGTATTACGTAAAAGCGAGAAAGTTGAATAAATACTGTACATTTTTTGAGGATGGCTCTGCTTCCTTACTCTGCATTATGGCTATGCTACAAAACCGTTTCTCTCTTGAGTTTTCTGTTATCAAGTAAATAGCCTTTTTGGTCCTTCCAAATTTGGGGCATGAAAGTTAGTAATAAATCATTAAAATAATAAATCGTTAAAGCTTATGTGTAACTCAAAATACAAGGCGGTTCATAGGCATTGGTAGAAAGTTATGTCTCCGTAAAAGAAATTATAATAAAAATTTTCAGTTTTAAAAATGAATGTTATATTGAAGTATGTAGCTAATTAGGAATTTTGCTGTATAAGTATACATTTAATTTTTATGCAGTGTGCATAGTCTTCTGGTCTGCACAGTATTGTGTTGTACAAATCATTTATATTAAATTTTATTTAAAATTTTTTTATACTAGGAATCAAAAAAAAATTATTACGACTATAACTTTAAATCAATTAAAAGCGTTACGGTACATTCAGCAACTATATTTAATAATCAATGAATAAGGCACTACCGCACCGAGTAGAATGCGTACAATTTATATTTTTGTCAATGAAGTATTTACGCAGTTTGTGGAACAAATGTGTTTTCAACTGTTAACATCAACGATTCCTTTGAAACGAATTTCACAAATGTTTTATGTGAAAGGGATTTATTCTATCATTCCAAGTACTTATACTGAAGTCAATAAATTTTACATTAGAAAACACTGCGTTATGATGTTATTTTGTAATTTTAATGGCAAGGGGATTTTAAAAGATATTCGACACACACATGCACATGCCTTTCACATTCGTTTGGAATTTAAGGTTTTGCTTTATTATTTTTGTCCAGAAATATTGATAAACGAAGATATAAAGACAGTTCAAGGATTTAAAAAAAATATTTTTATTCCAGTGATTGACAAAAGATTTTAAAAGCTAGAACTTCTCTATAGTGAAATATAATTCCTTTAAATGTCAAGCTGAAAGGCACTTTTTTAATGGCCTGCAAGTGCAAGTCAAAATGTAGCCGACGGTTGAGGGAAATAACATACAATTTTTAGGCTTCCAGAAATAGAACTTCGTTAACATACGGGTAATCATATAGGTCATTTGTTTTATATATAGTAGGTAACAGACAGAATTTTCAAATCCTTAAAAAATGATAGTTTGTTTTTTTAGATTCATCATTTTTTGGCATAAAACAACCGAAAATTCGGTTATTTTCAGGTTTTACCATATTTTGCGATAAAACAACCGAAAATTCGGTTATTTTCAGGTTTTACCATATTTTGTGATAAAACAACCGAAAATTCGGTTATTTTCAGGTTTTACCATATTTTGTGATAAAACAACCGAAAATTTGGTTATTTTCAGGTTTTACCATATTTTGTGATAAAACAACCGAAAATTTGGTTTTTTGGGATTTACCATATTTTGTGATAAAACAACCGAAAATTCGGTTATTTTCAGATTTTACCATATTTTGTGATAAAACAACCGAAAATTTGGTTATTTTCAGGTTTTACCATATTTTGTGATAAAACAACCGAAAATTTGGTTATTTTCAGGTTTTACCATATTTTGTGATAAAACTACCGAAAATTCGGTTATTTTCAGGTTTTACCATATTTTGTGATAAAACAACCGAATTTTCAAATTTTATCAATTGAATGATGTCCCTCAACCGTCGGCTACATATTATTTGTACTTGCGGGCCATTAAATAAAGTATTGGCTCTCTGTTTTACTGTTTTACCATGATCTGTTTTACCATGATCTTAAACCGTTTTGGGGAAATGGTGACTAGGTATAGGGAGAATACAGTACATTTGCTCCGGCATGACACTTGCTCTTAGTTACACCTGCTCCCGGCGCACAAAATAGGGAGAAACGGCAGAATAATCGAAACTATTAATATATTTTTTCATTTAAATTTATAATGTTTTTTGATGTCTCAGCTGGCGTCTTTATATAGAAAACTTTTGTTAACGAAGCCTGCCCGCTAGGCTACTTAGCACCTTATTAATAATTACAAATTCATATAATATTATTATTATCAGAAAGTAATTAATAGGATTGGCCAATCTCGTTAATACCATTTCTCCTTTTCCTTGTTCTTTCTTTCTTCACTAACATTTTGGGCAATAACAACAATTACTGGTTTTCTGTAGCACTGTTTGCATTTATTAATTTTTTTATCGAAATCAGCTTAAGAATACAAGATTTGCACAAGAAGTATTATAGTATTCATACAAGTTTGGACAATAAGATTGGAGAACAATAAAACCGATAAGAAAATATAATAGACGGGTTCGGGCTTCACTGAGCACGAACAATAGACGAGTTCGCGCATCAGTGAGTCGCTTTGTTCGTGCTCACTGAAGCACGAACTCGTGCATTATATTTTCTTATCGGTTTTATTGTTCTTCAATCTTATTGTCCAAATTTATATTAATACTCTTATACAATATTGGAATCCCATGTCCCATAATTCCTATGTCCAATGCACCCCATGTCTCCAGTTTATCCCTATTTTTCGTAGTGCTAGTGCAAATGTAATACGGGAGTAAGTGTATTACGAAAGCAAATGAATAGATACCCATATGGTTATCCAGAGACAATTCGACATTGAGAGAAAATTTAAGTGAACATGACTTTTAATAGTAATCTATAAAAACTTAGATGTCAATGAAATACCTTTTTCAGGCTTGTCAGTGTAAAATATATAAGCCAATTAGAGTCAATTAGAGATAGTACTTTACACGTTACACTTTTTTGAGCTTAAATGACTGTCATACTCTTTAGGAGGCGGAAGACACAAAAAGTCTTGCTAATATTTATTACAATTTGCAGGAATTCTGAAACTATGTGCATGTGATGCAATAATCAGGAAATTGAAACGTAATTCAACTTTGAAAATGTTTTTGTGTAAAATGAGTATAATATTTTAAGAGCCACAATAATATGGCTACCTGTTTTTATAATATATCAAATAGGAGAAATACTCTACCTTTACAGAGATCGGCATCGATCTTACCGGCCCTGCCTTTTGAAGGAATTATTTTGGTAAAATTTTATATCGGCAGGCCTGCGGCCGGCCAGTAGCTACAATTACAGATATGTCGGCCTGCCAGTGGTTATATGACATCTATGTCGGCCGACTTGCGGCCAGCCAGTAACTACTTGGCAGTTACTTCGGCCGGCCGACAGATTTGACTTACCTGACTAATCAATACATTAACCTTTTGTTGAGTAATTTTAAATAGCTTTAATTCGGTAAGAAATAAAAATAACTCAATGATAGTCAGTGATGGCGACCTATGACCTTGACCTAGTACTTCAAATAAATCAAAAAAATTATAATGTAATAAGTACAACTTCTACTACCAAGTGTAAGTTGCTATAATCTACTTATTGAAATTATGTTTTAGCTGGAGTTATTCCATCCATGAACAATTCCTGAAATTGATAATATATATCACGAAATGCAATAGGCCAGCTGAATTTTATTAAATTAAAATATATTTTATAAATTGTGGCTTATTTTTTAAATTAATTTTTTTACATTTAATTTTCCCTGTAGGCCTGCGGCCGACCAGGAATTAAATCATAGCTTTCTCCGCCGGCCTGCAGCAGGCCAGTAATTACATCATAGCTCTCTCGGCCGGCCAGTAATTACATTATAGCTTCGTCGAAAACGTCAATGAAAATGCTTAAAACTTGGTAATATGAAAATGTACAAATAGTAGTCTTCGTCAGTTGGTGGGAAGGCGTCCGGCCACTAACCAAAACTAACAGTGGCCGACCCGGCCCGGCCACAATTATTGCCATTTACTGGCCGGCCGGTGCCGATCTCTGCTACATTACATATGGTTGGAAATGGAATACAACAGCCGAGTTTACCCTGGAAGCTGTTCATAAAGTCCGGGTAACTGTAGCTACTGCAGCATAGATAGCGTAAGGTTGTGTTGTTCGCAAAAAAGTTCTTCGTCTATAATATACATGCACTCTTTTGTATTCCATTATATTTCCATTCCGAAAATTATTTAAGCCTCTTCTACAATGCTTTTAATAAAACAAAAATATAGCTACTCAAAAGCATGCACAAAGCCATTTTAGAATTAACAGTAAATATAATACGCGAATTCATTTCGCTGTAAAATATCGCTGCCAGATTTTGATAATAATTCAGGAAAAAAGAAAAATGAACACTACTCATGTCATAAGATAAGCAATAAGCATAAGTAAATAGTATTGTTAAATATACTTTATAATTAAAGCGAAACTAAAAGCAAATAACTTTTTATTTCATTTTAATTCTTATTGTGTAAGTTTTTTGTTTAATTGTAGAAATTCAACGTGAGACGAGACAATGATTTTTGTACTCGACTTGAACTAGTTGAACTACACCATACATGCACTACTCTGACTCTGACTACTGCAATTACAGTAAAGTATACAGGTAATACAGAACACGTTTTATTAACAAAGCAGTGAGGGAGTGAGGTGAGACTCCTAGGCTGAGATTTGAGACTCAGTCAGAGTCAGAAGTCAGAATAGAACCATGAAACAATTTATTTAAAAGTTATAGTGCACCTGCCTATTCATTCAGCATCTACTATATTATCATTTGCTAACAAAGTAGTGAATGAGACTTTGAGGTTGCGGCGAATTTTAGACTCAGAAACAGAACAATGTATAATATTAAATAAAATATCACTACCTTATAATACAGAACAGAGTAGAGCTGAAGTAAAAGTACAAGATCATACTCTTTAACACTTGCCAACGGCCATACCACGTTGAACACACCAGTTCTCGTCCGATCACTGAAGTTAAGCAACGTCGGGCCCGGTTAGTACTTGGATGGGTGACCGCCTGGGAACCCCGGGTGCTGTTGGCGTTTACTTTTTGCTCATTTTTGATTTGTAATTAATTTATGGTTAGAGGCATAGGCAATTACATATTCATTATGTTCTACAATATTGTAATTATTTTGAGGATTCAAGTTTTGGGGAAACTGATATCAATTTTATTTGGCATTGCGTCATTAATTTCATGAATAGTCGTGATAGTGATAATGGTGGGAAACGAATTGTGGCATTGAAGATATGCTGTTTAAATAGATACCTGTCTAAATCAATAAGGATTTTAAAATGTATATAAACATTATTGAAACATTAGTTCATTAATTTATTTACAACATCGGAATAACAAAATGACTTACCTACATACAGTACAAATAATTTATCGGCACGAGTACAATCGCTTAAGTTATTTGCTTTTTTTGTCAAGTTATATAAAACAGAAGGTACAACTATAAGTTCCTAAAAATACATAATGCGCGGTTTAAAATAAAACTGCTTGGTAATACTTATAAAATCGGAGTGAACAGGTTGGTTTATCTGAGCGACTACTTAAACGAACTCCTCCATGTGGATTTCGAAAACCTGTTGATAGCAAACAAAAATATTAATTTGATAGAGAATATCGAATTGCGGAGGTGATAAGCATAGAAGTAATACGTCAACCTTATAGTAAATTGTCTCAAATACGCTATTAAATATTTTAAGCGCTAATTATACAGACTTATAGCTTGTTGCTGTAGCTGTAATAATAACATGAATAGTTACTAGAATCTGTTACCTCAGTTTTGGATTTCTCAATACATGCTACAAGCAATGACGGGCAATATGAATTTCCCAGAAGACGAGGACTTGCAAGAGCTAATGATTTGGATTCTGGAATAATGCTCATTTGGTCAGCCAAAGATTCTTTAGGATTTTGGATCTGACGGCGGGTGTAGCTGTCGTGAGACAGCGGAATTATTTCCATTGAAGTGAAATGTAGGACATATAAGTTAGGATGTCGGAAAACTACAAATATAAGAAATGGACCAATTTTAAAATAATATGTCCATTTAGAAAATGCAACAATTTTTAAAGATTTACTTACCGACGGCTAAGGGTAATTTGGTCCAAACTATATCTTCGCATCGTGTACGTCGACCATAACTGTCAACAAATGTAGCCATATCAGGAAAGCAGAGCAAGTATTCGTCACTGTGGTTTCTTTTATCGGTACTGGTCTTATTTGTCGAACTAACATCCAAAATTGCCATTGGGAAGCTGGCAAACTCTCTGCAGGAGAAGAGAAGATAAAACATGGAACTATCCGATTCATCGATGAATTCTGAAATTACAATTTTAGATTATCAATTAGGCATTTTAGATAATTAGAAGGCAACAATTCCATTTAAATGCGACATAACAACAGAATAGGATATCTTACCATCAAGTTCAAAATTTTTCAAATCTAATTCATAAAGCTTGTCACATCCGAATATTAAAGAATCTTTTGTAGGTAGCATACAAGTAACTGTCTCGCGTGTAGGGATACTTTGACGGATAACGAAATTGTCATTACTCCAAGATATGATGTTTATATGCTTTTGAGTAGCAATAACAATATCAATATCATCCGCTCCAGTGGTTCTGATAGCAAATAAATGGCAATATTTTATTCCGGAAACACACTGAGTACTTAGTTTGGGTTTTGAACAGGCTGCAGCTTGAGAACAAGCTTTTAGCAATCCAAGTGATGTTGAAACAAATCGTCGTTCGGAACCTAAAAGGTTTTCACAATGAAATAGATTTTAGATAAATTTCTATCAGAAATCCATCGGTTTCCCTTAACAATTAGTTTACCTTCAATCATAAATGCCAAGTTCCGATTGGTGACAAATTCCATTTGATAGACTGCTCCGACTCCGTCTATTTTAACTGCATAGTCTAATTTTCGTTTAGGGTCGTTTCTTCTTGAGAATAATCCTTCCTCACAGCCCAAGAGATAGAGGTTGTCCTCAATGTACAAGGCGCAATTAATATCAAGCCTGTCTTGTCCGTCTTGCTTTAAAATTCTTTTTTTGGTAATGCTAATATCGAGGTTTTCATCTTCGTTTTGCAACTTAATGTCGTCAAAATATTCTAAGCTCTACACGGAGATTGAGTACATTTAAATAAAAAACAAATTAGTTCTTTGAAAGGGGGAAAGCATTTAAGCAGTTCTAATTTCTACGCAGTATTACGTAAGCGCGAGGGACTTGAATAAATACTGTACATTATTTGGTGAAAAATTCATTATGGCTCTGCTCCAAAACCGTTTTTCTCTTGAGTTTTCGGTTAGCATGTAAATAGCGTTTTCGTCCTTCCAAATTCTGTTTTTAGAGTCTTTTGGGGTTGCTATCTTAATTAAAAATGGTATTCTGCTTTCTTCCAAGTTTTTGATTAATGAGCAATTGGAATATTTCACATCTACTCGTAGCTCCACCTAAAAACAAAAATTTTTCTACTTTATTAATTTATTAACAAAATATTCATTATTCAGACTGTCCATACATAGTGATAAGTGTAACATATTGCACAATTTATTTTTTATTAAATCGAATATTATAAAAATGATTACTCTTGTTTTGCTGCATAAAGGAAAGCTTTCTCGGGTAGTGTCTTTGCAACCTTGGTCGGAATAGAAACACATTTTATGTTTCTCCAGTCGTACATAATGTTGCTCCCAGCTCTCATTGCTATTTGTCAAAACATTATGACACATAAAAACTTTATTCCTATTTCAATATTACAGTTGATGGTAAAAATTTTATTTACTTTGCTAACTGAATCCATCCTTCCGGATTGTTGTCGTCAAAAGTGTCCTCTAATGTAAAATTACTTTCTGAATTGATGCTACGCTTTTCGATTTCCATTACAACGTCTTTCGGAAGGCCACAAGTATTTTGAGCAGTTACAGCACACGGGATATGGAAAATCGCTGGACAAGCATTGCACATTGAATAATATCGCCCAAAATATAAAGGGTCTTGACATTTCCAGCATTTGGACGAAGTTTTCATAGCCAATTTGTCAGTTAACCTATTGATATTCAAGTTACACTTCAGATTTTAGATGGGAAAATCTATATTATAAAGGCTTGGAAAAGGAAAAATGGCATTTTAATAGGTCGGAAAATGAAAAATGACAATTTAATAGGTCGGAAAATGAAAAATGGGATTTAATTCGGACGGAAAATTGGTATTTAATTCATTCCTGATGTTTCAGGACCTCTAAGATGGTAAAAAGCTTTGGGAATTTGTGGGGAATAAATCACCTGTGAGGAATATCGTGAGACATTCTTGGTGCTTCTAAAGTAGCGGCTTTCTGTTTCAATAAGATGCATTCTTCCCTTTTGTAATTGTTAGGTAAAGTAGGATTTTTGTGGGTGATGATTTCTTGTCTCGTTTTAAGAATTGCCAGCTCATTTTTTAAGTTAGTAGACATTTCCTCCAAATTTTTTACAGCTTTATGCTCGATTATTAGACGCCTAGGTGTAGCTACGATGTTTGGTGTCTAAATTCATAATCGTTTAGTTAGTTGCCTTTATATATTTACAGATCCATGCATTTAGGAAGCAAAGTTAAAAGAAAAATCATGCGTAAGTCAGAAAAGTGAAATTTTAAAGAACTTTCTAATAAGTTTAAGAGCTTTTGGAATATTGCACTTGGTTTTTATTTAGAGAAATGTTTACAGCGATTGCAGTTATTTAAACAAACTTACATTTGACTCTCTCAACGGAGTTGTTATCATACCGCTCTCCTTTTCACCACCAAACAATCGAAACTTTTTCTTCTTAGTTGAAAGAAGTTCGTTCTGGGATTTTAAATGCTCTATCAATTTCATTTGCTGATTTACTGTTGCTTCATGTTTTAAGTTGTTTTCAGCAGACACAGCTATTAGCGCATTCTTTTCTTTGGAAACATTTTCATAGCTGAAAAAATTTTTAAAGTTATGAAATGATGAATAAAAATGTAATTTGATATTGATGAGATTAGGTTCCAAAATACCGAGTTTTGTGTTGTTCTGCTTTTCTAATAGCTTCCTCCAGCGCTGATTTTAGTTGAATATTCGAATCTTTAAGTTGCACCAACTAAATAAATTTATTAACAAACATTACGAGTCAACCAATCATAAATTAGAAATTAAATACTGAATAAAAGATAATAACTCTTTTGGGAAGTAGTAAACGTGGAGTATATTCATGACATTATTATCATTCCGAGTACGATATGAAATATTTTACCTCAGTTATTGTTTTTGACACTTCAATCTTTAAAGAAGCATTTTCGGCTTTTATATTTTCGACGATTTTAGTCAAGTGGTCTATGGTTGCTTCATTTTGTTGAAAATCAGCAGTTACTTTTCTTAACTTATGAGTTAGGTCTTCATTTCTGCCTTGTAATTCACTCAAATTATCAAGAAGACTCTTCATTTCTCTAGATTTCTCTTTTTCTTCAGACTGCAAGCATAATTCAACATCCATCAATTTCTTGTCGGAATAAATTTTCAAGCTTTTTGCTTCATTGAGGTCTGCACGGGCCTTCTTGATATCATCCCTCAGAGTTTTATTTTCGCTTTCAAGAGTGGAACTGTAAAAAGCAATATGAGTTAAGTCTTTGAACATTTAAAACATTTATTTTTTGCAATAAAATAAAAAATCACTTTGCTCGTAGAGCCTTTTCAAGATCATGACCCTTCTGTGTTAAAACAGTTTCAAATTTCTCCAATTGGTTTTCAAGAACGACGCAAGCCTCTCGTAACATTCCGATGCTCTACGAAATGAAAGTACAAATTAGTTTGAATTTAATGCATAGTGTATATAAGATCATACACTTATTATTCATACTTAAAACTAACTTTATTAAGTGTGTCTATTTTTCTATCTTTGTCTTCCAGTAAGGATTTTTTCTCTGATTCGTTTGATTTCATCTCTTCAATTTGTAATTGGAGTTGTTTCATTTCCGAAAGTTGTCCTTCTTTGCTTTTTACATCTGCAAAAACATTAAATAGGAATTCAGTAAAATTAACTGTATAATTTAATATTTAAATTTAAATTCATTTAAATTTTTATTTTATTTAAACCAATTTTAGCTGTGGCTATTTCATTTTTTAAGCGCTGAGCCTCCAAATTATTTTCTTCCAGCATTTTTTGTGACAAATCACGGTCCAGAATAGCAGATTTTTCAGATTCCTGAAGAGATATGACTTGGTTTTTTAAAGTGCTCATTTGACTTTCATTTTCTGCTTTTAAAGTTTCCAATTCTTCAATTTTCTTTTTGGATTCTGTCACTGCTGTAGTTAATTCTTTGACTTTTTCTTCCATTTTTTTATTTTCTCTGGTGAGAAATCGAACATCTACTTTTGCATTTCCGAAATCTTTATTCAAAGTCCAAATTTCACTTTCCAGTTTTTCAACTTTGTGTCGCTCATCGCTAAGATCACTTCTGCAGGTTTCCAGTGACGATTGGCAAATCTCAAGCTGATATTCAAGGACCTCGATTGCTCCTTTTTCTGCTCCTTGTATTTTCGCATTTTGAAAAGCTTTTTGTGAATTCGTAAACAGCTCTTCATTCTAAAATTAAATTAACAAATGTTAAACCATGTAAATACATTGATTGAAATAAGTCATACAGACCAAATGGTCTAAAAATCTTTACATCAACCGACCTTTTTCTCCATTTCTTGTAAATATTTGTCCATTCTTTCAATCATGTTCCCCAATTCTGTGATTTTTTCTTCCTTCTTGCTGCTTTCATTTCTTTCTGTTTCCAATAATCCATTAACTTCATGATTTTTATTGCGAGCAATTTCCAGTTCTTCCTTCAGTTCCCCAATCTGTTCATTAGTTGTATCATCTCGTTTTTCTGAGCATCCTTTGCACTTCTGATTAGCTTCCTCCAGACATTTTTCCAAATCCGCTATTCTCCTTTCATATATTCGTCTAGCCTTTTTAATATTAGTCAGCATGTCCTCCCTGGAATTTCTAGATTCTTCCAAGCGGCCACTAAGTTCATTAATTTTCAGTTTACTACTGTGAAGTTCATCATTCAATTCTTCCAGTTCTGCTGCAAATTGGGCGTCTTTCTCTTTCAATTCTTCTCTATGCTTGGATTTTATTTCTCTGATAAGGACTTCATAATCTAGGGATGTTCTCGTGTGTCTTGTTTCAATGGCACTCATACTTTCGGCCAGGGACTACAAATGAAAAAATCAAATATTATTACATACATCTTTTTTCAGTACAGCATGAACAAATATTTTAGAAATCGTGAAATTTAACAAATAAGAGATACTACTCACAAAAATATGTTAGCCATGTAAACAATGTAATAATAATGTAAAAATGTCAATCGTAAAGAAATCCTGACCTGGTGATGGGGTTTTGACATGTCCATTTCTTCCAAACTAAACGTGACAATTTTTTTCAAGCTTGCCATATCTTATATCAATATTAATGTTTTAAAGTGCTTCGCACTCGCACTTAGTACTGTAAAATGGATAATCTCTCTGGAATAATGTCTGTCTCAACACAAAACTTTGCATGCCATTTGCATAAACTGGATTGACAGTTTGGATTTAATCGCAGGAGTCTCTAAAATTAATTGATTAGCATTTCCATGATTACTGCTGCATGCCCTACCACCTAAATATGAAATTTTTCCCTAAACTGAATCAAAGTTGTATTAAAACGCCTGTTAGCACTTAATTATCTAATAAAACATTTTATAAAGGTAACTGATTGTGCTGGTGTACTGCCCTTCCTGTCTGTTGAAATAAACTAACGACGAAAATAGCACAAGTTCCTATTCCTAACCGCCAACGACTTCGAACAGATTGTAAGAGGAGGTATCTAGCCTTACGCGCTTATCGACCACTTGTTCGTTTGAAATGCATTCAACGGATAGAAATGTTGCTCGGAAAAGGGATGAAAGGTTACTTTGCTTATCACTATTTACATTTATAAGACCTCCCTTTCTCATTCCATATTGCATGTAAGCTATACACTACCAACTGCCAATAACAACATGCATCGTTGAAACTTTTAGGAAATAAGGACTGAAATTTGGGAGGGCATAATATTATTAGTGTCTCTCGCATTTTCTGTTGGTATTAAATTGACCACAGCAGGCGAAAATAAGATGTCCAAACTCCAAACATTTTAAGCCTTGAGGTTTTGTGATGTGACTTAAAACTATTCATTGGTAAGTATTTGTTTTAAGTATGAAGTGCCACTAAATTTTTGTTTCCATGACTAGGCTCCCGTACTTTGCGAGTCTTTGTAAGCAAATGACAAATAAACAAAGTCAGGTCAGTCAGCCTCAACGGGCTCACAGGGCCAATAGGGTACCGTGATTACCTGGATATCTCATTTAGCGTTATAAAAACAAAGCCATGGTATTACATAAACACCCGACCCATACAAACATGCAATCTCTTCCTACCCTACCGATTCATCATAGTCTATGAATTGGGGCACTTTGCGAAATCAATAACTTTGTTGTAATTTTCGTAGTCACTTAAATCACTTGACTCATTTTTGTCTGTCAAAAAGTCTTCTTTTGGGTTATAGTATTTAAAGTTTAATAAATTAAATTTCTAATCGATATATAGCGTTAACCTATAAAATCGCTACTCCTAAGAACTCTTAGGATGATCTGCTGAAACTCCCTTAAATGCAATGGAGAATGTTATAGCTCAATCAAATGTGTATATAAACCAACTTCATGGCCCCTGGTTCATCTTAAACTCTTTTATTGTAATTGTAGGTAATCCCGAAAGTGCTTTTCTACTCTACTCGCTGCTCTACCAGATTTGCAAGGGTGAGTAAGGACTCTGACTCATGACTCTAGATGCGAATTTGGGGCCTTTTCCTGTTTTCTCGAATAAGAACCCCCAAAGCATTAATGATCAACGATTCTAGTAAGGTTGTATTTTTTAATGTTTACAATAAAAGAGTATCAAAGGGCCATAAAGGTGGTTGCGCTAAGTGGTATTATTTGCTCTCTAATAGGTCGCCTAATAGGTATACAATAGACAAGGTATATTATTTAAATCAATAATACGCAATCTACATTTTTAATTCTCAATATCTCAATTGTAAATAAATAAACATCTATAAAAATTCACGACGCGTTTAATGATTAAATTGACCTTATTACTACTACAGACTACAGGTAATCATTAAATTGAAGTAGCACTTTGCCGGATTAGAATTTTGTTTTGGAATGTCTCGGTTTAATTAAATAATGACCCATTTGCAGCAATCCAACCCAATAGGAGTAGTATACACAATGCATTTATTTAGAATCAATCGTCAAGTCTAGATTACATTCAATGCAGGTAATATAATTAACAAAAATTTTAATGGAAAACACAATAGAACTCAAAAGCTGGGAATGTTTAATATATATACCTACTCGGGTTTAAAAGTTCTATTTTGATGTGCATGTCAATACAAAAATCAATGGCACAATTAAATTAAATGTTTAAGTGCACTCTGTGATAGTTTACACTAAATTGATAAGACTCAGATGTTACTCATGAGCGACCATAATCACTATATTGCGAGATATGATGACTGTTATGATTGGACCCTTCGGTTGAGCTTTTGACAGACGTGAAATAAGCCTAAATAGAGTATCTTCCTAATGCCATAGGGTTCTAGTGTCAATTAGAGATAGGGAGCATTGTTTGCCGGCTTCGTTGTTGGAAAATGTTCTTAAGAATTAATATTTATCAGTCCTACGGTTAAGGATGTAATTATAATCATGATTGGAAAGCTTTTAATCCTAAACCATATTCAGGGCATGTCGACATAATTATAGGCATTTCTGAAAACATAATAATACTTATCTGAATTTCATTGATTTAGTTACACTTAAATGTTTTTTAACAAGTTTTCTATGCGCTGTCAATTGTGTCAAACACATTTTCACTTTTGGGATAATTAAATTTTTATTTACTAAATAACATAAGGTGAAATATAGATTCAAGTCGCATTTTGTTGACTAGAAATCGATGCCATTACCAGTGACTTATATATCGTTACATCTCTCCTAATAAACATAATGCACCATTAACTTGTTAACATAATGCATCCTAATTAACAATGTCACTATAATAATTAATGTTTAATTCTACTTAAGACATTTGTTGGCATCAGGCACACATACACTGTGAATCACTTTTTTTGTTACGACCTTTCAATTACGACATTTTATTTGTGCGTATTATAGCAAATTGGTGGTTTTTTTCTTCATGGTGGTTAAGGAGGAAAAGGTTATTTTCCTAAATAGATCTTCCTCCATTAGTTATGTGCGTGTGGCCTGAATAATATACTTACCAAATTTCTAGGTATAGAGTACACCAATATAACTGTTTCGCTCTCACATTAATCTCTTTGTATTCGAAGGACAATGGATCATATTTTCCATTATAATGGACCTCCCACGTTGATTTGCTCGACTCGAAGTTTGCGCTGAAGTTAAGCCTTTGAATTGCAACATATGATCTATTGTCTTTCGAATACCAAGAGATTAATGTGAGAGCGAAACAGTTATACACACTATAATACCATTGTCAACCATATAATATTATTAATTTAGTTACTTAGTACTCATAATATTTCTAGCTAATCAGAATACTAAAATTTGTACAGGAATTCTTTAAATCCTGGTTCAATAGACGTAATGCGCAGTATAATATCAAAACGATGTGTTTATGTGCATATGTGAAACCTTATTACGTATATGCTTAGACGGAATTCTAGTAATATGTAATTAAAACAACCAGGAAATAATAATGAGCAATGTCAACAAATAAGTAGGAATCCGTTGGTCATTTGGCGTAATAATTGGCGTCAGTTATATAATATATGCAAATAGCACCTAATAAAGTGAATGCATATTATGCGTAATTGAAACAACAGAAATGGTAGAGGTAGCTGCTCATTGTTAGTGTCATAATCTAAAAATAGACGAGTGGTCGACTAGACTTGGCTGGCGAGACACTATTATCTATTGTAAGTATAAATCAGGCAAAAATCTTAGAATCAGTTTTGAGATAAGTTCATTCCTTTTGTAAATCCAGAAACACAAACCAAACATGGCTATAACCCAACTCAATGCGAAGAGAAGTCAGAAGAGATAGTGATGATGTTTATCAAAGTTTTCCTCAAGATATCAGTACTACTACAACAACGTGTAGGAATTATTGTAATAATATTGTGCTGGATAGGTAATACTAGGAGTTAGTTTTACAACAGTGATTATGTTAAGGGTGCATGTTAGTACCTTTCCATGTAAATGCATGAATGGTGTACTAATATCTAGAGTTTCCAGTTTCTTGCATGCATTATATTAGAGTAGTTGATCCAGCCAGTTCTGCCTCGAGCAATTTTGTGGAGAAACTACCTAACAACACTATTTATTTTTGAATGGGTTTAAGACACAACATAGTGAAGAGATTGACTCCGGTGCATGGCACAACGAAACGGAATAATTAATGGAAATATTTTGAGTTACTTCGTAAATATTTTGCTACGTGTTCTGTAATTAAATTGAAATTGGAGCTAATTACGCAATTTCCTAATTGTAACGATTCATATACAAGTACAAAACTTTATGGGTGATAATACTAAAAAGATTAACGTTGTTAGGTATCAGCAGTAAGTCAACAACAACATTAGCTGTGACAATCATCACTTTTCTACGTAGCCAATCATAAAAAATTATCATTCATTATCTTACGCTAACTATTTTTGGCTCATTTTCTTTCAGATCCAGATTCCATTGGATGATAACTAGCTTTACGAAACGCAAGGTAAAAATCTGTTATATATAAAGTGAGTGTTGTTAAATTTACTTTCCACTCTGTAAAAAAACTCGGTAGCAAATAAAAATTTTGCTGACTGAGTACATTTGAAAGCTAGTAATTGTCAAAAAATAAAAGTTATAGACTTGCAAAAAGCTTTCGATTGTGTTGAACATAATAGTTAACAGCGCTGAACGCCATTAAGCGGTACCAGTTATTTTACCAGTATATACGTGCATTTACTAGTATTATAGGTAACTTGGAAAAGACTAATAAATAATTAATGAGGTGCAGAATGATAAAGAATGGCAATGTGTAAATATTATTGCAGAGACTGCAAGGAGCAAGAACGACAACAAAGACAAGGAAAGGAATATTAATTTGATCTCACTACCTATTACTATAGTTCTGTGTGCGTATGCATAAAAGTTCTTGCTAATGGGAAATCAACATTCGTCAGGGCAAGGGAAATATGTACTGCCTCGTGCTGGATGTGTCATCAGTCAGCAAGATGTCTCAACAGCTGTAGGTGAGGGAAATCAGTATGAGACTGGTCAGTCTGCACGCAAAAAAAACTCCAGCAGTGATAAATCATCTAACGGTAGTGCCAAATCCAAGAGCAAACTCCGTCAGACCTTTTCACTCAGCTTGACTGGGAAGTCTGGAAAACAGAATCGGAAAGCGGGACTGGATTGTTTCGACAGCCCCACAAAAAACAGTCGTGGCCCGGTCTTGCGCCAGAACAGTGCTCCGCTAAGTGGTCCGAGTCCCAAAAAGACTATCAAGTCTGCAATTAATTCCGGAAATCAAGTCTTACTTGCTAGTCAGAGAATGAATTGCAGTTTGGAAAAATTCGCTCAGGTGAGTACATTTATTTTCAAAATTTCACCAATTTTTATTATAATTTTATTATCTCGGAGTTCTCGTTTTAATTTCTATCCTATACTTGCAATAAAAGCAAAACAAGTTCCATCGATATTTCTGCTGCTGCGTGATAAGTTACAAACACTAATATAATACACTATGATTATTTAATGCACATGTTAAATATTGACGTCCAATATAGTATAGTATGAGAGCACTTCACCCAGTTTTTCACTACTGTATAATTTATCGCAATCAATTATTATCTAGCAATTGTATGATAGCATGCTCTATTTATTTTGACAATCAAGGCCATGTTCAATGTAAATTTTCATGGAGGGTTAAATTCAGTGCTAATTAATACTTTAGTGGAAAATGTTATATTCATATTATATCTACTCTTATATTGTATATGCTACCCTTGTTTTATTTATTTATGATTCTCAGTATTGCTAATGCTAAAATATCAATATTTTTAGATCCTGGCCAAGTTGTCGGCTGAAGGTGAACTGCCGAGTTCGAATATTAGACGGGATGTGTTTATCGTAAGCCAACCGCGCTATTAACATGATAATTAATGAATATTTATCTACTGTTATTATCTATTAAGTATTTGTGTAATTATGACAATTCTGGTAATTTATCTGTCAATACATAGGTCATTTTTCATTCCAAGTTTTATAAAGGGTAACATACAAATATTAAAATTGTTCAGACACAAGATGAATGACCTGGCGTAAACATGATAATTTGCCATTGGACTTATAAAATCTTAACATCGCACAGTTGTTACACCTTTTATTTAATACTTTTATGACGTGTTAGTGAATTCCTTTTTTATTAACTATCAACTATATATTAGTAGATTTAAGTTCTAAAATGAACACTGTCGGTTTGGCAGAAATAGATGATTTGGTATGTGTTACGCTTTAAAAGTTATCGCATTAGAACAGAGACCTCCTAATAATGTAGTATTAAATGAAGATTGTTTATATTTTGTAAATGTTATTTCACCAACCAGTATAAATTAATTTCCTTTCTGTACATTTTAAAGTAGTATGAACGGTCTAATCTTTGGCCTTAACACGTTTAGTAATGTTGCAAGTGTAACCACTTTGTTATGGCAGAGATTAAGTAGTAGTCAGTAGTATTATCAGTAGATAAATGAATAAGTCAAACTAATTAAAAATAATATGTTTCAGAAACATCTGATTCCTCAGAGCCCTATTGCTGCTAAATACATGTGGCTCCTTTTCAACAATTATGAAGATGCTGATGCTATTAATGAGACTAAATTCATTCGTTCCGCTGAGCAATTCTACACGCCAATTACAGATAAAGCACAAGTCGATTTCTACGTCAAGGTCAATATGTTCTTCTTGTTTAACTATTGTGTTTAAAAATAATATATCACCAAATGTAAAGTAAATACAACACACTCGTTTGTAGAGTGAACACCGGGTGTGAGTCTGCATTACATAATATATATGTGATGGGCCACGACCATAATTGGTCTGTATGGCTTGTCCATAGCCTGTGGCACCAATAATATTGAACCAGTGGAGACTAATGTCTTACTAAATTAAATTACGGATGCTCTAATAATACTATTTTAAAATTCCTTTTTTCTGTGAAGAAAATCTTAAACTGGATTTTAAAATTCATTTTAAGACTCTTATTAACATAATTCAGTGGAAATAATGGAAAACAACACAATTAAAAACCACTGCCTTAAACTTTACTCTTAACGTCTTAACATTAATTATAATTGAAAAGGGTTAAAGAACAAATCCATAACGTGGGCTACAGGCAACTTAACCAATTGGGTCGGGGCTTATTACATATAGAAATGTGTAACTAACTCTCAGTCTCTTTTTGCAATGGTTAATTATTTTTGTTATACTATTATTGTAGCTTTGATCTGAGGTTACTATAATATTACAATTTTTAATTCATTTTGTTTCATAAAAAGGGGCTACAAAAACTCTGATTATGATTTAGTAGCTCTAACCCCTAGATATATTTATATAGTCGTCTACTAAGCATGACATGGAGACATGGAGAGTGATGTTCAGAGTATATGCAATGAGACATATAATTTTAACCTTCTTGTTAGTAGCAGTCACGTAATAAGATAATAACAGAAGTCAGCCTCGGAATACATTACATTTTACAATGAAATATTCATTAAGTAACTATAGATATGGCTCTGTTCTGTCAATAAGCATTTGTATGTTAGTTAGTACAGCTTACACATATTGTGTATGCATTGTAATGTTTGTAAAACAGTCCCACTAAAGTATAGAGGTAGTATTGTATCCTCATAGACAAACTTTATTTACTCAAGCTTTGTTGAGGTCATAGTCGAAATACCTATTTTAGCGAAAGTAATAATTTGTGAATATGGGTTGAAATTCTCAGAAATTGTTTTTTAGCTGCAAAATATGAAAATATCGATTGTAAATCTAGTCTAATGGGATGTTGTTTCATTCAATTTGTAAAAATAGATGTTTGGCAAAGGAAATGAAATGATAAATCGAACTTCTTTTATCGATTTTCTCCTGTGTGCCTATCAACTGTCTATAAATGCATCAGCTACATTCTCGGATTTCCCAGACAGCTCGGAGTCATTTGAAGGAAAATGGATTGAATCCGTTGCCAAATCATGCGTATGAACTAGATTATTTGAAAGCAATCATATTCTTAAGTAATACGCATTTGAATGCTTAATATTATGGTTATATTTTTAGTTTCACCTGAAGGACGAAATGTCTTTATGCTTCGTATCCAATTGGATCTTGGCGAATTTGCCTCGGATTCTAATCTCAACTCATAAACTTGTTCTGCATCAACTAACAACTGGTTATGCGTCGCTTGCTATGGCTACTTCAGGAGAAAACACAAGTCCTCAATCAGTTGTGAGTCTGAGTTTGGTATTCTATTTGTAAGATATCATAAAAAAGCACTACAAGAGACTTCTTTTAAATGTTAAAAGAAACTTAATGCAATTGAAACTAAATTTTCAGTAATTCAACTCAATTTATAATTTTAAAAAATCGTAGTCTAGTGTTTGTAATTGTATTTGATAGATCTAATTGAAAATTTCCATGTCTTCAATATTTCCCTGCTAACCTCATGAAATAATGAAATAAATATTTTTAAATAAACACTTACAATGTTAGCAACATTTTCAATTGCTAGAAATAATTAATTAATTAATATTATTTTGATAGCAACCACCAGGAGGACTTTCATTGTTTGACCAATATCGTCTATTAAAAGAGTGCCGACTTCTTTCTAAAGAAGCTAACGTTTTGGACATATCTGATACCAGTGCATCAGGCTCTCCTAATTTAAATCCGATTCTGAGATGGCTACTGTCGTTAAGCCTCCCATCCTCATATATAGCAGTTTTAGACAAAAAATCTGACCAGACGCTTCGTCCTGAAGCCGGAAACACAAAACAGCTATACATGCAAATGGTAATTTAGGACACTTAATTTTGTCCCTTTAAATCAAAACGGTCGGAGACATTTTTTGAATTTATGTAATTTGTAAAAGACCCAAAAGATATTTTATTCAAGTCAAATTGTACATTGCAGCTCAAATCTGAAAGCGATAACTGGACGATGTTGTATCACAGTGATGAGCATGGACTAAGCATCAACAGAATTCAATTCCATGTTTTTAACTACCGTGGTCCAACTTTGATGTTTATCAAAGCTGATAATGACTACACCTTCTGCATTGCCGCAGATGTGGAATGGAAAGAAAGCTGTCATTTCTGGGGTGGGGAGGATGCAATGCTGTTGCAATTGATGCCAGAATTCCGAATCGTCGAAAGTATGATTTTACAAATTATATATATATCAATACAAAGAGACGCAGATCAAGCAGTATGTCAACCTTTGTATCTTATAATTTGTAGTTTATAAAATCAATCTTTTTTTGGTGGCTTTATGTATTTAAAATAATATGAATCCATAGAAGGAGCAAAAATGATCTACACAAATTTTTCCATTCGTGGATATCCCTTCGGAATTCAGATCGGAAAAGACCCTAGAAATGTATCTTTGGAAATAAAACCAGATTTTGAATACGTCAGTTACAAGAAGATTCCCTGCAGAATTTTGAGCATTGAAGTTTGGGGGTGTGCTCCTCCAACAGAGAAGTAATTCCTAGCTATAATTATTTTTTTTAAACAGACATTTTGATTTCAACTCTGAATTTTAGTTATGTGTGCTGTCAGGGACCGATTCCTACGAGGGAATCACTCCTAAATGACTTTACTCCTAAAGGATTCCTAAAAAGTACTTCTTCCTCCAGTCCAATGCAATAATAGTATCTTATTGTTTTTAATTATTTTAGGGTTGCCCTTAATACCGCATCTAATCACGATTATTCGATTGGTTTACTTATCAGTTTAATTTTCAGTAACTTTAATTTTAATTAACTGTTAAGACAATCTTAAGCTGTTATTGCATGATGAAGCTGCACTGGACATAGTATTAGCTGGCTGTAGGAGTCCTTTATGAGTAAAGTCTTTTAGGAGTGATTCCCTCGTAGGAGTCGTTCCATGTAATCGTTATGTGTGCATTTACTATAATTTTTGAACGATTACATGTATTTGTTAATTACAATAAGGCATAAAATTTTATCCAATGCAGTTTTTTGATATTTGCGAAATGTAATTATGATCAAAGAGCGTGTGCTCTTTATAAAATTTTATTTTTCTATGTTATTCAAGGTTTCACTATTATTAATATTTTCATGAGTAACTTAGTTGCAATTTCCTATGGAAAATAATGTTTCTATTTTGTAATTTCTATTTAATAGAAAGGCTCAGGCTGATCATAAAAAGTGGGAGGCTAAAGAGATTGAAAAGCAACGAAAAATCAATTTGAACGCAGTGGACTGGAACGATAACCCCGACAAGTACCTTTTGGAACTAGGAGGTGCGTACAAGAGCTACGGCAACAAACAATAGTGCAGCAAATATTGAGTGATGTGATGAATGCAGTGATAATTTACAAAGGAGAGTCTGATATTTTTAATCGAATGCTCTGGTAGCATAAGTTTTCACTGAAAATTGTTATACTTGATTTTAAAATTGGAATATGTAGTTACTTGTCTTAAAGTAACAACGAGGATAATTTTAGTTATTTGTATGTGCTTACAAACTAGTACGTACAACTTTCGCTTTAGTTATAATTGTTTCGCAAAGGTATACACCACACACTCTTCGCAACCCAAATTGGCATAATAATTATCAAGCAGTCGAAACTATGCTATGGTTACAATTTATATAAAAACAGTATATAATACTTAAGTATGATATAATACTTAGCATAATAACTAGTAGAAAAATATAGTTCATGTCAAATAACATTGTGAGTGTATGTTTTAGTCCATGTACAATTTATATTCCTGTAAGCAAATTTTTAATTACATCGAATCGTGAGTTTAATGTCGAAAAGGAAGCAACTATACCCATTAAAAGTAAAATAAATATTAAGCGATATGCAATTCAGCAATTTTTCCACAATTTTTGGTAATTGAAGTGCATACCTGCATATTGCATTCCTTTGCTATTTAGATTAAAGTATTCTTCAACGGATTTCAGATTCTCAGAACTAGCGATACCCATTATTGTCCAAATAAGTATAAAACACATGACTTCCTTATCACTAAAGTAACATACGTTCGTTAGCTTTTAAACTACTGCACCGAGTCAATAAAGCCTTTCAAACACGAAGAAAATTGCAATTGGTTGGCAATCGCTTTAGGTTTGTTTGCAATAATAATATTTGCTGTTCTGGCTTTCTGGTCTCATTTGAGGACGAATGGCTTTAATAGTGCACAGTGCACTATACAAGCACTAACCCTGTACTTTTATTATAATTTTCCGTGCACGTTTTCCTTAGACTTATAGTATGGTATGGAATTCCAATGTCGTCCTTTTGCATAATAAACAAATTAAATTGGTTCAATATCAAAAAACCACAATCGTTGTTTGACATTCAATAAAAACCGTAAGTTATTGATTCAATCCGTCGTTTTGACTTGGTAGAAATAGAAATTAGTTGTTACAGTGCCAGAATATTTCCTAATTCTTAACCAGTATTTATTAGTTTTCCACACCTGATACTCATCTTAAACTCTGATGCAATATTAAAATATTGAGGTCTTTGAGATTGACATTTGAATGAAAAAAGAGAAAGTGAGATCGTTAATTGTCTTCTGGATTATCTCTGAGCCCAAACATCATTATAATTGTATTATTGCATCATTACATCAAGTATACTTCGGTAGAATTACCAATTATTATTTGTCAACACGATGCTTGTCTTCTATGCGTATAGTTCCTGCATTTATTTGTCATTTATAATGATATTCCCTCAAATATAGCGTCCTTTCATTTTCATTGATTCACCCAATATACTGATACATGATGCCAATATAGTTATATATATATTGCCTTCAATATTATGATTCGTAATTTCATTCTGACGTAAATTATAAAATCTACATAAATATATACTGGTGTTATTAATATTATTGACTGCTGCTGTTGGAGCAGATTGGACTTGGAATACGACGACATTAACTTGTGTCATTATTGCCATGTGTCTTGCCGCATTTTGACTATGCATTATTCATGACACAATAAATAATCTTCTTGAATACCTGTATATGCAAAAGAGTAATTATTGTAGGATGTAAATATGTGTTGTATATTATGATATCCTTGTTGACGATTCGATCAACGAGAATAGTTTACTAACATAAAAGTGCAACAAGTAAATTCTCAACTAAGAATAGTATTGCAGGGTCCATTAACAGATTTCTTGTAACTTCAACGAGCATCTGCAATTTGTCTATAGCTTATAGGTAGGTCAATGTTTTTGAACAAACATGTTTAGTAAAATAATGCAGCATCTGTACATGTCAATTTGTTAGTTAGTAAATAGTAATAACTGTATACTGATAGTTGTACATTGACTGACGCGTGGATTAAAGTGTGGTTCAACAGTATCGTATTTGCAAGGTTAGAACAATGTATAAAATAGAAGAGTGCAGGTTGATTTTGGTTAATTCCGACAAAAAGCTATCTCTGTTCAATTTCAAGCTTAGGTAATTAAGTGGATAATAAACATTTGTCGTCTACATTAGTGCTATTGCTTTGTTCCTATTTTAAGTGAGACCAATTCTCGTAAAAAGCATTTGAAACAAATTTTCACAATGAGGCTCTTGTCTAAAAATGTTTCCTTCATCTGGGGCTGCATCATGATGGTAAGTTAATAATATCTAGAATTTTCCTACGAATTTATATTAAGTTATTAGTAAAAAAGGTTAAAAAATATGTTTCATAATTATTTGGTAGACGTTTCTAATCTGCGACTGTGACTCGTCAGTAGTAAGGAATAAGGATGATTTGGTTGAAGAAGCAACTGCAAGTACTATTCAAGTAGTAGAAACAACGGAAGTCGTAACAGATAGAATAGATGGGGAAAGTAATGCGACGGGACTAGCAAATGAAGATTCGGAGAGTTCGGGGAATCAGAGTGAAGGTGGGTCTGTGGGCAGCGATGAGAAGGAAACAGTTGAGGAGCCGGGGAAACCTTCGTCAGCAACCTCTTTGCCCGGGGAAGACGAGACTACACAGGCAGTTCAGTCCGAAGACTCCGACTCATCGTCTTCCGAATCGGAGTCGGATGAGACGGATGAGACAGACTCGGATGAAGATTCAGATTCTAGTGGATCATCCGCAGATGAAGATTCAAGTAGCAGCAGTGAGAGCAGTGAAGAAAGACTGAAGAAAGAGACAGGTCCCTCTGATAGAACTGACAAGTTGAAAAAGCCTGAGAATAACCCTGAGAAAGTTAAACTAAGCAAAGAAAACATTATTAAAGTACACAAAATTAAAAAAATTTCACTTCCCCAACTAAACAAAAGGGAGAAATTCGAGAAACTATGATTGAATATAATCTGTAATTGCAATAGTATACTATTCTGCATTTTTGAAACGAATTAACAGAGAGCTACGAACACAGGTTTTGGTAACCTGGAAGTATATTTGTATTATTTATTAATGTAGATTTTTCAACATGTATTTAAAATAAAGGAAATATTGTTGAACGGATTTTAAGTGCTTGAATGATAATAATTTGCACGCTTGATATTAATTCATAATTTTTATCATTTTTCGCATCCTGTGGAAACACAAAACTAATACATGAATTAGGTACTCTACTAATTTAACTCTCACGCTTCTCACATTCTAGACAGACACGGTTGGGGCAATAAACAAAATTTTAATCTTGCATTTAGTTGAACTACTAAATCAATGTAACTTTGAAATTGACGATATCGAGTGCCCCGGGGCATAACCAACAGCTATTTATGAGCATATCCAACTAACTAGTATTTAATACTACAATTTTCGTAATATATATAGAAACGTGCTAACTCAGATCAGAGTAAATTGCATAGCTTACGTACTTGAGTTACTGCATATTTTTGGGACATCGGTCAAATTCCTAACATACATTGTATGATGTTAAATCTAAAATTTGGTCTCTTCCCCACTTTCTATTCTTGATTTATAAGATTATGCCTTATTATAGGTAACATTCGAAAAAGTTGGTCAAAATTTGAAGACGACATTTTCATCTTGATATGAATTACAATCAGTAGCCCCGACGATCCAAATTCGACCCCAAAGTTTGTGATTCCAGCATATTTCAGTTTAAAATATATGTAAAATAACCTCTCGACCTTTGCGATCCGATTCTGATAATATATCACCGCCCGCCTTGTGATAAAGGACGTCGAAAGTTTTAGGTATATGTATATCTTAAATGAACTTACCAACCTATGTTTGTATCTACCTATGGACGAGGATTTTTTTCTGGCTGCGGCCCTGTGGGCAAATCAAACGTACTCTGTATTTTGCTGTACTTAAATATACGTACAATAAAAAGTGTAACCCTCGGCAGTGGTATTTAATTTTCATGATGTTCACTTTCCGAATTGGGGGATGACTGATTGACTATCTCCTTTAACATTTGACCAGAAAAGGGGAAAAATGCGTAGGTCAGATACTTAATGTAGGGGGAAGAAAATTTAAATATGTTTTAAGCATCTTAGTATTATTGTCCAATTTAAGTATAGCTGGTAACCCTGCAAAATGGTCATAATATATTGCCAGTCATATCTACATAACAAATAACGACAGTAAGTGCCAGGCCCAGAATTTGGAAAAGCTCTGCCAGTCTACTTGCTTTCAAATAGTGATAGTATGAATTGATGAGTATCTTATCCAGAAGTCTATTAAAATATTATGACATTTCCCATAAATGACATTCCCCACCCATTAGAGTAGCTATTAGGAATTTGTGTTGAGGACACTAATAATTTTTATTGTGGTGACTTCCATTACAGAGCAATTATATTTGCAGTCATGAAGCACAGGTGTTCTAAAAAGAAATGTCTTCAATCTAGTAATTTGATTATTGGAAGAAAATGTATATAGAATAGATTTGCTAATAAAAATGGAGCACGCAGGTCAAGCAAATAATATGTGTAATAGGTCGAAGAATGCTATTACTGTCCAACTAAGAAATTACTGGGCTAAAGGTTTCGTATAATTCAACCGGAAACAAATGGGTGCTATAAAATATGCAGCCGTCAATTTCCGACCATCTTAATTTCCTGAAGTCTTATAAAATGAGTCTCAGGTGGACTGAAGAAATAGTTACTCTTGAACCTTTTCTTTCTGCTATAACTCAGTCAAGCAGTCTCTTTTAAAGGATCCAAAGTAAACTTTTCCAATAAAGACATTCGATATTAAGTCAAGTTGTTCAAAATTTCGTGGAAAGTCTGATTTTCTTTTGATTTTTAAAATCTATTGGTGCATAAAATTGTTCTATTCATTTGGTTTTCGAAACAGGAACAACAAAAAACGGTAAAAGTAAATATTTTTTGATCACCGCATATAATTGGTAGACAATTTGTCGTATATTACGTAATTGTCATAGTTTACATTACAGGTTCGTTTCATTAAAACATACTACAAACGACGACAGTATCAATAAAAATAATCTCTAAAAACTGAAACCATTTCCATTCAGAAATTTAAAAGTTTAATTTAGAACAATGTTTGGAATCAAGAACGTGGCTGGGAAACTTTTAATCATCTTGGTGTTTTCACAGGTCATTACATTTAAATACCATTATGAAAATATTTAGTTATAATTTTGTTCAATAAGTTTAAATCTACGAAGGCAAGTTATCGGATCCACAAAACTTTGTACTTATAATTCTCAACATGGTATTTGAGAAACCATCAATATTTCAATGGAAAAAAATGCTTCAAAAGGAAATATTACAGATTGTTCGTGTAGAAAACTGTCTCATAAGATCAAAAGTTACAGCAGAATAGTAAATATCACATCCTGGTACATAAGGAGGTATTTATATTCAGTTACATTTTCGTAACGTTTATCAATATGCATTTTTATTGGCATCGAATTTATTTTAGGGAAATGTAGAACAAATATTTTGTCAAGTAGAGATATTTACATGCACTATTACGTAATTATATTAGGTTTACGATGTATTGGATCAAATGCCGATTGAAGTTGAATGTTGAAAGGAGGATAAAAGCATCTTGTGTCTACAGAGATTGTAACAGAGTATCTTTAGTAGGATGGAGAAGCATATAATTATATATTGGGTATGCATAATGTACATGTCTACATAAAAAGAGAGATGGGGTAAAATTGATTTTTGTTGGAGAGTAGATATTTATGGTTGATATTTGGGAGTAAAAGTTTATGCACTTCATTATGGTTATTATTATGGAAAGTTAGTTTCTCTTTACTTTGTGATTCATTCGTTATTTTACAAGGGGAATAACATGTTAGATGTATTTTACAAATTATACGGTATAAATGTATTATAGAGTGGTGGGCACAAATTGGAAAGTACATAGATGAGGACAATAAGTTGTATTAAAAAGTAGTTGCTTGACTAGTCTTGTAGTCGGAATAATTGCCTAGCCATTGGCATTATACAATTTCTAATAATGCTGGAAATAAACGTTAAAGGAGGCTTAATTATAGGGGAAGAAGTACATACGTATTAGAGTGACGGTTGAGAAATTCCCGGAGCGAGTGGAATGAGTAGAGGACGATTAACTTAAGGCTAATAGAGCAGTACTCTTACAAGTGGCCCAATGCAACAGTTAATCAACATCATTTGACTATTTTGTGTTGGCGTATGAAAAGGTTGTCTACTGGGCTGCAGGAGCTGGAAAGAAAACCGCGAAAGTTCCAGCGGCGGAAGACGTAGAAAAGATCATTAGAGAACGCATCAAGGCGACCCCGAAGAGTCAACTCAATCGCTACAAAGCTGATGCTGCAAAGCGTCTCCAATCCAATTTAGTCCGGGTATGTTTCTCACTCGCATTATTGAAATAAATAGTCAATACTAACGCCCCACAATCTCTCCCACCATGTAAACTACCTGCCTATATAACTCTATACACTATGCCTACTCATTCCACACAATATCAATGTGTTAAAATAATGTCCTTATTGTTAGCCGCCCACAATATATCTCCAAACATTTCTACTCCCTAAATTGTCTCACTCTTCTGTATATTTCTATTAGGTGGGCATCTACATGTAGGGAAAGCACAGCGGAGATCTAACCGCACCAAACTTTCCCTAACTTGTATTATTATATCTCTCCAAACAACTTGATTGCAAAACGGTCGCTATAACCTTTCTGCCTGAATAGACATAAAACTTTTCCAATAGAAATTCACTGGTAAACAGTTGTTTTCATTCAACTCACCCACCCACTGAACAAAACGAGATAAAGACACTTTGACTACACAACTTATATCTAACCACAAACGCTCTCCCCTATTACATTTCCTCGCACATTATCCCTACCTTTATATTTATCTCCAAACAAATTCAATCTGCTAGTCCTCTCAACTCCAGTGCTTAGTGCGTATTATGTTTCTAATCTCACTACTCTAAATACTTACCATTAGTATACACAATCTACACTTTGTTCAAGATGCCCCATCCATATTTTGGATGACATGCAATTCCCTCCTTTAGTCTTTTTCATGCTTGATCCTGTCATTTCCTTAACTAACTCATCTTTCTTACCTTCTGCTATATAGTTCATTACATCAATTATATTATAAATTAAACAGCCACTTTTTGATTGCATAGTCAGAATTCTGCAATCAAAATATTTATTCGATTCATAATTATGTTCGTTATTATTTCAACTTGCTTTATAAACGATACAGCAGCATCAGTCAAAGTCGAGTAAAATCTAACTTTTGTTTTCTCACCCTAGCTACAAACTTAACTTTGTTTATTCTGCCTGTCTGTTTGTCTCCCTTCTAGCGTAAAATCAATACGCAAGAAAGTTAGCAAGACTCTGTGCTTGCATAAACTACTAATGATAGTAAGAAGTAAAACATATTTGTTTTGCTATCCTAACTCAAGACTTTCTCCATGTCAGGCTATAGGTCATTGCAGTGTACTATTTTACTATCCTTATTTATACACTTTACAGAATTTGTTAAAAATACTGGGTCTGAAATAATTATTTTAACATAATAAGTAATTTATATTCTACATGCTTTTACAATTTGTAGTCTGACTTTAAATAATAACTTTGCATCAAATTCCTTCATATTTTCATCGAGACCAGAAAAATGAAACGACAAATAGAAATGAATTTGGGTTTTCACATTACATACTTAACCATTTGCTGTTTTTACTAACTATAACAAATTGTAGAGCAAAGAAGCAATAAATATCACAAAAAATGGGATTAAGTGCATATTTGGCAATAAAATCAGCAATAAAACTTCCCAAAGCGTAAATAAGTTGAAAAACGTGTCAAATGGATTTCTACGTTTGATTTAGTAATCAGAAATGCTTATGCTGTTACAATGACATTATTAGGCATTGTAAATACAGTTAACCTAAATATAGACTAGGCGACGCATTTAGAGAATTAAAACAGAATGGCTTTATTTCTTTGAACAGGCTTTCAAAGCTCTATCTAGTAATGACAAGTCCATAACTCCCAAAGCCAGGACGAGTGCAAAATCAGCCATGACTGCTGTTCAGAGTGGAAAGTTAAACCCGGCACTCACAAAGAGCCTTCCTATGATCATGAAGGATGCCTCAAATATGCAGGTAACCTTTCTACATTCTGTTATGGAATTCTATTGTCATATGTAACCATACAAGTTGCGAAATTGTATAAAGCTTCTTTTTAACTACAGCCATTCCATTTGGCATAAAGTGATTCCTTATACAGGCTTTTTAAGTGAAAGCCAACTAGTTCATTCTCAGCCACCCTGTACATACATTTAGTTGATGGTACATAATCTTACCATGTCAATACTTATGCACTTGTTTCACACATGTTACACTACAGTAAAACTTTAATAGCCAACTAATCTTAAGATTTTCTAATTTGACACGAAGACATAATGAAAAATAGTAATAAGCACTTTTTCAATTTAATTCAATTAAATTACTTACTAAAAATACATCAAATTTCATCCCCAGTGTACATACACAAAAGCTAAGATATCTAAGGTCAGAATTTAAGGGTTTTAACTTAATATAATACTAAACACTGAAAAATTCTCTGAATCTGTTCATCGTTAATTTGTATTATATGATGATATAACTCACAGACATACCTGAAGGTCCACTAAATGAAGTTATAAAATTCTTAGTTGGGATTTTGGATACTTTGACTAATTACTTTTATAAGTCATTTGTTAAATTTATGTTTAGCGGAAAGGTTTTGACGTTTAATGTCTGTTACAATAACATGGTGATGAATAAAGCGGAGAAGAAAGAGAATATAAAGTTGGATGAAATTATAAAAGAGATTGTTGATAGTAGCTGTGACATTGTACGTGCCGAGGAAAGCAGTAATTGTCTCAGAAAACGACACCGTTATTGTAGTTTATGGATAGCTATTGGTTATTGGTTGATGTAAGTAGTTGAATGACCTAGATGGTGAGACTGATATGTATTGAAACTGATAATAGGGAAAGCCAGCAGACCAGTTAAAAGCTATACTCGGAAGTGTTCTTCCAAATGCTCCGTCTGCAATAAAAGGCCCACTGCAAGGAGTGCAAGACTTCGTTTCAACCAACTTGAATGGAGTGAATACTTTATTAAGTCGCACTCTCGGAGGAGCTACAGACCTTCTGGGAGTAAGTTTTCCCAAACCTACTAGTACCTAGTCTCAACTATTTTGGCTTCTGTATGAATGCACAAGTGTGCAATCTAAATAAAGCTGTAATGAATCCATAATGTAGCACATGCAAATTAAATCCGAATCAAGTGGTATTACATATTGAATGAGTACACATGTTTTAACAAACAATCTCACCGCACTTGTAAGGAATAATAATGCATGGAGTAAAAGTTAATTAATTAATTCTGTGCTTGAAATAATGTATGTACATGCAATTTAAAAGCATCTAATTATATAATTGTTTAAATGAGCTATGAATTTGTTTATTGTTACAATGTAGCTATTCATAAGTGAGATTTGTATAACGTTGTTTTCAAGCATTTAGTTCTCAGAATAATATTCCAAAGTTTGTTACTGACATTTATTTAATGCGGTGGACTATTTGCAAAGGCAATGATGATTCATTGTCATTTTCGCTTAGCGATTCTAATAAAATTTGTGAAAACTATCAATCATTTTGTTGCAGGGCGTTGTGAAAACTTTGATTGGAAGTTTGGGAGGACTCAGTGCTGCAGTCAATGGAACTGCCTCGTCTCTGGGAGTTCTGCTTGGAGGTCTTCTTTAATAACAACAAGTTTCCAATCCAGTGAACGCAATTTCGACTTCTAAAGCATGGAACAAGAACAAGGAACTATCATAAACATGGCAGATTGCAATCCCCGTGGGATAGAAAATAGAATGAAATGAGTCAACAATTACTTATATTGCTTTGCGGAAACCTTTATCCTTGCATGCAAAACAAATTAATTTCTGCCCACTAAATCAGGTACACAAACTTATGTCAAATAAACTTGCAATTGCAAAGATAGTTAACTACAATAGCATACTTACGTGGTTTCTGTGGGCAGAACTTCTCACTATAGTCCTCTCCACATTGCAAAATAGGTGAGAATTTAACTTGGTGACAAAATTTCAGTCCCACTTACATGGTTTTTATTACTTACCGCTTTGCATGAAAATAGAACTCTAAAAATAATTTTACCATCCCCATTTTACTCTCTAATGGTTTTAGACTTTTTGGGCACTACGCATGACGTATATCACCAATAATGGCGACAATGCACATACACTTAATGATCTCACAATTGGCACGGTAGTAGTGCAATTATATGCAATCTTTATTTTAATCCCAACATGAATTCACTGTTCGAATTCCTTTAATGCTTGAAAAGGTCTAGGTTCTAAGTAGAAATTACAATTAATACTGTTAAGAATATTTTATGGAAGTTAACTGTACAACAACATTTAGTATAATTAATAAAAATTATATTTTTTGGTTAAAATAGTGTTTACATATATAACGAAGAGAAAATGTAGCATTTCCTTTGGATAGTTATTTATTCTGTAAAATAAGTACCTTTACTATAAGTGACCTGTTGCAAGTTGCAACTGCAACTAAAAATATTCTAGCAAATAAAATGCATTAACCATGCAAAGATACTTTTTTTTATTTATGAGCATAATAAATTCAAAGTTGAAAATTTTCTGAGTCGGATTCTCTCAAAGATATTGGTTTGACAAACGATAAACTTCGCTTAAAAATGTATGTTGAATTTCTTTGACAGTAGGAGTAAACATAACCAAATGCAGAATAAATATTAAAAATGCTACAAACTCTATGGTCTATTTTAATATAGGTACTTGAATTTGAATTGAACTAGAAGTTTGAACATAGAAAGCTACAATTATTTTAACTTGATTATTCTCGGTTTCATAATTTCAAGTAATACTTATTATTTTCTTCATACTCTACTTATTATTTCATTTGTATTTACAAAAATAATTTGATTATTCCCTGTCATTAAACATTGTCAATAGTCTTCAAGCCACCACCTTTTCCGGTTGGGTACTAGTACTTAATAACGGTTCTTTTGTAAAAGGGATTTGTCACAGCCGTTGAGTTCTGTTGACCTTGAATAATTAAAAAGATGTTCCAAACAAGTTAGAGTATTATGTACCATTTCTATATACAAACACAAACTGAGTCCAGAAGGTGTAGAACCGTTATGAAGTATTTATTTGTGACTAGGAAATAAATTTTACAATAGTATTAAGGTATTCTATAATCGGACATGGTGCCTGTCTGCCAACCTTCATAGAAGGTCTGCTATAACAATCATATATAAATAAAAACACACATTAGTGTTGAAAACTAGTAAAAGGGTGACATACTTATAGTTTTCTAAGATAAGTAATGGTCATCAGTTTTAAATGTCTCTAACCATAACTTAGAAGTATGAGTATGAACACAAAGTTATTGAAAATGAAAGTCCACTTCCTACATAAATCCCAAACTACATTCCAGTATAGATATGCAATGATTCTAGAAAAACCTTTTAGCTGTTCCAATGCAGAGCATATTAAGCTACACATATTACAAGCCAAAGTGTCCATAAAATCAGAAAGGTCAGGCAAGTGTAGTGTGGATTCTTATATCGGATCGATAGTTAACCGTTTTGTCTTTTTGTCCCATGCATGGAAATAGACTCATGCTTATTTTAGACATGATTCTGCCGTTATTTGAGTCAAAAAGAATATTAATTACATATATATATATATATTATGCCATACTCTGTGCTGTGATAATTAGATGTACGTGTAACCTAATAGTACTTAATAGTTGAGGATTTTTTAAACAGTTGATTTAAAGTTAGTCAAATGAAAATGACTGGAATTTTGAAAAAGTACAATATTAAACCTTCATGACCAATATTCGATATTGTTAAATTGGTAATTAATGATGTTACCATTTTGAATATGGATTATGTTAAAATCTCAATTACCTGATAGAACTGATACTATTTTCTCAGTATCGGTTCCTTTATTAAACCTGACAGCCTGAGCCGAAACATAACTCGGTCAAAAAATGAATGCTTTAAGCCGAATAAGTTTTCAAAAACCGTGGTTTTTCTACGGAAACGACAAGAATATTTCTCAGATGTCCAAAACCAGGTAAGCATCGAGTATTTTTATTCACAGGAAATACAAATAAAGTTGTGATAGATCAAAAAGCATTTAAGATAAGACCAACTTAATAATTATGTCGGCAATTAGATGGAATAACTTAAGTTTAAATGAGCATGGGCTTTTTTAATTTCTGATGGCGTATTAGGAGGTTAATCAGAGAATAGTGGAATTCATATATGACGATAGAACGACCACATTGGATAGATTGAAAAGAAATGCAACTTATAATGGTAAGGATCGGTAGCCGAAGACAATAAGAGTCATAGAAGATAAATGACAAGCACTGGCACAACAGGATGAACGGTATAATAAATGAAAAAAGGGGAAGGTTCCTGTCACTAATACGGATTTATGTCCACCATTCTTCGAACATTATTTGAAAAGGGAACTTTCACTTTTGTAGGACAGAAATAGCCCAGTCCCAAAAATTGACATTGACCTCTAAACACTATAAATGCTTGGGAGAAAAAGAGGAACATTGTAATTGCATTTTGTGTGGCTAGTAGAGAAGAGTAGAGAAGAGTAACAAAGTGTATCGCATTCTTCTAGTCTGGTGGTGAATGTAAAGTAGAATCAAGTGAAATAACATAAATTTGTTTTAAAAATTGAAAGAGGATAAAAGGTCCTTGTAGCTAACTAGATCTGAATGTGTAGCAGTAGCGTGAATCCGACGGATCGGATTCATTAGCAGAGAGAGTGAAGCGAAAGAAAATCAAACAAAGTACAAACATTTACGTCTGATTGATTATAAGGTATTTGTTACGTATAGGAGAATAAGAAAAATATTAAGTTTGTCAATAGAGGCTGCTGTGACGATTGAGAGGAGCGGATAAGTACTATATCGAGTGTGTCGGCCATTTGAAGTGAGTAAATCGGATATTAGCGTCAAGGACATTGTCATTTGGGAGGAGGAGGCATTTGTATTCGATAGCATCTTCATCACTTTAGGTAGAAGAGTAAAAATCAGTCTGCCAAGAGAACAGAGTTATTCTCTCCTAATTTGGACATTTTGGACAACATGGGCAGCTATCAAAAGGTATCATCGGAAAGCAACTCACGTTCTTGCATCCGACACACAATACAATTAGAGTGACGCACGATGAGATATAAAGGAGCGAGCATCCTTCCTTTTTATCTTTTTTTGTTTCATCAGAGAAACTGTTCAATTAATTCTAACGAATAACATACCAGGACATACATATAGTCTATTGCACCCGCTTGACTAATATTCTATCTCGTCCAACAGATGAACCTCCCGTTTTTTGGAACTCTGCTCTGCCTCTTTCTGTCTGCACGCTGCTCTGACGTTCGTGGACAACAAAACAAGATTCACACTTCCACATGGCCATTACCTCTTCTTGCAGCATTCTCTCATTGGAAGCAAAGGTAGTCCAATTTCCTTTTATTAAGCATTACAATCACAGTTCAAATGACACACACTGCTAATTAGCAGCTACGACGGAAAATGAATGACTTTTAGAGTTCCTCCAATAAATATCATCCACTACGTACTTCTATTTATACATTATAGCATTTCCTTCCTAAATGAGAATTACGTTCATTTAACTACCCAATATCTAAGTAATCATCATCATTGTTTCTTCCTTTCCAGGATATCATTCTCCAATACAATAACTATCCTATCTGTGAAATTAGCTCATTAGTTCTACTCTACGTACATTTCTGTAATTTCCTTTTGTTACAATCTCATAACAGCTTGAATAGAAATACCTAACTATACTAAGAATACTAGGTACCTAAAATTCTCCTTAAAAGTCTCTCAGAATTGGAACGCAATTTCCGCTAAAATATGGACAAATGAACAAATGGAATAACATTTTAATCAATGTATTCACATCATAGCTACATAGGTACAACGTAAAATGACATTTTACAAAGACAAATATAGACAAATGAGGACACAATTATAGAGTCTGAGCTGCTTGGATGTTCTAACCAAATGAATTGTCAAACTTCAATTTGAAAAATTGGAGTTGTGATGGGCATTGTGAGAATCAATCATTGCATCATCAATCATCAGTAGAATTCCCTACAGGTTATACCTTTTTACTGACTGCTTCAACTTTTCTTTGAAAATCGGATTTTGTATCTTGGATTGAACCTGAACTGAATTATAAAATCTAACTACCTAATCGGAACTGAAAATTAATTTTTTTAAATAGAAAAGCTGCTTCCAATAACTTTAGATTTTAATTTCTTTGAGATTGTCAACTGCTTTCGAATAAGATAAATATTTTTTTGATCTTAGGTCGGATACATTACTAGAAAATAAGGTTTTCGAGGATAGTTGTTGACAGTAGTAAGGGAAAACATGTTTTCAGTAGAATTGTATTAGATCGTTGATTTGACTACATTTGCACTCAACCAATCCTTAAATCTAATAAATGCATATTGATGCTGATAGTGCTTTGCTGATAGCATCATTTTAGTAACAATGAAGAGTTCAAGGTAAAATAGGATTTAGTCGAATACCACGTGGCATATTGTTTGACTTTTATGCCCTAATCCAATTTCATGTCTATTTGCAGCGTCTTTCCGGAAAACAAATGGGAAAACTTGAATGATACTTACATAGAAATGCCTATGAACAACACAAAATCAAGATTTGAATCTAACTCTCGAAAGTTTCAGGAAAGGTAAGATTAACTCTTTGAAACTAGATCAATTTAATTCTAAAATTGCAAGGTAAATTTCTAAATAGGGTTTTAAATCTTAGGAAATTAGATTTTGATCCTTCGATGGATGACGGAAATTTTCTGGCCGATCCAGTAATAGATATCCGAGAGGAAAAATTTCCCGAAAAGAAGGTTGTGTTTGAAAGTAGCAGTGATTTGATACGCAGCATGTACTACATAAATCCAAAAATAGTCACCGAGTCAGAAATCCGTCCAGAGCTATCCGATCCTAAAAAAGTAAATGAGAAGCCGGAAAAGATGAAATGGTCTGTTTTGGACTTATTGACTCCTTCTGCCTCGATTTACAGCAACGATAAAGAAGAGCATGGAGGAAAAACAACAAATGAAACAGAATTCTCAGAGTTTTATGAAATCTCAAGTCCTGTCTCGACAGATTCAGGCAGTGTGCCACCTACAATGGAAACCTCGGCCAAAGGAGATAGAAACCACGGATCAATAGAAGTTGAAGCAGCTCAATCTACTTCAAGAAACAATAGCCTCGACACAAGTGGGAACTCTAACAATACTTCCACAACTACCGAACAGAAAGTTGGCGAGACAAAAGTAGTTCAAATATTCGCAGAAAAATTCAAAAACAGATATCAGTCCAAAGTGGACAACTCTCAAAAGTTTGTGAAAGAAGACAGCCACTTGTTTGAGTCCAACTCTGAAAATGTCAACCACGGAATCAATAAAACGACACTTGATAATAATGGGAAGAGTCCCATTTATTCTATAGCGACCTTGAATTATCCTAGCAGAAACCACAAAAATAGCTCAATTGGCAATGAAAAGAATAAAGTGCAATCACAATTTTCCATTTCCCATCCTGAAGGATTGTTTAACATCAGAACGCTCGCTACAGCGTCTGTCATTTTCATTATGGCTCTCAGTGCTTTATTCGCAGGAACAGCGCCGTTTTGGCACGGAAACTTTTTCCAAATTCCAATGCACCCTTCAGTTCCTTCTTTTCCATATGAACTGCCATTTGACAAACGACAATTCTCTTCTTTCCATTCACCACCCGCTCATTCAGGTCAAGAACAATCTAATACTGCACTTTATTATGACTCCTTCCCTTATAACTCAGGTTTAAGAAGAAAGAGATCCACCCACTAAAATCCAAATTTTTATCTTCTTATCATTAAGTATATTAACAAACTGTAATTTTGTACAGATATACAGATATAAGCACAAAAATACTCAGATATAGGTAGGTTCTCAGTAAAAAATTTTAATCAGTCACACTTAAAATGTGTAGGATTTTAAATATGCAAATAAAATGTATAAAATAATAAAAAATGTAATCTAAGTTAAGTACAAAATGACACAATGTGTATAGCGATTTTTAATAATGTCATCTACTTCTACTTTTATGTAATTTTGTTAGTTTTCTATGCTCATGTTCTATTATTATGTTGTACGTGGTAGTAGGATTTGTACGTATGGAGATGCAGTGACAATAAAAGCTCAAATCAATTTGTAGCCTTCTCAAGAATGCGTAATTCGTGCTCCTTTCTGTTATTTATTACATTTTTATGCATATCCAGAAAGTCACAACAGACAAGGTCGTACTAAAGAGGGAAAGTTGTCTTTCTGTAGTAAAAAGTAATCCTGACAATTTTGGTAAGCCGGGATATATTCGGTCTTAAGTCAACAAACCAAATAAAAGTACATCCTCGTACATCGCTACCGTTATTGTTAGTTATTGTTGAGTAGGAGTGTAGGAATTTTTAAAATTAACTTTTGCCTATGCAAAGTATTTCATATGGAGTAATACACGTAGCTGTATTTATGGAACTGAAAATATCCGTTAATTCCTGCTATCTGTACTTGGATATTGAGCATCTGCAAAAAATCTGCTTACTTGTAGCAGGAATAAAGATTCCTTTTCGGTAATTGATTTTCCTTTGAAATGGAATAGTTGCAGTCATGCAAACTGCTACTTTGTCAATCATGCATAGTAGGTATATTAGGTTGGGTAAGTACATATATCTCCAACTCTCAAATAACAGAAACGTTGACATTCGTAAAACGCTGGAATGTAGCAAACCTCAAAGAATGATGGAAGTAAAGAAAATATTTCCGTCTTTTGTTTCTTCTCCTACGTGAAGACCTCATTTAATTTTCTTTTTCGAGTGAATAGTGTGTAGTTCCGGAATTGTGACATTTTTTTCTTTCGTAACAAAGAAAAATCGGTTCTACTATGGTAATCGCACACTTCTAAATAGATCCTAGTGCATGGTAGAGAACAGGTGCATAATAGTTCCAGCAAGAAACATGTAATTACATATTACCTCGATTGAAAAGTGAATTTCCAGCATAAAGCTCAGTCGGAAGACTTATCATGAGTATAAGGACTGTAATCCTAATGATATACATTTACATATTATAGCAGGGACATTGAAATGGTAAGCAGCGTGAGATGACGTCATTCCTTGTAGGTATAGCTGCGATATTCGAATACACAGTCCGAGTTATTTTACGCTGCAAAATAAATTTAAAATGGACCAATATGCTATGCAGGCATAAAATATTTCTAGTACCCTTCGGAGGTTAGTAGACAAGGTTAGATGCTCAGTTCAATGGGGACACTGAAAGGAAAACGACAGCTCTGGGATATACTTATGTACATGCATGTGAAGTGAAGATACCTAATGCCTAACCCAGTTCTTTAAACACAGCTCCTATTTTTACGTGCACAAGGTACGAGGAATATGAATCTGAATTTCTTTGAGGAGACACAAGAAACATCACGAAAAAGTCACATCCCAACTTTCAGGTTTGTGACTTGGGACTACTATCGACATCCTCATGACATCCACATAATTTAATAGGGAAACAATTTACCATGAATTGTATAGAGTCAGAAAATACCGCAACTTCCAACAATGTGCATACGTACTATCTCTAGACAGATATTTCCAATTTGCATCAACTTGAATGCAAGAATTTTGCAACCAACACAGATAAAGCTCCAAATATCCTTTTGTCAGTTTCGTGAACGAATAATGAAACAAGTCTAGTAAAAAATGACAGAACATTTTTCTGCATCGTTCAATGGGATAAATTGTTCTTGATATATGATCCTATGAAAATATTAGCCTTTTGTATCCGAGAATTTTTAGCCTGTGGACAGTACTGTAGTTCCACAAAAATCTTCCCTAAATAAGATTTTATAAAGCTGATTATTTTTTTTGTTAAAAGTAAACTTTTATAAGATATTGTTACCATTCCCTCATTTAGTATTTTGGTAAAATATCATACCAATAGTATAAACATGGAGTTGCTCATTGAAAAACTGTGATGGAACTTGTATTTGACGAAAATTCTTGTTGGTAAGCATGCAATTTATGATACGCTAATCCTCGATCTGCGAAAGAATTTTGAGCTAATACGCAGTCGCTTGAAATTTACACAATTTAAAATTTTGTCTAGCACATGTACTACAGTATCTCTATATGTAATCGCAGACTTGAAAAATTTTACCTACCGATGTATGTACCTATGCATATTTGTGTAGGAAAATCTGAAATCAGTTAGTTTCGAACACCATATTGGCGCCCACCTCTGGCACCAATGCACATGATTATGCTGGAAGCCTACCTTTTGAAATTAAGTCAAACACGCTGGGACCTACTATCTATACTAAAATCGTAGACTTGATAAAGCAACTTTAACTGTCTATGTATATTTCTATCTATTTCTGTATGTGTGGTAGGGTTTCCAAATGCAAAATTCGCAGGTGAGAATGAAATACATATTACATAAAATAATGAAATACACTATGCGTTAATATTAGCTTATTTCACTATTAAACCAAAAAATGACCCGAAATCTTTTGAAATTTAATAGCAGTACGCAAGATAAAATCGTATAATGTCTTAAATGACTAACCCTGTACAACTGAGAAAGAATTGACTATATAAATAGATATAAGTTTTTTATGACAATAAATGAAAAATGGGTAAATGCTATTGACTATGCCGAACGAAAATCGGGAGGTTATTTATTTATAAGTAGTATTCCATGTGGAAAATGAATACATGATTCTAAGACCCTTAAAAATCATTTTGGAACCTTAAACCCAATTTCTATGCCTAATTTAAGCTTCTAAACAGTTCATCCGAATTCATCCGAATTCATCCGAATTCATCCGAAATTCATCCACATTCATCCGAATTCATCCGAATTCATCCAAATTCATCCGAATTCATCCGAATTCATCCGAATTCCTCTGAATTCCTCCAATGTACGTTGTAGGGTGTATCTATCAATGTTTTAAATTGGGAAGTTGCCTTTTGTAATGGGAGAAGCCTATTTGCAGTTTTCACCTACCCTAGTATATACTATACATAAAATTATTTCTTCCTATGTCGCATGTATGTATGTCACTATCTAAATATTTATCTTTTTATCTACTATTGGTCAGTTTTTTTCCTTCTGTTTTTATTATATAGAGATGCCATGGACATTGCGGATTTTTGGGACAATGCACATGCGCGTATAGAAACCATATTTTATAAAACAAGGAAGTCCAACATGGATGAACATTAGCTCCTTTCGAAATTAAACAATGTCAATATGCATAATCATTTTGAATTTCAGCAAAGTACTCGTGGTCTAGTAATGCATGAAAGCCGAATTGAAACTGACATCCCAATTTTTAAAGTTTGTTCGATAGGATAAGGAAACAGTAAAAATGAAATATTGAATTCAATTTAGTAAATGGATAAATTTTGGTGCACATGCCACTTGATTGGGTACATTTGCAAACTCCTGAATACATGGAAAGTGAGTATTGAAAAGTAAAAATAGTGTCTTTGGTATAAATTGACAAACGATATCTTTACGATATGGGAATAGTAGTAGCCTTGCAACTCTTGGCCGGTATGAATATTGGCCTGTTATCAAAAAAGTACCATATCCTTTTTATAGCAGTGAAATAGGGGAATATAGCGATTAAGTATTTGTAGACTGTGGTAAGGAAATTGAGAAGGTATTTCTTATTGTCAATCAATAGGGGAACTAATATGGTCGTGACCGATATGGAAAGTAGAAGACTAGCGGCATAATGCATGACTGAACGGGGTCTGTATAGTATTTAGTTAATGAGATACTTAATAGAAATGTATAAGAGAAATAGAAATAAAAGGACGGGTGGTTGGGAAAGAAGTTTAGTTGATCGGTGGCATGGCAGAAAAGCATTTCAAGATAGTGCCCACATAGTAGACTCCACTGCATGGATAAGTAGTAGAGTAAGTACGTAAGCAAAGTGATGGGGAAAGGAAAGCGAAAAACCCGAAGAAGCACTTGCGTGCTGGGACAACTTATATAGTTGAAGCCGAAACCCATCATCGTCTCTAGTTCCCTGTCCGATCTGATTTCGAGTGCATCCTTTCTAGTGCTCCGTGTGTGATGTGCGAATTCCCAGCTTGACCGCACACAACACCCCAAACACACATTTACTTCTACACTTTTACTATTAATATGTAGTTCTACACAAAAGTGGCAACTCAAGCACATAAATATATATAGTCCAATTGTGGACAAGCACAAGTATTTCTTTCTCTCTCAAGGTTGGTTTTAATCGACAGTAGTTAGCAGTAATACCATCAAATACTTTATTTAACTTGATTACTCAACTGAAATCAGAATATTAATTAATTAACACCTACACTCTTATTAATTTATCCTCGCCTCTACGCCGTAAATTATTTCCAGAATACAAGACTGTAAGAACATTATACTTACCAAGAGTAATTAATTCACGCAATCCATTTACTTTGTCTCATTTTGCACCTCATTATTCAGAGAATTTGAAAAATAAGTTTAATTTGAGCATCACTCACTCAGTCCTAGTGTGAACGTCAATATCTGCATTGCTCTTTTGCATATCTTATAGGTAGAACGTGAAAGGAACACAATATTATTAATTTGTGCCAAAAGAGTGGGAAATAAATAGTGCAAGTAACTAAAGAAGTGAAACAAGAAACGCCGTTGTGTAGACACAGAGACAGACGCCTGGTTATCGTTGTCATTTGTTAAGCTTTAGTTTCACATCATCATCAAAGAACAGAGTGAAACTTTAATTCCTGGAAAAATACGTAAGAAACAATTATTTCAGAGATAAATCCTCTTCATATCCCCTTAGAGCATTAATACTATCTCCTCCATGCAATACGATACTTAGAATTCTATCAAATCAACTGTCTCTGGTGAGTGTTGGACTAAAGTAGTTACATTGACTTACATTTACTTCTGAAACTGTGAAACGTCCACAGTGAGACAATTGGACACACAAGGAAGATTATATTATTATCCATATATATCATTCGAAGTAGCTATACTCCAAGAGAAAAAACTGTAATAATAATTATAGGGGATAAGCGTGTACCTTGTTTGTATGAAAAAGACTCTGTTCTCTGTCTATTATCTGTTCTTCCAATCTGCTATGCATCCGGTTGATTTCATTAAAAGAAATAATGCCTTACTTTCCCTGGACTGATCTCGGAGTGAATTGAGGTGACTTGGTTAGTGTATGAGAGGAAAGCAAATGGGAAAGCACTCATGTGTAATGTGTGATAGGAAGAGCAAAGAGGAGACGCATTAGTTCGCATCAGTCACAGTCTCTTCGAATGCCACAATATATTAACTCGGAGACCACTAGCAAACAGTCAATCCTTATCTTATTTCCCACAGCCAACAAACAAAGCGACAATGAACCTATAACCCTATACTCACTAAATAATACCTCGTCTAACTCTCCAACTTAATAAGCTACGTGAACAGTCACAAACAAACACAACTTTCCAGAGGAGACCAATTAACTTAGATTTAACGTATAACTTCTTCTGTGCGCACAACTAACTTGTTCAACAGAGCTGACTAAACAACTAACTCTACCGTTAATATCTGAAATTATTAGAAAATACTACGCCCGCTGAAAACATTCTCGGATGCAACATTTACCCGATTCATAGGTAATACCTTCTTTTACATTTCATTACTATAATTATTTATGTATATTTATGTCGCTTATAATCGTGTGCTCATTACAAAATACATTGGCCAAGGATGTTATAATAAAATTTCATTTCCCACGCCTGGAGATATAATGACAGAAATTATTGTTCCAAAAAATGACCTTTCAGTAGTTTTCCCCTGCTTTCATATTTATTTATCTACTTTCAGGATAAGTATTTTAGTTGTCAGAATAGAAGTAAGTTTATTTGTAGCTACTCATCTTTCATCTGTCATGAGTAAATACATTTATTGTCAGCAGGTCATTGAATTTACATGTTCACATTTATCTGTCAGACTGGCCAATTAATCTTTTCCATTTACACTTCAGAATATTTAGGTTAAAGAACGCAGGGAGCCAGTGCCCCGCCTCCTGCCAAAGTTAGTTATCATCCTTTCCCCATTCCAACTTTTAGCAGATTCTAAGTAGGGACCTTTTTGCCCCATTGGTCAGTGAGTGTCTTTTAGCATAGCATTTCTTGTGTTGGGAGATGTGGAGTGAAGTGACACAGCTTAATGTAACAGAAGAACAGTAACACACTTACATACACATTATAAGCACTACCTACTACCAACCTGCCACTTCCATTCACCACTCAAAATATCCAGATCCACACTCTCCTGTTGATTCTGCTTTAGTCCATATTTTTTGAGAACACTAGCCGAATACCTATCAACCATATCCTTTCCAACACTTTTGTGACCACACTCTGCCCCGCATGTTTTTTATCTCACAGATTTTGAAGTAAATCCACAAAGAAATGCTATTAGATTTGTAGAGATCCAAAAACCTCCTACGTACGTGTGCCAAATCGGTGGTGGCACATTTATACCATTGTACATAATAAGTAGGCGTATAATACATACACTCTAGTTATATCCACCTACCTACTGCAAATAACAGACGTAGGAAGTGTCCTTTTGAATTTCCATTAGCGGGGGCAAAAACAAGTTCATGGATTGCAGTTTGACGCAAAAAACTTACGATGAAATAATATCATCCTTTTAGAGAAATTCACTTTCTCTTTCTCATAACCTTAGCAATTTGGCGTTTCTGAAGTTTCCCATAATGCTGACGTACATATTATTTACTAAAAATGTATGTAACCATTGCTTCTTAAAGAATTTTTAAGTGTAACTTTGGAAAAAGTAAAGGGACTTGGTTGCACTGTAAAGGCATTTAATTAGACATAGGTAATTATCTTTTAAGATATAAAAGATAAAAGATATTTATAAATATAAATGTTTCCATAGCTATGCTTGGATTCTAATCAGTTACCCAAATCTAAAATAGAAGAAATTAAGCCCTAATAGAACAAGAAAATTGAATTTGTTTTATCTCCATCGGCATATGCACGGTGTATATTATTCCTCCTGAGTCTATTATATAAATCGAAACAAAACTAGATTTTAAAAGTTCTATCCTCAATTTTCGATGTCAATTCCAGCCAATTATATTATTCCATTATCTCTGGACGTGGATACAATTAGAGATCCAAAAAATGAGAAGAATATAGCAAACCCACAATAGGTATGCATATTGTAATACATACACAGTGAATTTAAAATGGTAGATTACATTTATGTACTTACCATAGCAAGTGAAGAAGTGATTAGCTGCAATGCATTTCTTATTTGCTAGGAAATTCTAAATTTTTACACATTTTTAAAATGTAATCATAATTGAGTTAAAAATTACCTGTCCTATTTCAATTTTCATGATGAAAATTTCGTTTTAGCTAGGAAAATTGTATTTGAGCATTGATTTAGTTAGCCGGTAGCAAAATGCAGTTGGCACACTTCATGAATTACTAAATGTATTGATCCTTAACTAGATAGTAGTAGAAATGACTGGAACTGAGTAACTAAATGTCAAATATAAAGTGGTATTTATTCTAGCACCCCCTGTATATTTATCATGAGTTGCTTTATGTCCCACTCATCAAATACGGTGACTACTTATAGTAATAAGTTAGTTAACTGTGTACATAGTTTTGTGCAAATAGTATATTACAACAATAGCATTTGCATTGCTATGCTTCTATTTACTTGGACATAAAGAATTCAGTCATCCCATTCAATCATTGCTATGCGCATATCTACATAATAAAGGGAGACAGACATTCACCATGCAGAATGCAGAACACCTCCTAACCGAATTTCTCCTATTTAAATAAGCACATGAACACATTATGTAGTTAGAGGAGGAAATGCACGGCATAGGAACACTACAGGTATGGCTGTTAGACCGTAAAGTTCTGCATATTTCTTGAAATAATAAATGCCAATATTATTGGGCAATGGCAAAAGTCATAAGATATCTTACATAATAAACATTTCTAGAAATTACGCCTAGACCATGTTATTACAGATACCAAACAGCACTATTGACAGGCAGAACCTAAATGGCCACTCTTTCACAGACGGTCGTACGTAACCATACGGTAACAATAATATCATTTTTATAGTAGGTGTCTGTTTTATCCTCAGCCCTACTACAACGCAATATTTGTTTAAGACCACTCAAGATATACATAGTTACAAACGTGTACGTTGATACAACTGCACTGTAAACGTATAACCTTTCAATTGCTATATACTTACCTATGTAAGGATGCCAACATAAATTCCTTCCTTATAAGTCTTATCAAATATGAACACGCATTAAATACATTTAATATAACTATAAATGTGTATATTGTGCGTGTAACATCAATCATAGGAATAGTTTTTTATTACTTCTCCGTTTTAAGGGGGATAAAACAATTACTTTCTCTTAATTCGTAAATCTTTTGCTTATTGCCTCCTTTTGTGGGTTGATAATGACATGATGTTATAATATCTCATTGGCCTATTGTACACATATAAGTAGGCATTGTATAATTATATAATTATATTGTGATATTGCCACACGTTGTCTATTTGTCAGTTCGTGCTCTAATTGTGTTCGTGTTTTAGTGTGAACAAAACAGATACAAGACAACCCAACTCCAACTCAAATTACTTTCTCCAAGTCGAGTGAGCCAAAACCAAATCCTATTTAAAGATACGTCATTGCCTGCCAAATTGGCTTTAGGTAAGAAAATTATTCACCTTTCACAACCATAAGAAAATTAATTTAAATATATAGATTAACAGATAAAACTTAATGCTTAAGAAATGCCAGACATGATTACCTTTTATAGAATGTAGCAGTTTAATTGATTTTCTATTCTATTGGTAATTTGTGAATAATTAAAGCAATACACTTATGGCTTCTTTCTACTGATAAATAGGAACATAACATTGCACATTTGATAAAACGATTTGGAAACCATAATCCCTAAAATATTTAAAGACTTCATTAAATTATACCGCTACATCCATCTCAAAATTGATATCATAGCAGAAAAGCATACTTGGTTTACATTTTCTAGTTATTACATTGAATAAAAGATTCTCAAGGTTGGTTCATTTATAAATGTGCACAGAAAATGTTTTGGAATTCCCTTGAGAAACGTTTATTGTTGATATCAATCTCTATTTGATAAAGGAAAAGTATTGTATTTCATTTTTGGGGCATTGTGCAATTGTGAGTGGCAGTGGCATTCAATCTGAACGGCTGTACAAGCTTTGACCATGGCGTTGACATGTCACTCCAGATTTGAGACAGGCTGGTAAAGTATCTACCTTTGTTATAGCTAATTTTGTATTCATGTCATGGATAAAAGGAAAGAATGCACGAAAGGATTTCTTTAATTCGAATTTCCGGTGTAGATAGTAATTCTAGAAAGTATGTATTAAGTTACTCATCTCTGTAGATTTTGATCTTGAATACAAAAATGTCATGGGTTAACTTTCCCTTGCATGACAACGAAGGAAATTGATAGAGTGGATTGTATAATAACCATCTATTGACATTTGGCATTTATGTATCACAAACCTCTGTTGTAGGAACGTATGTATGTCACCGTATGCTCAAACCTACCTTCATCTCTTTCTATTCATGCTCATCTTCACTTTTGGGAAATAGCCAAGCTATCTGTGCGAGTACTGACAATAATGCTTTAGGCTTTAGTTATTGGTAAGATAAAACGGGAAACTTTTTGCACCTATAATTTGTTTCAATTTGCCTTAAATTGCATGGTGGTATAGTATGCTGATTGCAGGCCATTAGTTTTAATTATTTACACTATTGAATTGAAAGCTATGTTCAACGTGGAGTATGAAAGAGAAAAAAGGAAATCTAGAGCAACTGGAGATTGTTGGTTCACTGCATCTCTAGAACGAATAAAAATACATAGCATACAGTTTGTAACTCGATATTTCTGCTAATGATTACTCTCCATACTCTATTTGTAACTAAGTACTTCTTCAGTGCAGGTATGAAAGGAGGTTCGTTTTCAAACATTATATTTCTACACCCAGAGTGTCAGTCGACATTGAAGAGAAATGCTTTTATTTCTATTTGTCACACTTTAAGCCTATTAAATAAACACACACTTGTTCAAGTTGTCTCATTATAGACTCAACATTTTGGAACTCAAAGATTAAAAGTCGTACACAACACTCTTATAATTATATCAATAGAAATATTCTATAGCAACTCAATCAAACTAGTAAAATATCTTGGTTTTGATAATTTGATAAGCTTTAAATATTATTTGGCAAATGTAAAATGTTTTCAGCCCTAAATTATTATTTTTCAGGTATAAAATCCTTTTCATTTCAAAAATTGTTTCGTTCCATCAGAATAAACTTTTGCTCTTTGACATTTCAGTCTAATTAGCCTAGAATCAAATGGAAAGCAGTCCCATATAATCAAGTATCTCATCTACGCATATCTGAAAATGGCGAAAGTAATGGATGGATTTTATTATCCTAAAATGGAAGTAAGGCACATAATTATGCCAGCAAATAGTTGTAAATTATTATTATGCTGGATAATAATTGAATTGAACTATATTATTTTTGCTCAGTCAGCTTTCATCAATATTTTCTGTCAACCATTTCTAAGCAACCTAATGGAAAATATTAACCATAGGTAAAAAGTATGAGAACCCGTAGTGACAGAGAAATAATACTCGAGGCGAGAATCGAGAATTAACGATTTGTTGATTTATAAGCTGCATCTGCACTCATACTCAAGGTACTTGCTTGGCATTGCTCGCCTGTGAAAGGCAGTTCTTGTTCTTCCCTCACAATGCATAAAAGACTTGCTACAATGCCAATCCTACTTAAATGCGTGAAATATAGTTAGAAGCTTCGGACTAATAAATCTACATGTATTAGGCCTACTGTGTACTTAGGCCTCTTGAGCATTTACACAAGAAAAATCAATTGAAGCCTTAACAGTAATTATAATTATCAAACTGCCTATCAGATTGTCAACATTGATATGAAAATTAATATACGTATCAAATGTCAAAAATTGTACTGCACTTTGCAAAAATGGAAAATTTAAAATTCTTATTTGTCAACCAAATAGAGTTTTTCATAGTTATGTATTTACTCACTTTAGGAAATCCGTCAAAGGGGCGCCCTTAAAAAGTTAGCCAAAATTTGGGTCTTTCGTGTACTTGGACATAAAATTTCAATGATCCTTTTTTGAAAAAAATACTTTTTCTCAGAATTTAGGATCGCCTCTCCCGCCCTTTACTAAATACGTGCTTGTTTATATTAATGCATTTATTTTCTCCCTAAGACATACACTTTGGACCAGTGTACAAAATTTACCACTTTTTAGGCTTTTTTACCATCACAGGGGTAAAAATGCACTTAATGGTAAAAATGGTAAATTTTAGCGTTATATTAAACAGATTAGTACAGATACACAAGACTTACTAAAATATAGGTTTTAAAACTTTATTTTCTATGAAATATTTCCAATTATCCCCTTAATTATTCAAATTAATCCTATTCATTCGGTTGTTCACAGAAAGTTATATAAAATGTAACTAAAACCAAGATTGCGTTTGGTATCGCCAATTTAAAATTGATATGATGCTCCAATTTAATTGCAATAAGTTTCTCAATCAGCAAATAAGGGCGATTAGCGTCCCCATCGGTTGCATCCAACTCTGATTGATGAACACTTACCAATTTATGACAACAATTATCAGCTGCTAAGCTATTTCATACTTTGGCACCGAATTTTATTCAAAATTTAAACACGAAATTTAAATGAAACTATTTTTTACCATTTATACCATTTATTAAAAACCACTTACCACTGGTAAGTAGTAAATGGTATTTTGTACACTGATTTGGACGGAACAAACCTTTCTCGTCATATTGGGGTCAACGTGGAGCGTGAGGCGATAGTATTTTTTTCGTCCATTTTAATAATACATAGTAAGCTATTGTACAGAAGGACTGAGTACCCAATGAGCCTTTGGCATACATAAATGTATATTGCAGAAGCACTGAGTGCTGACATAGCTCTGAGTTTTGACTATTGAATCTACTTTTCACTCAATGCTTTTAGATTGAATTAAATTATTCATAAAATCGACAAAGTAGTGTTCGGAGTCACATGCAAATAAGTTTGATGTGAAAAGCAAATTCACACTGAATGTAAGGTTATTGTTTAGCATGAAATGCGCTGTTTGATTTTATTCATGTTCCAATATGACAATGTAGAACACTTTCATTATTAGTGTCGGGAAAAGTTTTCCTGTATTGTGTTGGATGCTTACTTACACTTGTTAAATCTCAAGGGACATTTTTGGGAATCAACTTCGGTTTTATATAAATATTCCGTTGTGTGCTTATCTGACTATACATTGGGGCATTACTAATGGCGTCTTATTTAATGATTATCCAAAATAGAAATCATGTCAAAGAGTATATTTGCTTATCTTAATAACTTAACGACAGTAATTGATTTACAGAAGGATGCTTCTAGAATGAATGAAGTTAAAGGTGCTTTTTGAAGTGGTTTGGAGTTTTCAAAGAAGAACCAACCTTGCTAGACTTTCTTGGTTGGAACGTTAGAATGTCAAACTGGAGAACAGAGCTTTGTCAAGCAGAAGTAATAACTTTTAAATTAAAAGAAATAAGCCTTTTGATCTATAGAAAGTAAGTTAATTACGAAGCCATCCACCTTTCAACTCTCAATATTGTAAATTCTTTTGCAATAATATACTTCTACTATTAGAAGCAACACATCCTGATGTCAAAATATCAATGTAGGTGTTATATATTTATGTATTTACAAATAGTTATTTAAATTACCTTTGCAAAATTATATAATTGTTATCATTAATTAAACATAGTACAGAAACATTATTTTGACAAGAGTAGTTAAAAGTACTTAAAAGTCGTAATAGTTTTAATTGAAATCTAAAACTATAGACGATTTGTTCCAAGTTAATTTGAAAATGGTCTTTTACTGTTGGCACGCTTATTTGCATTTTACATGCCAATCTTGTAGCCGCAGACAACTTTTAGTGACTCTTCTATATAGCGTTTTATACGCGACAAATAAGTGAAAGGGTGTCTCTGGTTTTTATTATTTTCTTTTATCTATCGCTTCACAAAAAGGAGGCTATTGTTTTCGCGTGGTAAGTATGGTAGCACAAGTACCTACTTCAGTCCTTTTGTGTGACACGCAGAAGATCCACGGAACTAAATCTGAAAAGAGACTTGAGAAAGAAGCTACTGGTTTTATTATCTTACTGTCTAACAAATTCAGACAAGTGCCATTGCCTCCATACATATTATTGTTCTGCATAAATATATCCTTATCCTGGTATAGGGGCCCTATTTTCCAGGGAAACAGATAATAATAGTACACTCAAGTACGTACACTCTACTACACTATTGATTATACAGGGTAGAACATATTTGCAGAGTCATTTAACAAAATGGGGAGAGAAGAGTATTCTAGTGTAAGCATTAATGCTAAATACCTGCTAAATATTTTTACAATAACAAATCTTGAAGGTGTAGTATACTACATTTAAATTTTTTAAAGTTCGCACTATTTTCGTATAAAATTCTATGCAGTAGTGAAGCAAATATCCTGCTTAGATTGCAAATAAAAAATAAATTTAAATGATTTAAAAAAAGAGACTGAGAAATAAAAAAAAAACCGTAGATTATAATTATGCATGGTTGGTAAAATTTATTCCAAGTATGCATAATTAGGATGAAATGGTGATGAAACAGAAAGACTTGGAAATTAGCAAATAGAATTTGCCATTGTAAGAGTGAAAGCTTGGTGGAAAAGCCAGGGATAATCTTGCTCGAGTTTTTTTATGACACAAGTGAGAATTTCGCTAGTCTTTGAGAAAATAGCACATTACATCATTAGGGCGCTCTAATATTGTGACATGACATAGTTTTTGGGAGGGGATAGCGCCCAGTGAATATGTGAGTGAATGGCAGAGTCAGAGCGGCAATATTTTTCTCAGTACCTAACTTAAGGAATTTAGATTTTAGTTGAAGAGACGAAGTATCTATGAAGGAACAAGAAAGCCACTCAAGATGATTACACAATCTTCTATGAGCAGTGAGTGTCATATTTCCATAATCCGAGCATACAAAGACAAGATAATACAGGGAGATGCAACGTAATGCAAAAGTCTCATCCGGCACGGGAAAGCCTGTTAGGCACTCCGTCAAGTATTCCGTGTGCAATTTTTTGGAAATGTACGAAGATGGGGAACGTGAAAGATTCGAGGAAGATAGGACAGGCGGCTGGAGTCATTGTCTGTTGGCGTGTCGAAGCTTCTACCTGCTAAACTGGGGAATAGCTACTACATTATAAATATAGAGTGTTCTTATTTAGTTAGTAGAGTAGAATAAAAAGATGACTTCTTTTGAGTGAGGGAGATTTTAATGCGTCCTTTGGATGATGACAGAAGAGTAAATGGGCAGATAAGACGGAAAATGAAAGACTGATCTTGAGTATAGTCGCTGACTCCATTCCCATGCTCATTGTTCTTTATTTTCTAGATTATTCTGTCCTACTTTAGTCCTACACTCCCTCCACAATAGACTTTGGGTCACAATCTGAGTCAAATACATGCCGAGGATATAAATAGTATCATAATAGATTTCTAGTACAAATTACAGACAGAGCAAACTCTGTCTTGTCACAACAGGCAAGACAAATGGTAAAGTGGAAACACTCCTACTTATCTGTCTGTGTTTCAAATGAGGAGAAAATATGCATGAAATCGTAGATAGGGAGATGTGAACTGGAGATAAGGTAGATAAAATCCAGGAGTGCTCCAACTGGAAAATATACAGGAGAAATATGATGTCGGAGTCTTATTTGAATATTAGAGTCCTAGTTAATACCCCCACACAAAACATACTTTTATTAAATATGCAGACACGTATGCACGGGGCAGGCAGATATATGGGAATGCATATCATATCAATTCAATATATGAATTCATGTTTTTATGCATTCTCTATAATAAATGCATAGGTAGGCTAGGTTCATAATGATGGAAGAAGCAAGGCCAAGCCAACAGTTCCTAAATCACAAAGTAGATCAGCAGATCAGGTACATGGTGTCTTCCATAAGGAGGGGAAAGAGTTGGTTCTGTAGCTTCCCTGGAAAATTGCCTTTCTTCTCAAGATACCTGTCTGCATACACTTCCTATGTACATAAATAGCTATCCTATCTTGTTGAAATAGCCAAGCAAAAGAAAAAGTGTGTACTGCGAGGACGAGTGTGTAGGCACCACTACAAAGATATCCTACAAATAGCACAGCTCTTCTATTCATTTTTTATGCATGTACGTATTTTTATATCTATGCCTACCACCTCCCTATCTCCATTTCAGCTCCGTTACTTTTTCCCTTTTCACTTCTGACAAATACTAAATCCTACCATCAGAAATTCTCTTTCAGAGAAAATCCGCTGGGTATATCTATATCTCTAAGGTAGCCAGTCAGGCTTGGCCATTCGCCTCCAACAACCTTCCAGCTTCACTTGTTCAACACCAGTTTGATCTAGCCAGCCAGAGCTGCAACACAAACATCCAGACACTAAATCTTTGTAGTCTCATGTAAATGCAGACCTCAATACAGACACACATATATACAGATAGGAGATGTCCATAAATACTACACAACAACACCTACCCTACAAAATCAACAGGAAAATAAAATTCAAGGCTTAGTTTCTATCGTCGAGTAGTCTCCGTGATGTATGCATTTTTTTAATTACATTACAGACGTCATCCAAAGTAATTCTACACAGTTGTAAGAATAGACACAAACTAAGCTCTCCGACAGAACAGACAAGCGTTCATGTAAATTGTCCAAGGGAAATATAAAGTCAAGCTATGAATCTACAATCATGTAACCTGCGGCTCAACTTATACACTTTTCCTCCATACTGTCGTATTTTTCGATTGTTCAATTTTTCATTCTCCCTGTACACGAACATCGATCTCTTGCACTTAATGTCGTATATAGGCCTATATGTCTACACCTTTCTCTCCTATCCAATTTCCGTCCCAAATCAGCATAAAGTGTAACCGGGCAATTTATCGTCGTTCAACTGAACAACTCCAACACACAGTAACTTAAGGCAATAATGATTTACGATTAGGTAGGCATTCCATTGCAGTAAACGTTAGTTGCTTCATTTGGTCCCCAAGAGCTCATTAAACAGATATCATTTTATTTATACTCTTTTCGATGATTACTCTTACGAGGCACGAGACTCCTGTTTTCTGCTTCATCAATGAAACACTCCAAGCAATCCAATAGAGCTCTCCATGCCCATGAAAACCAAATTGCGTGTAGAAAACGCTCTTTCTACAATATCATGAGCACAATAAAAGATAGGTTGTCATTTGCCATAGACTAAGCACAACTCCTCAAATATTATCATCGTGCAAAAATATCCTATTTGCAATACTTAGCTGACAAGTGGGAACTCTTGCGTTCCTAGGGGAAATATCCGTAAAATATTGCATCCTTGACTTATTTAACTCTAGCTTTTGTACCATCTTACTTACAAGCGCTAATCAACCAATGAATTTTAATCGCGACATAATTGCCAAAAATAACTTGCGAAATTTTAACTGTACATTGCATGACACTGAATTACTAGAATAATATTGTAGTTTGTACTGTAGTAACAAAAATGAAAAACAGTAAAAAAGGAAAGCGAAGCGAGAGAGTTAAATAAATAAATAAGAAACAAGTTCATAATGAATTCAATTCCTAGCATGTCAGTCTGTTTTGGCATTTAAAAGGATATATAAATGACAAAGGGCAAAAGGGCACAGGTATTTATTTTGCATAGGATGGTTGTCCTTGATCATCATGTATAATAAAATATAGGTATGTAGTAGTAATGTATTCTGATCCTTTCTTTTAGTTCACCTACAATTCAAATCAATGCAAATGTATCCATTCCCTTGGAAAATGTTAAATAAAGAGGAGAGTGAGATGACACGGAGAAGCCAAGTGAGAATCGGATTAGAAGAATAGTGGGATAAGCCTACATAAATATAAGACAATGCAGTAACTGTAAAAATGTAGTTACTTAAAGTATATACTCAGTTGTTGCAATGCTGGAAAGGCGAGTGAGGATGAGGCAAGGTGTACATGCTGCTTAGTGTCGCTTTCACCCATCAGTGATATGCATTAAAAGTAGATATTAGATCCAGTTGAGTCGTCTGTTTGAGAAGTGCAGAGAGTGAGGGAAAGACTTGGCCTACAAACGAGTCTGTCTCTGACTCTGCAGCTTAGGTTAATGGTGAGAGTAGGTAGAGATGAGCAGAAATCTTTCTCCCTATACTTTCTTTTCCACCAACATCCACCAAGACACGAAACAATCTTTTCCCCCACAATTTCCACTGAAATGCTCGCCTTCAAATCATTCTCCCAGACTCGCTCTCTCTCTTCTCACTCATCGTCAGTCGAGTTCGAGTCCTTTGCCGATGCCATATGGCTAGAGGTGGAACTTTCTTCTTGCATTGCACTGCTTTCCCTGGATTACGACTTTCGAATCCTTCTTCATAAGTATTCCGAAAAATCCATTATTCATGTCTACCATCTGCAATTAAGGGCAAACTGGCGGATTACATTTTGGTCGCTTTAAATGAGACCAATTTAACCTGAAAGCTACTGTTCGGGTTAATAAGTAAGTCACTATGGGATCTTTGTGCCCTGTCTAAAATTACTAGCCCTAAGTAGTCTTTCTCTTCTCATACAACTTCTACTCCATATACACACGACTAGATACAGTTTCTCTACTCTCCGTCCGTTCTATCTAGAAGGACACTCTATATACACTCACATTTACCTAACTTCCTCCTTCAGTTCCCATTCTCATAAACAAACTCAAAACAGCATAATTGTTTCATTTATTTCACCAAAATTGCCATCCTATACCTCTTCCCCTCTTCTATATTTGCCCATCCTTGTATTTTTATTTACAATTTATTTCCTTTGCTCACTGACATTTATGAATGTTAAATCTCCACTTCCATCACGGAAATTCCACGTAACAGCCTCACATTTTTATCATTCTACATAAATACTACAGCCACTCACACAGCCAGTAGAGATTTTATTCCGTCTTTACAAATTGCCATTACTTCACCGAGCTCTGCCATCCAGAATACAATTCAGAGACAAGTTTCTGCTTATAAAGCGGAAATCTTATAGAATCACTCACAAATGTTCTTTCTTTGCAATTTTATAGTCTACATGTGCCCCAAGGGACACCTGCATTCAACCTAAGAATCTGCCAACTGTCGATTATAGCTAACAATCTTTTCTTAACTACGCGACCATCTATAACCATTTATTTATGTATACAGGGATTTTAATTAATGCCATACTTATCGATTATGTTTCCCACTACTGAAATCATTCCCCAGACGTCTGCAACTGCATACCCAGCATGAAATGCTCACTCTAACTAGTCTGTCACTATTTTCCAATTCATGAAGAAGTATAGGAGTGAACCACTAAGATATATTTTCAATACTATAAATCATATTTTCCTTACAACTATTAAAGCTTAAGGGTGAAAAGCGGGGTAAATTGAACATACACTTTTTGTGTGTACCTCTATTACTTCAAATTAGAGTACAACCGGTATTTGTTTACCTAAAGTCTCCAAAATTTCAAAAAAGTGGCGGAAGGTGAAAAAATCGGCCATATGGCTCAGAAAATTTTTAAATAAGTTTTGAATTATAGCGTTTACGGGAAATTATGTTTTCCGCTAGTGCTATAATTCAAAACTTGTTACATTTTTTTAACACTTCGAAGCCACTAGTCCGAAGTATTCACTTTCCTCCACTTTTTGGAAATTTAGAAGAATTTTGGTAAATAAATGTTTGCTGTACTCTAATCATAAGTAATACACACAAAGTGCATGCTCAAATTACCCCGCTATTAATCACCCTTAAGGGTTAATTTACTTTCACTACTATTTCAGTAAATATTGTAAAACTTAAATTTAGTACAATTTTTATTACAATGATTTGTAACGTTTTTATTTAGATACTAGCTGAATCCTAGCACACAAAGTGTGCTAGAAAATGTTGAAATGAGTAAATTTCTAGCGACTGCGCATTGACCCGAAATTCATAGACCTTTGATTGGACTCAGTACTGATAGTCTAAGTCTACTCCTTGCTCATTAATTGCAAAATATTACCCTTACTCATTAATTACAAAATATTACGGACAAATATACAAACATTAATACATTCAAAAAAAATTCCATGCGCATGTCCCACTTTATGTTTAAAAGATTATGTTTATGTAGAGTAAAGAGTAGTAACCCCAGCATGAGTGACTCGATTTCAAGAATAGGCTTCCAGCATAATCATGTGTATTGGTTTACCTCGAAATACTTTTAACCAGGGCATGGAAAACCCAAAAACCCGGGTTTTTGGGTTATTGGGTGGGTTTTTGGGTAGCAAACAGCAAAAACCCTGGGTTTTTGGGTTCCAAAAACCCGGGTTTTTGGGTTGGATTTTTCCTAACTAAAAGGAAAAACCCATGGGTTTTTCATGCCCTGCTTTTAACCCGTGGCGGGCTTATTGTTATGCGTTTGCGCATTGCAACAAAAAGCCGCTAAGTCCAAGAGACATGGATACATGGAACATAAGAATAAATATTTTTATTATATACTGATGTCCCGAATTTCGTTCAAGGAAATAAATTTGTAAAAAACATTGTCTTGTACATAGTAGAATATACTACAAAAATATTTCATTGATTCTAAAGAAGATACTCTGAATAGTAGTTAATCATGGAGTATCAAAAAACTGATATATATTTGTAATGTACTAAGTGTCATATTTTGTTGGGCTGCAAAACTTTACTACTTGCTGCAAGCTTATTCTTTTTTTTAACTTAGTAAGGTATGAATTTAAGCATTCAGAGTAGAATCGTAGGTCTACATTAACAATTAACCCGCTTGGAGCAGGTTACTCACGGTTTCAAGGTAAATGTGTTCCTGTCTTGCACTGAAAATGTAAAGAATTCATGACAGAGAATTTAATAACTCCATTAGAGATAGGTCTAAATAGAATGCAGGAACATTTTCGGTTTAATTCCAAGGGAGATTTTTATGCTGGGAAAGTTTTGTTCGGATAGATACTTATATATAGGGATTGGAAATTGAAAGGCGGAAAGGGGGTCACTTATAAAGACAAGGTGAATCTTTTCAGAATTGTTTTTGCATAATTAATGAGGATAATTTGGTAAGGGACGGAGACAAGGGGGTCAGGCCACGTTATCCAGGTTATTTAGTAATGCATTAGTAGGCTGGCAGCGAAGCATATAGGCGATATAATAACATTGTGGTAGGCAGAATATAGGTAAGTAGGCAGAAGGTAGTAAAATGCTGAGTAAAGCATTGGATGATTTCAGGAGCTAAATGTAATGTTCCTGTTTTTTGTATGTAGGGAATTGAGTCGGTTTGCTGCTTACTTAGCTTCTTCATTCAGTCACCGGTCTCTCTCAATGCGAGACTTCATTAAAGATTGATCTGTCTTGAAACTCGTAGTGCATGCAAATATCCAATCAATAGGGAAATAGGACATACCTATCCTTTGAGACAAGAAGAGGACATAATGCTATACTGATGTGATGTTTGTGTGCAATGAAATTCAACTCACTTTCAATGGAATTGTGTGTACGCTCTCTGTGTGTGCATCCCTAATAGGTTATCAGAGTTGCGACTTTCTTTCTTCCCACACTCCAAAAATACATTTCCTCTATCTAAAACCGTCAAAAATCCCATTTCCTACAATAATTTATTAGGTATTTCCTATTTCACCCTTGTAAAACTACAATTCAATTCTATTTATAAACATTCTACCCCTTTTAAATGTCATTTCACACAAAAAAATATTTTTTAAAGCGGTCGTTCATGGTAGGTTGGAATAAGCCGGTCAAAATGGGAGAAATTGGTCAGTTGAAAATTTTTATTATGTCCAACCTCTGGAAAGACATAATAAGATGTGAGAAAAGACATAACTATTGAGAAAGGACATTGGAAAGGAGAGTCCGTGAGCAAAAGGAAAGGAGGCCAAGTCATGAAAACGAATCGAAGCCACAAAGTTGACTTAAGGCAATGTCTTGTCTGTCCTTTCAATGAAGTCTTCATCAAAGGATAAAAATCCATGAATCTGGGAATGTGGAGCTTTTAGTTCTTCCCGATTGTCTCTTGTGGTGGTTAGCGAAGGAAATGTGTCCTGTTTCCCCATCCATGCAAAGCTATTTCATTGGGAAAGTTGGACAACAAGAGCCGCCAATGAGTTCCATCCATAGTCACTCATTTCTACCCTTAATCTCCGTATGAGTGGCTCTAGTTCCATTCATTCGGAAATCGGGTTGAGCTGATTGTGACATTGTGATTGACCTAGAAAAGTAGCTATTCTGGGTGTAAGCTGAATAGCTGGAAATGCCAATTTACTCGTGCTACAATTTCTATCTATTCATTTCTACCTTTCCTGGTATGTTACATTATCTATTGTTGGACACAGATAGATACGCTCCTACATCTCAATCCAATGTCGTGGGATGTGCAGCAGACCAATTTGGTAAACATGTCCAAGTATTTCGTGAGTTATTAACATCGTCATTTTATCAATAGCTACATTATCCACATTTACAGCTGCAGATAATATGCAAATGTCTAGTCATGAAGGACGGGACAGTAACTTTCCAAATGTCAGGAATAGGCATCCGTCTTTCAGTTGGATTTCCATAAGCCTGCGTTACTCAGAATGAACCCAAATGTATCACTTGATTGTTTTCAGGTTAACTCGTTTGGCATTTCTCCAGACAATTACACACAGCATACAATCCGTAAGTCAGTCGCTATTCAATTGAATGACATGTAGTCATACTTGATTGAAAAGGAGAATATACTACTTACAATTAGAGCATTGCCTCGCCTACATCTCCATTACTGATTATTACTATCTCAATGACACTAAATACACATTCTCATACTCTCAGTATTCAATCATCTGTTAATTAATTCACAAAACTGTAGCCAGAAAACATTTTTGGGAGGGCAATCATCTTTCACTACTTTGTGAATTTTATTAGTTAAACTTTTTTAATATACTTTCCCTATATCTTTGTTATTGCCATTATTTATAAGGTGTAATTTGAATTTATATTGGTAGATTTTAATTATAAACATTCTTTGTATAGATTCCTTAAAAAATTGTTAAAGAATTGAAGGAAAGTTTAGGTATTTTTCCCTGGCCACTAGCAGAATTATGAAACCTTGATTTTATAGATATGGTGGAGTATAGGATTTTAATCAGCGGTGAGTAAACGTTCATTGACGTAGCGGTTTATGTATATCTAAAGTTCTTTAGAGCTGCAATTACAATAACTGTAATGATTCCAATTAGGTCGTGATAAATAGGGAGTTTAGCGTTAGAGTTCACTTGGAGTCTATGTTAATGCCCTGGATTCTCTTGATAAAATAATACAGTTACAACTGCCTTATCTGATTTAGTTTCCCAAGTGATAATTAGTGCTGGAGAAGAATATTAAGCAGAGCAGCGTCTATCCATGCAGCTAACAATAAGGTAATTGGTGAGGCTGAGTGCAGAGAGTAATACCAAAGGCTTTCTCTTTGATCGATTGAAGCGTAGAAAATATTGAATAGAGTCGAGAAGCTATAGTATTTGAGAGTAATGACTGTCTCAATAGTATCGCTGAATGTAACTATCTCTTCTACCTACACAAAATATTTAGTATAACTGTCTAACTACAAGGCAGCTGAATAATCATGCTGGAGCTCTATGCACCTTTATTCTGTCTGGATAAGTCATTCCAGCAAATACGTGTTATTAGTCTCGTAACTCGTGTATCCTACTTATCTCCCTTCAAGAAAAGCATTCAGCAATGAATTCAATTTTTCTCTGCTTATTGTGTGAAGAGGAGACTAGACGATGGAAACGTTTAATTTAAGCAGAATAAAAGTTTAGCCGTATATGTTGGCCATTTTTTGTATGGCTAAGTTGGAGACAGATAGATACCTATACATGAAAAGTAGTCACGAACAACCTACCTATTCAATCCAATTTAGTACACAACTCCAACTCTGATTCTAACTTTACTCCCCTCTTTTAATAGGAAAATTCAATTTCAAAAGATTTTTAAATTCTTGCCCAATGCTCTATATATGCCAAAAATGGGCTCTCTACTTTCTGTCTCTCTCTCCCTCTCTGTTGAGACGTAATACAGGCGACTGGCATTAGAAAATGTGATTGAAAGTGCCAGACAGCTTTCATACTTAAGAACATTACTTAACACTAAAACGCTTAGGATTACGGAAAATGTAAGCACAAGCGAAAGTAGGATCTTTCAAACTCGAAATTAAGCTAAGATTCCACCAATTCACTAACTGCATGCCCGAGCAACATTTTTAAATCCGAAACTCTCTAACTTTCGGAATAGCTTTTAATATATGCAGGACACTATTGTCATTTTGAATGTATAACTTTTTATGAACCATATTCTTTTGGCAACCATTCCAAGAATTTAGTCTTTCAAAGCCAAAATAATTCTACAGCTAATAAAAGGTTTATTTTTGTCCCCATTCCTTCATAACTTGAGCTGTTTAATGTTTTTAATATTCAAGTCTCACTCTTAATATTACACTACAGATGACAACATTTAAAACAATAGGCTCTAGAAATCTCTACCATTTTACTCAACCAATTATTACCATTATCACTTATGACAATATAATTCCTCTTATACTCAAATAGAATACGCAACTAAAAAATCTCATGGAAATAAAGACTAATTAAAGAGTTTTCCGAAAACTTTTGATATGCACAATAAGAAAGAATTCTTAATTAGCAAATTTTATGTAAGCACAAGTCCAGAATAAAACTTTTACACTATACAAGTCAGTAAGTATATCGAATCGATACTATATTCGATACCTATTGAAAAACTAAAAGTTGTAATATTTAATTTCTGATTACTAGGAAATGAAATCATATAGCTAGTCACGCAGTGTTATGAGAAAAAATCATCATTATTTTCAGTCTATATAATTTCTTTAAGAAGAAATTGGAGCTTCTGTGTCGTGGTACTGAAACTAACTTTTTTCAAAGACGAATCAAAAAAGCTATAAATGGTAATTTTTAACTCAGGAATTGAATTTGGTTGTAATATATGCACCAATTAGATAAAAAGGTTTTTTATTTATTTTATAGGGACATAATATTACTGAAAAAGGGTACAATTTGTATTTTTGTTAGTTACAAAACGACGGGTTACATGATTTTTTTGCTTCGGATCACAGAAGTATTAAAATCCGCACATGTTTTAGAAATATTAAAAGGAAGAAAAGAGTAGATTATTTTTTAATGATTGAGAAAAGTATAAGTACGACTGGGATAATTGTGAAGGGAGGAAAAAAGAGAGGAGCAAGTGGAGCTGCGGGAAAGGAGTTTGGGAGACAACAATAGAGAGAGCAATGAGGCATGACACGAGCACCAGTAAAAATGAAATATATAGGAGCATGAAGGATGAAAAGGCAGAAAAGTACAAAGACAGAATGGAGTATGCATCTTGGCATTATAAGTAGTCGGGACTAAGTGAAAGAAAGTGACTATCATTATAGCCGGAGAATGTGTTGGTATTTGTTAGGTGCTTAGGACTTTATGTTAATGCTTAGCATTTGTGTGTGCCTCTGTCTGCGTATATCACTATAGTATAAAACCCAGAAGACGTGCGAAATAGATGGTCTAGCTGGATGGCTGGAGCAGGTACTCGTGTGAGCTATATCTAAATAGGCTATAAAATGTATGTGGATGGAATCATGAGGGTAAAGTTAGTTTAGTTGTTTCTGGAAAAGAAAGGAAACGAGATGAAAATTTGATTAAAACTTTCCCTTTGGGTGATCTATTAAGTGCTGAGAAGAATAGATGGATGAGAGGGAAGAAGACAGGCTGAGGCAACTCCACTGCTTATCCTTTACCATCCTACACCAAACATCACTCTATACCGGGTAGCCCCGAAATGACTAGTCGCTTTTCAATTCGATGTGAATAACGCTAATGATGTTATGTCTGCTGTTATGTATCCGACACGTTGGAATAGCACCAAACGCTTATCCTAAAATTTATCACAGGATGATACAACCCAGAAAGCTTTGAATTCCTTCCTAACGCTTCGAATTCACCTGATTATCAAATTTGCACTTTCTCAGAACCTAAAAGCATTACTGAGTTTATACGTGTCTGCATGCCTTACACGTGCCTCAATAATCATGCAAATGAAACTGATACGAAAATCATTTTCTCAGTAATAATAGTTACCATTTCTAAAGTTTAATTTCAATAGTGTCTTTTAAGAATGGAGAAAAAAATAAAAACTGCCTTATTTGTGAAAGTAACAAAAAAGGCAAGGAAAATGACACAAGTAGAACTGTAGGAAACTTAAGTAGAAGCTATAATGTACAACCTTAGCATGTATTCAACCAAAATGTAAATGCGGAGTTCATAAATGATAAGATAAATAAGAAATTGGGGAGTAACTCTTGTTTACACCAGTAAATTTTGTGCATTACGAAATTGAGATTGACTATGTAATTATGCAAATGACTTGCTGCTTTTGCGAAGTTGATTTGCAAAAATAGCAAGCATTTATAACTTTCGGTGTACACAAAAGACGCTTATAAACGTTTTTAACTGATTCCACAGGCGTTTATCAGTAATTTTCACTGTACATTTAACATAAGCCGGAAAAGGGTAAAAATCGATATCATCGATAAATCTCTGGGTGTTCATGGTTTTGTAATCAAAAGCTGCATTAATATTTTAATTTTGGTGGCCATGAATGATAAGAAAACACTATAAATTTTTAACCGAATCTGTGATAAACAACTGAATAATATTTATGATACTTGTACCTTATTCCTTTACTACTTTGTTTTATGATTTCGATTATTTTACAGCCATATACTAACAATAAACTATAACGGCTAGACATTCCTTAATTGTTTCAAGTGATAACCGAAAATAGATGCAATGTTTAATAATGAAAAGTCTACATTTCTACTCTACCCGATAAATTTTGTAATTCGTAGTGTATTAATAGATATAATAATAAGATTGATGGTTGGTCGGTCGTAATATGATTGTAATACAAACTAATAATTTACCTAGAAGGATATTTCTTGCTAAATATGATCGATAAAGTTGAAAACATTTAAATTGGATATTGTGGTCTTTAGGTGGTTTCCTCCAAGTCTGAGGCTGCAAGTGGTACCTAGCTTCAAAGATGCTTCATTGGATTGCAGGATCTCTGGGAACCTTTATGGGCTTTTTCGGAGTCTTCACAAATCTCTACATACTCCTTGTTTTAATAGTAAACAAAAAAGTAAATTCATTTATAAATCCTTACACAGTGCTACATACAATACACTACTAAAGCCTTCTCTGCAGGGAAGTGCCCTCTTCCTTGGTTTCATGATTGGATGGGTCGATGACCGATTGTCTGCTTATATGGTAGATGATCATTAGATTATACAGTATTAGAATCTCTACCCAAGTATAACAGATAATATCACTTTGGTAGTATTTTTCGGAAAGTTTCAAAAATTGAAAGCATTAAACATGCGGATCCATTATAAAATGTAAATTGCCTTCATAACTTTTATATTAAATATGCATATGAGGCAGAGGATTTGTAGGGCAATAACATGCAAATTGAATTTTAGATGCTGTATAGCTTTAGATTTGATCAGATCGTCTGTGATAATTATGCTATGCCTACCTCGTCTGCGACACTATGTCGCATATCAGTTAAAACTTGAGACATGCAGGCAGAGAGACATGTATTTAGTACTTAGCGTAAAATATCAATGTTCAAATTTAACTTAAGTTCTTTTATTCCATGTGCTTCAAATTAAGTTAGAATTAATCGTGATTAAATTGTCTAAAACATAATTCTGTTAAATTGTTCCTAAATTACAAACTGGAGTTCCGTATTAATTTAAGCCAGTACCTATTTGGGCAGGGAAAATAAGATTACATATTCAGACAGTGTAAATCCAAGTGTAGAAGATGTAAAACGGAAGTGGTGATTAAAAACTTGTGTGGTAGAGTGTAGATATTAAGTAATCCGTAAAGTAAGCATGTTACCACGTGTCTACTTATATTCTCCGTGTTTACTTAATGTGAGTTACATTTTGGGGAGGTCGCTAATCATATAATGTGCCTAAGTACAAATCTTTAGAAGACAGTGCTTGCAGCCCATAAATAACGTGAGAACAGAAAGAGGAAAGGTACAAATAGTGAAAAGCATTGAGTAAGTGCGGCACGGAGAAAGCATCGGATTTATTTTTGACGTCAGAGCATTAATTCAATTATGAGCTCTCCTTTCTGAGATGTGGAGCAAGAGCAGTGACAGGAAAACCGCAGTCATTAATTAGTTTTAGGCTCTTCTCTCATTTGTTTCTTAATTCCTCGCTGTGGTTTATTAGAGTGGAGTTGAGTACCAGAGTAGCTACCCTACTAGCTAAAATATTTTCTCCTCCCAAAATGTCTTTAAGATGCATCATCTTTTTCGTCAACACACTTCTTAATACCAAAACCAGGTCTCTATTACTCATCCTCAATAATTTACCCAAATTATTGTCATAGAACTACATAACTAACATAGTAGCACCTACCTGTATTAAACCTTCCAGTAGAAAACATTTTCCTAAATTACTAATTAGTTAAATTAGTAATATTTACTATCATGAATTCATATTTTGAAAGTTAGCTATAAGTCAAAATGAAAAACATTAATTAAGCTGGTATCTAAGTAAATGTATCTTTTAAGTGTATTTCAAGAGGAAGTAAGAATGTTTAGTAAGATCTATATCAGTCAACATGTCAACATGCACTGGATATAAATAATGAACGCGTGTTTTGATTCTAAAATGATTTTTTTGCATTGGTAATTATTAATTATTCATTCTTAGTTAGGAAGTTAGGAACTTAAATTGTCTGCAATGAAACCTGCGACCATTTAGCTTCATATTTCCAGAATAAAATTAAACCCTCAAGCGATAGAGTTTCATAGAGAGGCTATATAACATTAGTTTTCGCAATGTTGACAAATATTTGACGTTATTTGTGGCTACAAAAACCTTATTGAGATTATTACAACTAGGTGACTTTAATAATAGAGCATAGTGGACCCTTCTGAGGATTATTTAACACAACCGAAGTAAGTACTCAGTAGGTTGAGAAAGAAACATCAGAACCTACTGAATGCTATTAAGTTTATTAGTACGTCAAGATGTTAAAGGAAATCAGTTGCCTTCAGGGTGGATAAATCAATCCTTTTAGTAATGAGAAACCGTATTTAGTATGTCGACTAATGGATATACCTATTTCTAAGTCGCGTAGTACATTTACATAATACAATAAAATAGGTTACCTATAAGAATATTGTAGCATGTGCTCATTTATTTCAGAATTTAAAATGGAGAAATTTAATTATGCATTTGGTTAATGGAAATCAATACTTCCTTGATTAGGCTTTAGGAAAACACTTATTAATAATTAAATTTTAGAGATGCGAGACAATGTTTAGTAATTAGTTGCTAATGCGTTTCTGTCTGTAAGATGTTATTCAGACTGTACATTAAGTCTGTATTACATTACTTAAGCCTTCCGAAGAATGTAAGTGCCTGCCAGTCGTCAAGTGGAATTGGGTACCTAAATACCTACTCATTCATGTACATATAATATAATATTGTGGCACAAAATTGAAAGAAATTGTTTACAATTGAACTTGCCAACAGATATTCACAAATGATTCACATTAAACTAAGTTTACTTTCGTTTTGCTATTTTGCAGACACGAAGTAGCAATGAATGGATATTACTTCACCTGAGCTGGTGCGGACTGGCAGCAAGTTTTATTAATTTGTGCTTTTCCAGTCCATCCATCTTTCTAGAGAATTGGATTTCATCTTCGGTTCCATTCTGCAATTTTATAGGAGCCTGTTTGTTGGCCATTCAACTACTTATCATCTGGAGTATCTGTGCTTTAAGGTAATTACAAAAACTGTTACATTGTCTAAGACTAAGGAATTACTTGCCATTGGATAATGAGTACATTGTTAAGCTTCTCCCTTAATGTAAGTAGATCACTAGTATCATTTAAAATCTGAAGATAATTAAATGATCATTTAAAATCGGATTAATGGAAGAAACTAATCTACTACATTGCATTTACATAAGTAAACCTAATTTACATAAAGGAGGAAATATGTCATTGAAACAATCTCTGTTAATGCCCAAAAAGCTCTTTCGGTATTATTACATTATGTACCCTACTTAAGGCTACTTGAGTCTCTATCAAGTACCAAGTCAAATTAATTAGTATTGCTTCCGCCATGTACTTATTGAAATTTAAATTTTGAATTAAGAAAATGCCAGGAAATTAATTTTAAATCCTGTTGTAAATAACACTGAAAATTACAAAATCTGTGATTTGAGGTGGTTACAGATACAGTACCATTTCGTGCTATGACTAACAAATTACTTGCCATTGGATAATGTATGTTTTCTCCCTTAGTAAATAAGCAAATCACCAGCATCCTTTAAAATCGGATTATTGAGAAAAACTAATCTATTACATTTCATTTACATAGTTAATCCTTTTTGCATAAAGGAGACATTATTTCACTAAAACAATCAACAATACCCAGAATACTTTTTCGGTACGACATTATGTATGTACTCTTACTTAAGGCCACTTAAGTCTCTACCATTAAGTATAAGTCAAATTATGCTAAGAATCGGTATTGCTTTCGCCAGGTACATATTGAAATTAATGAAACTAATGCTACAAATTAAGAAAATGTCAGGAAATGAATTTTAAATCTTCTAAAGAACCCTGAACATTACAAAATCTGTGCTTTAAGATAGTTGCATAAACTGTACGATTTTGCTACGACTAAGGAATTATTTGTCATTGGATAATGAGCACATTGTTGACTAAACTTCTCCCTCAATACTTAAGTAGATCACTAAATATCATTTAAAATCGGATAATAACAAAGCCTTGCTAAGCTAGCTCTGAATGAAATGAAGTGTACAGCGACTTTGGATGATTGAATAGCTCATGGCGGAATCTGCACTTGAAATATAATATGCGACCGTTTAAAATTACAACATAGCAAATGGGTTCCTTTAATTTTTGGACAATATCTAAATTACGCAGAAATCCAACGTCGCTGTTGGCAATGCAAAATAATTTGGCAAAGAGTTTCTCAATCCCCCATACTATTCTCCTTCCAACTTACACTATAATCTACGTCCTTGGATGATAATTAAAATGTCATTTAAAATCGGATTATGGGAAAAATTAATCTATTACAGTACATTTACATTAGTTATCCTTTTTACATAGAGGAGAAAATATGTCACCGAAAAAATTTCTCTGTTAATGCCAGGGAACAAAAAAGATACGCATTTTTTACAAAAAAGTAAAAGAAAGTACTACTTTTTTTTAGAAAAGCAATCCTTTTAACTTTTTTACATCATTTACATGCAAAGTGAAAGTAAATGGGGCACGCTGCTACATCAAAAAAGGTAAAATGGCAAAAAAGGACTGCTTTTAAAAATCTTACTTCTACCTTTTTTATAAAAAAGGCAAAACAGGTAAAAGGCAAAAAGGGTTCTTTTTTGTTCCCTGGTTAAAGTCCAGAAAGCTTTTTCGGTATTATTACATTATGTACCTCTACTTAAGGCTGAGTCTCTACCATTAATTAGAAATCAAATTATGATAGTACTCGGCATTGCTTTCGCCATGTTATTGGAATTACTAAAACTAATGCTACAAATTAAGAAAATGACAGGAAATGAATTTTAAATCTTCAAAAGAACACTGGAAGTTACAAAATCTGTGCTTTTTGAAGTAATTACAAAAACTACCATTTCGTTCTACGAATAAGCAATTACTTGATTACTTGTCACTGGATAATGAGCACATTGTTAACAAAACTTCTTTCTCAGTACAAAAGTAGATCACTAAATATTATTAAAAATCGGATGATATCGTTTAAAATTAAAATGTTGTTGAAATCGGATTAACGGAAGAAACTAATAAATTAAATGACATTTACATAATTAATCCTTTTTACATAAAGGAGAAAACATGCTACTGAAACAATGCCCGGAAAACTTTTTCGGTATTACATTATGTACCCCTATAAATCTGTACCATTAATTAAGTCAAATTATGCTACGTGAATCGGTATTGCTTCTGCCATGTACATGTTGAAATTTAAACTTAAGCTACAAATTAAGAAAATAACCGGAAATGAATTTTAGATCTTGTTGTAAAGAACACATCAAAATATCTTTGATAACAGGGATGCCTACAAAGACGTACAGTAGGAATTAGGGATGACTTTTCAAACAATTACATAGCTTATATGGAACTTATTATGCTAAAGTCCCATGTAAACTATAATGTTAAGGACCCTTAAAGAATATTATGCTATGCGACGAGAGGCCTATGTTTACTTATGGTACCAAAACTCAAGCAGTAGAATGTATGTGACTTAATTTTAAATTGGCGCCGTTCCTTCCCGTATTAAAAATTGGCACAATCTAGTGATACCGTAAGGAAAGGTGTTGGAAAACAAAACATTGATAAACCCAATTTGGGGTAACGGATTTTAAAATGTAGTACATCAAAAAATAGAGCACAAAATTCTGTAGAGCTTATTGTGGCCCCATTTCTTTTAATATTTCATTTAACAGAGAACGAGATGAGTATGTCAAAATCACATGCATTTCTCCAACTCCAAAAAGTATTTAATTTTGAAAAATTCAGGGACTTTTTGGATAAAAGGGCCACATTAAACCCCCAGAAAATATGTGGTACATGTTTTAAATTGCATTAATTCAGCCGTTGTTGCTTTGGATCAGATTCATCAGATATCTTTAGTACTCGTCTTCCACCAAGTTTGGTAGATTGGTAGAAATGATATAATTGGTTCTAGGCATGACGATGTTGTTTGCTGTTACAGTGCGGATCGTTGTGCAGCCATAGCGTCTCCCCTACGATACACTCAACTAGTGACACGGAGAAGAATTGCATTGTACTTTGTGACAGTTTGGGTTGTGAGTGTGTCCGTAGCAATAACAGCATTTTTCATTTCCCCTGCCCAGAGGCAAACGACTGTTGCTGGAAATACTCCTTTAAACCAAAACAGTGTGCGGGATGCGTTGACAACTGAAGAAAGTGGAGAGTCAACGTCTACACCATTCACGTCCTCAGGCCAGCGCCCGAGCAACTTATTTACCAAAGAAGACTCAGAGGGGATTATTTCGAATAGCACGATTGTATTTTCGGATAATGAGACAAACGGGAATTTCGGGACCAATGATGTTTATGTTAATTCGAGTATTGTTACGGAGTGGAGAGCGCCGTTCGAGTACCGCCAACTCCTGGGCGTCTGTTTGCCAAAAGTGTACGAAGTGTCATGGTCCAGCGTGCTGTGGACTTCGGAGTGGACGCTGTTCATTTTGCTAATTCCTATGTGCACGTTGTTGGTCTGTGATCTGATCGTGTTATCCATTGCCCGGAAACAAAGACATCGGATCGTCATGGCTCTCTACCAAATAACGCTGTCTGCTCAAGCCACTGTGACGCGAAGCAAAGGAACTCCTCCGGGCCTGTGGCTTAACCGAAGTGTTCCTGCCAGATCTCGAGCTTGCCGTGCTGTCTGGGAAGACTTGGCTGCTCTTCTTGCTCTTCAATTCCCATTAATACTCTTTTTGGTATTTAAATCATTTCTACTCTATTTACACTCTAACTATAATTAATTTACTGCTGTATACACTTAACAACAATTAAAAACAAGAATAATATTAGGAACCCTGAACCCTTGGAATAATATACATCAATTGAATCCGTGCAACTGTGTAACTATAACCAAAAAAATGTTTCAATCAGGAATTTTATGAAAATAAGGTGTCCATTCACTTTCCTTGATTGTTTATCATGTACTGCTATACTAATGTATACTACATATAATAATCATATAATTTACTTGCGCATAAGTGTAGACAGCACGTCTTGATATTGTATAGTGCAAACACTTAGGACAAAGTAGTAATTGGAGAAAGTGCACAGGTGAGTAGGGGAGATAAGTATTATTAATAATAGTGTGGGTGTGTTTTCAGGTATTGGAAGCCATATCCTCGGACCACGAAGCGCCAGAATTAGTGGCTTTTACTGTAGCTTTGACTCTTTACGCAACACCGAGCTTCACTGCATTCCTTTACGGAATCCGAGCTCGACCTTTAAAAACGGCTTACAAAAGCTACCTACGCAAACGACTGACAAACTCAACGCTTCAACATGAAATACAGCAACGTCTTTCACCTGTTGATGGCTCCCCACGGCCTTCATCCCGAGCCAAGAGCTTCCGGTGAGTTTCTCCTCTTGGCACATTTACTTCCCTTACACTCCCGCCCTCCCATCTCTCACGTAATGATCTGATCTCACCGAATTCTGTTTTTCTGCATCACTTGAATTCAATCATCTCCTGCCGTACGTTCCCCATCCAACTCATATTTTTTGCTCGCTCTTCGACCGCATGAAAAATTTAGCAATCTCCCTGTGTGTGCATGTATCACCAAGCATCAAACTAACTATCGAACTCTGCCTGCCTTTATATAATATTGAGTTCTACTATTACTTTCTGTGCTGCTGTTGCTAAACTCTCCTCCTCAATTTATTTGAATCCTCATACGGCAATTTCTGTACTTATATTCTCTGTATTTACTATTTATTAAGCGTCCTCGAAAAAACAGACTTGCATTCAAGTTTGATTGACCTGTGAATCAAAGACTGAATTTTTTGTGCACCTTGGTTTATTTTGTTTTCGTCCTGGAATTTGCGGAGTACTTAATGAAAAGACATTTAGAACATTTAACTCTTTACCTAACTGCTTAAACTCATCCCACTACAGACTCATGAGGCTTGATCAGCCCTAAACTAAAAGATTAATGGTAAGACATTGTGCGTGACTCTTAGATCATCCTCGCCATCGCCAAATTCCTCACCAATTGCGACACCCCGAAGACTCTCCACGAATGACTTACGCCCACCTCCGATTCATTTATCTCTGACCAATTCTCCTTCCCACGATCACCTTGGCAGAAGTCACACTCACAATTCCAGGCACTTGCAAGAGAACCATCTGGAAACGATGGGCACTGCAAGACGAGTCCGCTCTTTTCTGCATCTTCCGACACAATTCGATATGCACGAGTTCTGGAGTGGATTGCGACGACCTAATCGATCTCCGACAATCGTCATCACTCACGAAATTCGCATTAAAGAAAGTTCAAATTCCCTTTTTGCTAACTCGCAACCTTCATCGCCGACTGCGGAACAACGACTCTAACTTCATTACCCTAAATGTATCAATTTGCACGCGTATAGCTGGAAACAATCCGATCTCAGCCTCCCAATTCTCATTCCAGCACACAAAAAGTTCTTCCCATTTCACAAATTATTAATACCGGATTATTTGCGACGACATCGTTATAATCTGTATAAGACAGAGTATAAACTTGCTACAAAGATATAACTAAAAGATATTCTATTCCATAAAAAGTACCTACATACTTATACAAAGCATTCCTGAAATATTAGATTTCAACATTATGTACCTTCATAGCACGGAGAAAACTCCCGGACATCAACCAGGAACTTCCCTGGAAAATCGTATCTTTTATTTTCATGTCCGCAGTACCTAATTGTACACTTGTCAAAGCAATCGATAATTCACACCAAATGACTACGAATAATGTACCTAACATACTAATTACCTATACGGATAATATATATTATGCTTCTACGATATGCTGCAACTTCAGGTATGCATATTTTTCATTCTTGTCAGTACGATTATGCAGGGTAAAATAAAATACCTAGCTACAAAGCCGACATACATGTCACCACGCACATAATATATCATGCCAGTTCCGAATCTACAATTTTGTGCAGTGAATCCCTTTCGGTCATCAATACTAAATGTACCTTCTTAGAAATTACATTTTTAATACAGCATGCTAGTTACTTAGTGTCTATATAAAGTGTATATATCTGTAATAAAACTTATGTAATTAGGTACACTTATCCTAACATTTTATGCTCATCATTATTTTAAATTATAAACGAGATTTCAAAATATAAAAGCATGAATACATAAGCCAATTATAAGTAATAAAGCATTTAGACATATAATATATTCATTAATTTTTAGCCCCGTGATATAAAATGGCTTTTAATTATAGGTAATTTGCTATAGACTTTTTGTAAAGTACTTACCTACTTGTAAAATGACGGATAGCTAGTACGTGCTCTAAATACTTTGCTCCCATCAAATGGAAAAATCCCTGCTTGGCAATCATTCTGTGCAAATTACGACTATAAATTATCATTACAGCTTTCATTTTTGCTTAATATGAAAACCAACACCACATTGCATATTGACTGCTAAAAAACGTGTCCATTAACTGATATCTCCTAAAATTATGCAGAGAATAAAATAAAACAAGACAGAGAAGACCGCCAGAGGAATCCAGTTCACTTCAAACAATGCATATGCAGACAGATTGATTCCACCAATGCAAAAAGTTAGAGGCTAGACTTGCAGCGTTTTGAATATATAATGTTGAGGGTTCCATGAATTAATGACTGCTAATAAACTATATGGAATTATATCATTAATTAATATAAAGAAAATTCACACATAGAGAGAACCAGTATTTATATCTGTAATTAGGTCACTAACTGTAAATCAGTCAGCTACTCAACGCTGAAAGGCTTAAGGCTCCATCCAACTTTTTTAAGTTTGCATGTTCCCATTCTGATAATAATATCTGGCCTTTTATTACATTGCATCTTTTTTACATTTGAATCTCATTGTAAACTGTCTTGCTTTTTAATGTTTTTATTTTGATAAAGCATTTGCACCGAAATGGCAAAATTAAAAATAAACGGTTAAATATCCTAGATTATCGTTGCTATAAATTAACACGGAGATATCAAAGCAATCAGTACATATTTATATCATTCAACAAACTATCCTCCTAGTTGGGCGGCATTGATTTCTAATAATTATAAAGAATTTATTCAGAAATAGCAACATTAATTATCAAAGTTTGGAAGGGTTATTTTCCTACCAAGTCTATGTCTATTTTTAAATTGTTTGTTCTATAGGATTAATATAATTGCTTGTCATTTTTCTTCATTTCAACGTTAAATTTATTTTAACTCTGGCTAGATCATTTTAATTTCATTTTCTAGAATGGTAGTCCAAATATTAATTTAAATCTTGTTGGCATTTATGTCACTGTCGTACAAGGCTATTCTCCAAATTATATTTTGCCAGGCATTTATTAATAGAGCCTATTTAATGACTGTAATGCAAACACTTTTTAATAGATGAGGGATCTTGTTTTTATTTCGTTAATGAACTTCATGGTTGTGTTATCCGTCATGTAGTAGTGTGTACAGATAAGATTGGGTACACAACTGTACAAACACTTTGCCACAAATTACTAACCCATTTTGTTGATACTTGTAAGAGAACAGGGTAATTAAGTCAGAGCACGAGAAATAGTGAACGATGTCAATCAAGAATATTAAATAAGTGTATTATGTAATCTACCAACATAAGTACCCACACCAGTGAAGACAAAGTTATCGCCTGACATGGCGCTTTCTCTTACCTTATGCCTACTACATGGGAAAATTACACAATTATTCTCCATACGAAAGGCTAACATTGAACTGTAAGGTTAACAAAAATGTTTAGCTAAAGTTATGGGGAAGACTTGAAAGTTTCACATGGAATTAGCATAAGAGAAGAGAAAGTAGCACGTCTTAATGTAGCAGGTAATTTATTTGCCTTAACAAGTGCCCCTTATTCTGAAGAATTCATTTGCCTAAATAATCATACAGAAATGCTTGATGGTTTTATTTGACCGATTACTTGATCATTATATTCCGCTTGAATAATGGGTTAATGGATTTTGGAGGAAACTGGCTTTAAATTTTTTTTCTGCCTCGATTATGCATCTCGAAATCTCAATTACCATGCATCTTATGTTGCATATAAGCTAATATGACACTGTGCACATATATTACTCCCTATAGATTAAACTTTTTAAAATGATGCTTGAAATGTACAATTTTTTGGTGAGTGAAATAACCGTACGTAATTCAGATAGGATAACTTACAATGCAGTGAGAATATCCGTTCTATATACTAGCTTTATCCAATGCCAGAGATGATAGCCGTTATTTGTGGAAAGTCTGCTGACCGTTCACCAGTTTCATCATCCGGTAAGTGATAATCCAACATTACTGCTTTTGAAATATATAGCATACAAATAAAACTCTATTAGTCAATGAAACGTCTCATTCTTTGAGCATGTTTACACGTTTTCATATACTTTTAGAGAATATGGGGCACACTTTAAAGCAAATGAATCACAATACATACAGCGGCAACAAAAATATTTAGTTGGACAAAATGATTTTTGTTTTGCCTTTACAAAACATTTGATTATGATATCTATAGGTTACGAATTTACGATGTCTTGGGATATTTCATATGGATATAGTAAAGGTGAAGCATAAAATTAATTTTGTCCAACTATTTTATGTTATGCAAATATATAATTCGTCATTGCCATTATATTGTCATATTTGATTATGGGGCATGAATTTGAGGAGGGACATCTTATGCGTTCATTTTTCTATCTTGATATTTACATAAAATCGATCATGGGTTCGTATATTGGATTATAAGATTTTTGCGAAGTAATGGACACCATCAAATATTGATTAAACTTAAGTATCGTAATTTCTGTGATTAGTAGATTAAAATTTCACGATCTAGACAAATGAACGCATGACATGCACAGTGTGGGAGTATTCCTTCACATTGAATGTGGACAAGACGATATATTATTATATTGTTCAGTACTGTCAACCACCCCCACATTCAGCATATTATAGTATGTACCATTTCTACCGAGAAGAGCCAGACTAAAATCATTTTGTGCATCAACATATCCAATAAGACAACTTTACTCAAAGTAAAAAAATCACTACTGTAATTAAGCAAAATATCTAGTACTGATTTTGAAAATGGCGACAATGAAAACTGAACTGTGAAATAAAAAGTAGCATGAACTGGTACATTTTAGTATCTCTGATAAATGTACCTAATGTATTTAAATACCATTCTACAGAAAACCCCAAGAATAATGATGCTTAGTAATAAAGTCATATATTTACCTAAGATCTGAAAAATGTATAAAATATCATAAGAAATATAAAACAAACGTTCTTGAACCAATTTTAATATATCTTTAGGCTAGAAAAAGAGATTCGAAAATTTTCCGACACTAAAACCAAGAATACTATAGCATCTAGCATCATGACTAAAGTATAGGCTATATAATTGTTTTCACGCAGTCGATAAACCATTTAAGGACTGAGTAGCTTTGCTAAAAAAACGCTTTAAATGTCTACTTAGGAATAATTTTTGACCTTTTACATAATAGTACCTATAGTAAGTAGGTTGATTTAAAAAATGCTCATTTCATGTCATATTTAATTTTGTCTTTCCATTTTAAACCTTAAGGTTAGATTTATAAAATTCGTTCCCTTACCACAGAATTAAATGTATATTTTCAATTGTTATAAAAATTCATACCTGGATGTAAATTTAATATTACTAATATTAATAAGTAGCAGATAAGTTGTATATATAGCTATTATTATATGGAAACCTTACAGGTGCATCAATTCTTTGCTTTCGCTTAATGTTTATTCGTTGGCTGTACTTTTGTATATACATTATTATAACATAAATAATTAGGTGACTTGATTTAGTGTATTATGAGAAATGTTGTGGACGATAAAAATATTTGATAAATTAAATGTTAATCATATTAACAAGTACAGATATCTACATCATAAATAAATGTATACATTATATATACTTAGCTGTGTATTCGTCATAAATATGTAAAGCATATGAAATTACAAATATAGACCGTAACACCCTTGGTGGATAATATTATGGAAGCTTTATCTACTTGGGACTGGTACTGAAATTGTCATATACTTCCTACAGATTTACTAAATACAAATATAACTGCAACATTGGAAATACGCTGAAAAACAGTTTATATTATTGTAACGTGATTTTATTACTATTGCGTATGTAAAGTACTGAGTCTCAGTGTCATATAACATGCATTAATTGTACCATTACAATTTACCAAGTTCACAGTTTCGATATAAATGTAAATAATATATATTGTAATGTGTTGTATAGTCGTAAGTCGTAATGTTGAAGATTTTGACTCTCCTCCATTATCTAGCCAAAATAAGGCTTTAGATAATTTATCTCCCTTAAATAGATTTGGTGTATTTAATCCGAGTAAGGTTAAAAATGAGAGTCTCAAATTGCTTTGGTTGTTTTACTTCTAGCTATTTGTCTTGTGAAAAAATAGAAATTTCGATGTATAATGTTCAAAATATATTCCAATATTAAATACTTAGATATCTGTATATTTTAATGTGGAATGTGCTATAGAGCTGAAATCAATATTTCTAGTCGGTCTCCGTAGTAGACCGACTACCATGGTGGGATGTTAAAGTATTGAAGTGAGTATTTAGGTACCACTAGAGATAGATTGGCTAGATAAGTATCACTCAAGTGGCCACGGAATCTTTGGTTCGCATACAACCAAGCCCAGGAGTTTTCTCTGTACAAAACTCAACGGCACTTCTTAAGAAGGCATGATACTACGTCTAATAGAGAATTAGACAATATTTTACACTGAAGCGTCCGTGGCTACAATTTAGAAGTAATGTACCTGTTCTATTGTATAAATAATTGTTTGTGGAAGTGATTAAAAACGGAATAAAAAATCAAAACAAACGATGCGTCAAAATGGGTTTTTATTGGAAGACTAGTAAATCATACTCATTAACATTCGATAGCCTGAAACAAGATTTTGAGTTTGTTGTAGCCTTCGAACAGAAATGTACGCCAATCTAATATTTCATTTACTACCTATTTCAGCCACTTGTTTTCTTTTTCATTACCTAAACATTACAAGTTCCCTTGTTACACATAATCAAGTACTATTCTCGGAATTTTTGGTCATTACTAATTTGGCATATCACCTGGCAATCCATTTTACGCACTTCATAGTTCTACAATTACAACAATTTTCTTTGCTACTTTTGGATATCGCGATTCAAAAAATAATAGTTTTCTTACGTTTTACAAGGACACTTTGGCTTCAAGCATTATTGAAGTTGACTTTGTGGATCAGGTATGTGTAAAACCGGTTCATATTCCATTACGTTTACTTATACATTTTTATACATGGTTTTGAGTTTTAATAAAAAGAAACGTTCCCATGTAAATAAATCGATTCCACATATTTTAATTGCCAAATCCTGATAAATACTGAAAATTAATTGGATTGAAAAGGTAATGGAGATGTGAATGGAATTTCCCTTATTGAATATTGCATTATGATTTTTCATTTCTTTTAGTGTGTGAAGGTTTATTGTAAAAATCGTGCAAAATCCAGTATAGGGATACGGTTCGTTCGGCGTTCAGGTATAGTTTGAGTTGTAGGTAGGTACAGGCTTAAAGGTAAGTAAATTATAAGTCGGTCAGTAACACTGCTTCTCATCTTTTATTTATAGTCCATACCAGAATTAAAGGTTAAGGTGAATTCGCTTCACTGCCATGAGAATTACATTACCCCGTTTAGAACTCAGTCTGGACGAATTATTTACTGGTGTAATTGTCTATGAATTGATTTTCTGCTTTGTCAATGTCAATTCTCAAATAAGAAATTAGGTCAACCGACCCAGCAGTTTGATGCCTTCATTATATATATTTCGGGCTTTCTAAATTAGGAAGCAATGAGAGGAGTTGTGCTCCAGAAAAGCTTACATTAAAGACATTACATTTCAATACATCAATTTGGCACATGTCGGATTTTAAAAATTTAGAAGTTGCAATTGATTGAAACTATACCAATTATGTCATGGGTCTAGTAAAATGGTCATTACACGCAATCGAGATATTGGAATGGCATGGTAAAATTATGGAAAGCAATCCTTAATCCGAATACTTAGTGGAGTTCACTCTCAGACTAACAAAAGGAAAGCTATTGAAATGTAGATTAGTCATAAATATGTATCGGATAGATTTATTTTAATTTTCTCTGGGCTACTTAATAACCGCCATGTACAAGCTTACACATTACACGATTGAAAATGAAACATGCATTAAGCAGCTCGAGACTACCGTCCAATTATGAAACTACAATTCATGTACATGCTGGACAAGCGTTCTTTGAAAAATAACGACAATTAATTATTGGAATTTCTCCAACTCTACAAAACGTTTCATAAGGATGTACAGTACTGGGTCTAGGCCAGCTACCAATTTAACTTGGGCGGATGACCTTTCTTTGTCTACCGAAGAAACCTGGATCCATGCATATACATAGCTGCCCTGACAACAAGGTTTGAGTGGTAACAACCTTCATTAAATTAAAAAATTACAGCATTAAGCATGAAAAATTGAATGTATTCTTTTTAGTGGGAAAAATGCCCAAATGATTACCTACGAACTTTTTCTGCATAAAAGGTTTTAAGCAGCTACTATTGTGTCATTATAATGTCAAAAATGTCATGTCATTAAATATACAGACTAGACAATTCATCAGATATCGCCGTATGGCCGTTTGCACGTGCACTGTGTCAGTACCTACTAAATGGTTCAAAATAATCTACCATCATGACATAATTTACGATGACATGATACAGTATGACAATGACATATTAAGCAATAGGATATGAAATCACTAAAAGTTAGCTTTGATATTAAGTTACCACTACTAGTAGGTAGTTGTTCTATCATATCAAATTACGGCTTTTGAAACAATGACTTGCATCGTTTCATTAACTAATTCCAATAATCATGCACAAGAAGGTATATATCAAGACAATTAATATCAAGATCAATGACCTGAGGAATTGTTGTATACTTCAGCATCCATATAATATATAATGAGCCCCTGTGCATATTATTATTACCTCGTATTAACAATGTGAGAATACCCCCATTAAGGAATCTAACCCGTGAATTGGAGCTAACAGAGTCAACACACCTTACCATACCTTATTTCTTAACATACGACACGACTACAAGACACATCTCATCAATCTCATCATAATATTCATAGTAAGGTATAAACGTTCCGTTTTAAAATTGGCAACAATAGAACAGAAATACAATCCTCGTTTTTTTCTATTGTTAGCCTTCCAATCCCTTTTTAATTATTTTTCTCGATGATCGACGAAGCGGATGAAGTGAGATCTTTAGAAAAACCCCTACGTTCTCCTAGAAACCTTTTCTCTTATGTGTAATGCCAAGCATCGAATTGACATGTCATTGTTTTCAAAAGAAGAGAATGCTATGCTTAGTAAGTAAATGATCATCATTAGCATCAAACGCGTATTAAAACGTTAAACCTGAAAATGTTTAACAGAATTGGATATTAAATGAAAATACTAATCCTCTTCGTCGAAAAGTGGTCTTTAGGCTGTGTACAAATAATACATTAACTAGATTGCATGTTACTTAAGACTTAATACTTCCTTTTCAAATGAATCAGAGAAAATGAAAAGCAAGTAGGCTTTAGGCAACATTTAGTTTTCAAAAACCGTAGCAGAAAAAGGAGTGAACCTATTTGGAATCAATCTCGATGAGGAGTATTAAAGACACGGAGGTTGTTCTTTCCACATGAAGTAAGCAGTACCATAATTGATGATGCATGAAGCTACTATTTATTCCTTCCTCTTCATTGCTAGCACATTTATTATTTCTGCATGTCTGAGTGATGTTCATAAGAAACGAGGATAGTATCATCATAGGTTTAGTATTGAAAACCAAAAAGCTGGAAATTATAGTAAGAAAGGAATCAGAATAGTATAAATAAATTGGATTGATATAGTCAGATTGGAGATATTGGATTTCCGTAATGCGGAAAACGACATGCACTGTATGGAATACTTGTTGTTAGTGAATTGGGATATTGTGAAGAGTATTATGGGCAGATCCATAATATGAGAGTGGAAAGAAGTAGAGAATGCTGACATCTTGAAAGAGATGCAAGAGAATGCACGAGAAGATTTGAGTGAGTGGAGAATATTAGGTATGGGCTCATCAGACAGTCTTCTCTTGTGACCATAACACAAGTAAGCCTTGTAATCTGTTTCTTGCCAGAAGTAAATAGTTGTGTACAGCGGAATAAAGGCAGTGAGTCAGAAGAATAGAAGATACAGTCATTTCCCCATGACTATTGACTACAGAAGAGGAGACTGGAAATGGCAACGCTACACTCGACTCTGGAGAAGAAACGGAAGTTGCTACGGATGCTCGCTTTGCTGATAGCTTTACGAAGAGCTAAAGGGAAAGCTAGCAACTTTGAAGAGACAATGCAAGTCGGAGAGGAATTTGCTGCCATTCTCTCTGATGTCATCTTCCTCCGTATGCTTATTCGATTTCCCATGGACTATTTGTAACAACGCAGCTTAGCTACATGCAAAAGGACAACCTGAGACAAACTTTGTCAACTGCATTAACTACCCGCTTGCTGACTACCCCTTCCCTCTAAACGGATTTAACTTAAGCAGACCTTACTGTGAATAGCCGTCTTCTTACTAATACTCTCACTTCATCCTTACTTAAGACTTTCAACATGTTCAACTAGTGCGACTTGCTAAACGTCTTAAATGTACCATCGCTACATAATATTATGCACAATGAAAAGACTTCCTTCTACACTTTCCTTTCAAATCTTTTCATTGCCCAATCATACCTTCTTCTCTTTTCCTTCCAAGGTATTTTTATAGCACAGAGACTACACTATTGGAAGCATAATGCATTTAACGGAGATCCAAACTAGTCAAAGTAAAATGTTTTCTCATGTATATAACTGTATATAACAACTGACTTCAAATCTCAGCTTTGTTGTCAAACATCTCTCTCGGCACACGCAAAAAACGTGCAAAATTCTTCTTCCCACGGCACATTTGAAGGTCGCTGTATTCAAGGAGAGTAATTCGCTTGACGTGCTCTCTGATCTTTCGATTCTACGCCATGCCCATGTTCTAAGAGACTTCTATAGGAAAGGATAGCCTTCAAAATTTGATCCCTTTTACTTGAACGTCGGCAGGGAAATTCTACGTCTTTTCCCCAACAATCTTCTTTAACAGGTGCTTTCTCCAAGAAACCACTAGACATCATGTACCATTCAATTTACAAAAGGCTCATGACTAATAATAAGCATTTAAGAATTCACAAGTCTAATGAATACTTTCAAAATGTAACACAAACGTTCTTAAACCTCGTTTGTTTCCATGCTCCTTTTCTTTACAACAAATTCATTTCAGCATATTTCCATAAATAGATGCAAACCTTTCAGGTGTTTCATTCATCATAATTAAGAGTTCCTAACTTTATATAATTACCTCATTTAGTTATTTGAATCTAATGTACTCCTAAATAAAGGACATCTTTACTGTTGTGAAAGCGTGAGATATATAGTACTTCCTATTATCACGACCAATTAAAATGCAATCTAGGCTATTTACTTAGGCTACCAAATTTTGAAGTATATATTAATAACTCTGTTTAACAATAAAAAATTCGCAAAATGTCGTCCTACCAAAATGTACTCTCATTTTTTGGGAATTGCAATGCAACTTCCTGTATTAGTCTTCAGACTGGATTTAAACAATTAACGCTCCAGGATAGTTAAGCTGCGTTATAAAATTCGGTCCTCTAGGCCCGACAGAATATTGAGTGATGATTAATTAAAATGACAGAGCGGGACAACATCACACTTCATCATGGTATTATAAATAGTTCGGGTTATCTAGTGAGGTATTCTAAATCAGGAGTGACAGCATTTTCTTCCTCACGTTCACATCTCGTTAAGCCATTCAAACACGATTTTTATACTAACGATAAGTAATCGTTTTTGGGAAACCATTACTGCTTCCTGTCTAGCATTCCTTCACACAGAAACAACCTGAAATAGCAAAGGCGAAGATCGATATATTTACTTTCCCGGATTTCTGATGCCACCAACGTATAGTAGTAATACAAATACAATTGTTGAGCTTTGTATACAAATACACAATGGTTTAGCTCAATCTCTACTATACACACAGATACCCGACAGAATCGTCCTTTCTTTTGAGTGTGTCTGTAAAAGAGCAAATAGCAGGTAGGTACAATTCTTTCTGGCTGACAAGTCTATACTTTTCCACACTGGCTTGAATTACAGGAGGTTAAGGTTCCACTATACCCCATTCCCAGCCATTATGTTGGCACGTTGATAGATATTCAAGTAACGGTCGATGTGCGTAGAGCTTGAAGTCCTTTTGTAATTAATTGGTAGTCAGGTATATTATTAATTGCTAATGAAATTTAATGTAATTAAAGTAAGAAATTAATATCACAGTAATTTGAAAAACAATATTGCCACTCTATTGAATATTGCATATTCTGTACCTTTCACCAAAAACATATGATTGTGTTTGCAGTCAGTAAAAGTTGGCACTTACGAGCTGTAATCTATATCTATGATCGCAGTCATGATATATATTCAGTCTAGACTAAAATTAGATTAAATTAGGTTGTCTGTGGTTGTCTGAAAATATTAGTAAGACATATTCAAACAGATTAATTTAATTAACATTGTAGACTTTTATATTTTATTATGTCACGTACAGTCACGCCCCACATTTCTATATTTACCAATTGCAACTATAATATGTCGCCTCCACGATGTGAGAGAAAGAGTATTAATAATTAATAATGTGCAAGTTGAACTACTAACTACTAATGACGTAAATGTTTGTACATGCACATTTTCGACAATAATTGTCGACGTCACTTCAAATGCATTATCATTGCAGGGATCTAGTAAAACGTCGACTGCAAACTCGTGCATATTCCTTTGTAATTACAATCTGAAAAGAGAAAACTACACACGGAGCGCTGTAAAACTTTCTATTGTGTACCTAACCTATTAAACAGAACACGTTTCTCGCATCAAAGTACTTCGCTTGTGGCTTTTTTGGTTTTAATGGTCAAAAATCTATATATAACTACGCTTACAGCACCTATTATGTATTCCTGACATAATTTATCATCCTATTTATGAAACTCAGACTGTCGAGTGTGCTATCCTTTTTAGACACATTCAACTATTTTAAGTTTCTCGAGAAATTCAAGGCCCGACATACGACTTAAATTCATTTTCTAAGGTATTTAAAATAGTCTTTACGACCATAGTGTTAACGATTCTAATTCGGGTATACTCACAATATATTCACAAATGACAACATAACTTAGGACGGAATCAGACTAAAACCAATGTTTTTGTAAATCTTAATTACTAATCCCATTGTAGTAAATTATTTTCAATGTCTTGAATTAAATTAAATGAATTAAACGTTTAAAAATTCTAAGAAATGAAGTAATTTATTTTGTGGAATAAAGGTATTCTTAGTTGTAACCATATTCAAATATAAAGTTTTCAAAAAATATAGCTACTAGAAAACCAAGGTATTAAAATCCGATACAAAGCAGTATAAATATATAATTATGTAAAAATCGTATACTGCTTTGTATTGGATTTTAATACCTTAATGACAAAAAATAATATTTTAGTATGTACCATGATGATGTTTGGCAAATAGCCCGTGCCCATGAATTACATTTTTAAATAGCAAATTAAGTTGTAAAGGAAGACTAAGTACACATGGCAAAGGCAGGGTATTGTCTTAAAAGAAATTGAGCTGTGAAGAAAGACTAAATACACATAACAACATGGCAAAGGCATGAGATTGTCTTAGAAGGCTTCAGTTATGTAAGTTCTATGTACATGTACCAGGTTAAACACTCGAGAACACTTAACAAAGCTGATAACTTTTTTAATTTAGAAAATTTTGAAACTTTTAATACAAAATAAGAAAGAGAATAAAAAACTACACGTGGAAATCGTAATATTACTGAAAGGAAGATACTTTGGCGGCGTGTAAATTACATGCAAAGAGAAAAGTCGTTAGAGGATATTGTGAGCGAGAGGTTGGGTAGAGGCAGGTTTGGAGTGGAAAACTTCGAGATCATACTTCAAAGGATCATTTCTTTAGTATGTTAGCTCAAACCCTACGCCAACTTGGCGAAGGAACAAACCACGATGACGTGAATTAGCACCTTCCTCTGAGCGTGAGACGGTCCGAACATTGTCCTCCCGGCAAAGTTCGGTCCACGATGACCGTTCTACTTCCTCCTCGGGGGATGTAGAGGGGGATGGTGCAGTCTGAGTGGTTTTTAATTAAATACAAAGATAATGATGTTGTGGCAATAACAGTTGTTACCAAGGTGTCCAATGACCCCGTTAATGTCGCATGCCGTAAATTGAATTTACGAAATTTGATATTTGGCGGCATGCCGTAAATTATTAAGTTCAGCTGTTTTTATACATATATGACATCATTATATGCTTATTATATTTGCCTATAGTGGCTGAAAAGTCTTGAAAAGTGAAAACTCATTTTATAACTTATGAGCGTTGTCATTTATTATAAAACTAGTTGAATCCTAGCACACATAAAGTGTGCTAGAAAATGTTGAAATCAGTAAATTTCTACCGACTGCGCATTGGCCCGAATTTCATAGACCGTTGATTGGACTCAGTACTGATAGCCTAATCCTCGCTCATTAATTACAAAATATTACCCTTACTCATTAATTACAAAATATTACGGACATAGATACAAACATTTATTCAGGAATAGTGAAAGAATCCCATGCGCATGCCCCACTTTATCTTTATGTAGAGTAAAGATGATCGAAATATATTTTTGTCCATCATTTGGTTGAATACTACAATTAACCTGTCTATACCGTGTCTTATGTATTTTACGGCATTTACGGCATCTCAAAATAATTTACGGCATGCCGACTTTATACTCTGGTTGTTACATTATGTTTCCTGACAATCATCATCACAGTTTGCTCACTTCATGGAAAGTAATGCAGTTATCTATCTAATAAAAATTTAGTGAAGAAGTTTGTCTGCATTTGGGTGATATCCCTAAAATGAGCAATGTGCAAGAGCGTATTAATGCTATGCATTTTCCACCTTCAAGTCTCAAAATGTAATTTTTGTGTTGAGATCTGTTGTTTAATTCTTTCAAAACTACCAACATTTTTGATTTTGATTGTGCTTTGTGTTTCCATTTTTATATAAAAACTTTTTAAAGAAATATACATTGTAAATAGTAAGATGGAATGTAGACAAACACCACATTAATCTAATAATTTAGGATTACTTAAACCTAATTAATAATTATTACTAGGCGTATATAATGCTAGTCTTGATAGAGCAATTTTACCTGACTATATATATGTACTAGTCGAAACCTAGCACATGCATTGGGCTAGAATAATCTTGAAATACGTAAATTTCTAGCGACTGCATATTAGCCCAAATTTATTGACAGACCGAGGATTTCAACAGCATAAAATTTCATAAATTCCATGCACCTGTACACTAACACGAATTTCGTCTAACACAAGACCCATCACACTATTTTATTGCGCAAATGTAAACTTTGAATAAACCTTGTTCATAGGCGGTAGGCTAAAGCCAAAATTGCTACGCCATTAGCAAAAGGTCATTAATCTTCATGCCTACAAATGAAATGCATTGAAAATTGTTAACACCCTAGTTTGATATATTTTGAAGCAATTTGAATCCATTCCAGTAGCTGAAACTTAAAAAAACATTTAAATTTTGAAGCAGCGTTTACATCATATATTATTTTACTTATTCCTTTAACGTCAATTTCTGTAATTTTTAATTATCATGTAATAAAATGTGATTTGCAATAAGAAAGGTCCGTTTTATTACCATTGGCGTAAGAAAACCCGTGTTATAAACTGTGTGACTATATATCAATAACAACCTATCTAAAGCAATGAAAATTCTGAATGGATTATTTTTAAAATAAAATAACGGCTAAATTAAAGACATTCGTTAAATTTGGCATTTATTATTTGAGTTTTCGTCTGAATGTACATACATTTTCGTTTCATTGATTACATTAAAAGCAAAGGTTAAAAATAACATGATTACATCGGTGCTAATTTTTTAGTATTATTTATAGTATAAGTGAATGATTTAGTACATGTATTACATATATAATTAAGTACATGTATATTGCCTACGAACTATTGGGTTCCTCTCACTTGTAAAAATTCTTGGAAGATAAAACGGAGGAAAATTGTAAAATAATATTATCTCATAGTTTCCCTTTTACTTAGACTTAAAGCGGTAGCAGAGTAGATTGAGTAGATTATTATTCCTCATGGTAATCGAAATATGCAATCAAAGCACAAAGTTAAAAAGAGAGTTAAAATACACAGAGCCGACTAAGAGTTACAATGAAGTCATGCATGACAAGAATTAGAATTCCGTGTACTGCTGAGGAGGATAAGTTTAGAACAGACAGAGAGAGAAGCAGATGTTCAGTTCTATTATGTGTAGGTATGCAATAACAATTACTGCACCACTTGCACTATTGTGTGTATTTCTGAATGAAGGAAACTGGAAAAGTATGGAGTTTCCATGTCAAAGGAGGAGGACGTTAGATCTCAAAAGCCAGCAGACCCTCCTTTCTTCCTGAAGTCAGCATTAGCCAAGATGAGTCCCGACGATTTCGTGCGACACACCGAGTTGACATTCCCCAAGTGCGTACCGTTCACGATGCGATGCATTCGGTGTCCTCTTCGTCTCAAATCCGCCACCACGGATTTTGGAAGTCCGTACTCGTACTCCAACTCCGCCGGATCAAACGTGGGCATTATTCGTGGATAGTCGATAGCTTCCTTGATGGTTTCTTCCCGGTACAAAGCTCTCCATGTCGCCTGTAATGTTTTCACACATTATATTAACTCTTATTATTTAAGTCACTCCCCACTTCTTTTATTCATCTCAAAAGATTTATAAACAAAATCTTATTTCTATGCACTAAATTTATTTTCTACTAAAAGAGCTACTTTGTAACAAAAGAGAAAGGATATTTTCTACAACCAGGAAGGAATTTAGAAAGTAATAAATCCTTGCATTTCAAATTGATATTCCCTTGAGTATCACTCTATTACTAATCACATTTAGTATCATGTGGGAGGTCGAATGTAAGTGCAATTGCTGGCTTTTAAGTTCAAAATTACCAAGTACTGGAAAGTACTCTATTCTGACATTTCATGACATTTAAATTTAATATGGTAAATCCTTAAGTCTACAATACTGCACCGGAAGTACAATTGAGCGTCAAAGTTACATTACACAATCTCATTGAGGGAAACCTAGGTAGGTATACCTTATTATATAGATGTGTACTTCTTGGAAATGAAATATAAGCTCACCGTAATCAAAGCAGGCAGAATACGTTCACCTCCAGATCCACCAGTTGTCAAAACAGCTTCGTTGTCTGAATTGAGGAAAATCAAAGGAGCCATTGAAGAAGCTGGCCGCTTTCCTAACCCCAAAAGTAAATATCAGCCTTTAAAATAGATCGTGTACGTATATTCAACCAATAATGCAATCTTGCATCGAAACTCACTAACTGCAGATGGTAGTATACTTCGACAAATAAAAAACTTGTGAGTAAAAACACAGATTGATGGTGTTCTTAAAAATGATTTCTTGCATAAATTAAAACTATTAAATCATTGGAAATTAAAATGTATACCTGGTTCGATAATGTTATCTGGGTTTGCTTTAAGCCCATAGGCATCAGTCTGATTTCCGATTGAAAAGTCGTCCATTTCGTTGTTAAAAATAATTCCAGTCAAGTCTCCCATGAAGCCTGCTCCAAAACTAAAAAACAAAACCGATACTATAAACATCGATATATCGAAAACGATTTTATTCAGGCAATCATTATTTGCCATCTGTTAATATTTAGAACTTGCTTGATTTAATGCTCCTACTTAACCACCAAACATAGATCTTCTCTTTTCCTTTACAATCTCATATGAAAGCAATTTTTTACCAACCAAAATCCAGCCAGTGTAGATAAAAGTATTGGCGACAGTTTCTTTGGAACGGAGAAAATGTCATGACATTTTGCCCTTGTTGTATTTTGTATTTGTAAGACTTTTACTTAGGTAATTGGACATTATTGTAAGGAGATCATTTTAAACGAATGTGGCCCTTTAATTTTATTCCCAACGAGATGTTAACCCTGAATACATTCTCACAAAGCTGTACAACTGACAATAATATATGATTAGTCTTGTTTTCTGATCAAACAAATATTCATGAAGATATCTTTGTGAATGCAAAGAAGAAGTCTTAATGCCACTGAATGAAATATTCTGACTTTTGTTATGCTTCTTTATTGTAAGCACAAATTACTTTCTTATGTAACAGTAGTTACGTATTGTATAACTAAAGATTTCATGAAAAAGTATCTGTTTATTCAGGTTCTTTTTAGTAGAAAATCTATGATTATAGAGAGAGCATAATTCATCTTGGAATCGGTATCTGTAAATCCCAAATACACGTTTCAACTTTTTTGAAATCGTAGTCATTATGGATATGAAAGAGTCATGTCATTATTTCGAGGTCTACATATTGCAAGAGAGAAATTTTTATCCTGTGGAACATAATAGAAGAGTTACAAAGAAGTATTTACTTTGTACTGAGCTGTAGTTTCTACTTATAAAAGAACATCGAATGAATATAAACGAAGACTGGAAGTCATGCAAACATTTTCCATCATTAAAAGCATTTATGCACTTTATACAGTTATTAAGAGTCTGGATAAAAGTCGCATTTGATGTAGTCTACAAAGCTGTACAATTCCTTGTGAATATCTAATGACGCAAAACGTCTAATGATTACAAGTAAATAGATAATTGCTTAGTAAACAGTTTGACATTTTCCCTGCCTTTAGGAAGAAAAGAGAATTATTTTTCTACTGCGTATTTAATACAAATTATAGTTTAGCTCATAGCTATCTGTATAATTTTATATCTTACTCCACTAGCTAATACGCCCTTGAATTATACATAGTAATATGAAAATACACAGTAATATGCCATCCTGTATAGTCTGCCTAAAATATTTAATTTGGCGCTTGAATTTTGTAGGTGTAGGATGAGTTAGCTATGACATAGTCCTGTCACTAGTAGATAATAATATTATATTGTTCTTGTTGACAAAATAATATAGTATATCGCTTTGACATGTCCAATAGTGTCATACGGAAATAATCTGACAGGAAGCTTATATAGTAGGCGGCGAGTTCGAGGAACGTTCGTTTCCCAATGCACTTACTTAATAAAGCTACCTGCAACTTCCTAAGAACTTGCATAACAAGGAATGTATAATTGAGCAGTGTAATTTGATATGTAATGTAATAGAGGAAACGTGTCATTAATGCATGGACTATGAATCTATCTGTCACTTTCTGAGGTAGCAGACTGAATAGAAGTCTAAGGAAATAGAGGAAATTCCAAAGTACCGTCATTTTCGATTTTACCATGCGATAGAAATGGCACAGTGTTTATAGCATTAAATAGAAATAGCGATAACGACCCAAGTTTCTGAGCTGGCAGAAACTGTATTTATGCATAATGGCAGCATCCACTATCTTTGTAGTTGTAATAAATAAGTATTTATGTACTGGCGCGAATTTGGTATACTATAGGGAAGAATAAGAATGCTTAAGAGCTGTGGGAGGAAATAGTGTGGATATATTAGGCATAATAAATTCTGCAGACTATAATAGACAGAAACTATGTTGAGGAGAAACAGATATCACAAACCCGAGATTGATGGTTGTGGTTAGTGAGACTGCATCTCCGTCTGGTCCAATTATGGAAATATGAGTTGTGCCCGAATCACGCGTCTGGGCAAAAACTCCTTGATAATGACGAGGGTCATCAAAAGTTTTATACGTCTGTATTTTCCCTCGTAGCTCATCCGCATACTCGCGCGACAAAACTTTCTCCAGAAACTACAAGAAATGGAAATAGATAAATAATTGCTACACCATACACCCATCATTAAAATAAGCTTACAGGCTTTCTCCTCGCATCCCTTTATCATTTAGTCTATCTCTTATCTCCATCCACTCACTCTTCAACATTTGATTTCAATTTCCAGACCATCATAACATTTGTAAGTTTTGCACAAGCTAATAGCGAGGTGCCCAACTATGTATGTAGGTGTATTTATGCATGCAGACAGAAAGATAGACTCTCGTCAGTTTGCTCACGCGAAAAATGAATACTCAATTTCATAGATGGTTACGTTCCTATGAATAATATATTATCCCGTACCGGAGAAACTTCTGAGAAATTAGGGTCTGCAATCCTAGCCCTGTGGGTTTCGACAAATTTTAGCGTTTCTGCCAAACGATGAGCATCCAGACCAACTTCCCCTGCTTTCATACTCGAACCGTTCGTCTTCCTGTTCTCAGCACAAAAATATTTATTATAACCATCTCTCTCATATCACACAAAATTATACACCCTATAACTAATGAGCTTGCATAACGCTACTAATACTCTTTTATACTTATACACAAATGTAATCACGTATTGTTATATTTATAGATACATTGACAAAATAGCGAACAATCTGATATTCAATCTACTAGGTATCTAGCTATAAATAATTATGAAAATATTCATTATTTGATATGTTTAAGACCTTTTTAGATTTTCTTGCTCATTATTTAGGATAAAATCCTTTCTACGTTACCTAAGATTGTTAAACTGTTACCTTGTGACCTACTTTTATACTAAATGCCAAAGCATCAAATAATGAAAATCTATGACAAACTTAAATCGTGAATTTTAAGCATTCAATACCAATATACTTATTGAAGCTTTACAGAACGAGCAAAAATACATAACTACGTATATGAAAGATAGCTTCTTTGACTACTTTAATTTATTTATTATTATACATGTAATCTAATTCTAAATTATTGTAGATACTTATTGTAAAGTGTAATAATTTATTATATTTTGTACCCGAAGTTTTCGAGAATCCTTAGAGCTAAAGCCACAATTGGACCGCTCGATGGGAAAGGCAAAGAGTACATTGTAAGGTTGTTGTTGAAAGAAATGCTGATCGGATCCAACCACTCCACTCTGAAACAAATTCCTCGAATTAATTTTGTGCTCATACAAATTTAAACATCAAAAGGTGCTTTATGACCAGTAAGAAACGATCGCATGCACAGCTGAGGATAATTTTAGAATCTACGGGTTGTTAAGAGCAAGTAATTATTAACATGGACTACATACACAATAGTACAAATGATGAAAGATGTTACGTCATGTCACGAGGAAGGCATTATTCAAAGTCCATACGTAGTAATTAGAAAAGTGGAACAATTGGGAGTCCAATTTAAAGAAACTAATTGTTCGAGAAAGTATGTTGTTTAAGAATGGCTGGAAAGGGATTCATAATTTTACAGACCTGTAACTTTGCAAATCATCAAGAGTTAAGATTCCCGCAGCTTCGGCAATATCGGCTGCAATATCTGAACCCAAGCTGCCATTATAAAATCCCTGAATGCCTGTGTCCGCTATAGTTTGAAGAGTTTTCGCTAACCGTTGACGAGGCATCACATCTCCTTCCACCCAAGTCGCATCCGTTATTGGATTTACAAACTCCGACCTGCTTTCAACCAGAGTCTCATTCAATTTAGCTTAAAACATCATTTTATGTACTACGGCTTTTAGCTTGAGTAACAATCAAGGAAAGATTGCAAGATTTCCTTCTTACGAGTAAAACTGTTTTTCCTTTCTTTATTGTACTTTGAGCTGTACCTAAATACACGCAGGCTCTTGCTTGTATCATCATTATGAGCTAAAGAAGATCTAGAGCACTGCTCGCTATAGCATCTAACGTGGTTATATTTAGTATTTATTTCATGCCATGCACCGACATAAACTCTTTGTGTCCCATGTGCGTCATACTTATCTCCACTTCAAAAAAAGCCATGCTAAGAATGAGATTAAAGGAAATGAATGGACAGATAAGTAAGATAAGACGTGCCTTAAGATCGGGTCAGCTTTAATTGTTTCTTCATATTCCTTCAGAGACTTCCCCAATTGAGCACTAACCGTAAATCCATTCCGGGCTAAATCTGTAGCAAATTTTACCAACTCAGACCATTGAACTTTTCCGAAACGTTGGTGTGCTTCCCACAAACCGGCTAATTCTCCAGGGACTCCCACTGCCAAACCCCCTGCAAAATTCCAGACATAACGCGAATCATCTCTTTATCATTCTAAAGATACTTCTTGTGTTAATATACTCGATGTAGCTCTCTATCTAAAATGAACCTTAGTAAATATCTTCTACGCTGCTACTTTATACTCGACCACTACTACAACCGCCTTAGGATGGAGCACAAACTCAATGAATAGTGCTATCATTTTACTACTTCACATAAAATGAAGAGGTCATACGCACAATACAGTCGCCTCTACAGAGAATAATTAAATATAAGTTAAATTAGATAAAATTATCTCATTTCATACTATTTTCTAGAACATATTATTAACTGTTGGTACAAACACAAACTGTAAAAATATTAAGAAATATTTAATTAGAGCCATACAGTACATCATGATTTATACACATTTATGCATTTTTTTCTGCATAGTAGACCTTTGGACATAAACTTGCTACTATGCTGTTATTTTTAATAGATTTGAGTAGCTGGGTCACATTTTCCTTTCTCCGTTTGGTTTCAAGTTCTGTTTACGTAGCTTAACGTTTGTTAGCGTTTATGTCTTCACCAGAAGACAGAACGGAGATGCAGGCAGTGAAGAGAACGTCGTAGAATAGAGCCAAGTGTTTATGGCTGGGCAGGTATCTTATAGATTTATATCTTATAAAATAACGCGGAGAAGTCATTGATTTTGCTTTTGTTTTTATAGACGCGTATCAACTGTGCTGAATGTAATGGCAACTGAGCTCTTTCTTATGACAGGACAAAGTAGGAGTAGCTTATCAAGTAGTTGGACAGGGAACGACTTTTAGTTTTCTATTAATGCTGTCAACCTCTCCACCTTTGTACTGAGGTCAGTAATTGTGCTATAACTGATGAGTATACTTTAAGGTGCTCCTAATATGTCAATTCTCCTCTACCTGTCCATCCAACTCAACTGGAAATAGACTAACCGTCTGTAGATCCAGAAGGATTCCCCTCGTACATGTTTTCGTCAGCATCCGCCGGTGCAGTTTCTCGAGCGTCGAGAGCATGCATCTCTCCTTCCGAATATATAGCCATGAACAGCCCACCACCAAGTCCACTGCTCTGGGGCGAAACGACTCCGTGGCACAGTGTCATTGCCACTGCTGCATCCACTGCCGATCCATTGTGATTCTCTAGAACTTTTCTGCTCCATCCAATTTCAAATAAAAAACATTTATATTATGTCTCAATTTAACCTACCAACCTCAATTTAAATTCATCCGTAAAATTAGTCAGTTGAGAAGATCATGTGAATTATTAATATTTATTATAAATGAAAAAATGAAACTCACCGTCCAATTTCTGCGCAAATATCCGACTCGCAACTAACCCCTGCGTTTGTATATTTTCCTAACACAGATGCCGATGGTAAAAGTAGTCGATCAGGATCTTCAGGATTTAATGCATTATTTGCAATCGAGTCTAGAAGAGGAGGTAACGTTATGGCTAAGGTAATCCCTATCGAAAGAACAACCAAAACTATGATCACTCCCGCCACTATAGATAATTGTTGCTTCTTTCTCCTAAAATAATTAAAAAATAGGACATTAAATACAATTTCACATTCACAAACTTTGCCTTTAGACATTGCCATTACGAACTACTTATTATATAGTTTCAATGCCATCAATTGTCTTCCCAACAGAAATTGTTGCATCATAACATACTTTACGCTAATGAATGTTACAATAATGAACACCTGCAGATATAAACATAATATTTTCATTTGCAAACTTATTTAATTTATCTTATTTTAATATCGAAAGAGCTTGTAAATTTTTCGTACCTGTTTTGCCAATGAATTTCTTCGAGTACATTATTTTCTTTGTAGCTTCCATAGAAAGGGTTTTCCCTTTTTTCAATAAGTCTCGTTTTCTCTGAAAACATTTTGTAAATGCGGTTGGGTGAATTGTTTCCTTTTTTCGGAATTTATTTCTTCAAGTAGTTAGGGACAAGATTTATATTTTGTCTATTCACAAAATTTCATTTCGGAAGGTGAGATCGATAGTCAATTTGAAACGATTGTTTGTTTAAACAATTAAAGGCAGACTCACAAGTCACAAAGTCATGCGCTACTAGCTTAATATTTGATCATTTAGTTTAAGAAACGGTCTTAATTGTTAGAAAATTGGAAGTCGAGTGTACAGAAAATAATATTATGCCCACTATTTCCTAGTTGATTGCAAAAACTGCAATATCACCGTCTATGGGAATTGTTTCTGTAGATTATCAAGGATGAAGAAACATCTCTTGAGGTATTTTTGACGCCTAAAATTATAACTATTGAATGCAAATGAGGGTATGTTCACTGATATTATTTGTCGTGCTCAATTGAAAACCAGGAGCATGCCTATTAAGTATGTATTAAGTAAGTGCAGCAGAATGCTTTAGGAACTTCAGTGCAGGGGAACAGTTTATTACTAGAGTGGGTATTCGAGTTGACACTATCTGTCTATCACAATTTTGAAAAACACAATGGAGTCAGAGTCGATAATGAAAACACGAGAACATGGACAAGTATGTTGTAATTATCTGTTCATTTATTAATATCAGGGCACTATTTACATTACTGTATTATTGATATAGTTATTATAAGTGCGTAAATTCATATTGTTCATAATTTAGAGGAGTGAATGCCGTCAGTGGCAAGTCATGTGGATAGAGCTTTATCGTACGTTATCTACTGATAGCGAAGTCCATGCAAACACTTTTCATCTTCTATCTCTATACTCATCCCGTGATACTTGGAATTGAAAATAAGCTCTTGTTGGTAATGAGCAGGTTAACATAATATGGAATTTGTGCATGGAACTCAATTCTTCTCCTCCTCCCTTGCTTAGTATGCATGCTCACCAACGACAATAATATTATTATTATTAGGTGCATTTAAAGCTACTTATAGGCAGGGGCGATGCTAGATATCATAGTTCACAATGTTCATATTATAAAATGAAGGCTAGGTAAACTAACTGTAAGCCTGGCTTAAGTTTTAAACACTGAGCTGTTGTTCGATTTATTTATACTGTAAACTCATGGGTCAGTTTATGTTTATGACAAATGCATTCTCCCTCCACGAAAATTAAAACCTATTGAGGTTGGTGGGTGAAGCCCTGAACTCCTAACAGCAACCATGGAAAAGACGAATAGATAGAAACAAAGGACACTACATTGTCCACTAGTTCATCTTCTAGACTCCAGAATACTTGGTAAGGTCGTCACGACCAAACAATTTTATCAATTTAACTACTTAATCTTTTTTAGAGTATCAATCGTCTTGGAATATGTCCATAAATACAATACAAATAACTTTTGTTCCTTATTAGTCATTCCATTGGCAAAGGTAACTTTTAGGATAAAAAATGTGTTGATTCATTCTCACTATTGTGACACTCTATCTGATTTCTTTTGGAAAACCCCTAAAATCAGCCTTACTTGACCAACACTTATTTATAGTAGATCATTCACATTGGTCTCAATAGTCTCTGACTACTTTGTGAACAAAGGTGCTTTTAAAAGCTTTAACCCTCGTGTAGACAAATGCCAGGAATTTATGACTTTGGCTGTGCTAATATTTACATATCTGCAAAGTATGAAAATATTATGGTTCTACTGGATGGTACTGACTAAATCCGGTGCTTCCTATCCTACATACTGTAAACACGATATTGCTATTATAGGCATTCTACAGTTTATACATATTTACATTCAGCACACACTATTTCTTATGTACTCTATGTTCATAGATTGGGTATATGTAAATATATAATGCAATCGGTGATAAAATAGGGTCAAATTAAGCATCTCTATATATAATCGCAGACTTGATAAATTTACCTGTCTCTATATATTTATATATATATATGTATGTACGTGTGGTAGGGAGAACCTAGGGAACCTGCATATATTACGTAAAGCAAAACCCCCTCCCACATGTGTAACGCAAGTGCTGACTGCAACACTTTTGGGTATCCCCTCCTCCCATCAACTGCACACGGAATATATGCAGGCTCCTTAAAAGCAAAAAAAGTAAAATGCGCAAGCCCAATTCCTCTAAACCAACGAAATCAGTCGTTTCATATTATTGTTATAACATCTAAATAATAATAGTTTACATAAGAAGGTTGAATGGTGACTGGGGATCGAATGGAAATGATTAGCGAAAAGGAACATTTCGTAATGTTCGTAATGTTGAATGTGCGTATTAAATAGCATTTCAAAACTTCTAACCCAAATTGGTTCTGCTATAATATCGAAAAACTTATTCAACATTTTTTAATAGAGCTAGGTTTACTTTTTACTACCCTCTTAATTCCTTTGTGCCAGTTGGGATATCTTTTTGTAGAATTAAATAACAGCACTGGGTAATTAACTATTCTTTAAAAATATTTATTCGTAAGTTGTACTCATGGGATTTGAACGTTTTTCCAAAATCCTTGAGGGAATCTTATTTTTTCGATTTTAAAAGTTTTGGTAACTTTGTGGGAGTTTTTTCGGAAATAGTCTTTCATTGTTTCCTGTATTTGATGCTACTATCTACAGTTATTATTTTGGTGTAGGAAATTCCTTTTTATCAGGAAGTTGGGGCTGCAGCTAATTTTTCCAACCACTGTAGAAAATAAAGGTGTATTAATTTAAATGTACTTTGTATTTACAAAGTTAACAACCTAATGGGATGTTTTCGAAATTGTTTTTATTACTGTGATGGGTGGCCTGCTGAATTTCTCTTGAGTGCTTGATTTGCCCCCTTAGCTGGGTTCACTAGTTACTCATATAATCTTAAAATGTGATGCAAAATAAAGAAAACGTATAGGGAATAGTATTTATCGTTTGGTAAATGCCAACATTGAAATGTAAAACATAAAAGCAACTCAGGTGGAATTTAACTAGTATGTAGTAGTACTTGTAATTGTACTCATCTAGCAGAGTTACAGTAATGAAAAAAAATTGTAGAGTCTATTTTCAAAATTACTTATTACAGAACTAAATTAATATGCGATTTAAAACGTTTGCATTCAAATTTTTTAAAACCATAAATCTATAATTTATTTTTAATGGGCGTGTTCATTGTTCTATTAAATTTTAAATTAATTCCAATAGTTACAATAATCTTTCTCGTCAGGATTTAGTTTTTATAATATGGATGTGACATTGTGGCCATTGCTACTAAATGAAATAAGATGTTCTTGTACTATATTCTCAAAATGATATTATGATGAATACACTACAAGCACTAGGCGTATGCGTTGCAATGACAATTATGAGGCTGGAAAGATTTTGAAAACAATATTTTTACACTCGATTCAATCTTTTTAGCACAACTAGATTTATTTTCGATTCTCACAATTCTCATAGGTACATATCTGTTTGTTAAAGTAAGTCATGGAATGTATAATTATAAGGTGGTACAATACAATACAAATTTCTGTATGCGTAACAATTTATCATTTACTTAGATTAAATAATGTACACTAATCGTTACTACTTAAAAGAAAGTAGTAAATAGTATGGATTTCAATAATGGAATTGACTTTTAGTGACTTATAATAACTGTTTAATGTAATTTACATGTACTTATTAAAGGTTTACGTGGATTTATAGTAGAAAATTGTTTAACTTTAAAAGAAACAAAGAGTAATTGAAGTCTGTCAGAGTAAAATATACTTATTTGATATTTTCGACAATAAAATATTAGAAAACAACTACGTAATCCATTAAATAGGGAGAAATCCATTCTGTATGAATGCATTATTGTGTAAATTCAGTATAGGTAACTAACTCATAAATATGTGCATTGCTCCGTTGTCTATAAAATGTTAATTCTGTACATATGACTGAAAAGTAGATAAGAATATAAGATAGGTAATAGTAACGCCAGGAAAATCAAGATTACCTGGCATAGAAGAATGAATAACTTAAATTGCACAAGTTAATTAGCAGTAGAACAGATTTAGATTTCTATGAGCAAGAGATTGTTAAAGGATCCAAATACGAAGTAATCCTTCCTGTGCCTATGGGCTTTTCTGTATACATAATCAATACTGAGAAGATTAAAATTTCATATTAAATATTCTGCACATGTGCAAATCCATTCTTCTTTATTATCATCTAAGTTATGGTCTAATCAGCTTGCATTTAATATCAATCTACTTTGCAAAATTCACTTTTCGAGTAAATCCGAAATAAATCTCAACTCAATCCTATTGAAGACAGATTCGAAACTAATGCCGTTACTTACCTACGCTTAATTAATCAGACAAACGCGAAGGACTGGGAAACGACGTTTCTTTGCTACATATAATGTTTATGCAAATCCATAGTTAAGTAATTAGATCAGTCGCCTGAAGCAAAGTCACAGCACTACATCACGGAACAATAAATAATAATGCACAGTTAATACTGTAGTACAGATAAAGCAGTTGCTACGTTTTAAAAGTATACATTCATAACATAACACACTTGATAATACTAAACAAATAATATCACTCTAACATTTTAAAACAGTCTACTTATTATTAATTGCTATTATTACATACTTGGACACCCCTCTTAATAAGTATTTTGTTTTACATGTAAACTACAATATAAATATGAGAAGATTGACTGGACATTGGGATTTTCAGAGAATTTAGTTCTGTCTGTGAGATTTTTCTATGTTCAGAAAGGTTCGTTGCTTCTGCTGCGAGAGTGCTGCATAAAACCACAGGAATTGATAGTGAAAAAAGCAAACAAAGTTGAGTTGCGAGTTGAGCTCCCCTAATACATCTCATCTCTAATTTCCGCAGATATATTTACAATAGAGCCTAGCATGTCTATTCAATGAGCTATCTATCATTTATGCATTAGGAGGAACTCTACACGAGTTACAAATCTTTGATCAGACAAGATTGGAATCCGCTAAGCTCAAGGGGAAAATCCGAAAAGCAAATGCACACTGGACTTTGCAGACATGATCACTCAGGATTTGGCTAGCCTTGTATGAGCGTGAGAGGCGAATACAATTTTCTATTTTCATCGACTGGCACATTGGCTGTGGACAAAAAAAATCATTTTCATCATTTTCAACCAACCATCATTTTAATAAAATCTTTCCATTCACTGGTCATTTTCTATGCTTCTTTTAACTTTCAAATGAAGTCTTAACCAAGCCTTGATTAAAATATTTTTTAGCTTACCCCTTCCTTAGTACATGTGCACATTACACAAGGAGAAATTCTGTCTGATGATCCCAACGTGATATTTCTTCCACTCATTTGACAGTTTTTACGATCTATCCATTGGTCCAGATTGATAGATGGCAAAGAAGCACATGGCACTCGGGGATTTCTGAGAAATAACAAAAACCTTATTTAATACAAGTCTTGAATATAAAAATACTGGAATTAATTTCAACTTACAAAAAAGGCTCCGGAATATCCAGAGCGGATCTTTGAATCATTCTCATTTCATCAGCATTCTCGCATATTAATTTTGCCAATGAAGACTTTCGGATTTCTGTGAGTTGAGAGGCTGTGAAACGAGTGAGAGGTTCTGAATTTTCGTACCAAAATCGATCACAGTTTCTTAGCAATTGAAATTGCTTGGCAATAATGCACGCAAATGTAGGACCAACTACACCTCCGTGGACTGCCGTTTCTGATAGTCCTCCGGGAAATAAGTCGATATCTTCCACCGAAGCGTATATTTTTGATAATTTCTGAATCAGCCTGGGAGGGATTTCTTTTCGAAGGTCATCAAAATTTCTTGCTTTCGTCAAGTTGCACATTTCACGGTAACTATTATAACCTCGTATTCCTAGAAAACAAACAGGGTCAAAATTCATGTCTAAATGTAAAACTAATAAAAATTTGGGGTTGAATCTCGAATTTGGATAAACTCATTTACATTAAATAAAAGTCACTGAATTAGTTTCAGCCATTATAATGTCATTACCATGATCTCTTGCTCTTTGGATATTTAATGCTGCCAAGTCCATTCCAGACACTGGCAGTTTTTTATCTTCGAAAAGATGGTTAGTGACTTCCTCAGTTATGAAATTGTCTAATGTTTCCATTGGTGTGTTGGCAAGGCCGAATAATAATTCGTCAATCATTCCAGTTCGAAATAGTAGGTCGGGATTAAAAAACGAATGTCTGAGTTGGACACTAGGTTCTTTGATACGGAGGTTTGGGGCGAGTCTCTTAAACGAAGGTTTGAGCAAACTATGTCCAAAGCGGAAGGCAGCAGCGGCGAATTCGTTGAAAATAGTGGCATCGCAACTTGAGTCATAATTGTGAAAATATCCTTCGGAAACCAACTCAAGGTTATATTTGTTGACAACATCCCAGCCTAAAATGCGAGGGACGAATTCCCTGTAAGTAATGTGTTGGGTGACAGAGGACAAAATCCTCCGAGCGTGATGGTACAACAATTCATCGTCCCAATGTGGATTTCGCGATTGAAGCTCAAAAGCCAGTCGGTTGTGTTCTCGTAACCAAGTCGTGTGAATTGCAGCCAGAGCTGGTTGTTCGCTGCTTCTTAAATCCCCTACCAAATAGAAAATTAATGGACGCATTATATTATGCCTACTTTTCCTTCATCAACTCACTGCCAGTTGATTTTTTTCGCTACTCAGGAGACAAATAATTTTTACTTTAACTCTTGTTTATCGTACACCATCAAATGTAATGTCTGTTCGCATTCCACTAGCAATAAGCATGTCACTCTCTACATAAAAGCGCTTTATTATTAGATTCCTACAGATTCACCACGTCTAGATATTTATTTGTCTAGCTTTACTTGCTACGTGCTATGTAATTGCCCTCCCCCACACTTTTATGCCAGCTAACTGTATTAAGTCTACTTCTTAGACCATACCGGCTTCGAAACAGAGTCCAGATGGAGCCTTGCACTCGGGATGACTTGGTGTCTGGGGAAGAAGGTCCTTTAAATGTCGACCTCCTGGATGCTTCGTTGTATTCATTTGACCCCCAACAAAAAGTCTCAGTTTCTCAGCCTCACAAATGTCAGATCCATAAGTGTGGGATGCATCAACATACGCCGTCACTTGATTCAATTGCTCTCGGAAACCTTTTAAAATATCGCACAATAAATAAAAAAAATAGCCACGAAGCTTCGTTTTTGCTTTTCCGGATAAATACCTAACGTTAGTTGTCCTGGTAGAGATCTTGTAAATGGAAGGCAATTGGGCAAACCGCTAGTTTTATTTGTCGACTGGAAATGAGGATCATTGGAGGGAATAGGAATTGGCCAGCATTCTGGATGCACAGTTTCTTTCGCTTCACAAGAATGGCAATCTAGAATCGTATTCCCAAATCCTGCCGTAACAAAGCAAAAATTTATGTACTAATATAACATGGGCTTCTACAATTCTATATAATTAGGTCAGCTAGTAATTACATAGAGTAATCAGTATGCACAATTGTCTTTTACCTCTATTCATTGGTGTGTGTGTCAAATCATGGTCCAATCTGAAAATTGAAATGCGGAAAAATAAAATTAAACGCAATTCATTACATTATAAGCAGATGTTAATAGATAGATAGAATTATTCTGTGGTTTTTTACAGTTGAGCATATTGCATTAAGAGTAAAGTGTAACGTTGGTGAGGAGCACTAATATCATCGTGGATTTCAGTCGATACCAATCGGGGACTTGGAAGTGGGACCCCTTCAATAATGGATTCGATCCTAGGAACTTGCAAATCTGCAAAGGTAGAAAACTGTTTCAATTTATGTGTAAAAAATGATTCTTACATAGTTTTAAACCCAAATATATAGACTTCATTCTGGTTATATACAACCAGGTGCAAGTTAATAAGTAAGTTATTAGGCTTCCATTACAAAAAAATTCTAATAAATGGCTGAATGAGATAGACATCGGTTATTGTCATTACCTACGATTATTGACTTGTACCTACATGATTAGTTTCGGTTGCTACTCTGTTATGAAATAAGAAAAAGTTGTCTGATGATTGAAACCAAAATGACATACAGATACTTCAACGATTACAATTAGGTACTATCAGATTATGACTGATCATTTTTAAGTATGGTTCCAGCACTCCAAGTTAAATTAGTGAACTGTTGAAGAGTAGTAATGAATGTATTCTAGTGCTTGTATGTAAGTATATGAATTCACCATCATGATAGTCTGGTGGAAGAAGTCTCTTAAAAGCTCGGAAAGCTTTTCCTCGATTAGCATCTTGAAGATTATTGCACCATCCAGTAATTGAGCGAAATATTGAAGTATGATCACAAGGAAGATCATGTTCTCCACATTTTTGATTTTTTGGTAGTTCAGTCAACGTAGAGATTTCAATAGTTGGAAGGTTTAATAAAATCTCTCTAACGTCTCTTGTGGTTGACGGCGAGGATTCACTATCTTGTAGTTCACCACTAAATAAAATATTTCATGGTTATTAATTGGATCTTATGAAACCTGTTGGAAAAGTATGTTTGGAATTTTAAGAATTCCTTCTTTTCCTGTTTTGAACATGAGAAAATCGGGAAAAATGACCTGTGAGACAGAACGCCATTTAAAAACCGGGTAGTAGCGAACTGAAGAAGAAATGAGGTATTTGCAATCTCTAAAGCTTGAGCCTTTGGTTTATTAAATCCGAATGCGGTTCCAGCAGGTGAGCGAGGATCTACATTTCTTCCTATTTGTCACAAACAAATAATCAGTGCTACTACATCTCATGAAACAAAATTTCAACCTTTTCCAGTATAGTCAGGGAATACGTAACAAATACATGTAATATTAAATCATAGGGACAACTTTATTTTTATGCTTTTCGGTTATCATTACTTTGCTTCCATAGGTCAATTTCGTGGGAGTGAAGTTCGGAAATATCAATTCTAGCCTTTTGTATCGCGTCTTTCAATTTATTTGAGGGAAGAGACATCTGCGGTTGTTCGTTGTGCCATTTGCTGAAATCAATCCTTCTAATTGCATCGCCATCGCAATGCATTGGAGCATTCCTGCATAATAGTCATGAATAAAATATAACTCACCCTCTAAGTGTATGAAAAATTAGCATATTTAATTAATTAATATGAGAAAACTTACAAAAATGGATCTCTACTTAAAAATACACTTGGCTGCACATCTTTCATGGCGTTGCTGTTGTCGCAAATAATTCTGCCATACGTTACCTTTCTTATTTCTTGGAGTTGCTCTGCAGATTTTTATAGAACTTAATTTTCTGAATACTTTTTTTGATACGTATTGTATTTTCCATGCAATTATTTTCGGACAGTAGATTTTTACTTACCTTGTGTAAATGCTGACGGAGGCAAATCATTCTCATACCAAAATCGATCTCCCTTTCTTAACTTTTGAAACTGGATTCCAAGAAGACAACCAAATGTTGGTCCGATTACTGCTCCCTCGAGGGGTGTTTCCGCAAGACCTCCAGTAAACAAGTCAATATCTTCGACATGTCTGACAGGGGTGCAAAAACATTAAAGTTATAACTTGTCAAAATTTCAGTAGCCCAAATATTAATCCTAACGTGTTGAAGTAATAGTTAGGTTCTATGAGTTCTCTTAAAGCATAGTTACAATTAGAAAGAGTAGTAACAACAGATTCAGTAAGTCTAATATGAGAGTTAATATGAGTTTTCCATATCTATACTTTAGAAGACTATTTTGTAGCCTAGGGAGTCATATTTAGGAATCATATTCGCTCAAAGTCCCTTAACCCTAATAATTCATTGTGATAACAGATAAGATTGTTCACTTGAAAAGTATAATTATTTCAATACAAGTATAAGTACACAAAGCAACTGTTCAAGTTTTTACTATATCAATCACAGTATTCACAACGTCTCAACAATCGCCAATCACTAAAAATGGGTACAAATTCAGCATCTGCCAAAAAATAAGAGGACGCTGGGACATTTGGAATAACAGTCAATATTGTAAAAGAGTATTTCTTGCTACGGCTGAACATATTTTGCTTTACAAAAATGGAAATGCAAGAGAAGGAGAGGTTTTTAAATACAAAAATATTATTATTTTCTACGACTGCGGGCTTTTGAGATATCAAATAGAAGAATAAAATACCTGACAAATAAAAAGTATCTAAAGAATGCAGGGCCAATTGAGGCCAATTGAGTTTCATTGCTTTTGGCGACAAACTCACATATCACAAAGACGAGACAACAAAGAAAGAAAGAGTTCAAATGGTATAATCCGAAATATCCCATCACTGCGGACTCTGAAGCTACGGGAAAGAAATTTATACTTTGGAAAAATATTCGAAAACATGAATTGACTGCCAACAGTGTTGAAATGAAAGATATTTGGATCGACATTCCCATGATCAGGGGTGCCAGACTAAATGGTGCAAAAACTATGGAGAAAATTAAGTGCTACAGTGAACTTGTCCTTCCTTAATATTTCCGACTATATCAAGCAAACCTAAAGATATCAGTGAAACTTAAAAACCAGTGGGATTTTTTCTAACCATGTAAAAACTGTAGCAATGATGTAAATTAATGTTGAAACCTGATTTGTAGGAACAAGTGTTGCTTGCTAAAATAAGTTCGCTTGTTGAATTAAGTTCCCTACTAAAATAATCAAATGTCTATACTGTCTTTGTCTTTGTTAAGGATTAATAAATTAGAGAGACTAAATTAAAAGACTACATTACAAATTCATTATACTATGGCTAGTAGGTGCCAATTATGGAGTAGAATTTAGAAAGCTTCAGATATCCGCTATTTGCATTTCTCATTGGTAGTAATAAAATTTAGCATAATCTTTTGGTGGAAAGCCCAAACTTACTTGTATATGGCTTTAAGAGATGGTATTACATCTTGAGACATCGTTCCATTTAAATCTTGAAACTGATTTACTTTTCCTAAGCCACAAAGAGCTCTGTAGAAAACATAACCTGGAATTCCATTATCTCTCCCTTGTTGTATCAGTTGTGCTGCAAGGTCAAGCCCGTCTCCCTCTGTCACATAATTGTACGTAATAAAAACTTTAATAACCTTTTGTTACTCATGTATCTACACGTCAAAATAAAATGATCATTTTGCTAAGATTATTCAGTCAGTCATTCAATTAAATTGTTAAAACTTAATATTAACCCTTCATAGAGTATACTTGCAATGCATTGACTATCCATTTCAGATACCAGGCTGAATGGAAGATTTATACTAGTATCATAAAATTAATGCACAAGTCGAATTGCTGATTAAAGATATTCAATTTCGATCTGATCCCTTTCATCCCATTACTAATATAATATTTCATGAAGGTATCAACTTTTAATAGATAAATATCATCATTAGCAAGATTGTGATACTTAATATGACTTCAGATTGGATTAGAATATTTGGAAAGCCATGTAAAAGGTTGTACAAAACTATCTCATCGGTGCTATGCTTAAAATAGAGGAGGGCATTGCTTGGTAATTGTACCTGTGTGTGGATCTTCAAACATTCTGTTAGTCATGATGTCATTGATGAACTGATCTTCACTTTGCGCTTTACCCCTGAGTAATCCTCTTAAAAGTTGATCTAAAGCGCCGTTTCGGTACAACTCAAATGGGGCGTAAAACGAGTCACCGATACTTTTCTCAGCCAGTTTTCTTCCACTCTAGAATTGAAAAATACAGTGAACTGACTGAAACGCATAAAGTATCTGGAGGAGACATAAAATTGGGGCAAAGTGAAAAAGAGGAAGCCATATGCCATTTTATGGCATACTTTATGTACACCTGACTACTCTTAATAGGGTAGTATGTCTGGCTTCTGTTTTTTAATGTAAAAATGATAAAATGGTGGATATAATAGAATTTCTAAGTCAGGGTTTCCATGACTGATCTTGTTTAGTTTTTCCTTATTTCTTGGGTAAATTGATTTAAGGAGTTTTTGATGGAGTTGGTAAATGGGTAGAAACAGTTAGTTAGGGAGTAATAATTGGAAAAGGTAGTGAATTAGCTACCTCATCATAGAACGGCATGACTTTAGGCATAAGTGAAGCAAAAAACCAAAGAGCAGCAGAGGAAACGGAGTTGAGAACTCCAGCATTCGTGTTGATGTCGTAGCCAGAAAAGAAACCGGACGTAAGTGGCTTGAGTCCGTAATTTGACATTATTGACTCTCCGAGTACAACTGGAAGAAATTCGTTGTAAGTGATATGCTGGATCTCAGCAGCAACGATCCGTCGAGCTTCTTGAAATAGAATTTCATCGGACCAGTGCGGATTAACTAGAAACAACTGTCTGGCTAAACGATTATGTTCTCGGAGCCATAAAGTGTGCAGAGCTGCCAAGCCGAGATGCTCGTTGACTCTGTCGTCACCCGCTTTGAAGCATCTGTAATTAAAAATAATTGCAGGTTAACCAAAAGAACATAAAGAGCTGCGTACATTTCGATAATCCAAGTCTTGTAGCAAAATGACTTCTAAATTGTCGCATATCTTGGAATTTATTGATATCATTTCGTGTAGTTATCTATGCATTGGTGGAAGATATACACGGATGCAACACTACCCACGCAAAGAATATAATTTGAGCTCATTGTACTGTTTGCACTAGTGGAGTGAGTGCCTGTTTACCAAATAATATTATTACGTGTCATGTTGCCTTTAGAAGAATTGGTGTCAATAGAAAATAGCTACCTGAAGTGTCCAGAACTAGTACGACAATATTTAGGACTGCTATCGGAAGGAAGAAGTTCCCCTCCAGGACCAGCTTGAGTTCGTAGTAGTCCAGCTTGGTAAAGTCGTAACTCTTCCACTTTTTTCCGTGAGTTTCCATAGATGTGAGAGGCGTCAAGGAAACTCGAGACTTGATTTATTTGCTCTCTCGGTCCTAAAAATACAATGAAATATTTAGTTTACACGTCTACAGAGCCAAATAAAATATCAGTTGGCGACGACGAGGCAACAATAACCTACGTGATATTCCCACTTACATTTTATTAGATAAATACACAAAAGCTACTTTAACAACTAACATAACATTCATTTTTAACATTGGCAGAAATGAGAGCCTTCCAGCACACGCCACCCGAAACCTTTTTTCGCTCTTCCAATATTATTGTTATTATTATTACACTTCACCCAGCCTTGCTCCACTCAAGACAACCAATATATACAGAACGCACTAAATACAATACGGCCCGACAATGCTCATCTCAAGTGTGCCGGATATTTTAATCAGTGCCCTAGTCAATCTTTTCTATTGCAACCTTAAAGTGTGTACTTGGAGGAGAGAGGGACTATTGACCTACCTAAAGTACATCCGATTCTGGGAGCGGGACTTGACCGAATATATTCTTGACAGCGCTCTCCAGCCACTCCATAATAGGGATCAGCCTCTGGCAATCTAATTGGGTAGCAATCTGGATGAAAATTATCAAACTGCACACTGCAGCATTTGATAGGCGATCCTTGGTGTCCAGAAATCTGAGGCGTGTGAGCAATGTCATGAGAAATAAATTCACCCCACACTGCTGTTAACGCCATTAAATGTGCATGAGGTTTGTCCGAGTCCTTATGTATGCTTAGTGATACAGATCTTCCTGATGGCAAAAAATTCCCATCCCGAGCCATTCGTGGAGAACTCACACCTAATCAAACAAAGTATCGTGTAATATTAGTAGTCCACTCTTCTACTACATTGTTTTAAGTAGTTCATTGCCAGTGACACAAATTAATTTCGTTAACATGAATGACTACCGACTAGAGTTTATCAGCATTTTTTTGCAACGTTTTGGCAAGATCTTTTGCTATTATTAACCTTTTTGAAATTACTACTACAATACAACTGAATTAGATGAATCCAATTTAATCTCTATACATTTAGCCTAATGTCTTATCGAAAAACTTCAACCCCAGTGTCCCAAATACAATATTGAATTACAAAATTGCAAAATCTGGTATCTATTAGGAAGGTCAAATAGTTCGCCTGCTTTAACATCAAATGAGAAAATACGATAACCTTGTTTTATTTAATTTTGTGAGTTATTTGTAGCATTTTTTGATCAGAACTCATGAAGGAAGCATTTTTAATTTGTCTCAGAATTAGTCTGTCTTTGAAAACTTTAATGTTGCATGTCTTTTTAATTATTTTATTAAAAGTGAGTCAATTAAATAGAAATGAGTAGTATTTGCTCATCGTTTGTTCTTTTCAATATCATGATTTAAGGACAGCGTAAGTGGATAAAGAAAACGATAGTAAATAATTGACTACAGACTGGAGATAACGGTTGTTATAATATTATTACGTACTATTTGTGTGATTACAGCCTTTAAATACTGCTTGTTATAACGGCTAAACATCCTGTGCTAGATTTGGGCATGCCTAAACATTAAACTGCATGTTATTCTAAATAATAAACAATGCCGCTAACACATTGACATGCTCTTTTAGACATGTTACAAAGAGTAACAGACAAGAATGCACAATTTCTTAATACTTTGTCTGTCGTAAATAAGCAAGGGAATGTAAGACTCACGTATAGCAAATAAAGGTCACTAACTACAATGCTTGTCTTGAAAATGTGGCATTTTTTCTCACGGAAGGAACAGAGTATTTTCATTTTCCATGACATTCAGCATACGTAAAGTAGGCATTAACATAACTACTTGTGTTATCTTGGAACATCACATAATTATATTCACTTGCACTCGTAATGTAACCAGTAAGTAAATAATAATATACCTAATTAGTTACAATGGCCGCAAGTCTGGTAGTTCACAGATAATTATGACCACCTACAAACTCATAATGCATACTACCTAGTCAAATTAATAAACAATAGTATATTTCAATACATCATTTCAAAACAATTTCAACTTCTTAGATTCCATTCACCATACTCTAATTGATTAACTGAAAATAATTCAATATTACCTACATTTAAATCTCAACATTTTCAGTTCTCTACCTTGAAATTATTTCTAAGTTAAAATAATAAAAATTTGAAACAAGTAATGCAATGAAGGCAGCGTTAACAGCATTTTCTTGATCTAATAATAAATATTCCTATTTTCGATATAATTAGTATTTAGGCTTGTTTCTTTTTAGGATTCTCGACATCTCGACTGGACATCTCACTCCCACTATTTCTGTAAACCGAAAGGATACTTATAAGGAGACTAAAATATTGCCTAGGTACCTATGGATGAAATTGTAGATTTGTTACACCATAATGGCATTATTATCACACTATAGTGATTCAATGCACACTTATTAATTTCGGAATTACAAATTATATAACATTCATAATAAGTACAAATACTGCAGGAAACGACAATTGTTATGTATTGTAAAAATTGTTATAGAGACCTAATTGAATTAGATTAACAATTTTGTTCTGAGAGGAGAAGAATGAGAATTGGAATAATACTTACATCGTTAAATAATTCAATGGTCTATTCAATGGTTTATTTTTTACTTATGTATGCACATGTTGACAGAAACAAAAAAGCATTGATTTCCCTTGCAACAATTTCATAGCGAAAATGCAATGGCAAATGTAAATGGAAGAAGTAGTTCTAATTATGTATTGTTTCATTAGCACTTACCGTCTGCATAGCTAGGCATTAAAAAGCGTAAGTATCTCATATTGGCGGTTCCCCATCGCGGATGTTGGACATTGTTGCAGTAGCCATTGTAAGCTCGGTACTTCCTCGGTTGGCAGGGGAAGTCCACTTTTAATGGGCATTCGTCATTCAAACGAGACTTTCGAATGTCCAAGTTGGGAAGGGAATAAACGATTTGTTCACGACTCAAACCATGTCTGTTAAACAAAGTAATTTATCATCACATGGCCAGATTTACCAAGTATACAAATATTATAATTTCTTGCTAACTACCATTACTCATTAATTCTGAGAGCTTTTATTTATACCAACTACCTCGTTCCATAAATCACTGAATAATTAATTTTTACATACAAGAGCAATTATAGTTCTACAAAATGCTACAGCATATTGTGTAACAACGGATGAAGGATTTTACATGATTTTGATATTTTCTTTGGTTTGGTACATACGTAACTAATGTCGATTAGCACAAACAAACAAGAACATCGGAATATGAATACTATATAAAGCAATCACGGCCCGGCACGATCATACAAGTCCATTCATATTCATAATCATGTTGCCCCATCCCAAAGCTTTTCATGTTTAGTAGTCCATCCACTAAGGCATACGGCACACTACAATTATAATACCTATCTAGAGGATGAGAAATTCTCATGGTAGTCTTCATATCAGTATCAGGTGTAGTATTATGGTCGTACGTATCGTAAGATACAGCCTTGATCTTAGCTTCATCTTTTTTTCTTTCATTTAGTAGACAATTGGATAGAGCACAGGAGTTCTGACGGCTAACTAACATTTCTAAATAACGGATGTGACCGAAACAATAACTAAAGTGCAGAACAATAAAAACAGTCCAAATCGTAACCTTCAATTTCACACTTTATGAATGCCGAGGGCATTTTACTTTTCAAAGTGGAACTGTTGTGCAACACGACAAACCTTTGTAAAATTATGTCCATACACAATCCCGATAAATAAGACATATTATAAATAAACACAACAATAATAGATTGCTTTCATCTCAAGACAAGATTTTAGGTCTTCCTACAATTAGTGCAGCTGAAATACTGAATCTCATAAATTACAGTCCATAATTAACAAATAGATACAGAGCATGTTCCAACGTGCCCTGCATTGCTAATTCTTTAATCTAGTTTTCAATGCAATGTGCACTTTTTGCGCCATTAGTCACTAGTAGTTATAATTATCAATTATTTAAGCCATTATTATCAATAGGTGAAAAATGTATTTTTCAACATTTGAATTGGTTACTAAATACAATTATATACCAAAAATTATTCTCATTCTTACTTTTTCTACTTGCTGATATTTTATTACTACTGTCGGTACACTAGGCTAATAGGTTCTTCAATTTCATACCTAATTTTTTCTATTAAATGTACGTATATGCATGCTGAGTGAAATACATCGAGGGTATTTTAGTGGCGTATACGCATTATGCAAGCATGCTGCAAAATGTCTTTTCATAGTTGTCTCTTCTATTCATCAGAAAATAAATTACACATGAAGATTCGCTTTTGAAACAAGCGTATTTTTACAAAGCTCTTGTGGACACATTTATAAATAGAAATCAAAATAAGGTACTAGCAAATATTTGTATTTACTGGACGTTAATCATTATATGACTGATATGAATCTGGGCTTATATTGATATCAGATTTTTAAAATAATAAAAGGTTAATCAAAATACAATGGTGGTATTAAATTCATAGGAATAATAATATTGCTGTACTTAAGTGTAATTCAATATGTATGTATGTATGCAAATACAGTATAAATAAGAAAAATAAGTAGATCATCAATAATGCATTCTGTCTATGACAAGGAGGACTTGGAAAGATCTGTTATTTAACTTTCCATTTTAGATGAGATCAGTGTAAGCGTGGATATCGATGTAAAATGTATCTGGCATTGCAATCAAAGCTTAATACAGTCTGCGCAAAAAGGGAGATTACTTATAGAGTTTTGTGAACGACGATGTAGAAGACGAAATCAGTGCACAGAATATAAAGTTTTATTGTCAGACAGAGTCAGTAAGTATTGAAGCATTCTTTCTGCAATTCTAATAAGGAAAGTTGCAAAGCCAACACACCCTTCCTGTAAAAATTGTAATGACGACTAAACCAGGAGAAATCTTTATTGTCAGCAGATTACTATTAATTGTATTGTCGTCCGGATACAGTATCATTAGTCGATAGAAAAAGCAAGATAATTAACCTGGCTAAATATAAGAATGAGCATTTGCATCTTCCTCCACTCTGCACTCTGCTGGCAACTTGATATGATGGTAGGAAAATACAGTAGATGTGACTTTACCGACGCGACATTGGGAATCACTACCCGTGAGGATTACCGTGATATACACCATGAAAATTGCGTGGCTTAACTAATAGTGGTAGACATCTACTTGTGCAAATAGTTACGTCAATTTAATCACAAAAACATCAAATTTACCTTAGGTTTTAGTAATTAAATGGAACTTTCTATATTTGCAATCTGTAAAAGCTACTTTACATAATTTAAGGACTTGTTATTAGCATATGTCAATTAATATTAGTAATATGTCAATACTTCATCGAAATTTACAATAACGTGTGAAATTTGATATTAACTTTAAGACTTAATCACATTTAAATGTATTAAAAAAGGCAGTTATTTCATGATATTTACAAATGCCGGCTATTCCTCACGGGCAGTGATTCCCGTAGTCTGTAATTTCGGCTGTATTTGCATGTAACTTGTCAACTTATGATTACTGATTAACTAAAAGGCTTACGTCTGAGCCAGAAAACGTGTCGCCTCTTCTGACACTAGTGATATTTTTGACATGTTTTCTGCCACTGGATTAGCTCTATGAGATGCGGCCATGAACCAAGCTGCTGACCCAGGTTGGTGGTGGGCTCCTGCAAAAAATGATACTCATTAGTTAATATTTCTCAAGATCCAAGACTTGGAGCTAGAAACGTTTCTGGCCGTATAATATAAAACCATAACTCAAATTATGTACTGCAATCGTGCTTATTAGTATACCTTTAAACAATTCTAATACAAGGAACAGCCAATTAATATTCTTATATAAAGACGCACAACGTCCAACAGGAATAACCATAATTTTCATCTTACAAGAGATATCAAATTATTCACATGTTAATTTCTAATTTATGCCTCCAGCGAATGATATAATTAATTTATTAATACAAAGCAATATTTTATCTGCTGTAAATCCAAAAACTATCTGTAGTAATACATTTTTAATGTTACTATTATTATATTATTTACTTGTAATATAAGAAACATATTGATGTCTATTATAATTCGCACTGCGTAGAATGTAGAACATGAAATTATGCGTATCTTAAAACAGCAACGATGATTGTCTTTACTAAGCCAGTAAAATCTATTGATATAGGTATATGCATAAAGCATTATCACTAGAATGCATCACGTAATGACAATAGTGAAAGTATAAGTGCAATTGTGCATGAGTCTATTGCAATTTAGTATTGAATGCTGCGTGCCAATTAATATGAGCCGATTATATATCAATTCTTCGGTAATCATAGCATTGTATTAAAAACTTAAATGTAAATTGATAAATGAAAGGATAATTAATATGATATGTAGGCAAAAGGAAGGGATAATAGAGTCACAATAGATAATAATATCATAATCAAAGTGATGATAATATGTAGGATAGGAAAACTAACAATAATTGTTACCTGAAGAGATATCAATAATCAAAGACAATTCTCTTCTGTATTCGACTTTACATTTAGCGACTCATGCTGACATTTAATACATCAATTGCTCAACCCTGAACTCGATTTAAGATAAATACTCTCAACACAATACAGTTATTCATAAGTGCATCATGTGTACAAACTAAATGAAAATGAATGGCGAAATACTAATCAGTAATCAAATATGTCAATCAATAGGATGCATCGAATGCCTACTCAAAAGATAATATTATGTACTTCGGGTCAATTACAGTTAATGTAAATAGCAGAGAAACTATCACACTTCCTAATTCAAGCTTAATTGTGCAAGCGATGCAAATAAAAATTTCTTCATCGAAAGCATCATCAGGTCAAAGGCCGAGACTTTCTGATCCTCCTGTATTGTCTTAGGTATAGGTATGAAGGAAGAAAATCTGTTAAGAATGCTATGACTAATAAAATATGGCAATCTATTGTCATGTACTTTAAATCTACTAATTCTATAATAACGGCAGTGATCTCATTGCCAAGTAGAGATTATTGCAAATATTATCATGATGCAATTATTAATCATCAACTAAAATTAAATCCGACTAAACAATTGTGGGTAGCAAATTATTTTACTTTTTGCTCATAAACGTAGGTTAGGGATTACTGAATATTGAAAAACAATTCTAAATAGCTTATTCATTAGCCGACCTTCCATTTCCTATTACGTGCAATTCTATTTGCCCATTTTTTGTTCATTATTTGCAATTGCATGCAGGATTTTCTTCAATGTTTTGGGTTAAGCTTTTAACTCCATCATTCTTCGTCCATATAATATGGTACTTTAAGTGAAGATTTAACGTTTAGTCTCATTATTACGTCAACTTACTAGCTATTACGAGATTTTATCGCATTAAGTTAATACTCTATGCATTACTTGGTTAGGTTATTCAATTCAACCTTGCCCAATCGCAAATACTCTGACAATGGCCATAGAAAGGGATCGTCTACGATATGAAATGTGGAGAACGTATCATGCCAATGTTGTTATTATCATGTTACGGCTACCATTTCTGTTATGAAACAACAATTTAACTTTTATTCACACGGAAATGCACAGCAAATATTTTTCCTACAGAAAAGAGGGTTACAAACATTTATAGTAGCGTTATATATAATATTACATGTGTATATTTATCTATATGTGTCTTAATTCAATTGGTATGACCTAGGTATGCTACTATACTAAATAAATATTTTCATTTACTTTAGGGCTGTTGGTACTCATAAATTAATTTTACTAATTCAAATCCGCAAGGTTTTATCAGCTAAACAATTGAAAAACATGTTGTATTTTAACTGTGTGCAGAAAAATCTACATCTTGGGTACTCATGCTTTAATAATTAGCTTTATACGAACAATGACATGCATTCTGAGAATTTACAAAATCTTGAATCACCGCTAGTTATGATTAAAGTAGCTGTTTTATTCAGACACGCATTTATTTCATCACAAGTACCGATCGTCATTGCACTCGGGAAATTAGTATTTAATGTGCTCTTCATTTGTGTGCAATTTGTAAATATGCAGATAAAAAATGTCAAGGCTACTTTTTCCCCAAAATAACTATCTAAACATTAAAAACTATCATAAAGCATACCTACCATCTATTAAAGCAAAATAAATACTATTAAATGTACTGTTCATTAACGGCTTCTACAGTACTATAAATCAAATCTTGAGATAAAACTGTCTGAGAGAAAAACGAATCTTAATTTTCTAGATACACTTCTTTCAAGATTGGAAATTACTTTCAAGAAATACTCCCATGCTCGCCCTGACTAGGCATACTAACTATAGTAACATTTTACTTCCTTTTATGATGTCAATATTATTTATTATGTGAGATCTTTTTATATAAATCTCAATGAAGTGCTTACTGCTGGAAAATTGTCAGTAGCAAAATTCCCAAACTATTGCTAACATGTCTGAAGCGACTTGAGCAAATGCAATTAATATACCATGAACTTGAAGCCACGTAGTCAAGTTTAAGGTGACACTTTAATTATCCTACACTGTTGTAGTAGCCAGTAGCAATTCTATTAGTAGATGTACTTGAATCTCAAATTAGCTGAATACAGTTGGAAACATTTTCCGCTCAATATAAGAATACAAATAATAAGTTTAGCTAACAACGGCACGGAGTCAATTTTATTATAAAAATGTGGCTTACAACAAAACAGAAATGCTATAGTAGGTTGCATTAGGAAGTTCTAAATTATTGTTCTTAATTATTAGTTAACATTTCTTTGAAACTAAACAATTAAATTAGTGCTCCTATAATTGGTCATTAAATATATTATTGCTATGTACTATTTCAATAGACAATTCTGGGACGCAGTAAATATGTCCAGTTTAGTAGCTACTTATGTGCAAAATGAACATGCATTTTCGAAATAATTAAAATAGAAACAATCAAACCTGCTGAATATATTTTTGGTTGGAGTACTGCCAGTCTATTAGAAACTACTTGCTCTGCACGAGAAACGGCTTGCGCTACATCGTTAGCAGTTATATTGATGGCAGGTGCCTTGACTTCTATTTGGCGTTTTTGTCTCATTGGGTCATTTAAGCCATCAATGTCAGTTAAATGACTAAAACTTTTGCCATTTTGTACGACAGATGAAAAAATGCCATTTCGTAATCTCCATACAGGATCATAAATATCTTGATCATCCACTGCAGGATATTTCGACAGGGTGTAAGTCGTGGCCATCCATGTACAAAGCCACAGCAAAACGGAGAAGTAATTCCATCTGTGAAATAAAAATCCATTTTAACATAATGTTTTGGGTATTAAATATAGTTTTCAATATATAAACATCAATTTTTCAGTTTGTACTTCTGTTCACTGTCTCATGTTCAATTTAGGTTTGATTAACAGTATCATACTATTATTCAACAAAATGATAAATAATCCTATTTTCTCAGTTTTAGATTGAGAAATTGAGAACTATTAATTATTAGGTGTGTTACAATTAGATAGTTAGGATGCGATGGGAAAGAATTCACGTTTCAGCTTTTTTACCTGCCAAATTCAGTTTTATAAGTTAAAAACTTGGCTTGGTCCCGGATCTAATTCTTAATCTAATATAATTGCTAGTAAAATAAACATAGGCATATGTGTGGTGCCAATATCAAAGTATTCAAAAACAAGCGTGGAGATGATTTTCGTCTGACGATAGAAATTTTGGAGAAATTGCCTTAAACTGCGAAGACTCATTTAGCATTTACCAAAACCATTCGAGGGGAAGGGACGTTAAAAGATTTACCCTGCTATTATACTGGAGATTTCTGTTGTAATTTAATTATTTAACATTAACTTGGGGTTTTTAGTTACTTTTGGAAAACTATACCTTAATAAGATTAAGTATTTTTGACAAATTCATGGAATATGTCTTGAAAGGCGGAATCACACGCATAGCTGATTTACATGATTATTCTGACCTTTTGAGGTCTGCGATTTATTATTCAAATGCACAATGGTAATTCACCTGTCATCAATACAAGAATAAAATTGTGCAAGTTGGAAAGGCAGTGAACGACAGAAAGTAAAACAATTACATTTGCTGACTCACTGACTAAGCCATAAATACTGCATCATAAGACGTGACTATAGGCATATTTTACAATCTGTTTTATACAGCGCTTCTTCAATTCCACTTACGCTCTTTGTCTTTAGGTACCTTAAGATTACTTACCCATTGCATAGGAAATTATTAAAGGTGTTTGGTTAAAACATTTTTTATGAGGCAGGTACCTATAGTTCGTGCGGTACAAAGTATAAGTAAATATTGTTATTAATTTAACAGTAGGATTAAAATGGTTATCATATCCCAAGATATTAATAGTATAATAATTGTTTTGTCTTAGACGTTTGATCCTTTCATTGGCAACTGTGATGATGGTTTTTGTGGATATAAGTTTCGTGAATAGAGAGTTTTCCTTTGTCTATTTTTAAATATTTATTGTCTTCAAAATGTTACCTGCTCCTTTTAAATTAGAACACCATACATCATCGAGTTCATGGTTATTGCGTAGATTTTGGTAGTAGTCAAGTTAACATTGCATAATCTCATTCTCAAGCCTACTTCTACATTTAGGTATAGACCTATTGTCTTGTCAAGTCTGTCAAAATCATTGTGCTGTAGGTAATACCCAGTAATTTTGTTACTTCGTTTGTATAATTGGTATTCATGGGCTAATAAATAATACGAGTATTTATTTTGCAGCAGAACTTTTAACCTCTTTAATAAATATTATCTAGATAGAGATGGTCACCAATTATTTCCCCCATCAAAACTGTCATTATCATTTACATTGATGTGAATAATCTTTAAAAACCCATCTCATTATGTATAATTGCAAATAGTGGGCTGGTGAATTAAATACGAATCAGACTCGGAATATTTTTGATGCCTCTTTTAAAACCGAAAATTGCTTTACTGTTCAGAGTACAGAATTCTTATAGATAACATGAATTAACGCTGTCTTCCCACGTATGAGTCTAGAAATTCCCAATGCTTCAAATAGAGAAATAAGGTAATTCTGACGGCTGTAATTAATTTGCAGGCCGGCATATTAAGTTCAAGGTATTCGCTGTATTCATTACTCTTATTCTTACTGTCTGTATTAAGACAGCATGTTAGAACGGTACTGCTTGTAAAAGGAATACGTCAGATATGCTATCAGTCCACGTTATCGTGTATTTTGTTTTTCAAAGTGAACATAGTAAAAACGTCAGATTGGTCCGATTACTATTACTCTACTGCTTTATCATTTATGATATCTGCCACGTATATTACTTTCGCATAAATTATTTACCGATCGTGAGAAAATGAATTACATAAGGAAGGACAATTGCCTGGAGTTCTTTCCGGAATAAAAATTTTATGTGTTCCTCATTGTACTAGTAACTGAGTTCTAGTTTGCAAGAACCATGGGTGTCATCAAAATTGACAGCAAATGTATTTAAAATTTATGAAATCATGAATATTGTTCTTATATTGAAAAATGCCTTCGTTTCCCATTTTAGAATCGATTGAGACAACCTTGTATAAAAAATGGGCACCTCTGTGTGCTGTATTAGCAGTGAATACAACAGTAGTACTATACATTAACAGACACTACGAAGGAGGTCGATTGGGTTTAATTCATGCAGTAAAATTACGATATTTCAAAGGCATGAATCGTGAGTTTTATTAATGCAAGTTTTTTTGCTTTGAAAGCTCCAATGCTTTAGGAGAATAAATGGGTTAAAAAATGTTTATTATTTAAATAGTAAAATGTCATAAAAATGTGTCCTGAATATCTCTTTTTTATACTGGGATTTTTTAGCATTTATTTTTGTGTAACCACAAAAATAGCTGACTGACTAGAATATTAAAATTGTTTTTCTGCCTGCAATGATGAAACAAGGTCCATAAACACACGAAAATGCAATAATCTAAACTGACGCCAGTTAGTGCATGAAGAAATTGTTTTGACAATTTTTTTCTGTCGGGATTGGTAGTAAAATGAGATATTTAGCAAGGATTTGTAAAGGATACATAGCTAATTATTGTTAAGAATGATGGTTAGAGGTCAGAGAAAATATGAAATCCGTTGGTAATCTTGGTTTGAAGATTGAATAGTAGCAAGTGATGTAAATAAAAGGTAGAAAAAGAAATGTGGGTAAGGCGTTTACGACTTGGTAGGCATTGTTGCTCGATTTTAACTGCATATAGAAAAGTTTACAACGGTAACCGTTATGTTAGCAGGAGAAGTGATTTGGCTGGGTGTAGTGGAGGCTAACAATACGTTTTATTGTTTCTTCCCCAGTAATAAATAAGGATAGAATAATAATAATATTGCATTACAAACACAGTCACCTACTTAGTCAGGTCAGACAACGAAAACCTACACAAGAGTGCAGAATAACACCCACCTCTACCGAAAGTGCATAATTCTAAGTAACTACCATGCACAAACAACTCTCACTTTCGAAAAAAACATTATAAGAACTATAAAATAGCGTGTAAGTCGTAATAGTATTTAGTATAATGAATGGTAATGGTAGCATGTAACAATAACTACAAACTCCTACTCGCTGCTACATAAAGAAAGATGGATTGCTCATGTCAATTGCGTAGAGGTGCATGTAAAACCTATAGAGTGACCATCACGAGAGAATAAAATAAACATCATCACCACTGTGCTAAAAATGGGCAAGTCAGTTAAACGTCGAACTACCTAAAGATGCCTACAAGATATGCACACAAAGAGATGAGCCTTTTGCACAATGAGATAATGGGAATTCCTCTGAAATCCTACCTGACCGGAGTACGTAAAGATATCGCACCGTTTCTTTTTTAAGAGGTTATTCGTTAGTGAATTGGAATTAGTAGATAGGTCCTTATTATTACATGTCACTCTCCTCAAGAGCTTTTTATGCGTTACGTAATCAACTCGTAACCTTTATTTCCACATCTCTGCACCCGCAATTAATAGCATCCATTTGATCGGAGGACATCCTCTCGATCCTACCTGTCAAAATTAGCAAAAACAAATAGGTGAACAAAGTCACGGTTAGGTATGCCTTGTAGTAGTCTCTCTGGGCTTCAATCTCTATTTGTAGATAGATCTACTATACCAAGAATTATAACACTAGGCGACCTTACTTTCTGGTTGGAAAGTCCATAGGTATATAACTAATATCAAAGTTTCGCGTATAAAATCTCACGCTGGCATATTGCACCTCCTCTACAATAATTAGAGGTCCTATGTTGTTTACTACCTCTCAAACTAATTACAAATGCATCAACAATCAAAAGACATCTTACTATTGAAAGGAGCTGAAATAATTAGCTGTTTAAAAATTTTGACAATTTCCTGATCTATGTGATTAACATTGAATTGTTCAACCTTAAAATATTAGCCACTAGGTATAACTAATCGAAGAATTGATTGGGTACCTATGAAACAGGTATCCTTCCATTTGGTACCCTTGTTTGATTGCACAGATGAATTTGCCAATTTTGTTTATTGCATTTATTATGACAGTGTCGAAAATTCATTTTATTAATGTTATCAAGTATTGGAAGGCTCTTTAGGTAGTGAACATTTCAATCTGTCTATCCATTCGTGACCACGATAACTCTCGACAAGCATAAAATGAAGAATTATATCTTCGGAGTATGAAAATATTAATATACACGCTCGTTTATTGAATAAATTCACAGGTTAAGCGAAGATATGATTTAAATCAACTGCCAATCTCATGAAACATATTATATCTGTATTTATAGACTTGAGGTATTAAATATTATGCAAAATATTAAAATAAATGGCTATTAAATATTACCCTAGACCTAATAAAGTAAAAGAAAAGCTGCCCATAATATTCTCACATTCTATTAATTGATATATACTTATGGAATATTAATTACTTCCAACTCCTACAATATCCTTGTGTAGGCAGGCTAAATATTATGACATTATTCTAATGACACTTTTCCCACTGTTTAGTAGAATTACTATTAACATTATCGATATAAATGGAAGCACTACCTTTTAAGGTTCGTGCATAGAATTTACACACGTATTGAGTTCATGGCTATTTTAATTCACAATTATTTTATTGACGCGGACGACAAACGTCTCCTGCTTGCATGTATTGTGTCATTCTCTATTTCTCCTGCTGATAATTCATTTATATTTATTACGGCGTGCACAAAGAGTCCAAGTGAGATTCTTACACGTAGATAACAATAATATAGCTCCACTTGACCATCATTAAGCACGAGTGACCAGAGGCACTAATACCAATGTTAAACTATCTGTTGTTGCTATGTTATTCCTCTACCTTATCTAATGTACCCAGCTTGACTTTGCATTCTATCATTTCTACCTGGTTTCCTATCTCACGAGAGTATTTTTCCATAACATCTCAATTGTAAATCATTATCTTCTTATCCGCAAAAAATCAGTCAAAATTTACAAATTCTATTCTTAGTTCATCTTGTGGCTAGTAATTCCCAATGAAAAGCTTTTCTATAAACGCTGACTAAGATCATCACGAATTTTCTACTTTTTTCGACAATTTTTTTATCCAGTAATATTTATTTTTTGTGACGTATCATGGCACCCTAAGGCTACGGCAGACGCCAAATTACCTCTTTTTCAACTTACTTCATCTAACATACAATAACCAACTTGCTGTCAGATTCTATACAGAGTGCCTCAGAATGAGATGGAATATTAAATCAATGAATCCATTGGAACCCTTACCATACTCTATTTTACTGGTTATAACAGTTATCCAGTTTAATAAAGGCTACATTAAGGATCGAATTTCATTCCACTTCACTTCGCCCAACCCTGTACAATTACTAAATACTTGTAAATACATTTTCTCAATGAACTTTTAATTTACGATGACACTAATGGAATATCTTACAAGCATTAAGTAGATATACCGTGTACCAATGTATTATCATTATGGAATCCACAATGTTTAATAATTTTTACCGAATTTTTGAAATGAAAACTCCATTCCACTAATTCATTTATTTCGTTGTGTTTTTATATTACTCTGCATTATCATATTCATGTGAGTGCAAATGCACTAATAGATATGTCGCAGTTCACAGTCACATTTGTCTACTTATACGATGGCCACATAATGATATTGTTTTTGATGCACCAAAAAGGTATCACAGTCAATTAACGATGCCTAGTTGGATGGAGATACTAAACTCTCTTTTAATATTCACCGGAGAACAGGCAAGAAACAAAGAGAAATAAATGTCTGTCATCTTAAACAGCATTACAACAGCATAATGTATTATTTATAGTGTAAATCGGGATTGCTGTGCATTAAGTCATTAATAATGCTTCCTTATAGTTTTTGTACTACTGCACTAACTAATTGTCGTCAGTATCAGTGCATATTAGCATTTTCATGTTAACAGCCTTACATACGTCGTAACGCCCATTTAAAAAGTCATTCTTGTGTTGCATTATGCATTCAAAATGACATGACTTATAATGCTTAACAGCCGCAAGAAAGTTTGTCTCAGCTAACTAACAATAAGTATCTAATCGTTTCGATTGGATTACATTCTACTCTCCATCTATTTATAGTTCACTTGTAAGACTAACAGAGTAATATTATAATAAGGTAATAATAATCCCTCTCAAATTAAAATGCCTTTTACGAGTGAGCATTCTAAAATATCGATATACCTAATTGATGACTAAAGCCCTACTTAAGATCACTTTAAGATAAATTTAAAGACTAAATTTGTTTTATGAGTCCGTCTTCCCTGTGTATCTAAAAGTGCAATTTGTGTTTTATAAATCATCTTTCCTTCCTTTTTTGATATGATGTACAATGAATACAAGAATTAATGATTATTTCTATCATAAATTTAATGTCATTGTTATTTCATAAATTTATTTTATAAAAAGTAGAAGAAATATGATTAATTGTGTATCCCATTCAGCAAAACTTAACGTAAACATTCAATGCAATATTTCTCTGAAATGTAATGATTTACATATTGCAATTTTGAGATGTTAGGTAAGAGTGAGATCATTATGAGATGATACACAATAATTTCATAGTGAATAAGTAGGTAGGTACTTCTACTACAATGTAAACGTAGTAAGACATGGCAAATGATACCTATGGAAAGAAGGCTGAAGAGATGGTGATAGAGCATATCTTGTTTAGACAGAACGAACGTGCCAATAAAAGTGCAAGTGGCAAGTGCATTGAATTTATTTGTCAGAATTCTTTTTTTTCCGACATCGTATTCATATAAAAGTACATGTATGCCTGTACATCTGTAGGCATCGTCTTTCTGCAAATTAGTCTGGTAATGCATTCACTACTTCGATAGAGACATGATGAATAGGCAGCAAAATCAATTTCACGCCACAAATTAGAGTAATCACAGCCTTCGCTGATCTCGTTAAGTACATATGTACATTTTCGTAGGTAAGTGATACACGATTATTATTCTGCAACATAAGAATATGTCTGTGGTCACCTGGCAGAGATAAAAATTGATACATAGCGTATCATGTATATGCAGACAGATCAGATAGTCAGAGGATACTCGAGTGAGTCATAAGTTCACTATGTACGAATGTCTACTAAAGGAAACAAGTTTCTAACTATAAAGAATGCCTTTTGCTTTCGGGTGTGCATGCAATCAACATACGAGGTTTCTGACTTAATCTTCAGGAGTTTGAACTTTTCTGGAAGATCAAATCTCAAATTAAGATTAGCGGATTGTTAGCAGATGTTACAAAGTCACGACCACAAAGTAAAAATACAAAAGGGAAACAAATTATGCAGAATGCGCTTTGATATAGCATTGCAAGGTGGAAGTTGAAAATCCATCTAAATTTGAACTTTACTTTCAATTAGGTATTGATGGATGTACTTCCTTTGCCCAGCCCATGAAAGATTGCACTGGGATTGCACCAGGCAGGAGCCATAGAAGAAAGAGGTCAACTACACATACTATAAACAATTTCGCCAGGAAAAAAACTGCAGTATCTATATACACCATGTGGATATCAATCCTTGGGAATTCCATGAGTTTTTATTTCGCTACCTTCCGTAATCCTAAGATTTCGTAGAAAAGAAAAATAATGATTACGTCGAATGATATCAATTCGCAAATTCCGGGAACTGTTTAGATTTACAAAAAATGGGAAAATGAATAAACTCAACAACAATGCTATCCGTGCCCACCATTTTCAGATTCGATTTCGCAGGTGTATCAAGTTATGATTTTGTTGAATGTCATTTTGGACAAAACAAGCTAAGATAAAGCCATGAAAAATTTCAGTTGCTTTGAGAGATGGATAAAAATTCTATTACTGCTAAGAAACTTTTACCAATAAAAATTTTCTTATTACAATTGAAATTACAGTTTTTTTTAAAGAGTAATGCAATTTTATCTCATTACATTTTAGGGAAAACAAGATAAATCCACATTAATATTAGCATACCATTTTCAGTAGGTACTATTTGTTTAAACCCAACGCAATGACAATAAAAAGCGTTATTTAAATCGTATGTATCTATCTAACGGTACAAAGTTGTGTTACCAAATTATAAAACCAAAGCATTTAAATTCACAAAGTGAATTGAAGGTTAGCAGTGATGCGTTGGTGGTGTAGACGGTTAAATAACGTTTATGTCCTGCAGTGCAATGCATAATGCAGGAAAGTGTAAAAAGTTACTTGTGCACATTTACTGTACATGGACAGGTAGATTTGCATAATGCATTGTAGGGATGACAAGTTGTTCCAAAGCACTTCATTTAGTGGTTTTCAAATGTGCAACATAGAACTTGTCAATGTGTCAGCTAGATAGTATAGACAATGCTATTGGATGTAAATACTGGAACCTGGAACTGGACCTGGAATCTAAATTAGCTAGGCCCGCTGCAGTGCAGAACACTCACTTCTTTTGCTATTCACTTTCAGGTAATGCTTCATTGGGTAATACTTTGACGCTGTAAAATTGACATTAGTGGTATGTCATACACTCATACAGAGAAAAAGGGAGTTCGTATAAAGGATTTAAGAGCGCTAGTCAATTTATATAAAGTTTGGAATAAATTCTTGACTATAAAATAGGTAGAGGAATAAATCCTCAAAGAGTGGCCAGTAAATCAAACTCAATAGACACTTAAATCAAAATCTTCATGAATATCAAAGATTTTTGCATACATTTGTAATATAGCGAGTGCCTATACACTAGTTTTCCATGTAACTGAGGCAAAGTGACAAAATTCATGAGAGATTGGATCCGTAGATGTATTTTAGATAAAAGTGGATATTGCTTACCTTTTCATGATGTCCATGCAATTCAGATTAGACCTGAATCTGGAGGGAAGGCGACTGGGTTTTCTATTTCAGATAGGATCTGCAAATTGACTTGAGTGACACTTTAATGCACAGAGACATAAACTGGTAAAATGTTTATGAAGAGCAGTATTGGTATAATGAACGTTAATACAAAATGTTATTATGACTGAAGCCCTGTAGTCCATTTACATGATTTCACTATCATTTGTCTCCACTGCTGCACTCAAAACGTAAAGTGTATGAGATAGAATTTTGCGAGTAAGTTTGCCTTATATGAATCAAGAATTGATTTCAATAGTGAAGTATTAAAAATGACATCATGTTTATTTACTGATAATAGTATCCTGTTTTATAGCGTCATTCTCTTAGTGGCTGAGAACGTAGGTACTTGGTAAAGGAGGATAATACAACATTGTTGGCGATGGGAAACAAATGAAGCTGGTTGCAACCTGAAGACTGACTACAAATCCAGGTATGTGTCCAGGTAAAAAATTCTCTTGGTATTATGTGTATGCACTGTCGTACTTAAAAGGCAAAAAGTGTAGGTAGGTACTAGGAGAAGGAGCAAGTCTTCTTCGATGAGAGGGGTAAGGTGAGGATAAAAAATTATTTTACAAGCTCTGCGAGAACTGGAACTGAGGAAAAGAATATTTACTGTATTATATGTAAAGATAGCAGGTGGTTGTTCTATACAAATAGCACAGAGCTTTGTATAGCTAATGTATATACCTTCTAGTTTCTTATCTGTATTTCTAGTTGATTGAAAATTTGGGATTTGAGTCTAGTATTTATAAAATGGTATAAAAATGCCTAATAACTGGAAGTCGTGGGCGATGCGGCAGTTATGCAAAGTTCATGAGAAGTAGGTAACAGAGGTAAAAATGAAAAGAGCGAGAGTGAGTGACGAGGTGTATGTATGCAGTGTAGCTCGTCTTGTGCGAAACTGACTGAAGAACAAGACAATTGAGGATTCTACCTTAGCCATTCTAATATTTGTTGTGGATAACAATTGCATTTATGGATGTGCATAATAATGACTGTGTGTAAGCATAGGCACTACTATATCGCCCTTTAGGGGGTATTACCTGCATTACGTACACAGGACACCCATTATTATTATTTTAAGGCGCTTCATGGTTTACCTGAGCTACTTCACTCTTCCATAATGTAATCATACATGTAATGTCCTATGATTCATCCTAGTACGACGATTGCACATTCCATTGTTGAACAGGAGGGTAAACACTCCAACATTGGAATCAGTATTGCAGATAGATAGATACTAGAAAGGAAAAGCAAGGTAACGTGGCTCATCTTTCTTAAGAATAACTTCTTCATTACCATATTTAATGTATTGTATTGTCAATATTAAATACCTCCTGTAATAAGTACCTCCATAATCATGTATGCAATCATCTATTATAACACTCGATTAAATTGTAAAATTATTATGCAGTTGTCCCTATAATATAACCATTCTATCTATATTATGGTCTTTTGCCAACTTTTACTATATTTTAATGGAACTAGTACTTTAATTATGTTGCATATGTAACTAAGTTATTCGACATAATCTAATTTACTATTTTTCACTTTAATCCTCAGCCAGTTTCTAATACCTACCTGACAAACCGGTGCATTTTTTTTGAAATGGCTAATTTAATAATATTTCTGGTTGATACAGGGTAAATGACTTTAATATGCTTATATAGGAAAGGAAAATTAATATTGTGGCTGAGCCCTTATCACTTTGGACTTTGGAGTACTTATATGAAAATGGGAAGAGTGTGTAAATGTATACTAATGTGTAATTACGCAAATATTGATCCAGGTCAGCATTTACTATTTATTGCTATTTGCATTCCGAAACACGTGCTAACTAATTCCGGAGCAGAGAGACCGGAAAAACGCATCAATGCTAAAAATATGATAGATATGCAAAAAAAATTGCAAACGTCCGGATATATATACGAATTTCTATATGCATTTATCCCGCATTATGCATTTGAATATCTACTTAATTGTTTCAGCATAAAAATAGCTTACTGATTACTACGTGTAATAGCCAACAGGAATTGATCCGGTTTTGCATTTGCCCAAACAACTATGGGAAGACGGGAGCCACACATCTTTTCAGACATAGTTGTCTTCAATATTCCATTTGTTATTGTTATTGTTAAGGACATGAATTAGTTTTCTACTACTATTTTGCTAAAAGGCATAATAATTACACACTTATTATATGAAAGTGTTAGTCTATTAATATCAACATACTTAGAACCTTGTAAATATAATTACCATTGGTAGTTGGTAGGCGTCAAACCTTAAATATTATAATATTTTGTAATGCCAACTTTTTACAGTCACCTATTGCGATCCATTGTAAATTGCAAAATTTTCGAAAAATTACTACCTGCCCTTAGTATTTAATTTTAGCAGGAATATGCAAGTAAAAAATGGTTTAGCGTTAAATACTATATTCCATGGAAATTCATTTTCATACTTGTCCGACCGAGGGCGAAGGCGAAACCACTTGGACTTTATAAATAGTCTTGCTATATTGCATGTTAGTAAACATTGAGACAACAGAATATGAAACAAAAGAGTTAAGGATAAATTAATTTCGTGTGTATGAATGAATGGAATACTGGTATGCATCAATTTGATCATATGAGTGAAGCATATAGGTGTATATGTTAGCGGTAATAAGTGAATTCAGGCATTAAGCTTAATGCCTAGGCAATAAGTAAAATTTTTGAAGAACTTCAGTTTTTAGTATTTGAAATTTAGAAGACCATTTATTTAGTCCAATTGTATTCTTTTTCCTAAATAAGACCATTGTAAGGCGTTAAAAATGCCGCATATGAATAGCATGCGACTAAGACTTAAGACATTGTGGAGGTTTTTATGCAAAAGTTTGAAGGTCTATAACTCGGTCCTTATTCATGACACCGTAAACATCTTTACCTTTTTGGACTTCTAAAATTGTCCTTATTCACATACAAATACAAAACAATGGTATATAAATGTTCTTTCAAATTTTAAGTACGAAAAACTAAAATGTTTCAAAATTACACTTAATGCCTAGGCATTAAGCTTAATGCCTGAATTCACTTATTACCGCTAACATTTTCACAACTAGTTTCTGGGTGGGCCAAAATTTAATTTTAGACATTTCACTTATAATTAGCTTTTGCAATTTTTTGACGAAAATGAGACAAAATTGCCATATAAAAGGCATATAATTGTACGGAGCGTGAACATTTTTGCTAATTTAGGAAAAGAATCCCTCAATATTCCAAGACTATAAAGAGGGTGGGCAGCCGTTCTTAGCGGTAAAAGATATATTAATACAATGTACAGGGAATTTATCGCATTACAACAGCTTCTTTCTTTAGAAAAATTTAGAAAATCATTTGCGAAACGTTTTTCCTGGTCTAATACAAGACAATAGGTTTTTCTCCTAATGTATGAAATGAATAAATGTCTTTGAAATGGTTGCTATATATATTTGTAAAAGCTCCTGAGAGTATGACCTACGGCTTAGGGTCTAATACACGATTTGTAGTCTAACATATTTGTTTTTCTATGAATTTATTATTGTCCTATATACCTTTAACAACTAAGTACATATGTATTTAAATGATCGGGATAAGTTTCCCTTAAATTCATTTGGAAAATTGAATACATTCGTTAAAAATGAACTACCGTCAATATTCAATTCTGATTCTACCTACTAACAAACTTACTTATTGTACCCATTATAGAAGTGAACTGGTAGTGTTTTCTCCCTTGAGTGTAAGTTTACATGTAATTGTGCTATCCATACGCTTTCAAAATTGGCACTAGTTGCAAATTTAGTGATATAGAAACCCATAATAATACATTTGTGCATTTATTGTTTATTACTATTAAGTGTGACAGTCAATCTATTAGACAATCTATTAAGTGTGAGGATACGACAAAATAAAACGTAACTCACAATATGATATTCGATTATGTAGTGAAACGCACGTAGTATTACAATAAACATTAGTATATTTCAAAAGTATTAAAGTAAGCACATAGAATCTTACATAGAATAAATATCACCCGTAGGTATCTGTTGTTGGAAATTTAATTAAGAGCAATAACAACGACATAATACATAATACATTGCCTAAAATAAAATAATTAAGGACGCTCCATCTCACTTATTTTCCGAGATGTATAGTCTTGATCCTTGGTGGGATTAAATATCCGCTGTTGTGTTTGCAGTGCATTTTGATTATCCCGTTTTAACTCTTTATTCACCGCATTCTCACCATCACCTGATTCTTTTAATTTAGAGTGCTCGTACATCTTTTGAAATATTTTACATTGTTTCTCAAGCCTCATTGTCTCCAATTTACAGTGATCTAACTCCTTCAATGAATACAACAGCTCGGTGAAAACAGATGTGCTGTTGTATTTGCATGTTTCTAGGTTATCAAGGATGTTATTCACCCAAGTTGCTGAATTCTGAAATTACATTAAATATTTATTCATACATGGCAGTGCAATTAGAGCTTTAGATGTAAATAAGACTTATAGTAAGTAGTCTCCTTTATAGTATATAAAGGAGAAATTATCATTCTCTTTCCCACTCCATATCGCTCATCGCTCACTATGATTTCTAATCATTAAGTGGGATACAGTTATAAAATATTGTAAGAAAGGGAGAGATTGAATGGGTTTAGCATACTTCAACTAGAAAAGTTTATAGGAGCTTTCAATAAACGTGCTGCAAAAATGTTTCGCCCTTCGAGGCATAAAATTCAGACTTCGAATGGAAAGACCTCGATCCTTTTGAGGTTCAGTAGTTATTCTCATAACAACTTCCCTATTTATGTCGTTTTTTGTAGTTGAAGGATGAATTTATCAAATAAATCTATCAATAACATAATATAGTTAAAACGTAACAATAAAGACTAACTTACATATGGATTGTTTAATAATGGTGTGCAAGGTTCAATGAGTTCTTGAGATCGTAGATGATTTTTGAAATCGTTTTCATCATCCACAATGCCATTATTACACCTACACGGCTGCGATGCATGTCCTTGGCTTTCTTCCAAACCCGAATAATCCCACTCCGGCATTTGGTAATATTTCGCTTCCATCTTCTTTTGGTCTGCTTCGACGGATACGTATGGGTTTTCGAACTCCATGTAAACATCACGTAGTTCAGGTCTCTGAAAATACATAATATTGTTATGTACTCTATTAAAAATACTAACTCCAATATACCCATTTTCCGCATTTCATGTTTTCTGATCAAAATGCTTAACTACTAGCTCGTGAGGACATTACTTTGTAGAAATATGTGAGATTACTCATGAAGTAGCTATGCTCATAAACAGGAAACCAATAAGAATTTGAGTAGATACAGCTACTTCACAGTAAAAAAATCTGGCTTGCAAATTCTTCTTTGGGCGTCCGGAGGGGAGCTTGGGCGACCCGGGCGCCCATAACTTATACATCTCGGAGCTGTTCCGCGTTGGGCACCACAGGCGCCTAAAATATGACTTCAATTGGGCGCCCAGCCGGGATTGTATTAATTAAATTGATTACATGGAGCTCCGAGACCCCGCGAAAAAATTGCAGGCCCGAAAAACATGACACACAATTTTTACTCTACATAAACCTAGAGTGGGACATGCGCATGGAATTCTGTCGGTATTCTTGTATAAAGGTTTGTATGTATGTATAGTTGAATCCTAGCTCATGAAATGTGCTATAAAAATGTTGAAATCAGTAAATTTCTAGCGATTGCGCATTGGCCCGAATTTCATAGACCGTTGATTATTATTACACCAATTTTTGATGCCTAAGCGTGTTGAAATGTAAAACAAACTCAGTACAACTCAACTCCTTATTCATTAATTACAAAATATTACGGACTATATACAAACATTTATTCAAGAATAGTGAAAGAATTCCATGCGCATGTCCCACTTGACGTTTATGTAGAGTAAAGATGTATGTATGTCCGTATCGTTTTGTAAAGAGGAAGGACTAGACTACCAGTACTGATTTTGTTTTACATTTCAACATGCTTAGGCATCAAAAATTGGTCCACTAAATAATCAACAGAAATTTGGGCCAATGCGCAGTCGCTAGAAATTTACTTATTTTAACATTTTTCTAGCACACTTCATGTGCTAGGTCATAGGTTTCAACTAGTAACGAATATAAAGGCCTTTCTTGTGATTTGTCCTAAAATTTGCAAACCTTTTTGAAAGAGACTACATTCGATTTTACATCTGAACGGATAAACTGGAGTTAATTGTAAAGGTTTTGAATAAACCTGACAATAGTGTGGTGCGTCACGAAAGACATCCCCATTATGACTCCTTCCTGCAAGCACGTATCCAGGAATTTGACCAAGTGGGGGCCAACCAAAATAGATTTTTTTTTGGATTTTTAACCTTTTTTGACAAAAAGAAATTGTATTTTCTGAAAATTTGGGGGAGGCGACCCCCCGTCTAGATACGTGTTTGCCGTCCTGTCATGCCGTACTGTGTATTTTCTTACCTACCCCTAACGTTATACGTACGGTAATCCCAATAGACGTTTTCCACAATTCCAGGATAACACAGGCAAGTACTGTAGTCATTTCAATACCTATTCATGTTAATTTAGTGACCGGTCACCAATTGTGGGAAACCTCTATTCCGAATACTGATATGCAAACATAAAATATTAGTTTTATGGATAAAAATTTCAATGCTGAATGCTTAAATCCCTTACCAGATTCATTTCCAAAGGGTCGCGATATTTCGGAAATTTTTCAGTTTCAGCTAAGAGTCCCATCGCATTCCATGAATGAGGACCTGATGTAAAAGGTGCCGTCATCAAATCCTTTGTAATTACAAGAAAAGTTATCGTAAACGGAATTATTTTTAACAACGTTTTATATTTATAAATGCTCATATGTCATATTCATATATTGTATATTAATATAAAGTTAATTTGCGGTTTCAGGAAGAGAGACTACTAGTATATACAACTAAAATAAAAGCACTCACCATTTTGTATCATATGATTGATGTTGTGTGAACACAAATAAGTAATTAAACTGAAATGTAAGAATTTGGAATAGAAATGTGAAATAAATCCACTTCTTTATATTTTGTACAATAAAGTACTGGCAACTACCTCACCACACAGAATCCACGACCGAGACAGCGCCGACAGTAACGTTAGTGTTCTACAGGGTAGTTGTGATGTGAATATGCGAATAGAAGAAACCGCCATTTCACGTTCAAACAGTTCAAAGTGAAATATGAACACACGAGCCGGCGGTCAGGCATAATAATTATGATGACAATAGCTGCAATATATAGCTATACAATACAAGTTATTATACCATAGCTACATATAGTTATACTTATGTTATAAGCTACTTCGCAATCCGCATTCGTAATAAAATTCGATGCCAATGATGGAAGTCTGCTTGACAACTTTCGTAATCCAAAGCGCCCATAACAACATCTTCGTTCACAAATTATGCCCACAATCATGAATGATTATAGTATAACACATTTGAATAATGCATCGTTGTCTGTATGTCAGGTATCAAAAATTTTAGCTAACCTGGTTGATGTGGAGCCAATGAAATTCTAGTAATTATATTATTATTTATTACTAGTGAACCCAGCTTAGGGGCAAATCTAGCACTCAAGGGAAATTCAGCAGGCCACCGTTCACAATAAATATTATTATTAATAAAAACAATTTCGAAAACATCCAATTAGTTTATTATGTTAACTTTGTAAACACAAAGTATATTTAAATTAAAAAACTTTAACGTCTATTAGTGGTGGATAAATTAGCTGCATCCCCAACTTCCTGATAAAAAGGAATTTCCTAAACCAAAATATTAACTGTAAATCGTAGCTTCAAATGCAGGGAAAAATGAAAGACCATTTTTGAAACAAAATCCCACAAAGTCACCAAAAAGTTCCCTTTTAAATCAGAAAAATAATATTCCCCCTGGGATTTTGGAAAAACGTACAAATTCTATGAGTACAACTGACGAATAAATATTTTTTGAGAAAAGTTAGTTACCCAGCACTGTTATTTAATTCTACAAAAAGGTGCGCCAACTGCCAAAAGAATCAAGAGGGTAGTAAAAAAGTAAACCCAGCTCTACTAAAAAATGTTAAGTTTGTTGATATAGCATAACCAATTTGTATTAGAAAGTTTTCAAATGCTATTTGCCACATTACGATCATTACGACATGTCCCCTTTCGCTAATCATTTCCATCCAATCACGACTCACCACCATTCAACCTTCTTATATTAATTTCTATTATTATGAAACATTTCTATTCACTTTGCCTAGGTAGTTGGAAATATTATGAAACATTAGTATTTCCCTTTTGGTATTAGTATTAACCTGACCCTGACTTTATAGTCCGCTATATCCAGGAATTTGACTCCCCCTGGGAGGTGATTTGAGGGGCGGCAGCTCCCCCAAATCACCTCTTTGTATATACGCGCCTGGATTTGCCCTACCACACATAGATCACTACATACATAGGTAGGTAAATTTATTGCTTTATCTAAAACGGTGGTTATAATATAGAGAGGTATATATGGGAAATATGCAAATATTTGTTAAATGTCCACATTATGAGCATCTTCTTTGTCTCGCATCCGTGCCATCCTTAGTTAAGGAAGGTTAATTTACATTATGTTACGTTTTTAGGGTGGGGCCTCAGGCTGGGCATTCATTGTTTTTATAGTTAAAGATGAACAGTTTTTAGTTTTAAAAAATTCTAATAAATCAAAATGCCGTAGTTTAACATAGGATCATAGAGAGTTTATTATCATACTTTTCCCCGGTCCGTCAGAGAGCGAAATCACTTTGACTAAATCATTCTAAATAATATACTATAGTGCATATATGTAACCATTGGGAAATTGGGATTGGGGTTATAATATTATAAAACAAAAGGCAACTAATTTTTGAACTTTTAAATGAAGAATGAAAATAGTTTATTTGTCTATGCAAGGTTGGGATAATGGTTGAATGTCAATTTGAGACCATAAAAATGCCACCCATATTGATAACCACAGAAAAAGTATTTATCGTAAAAATTATATTTATTACAATAGGTTTTTAGTGTATTTTGCAGATGTACATAGACACTACATGCATATTATACAAATGTAATATTGTATGTAATATTCTGCTTCGCCATTACGAAAATCAATTTACTAATGTCGTATACTTTAAACAACAAAGCATGTATATCTATATTATTTAAGTAATCGGGATCAGTTTCTTTTAAATTCATTTGGAAAGTTGAATACATTCGTTAAACATAAATTACTCCGTAAATATTCGATTCTATCTACTAGCTTTAGTTTACGCACTTTTAAAGTGAACTGGTAGTGTTTCCTTCGTGAGTGTCAGTTTATATGTAATTGTACCACACACGTGGTTATACACAAGATATAATATATAATCCTTTCGAAATTGGCACTAGCTGTAATTTTAATGATATATATACGTATAATAATACTTTTGTACATTTATTGTTTATTACTGCATTACTAAACAAATAATCTATTAAGGTTTCTCGTACAAGGATCATTTACTGGAAGTCCCTATTATACGTTCCTACTTCATAATAACTTAGATTGGTATTCTTATTTGCGTCTGCCCAATGCCCAAATATTTTGAGATCCATAAATTCTCGTGCTCTCAATAACAACGAAGGCGTACTCTTGCAATAGTATACAATGCAATAATGTGAATTATTGACCAATTTGTGCAATATTCTTGAGAGTAGCACCGTTACAAAATTATAACACACATAAATACATTAAGACCATTGTTGAAGAACAAATTTCCCCATGGTGAACACAAACATAATTAACAACATAATATCTGTTTTACTGCTTAAACAAATTCACATACCTACCGTAATTTAGACATATATGGTTAAACAAGTAGTTAATGACTATTTTCAGGGATAATGACAAAGGAAGTTGCTCATTATCTCACGTACAGTATAAAGGAAACGGCTAATTTATCTATATTATCGTATACCTACAATTAATTAATAATTAATGATCCATTACTAATTAACTTTAGTGTTTACATCTAAGACAATAACATAAATAAATTTATGTAAATAAGTACAGAGCTTCCCGTGCACAAATACGTTTAGGCATAGGCTTATTAAAGTTATAAAATACAATTCATGAAAATTACATCAATTTTTATAAACTGATCAAAAATTGTGAAAAAATCCTAAAACGACAATTATCGTCACCCACTTACTACGCTAAAATTATCAGATTTATTTAGAGAGCTAAAGCCTAAACTGTAATCATAAAAATAAAGAAATATCGAAAAATAGCTTTAATGCATAACTTTGACTGTGACTATTTTCCTGTAACTAAGATTCCTGTATGCGAATCATATTTAGTCTTTTTTCTAAATTACATATTTATAAAAATTGCCTATTCACGTAAAACTTTCAAAAAGAGTCCACTATCTCCGCCATTAGAAATTCTACTTCCAGACAGGTTCACATTATTTTGTTGACTTGCTGCACCTGAAACAGAAAAGGATTCAAAAGAAGAACGACGGTCCAACATTTGCGTTGACATTTGACCTGGATTTTCAAGCGGCATGCTGATTGATCTTGACATTACATGGTGACCTTGGGGAGTTCCTTGTAACTGCTGATTTTGCTGATGCGTCATTTGCGATTTTGTGGCCTATTTCAGTAAGCAATAAATGATCATTCTATAGTAAAATTAATCCTCCATAAAATTTTTAATAAAAAACTAAGAATTATTTTAGCCATGAAAAAAAGTTTATCCATGAAAAAAGCTGTGTGAAGTGTAAAATTTTACAATTGACATTACCCAAGCAATACCCCTTAACTAATTTTAATATTGTGACCCTAAATAGCATATTGACTAAAAAATCTAATCCAACGTATATAGTAGGCCAATATATTATGCATCCTGAAATTCGTGAATAATTTTACATCTTCTGTGACTACGGGTTTATTTTGTTTTACTTTAACGTGTACTTTCTCAGACCTGTTAAATCTTTGCTCGTCCTTTATAAATAATAGTTAGGTCTTCTTTTTCTGCATTCTGTAAACATCTGGTTACTAATAAAAAATATTTAATTAGATATTCACATAATTGACAAAATATTTAAATAAGAATTGCTGTAAAAGATAGAAAGTCATTTTACATTTATTGCAACATCTCAATTACCTCTCATATGCATATTGCCAACATTTTTCTTTGCATATACTTCCTTCTCCTTCCACAAGGTACATAACAAAATATTTCTAATTGTAATAAGTTCATCATAAGAAAAGTTAAATTTGCATAACAAAAACATCCAAAGACAGCCATAGAATAGAGTGAAGATAAACATCAACCCACAAAACATTTTCTACATTAAAGGTTCTCTCAACATCGGCCAGTTTCTATTTTTGTTTTGAATCAACAAGATTAATACATAAATGTCGTAAGAACTGCTAAATCCATATAAGACTCATCGGATAATTACATTGAATTGATTCCACCGATTTCAAAAAATAAAATGTATTTAAAAATATTCAGCAATAATTGTTCCATGTGCTAATTGTGAACCTTTGATATGTAAAAGATCATGTTATGTAACGTTCTAATTATTCTAAACAACGAAGAATTGCCGAATCATAAGTTAAAACTTGAGGCTGGACATCTTCCTTTTTCCTAATTACCATTGAAGGACGCAAATATTTTTTGGCTTTAATACTATATAAGTGAACTACAATATAGCATTAAAGTTAGATACAGCCAATACAAAGACGTCGTAAATGATCTCCAAATGTGTCCTTATTCGCATTAGAAGCATTGCTTTCTTTGAGTTGAACATGCACATACGTTAGTATTTACGAAAATTGTTATTTGCAGTCGCATAAGATAAACCAAAAATGTACTTAGTATTTCATACCGTGCCATATTACGAAGCCGTTTAATTAATTTTTGTCATTTCTTCATTCGTCAATGTTAGTTTCCACTTGTTTTAGACTTCGAAGTACATTGATCATTGTAACTATAATAATTAAGATGAGATGTAAGAATATAATAGTTATCTGGGTATAGTAAAGTGGAACATTATCTACGTGTCGTCATTTTCCATATTTATTCAGGTAAATGCAAAATACATATCATTTAAACAGACGATGCATATTCTAGTTACAATAATGGCATAAATTTAAAATAAAACAAACTAATAAGTTAGTAGACAATCTTAGGTATATGTGTTGGGATTTGAGATAGAGGTCGTTCAAAAATTCAGAAAAAAATAACGTTTTCAGCAGTAATACAGCATTAAAAATTGTGAATTGTCTCCATTTTCTGGTCCGCGTAAAATTCAATGGAAACTTTCATAGATTTGCATTTGAATGTAATTGTAATCTTAACGTTTAGTGATTCAATTCTACAGTTTACGATCTATTTACAACGTGCAGGTATGCTAATATCTAAGACTGCATTTCTAAGTACTAATTAAAATATATAATTTAATTATTGGTACAAAGACCAAGTTTTCTACACAAACTAAGTTTTGTCTTACAGTAGTCTAAAATATTATATATTATTTATGTTGACTCCTAAAGCAAGTAATCCATTGACTAAATCAGTTTTACAACTGCTACGCTGCGGTACACCTAGATTTTCAAATGATTATAATATTTAGGACCAATTGTCCATCTGGCAAGCAGAATCGGGATCGTTTTGGTAATGTGAGTGGTTGTCAGATGAGATCAGTGTAGACAGAGTAGATTGAGGGGAATTGATTGTATGACAATTTAGCTGACAGTTTTGGGGCTGCATCAATAGGCTATCGTTTCCGGATTGAACCATACCTTGATTTCCCTTTGAATAAAATTTTTCAAAGTAAATCACATGTTGTAGCAATAATTATTTATTTTTTATGAAATTGTATAATTCTAAATGGGGTGCAGCACTTAGAATCTCAACAACCACAAGGAGTACTTCGATTAAAAGGTCAAAATGATTAAGGATGCTCCTGTGCTGTACTTGTCATAGTATTTATTAATCTATTAATTTAATTAAATCTATCGATTTAATTTCTGCAATTATTTAATGCTGCTTTAATTGGCATACAGATACTGAAATGAAAATTAAACCTTCAGGTGACATCCATTTTAAAATTCAGAGGCATGCAAGACTAGAATAATTATTTAATTATTTTCGCATTACCATATTCAATTTTAAGACTCACAAAAAAGACAAATCTACTTCATCTTTAGAGTCAGTGTGGTTTAATTGCTTTACATGGCTAGAAAATTTATTATGGGTAGTAAGATAATTCATAACGAAGGTTGAAAATGAACTTGAAAAAATCCTGCTTTTATATAATGACAAAATACAAATTCAAATTTTTAAAATAGTTTCTTTGTTTTTGTCATTTATTTCTGGTGTTGAGTTCCACTGTGCTTTATTGTCAAACTAAAATTGCGATCGCACATATAGTTAGCACTAATGACAACTATTTAGACTAATTTAATTTAAACGACTGTAAGCAACATAAACAAATTATAATTCATCACATCGTAATATTTTTTATCGATTACATTATTTTTACGTTTGAAATGAAAAAGAACACAACAAGCATATTTATCCTCGGCAGATAAATAATGCTTTGTTTTTTGGGCTGTAGTAAAACCTGATGAAATAGGATTGTAAAAAAGCATTGGTAATAGGAAACTAGCCCAAAATATGAAGTTTAAAACACAGAAACTGTATTTACAACTCCTTATTTATTTCAAATTTCAAATGAAATGAGCTTAATCATATCTAAGATTAATTGATGAATTACAAAGGGTTCGTTTTTATAATAAATTACTGACGATCTATTTACTACTCACAACATCAAACACTTAAAGCAAAATTAGGTAGACATGTACCATATTTTAATCTCTATCAAATATTCCACAAATGTTTTATCCAAAATTTTTAATTATGAGCAAACTATATTTTTGTCATTGCTTTCTGAATGCTGACTGAATTACTTAAAATAGTTTTCCTACTCCCAGTATGGATAAACTAAGCAGTTTACGAACTTTTATATTACTAGGCCACCAGGGCTGCTATTGAATTTCGAAAGATTTACGTGTCAACATTTTGGTTGAATTTCAAAACTAATTAATACCAGCCCAGAGCGTAGGTCATTTTTTTGTAATATGCATCTTGCTTTTACGATCGCCCTACCAAGACATACATACATAGATATATAGGTAGGTAAATTTATTGCTTACCAAGTCTACGATTATAATATAGATAATATATACGATTATAATATAGATATTGATTCTTGATAGCTACCTTTTTATATCCATACAGTTTTGATCATATATAAAACGTTAAGATCGATTGATATGAGACATCAATTGACGTAGATATTGTTTTGCTACGGTTCCAACGAACAAAAAGAATCGAATTATTTATTTAAAAATAGTATTATATGTAACTGCTAACGTCATACGAATCTAGGTCAACGTTTTCTCCTGCGACGGTCGTAGGAGTCTAAGAAAGAACTGTCGTTGTATCATGTAGTGAAAAACTTAAGACTTCAAGAGTGTCATTTGCTTTATGATCAGATACTACCTTAAGAGAAGGTTATCAATGGCCTATTTCGATGGAGATTATTCCATTGATTAATTATAAAATTAGGGATCCAAAACAAGGCACTTATTGAGGAAAGCAAAAAGATTGCTAGTGACAGCATCCACATTACAAAACGTGCAAATTGCAGAATAGTTTTACGAAACAATAAAAACCCAAAGCCAAGCTGTTATAGCACCCTTTACTGTGTTATAATTTTGAACTTACTGTTATCGTTGATAACGCATGAATAGCATTATAACTTGGCTGATATCGTTCACATGTATTCGAGAGATATGCAGTATTTTGTCCTTGATACTGATTTCCGGACTGAGGTAGTATATGCTGTGTTTGCCTATGTTGCTAAAACAAAAATATTAAATATTAATTCATAAATGCACAACATGAACTCTTTCTTTTTTGACATTTATTTGCCAAATAGGATGAAAAATCTATTTGCTTCGTTTCGTTAGTTTCGTTAAGTTTCAAAAATTTAAAGGATCTAAAAATCAGCAACCAGTCAAAACAACGAGATTGTTCATTGCATAGTTACAGGGTTAACATGATATTCAATTCATTTCCACGTTACTTACTTCTACACTAATGAGAAGTGTATATCAAAATATATATGAGAAAAAGGTCATTATTTTTAAGTCTAAAGAAGTATTTTTGTCAATAAGAGGGAATCATAAAAGGAATATTTTTATAAAATTACATAAAAGTCATACTATTTACATACCACTCGCACAGAGTGCTGACTTGGTCGAGTCAGGCTCACTTGATTATTAGCATATGACATGTTTTGATGATTCATCACTGGATAGGATCGCATTTGAACTTGAGGGGTACTTGTTCTATTAACTTGTTGTGGTTGCGAGTAAATATAGTCGTTGGGATTCATTGCATACATTTGTGAACTGTGCGGGTTGTAGTAGTTATTTCCGGGTTGAACTGAAGAAGCTTGTTGGGATGCGTGGTTCATGATGGACATGTTGCCACCATTCCCACCTGCCATAGGCATGCACATGTTATCCGACGCAAACGAAGACGTGGCACATCCCTCATAACTGCTGGTCACCGTAAAATTTTGATTAGGTTGTTCACGGTAATGAACAGAAGAAGCACGAACATTTGACGGGGCCTGCTGATGCTGCATTGTCATCCCTTGGCTCATGGTACTTGGTGTGTACGAGGAGAGAGACATATTATTCGCCATAGTCTCTCTGAACACCATAGGAGCACTAGCTGTTGTCACTGATAAAAACATTTGGCAAATGACAATTAAAATAATTATAGAACAACCGAAAATAATTAGTATTTTTATATCAATTATATTCTGCATTATTAATTTATAGGATAACAAATATTGATAAATTGGGGTTTACCTGAAGTAGGCCCTCCATAATTGTTACAATTAGGTGGACTTATCGGACTCACGCTGACCGGAGAGTAGACCAATGAGCAATTGTTGAGATATGAAGATGCAGTGTTTGCCATCATCGTTGATTCATGTGTTGCTACATTTGCTGGAGCTGGATTAGCAGATACGAGTCCATTCGAGTTTACAAAAATAGCATTGAGTATATCCTGAATACAATCAACTTCTGAATTGCCAATGGCCTGAGGAGATTGTCGTAATTTTCTGCGAACGCTCATTAAAATATTATCTACAATGTCCTTAAACCCCTCACAGCCGATAACTCTGTGCTCGTAAATAGGTGTCATTTTGGCAGGTGCTTCCTCAAAGCATTTCAGTATTGCCCAGGATTTGTTGGCAACTAGATTCCAGGCTTCGAACTGTGACGAGATTAACTTGCTTTGAATAACAGAATTGACGTAAGAGTACCACGTCTCTCCGTGCAGAGGTTGGGTGAGTTGGCTAAAGTAGACCTTTAAAATGCACAAGATCCGGTAGCGCACCCCCATTAATTCCGTAATGAACTCATTGTACAGAGAATCGGCGATCATCACATTAATTAGAACAACAATGGCAAAGTAATTAGCGGCTTTGTCCATTTGCATTTCTGTAATGGCATAATTATCATTGTGCACAGCCAGGATCGTCGAATGTCGTTTAACTTTGTCGCTCAGCTGCTGACTGCCCAGCTGAAGAATAGAGTTAAAGCAATTTAAAGACTGCTCTGATATATTTTTTATATCACTATCGAAATTATTAACACTTAATGCATCTGAGTGACATCTCAGAGCCTCTAGAGCAGCATTGAGCTTTTGTTGTACACTGGTGCCTATTGTGAGCACTTCTGCAATTGTTCTCTTCACCTCCTCCACAACTTTGCTTTTTTGATACGTTTGATTGTCGTCGGCTAGTACTGGTACTTGTACTGGTAATGGATCTGGAACTGGAGCTGGAGCTAGAGCTGGAGCTACAGCTGGAGCTGGAGCTAGAGCCGGAGCTGGAGCTGGAGTTGGAGCTGGAGTTGGAGCTAAAGCTGGAGCTGGAGCTGGAGCTAGAGCTGGAGCTGGAGCTAGAGCTGGAACTGGAATTGGAGTTGGAGGTGGTGCTGGAACTGAAGCTGGTACAACAGTCTTCTTATCCGACACTCGAGTCGGGCTGATTCCACACGAAGAAGAATTTTCCAAAGCTTCTGTGAACAAATCTGTTCGGATGCGAATGAGAGGGACTTCTTCTTCTGAGTCCTCACTTGTTTCAACAGCGGGTGCTGGTGCGGGTGCGGTAGGGTCAGGGATTGACAGCACGGGGAAATCTTGTTGCATTTCGACATTGCCTGATTGCTGATTAGCATTTCCTTGATCACACATTCCCTGCCCACTTCCACTGGCATAATTATTTACATCTCCCAAATAAGGTGCGCTGCCATCAGAAGTATTTGTTGCGTCCGAGGGCCGTTTGGCATATTTGCCAATTTCTTTATCATCTTCGTCATAATCCATGTTCATAATTGCAGCTAACTCGTCTGAGCTTGAGCAAGCGAAGTCTTGAGGGAATGAAGAAATGTTTAGAGTAGCCTCTAAATTTTCCAAGTCAACTTCGCCGTCCGAAACGTCAGTCCCTGCGGGAAAATCTTCTGCTGTGCACAGTTCCTTGTTATTATTTCTATTGTCAGACTTACAAATATCCACAAGTGACACAACAGGTAGACTTGTCAACACTATTTCACTTTTTGTCACAGGAGTAGATTCTAAAGCATCCGCGGCTTTGACTGTTGACTTTTGACAGTCTGCTGTAGTGCTAGAATTTATAGCTTCAGTTACAGGCGGCGCAGATGAAACTCCTGACTGTGAACTTAGTGTCGTATTCTTACTAATCTCTTTTTTCGAACTTTTGTCAATATTTTGTGGAGAAGAAAATGTTGTTGCCGGAGCTTTAGTTTCTGCTAATGTTTCTTTTGAAGATGTTTCAGAGACTGAAAGATTGTGGCCGTCCGGGACTGAACCGGCCTTCTTGACAGCTATTTTAGGATTCGATTCTCTTGACTGGCACTCTCGTTTCGATTCTTTTTCGGACGTCATCCCGGATGTTTTCGGTCGGCTGCTTGATTCCGCTTTTCTAGAAGAACGCCGCTCAACCGCCTTCTCCTTGTCTTTACTCGGGCGGTGAGGTCTTTCCGGAGAGACGTCACTACTATCCGAACTTAAAACTACAATCTCAAGTGGGTCAGCTTCTCCGGGACTTTTCTTTACATGATTTCCTTTGCCAGACTTACTTTCTTTTGACCTTGTAGAGGGCTTTTTATGATGCTTACTTTTCTCAGTTTTAATCACGCGCGATTCAGTGCCCTCAGCAGCTTCATCTCCATTTTCCGGTTCGAAAAGGGACTTTTGCATTCTGCTTATTTCTTTTAAATCCTTCTTAGATTTCCGAGACCGCGATTCAGAGCTTTTTCTACTTTTTTCATGACTCTTTTCCTTGCCTTCCACCTTCTCTTTCTTTGCCGATTTTGAATGCTCAGGAGATCCTGCTTTTCTTTTTCGACATTCAGACTCAGAAGACTTTGTCTTCTCTTTTGAAGACGAAGACCGAGACGAGTGACTTTTCCCTGAATTATGTCTTTGTCGATGTCCACTTGAATCTCTCGTACTCTTACTAGACGAAGTCTTTTTCACGTCTTCCTTTGAACTTCCATCTGGATTTTGATGGCGGTGAGATCTTGATTTGCTCCCTTCGTGCTTTTCGTCTTTAGAGACTTTTTTATTGTCGTGAGCACCTTTTTCTTCCTTTCCAGGTTTTCTGGACGACGTAGAGCCATTTTCAGAAGTGCGACTTTTCTCTTTTTTTCCATTAGAAGAACTTGGTTCTCCTTCACTCTTCTTTTCCTTCTTTATAGATGCTCCCTTATGACGCTCTGTTTCCTTATTCTCTTCTATACTACTACCTTTTGGAGCCTTTCCCTCAGCTTCACTGCTTTTGGTGGCACTCTTATGTTTTTGCTCCAGAAATGACTTAAACGTCTCGGATACCTTCTTTTTCCCTGAAAAGTTTAATTCCAACTCAAAATTAAATACTCTGATTCGGTAACCTACACAAACATTGACGTTATGCATTCCCTGAATTTTCTAAACTACTATTGGTATAAAATAATCAAAACTGACAATACTTGTGAAAAAAGTGTTTGTGATCCTAATGTTTTAATAGTAAGATTTATTAAATATGGTCTATTGTGGAGAAAGTAAATTGTGTGGCAAAATAAACAAAAACTTACAAGTTTCATCTTTCTGTAATATTTCTGTCAATTTAATAAGCACAATGCTGCTGTCTGCTGATAGAGCTTTCTTTTCTGTACCATTTGTGCTTGAAGCAGTCTTGGACTCTTCAATTGGGTTGCCATTTGCCTCTTTTTTGCAGTCAGATTTAGAGGAAGTAGCATCAGCATTAGTGCTTAAACTAGATATATCATTTTTGGTTAAATTTGCCCTCTCTTTAGAAGAAGTCTTGGCTATGACAGTAGAACTAGGTTGAGCTGGGGCCGCCACTGTCACTGTTGAAAGACAATCGTCATCTACTTCCATTTCAAAAGTCGGAGGTAAAGGTGCTCTCGGAGGTGGAATCGCAAAGTCAGGTTTGGACAACGAATTTTTTTCTGCCACTGACGATTTATTACTATTGATTTTAGCAACGGATCTGCTAAGCTCCTTATTTCTCCTGTCAAGGTCAATATTGAAGTTTGTATATATGTAGGAAGTAGAAATCAATGAAATCATTTTAGAAGAATTTATTTTTTGTAAATACCTTTCGTGAGCATTTTTGATATTTTTATGGGCCAAAGGATTGGGTACTCTATGACGGTCATTCTAAATATATGAAATAAAATACTTAATTACTCAAATACTACATTTATACGATTGTATTGGTATAATCAAAACAAGCACATAAAACTCCACCATACTATTTTATTGTCTTTTCTACACTTCCCGGTCTTCACTGATATGATAAAAATAACTAAAGGCAATGGTTACCTTGATTTTTTCCTTTTCCTTGTTGTTACTTTGGCTGATTTTTGCTGGTTTATTTGTGTTACTGTTTCCACTGTCATTTTCAGAACGCTGCTCTTTTCTCATCGGGCGACCTAATCCTCTGTGACTATACTCGAACACCACAGTTCTTTATTTAAAATTCATAGTGTTCAAAGTTAAAAAAAACATGTTAATGCCTATGCAAACAATAAAGAAATTAAGGTAGTTATTTTGGACGTCTGTCTGTCCATATAAATTATAAAACTATTTTTAATGCATCAATCATAAAAATTACACCTAAAATTAACTTTTCCAAAAATAAAAAATACAGAATTATTTTTATTTTGTAGATTCAATTTTAAAAACGACAAAACAAAAATCTAATTTGGAAATTTTTTAGGTTAAAGTTTAAATTGCTCATAAAAAGCGTTTTATTATTATAGTACAAAATAGTTATTGACATGCAATAAAGTATACTTACTTCTCCATTGTCTTTTTGTTAGACACTTCCACAATTGCTACTCTCCAGGTTCAATAAACATTATTGAATAATATGAGTTTTACAGCTACCTGTAATCAGAAATAATTCATTCAATTATTATATGGTCGATGAAAACTTTAGTCTTACATGACCGAACGTTAAACTTGAAATGCTTATATTAATAATAACACTCCTTCTAACCAACGCGATAAATGTATTCTAAACTGAATCCATACTAGGCCAATGGGTGTTCAAAGCTCAGTGCAATAATGCAGGGCAATACTATAGAATGATTCGATGCTAACCAATTTTAGCCTCATTTGTTCAGTAAATTAACCTATTTGTAGGAAGTAAATAACTTAATTATGTGTTCACTCATGATAACTCAAGAAAAGTATGCTTTACAAAACACTGTTAGAATATTAATTAATACCACTAAATAATTAATTGTACAACAAATGTGAATATACATGATTATTCGCATGTAACAATATTACTAAATCTACATAGCAGTATAGTTTCTATGAGTAGGAGTACGAGCGTTGTTATCTGCAGTTAAAAGCTCGGAATTAATGCAAAATCAGCAAAAAATATTAGGTACGGTGGAAGGGAATAGAATCGTTCACATAAACTTCACTATGCCCTGACATAACATGAATAAGATTGTTTTCAATCTGCTGATGCTGCAAAATTGCATAAATTGCACAACAGATCTCCCACTACACATTATACTGTTTTAATGCCCTTTTTTGTTTTCTTTACATGGTCGAAAGTTGACAATAAGCATATCGTATTCACTACAGAAATATCAGATTCGTATACAACCATACCGACATGTAATATTACTCATGAACAATTTCTGGCAACGCTTGGAACCAAGTTATTCCGTATGTTCAATCAATAATAAGATTACTATCAAATATTACTGCAAGTGCTACCATTAGTACTAAATTTGCAAACATCTATTTTTCAAAGATTTAGTGATGCCTGCATGATGTATCAAACGAAAATGTAAAATTCACATTTCAACTATCAGGCACAAACACAGAGGTGTGAAAATAAGACAATGTAGAGTGCCTTTAATTTTAATTGAAATACAAAATGTATCCCAAAATTTAGAAATATTTTTATGCTTACAGAATACAAGGGCACATTCTTCTCATAATATTTTGAAATATTTAAAGCCATAGAGACTGCGTACTGTACAAAAGCTCTTCAGCTGCTCTTCAGAAACTTTATACCATCATTCTAAATACAATAGCAATACAGGATTTACATAAAAAGAATAAAAGGTCAAAATCAACCTGTAAAGCAATTAAAACTACTTTTGTCTCCACTAAAATGTTGGATTAGATTGAGTGGAATTCATTTGAATAATAAATTAGGAATTATTACTGAATATTAAAATAAAAATCCTTCCTGTGTGATTTTATTCAATCCAGTCAGTAGCCGCCAAAGAATAAGGATTGACTGATATTATGACTATAATAAAACAACGAGGAAAATATTGAAATGGAATTGTGAGTATAATTCCATGTTTAATAATTCAGAATATCATACCATTAAAATTAGTACCGTAGGTAATGGTCCTACACGTACGTACATAATAAGTAGTATGCGTGGAATTATACTAGTATTTCCAACATACGTGCCTGTTTGCAACCACAAATGTTTATTATTGTGCAAAATGTAAACAAGAAGACAGTCACGTAGGAAAGACGGGCAACTCTAAATCCCCAGAAAACAACGATTTTGTTGTCAAAGGTTAAAAATCGAAAAATATTTCATTTGTAACAATAAAGGTTCCATACTGCATACTGCAATTACTAATCTTAGGATTTGCATAACCTAATCTAACATGACCTAACCCTAACCATGTTAACACAAACTAATCGTAACATTTAACTACCTGTACCAGGTTATGCAAATTAGGGGCTTAGCGATTACTGGACATTTCTATAAATTTTGACCCCTTGGTTAAATTCCTGGAGACGAGTCTTGTCATCTTGTCATAACCAAGATTTAACCTGAAATGTGCAGTATTGAGGGATTGAGGAGTGCATTGAAATAAATTCGCATTATCTCAAAATAAATACTGATATAAATATAAGCAGATAACTCTGTTCACTTTTCATTTATAATTGATATAAATTACCTCATTGGCGTTTAATTATGCTGTAATTATTGTGAAACAATCTAAAATGTTCAATAATAATCAATTCATATTTCATTATTTAAACGATATTTTGTTACTGTGCCTAAGGGCAACTTCACTTGAAACATCCAATACTTTAATCATTTTAAATACCTAAAATGTTTATGCGTAGAAATAAACAAATTCCTACAGTGAATTTACCATTTCATGGGAATATAGATAGACTTTTGATCCGGGCGGAACTAATTTATTAAGAATTATATTCATCATAATTATTTATGAATAAAATATAAAATTATGTCATACTCTAACTGTAAAATTGCAGAAGTACTGTAATAAATAGAATACCTCTACTACTGGTAACCATAGCCCATTTAATGCATGTTACTAATGAAGTAGGATTTTTTTAATTGAAGTTGTTTTAAAAAGTATTTATGGCATAACTAAAGAAATAAAAATTGTATTCACAAGTGACAGGAAGGATACGGAAAACTTGGAAAACATTAGGATGATATGGCCACAATCAGAATTTAAGCCGATGAAAAAGATGAAATTTTCATAATATGGCAATATGATAGTGGTACTTCAAAAAGTCAAAAATGACAGCAATATCTCAATAACAGCAGTATATAATAAGCAGTATACAATACACACATACAGTTTTTTTATCAAAATTCTTAATTAAAGAACAATCTTTCTGGGTCATCGATTACCGACACTTTCACACACAGGTAACAGGTACAGTTGACTGTTATTTGTAAGATGACAATAAATAGATTCAAAATTCAGATACCGCATACCGTGCAGTAGCATTAAATTCGAAATAGAAGGTCGAACAATAAGTTGACAATTTTGTAAAATGCCCTTCTTTTAAATAACATTTCTTCGAAATTACATGATCAACTCGAATTAGTATTATAAAGATATGATGATCACGCTTTTGGAATTTGCAATGTCTATGAGCTTGGCTTAATAATATTGTAAAGCGCAAAAGGTGTTATTTTACAAAACCAAAAACTAGTTCGCCCATTTTGAATATGCACTTTTACCGTTGGATACGGCTATCAAAACAAAACTAAGACAAACTAGGTGGAAAGAGAGAACATTACAAATGGACAAAAACCCTAGTTATTATTGACAGAAATGTCAAGGAGACGATTGTCTGTATGTAAAATCAAGTAAATTCGTTCTAACAATTAGACTAATTAGTCACAGTCCCTCAGGTCATTGGCGGTCTTCAGATATTAATTAATTAAAGTTATTAATTTCTACAGTTATTTATAATCACAGGTAACAGGTGTGAAGAAAACGAATTTATAATGAAGACCAATGTTTAAAAAACATGGGAAAATTAATCAATAATTTAGTATGCAATGTCAAAGTCAAAATATTTAAATGTGAATGTAAATATAAAGAACTTAATGATTAACTTACCACTAAAATGTTGTCCTTTTGTAGATTACGAGCAGAATTTCGATCTTGATGTTGGATAATATAATTTCGGTGAATTTTGAAGTTCCGACTTTGAAAGCGCAATCAACAATACTCGATTAATTATTTAAACAAAATTGTTCTGTACAGTTAGAAAAAGTTTAGAGTCCGGTGTCGACTGATTTTACTAATTAGTTGTATAACATTGAACATGTAACTATTAAAGCGAAAGTGATGGTTCAACACATCAATCAATGACTGATGTAAAATTCAAACCCAATGAATAATAAATCTGTTCAAATCTGTAACATTTGAAGAATTTCACACTAGTTCATAGTCAATTTGACCATTTAACAGTTTTCTTTCACATTTTTGCAATTTTTAATTCACTACTGACAAGTGATAGGTCGAAGGCAGCACTTTTTGAATGTCATCTTCACAGAATTGTATACCTACAACCTCAGTTCCAAAGTGTCACGTCACAGCAGATGAGATAGGTTGGGATATATATGTAGAGCACTATCAACTATCTGATCTTCACAAACATGTACAAAATCTCGGGGTCGGAAGTAAAAGTCGTCCCGGGATTGATTTCAGAGTAGATAAGGGACAAGGTGAATCAAAATCTCATCCATAAACGATACTTATATAGCAATTGCACTCTGCCTATCAAACATTTATGATTTATGGTTTCTCTAGTGTATTAGATAGCAGTGGCGAATACGAATACACATTGTAGTAACTCAATGAACTCTAATAAGTCACGGCCCAATGAGCTCGACAGAATCTGCGTAAGTAACTTGTAACTAATCAAATTATGGAATAGTTGACCTTATTGTTCGGATTTACAGTGCAGGAAAGTGGAAACTTAAATAAAAGTATAATAATATATAGCAAGTAACCATCGAAGAAAACTACCAACATATGATTTTAAATGTTCCCACTATATTGAGGCCGAAGAAAGCAATCCCAAGTAACATTTTTATTATGCAAAATATAGGAATTGCATAGGATGCAGCATGCAATCGTCCATTCGTAGTCCATAGTCCATCCATACATAACATACCTATCCACTATCACATCGATATACCACGCACTATTACTATTATACCTCTAACATAACATAACATAACGCAACGTTGCAATAATATGCAAGTACAAAACTATGCGATATCTGATAAGACTATACCTTCACACATATACACATATTTATACAGTCTGTATTTGCTATACACACACAATTGCCATACCTATACATACAATCTTATAATATTGACTACACACACAACAACAGGAAGCACAATCACTTTAAAACCAGTAGTTGTAGTAGTATGCCTGTGATTCTATTATTATAGCACCAAAACACGTATAGTGCGAACCAACTTCACACAAGATCGAATAATATAGCATGAAATGGAAACATGACTATGACATGACCCAACCAATCCAATTCCGAGGAAGTAACATGATTAGGTATCCACTTCCAATAAGTATGTGCGCGTACCGCATTTTCTATTATCAAGTGAAATCCTGCCCCAGAAGATTAATTCGCGTCATCATCAGATAATAGAGTTGAGTCCTGGTTTTGTTGCCTACCTGCTACCTGTATTGGCCATTCGAGCAGCGCAGAAGAGAAGATCGCCGATGATCGGGATGATGTCGACGGAATCGGTTATGTTTGCCTATCTATAAGGAAAAATTGAATCTGGAGTATAGGATGACTAGTATTCAGTTTCCTAGTTATGCATGAAGCAATACTGATTCACTGATTACTACCTGATGTAAAATAGAATGCACTTGAACACAGGAGATGAAGGTAGATAAGGTCCGTATTCGGTTTCCGCGCACTTCATCAGATTTTGCTGTATAGTAATACTGAGAGGTACTTACCACAACCTGCTGTAATACTTTTGTAAAGGCGGAGCTTAATTTTAGGAACGGTCTATGACGACTTTACTGAGTCCACTTTAGAGAAGAGCTCCTGGCTCCAAGAAGAAACCTACCGTATGAAAATACGGAAACACCAGAACGGTTATTCTTACTGCGTAGAATAGAACTATAGAAGATAGTAGTAAAGAGAGTATTGTTGTATATACAGACTACTAGGACTCATCAAAATTCATGTTTGCGAGAGATATATTTAGCAAATTATTCAAACGGTATAATATGTGTTCTGTGAATAACAATTTGCAATGCACCGGACACTCACCAGTTAGATAATACATTCCATACTACAGATAGGTTCTTTATTAATCAATAGATTGCTTCTGTTACCAATATCTACATAAAATGAGTCTATATTAGCATATTATACGTATTTAAAGAGGAACCCGAGAGCATGGCCCCTCCTAAATTTTGAATAGAAGAGGATCTTTTTGTCAAAAAGGGTTAAAAACTCAAATATTCCATTCTATTATAACTACAATACTATAATATGCCCCACTTGGTCAAATTCCTAGATATCCGCACCTGTATATGTTACAAAGTTCAGCATTAATTTTTAATTAACCAGAACTTTAAATGACAACCTTTTGTCACAATTTCAAGCCGGCTATTTTTAATACCGTGTAAAACGAAATGCAATGAACATGAGTACAAATAGAGCTTTTCTTGGTTTCGTATTCTACATAATTCTGAAATTTTCTCAGTAAAAGAAAGCAAAATGTTAAGTGTGGTAGAGCGTTATCCGAAACACAAGAATGTAGTTGTGGTTGTCCCCAGGGAACGAAAACAGGTGGGTTATGCTTTCTGGCACAAATTAACCCAGTTCTGCTAAAATTCGAAGAGAAGTATGGTGGTGAATTTTTCTCACTAGCAGGATTTGTTGATGATGCCACAGTGGCAGAAAAAGTTGTAAATAAGACCCCACAAGGACAAGCCATGCTAAATGACTTTGCTAAATGGGTAAAAGAACAAAAAATGACTTTTAACCCCAAGAAATGTGGTTACATGGTAATAGATTTTTCAAAAGACAAATCAGTGAGTAGTAATTGGGAGTTTTTTATTGACGGTGAAAAAATACCGAAAGTAAGTTGTACCACATTACTTGGAGTTAAAATCACAAAAGACCTAAAATGGGATAATCATGTTGATGAGATAGTTGAAAGAGCTTCTGGAAAAATGTTTATATTGCAGAATTTGAAACGACATGGGTTTGATAAGTCAGAACTAGTACAGGCATACAAATGCTATATTAGGCCGATTCTAGAATATGCAAATGTTGTTTGGGGTCCATCACTGACAAACAATTCGGGTAAAAATTTGGAAGGTGTACAAAGGAGAGCAATGTCAGTAATTTTAGGATGTAAAATTTCGGAATCAGAGTACGAACAATGTTGTGAAAAATTAAAAATAGATAGTTTGGAAAAACGAAGAGAAAACCTACTATTAAGATTTGGCATACAAGTGATGAATTCTGAAAGATTTAGAAAAATGTTACCCGAGATTTATGATGCTGGTGAAAGGAGGCAGACAAGGCACTCCAAAAAAATACTATTACAGCCTTTCAAGTCCTCTATAAAGAAAAGATACGAAATGTCAACTGTCCCAAAAATTGTCAGTACAATAAATAGGTTATATGACCAAAATGTAATATGCTATAATAATAATGTAGTTTTTAGGAAATAAGTATAATGAGCCTTTCACCTTTTAATTTCTAATTGTATTTCTGGGTTCTCTTCCAACTGTAAAGTTGCCTGTAACTCTTCCTGAATAAATGCAATACAATACAAATAATCTGTAAATCTGTATGCAGACAAATTGCTGATCAATGCATCCATGAGTGACTTTTATTAACATCGCCCACATGAGACTCGAAATATCTAAAAAAAAAGACTTTAAAATTTCACTAGCCCCCAGCACGTTTGAATTACAAAACATTTAGGTATCAACATTTGGTTTAATTTCCTAAGACACTAATGCTAACCTAGAGTCTCAAGTTGAGTGTTCATTGTTTTATGTAATATTATTATTTTAAAGACAAACATAACTACAATTAATAGCTATTAAATCCGAAATATTTTTGTATTATAGTAGGATGATAGTGATATCTTTAATACGTTTTATCTTTAAAAATATTTTCCATCTATTTCTCAAATCATTTACTTGCCATTTTCACTTGTAATAAACGTCATAAGCCCATAGATTCTTCGCCCCGTTTGGTATTGACAACTTTACATGACATATCATAGGTATCAACACTATCAACCCATTTGCTCCCGTATTGCATACCTGCTCCCTTATTGCATCTGCTCTCATTGACACCTTCTCCCTATGATATCTGCTCCCTACTGCACCTGCTCCCGGTTAGACCTGCTCCCTGTTACACTAGCTCCCAGTACGAAAAATAAGGAGAAACGACTGAACGAAAATCGAAAATACAAACCTGCCTGAGATACGACATGACATGTGGGTAGATTGGACATTGGAGTGATGAGACTATGGGATTCCAGTTGCCAATAATGTAATGGAAAACTTCTGTCGTCTACACACTACTATTTACTTGTACTTGAGGTAAACTGAATTGTTAATGTTAGTAAAGGAAACAACTAGGATAAGGAAATGGTATAAACGAGATTGATCACAACTATTAATTACTTGATAAATTCATAATAATATGTAGCTGTAATTATTAATAACGTGCAGAGTGACCAAATGGTCAGGCTTCGTTAATAAAAGTACAATAGTTCTCAAAGTAAATACGCTAAGACATCAAAATGACAAAAAATATTGTAAATTTAAATAGAAAAATGTAAAAAAATGTCGTTTCTCATTATTTTTCGTACTGGGAGCTAGTGTAACAGGGAGCAGGTGCAATAGGGAGCAGATATGATAGGTAGTAAGGTGTCACTGGGAGCAGATGCCATATGGGATCAAGTGCAATACGGGAGTAAATACAAAGTATTCATCATATAGTGGCTTGATCTTGCATATCAACATGTAAATAACTAAATGTTTACTGTTCTGACGTTTACCCCTTTATGACTCAATATAAATAATTACTATAAATTATCTCTACTACGGTCACCGCCATAGTTGGACAAAATAATATAGCGGCATAATTATTTATTACACTTGCAGCTTGCAGTATCTTAGAATGTACAACCAGCCCAATGTGTCCATGTGTCAATCTCCTAGATCACCAATCAATTCTAGTGAGGGGAGGGAAGGAGGAATCATCACTATATAGAAAACAGTTTTAACATTTATGACTTGGGCTACGCTATCATTTTATTGATATGGGTTCAGTGTTTACAACATTGATATTATATTTCACTGTCCTCGAGACGAACTTTCGAATGAAATAAGCCTTCTTTATGTCAGTTGATAGTCCTTGAAACGAGCTTTCGAACGGTATACGACTTGTTAACAATAACTACATGGAAAGTATTTCTTTAGGGTGCAAAAGTTTAGGACCATATCATCATAAACGCCACTTTTTCAAATGAATTGAAGCCATTTTATTATAGGCAACTATTTTTCATGTATTTTCTGTATATTTTCCGCTAATTATGAATATAATAGAAATTAATTATTGTAATATAAATAAAAAATGTTGAAGTGTAACAAAAGATTTTCGGTATTTGTGTTACTTGCACATTGTGTTATCATAGGATCGTTCAATTCAATCCTTTACATGGTGATTGAGACATACCCCAGCCAGATTGAAACCTCATGATTCGGGACAGCTAGCGGTCCCGAGATATTCCTCCCAGTCTAGTCTGAGAGAGCGACATTATAGCTCTCCCAGTCTTCAAGCTCTCCCAGGCTACCACATATAAGTTTATGAAATTGTTTATAGATTGGCCCACTATGAAATTTTAAAATCGCCACTGCGTTTAAATGTTATACAAATGAAAAAATAAAATACGAACAGGTAGACGAAAATATGCTTGTCATTAAAGCTATGACTGATTTTATTTTATAATGTGACTTTAGGTATAAGATTGCGTATAAGATTATTGTATATGCATGTAATATGTACTAATAAATTAGATACAGGCAAAAATGAAAACCTGGAATAATAAAAACCGGCTTTGATCATTTGGTTTTGTAAGTACAAAATTATTGAAATATGATCGACACCCGAAAAGGGCGTCAATTATGCTCGTAATTAAGATAAACATAAAAGCACTATAAATTACTAAATTATATGGTTAGGATTGAGACTTAGTTATTCTTTCCGGCATTTCTTTTCCTTTGGTTTCAATGGGTAGCAGGAGGGAGACAAATGCTGCCAAAATAGCAACTGTTCCATAAACTCCAACTGCGAGAGGTGTCGATGTTTTCAAAAGAACTTGGGCGATATAAGGAGTGACCATAGCACCTATTCGAGCCATGCTAGAACACGTTCCGATTCCAATGGCTCTCATTGAAGTGGGATAAACCTACATTTCATAAATCCAATCGCCGTTATTTTTTAACGTCTAGGTCAATTTCGAAAAGCATATTTATATCCTGGCAGACATTGACACTTTTGTTTAATATATAATTTTAAAAATTCCAGTCTTATTAATGCTTGTGAAGAAAAATTTCAAATCACAGTATAGTTTATACCAATGCTAATACTATATTTACTATATAGGATATATGTGTACGTATCAAAATTTTAAGTTGCTTGAACCCGGTGTAAATGATCTAACGTTAAAATTACACAAATACAAATGGAATAGGTAACAGAAATCTGAAATTTTTGGATTATAAAATAACATAAATGAATAAATTGTAGCTACCTCTGGTGTGTACACGTATGCTGCTTGGAAAACCCCAGAAACAATTCCTCTTGCCAAGAAGAGTATCACAGTAATCAGCACTCGACTAGAAAAAAATTATCAATAGTTATTTTACACGGAAAATTAATTAGGCCAGTGGGAATTTGTAGGTTACTATACAGTTACTGGAAATTTAAAGTTCATTTTTGAAAGTCAAAATCCAAAAATCAACAAACCCCCAAGGAATTTTTCAAAAACAGTGAAATTTATCAGATTCTATATTTTAGTATAATTTGTCTTACTCTTCAATTGGAAAGCAGAACGCAAAAATGGTAATTGCAAAGAGAATAAACTGGGCAGCCATTGTCTTCTTTCTTCCAATTTTATCAAGAACGAAGATTGTAATTAATATCCCTGAAAATAATAGGGCAAATACATTATTTTTATCCTTTTGCTTATATATTATACATGACAGCCTACACAAAGCCTCGATTCAATAGTATTTTTCTTTAATCTTAAAGAATTCCATAATTTTCTCTTTTGTGTACATTAGTGCAATCTGCAAATAATCTAAAATGTATACCTTTGATTTTCCTAATAACATGAGATTTCGCTAAGAAAGTCACAAACAAAGCTTTTATTCTTTTGTATTTCAGTCTCTAATGTACCAATGTCTTGATACTTAATCTCCATTTTCATGTCGGTCTTTGTGACTTTAATGAACTATCATAATTGAAATCTCGTGTTCGTTAATAAAGAATCCATTAAAAATATATCTCTGTATTTGTACCTGGAAATTCAGCTAATGTGGTCCATAAAAGGTCAACGTAATCCGTTGTTTGTAATGGTCGGCATGTAGAACATTCTGGAAGAGGAGATATCGTTACATTTTGCAAAAATAATGGTGAAGTAGTCGTTGATGAAAAATTGGCTAATGCAGTATCATTTAAGCAGTCCGCTTGAGAACCAAACTTTTCGAGTATCTCTGTAGACATCAGTACTACTCCGTAGTAACAAAAGGCACAAGTCATCCTATCAAACCAAAAAGCAATCACTTCAATTGAGATTAAGATTCGTAATTAATACAAACATAAAAGTTGTATAAAGTACCATATGAACCACAGCAGCAATGTAGTTTTTCTCATTTCTGGCATCAACAAGTCTTTGAGACGTCCTCGCTCCATTGGATGCATATCATCAACAATTAACCGTCCCAATAACATGGAACGTCCATTGTCATTTGCAATGCGCTTAAGTGTTGCCATTGCCTTTTCAGTGTCGCCACTTGCAGCCAAGAATCTTACACTTTCCGGAAGCCACTAAAATTCAATTAAATGTTTCAATTCATTTTTCTGAAATTCCGTTATGAATTAGTATTTTAGCTGCCTTACATAACACATGATGCAGAATATTAAAATGGGCAAGGCAGAGAATCCCAGTAGCCATCTCCAACCCAGGGTAGGCATCACAATCAGGGCCAGAAGAACTTCCAGACAGGCACCCAATGCCCAGAAACACTAAACCACAATATTAATAAAGTAATTGAATTTAATTAATTTATAAATCAAAATTATTTTATTTCAAATCTTACGTCCAATAATATGACACAGCGAGCGCGTTGTTTTGTAGGCAAAAATTCGGCATATAATGTCACTCTGAAATATTTTAAATGCATATGTCACTTATTAATTTACTCATAAATTTGTAATTTATTTTGCATGCGGCTATTAAATAAAATCTTACGATTGAGGCACACATCCTATGGCAAACCCAACAAAGCAACGGAGAAAGACGAGCCAAAAGTAACTCGGAGAAAACGAGCTGACTGTCCCGTAAAAGTATAATAAGCCCACAGAAACCCACAGAGCCAAGCGTCGCCCATATTTGTCACTCAAGTTGCCCCAAAATGGAGAACTTATCATCATTCCCAGGAAAACGGACTATTTCAAAAATTTTAATGGTTTATTATAATTTATGAATGAAAATTTTAAGTTTTATGAAAATCTTACAGTGGTAAGAAAGGCCTGTTTGTATTTATCGATTTTCCATTCGCAATGGAGGGCAGGAGAAAGAATGCTGAGAATCATCATTTCCATGCTATCAGCCATCCAACACAAACCGGTAAAAAGTGAAAGCATGACTTGGAATTTTCCGAACCCCAGTGCATTGATTGCTTGTGACACGGTGAAAGTATCTAGAATTTAGTTTTAAATAATCTTTTATATTTTTTTATGGTCAATTCACACACGACAGGAACAGATCGTCAACTAATAATTTTCTCTTCGAATTTATTTAGCTTAGAATATAATGAGACTCACCATCAGGAACGACTCCAGATACGGCTGCGGTCATTTCAATTTCAGCCCCAGGTTCTCTGATTTTATTTGGCGATCCAGATTTGTACATTTCTTCATTGCTCTGACTTCGCTCATTGTGGTTATAGCTATCTGGGCTGAATCGCTCAATTTGAAGCGTCTCCACCCTTTCAGGGTTGTTAATTCCATCCATGACTTCGTAGCGCCTGGATTTCATGTTACGAACTAATTTTTGACTAACTTTATCCATGGTTACTTTTTTGCGTTTAATTTCTAGTAGAAATAATTTACATAAGCTACCCGCGTGGCAAACGACAAGCTATAGCTAAGTATATCTATCGGCACAAACTTAGCACTTGCTATTAATTACAAAGTTATGACGTATAGTTACACAAACTATTAATTACACTAAAGGCATGCACTATGCTTTGATTGTCTCAAAAACATCACAAGCGTCTCTATTTTCCCTGACTATAATGTACAATTAGAACTTAGATAACTTTTGAGTTTTGAGTAACACAAATTTAAATCTAAGTTGGTCGATTATTCTAGTCCACACCTTTGCATTTAATTTTATTTCCTCTCATAGCAGTAATGCAAACATTTTAGAAAAATCCCTTGCTTAAAATAACTGGTAATTAAACCATTCACATTTATTTTCATCATTGAAATATTTTGTCGGCTACCTTTCCCTGTTTATCAGTCACAGTGCCAATATCATTACAAATTGTAATCTTCAATTAGCAAAACTAAACAATTATTAATTTTCGAAGAAATCTCTACAAAAATATTTTCGAGATAATATCTTTTTCTGGAACACAGTGCGTTATTCACAATCAGATCAATTTGTAGACCTTATACAGACTCTGAGAAATTGATATCTTGCAAATTAAAATCTTGGTAATAATCGTTGTCAAATAGGTTTCAACCCAGTTTAATGTTTCAGTTTGTTGACTATGGCTCCATAATATTATTTCCGTGTATTTGTACAGACACGGACACGGATTTACGTTTTACAGAAAACACATGCCACTGCTGTTTAAACAATTCATATTTGTGCTCCACTTAATTGCTTCTATATGCACTAAATGTCATAATATGTCATAAAAGAACACCAAAGTTACAAATAAATAAATTTATAGACGAATTGTCATTTGATTTGCATTGATATGTCAATTAAGTGGCTTATCCTTGAAAGATGTATCTCTGTAGAGGTGTAAGGTAATGGTATAAACGATGATTGGTATTCATATAATTATGTGTGATATTATTATGTTATTGTAGGGTCCATCACTAAACACAAAACGATAAGACACTGAGTTGAGTGGAAGAGTCACTTGTAGTAATATAGTTATTTGTTGGTTTATGTGATGTGTAATGAATACGGTAAAGTAGCACCTAAATAAATTACCCCTGAATGCATAATAGAAAAATAGGATAATTATAGAATAAAGGTGAGATGTGATTTAGGTAAAAACTAGAGTAGCCTCTGAAGTATCTGAAGCCTATCTTAGGATTAGGATTGACGACCTTAGTATACACGTACTGTTAAATGGAGAGAAGTGGACCAGATCGTACATACTACACAACAGGGACTATCTATGTTATAATGTTTAAGATTATTATGATATCAATTATTGTTACATCTACTGTAGGTACTGTTATTATTTAGCAAGATATGATACTGACTTGAGTACCTGTGTGTACGTGCATCCTTGTATCACTCTGTGTAAATAGCAGTAAACGGTATTACATGCAATTATACTTTTTGTACCCTGTAGTGTCTGCGTAATCATGAACCACACTTTAAAAACCAAGATTGATGAAGTTTAATTTTAAAACATGGCTAGGTACACACACAAGGTTTTACTACAGGTGTGCACTGAAAACGTCTTAAAGGAAGTTGAGAGGCCAGCTCAGAAGAACAAGACCGTCCATTCTTCCCTGCCATTTAGCTAATTACTACCTTTTGTACATGTAGATAAGAGTGTATGGACGATATATATTTCTATGTCTTTGCTAAGGGAAAACTTGAGAATTCAACAGGTAGGTTAAATAAACTAGACATAAGATTGCATGGAGAGGATGGACTCTTAAGACCAGGTGATTTACCTTAGAAATACCTACTAAAGTAGTTACCTCACCTTCCCAACAACCTCCCGTTTAGTGCCTGTAGCAAAATCATCCTACTAGTCCACCATTCTACCTGTCACATTGCAGCAACATGCATTCCGACCAAATTCCTCAAACATTATGCATGTACACTGTGCACAAATATGTAGACATATCCTTATACATTATTCAACAGACTACAATAAAAATACATTAGCCGAAATGCTCTACAACAACTGCCTGGATGGCATTGGAAGGAGTAAATATAACTAAACTCTAGGGATTTGCTCGGAATGAATGGTCCCTGTTGATTACAATAACAATATTATTATTATAATCTGATCCATGTTGTCCTACTTTGTGGTTCATGTTGTGCTAACAGAGACCTTACTCCGAAATCTCTATTCTTAAATCTATATCTACGAATTATGTTATGCATGCTAATTTGATTACCATCCGTCTATCTCATTCAGATTCTTTCAAATAGGAAATACTTCAAATTATGAATGAGATACACAGACATCTATCTATAAAGTGATATTGCATATTAAAGGTCACTCTTTGTCACCCATTCATTCGTCACACAAAAATGTCTAAATAAAATACTCCATTTTTTACAATGACCAGGCCATACAAAATTTATTCTAAAAATAAAATTGTAGAGATCAGATTAATTCCCATTCCTATTCAAAAATAAATGTGGCTTTTCATAATCATAAATTATAAAAGCAGAATAAACTAAAATAGCACAAGCTATAAGTATCTACTGCTGTATAAACAAATAATAGCACTTATACATCTTATCTAACTCTTATACAGACAGAAGGACAGGACAGGATTTTACATAATGATGGAAATTAAACAAGAAATTGAGAATCATATCCAAAAGCATACAATGATAAATTTTTACCACAAGGGTTGGTTAAGTTAGTTTTGTGTTATTAAAATGAACATTTATCAACACACTTTTATTCAAACCTGATTTGTGTATTTAGGACGTTTTAAATAGATAGATAGAGCAAGTTAGTATTTTTATTAAAATGCAATAAATTATAAATAATAGCATACTTGCCTTGGTAAATACTGAATAGCAGCCCTCGTACTCACAATACTCACAATTCGAACTTTCTAAAATTATAATGAAGGAAATAAAAGATTTACTTATTTTGTAGAAGAACCAGTTTGTAGATGTTGCTTAGCTTTGTCATTTGGAGGTCAAATGGACAGTATTAATGTATTTCTTATTTAATTTCCCCCACAAGTATATACTAATGTACTTTTAATGATATTTACTAGCTACCACGATATAACTTAAATATATTGTAGGCTAAATATACATTAGCCAATTAGTATGCTAAATTACTAAATATAAGCTAAAGGACTACATATAGAATAGTACTTATTTTTAAGGTGTTTCCATTGAACCAAAACCAAGAATTGCTAAAACAGTAAATGGTAATGAGAAGGTGTGTCTTGCAAAATCGTAAAATGGAATAGTTAATCAAAGATTCAAAAGTTTCATCCTGGATCAAACTGGAATAGAAGATAAATAAGTAGTTGACAAACGGCAAAGCAATAAACACCGTATTAGGGTAAAAAAATTGGTAATTTGCATAAATTATAGAACATTTAAAGTATGAATGTTTTCATTATCATAACTTGAGATTTAGACAAGGAGCGACGAAATAATTCCGAAGAGTTATGAATAGGGGTCCATTATTTCGTTAATCCACCGCTCAAATTCTTTCATTTTGTTTTCCCCTGTAAAATGAATAAATGAAGTTATAACATGATACATTAATTATATGTAATCGTAAGTATGAGACCGCAACATTAATTGGTGAGCGAAACAAATGCATGAAGCTGATTTAAATACTGTCAACATTTATAAGGAGCTTTCTAAAAGTCATTTGCATGAGACAGGTGTCTGTTGATATAATAATGTTAATTGTTTTTAATGGATTTTTTATTTTCAATTTACCTGCTGGGTGGATTACTTTCATATGATGCTCATACTCATTGGTAGTCGTGAGAAGCTCGTAGCACAAACCGCACACAATGGCGACCTCGGAATCAAATTCCTTGGGACTAGCTGAAGAACTTTTGTTAGAGCAACGTTCAAAAGTCTTGGTAGAGTAATCCACCAATGTTTCAGTACTACTTGTTGATGTCGATTTTTTGTCTTCCAAACATTCAGTAACTAGTTCCACTGATGAATTACTGGTATCACTAGATAACTCAATTACAGATATTCCACTGGAGTCTAAAACAACCAAATATTAATATGCGCATGCACAATAATTGCTAACGCAGACAAAATCAGTAGCAAGTACAACAATAAAATATCAATTACAAAAATACTAAATGTAATAAAAATGTTCAACCTCTTGGGGAGAATGGCGACATAGGACTATCATGTCCAATGAATTCAGAGTTTTCCATCTCTCCAAGGTCAGTCTGTTTGTTTTCCAATGAATCCAGAATTTCCATACCTTTGAAGTACATACAAAAATGTTAGTAGTTAGTGGTTTAAGACTCACCAGCAACGTGAGGGACTAAGTATACTAATTACTATTCTGAAATAGATTAAGCATACTTAAATCTTCATCCGCAGAAATCTTGTCAACATCCTTAGCCCATTCTGATTTCTCTATGAACGAGTCTAGTCCCTCTTCACAGTCTTTCTTTCCATTCGTTCCATTCTGATATAAGTCCTTCTCATTTAACAGTGTAGAATCGACGGTTTTTACACTCGTAGAAACAGTCTCTTCATTTTCTAATTCCATTTGTTCTGGTTTGGAAGTGGCTTTCAGGTGACGAGAGGTTTCTCTATTACTAGACAATAGTCTTTTCTGGGTACTATAAGCTTTTTTACCACAACACTCCAATCTATATTAAATATACGTTAATTCACTTAGCAATTTCTTTAGATCAATTACTTGTTTCCGCATGTGATAAAAATTGTTTTACCGCTGTCTTCTGCGATGTCCGTTATGAGCATGATATAATATTCCATTCCGTTGTTTGTAAGCCTTTTTACAACCAGGTACTGGACACACGTACGGTCTTTTCCTCAAACGTCTCTTTCTATTAAAATGGTAACACAAAATATTTCATGCAAAGTGAATCCATCAAATAAATTATTTTACTGTTTATTATTAGTATATGGATCAGAATGTCATACTTACTCCAGTCCTTCTTTTAGAATAAACTCGGCAGAGTGATATGCTATCTCGGAGTTGTCTATAATGTGTTCAACGTTGACGTTGAGCAATTGATCTTTTTCCATTTTACAATTGACTTTTCCGGATTTTCGGGATGTGCTATCTGGGTATATGACACTGTCACCTTTTCCCTTGCCAAGAAGGATCCACGACTATCACTGCTGATGAATTTCTTCTAGATTATACCGACAAACTTGAGAACAAACGCTTTGCTTTTTTAGGTATTTATCTGCTTCTCATGAAGCTTTCTTGGAACTTGCAATAGGTTGTTACTTGATAGCAAGATAAATTTTACACCACCAAAAGTGTTAAATACCGCAAGCAGTATAACCTTTTACAATTCAAAAACAAAAAATGCTACAGCAATCAACTATGAATAGAGAGTTGCACGGGCAGCATTTTGCTGCCCGTGGCTGCCCGTGCCTGTAGCAAGTAAGCTTGTACCCGCCCGTACCCGTAAAGATTATGAAATTTCTGCCCGTGCCCGCCCGCGGGCGCCCGTGAGTACCCGTATATAACAAATATAGTATAGTATGCATAGTTGTATACTATATATATGCTATAGTATATGAATATATGTGGTATATATTTTATATAATGGGCATATATGTGGTATATATTATATATACTAAGCATATATATGGTATATATTCTATATATTATGCATATATGTGGCATATATTTTATATACTAAGCATAAATATGGTATATATTCTATATGTTATGCATATATGTGGCATATATTTTATATACTAAGCATATATGTGGTATATATTCTATATAGTAGGCATATATGTGGTATATATTTTTTATAATAAGCATATATATGATATATATTCCATATGACATCCATATATGTGATATATATATATTTATATCCCATCCATATATGTAATATATATTTATATACCATCCATATATGTAATATATATTTATATACCATCCATATATGTAATATATATTTTATATACCATTCGTATATATGATATATATTTTATATACCAGCCATATATATAATATAATTTTATATACTATCCATATATGCGATATATATTTCATATATTATCCATATATATGATATATATTTTATATATTATGCATGTCTATTCTATTTAAGTATATATTACGGGCACTTGCGGGCGCCCGCGGGCATCATGGATGGGTTATGCCCGCCCGTGCCCGTAAAACATCTTGACATAGGTGCCCGTGCCCGCCCGTGCCCGTAAAATATCTTAAATAGGTGCCCGTGCCCGCCCATACCCGTACGGGCACGGGCCGGGCAGCTGCCCGCACGGGCATCTAGTGCCCGTGCAACTCTAGCATGCTTCGACAAATTCAATGTCTAATGTAATGTCCCTTTGAGAGTATTCTTTGTTGTCAAGTCTCGCTGCACTAGATAAGCTATATTATAGGCCTCTGCTCCATTCTCCATTACATTCATTGATCTTCATCAGGGTCAGGGTTGGTACCAACATGTTTGCATGGAACAATTTCGAAGGATGCCACGAGCCAGAGTGAGTAAAGTAGAGTAGCATTTTTGTTTTGTGTAAAATTCATTTTCAACTACTCACTTGCGCAAGTTAAGTAGCGGATCTGCTTTATAGGAATCAACGATCTGTTTGTCGGTCTGTCGTCTGTCCGATCGCCCTTCTGTTGTTATTTAGCACGATAACTCAAGAACGGTTTAAGATAACCAGTTCAAATTTTTTGTACGTAAACTAGGAATACAGAGGTCGAGTTGAATATTGGTAAAAATAAATTGGAAACCCTGCTGCCTGTGGGCTTGGTTCAAAAATAAAAATTGGTGTAACTTTAGTTATACCAACGACATTGTAGAACGTCATGAGATAGCTTGTTCGAAAGGTTATTCGTTAGGTTAGGTTAAGTCAGGTCAAAGTCAAGTCAAAAGGTCAAATGATATTGAAAAAATGCACTAAAAACGTCATGTACCGTCCATTTCCGCTACTTTTTTTGACATGTTTTTGACATAGTTTATTGTATTTTAGCCTTGAGCCTTAGATATTATTATAATAATGTCCAATCTCCAAATACAAACAAAACGCATAAACATATCGTCCCGTAGGGATGGAAATGGCCTCCCTCCACTTTTTGTTGGAAGAGGAAATGGCCTCAATCCGCTTTTATTTTGGTAGTGGAAATGGTAACCACAAAAAAATTTATTATGCAAATAGGCAAAAATGTTTTTAAAAAACTGCGAACCCTATTGTGGCACCAAAATTTCCAATTTTTTCAAAAGTGGTCTCATTGTCGTGTCATAATAAAATGGTTTGTTACTTTGTAGCAGCCATGATAATGTGGTATGTCACATTGTAATGTTAAGCAGACGATATATTATTATAATCTTAAATCTCATCTCATCTCTGATCTCCATTTCCATTTCCAATAAGAAATAATGTCTGAAAATGAGATTTATTTTTGGCGTCGTTCTTTAGATATGACACGGGTATTCCATCTATTGAAATGCGAATGGACAGGAATGAAATGAAACCAACGATTAATCACCCGGTAAACATTTAAAAATAGTAAAGTTGTTCAGTTTTAAGGACTATCCTTCTTCTGTTCATCTGTTCGCTATTTACTATTATTGTTGACGTAGAAAGAAGTACAATGTACAATGCAACAACGTGATATTGAATTTATATTTATCAGCACGGAGCATGAGACATTTTAGGAGGATTGTCATCAGTCATTATCACCGGTGTCATTATGAATCATTAGTTAGTCATTAGAGGTATGATTTTCATAAATTGTCAACTGTAATGTAAACCTTTAAACGTTGGTGCAAAAGTATCTTTTTAATTGTTAATAGGTTCAATATTGTCACTGTCACTCAGTGGGGTAGGAATAGTTTTATCGATTGACAAATTAACCAGATGGTGATACTAATTATGTAATCAATAATTTATTAAAGCTCGCTTATACAACTGTCAGCAGCCTACCAATGGCTACTTCCGAATATAAATATTATGCCAATATAAATTTGTTTTTGTTTGAATACAATGAAACTATTGCAAATTAAATACAAATTTATGTTAACTAATATTTTTCAAAATAAAATCTTGTATGAGTTAATAATGGCGTAATAATTAGTAGAAGCAATATGACAATGTTTCAATATTAAACGTGTCAATTGAGTGTTATTGATGACTAAATTTGAAAAGTAAAAAATATTCTCCGTCCAAGAATTACAAGCTAGAGTGATAAAAATCTTAAAATGGGTTTGGATATAGCTATTTTCAGATGGTGACAACAGGCATAATCGTCACTTTTAAGTCGTTTTGGTATTTCTGTCATTCTATATGCTAATTTAAAATTTTTTTAAAACTGTTTTTCTTTAGGTAAATACGGTTAAAACAGATACTTGGAACAAACGACGTTAGAAAATGCAGAAAGATCAGCAATTACAATATAAACTGAAGTAGCTTTTATTGCGTTCTTGGGAATTATTGTGCTTAGCAATAAAAAAATACCGTCTAGAATTATGGAAACGTCCCTTATTACCGGTGCAGAACTGCTGCTTTTCTACTTGGTGTTGCTCTACGTATTTTGCAGCAGGTATGACTTTTTCGATGTAGTTATTGTTAGAAAGACTGAATTAATTTTGGTAGTACAATCCCATTTTTAAAAAGATAGTTGTTTCCGTTTTATTTATCCATCCCTTAAATAAAATATTTGTGCCCTTAGAATAAAGTAAACTAAATATATAAAATTCAGTATTTAAACAGATAACAGGTGCTGTTATCAATAGCAAAATAGCAAAATAGAAAATAGCACTTATTAAATGTATTTTCTTGCTTTAAGGTTTTTGCCTCGCATCCTGGCTTGGAGTATTCAGTACAAGTACAATTGTTCCATCACTATTGGTCGTATTGGTCTTCCTCCGTATTTTGCATTGCACAATGTTCGAATTAAAAAGGAAGACTTTTCAATAGTAAGCTGCTGATAAAATATGCGGCCACAATATTCATCAGATAAAGAGTTTGACAGTTGTTGTTTAATTTTTTAGCTTCTAGACAGAGTCGGTTTTACTAGTAGTTTGGTGAATAGCGAAGCTCCCAAACTCTTATCTGTGGTAATTAGCACCGTACGCATCATAAAGTTACCAAAACCTCCTGGTGTGGTGCCATCAAGTCATCGCAAAGCGCAAACACAAGGGTCTAGGAAAAAACTAAAAGCTCCCGCAGTTATTTCCAATTTAGTTCAGGTAATTCACAAAATATAAAAATATATTTTGAATTACCATTAACCGAGTATTTTTTTAATTGGCTATAAGTCAAATTTGTTTCTATGTCCGTAGTTTCTTGGAATCCATATTAATGCCATACACATGTGGGGCTGGGAACCTGTTGACAATAAAAAAGGTGTTCACTGTAATGTGAAAGTAAATAATATATCTATTGACGGCTGCACGACGGTTGGGGGGACGAACATTTGCGCATGCATCGTTGTAAATTTAGAAAAAGTAGAAGTAAGAGTCAGTGAGAACTGGTTGCCAACAGAAGAAGATCTTATCGAGCCAATGGAAAGCTCATACTTCAACGGAGAATCTGGCCTAACTTTGCTGGAGTGGAATTTCGATTTCCGTCTCAATCTGATATTTAGTCCTAGAAACTCTGGAGAATTTATTGAGGTGAACGAAAGTTTTTCGACTTCAAAATCTTTTTCAAATTTTTTCATAAGTTTTAATCGGTCAAAATGTATCTATACAGCATTTTAGCATTGACGTTGAAAGGCTAATCATTGTTTGGGAGTTAAAAGAAAAGTCCATTAGTCTGTTCCAAGCTTTGCAAAAAAATCATTCTTCGCATCCTGTTGAATTAGTAAATGAAGACAAAACTGCTACGACCTGGCTAAAGAGAATTGAAGATTTTGTATTTACTCAAGGAGTACCTAAAGTGAGATACTTAAAGTAAATAAATAATTTTTAAACCGCATACCTCGGTATAAAATAATATGTCATTATTTATACAGGAAACTAAATTTCGAATTTACGAGACGGAATGTAGAATATCAGATATTGATACAGATACAGATTTTGAATCTCGCGTGTCCGGTTTTGCGTTTACTTCCCGGTGTCATATATTTACGGTCGAAGGGGTCGACTCCGTTACATTCGAGTCACAATTTGATTTAGGTCTGATAAGAATTGAACCTGATCCAAATCAATGTTTATCTGTGGACCAGTTTTCTAAATACGTTAGGGTAAGTTGAAGTTTAAATAAGCTATTAAATATCACCCTGGTAATATAATAATTTAAATGTGTTTTGTTACAGTTGTCCAATCGAACTTTAAATGTTGATCTTGACATTACCAATTTTTGTCTTAAGTCATACGAAAAAGGTCTACAGTTTGCAAAAACCAAATTCAAATCTAGTTCTGTAATAGTAAGTGTTCAAAGAATAATTTCATATTTACATTAATTTTATGCATCAATATAATACATTTTACAACCTATTAAATCTTTATTCCATTAACATAAAATAATAAAATGTGATTGTTCTTTTACAGTTGAATAATTTCCCCAGTACCGGTTTAAAAGCAAAAGGCATTTTAGGATCTCTTCATACCAAGTTTGACAGCAGCGATCTGGACATTCAATGGAATGATAAAAGTGGTTCAGTAAATAGTATTTTTATTGAAGCGGAGTGTAAAGATTTGAACAGGGTTTGGGCGGAAGACACTTGTTCTTTGGAAGTGATTATTAAAAAGCTGAGCACAGCTCTCAACTGTTTGGAAGACGGAATATACCAGCCTATAAGCTTAGAACTGTTGGGGTTTCATTTGCAAAGGGAACAAATCGGTGCTAAATTATCAGGAAGTCGCTTTCAGTGGATACCTAGAATTGAAGAGATGCTATCTTGCATTGCACCTCATCCTGAACATCAGGAAAATCGAAAAGAGTAAGAATAACTCAACAGTACTTATTTGCTCTATTAAAGTTTCTATGTCACAAATGCAAATGTGGTCAGTGGTCATTTCTTAAAATACTGTGGTCATTTCTTAAAATATCTAGTCAGCAAAGTCGTGAAAAGAAATCGTTGATGGGTTATTTGAAAGGGATAAATGTCGAAATATTCGACTCCAACTTGATGTTTGTCTCAGAAAATAATTGTAAGAAAAGCAATGTCAAATGTAAAAATGAAATTCGAATTGCCTTGTGTTCTGTATAATTATCAATTGTTTTTCTTTCACAGTATGCTTAAATGCTGATTTAGGCGCCCTGTTTACTACAAGTGATAAGAAAAGCCGTAGCATAAATATTGAAAGATTTGAGGTCTTCTCTTCCTCAAATTTTAGTGATTGTGTAAGTATAAACTAACATAATGTTTAATTTCATGTTTTACAATTTTTAATTGCATTTATTGTGTACAGACCTTAAACCCTTTGTTTACTATCCCAAAATGTGATTTCAACTCCAATTCCACTGAGGAAAACAACCATTACGAATTTTGTATGAGTTCGGATACCATTTTGTATTGGAGTCCTTTGCTCCATCTTCAACTGACACAGTTCGTTCGCAAGTTAAAACATCTGAAGTCAATGTTTACAGATCAAAAAGGTATATGATAATATCCTGAGTCATGGCTAATACTTTGAAATTGCAAACTTCATTGAAAATTTTAATAGCAGGTGAAGTCACTGAAAGTGTTTCTAAGCGTACTAAATCAGTATGTTTTAATTTCACAAAATCATTTTCAATAATTGGAAAGTTAGCCAAAAATCATGCTGTGGAATTTAATGTTGGTAAGTTGTATAAACAATATATTCATAAGCAAACATGATAGGGTCTGAATAAATTAAATATTCTGTAATTTGTAACTTTTCTAGATGAATGGCGTGTAGAAAAGGGAACAAACCATTTTGATTGGAGATTAAAAAGGCTAGTAGTTAAATTTGACGATATACAAGTTGGTCAGTTGGACAATTTTATCCTGTGCAAGGGACCAAAATATTCTGATCTGACAAAGTCGTATCGAAAGGCCGCAGGATTGAGCCTAAAGCGAAATATGGCTTGGTAAACTTCATAATATCTATTAGAAACATTTTTACTAACTTGTTTGCATTACTGTTACTAATTGTGCTTTGCAACTAAACTTTCAGGTTTGTTGACATGACCATGTTAAGTTTAACATTTCCATATGGCTACAATTTTGCCTCTGCATTCAACGAAGAGTTTTTATCGTGTTTTAAATGGATTAAAAAGTTACATGCTCAAACAAATCCTTCTGTTCCCACGCTATGGCTCGATTTATTCATAAAAGTAATTAACATGATTGTTTATAATTTTAATGTCATTTTTAATTGAGGCTAATGTAGTATTGCCCTGCTTCTAGATTCAATCAGTGAGAATTGAAGTTGGCGATGACCCTTTTGAAGTAAAATTGCGGGATAATTACGAGTTATTAGAGGATGAATATTTTGAGAGTCTGAAAAGGTATCAAGTTCTGGACACTAAAATAAACCAGCTGTACAAGACGAATTTGCTTATGTCCTCGTCAAAAATCGACGAGCTTAGAAACCAACTGAAGGAAAGGGGATCAACGATATATATACAAAGATCGAAAAAGTTATACGAGGTTCCTTATTACATCTCTGTAGCATTAAAACTAGTCTTATTTTTTAAATCAAAATCGACATTTAATTTCAAATATATTGTAGAGCCATCCTATGAGAACGCATTTACTCTTGTGGGAGTTGCAAGATGTACATATTGTCACTATGGCAGACCAATCAATGTTTGGTCCTCAAAAGGTGGTGAATATTCTACAAGAACTTGACCCAGACAGTCCTTGGCCTGCTGAAGGTTTAGAATTTAGCACACTGTGGTGTAGGGCTGTGAGATTTGATGTAGCCAAATGGAGAGTCCAATTAAGAGATTTTCCACAGCCATTAATGGATTCCAAAGATGTACATTTCTGGGGGAAATTAGCTGCAGCGGAAACTAAGCCAAATAGACGAAGTAATATATATATAAATATGAAATGCCAAATGCATAATAAAATATGAAATAAATTAATCATACCGTTTATCTAAATATTTGTATTGCAAATTGTAGCGGTCAGAACTTGCGAGATTGATATTGGAGGCCCGTTTAGATCGGATACGATTGAAAGGAGCTTGAATGGATTGAAATGGTATTATGACTTAAACTGTGATGTCTCATCGTTAAGCGTAGCGTTTGGCCCTTGCTGGGAACCTGTCCTTGCCCAATGCAATTTATCCTTTGAAAATATTTTCTCACCTCCCCGAGACCCTAGTCGTCCGCTTCCTTTCTGGGATAAAATCAGATTACTTTTCCACGGTCGTTTGTATACTGCAGTCAATACTTTAACGCATTTGCTTCACGCTTCTCTAAATCCATACAATACTACCGAAGAAATGGAAGTTACTTGGACAGATGCTGCGATAGCGTGGACCAATGGTAATTTTTCTGCATTTTTGTTACTTAAGGCCTTTACTGGGCTATTTATTGACTTTTTCTATTTCAGGTAAAATTATTTTCGAAGGCGATCTCAATATCTATGTAAGGACAGCGTCAAAATATGATGATTGTCGAATGATACACTTGCCAAGCGTTAGACTGACGTTTAAATTAAATTGGGTTTGCTTGGCTGATGCTAATGACCATCATGCAGTATCTCCATGTGCTCCAGATAAATTGCCAGAATACTCAAGCAACCAGGTATGTTGAAATATGAGAAAATTTTTCTATTCGTAATTCTAAAAGGAATTTAATCTAATATTATCGTATATTGTGTAGGAACATGACTCTTATCGAGCATTTAGATCCCAGAATCTAAACATGAGCATCGGTCTTGAAACACGTGCAGGAAAAACAATAGGGCAAAGTTGCCCAACGGCAGTTTTATATGGAAGTACATTAAGGTTTGTTAAACCTTGACTAGAGTTAAATTTTACCATGCATTTTGTAATTTGCTGATTTATATTTAGGTGGTTTGAAAATTTGAAACTCATATTGTCCGGAACGACAAGGCCAACGCGCCGAGGAGCCTTGTTTAAGACGACCCGACCAAGAAAGATTCCCATTAGTAGACATTATAAAAAGATAAGATTGTCAATTAGTTTAAACCGTTTTCACGTTTGCTATTGGGTGTCCTTTTCAATGCAAAGCGGTGTTGAACTTTTTAGCGGAAAACTTTCCAGTAGTTCAGGTGGGTGTCAAATTATGTTGAATCATCTCTAGTTATTGGTTATACATTATACAGTTCTCTTCTATGTATTGACTTCATGAACTTTTCGTATTTTATAGAACACCAGTTAACTTTGCAACCCATTAGCGACGGTTTAATTCACCGACCGAAAGCCGATTGGAGTGTTGTGTATGTTAATAGTGAATTAAATGAAACGGAAATTTGGCTACAAGCTTCTCTGCAGACGGAGGCTACCAGTGAGGTAAGGAAACTTTTGATATATGAAAAATGAATGAATCCCAATAAATAATGTCTACAGAGCAATAACAATTGGAATTTTGCATTATAGATGAATTTTAGAAAGCCAATAGAAAAATTTTTCTTTATGAGCATCGACAAATTATCCTATGGTAGAGAGGCCCTACTAGCATCTGGTGAGGGGTCAGAAAACCACAAGTAAGTTTGATATCAATATTTAAGGTGATAGTTCTTACATAACGTCAGCATTTGTTTAATTATAATAATGATTTTCTATTTGTAGAAGTGATACTCCTCAGCACCGTCTGGTAGTCCATGAGCTAAAAGGGGCTTGGACAAGTAGCAACAGGGATGTGGCTTTCGCACTGCTTGATTCGTTTGTTAAAGTCCAGGTATTTTAAGTTATTTTATATCACACTAGGAAAGTATGTACCATAAATATTGAAATAATGTGTAAATGTAACTTTTTAGCAATTGAAAAGGAATCTCTCTACAGAAGCGCTGAAAAGTTTCTTTAGCAAACATGATGGACCCTCGGGAAGTCCACTGAAGAATAAAGGGAATGGGGATGGCAATAAAAAAGGGAGAACAAGCGATATAGCGTCTCCTACTTCCAGTGCACAGGTTTTGACAAATACAATTATCAGGCTACAATTGCTATTAAATTGTATGAGCGTTAAATAAGAATTGATCGTTGTATATTCAGGCCTCTCGATCTCAAATGGGTTCGTCACCATTGAGTAGTATACAGGGACAAAATGCAGCAGCATCCCTTTTGCAGAAACTGATCTCAGAAGCAGAAAGTCGAGGAGTTGTCTTTTCTGAAGACATCACTGCCCCTCCACCACAACAGAGTTTGCATGGCGTAGCCCAAAGCTCATTGGATGACGTCATTCACCACAAATGGCTCAGTACTGCTAAAAAAATTTTACTGTAAACGTTGATATGAATGTCATTTTCATTAGAATTTTGTTACTTTTACAGTTGAGTTAGTGAACTGCCAAGTATTATTGAAAGGTTGTGAAACTAGTGGATATGTGATATTAAGTGCTGCTAAAGCCCATATACTGCAACGAGAACACAAACCTGTGTGGAAACATGGAACAATCGTACCAAAAACAACATGGGTAGGAGCTTTAGAAGGCATGCAATATTATGCAACTGTGTCCGCAGGAAATGCAGATAGTCCTGAAGGTAGCAAAATAGTAAAATAATGTTGATTTTCTAATTGTGCATTTTAATTATATGAATACTTTCTGATGGAATAAAGATGTGGATTCTTTAGAGAACATTCAATGGTTATCAGTCGAGAATATTGAGGAAAGAGACTCGACGACAATTTCAAACGCACCTGATATGGTGGGCAGTGGTCAAAGTGTAGGAGGCGTGGTCAGTGAAACGGTAAGGGAAATTATTGTTTTAATTGATATTTTCCCGATAAGAGTTCATGGATTTTATGCACATACTGTATCATTTAGGTTGGCGCTTCTTCTGATGACTCTGATTTGTCTGTACAATTGCAACGCATTGTATCGAGGTGTAAATGCGAATTTTTTTACACCACCTACGGTGAGACAGGTGTAGATAAAATTCCATCCGGCATTCCTGACATCCCTCCAGCACCACGAGATTTAGAATTGTGGGATGAAATAAACAAACCGGTGGAAGCGTTTACCTTAATGCATTATGAACTTAATGTATTCACAAATTCCCTTCAGGTTAGTGCCAGTTGATGATTATTTATTTTATTAACAATAAATAACCTGACTATTCGTATTTTAATTTGATGATTTTCAGTATGCGATGATAATGGATATTATCAACAATTTGGTGCTCTATGTTGATCCAAAACGAAAAGAAGGTTTTGAAAAGTTGCAAAGATTGAGGTTCAAATTACAATTGCAAAGTACGGAAGCTCAACGGCGACCTATTCAACAGCTCCAGAATCATCTAAGGTATAATTTCTTTATCAAATTCAATAACATTCATTATGTGGTCATTTAACTGCCTCCATTATGTCATATAAAAGTTGGTCGTTTATGTACGTGTAGGACATTAGTCAACCAGCTTAGAAGATTAGAAAAGGAGACTTATTCCATACACAAGCAGCTACAAGAGGACCCAACTAGTGAAATTTTGAAAAATCAGCTAACTGATTTGGAAAACCAAGTAAGCTTAATTCTGGACTAAGTTTTAAAGAAAATCAATTTTTTTATTAGCTCTAAAAATTCTGTATTCAATTTTACGGAAGTAGTTAAGAATCATTACGTTTATAAAGGTCACTGAATGTAAGGACCAAGTTACAGCTAAAGGAGAAGAACTACATATGATGATCATGTGTTATAAGGTAAATTCATATCAAAATAAATTTATAAATGATTTTATAAATGTATAATTTACTGAAGCGTTTTATGTTGGGTCCAGGAATCAAAACTGGCAGCATCTCAGAGGCTATCTCGGAAAAGAGACAATAAAGATGTGTATTTAGTACGTGTGTATGAAATATGCTTCAAACAAGCTCAGTGGCGTCTGACTCAGACTGATGGACAACTTGGTATTGCCGACTTAGTTCTGAGTAACTTTCTGTAAGTCTTTAATTCAGATTCTACAACTTATTATTAATATTACCGGCTTATTTGCTTGAATTGAAATAATATTATGTTATTTATTTGCTGTTTAAAAGGTATACTAAAACTGCTAAAAGCGACGACTCTGTGGAACATTTATGCGAGTTGGGTTACATAACTGTCACCAATTTGCTTCCTAACCAAATATACAAGGAAGTGCTTGTACCTTCACACATTCACGCGAGTATGCCTGTAGATCGACAGGTACGTCAAGTATTTTGACTTAAATTTTTACACCTGTGTTCATGTGTATTGTGGTGGCCTAAGATAATGTCAACGAGATGAAGGTTTACTTCTAAATTCTTACCTGTACAGTCTAAGCTAAATATTGCAGCATAACATGAACTGGCAAGCCATGTGATCAACATGGTGCATGATGTAGTTCTTCGACATTCAACGAGTAATTGGCTATGGCTAAGCGGCTTATGGATCTACGATCTATAGATTGGTTACTGTAATTTCTAATTAGGTGCTTAATTAGTATTAAACACTGCGCACTGGACAAAGACAAAAATAGAAAAATCGTATTTCTTTGTTTTTATTCTAAGCTTCTATTGTATATATTAAATTTTCAATATTTTACATGGAAAAAGTCTATTAAATTGACCAAAAATTGTGTTTGAATTACCAACTCAGTTAAAAATTTGAAAGGATTGGAATGTCCGATTACGGTCATTTTAAGCTTATAAAATTGCTATAGTAAAGTTGTATTATTGTATTGCATTGCAAATGCTGTAAATATGACTCATGATGCCCCATGGAAAGTAGACAAATTATATGAACGGCCGGCCGGCATTTACATCCTGAATTTATAGACCGTTGAAAATTAATTATTATATTATTTATGAATATTATTTAACCGTATTTTAACTTTAAAGCAATTGTTTCTACTGTAGAGAACTATGAGAGTATTTTGCCGTGACAGACCTCCTGTGGGCGGAATTGGTGTGAAAGAACATTTTGAGATAAACATCGCACCAATAACTATCGGTCAGTGTTCCGATGCTTAAATTTATTTTTTGATATTCAAAATGACTAATGTGTTAATTGTAATTTGAAATTTAGGAATGACGTATCAATTTTTCAAGACATTGTTCAAATTCTGCTTTCCTGAAAAAGATCCTGAAAAATTGGATGAAATGGACTCAAATGCTTCATCCGACACTGACAGCATTGCAAGTATGGGCAGTGGGAACGGGACTTTGGATTCTCAGGCGTCTACATCTGTAACGGCTTCAACATCAAGTTTGACTGGGAAAGGAAAGAAAGCCCGTGTGCGAAGGAAGGAATCGAAGTTCTACGTTTCAATGAGTGAGAAGGATGACGTAGAAAAGATGAAGGAGAGAGCGGAAAAAAATATGTTATTTATCTGTGTTAAAGTACCTGAAGTACCTGTTCGTGTTAGTTATAAGGGAGAGAAAGAGAAAAATATTGAAGATGTTCACGATGTTCATCTTATCATTCCAACTCTTGAGTATAACAATATCACCTGGACATGGTTAGACTTTTTAGTTGCCGTGCGCAATCATAGTAAACGTGTATTGCTATCCCAAGTAAGTTTCCATCTGTAAATCTTAATTTATGCTATCAATAATGTGCCTGCATTAATTATATTATCATTTTTTCAATTTCGACAGGCTATTAAACAAAAGTTACAGATTTGGCCAAAAGCTATCTGGTCTGATAGTTCAGCCGGACCCCAAGAAGAGGACAAAGCAAAAATGTTGCTTGGCCTTCCAGTAAGAATATTTTAAAGTTTTTACTGTTAAAAATAGAAAAAAATTTCAGTAATTCCTAGTGGGACTAATCGATTGCTTAAACGCAGGGAGACAACAAGAGTCTAAAAAAATCATTGTTTGGGCCTCTGAAGAAGTAAGTGCGCCGTGCACACGTTTGTTGGGAATGTTGGGATTGGAATAGAATGGTGTGCGTCCGAAAAAGGTTAATTTTGTTGCAATCTGAAGATAAAAAGTAAGAAGCGTGCGTAAAAATTTAAGTAAAAATGTCATGTAAATGTGGTTTTATTGTAGGTAGTAAAATTTATAATAAAAAGTGTCAATGTATTTATTTGATGATAAATGCTACTCATGTGTTGTGGAAATATTAAATCGAAAAGTATACTTAATAGTCCAGGTTGTTAAATGTACTTAAATCTGCCCTAGATTTTAAACTTTTAGCTATCTCTTCCTGTCATGCGCAATCTCATTTTATGACACATAAACTTCAGTTTAATGTACTATTAAATAATACAAATGAAGAGTACATTTTTATCTAAGTGATGCATTATTTCTCATACGTAAATACAATACAGTAATTAAAGCATGTACTAAACACTCCAATTTATTTATTACAAGTGTTATTCATAGTTTTGTTATTAGGTATTGTAAGCAGAGATATTTCACGTAATATTTGTGAACCTGAATAAATCTTTAATTCTCTAAGTCTTCTGGGGGCCAATATTTTTGTCCTTTAAAGCCTTTGTACTTCTTTTTTGCACGAAGCCCAGTAACCACAGTGGAGCTTTTAGTAAACGCATTAACTCCGCCAAACATAGTATCAGTATCTAAAGCCAAGAAAACATTAAATTAACCAAAATTGTTTACCAAAGTACTTTTCACAACTATAATTACAATGGCAAAATATATTACCTGGATGAAATCTTACGGGTTCTGCCTGAACATGAAGATTGGGAGGCAGAGACTTACTACGAATAAGTTCATCATAAGGTGTATTTGTATTCACTGGGGTTTCGTAAAATTCTACCGCATCACCTAAATCAAAAACCTAATTAATTCTATTCAATTTTATTTGATTGGATATATTATATTCGGTACGCACACAAATTATAATCGACAAATTAATAATCACAAATTAAAACACAAAGAAAATATATTTATACTTGTTAATGATTTTAATTTTTTTAAGATAGAAGAAATGATGACTCACCTACGGTTCCTATCATGTAAAGCAGGGAATTAGGGACACCGTGCTGGAATTCCTCGTGGGCTTTTGTTAGAAAGTTATATTTCTCCAAAGAATCAGAAAGTTGGTATTTCAATATTTCATTTTCTTTGGTACTGCTGAACTTAAGATTGCAAGACTTTGCCAAGGAAATAATTCTTGACCTTGTATCTCTCGGAGGGTCATAAGCTTTCTGAAAGCGTAGGAATCTACAAAATTAAAAATTATTTTTAATTTAAAAATTATTTTGAATTGCATACATATATGAATATATTTATTTTAAAGATTTTAAAATCACCCTCTAGATTGTAAAGATTGCATATCAAAATCAAATGTTCTGTTTTTAGCTAAGTCGTTAAATTCAGCTGAGCCTGACACATGTTCCCCCGGAGTGTAATAAGATGGGTCAATCACAAAAGGTTTCACTTTTTCTTTCGTATATCCTCTTCTGAACCTCCATCGAACTTGTTGATGTCGATGAACAACTTCCACCTAAGACGATAAGAAAAAAACAGTCAGCTGATAATTAGGATAAGGCCGTGTTTAGATATCAAATGAGGCTCGTATGTCCACGTTCCGGCAAATAATACTGCTGTCAATACTCGAACACGGCAATATGAAACTTAAAAAGTGTCAGCTGACATTATTTACATTGTAAAATCGAGAAAGTGGGTTGATTACCTCAGAAATTGAGAGTTTGGTAAGTATTTGTCGTAATTTGAGCATTTTAACTTGCAGTTGCCGGATACGAATGAAATATTTGATAACTTGTCTTTCTATTCGTGTGAGTATCCGGAATCTTCGAAATCGCAAGAATCTCGCACTTGGGAAAGTTCGAATGTATTATTTGTAGTGTAAAAAGTGAAGTTGTACTACAACAGTGTGTATACTTTGTATACATTACATAGTTCACCACGGTATGTACATATACAAATGTATGTATGTATACAAATGTATGTATGTATAAAAAGATAAATATATAAATGTACCTACCTGGTATGTTTGGCTTATGGTTTTTAGTGGAGAATCTAGTCACTGTGGATGGAGATGACGGTATATAACTAATATAAGCTTCAGTACTATATAATATAAGAATAGTAGATACGTAGTAAGAGGGGTTGGAGAGGTGTGGAAGAGCTTGAGTAAAGGAAGAACCAATGAGGGATAAGGGGATTGCGGGAGCTTGTTGTCTCCCGTCAGCAGCCATCTTCGTCGCCATTGAAAGGTGAAAATCCTTGTGCTCGTGCTGATTTCTCGGATTTCCTCGTGTTCCAGGGGTCATTTGGGGCCATGCTAAGTGACACAGGAGCCAGGTGAGGGTCAGCTACCATGACTAACCCTAATAACGGCGCCACACTTGAGGATTGTCACAGTAATTTCTTCGCACTGGTAAGAACTAATTTTGTAAATCTTAGACTTCCCCCAATCTCCTATATGACTTGATTATTCAAGTTTAATTTTTGATTTGAAATAGACGGATTTGTGCGGAATTAAATGGCGTCGCCTAGTGTCAGATGGATGTACGGGGACAGGTCATCCTCACCATTCATTCGGTCCTTTGGATGACCCAGTTTTAGCTTCGTTTGCCCGTTGTTTGGCTTCCGACATCCTCTGTGTATGGCGTCGCTCCCCGAATTCAAAACAATCCTCATCGTCATCATTGCTGGACCCCTTTATACCGCAAAGTTCTCAGCCGCCATTTCTGCATACCCCGGGAGGAAATGTTCCTTCCGGGCCATCTGTTCCTTCACCATTACACATGACAGGACATCACATACCTCCGCAACATACACATATGATGCCCCCGCATATGGGAATGGGAATGCCAGGTCATATCAGCTCAGTAAATTCACATCATCTCCCCCCATATCCAACAGGACCGAAATCACATCACGGGATGTCATCACAAAATTCAATCCACCAATCTCTTTACAGTAGCAATCATAATCATCCTTCATTAAATGGACCCAAGGAATTGTGGATATTTTGGTATGGAGAGGAACCCGATCTCAATGGGTTGGTCAATCCACAATTACTAGAATCGGGTAAGTTTACTATATCACTTTTACTCTCCACTCCAACTATTACTTATGGAATGACTACGGGATTGACAGAAGATCGTCATTATCAGTGTGATGTGTCCATAGGATTAATAGTGATCGTGATCACCTATAATTGTGTTCTAATAATAATTAACAACAGTGTAGCAGAGTATATAATTTGTGGATAGGCACTGATTTACACCTCCAACCGTAGTGTGTAGTGTGTACTACATGAATAGTGATACATAAGTGACATGTTTCTAGTGCTCTCCCTTCACAATTTAAATGTGTTCAATATTTACAGAAGCGGATCAAGGGTCCTGGGAAAGCGGATTGTCTTACGAATGCAGAACACTACTATTTAAAGCCTTGCACAATTTGATAGAAAGGTAATTGGTATTCCACAGTGCCGTTGGAAGTGTAGAATGTAACTAAAATGCAAATTCTTGTGCCTCAAATAATGCGCAATCAAGGATAAAATTGTAGATACAACATTTATATTGCACAGACAACAGACAAGGAGTCATCTTGCATTATTATAGAAATAATGTTTACAAACAGTGATTGAGACACGCGGTTTTGTGTCCCTGTAGGAAATTTTCAGGATTTTCACTTTAGTTCCATTCGACACTTCCAATAAAGTTATTTAGTTTGTAATCAGTCAACTATAATTGGTGTTGTCATTTTGTGTGTCAAGATGCCTTTTAGCACGCGAGTTTGTGAGAATAGGCAAATGGTTTATTCAACCCTGTGACGATAACCAAAGGATAGGTGTCAAAAAGTAAGTGACAGTACAAATATTTCCAATTGTCAGTGATACAGCGGGATTTACGTAATAATTCTTTCGTTTTACAGTTTTCCGATGCAACTTACATTTTCGTTTTCATTCTTTGTACACGGTGAAAGCACAGTGTGCATGAGTGTGGACGTTCGTCAGCATCCATCAATTAGAAGGATAAATAAAAATCATCTTCTTGCTTGCCAGTCGCCGAATCAAACATTGCCAGGCACTAATCACAATAATAATTATGAATACCTCATTTCTAAATAACTTCTACTCAGTGCAGTGTCTATAATGATGTTTGTATACTTTTTTGCAGTAATTCTCGCTCCGCATGGTTTAGCGGGTACTCTAACCGGGGTGGGTTACAGATTAAATGAACCAGGAACACACAAAATCTTAGAAGAATGGAAACATTTTTATCCTGTTCAGTCTGCGCTGAAATCGGCAACTTACGACACTTCAACTCCTCAGTCAGGGCCGTATTCATCGCCATCACCCAGTCACCAGGCGCTGCCAAATCAGCAACCACCGTTAACTATTCCTCCGGTTCTGGAAGTGATTGTGGGAGGTGTCCGCATGCGGTACCCTTCTTGTTATGTATTATGCACTGAGCTGGATGACCCACCGAGAGCTTTAGATTCAACTGTACAACCCCCCTTCACGGCAACACCTAAAAGTCGGCTGCCTGTTAATTCACAAGACTCAGAAACAGCAGCCTGTCCAAACGGCCCTCCGCCCAACAAACCACAAGGGTCTCATACACTACTCCAAGAGGTACTTTCAAATCAATTGATTATAGTAGCATAGTCTTCCTATGTGGGGAAAGGTTCGTTAATCTTGTTTTATCGCGGATGTAGGTTGATCATGCTGCGGCGGTCCTGCCGGAGAGAGTGTGGCAAGAAAGCGTGTTGTGTTCGAACCTCAATTCCAAACCTGCAGCAACTGAACCAAGTAATCTCACTGGAGAGCCATTAACGACAAATCATGTTGAAAATGTCGGTCATTGGGACTTTACAGACCCTAATAAGAAAACAGTGTGCACCTGTTCAAAGTAACTTCTTATTTATATACATTTAAAAATACTTTTAGTTAAAAATGAACACAGAGGTTAGGATTTTCTTTTGTATTTTTTAGTTTTGGTTTCATTTTGCTTGGGAAACACAGATGTAAACGTATTTCGGGATCGAAAAGTATGGGACACATGTCGGGTAGTCAAAGTACAAAGGGAGGTACAAAATTCAGGAGGAGCACGTTCCACAAAAGGACTGCTCTGCAAATGGCTCAAGTGGATAACTGGGCTAACCTTTGGGATCTGGCCGAAGACTCATCGGCTAATTCACAAGCCAACAGCAATGTGGGTGCTTCCGCAAAAGGAAGCGACGCTCAACATCAGAGCCACAATGTTCAAACTTCAAACAACAGGTTAGTGATTGCCTTAACCGGAATCACTTTCGCCTTGTGGGATAGCAAACTTACCAGTTAGATTCAGAGTATCTTAAAAATCCGATTTTAAATGTCAAGTAAATGTTGTTTCTCGGTTAGATAAAGTGCTCTCTTATCTGATTGGTTTGTTTGCACTTTGCAATCTCTCTCCTATGGATGTTATTGATGTTAATACTCGTGTGATCCATTATATACCTTTATCTGTGTTATCAACAAGCCCTTTTCATTGATAATTGCTTTGGGTATTATTCGGTTCCACTTAAGTTGTGCATGTCAACAACAATTTCTCTGGCCTCGTTTAAATAAACCCATATTATACTACAAGTTTAACATGTGCTTTCGCTTTCCACTCACTAATGTTATCCGGAAATCCGAATAATGTATAACAACACGAATGAAAATTAATGCGTTTTTAGAAACACTACTCCTGGGACACCTTTGGGAGGACCACCATCCTACAAAACTGGACCTGGAAGCATTGCACCTGCTGGAATAGGGAGTGAAGGTCCTGGAGCTTCTCCAGCATCAATAGCACCTTCTCCCTTAGCCACGCCTCGGTCGCAGCCGGCATCTGTACCGCAACAAGAACCTCCAATGCCTACACTCAGCCCTCAACCAGCTGGTGAAAAACCGCCGGCCGCTACTCCAGACAACAGTGCTCCCAAATCAGTCTCGTCTAGTTCCAATCAGGTACCATTGCTCTCCCAGTTACTCCAATTTACTCGACACCAACTTTTTCGGTATTTAACTGTCGTTTTTATGTTTGTAGGTGTTTTCTCCGCCTACTGGTAGTTTTGATGGTGCTAAAACAGAAACAGGAACTGATAATAGCAACACCACGGCATCTGGGAAGATGCAACAAAGTACAACGATCAATGACAGTATTTCTAATGCTGTTAATTTTGTAAACTGTAATAGTGCACAAGGTAATTCTACTGGACTGTCAAGACCTGTTTTACCAAGCAAGGAGTACGAAAGAATATTGGCTGAAGAAGATTCCAATCAACCATCTGATATCATCTATGATTACAGTGCTATGCAAGCTTGGTAAGGAATCTCTGTTCCTAAAATTTGATTCCGTTCATTGTGCTGAGATCTAAACATTTTGTAAATTGTATTTTTGTCGTTTAGGCTCAATCATCCTGTAAAAAGAATGAAAACAAACGAAGGAGCTATTAAAACTACTCTCTACAGTTGGGGAATGGGGATGAAAAAGCCACCGGATGTAGAACCATCTTTAGTAAATGGTCCCATCGAGAAGAATGGGAAAAGCTTATCAGATCCATATGAATTTGACGAGGAGAATACTCAAGCACCTGCTGTTAATATGGACAGCCTTAAAAGAAAAGAAGGAATTAAGGTTGTTAGCTTTTTTACTCGAATGAACATACGTAATGAAAGATAATTGAAATGAAAAGTGTGGTAACTAATTTATCCAATGATGAAAAAGGAGGAGGAGAAAAGTCCTTACTGTCCGAACGAGTCTGGGAATAATAATGGCCCCAAAGTTCCACCGGGTAATTTGTTTACGATAGAGGGGCTGCAGCCTTCGTTTAGAGATTTGGATCAAATATTTGATAATTCAGACACCTCCAGTGATGAAAATGTGAGATATGTAAAAAGCATTTGGATTAGTCATGCTTTAAGAATTCGGCAAGAATTAAATATACTCATTTGCTTTGTATGTATGTAGTTCCAGGCACCAACACCTCCTGGATCCAACAAGCCGGCAGGATGCGTAGAAGACACTGGATTGATCGCACTTTCTTCCAGTAGCACGAAAAACAAGTGTCTGGGGATCTTAAGACCAGAGGAGTTGTCCAAAATGTTCCCGACGCCCCCATCACATGAACATCCTATAGCCTCACCATGCGGGCTTCAACCTGAAACACCACTAATGGACACCATGTCCGAGAATTGTATTAGAAGAACTCCAGAAAGCTACCCAGGTCTCGGAAGCCCACCCGATGAGCCAATAGAAGTAAGGACTCACAGTTTTGGCTTTTCAAACTTTCAAAATGTTCAGTGTTTGATGTGGAATATTTTATAGGATTGGTCATACGTCTACAAATCACCTACAGTGTACAAGTTAATGGGATCGTCTAAGTACGCACCTCTCTCCGTTCTACCAAGCCAACAGAATCCACCTCTCATCATCCTGCCAGTCTCGGTTTACAAACCCAGCTGGCAAACGCCGGAATCTCCGGCACCTCAGACGAAAGAGAAAGCCCCACTGCCTCAGCAACCCCAAAATCCAACTGGGAACCAATTGCAGCAGCGAAATCTTGCGCCCACCCCGACACCTCTTCAACATAACCCGTCTCTGGGAAGCATGGGGCCAACAATTCCAAACAACCCCATTCATCTACGGCCTGGGCTATCGCCTATTTCTCCGGTGCCCAGTTCCATTCGAGGTACAGCTGACACAATTTACCATTCTAAGTCATTACTAGGATATACGCAACAACGGGCACAGAATTTAACGACATAAAGTCGGAATTGGAAATGTTTTAAAGTAAATAAATGTATTCTACATGGGGAATATTGTATGGAAATGTGCAGGACCTCAATTTGACTTGGGAAGTCCTCCCTCCAATAATATGTACCTGAAACAATCTGTTCAACACCCATCACATGGAAATCATACTCACCCCGGACACCATCATATGTATGGCTCCAGAGGGCTTGAAGCTCACGCTTTGGTTGTTAATCTGTCGCTGTCCGATTCTGTAATCAACTTGTTCCGCGATCACAATTTTGACAGTTGTACGATGTGCGTTTGTAATGCTGGCATTAAAGTCGTGGGAAACATCCGTGGCTCTGAAGTTGGCTTGTATATTCCGGATCTAGCTCCTGAAGAAGATCAAGTCCGCTGTAACTGCGGGTTTAGTGCGAGTGCCAATCGAAGGTAAATACCAAATTAATTATATATTATGCCAATTTACGTTAATAAGTTACATATTTCTAGTTCTAAACGAATTCGGAATGTTATGATGAGTGCATAGTTCATCAGAGATTTGATGACGAGTAAAAACAAATGCTTTCGCCCCTATCTGATTTATCTCACGTGTTGAATTAAATAAAAGCATGTTAAATGTATAGTATGGTACCGGGTTTTTATATCTTTTTGTTATGCAATAGATTGGCACACCGCTCAGGACTGTTTTACGAAGACGAATGTGAAATTACTACGCCAGCTTTAGCTCCTTTAGCAATACCAGGCGACGAGTGGTACGAAAAGAAGAAACCGTCGTTTCTCCTGTTAGACCCAAAGTATCCAAATGCCAATGCTATTAGCGCTGACAAAGATGCTACTAGTGCTTCGATTATTTTGGATGCTGTTCCACCGTATCTTTTGGAAATGTTGCGTGAGCAATGTCTTTTGCTATACGGCACAAGTGCTGCTTCTAGATTTACTGGAGATGTTATACATAACAGGTGATTTATATTTTTTAAATTTTAAAGCAGATTGAAAAGACTTGTAAATTATTTGTTGAACTTAACTAAATTGCATTTTGCAGATGGACTGAACGTACGTACAATTACTTGGAATACTTGGATGGGAGTAGAGCAGCTCTCACTGCTCTTGAACATGGGCGAACTGTAATGTTGGAGGCGAGTGGAAGAAGTGGATTCCCCAGACTCCCAGAAGATTCAATGCCTCTTAAAAATAGCACTAATTTTATGCATAAATGGCCTTATTTATGGGCCAGGGGTCCCCAATCCAGTCAGGTGAGACAAGTCTACTGATTTGTTTGAAACATAATTTATTCGTAATTATTTATAATATTGTTAGTGCTCAGTAGTAGCAGCATTTGAAAGTATTGACAAGTCATTTTGCTATTTCCCGCAGGATGTAATGCAAGTAATGAGGGCTCTGCATCCTCTCATTCAAGATGCAGTGCACGCGAAAGCATGGGATGCCCAATATACAGTTTCTGGTCCCCTTACGTGGAGACAATTTCATCGACTTGCCGGAAGAGGTATGGAAATCCTTATTAATCTCTCAGTTATCAAAAGATGAAAAAGAAAAATCAAACATTAATGAAGCGCTCAATACTATAAATGTATTTTAATTGCAGGAACGGATGACAGATGTGAACCCCAGCCTATTCCATCAATATTGGTTGGATCGGAAAAGGATTGGGTTGCTTTAAGTCCTTTAGCTATCAAATTTTGGGAAAAACTACTGCTGGAACCATACGCATATCCTAGAGATATTGCTTACATTGTCGTTTCTCCTGAAAATGACTTTATCCTACAAAAAGTCAGATCGTACTTCCGTGAGTTGTCATCAATGTACGAGGTAAGCCGAATTTTCAATTGTTCCTAAAATATTATTGCGATATTTCAGGCAAATGAGTTTTACGTTTAACGTTATCTTGACTGATTTCAGGTGTGCCAGTTGGGCAGACATTGTCCTATCTCAAAAGTTCTTCGTGAAGGAATTCTCAGAGTGGGAAGAAATGCGGCTGTGAAATTGGCCTCAGAACCTGTAGACGAGTGGTTTAGTACACTGCCCGATATTCCAACATCGTCTACTTTAAAATTATACGCTCAAGTAAGACCGAAAACTCACCCTTTTTAACAATAATAACATAAAGATGGTTTTAGTTATACATAAATAATTCTTATCAATGAGGAAACGAAAAGAATATCAGTTGTTAGATGTTTCTTGGAATTATAATATCAATCCATTTGTAAATGTTTTCAAAAGAGTGCCATTAACTGTTTGTAATCTATCTAGTTTGAATTTTTAATTGCTTGATATTGATTGAATGGTGTACACTTGCGCACTAGTTAATGAATTGAAAGAAATGCTTAAAAATCTTGTACAACTTAATACAAGTAGTCATTGTTCTTTTATAAATACAGACTAAGTACGTTTCGTAGTAGGAATATTCGCCTTCTATGCAATTAAAGTACGTAAATATGTTTATAAATATTTAGGCAGAAAAGTCATGATTTTGAAAATATGGCAGTGATATAATATAGTCTTAACCGTTACTGAAAATCAGATTATGGTACACATTCGATTATTCTTATACAAATATTAACTATTGAAATTGAAATCTAACGCTTTACATTGGAATTTTCAGGTTTGTCGGTATTACTTAGCCCCTCAGTTGGCTAACATATCGCTAGATCAAAGTTTGTTAGACTGCTCAAATAATAGCAATGTCTCCCGACCTCCACCAGAAAGACCAACTCCATCACCAAAAATGCCTCCTCCAAATTCAGACCATTCAATGTCCGGATCTTCACAAGGACCCACAACTCCAAAGAACGAATTCGGTACATCATTTTAATTTTATTTTCATTAATATACATACTTAACTGTTTCGTAAAATAACGAACATTTCGTGTAATGTGATGTAGAACAAGAGTATGGTTCGAAAGAGGGAATTCAGGCGGATTCTCTTGAAGACGACGAACGAGACCCACCAGCTCTCGTAATCTATATTGTTGAACCATTCGGATTTGGATCTGATAGCAAAGATTTACACCGAATGGCAAACCTTGGACTGCTCCGGTGCTATGCTTCAATGCTGGCTTATGTACCAGAAAACATCAAAAACAACATAACCCTTCAAGTAATTAAAATTATTAATATATGAAGGATAACGATTTGTAAAATAATGATCATTATCTCACATCAGTGAGAGCTTTTTATCGATTTCCTTGAATACCGTTTAAAAGAGCCTAAGACTTGAGTTCTTTAAATAAATGAAGGATTTGGAAGGAAAATACTAAAATTCATGCTCCACTGTACACTATTTGATAATCTATTACTCTATTAATAATTGTTTTTTTTTAATTTTCAGGTAATATCTCTTGAAGATATAATGAACCTCGGTAACCCAACTCTAGATACAAGATTCAAGCACGACCAACTGAGATCAACAGCACTGACAATATATTCACAGTGTCGAAGATTGCTAATTCATCAAAATAATGTAAAATCTTTGACTGGATTTGGACCCGCCGCAGCTTCGGAATTGTTTTTGAAAGCCAAAGACGTAAGTTTAATGGGTTTCATTTCCTTCGATACTATATACTTTTGTAAAACGCTGGTAATATTTTTTCCAGTTTTAAACATTCGATTCAATCATAGATTGGTTTGCATTTTTTATTTTTACATGTTTTAAATACAAGTGGCACATATACAATGGAATGTGCATTGCGCGGCTAACTTGTACTACGAATGTGTGGGAAAATAATGACATTTATTGACTGATAGGAAAAGAAGAAAGGTGCATACAAACTGTTTACGCCGCCGTATGTATTGGCGCCAACTAAGGAGAAAGTGTCAGAGGGAGTTGAATGGCTAGGAGGGATTCAAGGTCACACTGTTGGTGGTATGGTTAGCAGTGGGAACTCGCTTTCAGTTGGTCCAAGTTTTTGTCCAAACGCCTCTTCCGTCCTCTATGTGGCTTATTGCATTTCTGAAGACCAGAGGTGGTTGTTAGCCTCTGCCACTGATGACCGAGGGGAACTGTTGGAAACCACTACTATCAACATTTATGTCCCAAATCGATCGAAAAGAAGAAAAGCATCAGCTAGGAAGCATGGACTGCAGAAATTGATGGATTTCATGCTGGGAATAATGTCGACCAGTGTACATCCCTGGCGTTTGGTTGTCGGAAGGCTGGGCAGAGTGGGTCACGGTGAACTGGAGAGTTGGAGCACGCTCCTCAGCAGAAAAAGCCTACTTAGAGCATCAAATCAACTAAAAGACTCCTGTCGACAGTGCTCTCTGCAGTATCCGGCAGACACGCCTTGTGTCTTATCAGCTTGCCTCGTCTCTTTGGAACCGGACAGTTGTCTGCGGTTGATGCCTGATCAGTTCACGCCTGATGAACGGTTCGGGGTCAACTCAGGAACATCAACCACACTGTCCACGCCCCAAGACGTTTCATGTACACACATATTAGTATTTCCCACATCAGCAACTACTCAGGTACATTTTTTACAATTATTTATTTATTCCGCTTATGAAATGACTTGCTTTTACCCAACAAAATTACTTGTTTTTAGGCAAATTCTTAAAATAAATACATTTTTCTTTCAATAGTCATCTCAAACGGCCTTCCAAGAGCAGCACATTAATGGTCCAGATTTGGGAGACGAAGATTTACTTTTCATCAACGTCAATGAAGATATGTCTGATGGAATAGATGGGATGCAGGTTTGTGAAAATTTACAAATTTGAACGATTTTGAGTGACAAGTTTAGCGTTTGCGTATTTTATAGCAAATAGTCTAAACCAAGTAATTAGCTAAATAAACCAAAATATAATTTGTTTTGTTATAGGATCTACAACTTGGAGATATCTTCAGTTGGGCTGACACAGGGCCTGGAGCTCCAAGTCCTGTTGGAAGTCCAAGAAGAGACTCCACCTCGCAGCCAGGTAGTCCGGGTATTGGGGCCTCTGGAAGACAATCCCCATTCCAATCCGGGGGTCAAGGAAGGGTAAGTGACATCTAATAATTAACAAATAAGATTTTATTTTTTGAACTATTGAGGACGAATAAACATAAATTTGGTTTACAGACTGGAGGACGAGGAGATGCAAGTGATGAGTTGGGAACACTTTTACAACAGCCCCTTGCGTTGGGATACATGGTGTCGACTGCTCCTTCTGGCACTCTTCCTCATTGGTTTTGGTCATCGTGCCCTCAGAGATCGACAGAGAAGTCAAGCGGGGTTTTCCTGAAATCTGCCTTACATCTTCATTCCCATAGTGTCCTTCACAATCTTGACGATTTATTGCAGCAACAAACGAATGCGAAGCAACATCCTTTAGATTCGCAGTTTACAACGGATGTGCTCAGGTCAGTGGTTTTTTTATTCAGATTCTTCTTACGAAACTTATGCAAAAGGTTGAAATAGTAACCTTTAATAATTTATTGATGTATTTAGGTTTGTGTTGGAAGGATACAATGCATTATCGTGGTTGTGCTTGGATCCAACGACTCATGATCGTCGATCGTGTCTTCCAGTGCACATACAAAAGCTTTTACAGCTGTACTACACTATATCAGCTCTGGTTTAACCCTGCAATCTTAAAGCTTACTCCACTTCAAAGAAAAAGTCATGGAAACGGTTGAGCCTTAAATGATTCGCAAGATGAAATTTTCGGGACTTGAGGAGAAGCAAGAATTTAGCTGAAGCTTGACGACGGGATATCCCTTACAATATTAAAATCAATTATAATTGAAGTTGAAGAATTTGAGAAGGAATTTGAAGAGTTGATCGAGTTTGCACTCAATTGAATCATTTATGACTCACTCAGTGATCAAGAGTATAAGATCCCTAACTAGCAAAGAACGGATGGCAAGTCATGGCAAGAACAACCCTTCTAGTATAACAGAGCTAAAAACGGATTATTTTTAACAAATGTCTGCATAATGTAAATAAGGTTGTACTCTTAATTATAAGATATCATAGGTGTAGGTATTTACACATAACTATAACTTAAATATTGAACGTCATCGAGTAAGATATTAATGTGAGTTCAAAAATGTAATTATTATAATCTATATGGTACACTGTTACATATTTACGTATAGAGAAAGGTGGTCATGATTTCGGTTACGTTACAATACTCCAATAATTGAATAAGGTTAAAAAGTACATGATGGTTACTTACTATATTGTTTGTAAGATAGTGTATAGCAACCCTTCTACATGCATGTACTTATTACTGCTAGTACATGTTTTAAAAATATTAATAATGTATTGTAGGTTTGAGTCCTAGGTTTGAGATGGCTATAGGTAGGATAGCTGTGTGTAGTTGCCTCACAGAGTAAGTAGTACTATTAGTACATCACACCCTGAAAACTGATTTGTGTGGTTGTATTCACAAAGTGCTGTGTATGTATCATATTTGTACAGTATCTTCAGTGATTCTGGATAAGAGTTGACTGTGACGCCTAAGGTTGAAAGAGTGCACAGGAGGTTAAAAAGTGCTGATAAGTTGTCTCTGTTAATAGTCCAAGCAAGGCAATATTAAGTAGGAAAGTATCTTCCTGTAAGAATGGAACAAAGTTTCTGATGATTACTATCAGCGTTATAAATTATGCAATTACTCCTATATAGGTAGATTATGTAGTGGGTACTCATTGTACTTATCTAATTAAAATTGAAGTACCACTAAAGGTAGATTTTGATGTGAATTTTTCCTTGTAAGATATCGAACTTTATAAGTGCATGGTTACAGAACGATAACTTATTCGAACGCTTCTGAACATGGCAAAAAGGCTTTTATTATAATGTACCTAATATGTAAATGGTTAAAAGTAAAACGGCATCATGATACGTATATCTATTGTAACAAATGAAGGCACCCATGTTAGTTAATTTCTTAATTTGATGATGTAATTTGTAACTATAGAAGGATCCTGTCGATTTTGTTACAACTGCTAAGAGCGGTTATTGTGTATTATTATAATATATTATATATCATATTATATTATTATATCTTTCTGTATCACTAGGAGAATAGATTGTTTATATTTTACAGGGATAACTGTGTTGATTTTTGACACGTTCAATTAATTAGATTTTTTGTCGAAGTGAATAATCATGTTATGCAATATACGGAAATGACAGACTTATTAATTGTAAATTGTAAAGCTTCGTCGTTTACTAATCAAGAGTGAATTCTGATCTTAACCTTATCTACTACACTTAGGACTAGCAGAAATAATTATCATTGATGAAGATGGTAATAATAATATTATATACGTAAATACAGATAAGAGAATGAATTATCCTCACTCACTAAACTGGTATGGTACATAAATTGTGGAGTTTTCAAACGTACTACCACTTTACTAAATTTAACCCTAAAATAATTGAAATAGGCAAATCAAGAGGATGGCACGATGGGATTCATACTTTTCTGCGAATAATAAAACACAATTTAATCTTGAGTAAGCCGAACGTATTTCGGTACACTATAAGTACAATTAAATTACCTACATCTATAAATGTACGTAGCTAACTGTAAGAGTAATAATAAAATAGTATAACAGATTATTTTATACCTGGTCAGCAAATTAGATTTACAAACTAACAAAAGTGGAGATGGATTGTCGTTGACGTCTTTGTAGTTTAGATAGATAGAAATGCAGTCCAACTACTTAACTCACTCAACACACACTTTTAGGTACTTGCGTCAATTGGAATTCAGATTCTGTTCAATCTTTACAAATTCGTACTACTCTGCCGTTTTTAATAATGTATTATTCGGAAAGCTATCCTTTTTAGATTTTAAACAAATCATTAGATCCTTTTAGTCTTTTGTTGTCTTTTTGCGGTGATCTTCTCGCCTTTTATTCTCCGTTTCTCTCTGACAATATCTTTGTCCTTTTATGACCTCGCTAAAATTATTAATATTATTACGTACGTACGGAAATGACCAAATTCTAGAGAAAGAAACAGTTTCCTGAATTTTCTGGTCCCATCCACTCCTCCACAGACACACAGGTGGTTTAATACTCCAACAATACATAAGTGTACCATTTACGTGTATACTACTACTATTATATGATTTGTGTATTATATGATTATACATACAATTAGACTATACACACTATTCATTATCTTCTGAATGAATGGCGAATAAACTCATATTATGATGGTTTATCATTTTAACTCATGTGTTTTGTTTTCTCTTGTCAATTTTCAAGACATTTTTAGAATAAGTAACTAGTAGCGAAATAGATGCTGACTAAAATAAAAACCATTGTCATTTATACCGTTTGTATTATTAAGATATGCACTCCTCCATGATAGGCAAAAATGAATAATTTTTTAACCAACCTAAATACTTGAATAACTATCAAATAAAAGGCACAATATCACTTACAAATAAAAATGCACATTTATTGTACCATAATAACTTACAGTATTCACCGGATAAGATAATACAAAATAGCAGATTTTCATTTAAATTTTCATCAAACTTTGTAAATGCATGGCAACTTTTATCAATTATATAACAGCTAGTTGTTAAATGTCATTTGACATCTTACAAAAATCCGTAACGCTCAACAACATGCAGAATTTCAAATCCCACTTCTATCATGATCAGAATTATTATCATCCATTCAAGTCGTGTGTGATGTTGATCTGTCAAATGATTTGAAATCAAGTCCAGCAACTCGCAACATTGACTCAGCTTTTCATTCATAACAGTTGTGCGGCGCGAAATGCTCAGATGATTCCTGGTCTTTTGATATAATGTTTCCAGTCTTTCTCGCTCCCAATAAAAATCCGGCGTATCCAACAAATCGGAATTCAAATTCAATTGATGGCGCAACGCAAACAATTCTCCAGTTTTTTGTAGCACTTCAGCTCTAGTAAGCTTAATATGTTCAGCACGTTTTAGTTCCTAGAAAAAAGTTAACCATTTCATTTAAACAATTTAACTAATATTTCTGACTCTTGTTGATCAACCAGATCTATAGTCAACAGTCAATGCCATTTGAATTATAAACTGATGATTTGTTGCTTATACCGATGTAATGTGCTCAATGCCATCAACAAAATTTTCCAGGGTGGATTCCCAAATCCCAAGCTTGACAGATAGAGCCAAAGCATTTGCAAATGCATATTTCTCCATTATGTTATTTTCAGACTCCCCGTTAAATAACATCTTGTTCTTGTAAAGACGTGTATTACTGTCGGAATAAAATATGATGTTACACATTTTACGTAAAGTATAATGAAATAATTGACAACAATTTATTACATCTATGTCTTACGTTTGGTCTTGATAAGCATACACCATGTACTCGTACTCCTTCAAAACTTCAGCTTCGTCATAGCTTTCCTCTTCATAAATCTTAAGGAATCTAATGCAACGAAATATAAATGTCAATAATTACAAAACAGTATCTTAGTCATATTAAATTATATTAAAATTAGTACTTCAACACATTGTTCCGTTCCAATTCAGGCATATTCCAAAATACCACAGCTCCTTCACGGAAGAAGAAAATTTCCCTAGGCTCAGGTCCAATTTTGTACTTTGCTGATGTGTGGATGACATTCTCCAAGTCTAAAACCAAAGAAATTTTTTTTTAGTGATTTCCATCCACAACAATAAAATATTCAGTCTATCACTGAGAAGATTCTGAAAACTATTACACACCTTCAGAAAGTTTGCTGGGAATGTAAAGGTCTTGTATGATTAGACCTTTATGCAATTCTTCTAAGTCAAATTCCTCACACGTGGCGTAAGCAATAACCGGAAAAGTATTGACCTCATCAATAGATTTACGTTTTAAAACCCGTTTCTTTGGAGTTGGGTTTTGAGTGACATAATACCGAGGTGGTAACAAAGGTCCAAATGCTCGATTGATTGATATTGGGGCCAATTTTTCATTTTGTGGTCGCCAACGATTGGAAGCAGCTGATTTTACCGACGAAAGGAATAAAGTTCGGATGATATCATTCGGACTTCTTACTTTGGTCTTTGTAGATAAAGCAACGATGCTGGAAAGCTTACACGCTAATTTTGACATCTAAAAACAATAAATAAAATTTTTAATTCCTAGCAAATATAATTAAGGATAATCAATTATTGTTTGCCATAATTTTACTAGCGTAATTGATGTATTGAGCTCCTACATAAATTACTTATTGATGACTTTAAATTGGTTGGAGTGCACCAAACGGTGCGTGAAAGTTAGAGTCCTAGACTCCCTCTACAACTCGGAATATTTAGACATGACCCCCCAATGTTTCATCGGATCTTTATCGGACATGACCTGAAGGTCACGTTTACACCCTCCCCACCCCTGACGGGGGTATGGGGAAAAATGACATTCCAACGGCTTTGGACCTAAAATCGGTAATTATGTTTATTTAATTTAGGTTAGGTTAGGGGTGGGGGTGGGGAGGGTGGAAACGTGACCTCTAGGTCATGTCCGATAAAGATCCGATGAAACATTGGGGGGTCATGTCTAAATATTCCGAGATATGGACGTGGCTTCGGACTCTAACTTTCACGCACCGTTTGCTGCACTCTGACCCTTTAAATTCAATATTACATTAGTGAAAACATTACCGATATTAACGCTTACGCGATTATAATTACTAACGAAATTTAAAAATTACCGTCTGTTACTGATTAAAGTGTGAAAACTTTTTGCTTCCAGAACTGCCGGAAATTAAAATTTCAATACACCGTAAAATAAATAAAACAAAATCCAAAATAATTACTTAATCTGATGTCTGATGCAATAATAACATCACTTAATAATACATCACTTTAAATTTCGCGGCTATTATATTGTAAACTTGGTTCCAGAAGTCATTACAATGCCCCAATAAAGTAAACAAGCAACGCTAAACCAACAAGAAAACATTACCTGTTAATGCTACTTTTTGTTTGTTTGTATAATGTTGATGTTGCATATTTTGATGTATAATTTTGATTGATGAATTCATTTGGTGGTTCTATTTTTATGAATATTTAGTAACAGAACACAAACATTTTATACAGGTTTACTAGAGAAATAATGATGTCGTTTACAACAAAAACGTCCCGGTTGAAACTCGTTTTAATTCACATGTACACCACTGAATAATGACAATTAATGATTATTATATTTAAATTTATTTCTTTCTTAAATACTAGAAAATTACAACAAACAATTTATATATTAGCGGAGTAATTGTAGATCGGCATAATTGAAAAATTAAGTCCAAAAGGCATGAAATACAAAATACTCATAATGATAACCATTTCCAGAAACTTATACTTGCAGTAGCCATGTAGTATATTATATAATGGTGTGAAATGTATGAACGCGTATTTTGCGAAAACGGACAGGTAATCTGAATCTTAACTATTTAAAAGAAGCAATAAAACTTAAAGGTGACAAGACACAGGTTTGAATGGCTGATAGATTTAAGTTAGTGGAACGCGAACAGAATCAAAGCGAAAGTACAAACTCCTATAACTATACCAAGAATGATAGAGTCTTTCCTCTTCTTTAAATTAATTTTTTGAAGCAAATTATTTATAGCTGGGAAACGAGTTGTTATATCGTTGATTCGGGACTGTATTTTCTTGAATGCTGCTCTCTGATTGACAAGACCCTCTTTGGTTTCAATGGCGATACTTATCTGTTCATCAACCATGCGCTCCGAACTAAAAAAGAAGTTTAAAAGATTGACCTTTAGTTATCTTGAACTATTGAAGTATAAAGACATTTTCAATGGATATGATCTTACCTTTTTAAGTGATCATTTTCTTTCATCACCATATCCATTCGGCGATTAAGAGCACTTTTACTGGAGCTATAAAGTTAGATCATTAATAAATAGTATCTCAGTCATCAGTTTCAAACAACAAAAACGTTTTACTACCAGCGCTAATTGCATACTAAATATAGTTTTTCAAAATTTCGATTGACGTACACAGTTTTGTTTGAAAAATATTAAGAAAATATTTGTAAAGATTATGATGAAACGTTTTATAGCCTAAAAATAAAAAAGTGAAAAAGGTACATACTCTATTTCTTTTCTGACTCCTTTCAGCAGCTCTTCTCTCTCGCGACGGCTTTTTAGATTGTTCTGAGTTTTCCGAAACTCCTGTGAATAGTCCTGTAAAATGTCTCTGTGACGCTGAATGGTATGCACGACAGCTGGGGTAGACAATGCAGGAGTTGAGGTAGAAATTTCAGTCATATTATCATTCACCTTGTTTAATCGTTTCAGCAATCCTTCAATTTCTTCTGACAGGGAATCAAACATCCGGTCGCTTGTCAGTAGTGGTGCAGTATCACTTTCACTAATGAATTTAAAATATATAAATTGATATTGATAAGCACCAAACATACAAATACTAAACATAGATACATAACATTTACAAGTCAATAAAACAGCAATTAAATTAAATTACTTAAACTTTGACTTACCTATCAGAAGGTATACTGAAGGTTACATTAGCACCGATTTTGCTAAATGACACTAATTTAGTATCAATTTCATTTTCCAAATAGCGAGCTTCCTTCCTCAGATCTAAATAATATGCCAATGAAAGCAAAAAAGTGAAGTTAATTTGCATTTTTCAACCACCATTGCCAATAGACGTTTCCCACAATTCCAAGATAACATGGGCAGGTACTCTGTAGTCATTTCAATACCTATTCATGTTAATTTAGTGACCGGTCACCAATTGTGGGAAACCTCTATACCAAGCAGCATAATATATATCCGATCATTAAGCTCTTACCTTCCCAATTGTATTTTTTCTCCATACTTTCCGTTTCTTCTTTTGGTTCTTCAATTTTGAAACCTTCACTCCGAAAGGAGGTACGTGGGAATTAAATTATTCTCTCCGCTAGGCACCTCCAACCTCAAATAGCAAAATATATTTGTAAACCCACATATTATTATGATTGGAAGTAATTAAACATAATGCGCATATGCTGATGTCATAGTTGGTATTGGTAGTTAGGAATTAGATTGGAGTGTTAATGAAAAAGAATGAAACAATACAATAAGTACAATATACAGTTCATTTTCCTAGCATTCAACAAATTACATATAATGGGAAGGAAAATATTAAATCATAAAACTATACATCTTATTTTCCAAACAACATAATAGGTATATTAATTTACAATTAGTGATTAGGTTAATGAATTTGCCAAAATAAGTCAAGTCTGTATCAGAAGCAAATCTAAGATCAAAGATTAAAGATAGTAAATCGTCGTCAGCAAGTCAATTCTCAAATTATTTTCAACTAGCTGTCCTGTATTATTACTTCGCCGACATCAGCTGATTAGAAATGAGTACTACAAGCAACTAAATAATAGTGATACTGATAGCAATACCAAATTAGATTTACCCTTTTCGTCCCTCTTTCGTAATCGGTATTATTTTTCTAACAGGTTGTCTTTGTCGTTTGGTGACTAGCAAACAAATTGGTGGTTGATGGGATGTTAGGGGAGATTTTAGTTACGACGTCACCAACTGAAACTTTTGAAAGGCTTTATCACTATCACATCATCAGCTCAGCTCTGTCTGTGCAAGTGTGCAGTACAGAATACAGGCTTGAGTAGTAGCGGGTTCTCGTCGTCTTCTATGCTATGCAAAATTACCTTAGGTATACAAATTAGCATATGACAAATATTAAGTGGACGATGGTACTTTATAGAAATGCTCAGTCTGTCTGTCTTTTCTAGCACAATAATACGTAGTACACTCAACTCTACTCTGATGACGGATCGGATAAAAAAGATAGAGTTGGTTGATGAAAACAAGTACTCTATGGTTTTAGCAAGTTTTACTACTTGCGCAGACGCCGAAAAATTCATGCATATTGGTCGACCAATAGGAGACATGAGATCAGTTTGATTTCAGAATCAAAATATTCTCATCCCAATTCTAACTCATGTGTGAGTATGTGCATTGTTTTCTAAAGTGTTACCGTTAAGATTTCCAGTCTTGCAGTGTTCGGTAGGCAGGTACTTATTGTTTGGGATCGGCTTGGTTTTTGTGACCAGTAAAGTCATCAGTGGATCCGTCCCGTCTTCACCACTATCCCCACCCACAAAATTACTTCATTGTCAACTTCTAAAAAGTTACCCGTTCAATAATTATTACAAGTTGGTGGTTGGCGGTTTTTACTGGTGACTGGCAACTGAAATTGACTCTAAAGTAAGTCTTGTCTTATGTCTTATCGTTTTCCAAATTACGACATTTAATATTAACATGAGGCAATGATAATTTGAGGTTTGATTAAATTGTGCCATCAGTGATTGAATTACTGACAACTGAATACATAAAATAATCACTCAATTGACGTTTTCACGGTTCAACGGTTTCTCAATTGTCAATGGGTGATGGGTGGGCAAGAGTTTACCAGTAATCTAGTAGGAGTTCCCTATATTCCACTCAAAATAAGTTGTTTTTCTCTGTGCATTTTAGTAGAAAAATCAGAACTCCTGTTTTACGAATCGTTGAAAATAGAGATTTTCAATAATGAAATCAGTGATATTTTGGCATTTTTCTAATTTACACATTGTAGGTATATATTCTAGTTCGTGAGTAATTGATACTTTTGTCAGAAACTCCTTCTAAATTACTACTGAACTTCTACCAGTTGCCCAACAAGAGAAACCTTGAAATCGTCCATTGATTTACATTGAATGTGTATGGTTATTGTCAACTAGTTTTAAAATCTCATCTCATTTGATAATGTAATTTGAAATTTTAAATCGTTTAAACTAAACTATACTTGACATTTCCGAGATAATCATTAGAGATATAACCATGTAAAAAAATTATTAGGAAAAATGAGACCGGATACTAGAAGCTTTTCATTTACTTGGCTGAAAGGACAGCAACAGTCCAGTAGTAACTTAAATCGGGAAAGCCGAACCTCGACATCCATGTCTGTGTCAACATTAGCCAATGGTGAAATTGTTGACAAGGAAAATCAACAAAAGGGGTCTAAAGAAACCAAACTGAAACGAATCGGAAGTTCTTTTTTGAAGGGATTCGAAACAAATTACTCGTCCATGGAAAACGAAGTACCAGAGGAGGATGAAGATATTGACTGTGAGGAGAAAAATTTAAGTAGTTCTGGCTCATCTCGGTCTAGATCAAATGCTATGTCAATTGGAAAACGATTGAACAAAACTGTTCAAGATGTGAAAACGTCATTGGGAAACTTGTCCCAGGTAAACACTAAATACATTCAATTTTTGGCTTAAGTGTTTAACAAGTCGCAGAGCCGCAGCTTATAAACCCAAAAATTTTAGGTTTTTGTTCATGTTTTCACTTATAATTCATCGGATCCCTCCTGATCCTGGCTTTTTTAGGGATAGAAACCATAAGTGGAAATTTGAAACATATTTTAACTATTTTTAACAGCATAATGTTAATCTACATATAAAGTCGGTAATATTGATAATACACAAAATACACACACTCTCTGCCCAGAGTCCAATTGTTACTTAAATTGACTTGACTTGATCTTGATCTAATAAATAATGTCTTCATTGTTTTAGAGATTTCGTCGATCTACTCGCAGACGTTATCGTATGGGACCTGCCACCCCTGGAAATGAGATTAGCCCTACTCGTAGAATTTTGGGACGGACTCCTACTAAATTATACAGTCCTTTTGGGTTTGATTCTCCTTTGGGAAAGCCTTCTAAACGGTAATTAATATAAAATTAATATAAAAATTTCGAATTGTTAATGACATACTATTTATTTTTAAATAGACGCTCAGAACGATTATCAACACCTAGACTGGAACGGGTAATTAAACTAATTATTACAAGCATGTTTTAGGCTTAGCAAATTTTGCTATACGAAGAAGTAACTATTTTATTTTAAAATGCTATATTCTTTTAAAGCAGCAGCGTACATCTGGATTTTCATACAGCCCTTCTAATACATTCAACCAGGACGTGAAGGATGCTCAGACGGGTCTGGAAGATTTTCAGATAATCTCACGGGACATTACCCGTAGAAGCGTTCGCTTCTAAATTCCGCTTATTAGATCTGTTCAATGACAAAAGCATACCCGTTGCCTTATATGTATCTGCAAGTAAATCTATTATGGTAGTATTAGTAAACTAGTTTTGTTAAATACGTTATACTTTTCATACTCAAGTAGTTGTAGTAATATTGCAAAACCTTTACACGAAACATTTAATTTTAGAAATGCTTGTACTAGTGTTAAAGTATTTTACTGTTGTCATGCTGAAAAAGTTGATTACATTTGTCTTTTAATGACATCAATAGCCTTTTGGAAGATATTTAAAATATTCGGTTATTTTGAAATCAATTTTGCAGCTGGATAGCGATGATAACTGAAAATACAAATAATAATAATTTTAAACGACTAGAGTTTTTAATGGTCTTACAAGGATCTTAAGGTGAATATAATTATTATGAGCTATCCAGTATGAGCTATAAGAAACTCAACATGATTAAGACATTAATATTGCGCCAAAATTTCGGTTTTGGCCAAATATAACAATTTGAATGAAGATTCTCCAATCTTAACCATTTGTTTTATCCCTGGCGGTTATTATATCGTCGATTTTGTTATGTTATGTATTGTATGAGATTATTTCTAGCATGACATAGTAATTTAATTTAAATATTTATATAATTTACTACACGTTTTAGTTGTTAGACTCTCAGTCTGAATACTCAGAATCTCACAATGAAAATCTTAAAATGGTTAGCATGTTAGTATATAGTGTCAAAAATACCATATTTATAATGTTTAAATATTTATGGATTATATTTATGTATTTATATTACAATTTCACTTTATATGACCTTTTGGTGTTCATTTATTATACTGTAATGAATATTGACTTGACTTTGCAACTGACGCAACTTATTAGCTGCTTACTTAAACTTCTCATACTTAAAAGTATTTACTTGTTCTGTATTTTTGTTACAATGGTATAAATGAAATAGGACTGTAGCTATGTAACTTATATATACTGAACAATAACGTGCCTTGTAATGAATGACTGCTGTACCACTCCAATTTACTCCATCGAATTCTGTATTTTTATTAATGAAAGGTACATCATTGTTTACCGTAAATGATAGTCTGTAGTTTAGTTAATAGTACAGTAAAAGTTAGCTTTACAAACAATAAATACTTTTAACTGAAAACAACAATGTTCACATACAAAGTTTATTTATTTCGAAACTTAGACAAAATCTTGAACCACCAACTCAAGTGCCATTTCTTCTCCAGTTTTTCATCTTGCTTCCACAACCCTAAGCGCTTTCGTTGGGCTTTCATAACTTTTTCCAGGAGGTGTTCATAATACTCCTTATCTCCCGACGTCCAATTGAAAGGAGGGTCAGACAATTGGGTTCGAAAGCCTTCACGGGATCTCACAGTGCCGAAACCATTTTCTAAGCACCATTTTCCCAGATCAGTATAAAACGGAAGTATCTAAAAACAAATTAAGAGTCAGTAGTACTTGAATACAAAATTAACGATTGTATATAGTAGTTAGTCAAGAGTACTACAAAGTCTTACCCCTGTTGATCGACATGCAACGAATCCATAAGCTTGGGAAGGATTGTCACATCTGGCTAGGAGGGTAATTTTTATGTTTTGAAAAAACACCTTCTCTTGTATCTGGGGCACAAACTTTTCGTTAACAACGACGCCAGGTACGATGAATTTCAGCAATGGCCCACGTGGAGCTTCAAGAGGCGAAGGATCGTAGCTGGGCATAGGTTCCGCTTGAGATTGTTTTTTGAAAGACAATATTGGTGTGTGGTTCAACCCAACTATTAAGGATTTTCCCCCATCAACTTTAACAGCATTTATATTACCGTACAGTTTTACTCTTTTCTTGAAGAAATCATTTGGTATATCTTTCATGTTAACAAACTTTTTGGTCTGCAATATTAAAACAGCATTTGGGTTAAATGAAAAACAATCTAGAATTGTGATAATAGCTATTTGTTTAAGGTACTTTGAAAAAGCTTACCAGGCGGATAGATCTTGCAATGACGACGATGCCAACACAGCCTACGCCGTACGCAGCAACCTATAAAAACAAAGTGCACTTAAGATAAATACAAAAATATTATTAAACGCTTTAGCATACCCGTATCTATAATTGTGTGCAACAATCAGCGATGTCTGCATGAAATAACTTACAGATTTTTTACGGTTTTACGTGCCATAAAAATCAACCACAGATTTGCGCTATACCAACTCCAAGCACCACTGGAGATTGCATTTTTACAATGCACAACAATCAGCAGTATATTGTTGTACAGTTCATTAAAAATGTTGTGAGAATAGAATGAGAGTTATAAATATACTCAGCTAAAGTTGTAAGCCCTTGGGAATTGTGTTTTCTCCTCATGAAATTAAAAAAAACAGAACTTGAGTAATGAATATATATATGCAGAAAAATGTAATACAAAATTGCACATCCTTCTATCTTACTAATAATTTGCCAATGTATATACATAATGTATAGAACATAAATATTTATGGCCATGCAACTGGCCAAATGTCGCAGTTAATCAAAGTAGCTCATCAATAAACAGGACAGGATTCATAAGATATCGTGACCTGTTTTATTTATATCTTATCCTTCCTGTAATGGCTAATTTGGCTACTATTAGTTTATTGATACTCCCTTTTTACTTAGAATGGCTATATTAACTGCAATATGAATATTATCATCAGATTTTTCAGTGTATTGAAGGATATTTTCTAATATTTCAGCGTCTTAAACGATTTTAATATGCCTTTTGAAACAATTTACTAATGGTTAAGTTTAGACGCAAAAGAAGTCATATTATCTTAATAACTTTACTCTACCATACAGTATTTTAATTTAGATATATTTAAAATGGTTAACTACATTGATGCTAGAAAAAATACTACAAAACCACCTAACTAATCATATATTTAGTTACATCGCTGAGCTTGACCAGCTAATAAATCTAGAATTCTATCATGCGGAAAATGTTGTAAATCTCGAGCCCGCACATTCAACATTTTAGTGACTATATTTTACACGACTATTGACTATATAGAATAATCATCATAATCCACCTTACTCAAAAATTCTCTGCCATAAAAATATTCATTGGGTTATACACAAATTAGCAAAAGTATTTTCACATTTAAAAAATATATTTGCATTTCTACTTTTATTTTCTTCGTCGTAATGATGTATGCAATGTAGTGATCTCTTTGACCAGTACGCATTGGTAATGCAGGTGCTAAAAAAGTGGGCTATATTATATAGGGGCTGAATTGCTGACTACTGACTCCAATCGTTTTGCAATAGGTAAATCTCCAGTCTCTGAGTACGTACTGACTACTGACACCGAGTTAGGTAAGACGCCAGAACTCAACAAGTTCTTCAGAAAGATCATCATCAATCCCGCATGGATGCAGGTCGCATGACGTACCCATTCCAGAATACCTCACTGACATACTAGCAAGGGTAGCTTGCAAAATGATGTACAAATACCTCACTATGCCTTTTACTATTGAAACCAAAATGATGGGAGACAATAGTTATTATATTGTTGACGTTATGATCGGCGTTCGTACACGCTACAGATTTAAATTGATCATTATATGCAAAAATCATGTCTGTGAAAAGATGACTGTGTAGCTAGCTGTTGAGCTAGTTGGACAAAAATAAATACATCATCCAAATTCTGCGCAGTCGAGATATCAAATACCTTGGAGATATCAATGCCAAAAATTAAAAATATATATAACTAACCAAAAAAACCATGCAATGGCCAAAAGCCTTCTAAAATCGATTCCGATAACTAACCACTAAAGGTGCGAAAACTGTATAGCAATAAAACTATATAATACAGGTAGGCAAACATGCCAATAATAAAACTAGTTTTAATACATTATTGTTTACTATCAGTTGTCAGTAAAAGCTAAGTAGTTAAAATTAGCACCGTAGCATTAAATGTCTGGACTTGCATTGCAAAAATTAAATACTGAATACTATACTACAGAAATATTAAACATTTACCTGCAAGTAGCGAAAATTTTTATCCACGACTTGGCCCAAGCTCATCTTGGGTTCTTCATTACCAAAAGTATTTTCATCGCCCATTTCTGCTGTTTGCTAGACTAGATTCTGGACTTGATGCCAGGTGGCCAATTCCTTATTTTTACTTATGACTTATTAATCACTGACTACTTGCTGTAATCGCAAAATCGCATACAGTAACAATTGACTTAAAAAATAACAATGTTCATCACCAATTAGCAAACTGCGGACAAAAGACAGACAGCAACTAGGTAGACAACAGACCACCCGAACAACACCTAACAACGACAGTCCTAGTCCAAAAAAATTGACGTTCGTGCATAAGATTTAGCTTCGTGCAATTTTCTCTGTGATTTTGCCTTCCCGCTTCTCTCATTGGCAAATCAGTCTCCGTTTCGAGCCGAATTTATCTCTGTCCATCTGCACGCGTGTTGAGACGAAAACAAAGCTTTTTTGTGCTTTATTTTTAACAATGCCCCATATGCATGCCCGTGCAGTAACCCATGGGAATGATTTTGGATTTGTAATTTAATTTGTAATTGTCATAGAATTCGAACTGTCTAATTTGTAATTAGATTATTGCTGATTGTTATTAACCATTATCTGTTTGCAATTGATATTAGTAATTCCTAAAGCCAGAACTATATAATAAAATAAAAATGAACTATTACATCCTAAAAATGACTATATTCGAATTTCAAGTTTCTTATGACACATGACATGACATATCTCTTGATCTTACAATTGGATATGGGATGATGTGTTAGTTGACTGAATATTTAGGAATTCATTGCCACACAGACTCAGACGACAGATGATCATGCTATTTTAGAAGTAACGATCTTTTTATTTGTGTTGTGCCACGATGCAATAAGTTTATGGTTTTGTGAATTTTTGGACATGCTTGGCAACATTTTAGTGGGATAAATGAAACGAGGAAAGCAATTAAAGATGTAAATATTACTCAATTTATATATTTTACGATCAGTCTATAACAAATGTGCGTATATATATTTAAATTCAACAATAATAGAAATGTTTTTGTGTTAGTACATATATAGTCGTAACACTGTCATAAAACATTTTCGTTAACATTACATGTACAAGTTATTTTTAAATGTGTTTCTATTATGTTACATTAAAACTAACATTGTAGTAATTCATGATAGCACACTCCATTTGTCTTAATTAATTGTGAATCGTGATATTATGACACATATTATGAATATATAGTCTGTAGCGTTTGATTAGGATTATATAGATTAAGATTAAGATAATCTGTTGTATTAGCTATTCTAATAATTGATTTTTGGTAATAGCATCATACCGCTGGATACGCAAAGGGGAGAGTGTTTAAGCCACAACACCGCATTTAAATTCGAAAACGGTTTTTAAGTAAATATTATCAATACATCTTTCAATTTCATATTCTTGAGTAATAACCAACATCATGGCAAATTGCAGTACAATCCCTCCCCAAACTAGCGTACAGTATAACAAATAACTAAATGAATAATATTTATGAAGAGACCCGTAATTTAATTTGAAAATTGCATACGATGTTTAGAGCGGAAATTGTAATCATTAGATATCAGCCTCTGGAATCTGCCGTAGCAGTTTACAGTTGATACGCAGTTTACTATAAAACAACCACGTTTTCTACCGATATGATAAAACATTTACTATGTTACAAGCCCGCTAAAAACATCGTCTATTATTCAATTACTTTTTGGGATTACTAGCATTTTACCAGCAACTTTGGTACAATTTCATTATACATAGCGTGAATTCATCGTGTTTTTGTAAAATAAAATTCAATTTTCTTATATACTATTAACGTTGAGTGTGTTTTCATTCCTAGTGTAGTATAATATGTATGTATAATGTTTGTGCGAACATCTATAATATTTGGAAAGCAAATTCAGTAGAAGTTCGGTTTTGGAATTTTTGTAAAACCATTCTCTTTCCTACGTCGTATTGGCAAAGATTTAGGATTAAATAACGGCGATTCACTGCAGCTGTATGGAAGACTGGCACTTTGCAGCTCAGGGCTACTATCTTGAAGTTGCTGTTCGAACTGTTTGATGGCTTGCTCGATATGAGAGATCTTATCAGCATCAGAGTCGAGTTCCAAAGCTTTTTTAATCCATTCTGCCAAATCGGGGTAGCCGTTTGCCTCACCGTCGATTGCGTCGTGACTCTGTGCTTCATTTCCTCTCATATCTTGCTGTTGTGACTTAAAAAACTCGGCTTGGAAAAGATTAGGTCGAAGTCGTACTGGAGTTGCGTTAGATCCGTTCCATGTGTTTTTTCCAGGAGTGCGAACTCCATTACGACGACTCTGAAAAGTTCCTGTTAAGTTTTTGCCTAATTTATGATTAGGAGAGCCACGTGAAGTGTTGGCAAAGAATTCTTGTGTTCCGCCAGCAGACAGGCTCCTTGTCGGCACTGTCTGCTTTGCAGACAGGAACTTGGGCTTTCCTCCGCCGTTTACTGCTGATGCTTTGGTGTTGCCAAAGGGGCGTTTTACAATATGGTCTGACGAGCCTGTCAACTCTTCGCCTGATTCATTCCGATGACGGATGCTGACGCTGGAGCCTTTCCCAGGCCGATCACAAGAAATACTTCTTGAATACGCATATGTCCGCGGCATTTTACTTGTGCTGCTACTTTTGATCACTGGGCGTTCTGATAATGATGGATTTACTACATTCTCTTCATCTGTGGATCTTGAATCTGGTCGCTCTGTCAATCCATTCAATAAAACAAATTACAATCTGCTCACTACAAATTTCCTGTCTACTTCTCTATCCATGCAACTCAATTACTAAGATTGATGCACTAGAGTAGCGATCTGCGCTCTTTGCCACTACAAGTTTACACTTTGAACGATATACTTTGTAGTCGTGTAATAATGCCAATGACGTTTTACACTTACATTGACCATTCTAAGAAAATCCATTCGCACATTTATCCATTATAGCCATGGCTATACAATCTATATAACTAAAAGGGGTTTGGGATTACTAATTTTCTTTTAAAATCTGAAGAAGATCATAACCATTTTTGTCTTGCTTCATTACAATGCATAGAAAGGAGTCAAACTATAACATTGCCTTGTTACATCTTCATAGTAGTTATTCTCAACCCAGAATGTGATCTGTTTCTCATCAAAAAAAGGAACGGGCAAAAGTTGAGCATATAGTATGTCAACATTCCAAACAACGCTAGTAATTCTTTGAGCAATGGCAAGTAATAATTATATATTTAAAAAAGCCTGTACACTCATTCTTGGCTTTTAACACATGAATGCAATATTTGGACAAGGTACAGCTTTTGCCTTTCGCCATGCAGCTACAACTTATGATCTAAAATAATGCATATCATCTACATATCTGAATCGACAATCTATTTGCTTATCTATGTGTGTTTATAGTAGACCCATTGCAATAACGGTAAACTAAGCAAATAAATGAATGAATGAGCTTGGACCCAAGCAAAGTCCCTATATACACATAACCATCATACAACGACTTACTTTGTCTTGATACATAATATTATAACGTATTCTCCGTTCCATTGGTCTCTTTGTTTTGCTCATGGTTATCTTCTATAGAAGTAAATGTGCCGACTACGCAATATACAGACGATGACTATTCAGTTCTAAATCTATATCTCAAATCAACCAAATAATTTCATTGCTCTTCTTTTCCCTTACAGTAATTGGATACTAATGACTGTAATGAAACTGCTACGTGCATGATATACTAAAGCTAATTAAACAGTTTTTGAGCAAAAACAGACAAAAACTAGTTACGAGCCAATTTAAGACAATTTTTTATTCATCTAGAAAACAACGACCTACCTACTACTGACTTACTACAAATAAATATGTGGCAATCGTCGTCGTCACCTAATGTATGCATTCATAATATTTAGAATGTAAGTACACATACTTCTGCTTACAGTGTAAACATTATAAGAGTGCATAAATTTGGGTCAAGGAAAGAATAATAAAATGTGGCTTAGAGTTAGTATTAATCAGTAAGCATTTTAATTCAGATTTTCTGTTCTATGTCTGCTTAAAATCTGACAATTATCAAAAATTATACAAACTAAAAAATGCACTGTCTGTGTGCATTAGGATTTTAACGACTTTGTGGTATGAGAAGTCTGAGCACCGTACACGACAGTGTCTATAAGCAGATTTTCATTGCCTAGCACCAATATAACAACTATATGGCTGTATAATATGCCAATCTAATAGAGTAAGAATTTGTTTCTCAATATTCCTTGAGCTGAATTAATGGGACGATGGAGAATTGAGGATATTGAGATTGGGAGGCTATATTGATCTACAGAATACAACATAATCAATCAAAACATACGTACATATAGTAACGTATCTGCAATATCTCATGCGGCAAAGTAAATGACGCCTTCCTCTTCACAAGTGGAATAATAATATGAAATGGGTATATGACAATGGGTCTATAGTAAATAAGTGATAACCCACTGATTACTAAATAACTACTTGTGTACATCTGCATCAGTGGCATTACACACTCAATTTGATTCACGAAAAGAAAATAAAAAAAACTGTAGGATTGCTGCTGACCTTCGTCGGTTGAGAGGGAACGAAGTCGAACGACCGAAGTCTTTCGACTCTGATGCCCAGTAGGTACGTCTTTGTGAAGCCCAGAGGCTTCCGAGCTTTCCAAAAGAAGTTTTAAGTTGTCCGAAGTCTTGTAGCCTTCGTCTGATATCTCTGAGCTGGAATCGCTTAAATCAACCGTCTTCTTAGTAGGAGTCGAGTGTGCACCAGGATAAAACGGAAGATCTCTTCTAGCAAATAAATACACAAAATACTTTCAAGTAGAAGCTCGAGTATTTCTTAAAATACTTGAACTTATATAGGGCAATAACACCATGTGCTCTACCAATATTGCCTTTTTTTCCTCCATGCCGAAAAAGGCTTTAAAAACTTTGTTTCGTGTTGAATAAGCAAACACAAATCCATAAAACTCATGCAATATTAGAATATTTGTTGATCTTCAACTTCTACTAACCATATGGCTCCTCATTAACTAAAGTACTACTTGACATATCTGTGTGCTTATCTCACCACGCTGCTAACAAGAGAGTGCTAGAAACTTAGTCCTAGTCCTAGGCTGTTCATTCATCGTGCAAATACATAAACATTTTCTTAGATACTGCAAGAAATAACATCACTCACTTTTTACTACTGCAAACTGAAGACTCTCAAGTATTATCATATAGAATACATTGTTTTTTTTGTTTCACATGGTATAGTTTAATTACGCATGATGAGATAAACTATTGCACAGCTTTTCATTTTGCATTTTTAATTTAAATTGTCAAAAACTTCATAACTAATCCCTAAATGTTTTACAGCATGGTATATATAGCTACTAAGTATACTAAAGTACATTTGCAAAGTATAGATTTAGATTCGTAAAAATATATAATTTAGGCCCATTAGTTTAGCTACAAGTAAATATAAAAAAAAATATAGGGATGTAGACTCGTGGTAGAGTTAGCGATAGCCAATTAGCGAAATAGAGACAAATGATATAAAATTGGGCTAAATAGAGTGCTGGTTACCTTTCATATTCGACCTTCATTCGGGGTGCAGCTCCTTCGTGTTTCATTGTCAACTTAGAAGAAACAGCAGCTCGATGACCTAACAACAACAAAACATAAATATATAGTAATAGTAATGGGTGTAGTGTCCCCCGCCCTGCCTTCGTCAATGTGAGCTAACAATGAGTAATCGCACATAATGTTTCTTGACTACATATACGTAGAAAAAGGAAAAAATCTGAAACTTATAATCAAGCACTTAAATGGTCAATGTCAAGATTCATCTTCCCATGACCCCAAACCTCACAGTTCATTCTCGAAACTCTTCAATTAAGGTTTGCCGTGCTCACACCAGCAAAGCCAGCTTAATTTCCGGTCATCTCAGAAATAATTGTGCTCTCTCATTACGTAAACTATGCATTGCAATTACTTATTGTTAGTTCTTTCACTTCTTCGTCTCACAATAGCATTTGTATGCTTGCTATAGCGGAACTCCAACTGGTAAAAATAATTATTGTTGGTATTGTTGCGCTACATTCATTTACTACGTATTGTAATTGTATAGTAACCATGCTCACTATGGACAAATATAGAATGTGTACGCATAGCCATACAAAAACTCGAGTAGGAAGGTTGTTGCAGAACAGGTACCTGCATTTCCTTACGCGGTATAATCACGAATAAAATCTTTATCAAACGACAACTAAATGAGTCACATACCGGCTGCACAGCGACAAGGATCGTGTTTGTCCAAATAATGTGCCAAAGTGTCCCAACCTCCGCCAACACGGACCATCACATGATTTCGCAAGATCTGTTCATCAAATCAATAAATATTTAGTTCATTTCAAATCTATTTACATTCATTAACTTACAGAAGCATTAAATACAAACATCAAGAAAAATCAAAAAAGTCTGCAGGAGCAGAACCTTATTAAAATTCAGAGCTCACACTACATTTTTCAATGCCTTGTACTTGCTTTTTAATCTACCTAAATTATTAAACTACTTAATAATAACTTCCATTAGGTATCTACACCTAACTGCCAATACAATATCTAGGTACCTATATTATATGTTTTACAACATAAAAACAAGTTGACGGAAGATATGGGTTTTTCAATATCATTAACTAAAACGCGGAAATGCAAACCAAACTGGAAAATCTACCTCAACCCTGGTCAATTTTGTATCGATGGTTATCCTTATCAAAATGAAAACAAGGAAAAGCAAACAGCCTACGGTATATCACGTAGCCTCTATTAAATAGAACTCTAAAAAGTAAAGTTCTGTAATGAAAATTATGTACATACAATATAATATGTGAAAAATTGTAGAATGGAGGTGATTATACTAGAAATGTGGGGAAAAGGTCTCCAAATGATAATATAACAGGGACAGAGAGACGCAATAAAAAATTGGAAGGGACGATCTTAAAAAATAATAAAAACATTTAAGCATGGAAAAACTCTTTTAGTATTTGAAATTCATCTATTGTAAAGAAGTGCACCCTGCTGTGGTTTTGTCAGTTCCGGTGATGCCTAATGTTGTTTTCATCTCTAGAAGTAGGAGTGTGTAAAATAAAACGGCGTAGAGAGTTGAGACTAGAGTAAGAGTAGGATTGTGAGTAAATAATGTGGTATCAATATCAATGTTATGCTATTGGAGGCTGTCTTGTTGCTCGTTATGTATTCCTAGTCTGTAATCAGTTATTTATAATTGCCAATAGTTTTGGTAATACCTTTCTATTGCACACTGCATGTATTTTATGGCTTACATAAACCAAAGCTCTGGTAATTGCATATCTATTTACAGATGCAGGATACGGACCGATGAGGTTGTTTATAATAGTGTAAACCACAAGGCGAAATTATCTTTCCGATTGAGATACAAAATGTTGCATTGCAAAGAGGAAAGGGAAATCATAGGCATTCTCTTACATATAAGTATTTGAATCGTACATACTTGGCCAGAAAACGAAAGAGGCAGGGGCACATACTAGTGAAATGCTATTGTGTACGATGTTTTGCTCATAAATAATTATGTTCTGAATGTTAGTATCAATAGATATTGTAGCAGTACTTATACTTTAGTACTGTAGTTTTTATGCTGATTCTTGAAACCAGATTTTTTATTGTGAATGTTGCATGCCCAAGGCTATTTACATAATGTTCCGGCTTTTATTTACCAACAGAAAGGAGTGACGTGTAGACCAGCGATAAGTGCTTAAGATTACAATGTTAAAAATAATATAAATGAAACGGCACTTAACCGTTTCTCTATGTGAATATTCACAGAAAAGAAAACAATAACCGACACTGATGACAATTAGTGGCATTGAAACAAAAAAGGATTTTACTGTTGGACGTACCCTCACGTAGATCATCACTTTGGTATTACCGATTCGGTATTTCCCTTCAGCGACGCGTATCATTGGGAATTGTGTTGGGCAGCTGCAACGTTCCACTAATTCTCGGACCTAGTAATAATAATTATCATTAGTTACAATTCGTATCATCATCATTACTGCCAATTTACTTCTTTCCTAACAATAAGGATGGCTGGCAATTAATTTGGATAGGGAGGGCGGAACAGATAATATTATTAACAACATTACTACATCACAATTAGCAATAGTCTCTCTGGGGAATTTTGGGACTATTTAATATGTAGTAATGGTAGTAATGCACAGTTTAGCTCCATAATTACAACGTTTTAGTAATGGCACGTTTAATGGACAATACAAAACTCTGTAAATCCTGACAGTTAATCTTTGAAAATGGTGAAAGAGATGTTACAATGAGGAGGAACGAGGATGACCGATAAAACTCATCTTCCTACCTCTTGTACTTAAAACTCTCATAAAAAACTTCGTTTTTACTGATAGTACAAGCTCTGGAGTAAGTTGGCTGGCGTCTTTTTAATGCAGAGTTAGTATTACATTCTCAAACCCTCTTAAAATATTTGTTGGAAATTTATCATAAATATACAACAAAGGGATGGGAATGTCAAGTAATTCATCTGCATCATTTGTGTGTGAGTTGCATCAAGTGTCAGATCAGACAATAGACGCAACACAGAGAATAAAAACAAGAGACGCAGCAAACACAACCTGTATTTGGTATTGTGCATATACAGCTTATTTCATGTCTAGTCCAAGTACATGGATAGTTACAAAGGAATTTGGGAGACGAGACATGAAACATCAGAGTAGGCAGGTACAGGTAAGTAAGTAGTATCAACACAAAGAACAATGTGTAGTTGTAATAGATGAGTGCATAGACGGCAATAAAAAACTAAGATACAAGTGTAATCTTTTTCCATTACCATTTCATCTAACGACCTCAAGTCGTTTGTAATGATTTGAGGAGTTGGGCCGTATTGCTGGAACGATTCTTCTTCTTCACCAGAACTACTCAAATCTTGCCCTGTGTCCTTAGCTATATCTCGGTCAATTTCTTTCTCGAATTGAACCAAAAGAGGTGTAGCCATCCCAAAGTGTGATCCGCGCCGGGCAACCTGGAACAGAAAGAATTATAATCGATACAAAGTAGTACAGTAGTGGCTGCAAAGATTTAGCAAGTAATATGATAATAAATGAACATACTTCCAGTAGACAAAGGATAACATTTTTTTCGTGTTTTCGTAGTATTAAGTCGTCCGACTCAAAGAGAAGACATTCAAATATACCAAGTTTACGGCACCAGGTAATAAAGTTGTGAACATTATCTCGGGCAAAAAACGTCTCCGGTCGAGCGTTTGTATTAAATATAACTTCTCCAGTAGGTAATTTCCATTCTCGGCCCCAGCATTTAGGCAGCTTTCCCCCAGATTCAATCCACTCTATGGAAGCTCGTCGAACGTTGTTCGCATGCTGTACAATGTCAGAAAATCCACATTACTTAACCAAGTCAAAATAAATAACGATAAGATATCTCTTCTGCCTTCTGATAAATAAGCTCTAACTCACTTTCCATTACTCATCTTGATGACAAGATATATATGTAAGTACCTCTAAGACTTTTAGACATACTCCGCCAGCCACACCGTAACTGAACCCCATGACAACATTCTCCATGTGTATTCTACATTGTATTCTACTACAGCTACTAGCTACTCACTTTGTAATAGCCACATTCTCATGTCATGCCAACCACCACTAAAAACTCTTTAAGACTTCTATCCATATAAAACACTACTACCTATTTAATAAATATCAAAGTTCACTCGGTTAGCAGGTGGTGCAACATTGCCTGCTAAATTGTCAAAAAAAGTATAGCAAAAGCACAAAAGAATTCCATGCAACATTCCTTAAACAAATCTTAGATCTCTGGAGCAATTAAATTGATTTCATTTTAATCTTAGAGGTGTATCTGATATCTGGGTAGTTATTAACTAATAAATCCATGTCTAATGTATGTCTGCCTATCAACTTTGATAATGAATATTTTTTAATTCCAATATGATCAATTTGAAATCATAATTGAAATTCATATTTCTGAATCCAGTATTAAAATTCCATTTAATCACACCTTATATGTAAATGGATTTTTGCATCTCTCATAAAACAATGAGAAGTAACCAAGTGGGAGTTTCTGTACTGTCTTCCACCGGGATATATTTTAGCGGCTAAATTTCCAGCCTTAATGTCACTAATAGGGCGCTAAGTTGTCAAAGAGTTTCGCCTTGGCGAACAAAGTGAGCCGAGGCAGGCCCAGGGCTCAGAGGCCCAGCTTTTGTGATCACACAATGCCTTATCGTCATAAACATAACAATTTGATAGCTTGATACGTGTTAGGTTTGTAGCATGCAAGTAATAATGTTAACAATAGAGGAAGAGTGGGACCATAAGTTTGGGGAGGGAGATGCCAAGACTCAAGTCAGACAGACCCAGCTCTGACTCGTTTTACTGACTGAGAGTACCATAGATGAAAATGAGCCTACGGGTGCATGCCAATGCTAAGTATATTATGGAAAGTACTTGGCCAGCTCAAAGATCTTTCCCGTTACACGAAGTAGGCACACCCAAATGAAAGATTATACGAAACCATCCATGTGTCAAATTGAAAGGAGTAACAGTAAGAGTGTTTTGTTTATCATGTACCTAAATTATGCTGCAATACTAGGCAGAGTGGTCCTGTCTGTTAGGGGAATGATGAACTGTGTATATGTGAACAAAATGATTTCTGTTTCCCATTTCCTATCAATTCTTATCTCGAGTAGCCATTGACAGCGACGACTGATCTCCAATCCGAGAGCCTTGCCTATTTCTCAGTCCTTCTTACAATTACATGTCAGTCTTATATGGGTAACAATAGGCACTGGGCCCCTCATACTTCATCTCGACTGTCTTTAGTGTCAGCTCATTTCTTCCCTTCATAGTCAAACCATTTTTAAAGCTTTGAACTATCAACATAGTCTCACAAGGCAATGTTCCATTAAATACGTACTGACTGCAGCAGAATAATACATAATGAATGAATCTTTGATTCGAAATGAAACTACTAGGGAAATTCTGTAAATTGCTATGCTATTATGCTGCTAATTACATGTAATACACTTTACGTGAGGTGAATGCTACAGTCACGCAAAAAATGAGTAAAACGAAGGAATTCAAAAACCCAGAAATGTGAACAGGAATTTTAGATACTTTCCACGGAAGCTACATTTCTTCCATTATTATTATTACCTACTACAAAGAAACATTTAAACTCACAATCAGTCTTCCTACGGCAATTACAACGACAGGACAGAGCAAATCTAATCATACTCTTCTTTTGACTATATCTTTATTGTCCTAAGTGGCTATCTTTTGGATAGGGGCTATCAATCTAATTGTACCCACACAGGCACACGTATCTCAAATAATAATAAATATAAATATATCTACATTTACTAATTACAAGCTATAATGCACCATTAAATGAAATTGTTACTACTCTGCTATCCACCTATCTATACCATAACATTCTCTAGACAACGCAAGTTTCATTTTTCAACAATTAGCCATTTCTATAATAATTTAGTATATATTATGGCTTTACCGAATTAATCAACTTTTTCCACATTAGCAAGCTTTCTATATGCGAAAACTACTTATTATCTGCATAGTAAAATTGCGACTGTTAAGCGTTAGGGAGAAATGTATAATTGCTAGCAAATCAACAAAGTAAATGTTACCCAATAAGTAATCAGAAGCGATACGCACGCAATGATGTGAAAATTGTAAAATCATCTGTTTAATTATCCATTAAGACGCAATTAGTAGTTTTCTCCTTTAAAGTATGCCATCAATAATCATATTAATCATCTAACAAGTCAGTCACAGATAAACTAAAACATGAATAGTTGTGCTGACACGAAAGATGAAAGTAAATAGATAATAAGGACATTCTGATAAATACCCCCTACCATGGATTACCATTTTAAAATATATCCCAACTATTAAAATTATTTAAAATTTTAAAGTATTTTACATCCTTTTAATTTTTCATGCAAAATTGAAATTGCAAAAGTTTTAATCATTCGATTAGTTTTGTTCCTGTGTTTTAAATACTTCTTTTCTTATAAGTAATTGCACGTTAAGCTTTTCTTGGTCAGACTGCAACAAGACATAAATTATCCACGGATTATTTTATAACTGATTTTCCTTTAATGCCTTGCCCGAAGGGGATAGGCAGAACGCAAACCTAATTTATACACTTGGATTTTGTCTTCTTCCTATTTAAGTGATGTCCATGAATGACTTAGGCCATGTCCTAATTAAAATTTGTGCGACCTACCACAAATATTGCTAATTAGGAAATTCTTCTCAGCCTGTAAAGATAACGACACTCTTCCTTTTATTATTAGCAAACATAATAAATGAGAAAACTTTTTATTTCCAAGGAGGAACAAATATAATTTGTTATTTCAGACCTCTTGACCTAAGCAGTCATATTTTACCTGTAATTAAATTTGTTATCTTCCGTAAAACTACTTCTTTAAGATTGTCCTTGTCACACATTACAGATTCATCATTACTTACACTATACTTGTCTGTTGAAACCCATTCTGAATATTTAATGTGACTTTTTGATAATATTTTTACACGATTCACACGATGTGCATAAACAACGTTAGTACACCAAGATAAATCTTATAGATAAATAAGTTGTTTATTAGAAAATTATTCTAGTTATAACTTCCTTTCCGTAGGATATGACGTGCACCCATTGACACACTCCTGAATATTGTTACACTACTGCCTTCCAACTCAAATTTTATAGCTACATAGAGACCTGTCATGTTTGTAGTCGCATTCAATGCAAATAAATCAATTAGCAAAGCAAACATACTCACTGATATTGATATTGTAGATATACTAATGTCATTATGAGTATTTTACATGCTACATACTGCTTGTCATGCATGTTTGTCCGTCATGAAAAACTCTAAAACAGATCTTTCAGTACCATAAAAATACAAAGACATAATATATACTTCAAGACCAATTCAATAGTACAGATGAAATAAATAATTGCAGGTAGGGAGCTACATGAGTCGATTAGTTCACAAGTAATAAAACAACGCATTAGTGACTTCTATAAACTACATTAAATAGTTGTTCTATAAAATCATGACAATGCACAGCAACTTCAGTAGTTTCAGTAAATTAAACATAAAAGAATTGTAAAACACTAACAGCTTTATCCAATCAAAATGCTGCTTGTCTAAAAAAGTTCAAGATATTTTTATTGCTGCTTTATTTTAGTATTCTGCACGAACAAGTCGACTGGAGTTGGCAAAAAATGACAAAAATGGAAAACAATTTATGGTGATGGACTTTAAATGGATTCGCATAAAACGAACATTCCTAAATACTCAAGTTTCTGGGATTTATTAATAGCGAGTCCAATGATTGGTTGCAAATCCATAGGTCAGAGTAAATTGCTTAGTTGCTAAGTGAGTTGCGTAAAGACCAAAGAACTATTAATACATAAATAATATTATAATCTCATTGCCTAACAGCATTGTGAGCAATTCGTCAACTCCGTAGCCTAGCTTAACAAAGAATGTGTTACGTATAGCTATTAAAGCAGATATAACAATATGCACATTGTACTACTAAATACTATTTTGCATATTTTGCACATTCACTCGATAGAACATGATCTCACATTCACTGGCTCTGTCATTTCGTATCAGTATTGATATATACCTGTTTAAACGCATAATTACTTGATACCCAAGGTGAGTTGGGTCATATTATGAATAAACGTAACAATTGCGTAATTGCGTATCCACGACGTATAAGTCGATTAGGTAGGCATATTATAATCCTTTGGGATTTTATGTACTTGAGTATTTATCGATAAAAATTTTTAGTTCATTTATGTAACATGTCAGTTAAGTGCACCTGGGTTGTTTGCTTGCACGAACTGTTGCAAACAATATTCATGCTATTAGAGCCTCCATTTCTTACTACACACCTTATCACTTACGAACAATAAGAAAATGCCTGATCATATCGTAATTAATTCGATATTTTGTCTGTCCATAGATTTTTCAAAACTAATTGCCAAGGAATAGGTACTGCAAGAATTATGGAGTCTATCAAGGTGATATGAGTTATTGCTCAGTGTGGTTACATGCGACAAGGTGGCAAAGCTGGTGACATGATCAAAAAGATGTTCTGCAAACCAGCTTTGTACGTATTTAATTGTACAAGAGCATATCAATTTGTCAAATTGGCAGAAAAAAAGGCTCCTTGGCCAGTCGCCACCTTATATAGGTATAGACATTGTATTAAGGCAGCTGAAATCACCTCGGAAGCAAAAGACTATTCCATAACACAAAAAATTTCATTGACTATGCTAGAGATTTTATAGAAAGTATTTGGTTTCTTTGGCTAGTTTTTGCTAGTATATGAGCGCAATAAGCCTAGCCTAACTGTTCATTGAGGAAAAACTGTTTTATTATAGGACAATAGTCGAGAAATCGATTGAAACTTCTGGCTGGCTGTAAAAGAGGTATTTCTGGCGTAGTGACAAACATTTGCAACCCTAGTACAACCAATGAATAACTTTGGTTTCATTGTTAAATTGCTTTCATGATGTGAATATCAAAGTTGGAGCTATTTGTATATGCATATCATAAATGAGAATCAGCCCAGAACTTAGATTTGGGTAGTAAGACCATTAATAAGGATACTGAATTGTAATCTGAGTGTATAACTGGAATGTTAGATTTGTTTGAATGAGGTGGTACCGTTAGTAACCAATGATATTAGAATAAATTTATGAAACATCATAACTAACATCCAAATAAGTGAACTCAGTCTAGATTCTGTAGATCCCAGACTGTTTGTACACATAAGCACCTAGTTAAATAGGTGTAAGCTGACTTCTGATGAGATTCTCTCGTAATTATAATTGAAAAATGGATGAGGTGGTTTGGCTGACCAACTTTTTGGACATGAGTCTATATTTGGCAGTCTACAATAAATAACATTGTAAATCAAGGAGGTAATCTAATACTCAACTTGCGTAGAGTGCTGAATACATAAAATCAAGCATAACATCTACTTACTTTTGAGAAAAGAACTGGTTAGACACACAAGAGACATGGACTCACAACTCTTGACACTGACTTACTGTTAATGTCTGCGTCTATGACAAGAGATGTACTACAAGCGTATACGTAGGTACCAGGATCCACATAATATTATCAAGATTAAAGAATTAAAGTGTAAACTGCATTATACATAAATACCTTGTTACAATTTAGTGTGTGTGCTATGTAATTGTGTGATGGGATGTCGACGGACACTCTATTCTTCTGTAAATGTGTCATCCGTATACTACAGAACTATGATAATATTCATATTCAATATAGGATTTGTATCATTAGTGCTAGCTATTAGTGTTAGCGGTGGGGCGACGATGATGGCGGTATACCTTATCTACGGTAGCATGAGCCAAAACGTATAAGGAAAGATAAATATTTAATTCAGCCGCAGAGTTCCGTCTCTGTCCTACTACAGTGAGATCTTACCTTACAAAGAATGACTCCCGTTTCCAGACATTCCATAAACGTGTGTGGTGTGATACTCAGGTCAGGGTACAGAAGATGTAGCCAGTCGGATAAATCTTCTTTCATAGCCCAGAGATATTCATCACTGGTTTTGAACGGTCGAAACTCCCTGAGAGTCAGCATTTGTGGCCGAATTATGTCTTCTGTGATTGGTATTCGATCCATTTGTCAGTCTTCTCCGTAGCTTTTAACTACCACAATTGCTACTTGATCTCAACGCCACAAAATATTGCCGTCCTTCTGAAACATCCAAACAAAACACGCACTATGTAAATCTTTGCGTGATACACTTTACTCATCAATTATTTTCCATACACAGACATTTAACCATTTTGCAACTCTCACATCACAAGATGTAATTTCCTAAGCAACTAAAGCAATTATGCATTTAACCAGATGCTTAATAGGGGATTCTACCGTCCTACTAATTGATTCTCTCACTCCATTGCTAACTAAATTACACGCCTACTTGGACTAGCACCGTATTATTTCAATTTCCACGTCGTACCTGCCCTTATTTCAACCAGTAACTCTACTGACTCACAAAATCCACATCGATCTGCGACCAATTAATCCTATGCATACCTTTTTCAATCCTCTGACGTACCACATTCAGCTTTCATCAAAATAATACACGGAAAATCATATTTGTAAACGTATTTATGTATATACTTCGCAATACATTAATGACGTTATAAGCTTTAGCATAATTTAGTTCACATGAAAATAAGACACATTTAATTTGTTAGTCTTGTATATTATTATCGTATTTAAAAATGTCTTTTTGGGTTCGCAATTTGGATGAAACTAAAGCTTGTCCTACTTTATGCCATTTGGAATATGGATGTGAAATCAGTTAAATGGTATATGTACAAATATGATGCACATTCGCTAAGTGCATAGATAGAAATGATGTGAATGAAATTTTCCCCATGGTAGAATCGTAGAGGATGCAATTAAAACAGGATTTAGAGCTGTATTGAAGTATCAACAAATCTACGACATATAATATCGTCCATACAGGTTTTGCAATAGCAATCCGTGTGTTTTAAAATATCTCTGTGAATAATAGAGGAAGTTTATATGAATGGCAAGCAGATTAAGAACTGCATTACCTAGATTTTGTAATACATTATTATTTTTGCATTCTTCGTCTTTTAGTCGGTCTAGCTCCGTTGTACGAAAGAACGGAGTGAACGTACAATGACACAATACGAAAACACAATTACATTTTACATCATCTCATTTGAAAAAATACAGCCTTACATCATTACATTCACTGATTGTGAATTTGTGAATGCAGTGGCTGAGTGGCTCTTGATACAGCTGCGAATTGTCTGTCGTTTGCCTGACAATGAGTTTACTTTATGTACTATATAAAAGGAGTACACGTAATAATACCTAAGTTTTTTACTAGTTCATTTAGTTACTGTACATGAAATAATAATATGCAACATGTGCACTTGGTAAACAGATCCAGAAATAAAAATCTTGCAACGCGTAGAGTTTCACAGACATTCCTTGAAAGAATTTTTTTGATATGTAAAACGAAAGAGATTCACCGCCTACTTCATTTTCATCATCATCCTCAAGCGTACAATTAACCTGATGCAGCTAACAGAGAGCCACAATCATCAGATAGATCTCAATAGTTTATATACTTAAGTTCGACAAACCATGTGGTTACGTAGAATCAGAAACGGAAATACATGCACATTCATTAGTGTCAAAAATGTCCATTTAATAAGTGTAGCTGCGCTATGGCATTATTATCCTCTTCCTTTTAACAAACCATATTATAATATTATTGTTACATGCAAAAAGGCTTCAACATCGACATCATCATACATAAATGAGAATAACTTAAACGAAGACTACTCACAGCTTACAACCCAGTTAAGTGATAGGATTAACGACCATAGCGTTATCCTTACTTGGGTGGAGCATTTTAAAGTTCATAGTCTTGCAATTCTTCTTTCGGTACAATAATAAACATAAGTAAGCCTTTAAAGTAGTCTAAAGGAGTATAAAGGGTTAATTTTCTAGTGGCATCAATGAATAAAGTTGCTGACTAAATATTGGTTCTATATCATCTACATCCACTTGGCTACGTCAATAAGTTTCATTAAGAAAATCCGTTAAGCATTATTGCAAATATTTAACATTATAAAATGTTACAGTAAGATACAATAAAATATAAAAACTCTTACTATATACACGTGTATGAATGTTTTTTAAAAAATGCTTTCGCATTGCTAATTATCACTAAAGATATAATTATTGCAGAAAGGATTGAAATAGGATTGTACTGCAAAGTAATAAACATTTGTAAGTTGAAATTCTCTTTCTTTAAACGAACTTCACCATGTGTGGACAATAGTTTTAAAATATGATAGGAAACGAACCAAAACCAAACTCTGCATGGTTCGAATATCATTGAAACTAATTTACACACGTATTATACGCTAGGAATTCAAAACACTATCTACTTTTAAATATGGCAACCACAATGCGATGCGACCCATGCGTTTGGCATTTGTGCTAAGAACATTCTTCCAAAAATGTTTTTTGCCTTTTCTCATTGAAATTGGCAAAGGAGTTTTTTTGAAAGTACAGATTTATGTGACATCGACTCCTTCATAGGCGACAGAGACAAAACAACAATATTTGGACTACGCATAACTTAACACTAAAACCAAGAAAAACTTATGTAACACTGTAAAAGAAGCAGAATGGAGCCATCGTCAAAATGTTCATGACACTTGTAATATTATTTTAAAGAGTGGAGGTACAAAATGTAATTAGAATAAGTAAGAAGTTCACATCGAAGGAGATTGAGAAAAACGTGAGCAAAAAAGCCCATCTGGCTCACAGATTTGTATCTTTGAAGAAAATGCTAAGCTCTCTTCCTTACGCATCAATTTTTCACGCAATCTGACTATCTGACTCTGACTAATTGTGTGAAGTATATTTGTTTAACTAAAATCCTTTTCATTTACAACAGTAGACAAGTAGCAACTCCATATTATTTTACTGTCTACTTTGCATTTTACAAACAACAGATTTCGTTTACATCATGAATCATAAAAGTAATTTATTTGTAACTGATTGATGCTGCAATCGTTGCAAGGAAAAAACAACTACTTTATGACTAGTTAATTCGTATACTCGCAATTAGTTGACATCTTCTATTCTAAAGGATTCTTAATTGCACAATTACACACTTTCAATTCTCATTAGATAATTTTTCCGCTATCTCAATGCCAATTGTCAATGACACAAATGGCCAAACAGGAATAATTAAATATATAACATGTGCAGAGAATTACGTTTTGCTAATTGTAAATATTTCTTTATTAAATAGAACTCCACAACGAGTACTATATAGTAGTCATTTACTTAGCACTTACAATGCTATACGATGACATGATTTCAATATTTTCAATTATTGATTTCACTGCGCTGGGAACCTTTTGATTTACAACTGCATAAACTTTCTTATCTCCTTAAGACCTTTTCTGTCAGTTTTACCCTTGTAATGTAAAACATGAGAAAAATTTTATCTCTAGAATATCAATGAATCTTGCTACACTATAAAACGGTCTATAGTTTTGAAATTATTGCGAATCGAACTAATTCCCAAACTATAAATTAGAACAGAATTACCTATTGATGACTACTGCTTTTGTACAAGATGAACAGAAATCCAAGTCCAGCAGGGCACAGAGAGACCAAGTCGCGACTCTCGTCGCGTCAGAAGAAGATGCTAATTACTGAACTTTTCTATCCAGTTACATGCACGCTATTGTAATAGTACAGTGGCTTTGTGTAACCTTCTGATAATCAAAGTCGGATGAAGTGATGAAGCACAAAAATACCTGGTATCAGTTCTTCTAATGATTAAAGTGATGCGTAGTATCCAAAACTACGCAAGCATGTTAAAATAATATACAAGTATATGTATGTAATATATAAATACATACATAATCATTGTCAAAACGACTTTCGCTTATCTGTAAAATGAACTTATAATTTACGGCGATGACATGTGATGCTACACAAGTAATAATATACAGATTATCAATCACACTATAGCTATAAAGCAAAACAAAGAACTATAGGAACTTAGGTAGCTCAATTACACTGGAAATAGTTGTTGTTGATACAAATACAGTTAAATCTCCACAGAAGGTACACAAGCCACTGTCGTTGTAAATACGATATCTACATTTGTCCTGTTGTGTCGTTAAGATTAACTTAAGACTTTTTATTTTGCATGCAACCTATTTTTCAAAACATAGCCACGACTCTCAATATGTCTTTATGTCTCATGGAAAATCCCATTTTACATTAGCTACACTTCCTTTTGCTTATATCAAAGTCCTTATATTCATTACTGCTCATTTACTTCGTCTCTTGCTAAACATTTTTGAAATCTACACTTAAATATTTTCTAAATACTTAAGGTTGCACAATAAGTACTGTTAGTGTAATCAAGAATTTTCTACTATATATATTTTATTATATCCTTGTATTTACAAGAGATATTTTATTAAAACCTTGTGACTTAAATCCCAATGACAAAACGCGCTACTACTACCAACGCCAACGCCACAGAGAAAACCGTTTCCCGTAGTTTCCTAGCTATCAGAGAACTGCAGTTATACACTAATACGATATGCAAAATTATCATAAAACAAATAAAACCAAATCGCGTCTTATCTGCTATTTTATCGCTTCTGTTTCGAGTACAGGTACATACGACTGTGGTAGTTCTGTACGATAATGCCTCATTCAATGCTCAATACCTCAACATATACGAATAATAATAATAGCAGAAATGCGGCAAATGGCTATAATTATCTATCCCATTTTGTTACATGACCTTTATTACATTGCTAGTATTATTAGCAACTATGGTATTGCAAAAAAATTTGAATAAAATAATCATCTACGTATTAGTTAATGTCCACGAAAAATTTGTAATCAATTAATCACAGCAGAGCACTATAGGTAATTTGTCCGCATTCAATTTTGTAGTCCAAGTGCGCTTTCCTATCAAAACATTTGTATAAAAAAGTATGACAAACTAAAACTCGTGACTCAAATAAATGCCCGGAGTAATCCGCCGCTTTGGTTTAGCAAACAAAATGAAAAATTAAGGTTGATTAATGACCTCCATAGTTGTGGAAGCCAAAATTGTGTGCTGGATTGGTTATATTATAGTGTTAGTAATGGGAAAGAGAGTAATATGACATATTAAACTAAGCAAACAACTACCAACACAAGTACCATAAACGGCTTAATAGGTTTCCTATCTTAATACCATGTATTTCCATGTGTATTAATTAAAACCTCGACTAATTCTTAAATGCAGAGTTTAGAACCTCAGTGTAACCACAGTGAATAATATTCGTCCTGAATTCAACACTTCCTTAAGTTTTAGCCTGGCGCCTATCATCTCCAACTCAAATAAGGTATCGAATACGTAATCCAATCCAGTTAGCATCGATAGGAAAGTATAGGCAAAACTTGATTTGCCATAACTTGGATATGCAATCAAATTCGGAACTGGAAAATATAAAAAATCGACACTTCTCTTGAACCTACTTGACACTGAAGAGGGACAGAAGAGATACTCCATGTACAGAATAAATACAAGATATGATTTGTCAATGTCGGATATATCTCATTTACTTTCCTTTTCAAGTGTTTATACACTCATGTTTTGGCGTTATCTGATAGCCATAATATTACTTTATTATATATAAACCAGAATAAACAATCCTATGTTTCAACCAAAAATAAACATGAGTAATTTCATGTACTGAAAGGGCTTTGTTTTTTGGCTATGTCAATCTCGTTTGTTTGCTTTGATAACTTTAAGAACCATCCGAAATAGAATTGAAGTGTCAATTGTATTAGTTGATGTGGAATATAATCTATGATTATTTATTTTTATGGTAATTACTAGTGCACCAATATGAAAGATTTGCATAATATGACAGCGCACCAAATTTAATTATCGCGTGACATTAGTGCAACGAAATACTATCAATAATCACTTATTGAATATTGACAGGCTTGTTAATATGAATGAATAAAGTTAATGCGTAGAGTGTTAGGGAAAAATTGAAGTTTTTATCATGACAACAGGTACAACAAAAATTGTCAGTTTCAAGAATATGTCAATTGGTTTTTAAGCGGAAAATGCACTATTTAGATGTCAGTAAAACTAAGCATCCTGCAAACAAACATTTAATTCAAGTCTCTACGTAAACAATTTTCATTTGTTATTCTTGAACTTTTACCGTTCATTCTTGACGCTCAAACCTCAAAACCATAAAGCTATCCAATTCCTATTATTTTCTATTGTATCGTATTTAAGCGTATCTATATTCTGTTTGTTTTCTTGGCTTTACAGTTGCGGATTTCAGAAATCCACTGTTTAGAAACTTGTCAAAGTCAAAGTTGTACAAACTGCTGAGGCAAGTCTATAATACAAAGTGTTGATTTTCTTTTGTTTGACATTAGTAAATCTCTACTAGCTAGACCAAAGGAATAAATAGAATTGTCAGACGATATGCATTCATGGTTCACAAGTAGTGAACAGTAATTTAAATCTTGCTTGCATAGAAATAAAATATTTAGGTAAATTAAAGATATTTCAATTTAAGAAAAGCTTCCAAAATATTAAGCGACTTATAATAAAAAATAATTCTCGTACAGTTTAAATTGCAATGATTCCATGAAGAAGAAACACAATGCCAATGAATAAATCAACTAACTACCCAACAAAAATAATAATTTACAATGATGCAGGTAAAATGAAGCAATAATGCTCCGTGTATCCTACCTGCTGTGCCGCCTGTGCGAGTGAAACGAATTTTCATGAAACGAATCATTTCTTCTTATTCATGGAAATGGACCTTTTTCATCTTAGAAACTTTTGCTGATTACAATTGTATTCAATTACAAACAACTACAAAATATGCACACCCATATAGAAATAAATACCTGTACAATTAGTCTCGTTGTGTGAACAATTCATAAAATACGACATCAACACCCGTAAGCACGTAAGACGTTTTGCTGATTTGTATTTGCATAGTTAATATATACCTATCCACAGAAAGGCGCCTTTCATCTCTCCACCACTACTACTAGCAAGTCTTGGCTCAACAACCATCAACCAAAAGACTCCGAGTACAGTAAGTACACTAACATGAACAATGGGACGATCGTTCTTAAAAAAATCTTGTCTTACCTATTTAGATATAGGTGTCTTATAATTATGCCTAATACATTATTTCATAAATATCGGTAGTAGACAAATACTTCTACTGCAACAATGGGAAATAATTTGCCTTGCAACAACGTTACAAAATAAAGTGACAGTAGTCCCATTGTGTTACTACAAGTAAAATAGATGCATTAATTCACGTATAAGATACTAGCATTAAGTGCATTTGGAGTTTGGAGGTGGGATCGACATTTTTAATGATCGTACTCAGACCTAAGCAGATTATTTTGTTCGTTACATAAAAATTTGGGAAAATTAAGAATTTTAAATCTTTTTAAGTAAAAATAGATTAAAAACCAGTTTCATATTACTAAACTATGGAATCGTATATAAATCAGGATTTAACTTTTATGGCTGTCAGGTAAATGGTACCCGTTTTGGATGAATATTGGTGCCAAATCTGTGAAATGTTTAATAAAAACGTATTTTGAATTTCTAATGGTTAAATTCATAAATTGGTCAAGTATATCGAATCCCGATGAAAAGAATCGGAGGTCGTGACGCCCTTAGTCAGCTAGATGTATAAGTCATACTAATAATTCATGTACCTATAAATTCGCTATGCATCCATAAAGAGATGATTAGACTCAAACTGAACTCTGCCTATTATAGCTATTTGTGGTGTGTATTTTATGTCTGACTGACTCCATAATGAACAAGAGCTGCCAACAAGCTAACCGAACAACATTGCTGCACTGTAGTGGCCAATTAATTCTAGCAAACTAATAACGAATGCATACAAACACAATAGTGCAAGTAAATACGCTACCGTAACGAAATGTCCATAAGTACCAACATACGTATTTAGCAGCTAGCATTATGAATTTGCATAGAATTGCCATAAATAATAATTTTTGAATGCGGTATAAAAAAACTTATATCCTTTCCACACCCATCATTTCCGCACTTATAATAAACGCTATCTCAACCCTATATAAGTCTACCGCAAGTAGTAGATCAACACAACTGCTTTAGAAAAATACCTAATACCAATATTATGCTCTCGTTCAGCAGTTCAACTTAACAAACAATATTACCATTTTAATATTTACTTGTAGTATTTGTAGCATAATACTAATATATGCATATGGTGTGACGATAGTGACTACTTCACTTTGGCATTTTGCGTTATGCTTGAAATAACATAGGGAGACCTATGCAAACAACTAAATCCTTATGATACACGCTCTTAACTCTCTGTCTGCTCTTCTTTTCTATCTGTCTACATAGACTGTAATAAAATAGTGTCTAAATTGAACTCTAATGTGCACATTTAATAAAAACATAAATGCGCTCTGCACGTACATCAAAATTAGGGGTCAAATTTGTAACTGTAATTACTTGACAAAATACGGCCCAATTGTTTAAATTACACGCAATTCTCAACTGCATTTAATAAGTAGAACTGCATTGAAATTTATGTTAAACGTTCTAATTTTTTCTAATTGCATAGTGCCATAACTATAAAATCTTTAGAGCTTTACACGGTTTAGTTAAACTTAATATAATTCAAAACCGCTCAAGCACCCAATTGATACCTATTGTATATGTCATATAATTTTATGTGTTTTGAATAAAGTATCAGGTTAAAGTCTACGGCATGATTTTTTTTTCATTTTGTATTTTTCGAGTCATTATTTCAGTAATTATTATTTTAATAAGCTCACTTCAAATAGTAAATCTTTGAGTAGATTATTATGGAAATATTTTATGAAATGGCAATAATTATAATAGTTAATTTACAATGCAATTATTTCTTTGACACGAGGCCGCCCATAAATAATAGTATTGCCTTTTTTGTAGCAGGCGCTGTTTTACGCGATTCCATTAGCAGAAGGAACCCGTTCTTTTAAGCTCGTGTCAAGGCTAGTTGTGCTGATGAAGTAATAACTATCTGCAATCCAATTTAGTGTCATTAGAGTTGTGGAGTATTAACGATCTTAAATAATTTACATATTAAGCTGTTGCATTAACAATCTTGTTCATTTAAATCTGGATGACAACGTGTAATGCACTCGCCAAATCTTAATGGCATTGTATTGAAACATTTCTCATAAAGTCTGTTTTCTGTAGTATCTTCATCAACACTGGTTTTGCAATTATCGGTAACTGAAAATATTTGTAAATGCATGCAATGGATCTTCCTAACAGCATCTCTTAAAAAATTAACGACCAGAAATGATTGTACCAACTTAAAATTAGCACGTCTAAAATTGTAGTAAATATTGGAATGTAAAGCTGAATGTAAGTTTCCTTTCATTTTATTTATATTGAATTTCATGAATGCAAATCTACCATTGCGGATTTGACAATAGGTATACATATGCATTAGTATGAGTCATGATACACTTTTTTCTTTTGTATGTGCAAGTTACGATTTAGGTTTGTGACAATGCTATTTTAAAAATTGGCAACAAGTTCTAGTTTCCGTTTTTCATTGTACTACGCTTAGCTGTCTGACAAATGGAAATTAGAAATACGTTTTTGCAGTTCCCAACCATACTAGAATTTGTAGGTTAATCCTCCCCTCCTACACCATTCTTAATCATGCAATGGATGGAATTTAAATGTTAAAGCTAGCCCTTAAACCAGAGAAGTACTCTGAATATACTAAGAACATGCTCCTTATGGTACTCATCATTCAAAATTCAGTTCACCGGGAGTAGTAATGTAGTCTGCAGAGATTATAAAAAATCTATCGCATTGGAAACCCACTGGTAATATTATATTACTCTCTACTGGTACAATTTGTACAATGATATACTCCATTGCAGTTTGCAGTCGACAGAAATCGTGGATATTGTTGCGTCAACAAACCTCAAGAGGTAAAACATCTTTAGTCAGTCCAAAAATAGTAACAGTTCTAGTATAGTTATAAATTCATGCACTTCACTCCATGCTCACTCATCCCTTTAAGAATATCTTTAAAACACATCAACTAGCTACAGCCAGACTGCCACCAACTACCAACCAACCCAGTAAATGAACGTAGTCTGCATGTGTGTGGTGCACGAGAAAAATCATTGTCAAATGAATATGTGGATGGTACGAAAGGCGCAAGTTCAGCAAAAGACTTTTGTAGAGATGTTTTTGTGTCTCAGAAGAAGTGAATGATCGAATATTATGTCTGCAGCTGCACTGCAGAGCACAATGTATAGATAAACTCAGATAATATAATTTTTTATACCAAAGAAAATATAAATACCATCTCAGCAAAACCAACACTCAAAATACGTATCATATCTTATTAGCTGAAAAACAAGAACTCAATGAATGTCTTTGGGTTGACTAAATAAGAATGAAATGCAACAGCCAAGTCTTTTGACAAGGTCCGCAGATTAAAGAAAGCATCTTGAACTTTCCTAAGTCTCAGTAAGCTGGGAACTGAAAAGGTGGTCTTAAAAAAAGAGTAAAACATGAATTACAATGTTGCCCAATTAAACTTCCAAACTATTCCAGTAAAAAGGCAGAAAAGACACATTCGAAGGCGCATTTACAGAGTGGTTGAGAAAAGTAGTCAAAGTATAATCCCATGGGGGAAAGCCAGACATTTGGAAAACTACTTCAGGATATGTACATTCAACAAATATAAGGAAAAGAGAAATTGCATTAATATCTAACGAGTTTTCAAACGTGAGGTCTTGAATTTGTTTCCCTGCATTACAATTTACAATTCAACTAAATACTTAATGGTTAGCTAATTACTAAATATTTTACTTTCTGCAGATAATCCCATAACGCTATAACGTCAAAAGCTATCCCACACTTCCCAAATTTCCCAAGACAGCCTTGAAGAGGCGAGGGTTTCTTATTCGAATCTGAACTCTATTGATTATACGATTACCATTTCACCTGCCAGACACTTTAGGCATCCAAAAAGTCAATATCTTATGAAATATCGGATTTAGACCGGCTTTTGGGAAGGTTTCGAGGGCCAACTTTTGTTCTTTTGTCTAATTCCTTTGCCAAACCGTGCTATTTATTACCCTCGGCTGAGACTGCCAGGAGATTATTTTACGCTTTTTCATGATTTCTAGACTCAACCTGTCGCATAGCCATGACTCAGATCTATTCTTTCCAATTTTGTATAAGAACTCTAGAGCATAAGCTGCAATGTCTGATTAGTTCTCGTGATACTACCAATTAAATACGGATTTTAACTGAATGGAAAAGGAATGATGTCAATTCTGGGTATTAAATTAAGATTAGCGTACTGTGAGAAAGATTGTCGATATTTCAGTAGCAATTAAAAAGGTTTGGGGTGGAATAGAAGGAGCAATTTGATGAATTTGTTTGATGATATTATGTAATTGATAGAAAGACTTAACGCAAGACTTGAAGATTGGTGGTAATGGAGCAAATCTCCCTGTCTATTATTTAGTAATTGCATTTACATTATTAGATGCAGTTTTTTGGGTTTCACAGCGTTTATAAATTAGCTTTGTTGTGTGTAGGGTAAAGCCTGCATAATAGGAAATTTATTGGGGCACTGCGGCAAATGCAGAAATTGCAGTTGGTTGCAAAATTGAAGCTTCAGAGCGATAAGACAAGATATGAGTACCTAAGGTTAGCACTTAGTTGCCACCTAGTCAGTCTAGTTTAGTGTATGTTGATTTGTCAGAAGTAAAGTAAGTATACAATGACAAAGTTGAAGAAATTAAAGAGGTATGTCAAATCACAAAGAGGCTCTTTAGTTTCTTTTAGACGTTGAACGCTATAAAGACGCGCATTAGACACAGAAGCCGTAAAACTTAATATTTATCGCCTGCAAAGCTTTTCTCACCTCTTCTAGTAACGCCAAAATAATTCAAGTGAATCGTAGGCAGGCGAGCACATTCGGTGAGTGCATATAGGTAGAGAGTTGTGTGCTCTAGTCCAGCCTCGTCAGCACAAAAGATTACATCAGAGTGAATAGATCCCGACCTCCGTCCGTAGCATAGCGATTCAGTAGATATAACAAAACCAACACTCCTGACAATGAGTTTTTGCCAACTCTTTTGAAAATCGAATAGCCTTCAAACTGGCGATTCACAATCAGTCGAGGTTGTTAGTTGTGCAAGTTGCAAGTATAGTAGTGTATAGATATGTAAGCACGTTGTTGTTTGACTAAGGATTATGTAGTATGTGACTTTTGCAGAGTGATTGGCATAGAGCAAGCATCACAAAAGAATGAAAGGAAAGAAACGACGACAGAGAGCGATCAAATGTGTATATGTACGTGATGCAGAAAAATATCAGGGCTTTATAGCAACTCACTGGATGGGATTGGACTGGACTCAACACAGGAAAGCCTAGTAACACGTTTAAATCACTCGTTTTATACACATTGATTTCTAGCAAATAACTAGGTATTCGCAAAAGACTGGAGTTTGTGCTATCGGCAAAATGTGTTCTGGCAGAATAAACTTGAAGAAATAAAATATTCTTGGGGACAGTGAGGAAACTCAAGAAAAAAAACGTGCCGTCACGTCAGTCGTCGCACAGACATGGCATATAATGTAATGGCAATGCATTCTATTGTACTAGCTCTCCCCTACTAGTCCTGTTACTCGCTAAATTCGCATACTCCCTACTATGACATGTCTCACTCTAACATTGCAATTGCAAGAAAAGAAAATCTCCAAAGTTTTCCTATGTAATTCGGACTGCTTTAACGGAAACTCTAACTCGTACCACACGATGGCAACGAGAAATACAGCAATTCCAATAGAATAATAATAACACCAAATATCCGCTTTATTGCCATTCCAATTCCATTGCTCGAGACACTCTCCGTCCACACATAGACATCCTCTCCTCACCATTATTATTATTGCTATTCGATGTGATTTGAGACAGAGAGAAAGAGATAGCACTTACTATTATATACATGTCTCTTTTATCTATCCTCGCCATTATTATTCCCACACTAAAAATAGCCTTTGACAATGAGAATATTAGATTACTTGTGAGGAGGAGAAAGAAAATGACTCAGAGGAATCGCCACTGACAAAACTAAATAGAACCCGAACATGAGCTGAGAAACAACTGACCTGCCTGCACTTATCATGTCTGCAAAGTCTGGAGTTCTGGAGCCACGTACTTCTTAAACGTGTACCTGTTCCATCCACCACGATGTCGTGTTCAAGTGCTAACAACGGTTCCTATGGCTTGGTGACGAGTCGATGGAGACTGGAGTTGAGCAATGCCATATGAAACTGGATAGTCGTACTACTCGGCTTACTCGGCTACTTATTCAGTTGGATGTGACTATCACAGAAATTCATTTTATAATGGTACAATGAAATAATGTAAAAGCGAAGTTGGTTTCCTTTGGTGTCGATCGGGTCCGTTCCGTCTCGTAGGCATATCCTGCTCCACTAAAGTCGCCTACACTCTACACTCACTTATGTACTACGTGGGAGCTTTTGTCTGTGCACACAACAACTACTACATACACCCGAGCACAATTACAAACGAAACTTCCTGTAGAACAGAATAGTCAATAATCCTCCGTTGGCGAATTCCATTCTGTACAGCTTCCTTGCAAAAATCTAAACTTTATAGTACCAGAGTCAGCATATAAAGTGTGGAGACATTCGAAATACACAGTTCGCATGGCACATAGCAGAGCAAGAGTGAGCAGGAGCCACTAGCTAGCTACTGGATTTTGTGGATGTTGAACTCTACTACTATGATCTGCACACTGCTGAATTGAACTCAAACCTAGTTATAAACCTAGTATTATGTGAGTCAACCAACAAACCCCTATACGTTCCAGAGAGCATTCTTTGTACTACTAGACTCTGCTAATCTCGTAATAGGGCTATCACACTAGGTATTTATGTATATGCAATGTATCCTCCTCCTCCTGAAATATTAGCATCACTTCTCCACAGTTTTTCTATTCATTCAGACTCAAACACCGAAATAAAAGTAAATGTACCACGTTTTCCACATTTTATACAATATTACCTACAGATAGCATGAAATAGATCTCATTAATCCACAGAATACAATGGAAAAACTCAAGTTTCGCATGCTGCCCTCAATCCTCATCTAATTATTTATAATAGCACCATTAAGATCGATCCATTCGTCCTCTCAGAGCTACACGATATTATAACAGGACGCAGCAGTTACGTTTTTATAACAGAGATACAGATAATACTATTTAAGTGCTATATAACTATATGGATGTACCTCACTTTAGTTAGCTCTAACTGTAAAACCAAAATAGCTTTACTACTTTTAGGTATAATCACGTCATAACACACACACTATACACTACGTTAAACATCTTTTACAACCTTTTATATTACAGCTTACCATTAGTTACAAATCATCCAAATCTACATCGCTAGGTGCTATAAATACCGAAATGTCACACCTTTAATGTGTGTCAGAGTCAAGAGGGATAAATCATCGAGAGTTGCCTTACATTGCGTAATAATATATTTATATATTCAACCCAACATTTCAATTCACATTTCAAACGATTTCCTCCCTCAACACTCCCGTCAGTGCCTTGTCAGAAACGAATTATTTGTTTCCAAACTCTGTTAACCTTTAACTCTATCTGTCTCTTCAGTACATAGTAGATCATTGTTATACCCACTTTTGAATGCATAAATCTGTTGTCTTGTTAAGCCATGCTGTCATTTCAGTACTCACAAAAAGTTAAACAATTTAGCCCATTTTTACGTAGCAAAATTTACAGAATTGTCGCAATTTATATACTTTTTGCTAAACTGTCGCTTGCTGTAGCACGATAAAGCATCGATTAAATGTATAAACCCTATGGCACAAAAACTAAAATGGGATAGTGGATAGCATCTTTTTTGAGAAAAGTGTACATGAGTTGTACGTGGTAGGCAGGTTTAGTTAGATTTGCATGTTTCTGCCCTTGCCCTTACCAAAGGTTTTCCCGATAGGTATACATAATACAGTACAACTACGACAACTAGTACAAGTTCAGACTGTAAAATTCTAGGTTAAGAAAATGTGCAGAATTTTTATTTACAACTATTGTGTATTGACTTTAAGTGTTTTTTCTTTTTAAACACGACGATGGGAAAAGTTATGAATATTTTAATATAATATTTGGCTTACAATGAGAATCATGGCAATACACATGAAATTCACAAGGACAAAATGCACGAAACGGGCATAAACTTGTGTAATAACACTGAGTGGTATTACATTCAACATTAGCGACAATAGACACAATAGTATATCGAATGTCTTACATAAAATTGCAATCAAGTCAAGCAGGGCCATAAAATTCCCCGTCACAATAGCTCACGTTCTTCAATAAGGATAAGTAGAACCACGGATAAGGAAAAGTAAAATTAAACAGTAAAATGTAAAGTACCTAGGAATTATTATACCTCAAATTCTACATGTATTCATAATGCAGAGAACCGAAAACAGCCGACTTGAATAAGTAGGTAGTATAATCCTAAGCCCAAAAGTGAAAGAGTTAGCACTAAGTTGAAAGAACTGACCTGCGTATTTCTGGCGAACCGGCAATCGGGTCAGTGACGTTTACTGCAAACACTTGGTAGCTCCTACTTTGCTTTACAGTCGGTTTCCGAATGTTATTCGTTACGTATCTCTTCTACGGTGAAGCATCCGATTCGGATGCCGAAGTCACGCAATCATGCATTCAATCTGTTTTCTTTCAATTTTTTCCCCTATAGCGAAATAACCAGCGAACAACAAACGAGAGAGAGCACGACCGACTGCCAATGCCAACAAGTCCAGCTATCAGTTAAAATAGCACCTCTGCTTCACACCTTAGATCAGGAAAACAGCTTATTAGGATAAGTAGGGTTATTCAAACGTTTCCTCGGCCACAAACTGGAATAAAACAAAATACATTCAATTAGAACAGAAAATATAGCAAAAATAAAAAATTCGATGGGTTTCAGATTCAATGGATGGAGACTATTAAATTAACTTGTAATATTTTTTGGATAATAATCCCACTATCAAATTGGTAAAACTTGCCAACAGTCTCAACTTTCGACTACAATTCACAATTAGATTATCAATACTCCTATCTCCTTCAAACTTATTTCAACAAAGTACTATTTTTGATAGACTGCAGAGGAGGGACAGGACTGGATAGAGTAGTGTCACTATAGTGTCTGTTTACTAAACACACAGAATAATAGAGGCAAATAATTTCACGTTGTTTGTCAATGATCGAAATTTATTTTATCATCACCCGTCACAGCGGTGATGGTGAATGAATGAATGACTGAATGGAATGGAATCAAAATTCGTGGTAACAAAACAACACAATAAGTATACTATACTATTCAATGCTAATTGCCATTCCACAAATATCTCAGGAGCGGGAAAAGTTATTAATGAAAAGGCGTACCTAGCAGAAAAGAAGAAATAAATAGTTACTCCGGTGGCGATCAAATAGTAAAAAAGCCGGCAAAAATGGAAATGGTTTCTGCACTGTTAAAAGGTCATGTGCCCGGAGTTTTCAGCAACCTTTATTGTTTTCAAGTTCGTCCGTTCAACATGAACTGAGAACTAAAAGTAACGTGAACGCACCAAAGAGTATTTAGAGCTACAAAATGCCTGCTGCGCGTGGCTACCCAAACAAATTCAAACGTAAACTAACCAAAAACTGTCTGAAAATATGTCTTTTAAGCCATTCCATAAATTGCAAGAAAATACGAAACAAACCTTGTGCAAAAGTACAATACTGAGTATGTTGTACATTTTGTATGAAAAATATGATGTTGTTCCTGTCAATAATAAATGTCTGCAAAAATGGGATATATCTGAATGTGAACTGCACAGAGGCTGACTGCGTGCGTTGTGATTTAGAACAGATTGAATTGCTATATTTGTAAATAAATCATTCAACTCAAATTCTCTGGTTCTTACTGCTACAGCACAGCCCACAGCTTGCTACCTGCACTAGTGCAATAAATAATGCAGCTGCAAGTACAACAGGAAGAATGGGGATTAAAATAAGAGCAATTGATCCTTCATATCTAAGATAATAAACCCATAACATAATGCATAAGCTGCTTAAACAGACTTCATTCTATATAGTTTATTTATGGCTTTACAACTGGAGGACCTACCTCCACTCGATATTTTGAGTACGACCATTGACAACATGACGACCTCCACTCTGCTCTGTTAAATAATATTTATAAAACTCTACAGTAATTATTTGTACCTTCTATACCTACCTACGGTTAAGTCAAGTTGCCCAAAATAAATAAACTTGATTGGGAAATATTTACGGTTGTCAATAATGCTTATTCAACTCTCTCCAATAGTGCACGTCCTCCACTTCAACAATATTGACTCCTATGTATAAGTACAGACGATGATGATGACTCTTGGAGTTCCGGGTATTTATATATTTGTATTATTCTTGTTATAGTGATGATGCTCATCTTGCCTACACAGACAACTTTTGTTTGTTCACAGCCTACAAGACAATTTTCATCCTTATAGCTTACAATTATTTGCTACATAGTTATACAGTACCAAAATGCCCCTCTTCTATGTAGTAAAATAGTATTAAAGCATACCTTCTATCTTCATTTCATTTGCTATGCATATTCAAACAATATTTTTGTAAATAAGTGTCACGAACTTTGGAATGCATTGAGAGATTCGGTTAGAATTAGATTACAAGGTAAACACTGATATTGACGAGTCGATGAACGAGAATCCATTTCTGTCGTATCTTTGTTTGGCCACAGTTGGCTGCTATCGATCTTCCTAATAATATCATAAATAACTCTCTTCATTCTCTGTACCTACCTACTACTATGCTTTTCAAGTTGAAAATTGAAATAGTCGCAGCTCTCACCCAAAAATTGATTATCTTGAGAAATTAAGTAGTTCACCGGATAAATACTGATTAGCAATGACTAATAGGACGGGAAGGCAGTAGTTATTGGCTAGTGATAGATGTAATCGATATTGCAGTTTTGCACTGTACGTTGCACGCAACTGCATCCATTCCCTTGTGTAGGAGTGCTAGTAGGGGTAATGTGCAACGTCATATTATACATGTTTGTAATTTTGTAAACGGTATTTATCATAATCATATATCATGAATCATCATGATTCATGACGCTTCTTCATTATTAAAGGGAATTCATGAAGATCACCAAATTCTTGTTTTTCTGAAACATCCATGGTTTATTTTCTAGCATTCTTGTTGTTGCTGTTTAAACTTTGTTTTGCGACTTTGGTTTATATAACTGTCATAACTATGGTAAATTATTCCTAACAAATTTTATGGTTGAGTTGGAACTTTGGGGGATGTATATTAAGTGTAAAGCTACAATGTTAGTAAAGTGTATAAAGATTTTGATGTCGCTGTAAGTTCATTGAAATAGTTTACAAAGACATCAAATTACATTCTCGAAATGAATTAATCATGAAACTGCCGTTGTGGTTATATAGAAAGGCAACACATTATTTATCCAGTTGAGTGAATTTGCCAATAGAACTAGTAGTCGAATAGTCGCTGTTCTAGTAATTAGCCATAACTGCCGGAAATTGTTTCCTAATTCTACTTTTAATTATAATGTACTATGGTAGTACAGTGTATATATCATGTCTAGGGAAATTATCTGTTAAGTCACTTACTCATTTATTTTGGTTGTATTTGCATAGATGCTGTCTGTCAGTCTGTTTTGAGATTAGTCTAAGCCGAGGAGAGTCATGAATTTTTCTGATAAAGAGATTAATTTACAGCAGCGAGTCGACTTTTGAACTAAACTTTCAAAATTAGATTAACTTCCTTTATCACTGAAGTATGCAATGTATGCATGCATTAAAGAAGCTCACCATTTGTTTAGGGCTATTTATATTCTACATCATATTATCATCTTTCTTATATAGCATGCACGATATGCCGTGTGTGTGCTATCGTATAAGCTAGGACTGAGTGGTACATGCAATGCAATGACTCAGTCTGAAATCTCAAGCTGAAAAGTCAAATGTAAATAAAAATAATAGTGTAGTGCTATAGACTGTAACATTTTATGTTAGTGTATAGTGCATAATAGTTTTTATTACAGTTGTTTTGCATGTAGTGTATTGCCCTCGCCTGTAACGCAGCGTAATGGTAATAACGCAATAGAACATAAAGTAATATAGAGTGCACGCGGATATATTTTATGCGAGATAATGTAAGACGTGCGGATGTAGCATCTCGTTTTCAATATCAGTGTCATAAACTTTGTACCACACACCAAAACCTTGCACATAATGGTAATAGTGTAAGATCCCTGCCGTACTTGACTTTATTTAAGTTTCGGTAAAAGGAGTTGCATAAAATGTGTGTGTGCACCATCCGTAGACTACATCTGTATTAATAGTTAATTTTATAGGACTTTTTTTTAAAAGATACTATTTTGAGTTGAGTGGTATAATATAGTTAAAGAGCACTATTTTACATAAGTGGGCAATGCCCAATGAAGTGAGTGTCACTTGAAACTATTATTAGATGCAATGGATGTTCGCCATTAAGTATTAATAGTATGTAGGTAGTTAACTGTTTAAAGAATCTTTTGAATGGGAGTTTGCTCAAGAGTCGGAAAGTGATTAAATAGACGACTATTATGGCTATACATATTATGAGATAGGGATCTACATAATAGAATTTCTTTGAGGCGATTAAAGAATTTGTCGATCGGTAAAAGTAATGTGGGAAGAACGGAAAGAAGTACTTATAATATTATAGAGTCATTACAAGAAGATTGTGCAAGGGGGATTAGTACTAAGGCATGCCAACCTCCCTAAAAATCTCCCTCGCGTACATAATTTTCCATAATATGTTTTCACGTACTAAATATAATGTGCATTGTAGTTTTATGCATCTGTGTATCAGTTGCGTCGAGAATAAAAAATGAGAACAGAAAGGGCCTATTAGCCAAGAACAGAGTATGCAATTAGTTAGATGGTGGTGAATGTGGCTTTATGTAGGAGAACAAGAGGAGAAGATGGAACTGGAAGTGAACAAGCAAAAGTTGTCAACTTGTACTTGTCACGAATCGACAACGCATTTAATTTAACGGGGAGAAGCGTAGCGTGAATGTAGAGGTTGACTGTACTGCAAAATGGAGTTTTCTGTCTCAGTCAGAAAATAAAAGCACTCGTAAATACACAATGTATACAATATTAGAGGAAATGTGGTACTTGTACTTACCATTTACCAATGCGTACTGAAAAATCTCAAGTGAGTCAATTGAAGCATGTAAACGAAAGTTGTGGGAGTTAAAGTCTCAACGCAGCAGCAGCAACCGGGTTTCTGTGTGAGCCAAGCCAACTAATCGTAAGAGTGTCTGCCCGTGACTCTGTGACACTTCTCCGATCCGATTCGAATTACTTGACTACCACTGAGGAATGTGTAGCATTTAGTCAGAGTTTCCATAAGTGGGAATCTCTTATTCTACTTTTTCTCGATTTCTGTGGTGCAAGATAATTCTGAAGTGGGTGGAGGTGGATGCAAGATTATCTCGATCCTGTCGTCACTTTTCCTTCAATAATGAATGAATCTCTCGGCATACTTTCTGGAATTTGCTTCCGCTATTTTTCTATATCTGTCGAAACCCAATACAGTCTCTATCACTTTAGTCTACATAGCAATTAATATCTATAGATACACTTCACGCTCTCCCAAAATAAAAATGTGCCACTTTGCCTCTAAGAATTCGTCACTGAACTCCTTCACCTCTCTGATATCAGATTTTTATAATCCAGTTTAAGGTTGCCTACATCAGTTAGTTAATAGTTACAAAAAATAGAGGAGCGGATGCCAATGCATAGCAAAAATTCCAGATTCCAGCCAAAAAGTTCACGTATAGTTCACGGATCCTGCTGTTATCCCGTTCCGTGTTGATATTATTGTTGTTGTTGTCGTGTGCTCTCCAAGTTCAATTTATAAATATCAACTGTCTCTCTCTGTACGGCGAGAGGAGGTGACAGTAGCTATGTGGCATGGCAGGTACAACTATAGCAAGTGTTTTATTTGTGTACTCCAGTTCCACAGTCAGGTTTTTAGTTTACACTTGATGGAAGTTGCAGAACTCGTAAGATGCGTCAAGATGCGTACCCTCTCTCTGTATATCGTTAAATACTTAGAGTAAGAGGACCGATGTATGTGTATTTGGTGGCACGTGCTGGACACCCACACTCCTCTGAAGACAACTCTAGACTGATCTCTGCATCTCTCAAACGTATCTCTTTCAACCAGCTTTAGATTTCCTTTACTACTCCTTTAGGTTTCTTTTCTTCGTCCCTCCTTGCCTTCGTCTTACACCGAACTAAGTTGCTTGCTATATTGTACGTGCATAATAGTAGTGGAGCTAGAGCTTTAAAGGACGTACATACTATTATACATGATGCATCCTCTTATACATTACTCACATACATTCCTATGATATCTCTGCTGCTTTACTTACCACTTACTCACTGCTTGCACAGAGACATTCACATTTCATGCTACATATATAATATATTATAATATATATATACGTACTATCTTCTGATATATGCTGGTATCTTATGTGTGTGAGTATATAATACATAAATGCTTTGTGCAGAGTGCTATCTAACTTGGTTGCCTTTGCCTCGGCTACTATTTACTACAACTTAGCACTAACTGCTTCCTTTGGCTTTTCTTTGGTCTGCTTATCTACTATGTATGTACTTGTTTTCATATACAGTAGAGTAGATTTTTGCTGTGTACTTTACATTACATCACACCACTCAAGTACATACATTTATACAGCTATCTCATGTACACACTGTGAAGTAATGGTTTATACGAGAGTAGCTTCATCTTATACTATGGAATTTTATATTTGTATTATAAGATAAGATAATGTACATTATATGTAGAATAGTAGAATCAGAATCGTTTACTCTTCTAAGGTCCATCTTTCCTGTCTCGTTGACTCTCTATGTAGTAGAGTTCTACTGCCTCTCCTTGGTTATTGCCCCACGACGGACGACTTGCCTTTTTCCCTTGCCTAACCGTTCTTCAGCGCTTCTTAGTCTTTTAAGCTCTGTTGCTCGACTTCAAGCCGTCTTCTTTAGTGGAGTTTCTTCAGATTTATATCGAATCAGATACATCACTCGTGTTTAGTCTTGACTTGAAATGCTCCCCTTTAATAGGTGGCTATGTCACAGACACAATGTAAATATGTAGATCTCAGTCAACGCAGTCAGATGTGTAATAATACAAACTACACTACAAACATTGCTTTATATATAATTGCTTTTTCTTTTTACGGACTCTTCTACCCATTTTATATTATGTAACTACCATTCCTTCATGTAATCTCATGCTAAGCGACTACACCAGCCATTCTAATACAGGCATCGTAAATGCTTAGTTTACTGTATACTGCATGGTTGTTCCATTAAAAACATAAATGTACAGACCACTTGCAACATGATAATGCTCTTCTCATTTTGTCTTCTTAGTTCCATGCTTCAGAGGTGTAAGAGTGTGGCCGAGTGAAGTTACATACATCATAGGTGCATTACATTGCATATCCAACCGTTACATTATTACATCATAATATTATTAGCGTAAGTGTAGATATAATAATAATGCATACTGTACCTGGTGTACCCTAGTAGCAGTAGCAATGTGTCTTGTATATTCTGCACAATACCAATTAATACGTCAGTCTCTACTCAATCACATTACACTGATTGTACTTGGCATTGCTAATAGATTGCAATAACCACAACCACACACTCGCCCAAGCTGTTTAAATTAAACTGTAAACCAATAATTTTACTTAAGTTAAGATCCTATAAAATGTAAACTGGATTAGTACTAACAAACTTATCTAGCAACACTCAGCTTCATTTCAATTGTGTCCGGTACAAGCTTTTGCTTCTGCCAAGTAGGACAATTTAAATTGCTCTTGCCACGCTATTCTATTAGTACAAGCAGAAGACTGGAAACTAAATGGTTAATAGCATGTCTTTACTAATCAGTCAATTGTATTAAATACTGTTGTGGAGTAAATAGTCATTGATACTTCATACCATATAAAAATTATACAAAGCTAAAGAAATTAGGACAATCGTTTGTATTCTTCTCTGCGGCAACATTTAGCACGGCAATCATTTTACACTAAAATCATAGATTTTACATGGTAAATCCAATTGCATGCCATTCGATAGAATACTAGTTAGAGTCACTGCACAAGACAACTGGAATTTCAAATAGATTCTTCAGAGGATTTACTTTTGTTTGACAAAGATATCTTTTATCGTTGAGTATCCCTGCATTTGACAGCTTACATACCCTAATATCCTACTTCTAAAATATTTACACGCACACCACTATCTAATCATTATACACGAATCTTCTCTCAAAATTGGAGACCTGTTCACCAAATAGACCCTTTCCCTTTCTATTAATCTTTTTACAATCATCGCCTACTACAGTAAAACTCTTTTCCTCCAATTCCTCCCCTTGGAAACATTAAAGCTTTATGGTTCCCTTTAGGACTAAATATCTATCCAAGTGCCAAAACATAAGTCTAACTGAATAACGTGGTTGAAATTTAAAACGATAGCTATATCATTGATTCAGGGACACCATAATTTCATTCAATCATTTTTTGTATGAATTTGAAGCCGTTTACTCAAAAAGTAAGGAATTGTAAAAATTATTAACATATAGATATGATAGATAGTTAAAGAACGCAACTTACTGTACATAAAAATGTGTTACCATGGTACATTGATTATTACTACTGAAAATGTGATTTTGCTTTCCTGAATGATGAAATTTTTAATTACTGTTTCTAAAAATGGTCAAGAAATGTATAAGTCGTTTTAAAGCAATCGTACGTTTGCATCTATTTATCTTTATGGGCAGAAAAGACAGTTTAAATTGGCTGTGACATATTTATAGCAATGAACCTTAATGTAAAACATTGAAACCCCTACCCCATAGATAGAGAATCTTTATTTTTTGCTTGTGGCATTTGAAGTTTAATTTTAAAGTGTATTTGAATCTGGAAGCATTAATTACTGTCTAATTATTAAAACATTATTTATAAATAGATTGTGTCAATTTCAATAGTTTCAATTTCAGCACTTTCATTAAGAATTTCCAAAAATTTCATTTAGTGGGTAACACATACTGTTTAATGCTTGTGGTAAAAGAATTGCAGTTACATTGTACTTAGTAAAATTAGATCATCTAAATATCCAAATCGTTTAAATATTCTTTTAAATAGAATTAGACTCCCTTATTACAATAAAGTTTAATTTAATTAGCTCGTATATACCTATAGTTATTATTTGCACAGTTCTGGAAATGTATTGTAATCTGTTACTTGCTTGCGTCTCAATTCAAGAAAGCAAAAATGATACATCACTAGGAATACTATTCTTTGAGGCAGTGATGCAAATATTATGCCATCTATTGTTAGACAACTTAATACAATAGCATTATTAGCTGTTTCTATGTAAATTGCTGTCATAATTTTATCTCTCATGAAATGAAGCTGTGCATCTGTGAATCAAACTTCAATTGCATTTAGAGCTGCACAGAAACATAACGGCTGATAGAAGTTAAAAAATATCTTAAATAAATACATAAATGCACCTACGTTATATTTGTGTTTTGAGATGTGATTGTGATACCTTCAGTGGTTTTCCTGCTTTTGATATTCAATCAAGAATTGTAAATTGCAATTTTGTATCTCATTTATGTGTTCAGATTGAAATAAATAAATAGGTATGTAAAACAATTTGCAGTTTCTTTGTGTTACCGTCCCCTTGCCAATTTATTTTTTCTTTTTCTTCGGTTACTTACATGGCCATGATGGCCATCAAGGAAATTTAGTCTTAGGTAGAGAGATGAGCGTAGGTAATCATTTTCAAAGCATGACTTGTCTTTAAAATGACTCCTCTGTCAATCCCAGTCAAATCGCTGTGTTTGGGTAGCCTCTTTAAAGTTTTTATTGTATGCCATTCACACTAAGAAGAAATGCAATCAAAATCGAGAACTTATTTTACATAAACGACAGTACTTATTGTAAAGTGATAGAATAGAGTCACAGCAGGTAACCTACCTAACTAGGCGATAAGTTATCCCAAATAAACACTGATGCATTTTTAGCTTAGGTAGGTGGCATAGATAGGTGCCTATGGGGATCGTGTCTACAAAATTTATACATTATGCACAGATTTACTGCAAAGTTCTTTTATCCAATCATTGAAAAATTGCACTCCAGGGAACAAGCAAGGCATCTTTTTGTTTGTTTCCTCGTAGATAATCAGATACTGTAGACAACAATATTATCGTATATTATATCAAAACATCCTATACTGTGCATTATAAGTAATTTCATTTTATTACTTACTTGAGTTTTAAGAATGTTTCGCATTGGTGTATCAATGTACACAATAATACGCATCTAATGAGTTGGCAGTTAGCACATCAAAAGATCGAATAGGTAGACAATAACGTTTCCTACCTTGCCTACGATAACTACAATAACAAGAAAGCCAATTGCTATTACTTAGTTTGACGGGATTGGCGATACCTTGAACTATCAATAGTGATACCTTGATCTTTGCTACACACTACACAGCATCCTTCAGGTTCACACTGCGAATTTCACAGTCATTCACACAACTTTTTCATCATACATTTTATTACGTTAATTTTCAGTCTTGTCGAGTAAATGAAATAAAGCATTGCCTAAATTCATCTATAGGTGTAGTTTAGGAAAACAAATTCTAATCCAATCAACAATTTCATTTAAAGGTCACATACTTTCTCTAACCATTTTTAGATGCGACTAGGTCATTGATATTATTGCTTAACACGGATTGATACTTATCTTTTACTTCCCCATATGTATTCTGCTCACATCTTTTTCAACTATTTGACTGCTGTTGACGGCCAAATCACAAATTATGGCTTGCCTACCAAGCACAACAAACAATACGTAAAACATTTTTGAAATGCATTGCATTGAGACATCAACCAGCATATTCATTCACGAATCTATCACTTCTACATCCACCTATACAAATTATTAGCAAGCACTTTTCATACAATATCCACTACGTCAAAAAATAATTGCCAAGATAAACACAAATTAGTTCTAAATTATTATAATTATCATTTCCTTTACGCATTCTCCTGTTGTTATTGAAACTAACCACTATTTGTTCTACTTAACTAACGTGTACTGTATAATATGCACGATTAATAGGCTAGCTCAAAATATGAAATTAAATATTATATAAAATGACCGACACGTCCAAGATAGAATTGGTTGTACTCGGGGATGAATTACTATTGCCACAGATCAGTATGCCAAAGTCCGATACACAGTTTAATTGTCACAACAGTTTATTTCCGATTGATAGTAACCTCATTTCAATAGATTCAACTTAAAAGAGAAATAGAAATAATAATTCAAGTTCAAAAGATTAAGACGAAGCAACAGACAATTAGTTTGACCATCGCGGTCGGGTAGCTCGAGCAGAAGTAAAACTTAGTTCAATTCGTCTTTCTGGTCTTGGCTTGTTCTGGCTTCGTTGGCTGTGAGTCTCCTCTGCATAGTTCATATTTGAATATCTGGCTTTGCCTCCGACAACTCGATAACTAATACGATGCGCAGGCCGTATAACAGAGCCTAACATACCCCGGCTCCGACTTTGAGAGACCGATTTTTCGGGCGATCAAACAAGAAAGTGTGGTGGAATTTCGATTTTTGCATCAATTTTGCTTAGAAGACTGAAAGGTGTGACAAACAAAATTGATATTAACCAATTGAAATATTAATGTCAAAAGTGTTAGTATTGTATACAATGTTAGTTGGACAAAACAAACTAATATAGAAAGGAATTATAGCATTCTCCCAAGGTGTTTGTGGTAAATTAAAGTCATTTAACAGAAAGGTTAGATTAACGATTTATTTTTGTGTATTTTAAATGCTAGGATTTCAATAATTTGCAAACCTTTGAATTTTTGAATAGATATTTAAGAGAATAATGATGATAGTTGGACTACTGAAAAAGTTAACCTGGCTATTTTACTATATAATAATATTGGCATTTCATACAAACGTGTACATAGGAAAGAACATAATGCTCATTCCATGCCAAAAATAATTTACTATTACTGGGAGGTCAGAAGGTTATTCCTATCCCTATATGTGCGAGAGAACTACAGGCTGCTGCACTTGCCTAAGAGAGTTTTAACTGCTTTAGGACTTTCAATTTTATAACAAAACAATTGGGAGTCAGAATTCAATTCCTATCCCTATTTGTGCGAGTGGTATTAGACCAGCTGCACTATGCCTATGAGAGTTTAAGAACTGCTATAGGGCTTTTAATAAATTGTACGAGAGAACTAGCCTCTGTACTACCTGAGAGAGATTCAACTGCTTCAGGGTTTTAATGCCAGCTAAATATAAACACTTTTGTTTCAATCTATCATATTTACAACTATACAAAAGTCTACTCTTGCGTAAACTTGTCGTAAGAGACATTCAGACTACAAATGTTCTGTTAGTGTTAGTACTAATTCTATAATATACTGAATAACTGATAATATTCATTTTAAATCATGATTGTGATCATAAATTGTTAGAAATAAGGCTCCCATAGACCTATCAAAATGGCATGACATTAACAAATAATCAAGGTACATAATATAAAATGTTACGAAATCAAAAGTGCTGCAGTGTTGAGAACTGACTTAAATATTCAAGAAAAAATATTATTATCAAGATAATTAAATTGTTGTATCAATGAATGTAAGTAATTTGTTTTTACTGTTTTAATTGCGATCAGTACCTTGTTGAGATTGATTATTATTATTTTCATGTTGGTATTCATCTGGAGGTGAATCCTGATCATAAGACGACCGAATGTTTGGGTCATCTTCTCTGATCAGTGGCATCACTCTAGATTTATTTCCATGGTGTGGATCTGTTTGAGGATAGTTATACAGAAAGTTTCTGTAATTTTGAGGCGGTCCCGACTCTTTATGAGAATGGTAAGAGGAATGAGCACCGCAACTAGAATTCTGCATACGAGAAAAGTTATGATTAGATTTGCCATTGTAATTATCAGTTTCCCTGTAATCATCATTAGAATTATTTTCAGATTTGTAATTGTTATTATCGTATTGGTAATTATTATCAATATTTTGGTAGGAGTCATTTTTATAGCTATCATAATAGGATTGGTGGTCCTTGGATCTGTTTTCAAAGGTTTCCTTGTAAATTGTTTCTTCCATTTCTTGTCCGTTAGTAGTTTGCTCTCTGATTCTTTGATCAGCTTCTTGCTTTGTTGCTGGTGGTAGTGGTGATGGATATCTCTCTTCATCACGCAAATTCTTTAAAGACGTTTTCGCAGCTTGAATTAGGTCATCAGCCGTATGGAAGACAGCACTGCACAAGGTAAGTCGAAGTTTAGGAATAAGACCATCTCTGGCTCTGGATACTGAGACATCCATTGCTTCATTACGATTTACTTGCTGTGCCAAGGTGACCATGTCATACACGTATGTCTCCACTGATTCGTTTGATTGCTGGCGTCTGGTATGTAAAATACGCTGTCTCTCATTCTGGACTGCTGGAGAATCATACTTGGCGTTGAATAGTAGACGGAATTCTTCCCAAGTGACGATAGTATGTTTCACGAGGTCATACCACTGTTTGTTCTCTTTTTCTAAAATACTTGGAATTAAATTAAACCATCGTTCTTCGTCGTAATGCTGAGCACGAAGGTACGTTTCAACATCATCAAGATAATGATTTGCTGTAGAAGATTTTGCATTATAATGAGGAATTTTTAAATTAGGATTAGGTGCATTGACTACAATTGGTTGATTAGGATAATTAAGGAGGGGTTGCTGTACTAGCTGCAGAGCTGCATTAGCATTTGCTGGAGGGTTACCGGCAATCGGGTTTCCCTGCCGAGCATTTGCCTGTATTGCATCTCTAATATAACGTTGAAAAAGGTCACGTCTTTCTTCTGGGATAAGGTCATTGAGTTCATTAGGAAGATCAGGTAAGGCAGGATTATCCATAATTTCTAAACTATTTATCGTATCAGTGCTAGTGTAATTTGAATGGTTAGGAGTAAAAAAGTTTTGAATTACTGAACTAACTTCGCTACTGGTTGTAGTCTGACTGCCGACTTCTGCCTCGAAATCTACATCTGGATTGCTAGGTACTACTTCAGGAGTAGGAATATTTTAATGCCTGTGCTTGCCTATTTAGAATTTCATCTAACTCTTGTCTCTGCCTGACTATGTTTCTATTATTAGCTCTATTTTTTCTATCTGCCATACACGAGACAACTAAATTAGGTAATTAAAATGTTCGTGTAATGTTAAGATAAACAAAATGAATTTAAATGAGAAATAAGCCTGGCGACACGATGTCGCAACAAGAAATAGAAATGTTCAGTAAGAAATAATGTTCAAGATTTGGGAATGTAATGAAAATATTTAAATTAGGAGATTGTAGGTAATTAGTAGTAGGTAGGTAGGAGAATTCATAATTAATCACTCAAATATACATGTATGGGTATATAGTTATTATGTTGATTATCATACCACGAAGATATAGTGTAGATTGAATAGCTATGTAGATAAGATTTGTCTGAAGAAAATGCTGGAAGGAAAGAGTCCACGGCATGGAAGGAAAAAAGATGGCCACCGAGAGAAGAAACAGCCGAATGACTGGGCTGTAATTTAATGATGATCGGGGCAATGTGGACAGAATAGCTTTCCTTCTGAAACTTGAAAAAATTGATGTTAGAATATATTTATTTTAATTTTCTGTTATTCGTTTCTGTAGGTATTCTTCAATGGTAAGTGTAAAAAATTTTTTTCCGTTTGTTAATGAGCAATATGTAGTGGTAGTAAAAAATTGTAATTTTTTTTTTTTGAGATTGCAATATATTGTAAAATTGTGAACGATACATGTTACCATACAGTGAAGACTTTTAGAATAGGGAGGCAGGTAAGTAAACTTCCTCAGATCCCTCGACTTTGAAATTTTCACTTGTAGAGAGTTTGACGATACCAAAGTCACGGTGGGTGCCAGTGTCATTTGTGTTGCAGAAATTGGCAATACTGATAATCGCGTTGGGCGCCAGTGTTATTGAAACTAACCACTATTTGTTCTACTTAACTAACGTGTACTGTATAATATGCACGATTAATAGGCTAGCTCAAAATATGAAATTAAATATTATATAAAATGACCGACACGTCCAAGATAGAATTGGTTGTACTCGGGGATGAATTACTATTGCCACAGATCAGTATGCCAAAGTCCGATACACAGTTTAATTGTCACAACAGTTTATTTCCGATTGATAGTAACCTCATTTCAATAGATTCAACTTAAAAGAGAAATAGAAATAATAATTCAAGTTCAAAAGATTAAGACGAAGCAACAGACAATTAGTTTGACCATCGCGGTCGGGTAGCTCGAGCAGAAGTAAAACTTAGTTCAATTCGTCTTTCTGGTCTTGGCTTGTTCTGGCTTCGTTGGCTGTGAGTCTCCTCTGCATAGTTCATATTTGAATATCTGGCTTTGCCTCCGACAACTCGATAACTAATACGATGCGCAGGCCGTATAACAGAGCCTAACACTGTTTTTGGACAACTCTCAATTTCAGTAGAATTGATTTGTCTGATGTGTTTTTAAATGTCATTGCATTATCGTATCGTAATTCGGTATCTGTTAAAAATGCTTACCCTTCATTATTTTTTTTTTACTTTATAATGCATTCAAGTAACAAGATACCTAGATACACATAAATAACCAACATTGTTCCGTACACCTTAAATACATAATAAGACAGATCAGTCTAGCATTAAGAATAATAAACATGAAGTACATGGATAGGTGAGATTTTCATTGCTAAAAGCTATAATTTTAATTAAAAAACTACATTCCAAACTGCATTTTAGTTTGTATTTTTTACTACATAGGTCTACAACAAAATGTTGAAAGCATCTCTAACACGTCTCTAACATGCCCTTCATTTTCATATGAAGGCATTTCCTGTTTGGACCGAATTGGATTGAATTTGACCGAGTTGGCATTAATTGTAAGTTGCATTTGAAGATATATAACCCCATTGTGTCTTGTAAATCTTTAGGGGACGCTTTGACAATCTGTAAAATAGCTTGCTAAATAATAATACTTCTCAATGGGGACCGCCTATTACCGATGTTGAGGTAAAAAAGTTAATATTCTGAGTTTCTTTTCAGTGTAAACAGACTTTTTAAACTTATTGAAGTACCTCCATTATTTGATCAGATATTACTTAGGTGTAAATTAAAATTTCGAGTTTCTCAGATTATTTTATTGTAAACATTAGTAGCACAATACCACAACCACATATTTATGTTTATTTTCATGGTCTTGAGCATACTATGTGCAATTAAAATAATAATCTATGTACCTACTTCATCATTAACATTTTGCACAGTTTTTTGTACAATTGAGTAAAATGATATTTTTGATGATTGGTTTATATGGCAGTTGGCCTAGGCATATACATTTGCTGCATTTTGTCGTCTTCTCATGGTGCATATATAATTAACGTATAGATAAACATGTCATTATCTATTCAATTGACACGAATCACAAAGTACTGTGCATTATTGATGCTTTTGTGAAGGTCGTAAAACTACATAGAGGTAACAAATACTTGTTAAACAATATTCAGTTTATAATTTGTCCAAGTTTCAATCCAAGTTTAATTTTTAATCATAGTTTAATTTTTAAGAACGCGAACAGTAACAACTTGTTTCCTATTTGTAATTGCCTTGAGACTTGACATAAGCTTTCCGCCAGTACAATTAGTTGACAGAATTATTGGTACCTATACTAAACCAAAGAAAAGAAAGAAAATCCATACTGACTGAGTCTTAGTAGGTAACACTTTATTAGTAATCTTATTACAATCTACTTATTAATTTGAGTTTCAATCACCTAAGTAAATCTAGAAAAGATAATTTGTTTATCATTCTATAAATTCATCTTATATCGGCAGAACTAACACTTCATTCAGATTGTCTCATTTATCACAGCCCATTAATAATGATGCACATAAATGTGTTAATATAGTAGGTATTGACAACCACCCTATTTGCTATTTCTTTTTCGACTTAAAAATACCGATGACGGATATCAAAATATTTTAATAATTGGTAGTCCAGGGACTGTTTTAAAATTAAATTAGAAATGAGGTTAGTTTGTTTTCAACCAAAAATAGGGCTTGAAAATAAGTTTATTTAGATTTCATTTTCTGTCTTAGTCTAAAGTCTCAATGCCCATATCCATGATAAATCATTTATTTATTTAGAAATGAAGACATTGAAAACCCAAGTCTCTCTGGATCTAAAAGGGAGGGAGGAAGAGTAAAGCCGTTATATGACAGACGGCAGTTATAAGCAGTTATATGGCATACAGACATGAAAGAAGGAAAAGGAAGCTTTTAGATAAGTCCAACATCCAGTCTTTTCCAGTCTACCCGCCCGGCTTTTACTTATCGGGCCTGGGACGGGTCTGGGACGGACTGGGACTCAGAACTCTCTCCGACGACCGACGACAATTTGCAATTCCTTATCTTGTGTTCATAATTAACACACATGCTACTTGCTTAATCGCCAACCGAACCAATCATTTGTCATCCAAAAATTTCACCGAACCAATCCGGAATGAATCGACCGGTTCGGTCGATTCAAAAAGTTTTGCAAACCGGTCCCACCCAGTCGTTCCAAAAAAAATTCGCAAACCAAACCGATCAGAACCGCTCATTCCAAAAAAATCTCGAATAGAACCAATTCGAACTCTGATTCCAAAAAATTCTCGAACCGATCCGGAAAGCTCTTTCCAAAAATATTCTCAAACCGAAATGGACCGCTCGTTCCAAAAAAAATTTCAAACCGAACCGATTCGAACAGCTCTTTCCAAAAATATTCTCGACCGAACCGAACCGCTCTTTCAGAAAAAGATTAGCGAATCAAACCTATCCGAACCGACAGCAAAAAAATCAAACGAATCGAATTAGAACCGAACTAGGTTCTGTTCGGTTTGCGACCCAGTACCATTTCGCGATCCAGCAATTAGCATGCATGGTTCATAATTATGATAATGAATATTATGACTACATTCATGACATATGAGATCTCCACTTTAGAAGCTTAAGCATATAAGTTTTTCACATTTACCCAACGTGTTCTACATCAATAGGTGAGCAACGACCCATTTTTCGTTTTCCTGATTTTTCTTCATCAATGGTTTGGAGAAAAAAATCCGCAATGATCTACATTTGCTGCCACACACACTAAGGAAGGTATCTTATTGTGTGCTGTGTAGGCCAACAGAATTGCCTGCACTTGGTCAGATCCACTTGGGATGTTACCGAAGAACAAAGTACTCCAATGGTTTGGAGGACGAACTTTGGAATCGCCGGCTCGGCTACAAATCCTGATCTCAATCCGCCCGGCTACAACTGATCTGGTTCCGCCCGGCTGCTACTGATCTGGTTCCGCCCGGCCGCTACTGATCTGGTTCCGCCGGGCTGCTACTGATCTGGTTCCGCCGGGCTGCTAATGATCTGGTTCCGCCTGGCTGCTACTGATCTGGTTCCGCCCGGCTACTACTGATCTCGTTCCGCCCGGCTGCTACTGATCTCGTTCCGCCCGGCTGCTACTGATCTCGTTCCGCCCGGCTGCTACTGATCTCGTTCAGCTCGGCTTGTTAGTGTTAGGGTTGCTCCAATCTCACGTGTATGAGACAAAGTTTCGAAGCGGATACCTAAACGCAAGAAGAAATTGGGTTGATACAGATGCAACTGATGAGAGGAAGAAAATACCTTTGTTAATCGGTATTTGAAACCATTTGACAAAATTCTGATTGAGTAATCAGGAATGAAAAGTTGATCGTGAAGCATTAATAGTTCTACGTACAGATAAAGATACTCTGGATAACTGGAAGTTTTCCAGGGAGTTTAGGCCGCAAAAAAGTCAATTGCATGTTAAAGTCCTATCCTATATCCAATATAACCTTTCTCGTCGTTGTCACTCATATTGTACACATATATCTGTCTGTATTAAACCAATATCATTCATCTGTTCATCGGAATTTTTAGTTATGATGACGATACATGTAATGTAGGACTACAATTAGAAAGAAATTATTAATTTAACCATTGCATTAATTTAATACATGCGCTGCCACCATTTGGAACAGATATTATAGAAAATATGCTATAAAATTTGATAATAACGACTCCCGACTGATTACATACATTACTGGCATGCAATGATTATCATGAATTGGTGACGCGATTGGCTAAATAATTTGTGAATGAAAATCGAAACCTACTATATACTACATTTGATGATTTTATTTTATTATGCACATAACAGATTTCAACAATAATGACATATTAATTTACGAATTCAGCTAAATACAACAAAGAAGGAGCAGAATATAATATTTGGTACATAAATTGGGCATAGTAAAATAAGTAGTAAAGTCTGACGTAATCTGGCATTCATGGTAGTAAAAAACTGCTACGGATAAATCGTTATCAGCAATTATACTCTACGATGTCTTCAAGTTATGTACATCATACTATAGTTCTAAAAGGTGATAACGTCGATATACTTATACTGTTATACATTGACAGCATCCGGATGTCCTTCATAGTCAGAATTAACGCTAAACCAAATATGTATACATAACTTACACTAAATCGTAATTAATTAACAGAATGTTTTATGTCTATAGATTTTAATTACAGTTTGTATTTAGCAAATATTTAATACACGTTCCATATTATTTGCGTAATATTTAGGAGGACAACTATGAATTGAATTGAGGTAAACCAAATAACCAAACTGTCTCCGATGGCTTTTCAGAATTTGGGAAGGGTTAATGGATTGTAAAGTAAAAGTATACATACTTATTACTATATAATTACATAATTCAAATACATGCACTGATAGAAATACTTTCAAAATGATAATAGTGTTCATCACTTTTAACTCGTGACGTGTGATGTAATTATACTACTGAAAAAAATTATGACAATATGACAAGACTAGATAATTTAGTTCATGTGCACCTATACTAGTGCACAATCCGTCCAATATTTATGAGCATTGTAGATAGGCTGACCATCCGTCCCGTTTTTAACGGGATCGTCCCGTTTTTGGTGACCTGTCCCCATATACTAAGATTAAGCCTAAAACAGCTTAATATGCCCAGAGTCTTTGTTATATTTGATGCCATCTCTCATAATTTAATCAATACTATTGGCTAGTTGACAGCCAATGACAATGACTAAATTATGACCACCTTTGGTGGATTGGAGTTTGAGAACAGGCGCCAATTCGTGGCGCAATAGTTTGGCAGTATAGGCATTCAAATTTGCCTTCAGATTGGTAAATGGACTTTGTGAGTCTTATAGCAGAAAAAAGCTTTTTTCTGCTATGAATACTTAGTCTATGACCTGTCCCGGCGTCCCGAAAGTGTCCCGTTTTCAGAAACGCGTCCCGAAAGTGTCCCGTTTTCAGAAACGCGTCCCGAAAGTGTCCCGTTTTCAGAAACGCGTCCCGAAAGTGTCCCGTTTTCAGAAACGCGTCCCGAAAGTGTCCCGTTTTCAGAAACGCGTCCCGAAAGTGTCCCGTTTTCAGAAACGCGTCCCGAAAGTGTCCCGTTTTCAGAAACGCGTCCCGTTTTTTAGAAAAAATTGAGTAATATCTAATTTAATGACTACTACGAACGAAAAAGGAAAATTTTGACTGAAAATAACATAATTTTTCGCGATTAATGGTAAATCTTAATGGCAACCTACAATATATATTGGCTTTTCTCAACAAAAGGACCTAACATTTTCATGGTTCGCACAATTGTTTGGAAACTTGTAAAATTGTAGACCATTTTTGGCAAACAAAACTTAAAATTAACCAGCTTCGCGCAATTATAAGAGTTTTTGTCTACTTTCAGCAATAAGAGGTTAAAATTATCGCGCGATTATGTCATTTTTTAAAATGTTGGGCAAAAGTATCTTAAAATTAACGCGATTCGGGAAAATATTCCTAATATGCATGGTTAAATGGCATTACCCGTCAAAATCGACTTCTAAATACAATACTGTATGGTGTCCCGTTTTCCCTTCGTCAAATTATGGCCAGCCTAATTGTAGAACGACCTTTCTGCTTACTATGTAAAGACATGTAGAGATTGTATACATTAAAAAATCGCAATATTTCTTGTGATGTTGATGATTCACTCTTCCAGCTACCAGAACGGATGAAAAATAGTAAGAATGAAGTTATGTCATTTATACTTGGTTGGTCAGTCCAGTGTCAGTCTGGTTCATGTTAAGCTCCATCAATAAATACAGCCGTTTCTCTTACTATACAGGAACAAATTCTTCCAACTCGTCAGCAGCGTCAGTTCTGCTTTCTGTTTTTTAAAGTGTGATTTACAGCGTACTAAAAGAAAGTTTGACTAATCCCAAAAAAGAATTTACTTCCATTTTGGGTAGTTGGGAATAAAAAAAATATTGTTTTTTGGATTATTTGAATATTGGTAAGTTGTTTAGTACTTTTACAGAGTGCAGATATAATTAGACTGCATTTTTTCTATTTCTCTACTATTTACATTCATTTCCACATATAGTCTCATTCTCACTCATAGTATCATGAACCACCACAAACAAAGTTTGTGGTGTAGTGTGTACTAATGTATTTACATTTAATAGGTGGTTTGTTTTTCATTCCCGTAAAGCATAAATTTTTGCCTTTTTGCTAATAAGATTTAGTGAACTCTAATAATTTTAATAATGAATATGATGAACTCATTAAAATACTCATAAAGCGGTTCAATCATCAGTAGATATAATTCACGAAGAATCACATTATGCTATACGCTATTAAACTAAATTACATACGTATTAAATTCATTGCACTATACATAAATTGTATGTTGTATGTTATGTATGGCACATAATTAACCGAACCATCTAATATTAGATCTACCTATATGTAACTAATTTATTTTAAAAAAATATTTACCTTTTTTTTAATTACGGTGAATGAATTAGGCTTTGAGCTTGTACTGTAAATATCAGTACTTCTGTTATGATTGAAATACTAAATAAAACATTTTAAAAACAAAAACAGCAAAGAGGAAAATGGAAAATTCACTCGTCTTCTGTAATGAGGACATACCGGAAGTATTTCAAACGCCGGTAGCAATCGTTCGGGTCTGGTCATCATGTACCAAAAGAAAATGTTCGGATTTGAAGATTTGGGGGCACAAAAGTGAAGGACATGTGTCACTGGAACTTATAAAGAAGGATAAACATGGCAAATTTTGCCGTGGCTCGTTTGACACTGGAACATATATCAGTGCTGGACCTAAACTCCCAACTGTTGGCGATCGTATAGACTTTTCAGAAAAGTATCCAGTCCAATATGTTCCATCGTATAAAGATGATCTACGTCGATATTACATTGATAAAGGTAAAACTCGCTCCTTTCTTACAAACATAATTGTTGTTTTAATATTGATGTGTGTACTACATCATTGGTAGTAATTTATAAATGTTATACATTGCAAATTAAAACAAACAATTCTCTAGCTAATTCTAAATAGCAGTAAAAACCATGAAAACTGACAGCTGATAATTGTCATATTGCAATTTTAAAATCTTAAGATTCTTCTTAAGCTATATTTAACTTCAGGGTTACCACAGTTGCTTTCACGAATTTAAGAATTCTGAATCGTTTTTGGCCGATTTCAGCTTTCAGTCCATTTCAGCCGGTTTAGGCCGATTTCATGGAATAATTAAAACATAATATTTTGCTCATGCATGCCTGAGATTCCATGAAAAAATGTACTCAGCTCTATATGACGTATAGTAGTCGTTATAATTTTATTTGCCAGAAAAGGGGATAAAAGTACATGAAAATTTAAGAATATTAAAGGATTTTAAAATGCTTGTAAATATTTTAATTTCAAACTTGGTAGCGCCCTATTCTTAAACTTGGGAACGTTAGGGATGCCTTCACCTTAAATATTTCCAATCACTTCAGTCGCAGATTAAGTACTCACAAAATCAAAATTATTGGAAGGTGAAACCTATGCTCGGGTATTGTGCCCACTGTAATAACTAGTATACTTGGGGTTCAAGCCAAATAAATCGCGTACCATGATAAATTTAAGTGAAAAAAAGCAACATTTGTAGTGTTACAATGATTAGATGACAATTAAAAGTATTTTTTTAAAAACAATTTCAGGTATCAAATATTGTGGCGAGGGGCAAGAACCGAATAGAACCATCGTGTTTTATAATTTGGATGTCAATGAAATGGCTAGGCAATTTTTGGAATTCACCAAATTCCAAAATCAACACCAATGGACAATGTTAGTTGCTGTACTGTCTCTTTCAGAATGGTAATAGTGATTAACATTCAGCTTTCATTTATACTTTAACGGCTTTGAAAAACACTTTTCCAATGAAGTAAAATTAAGATTATGTGGAGCATTGAAATAGCATTACATGGAGATGGAAACAAATAGTTTTAAATTTTGTAGAAGCAGATAAAATGAACAACATCCTTAAGACAAATAGTAATCCCATGAAGGACTTGAATCCTCATATGACCTTTTGAAAATATTTGCTAAAATTTGCTAAATTAGCAGCCGAAATTTTACTCATGGTTATATTCGAATGAAATGAAACATAAGCAAAAAATGTATTGAGCATCAATGATAATATTATTTAAAGGTTAAATATATTGTCTCTATTGTTTGTGGTTCATTAATAATTACTACTGACGTTTCCAATACAATCATGCTTTATTCCCATTACTAAAGCCCTAAATTTTCTAATATTGTGCTTCCAAAATTTTGCAGTGTGAATGGAAAAGTCATAAAAGTTAACTGCGTTACTTTGGTCCTCGCTATTTTAAATATTGGTGGTTTTTCAAAACTGCAAGGTGTATTGCATAAAATTCCTGGTTTAGGAATTTCGTCTTCTGGAGTTGTATGTCGGCGCACTGAAATGGATTCAATCAGGAATACCTTATGGACAGGTTTTAAATACATTTCATCTCCGGTTTTCATCAGTCCGGACGTATTTGATGATTGTATAGTGTCTGCTAAAAAACGTGAATTAGAAACATTGGCAGGGAAAAACAAACCTTTAATAACGTTCAAGAATGACGTCAGTGTAGTAGATTGGGACGAAGTAAAAAGATTGAAAAAATATGATTCTGAAAAATATAAACAATGGAAAACATTGGATCCGAACTCACTGATGACAACTCTTCCGAAAAAAGATATTGCCAAAGTTGAGGAATGGGTCCCCGTGTTGAGAAGAAGGTCGAGCGAAATTTAAAAAAAATTAAGGATGTATATAAAGATTAGTCTGTAGTTAAAATTTTAAGATTTTATAAACTACTTTTTAATTACCTATCAACTTGTGCATCAGTCTCTCTTAACCCCAAGCCTAAAAATTTGTAAAAAATAATGACCATTGGAAATCAATTAGTGTTACTTCGTTGGTAAAGCACTGTTTATAAAACAGATTGTTTTTCCATAAAAGTAACGATATAATGAAACAATATAATTAAATGAGGGGGAGCCGAGACCCAAAATGTTGTAGTATGCTTCATATTGTTCAAGTATTTTATCTTCTCTCTCAGCTTTTCTGTTATTGGTTGATATGAATCTCTGAAACCAAATAATGTACTAATTTTTTAATTTAAATAATTATAGCATTGTTATAGTAAAGGGTATCTCATTCAATTGACAACATGTATGTTACTGCGAATATAGTACAAATTTAGCCAAAGACAATACACATTATGGTTGGTAAAGGTTGAACCTATCCTGAATAAAACATAAGAAAAAATAAATATTAATCTTCTTACAATAGTTAAATAGCTAACTCTTTTGTACATATTATTTAATTGTATCCTACAAGTTTATATATATATCAAAATATAGTAAGTAATAAGTTTTTATTATCATATGCATATTATGTCGACTGTGATTTTTTTTAAATGCATGCAAAATAAAATAAATCATAATAAAAAAAGTGTTTCGGTGTGTGAAAAATATTTAATTTATTCGTATTTATACATCTTATGGAAAAATGTTTTAAAATAAGTAGGATTGGCAAAACATGCATTGCCATTGATTTATTTAAATCCTTTACGTTTAACTTAAATCCGAGTGAAAAATTTCTTGCTTCTAATTATGAATAAATATCAATTTAATTCGAATTTTGAAGACTGAAGTCCGAAGAAGACCAGAGAGAAATGGACGCGTCTAATTCATTGTCATTCTGACCCTCCTATAAAATTAATAATAAAAGTCGGGTAGAGTGTAGAAAAGTTTATTTCCTTTGATTAATGTATCTTACGCATAATGACAAAACGGTACTAACATAATACAGTTTTACATATTAAAGTGCATTACTCGTATTTAGAAATTCTAAAATTCTAAAATAGCACTTGCAAGAAATACTATTGCAAATAGTGTTTCTTGTCAGATTTAAATAGTACAAGATTTGGAAGGCTACGAGATTACTATTAAATTAAAGTATCCATGTAATGCATCTACTTCCTAGGTGTTTACTTAAATACTTTCAAACGACATTAACAGCATCATTTCCTCATATTATTTGTAACCTTTAAAAAATTAACCTAAAACTATACTACAATGTGGTCAGTCATAGTAAGTACAATCTTCTAAATCTCAGCTGCGCACGTCCATTGAATTATTTAATTACTACGCATTTGTAAACTGGATCAACATGTGTTATATTCTGTAACCACCTTTGTATTTTGTATATTGTAGGATTGCTACACATAATTATTTGTGTATACTGAACACGGAAAAACTTTGATAAAATATGCTTCCAGGGATGCTAAAAATTATATTCAGTTCGTTAACCATAACATAAAAACGCGACAATTGGTAATACTTATAATAAAAGCAAATTACACAGCATAGAATCCACGTAAAAACCTAATTAACAATATTGGATGTTAAACTATCAAACTAATCCCGTCGTTTGCAAAAAAGGACTTGGCAGCATATTTATAAGATTGTTTATACTGGGCATGATTTCAAAGCAGAGGAACATTTTAGTATTAAAAATTGCCTGAAATATTTTAGCAGTCAATAAGCATTGCTTTAAGTAAGTTAAAAGGAATATTTACAAAGTTTTGAAACCTAATACATTTTGTTCATCAATCAGTAATTAATTTCCTGAAATCTGATGCTTACTGTACTCTCGCGAACATTCATATACTCAAATTGTGCGTTTCATATTTAATTTTGAGGATATGATTAACAAGTGCAAGTGCACGCTTAAAGTAGAGCTATTAAGTAGTTCTATTGAGATAAACGGATATACTAACGAATATATTGTAGGTACCTACCACATTATTTCAGTTTTAATGTAAATATCAGTATAAATCTATCTAACTGCAAATTTTTCAATCTAATAAAAATTTAAAACGAAAAAATTACATCATGCGTTTGGACACAAATTAGTTTTACAACTATTTTTTTCAATTTGACAATATTTTCTGGAAGTTAACCGGTGATACGTGATGATGAAATACGGCCGATGGATGTCTTAAAGGACAGGAGAGACTCCCCTTCGTTTGTGCTGATAGTAAACATCAAAAAAATATTTTTTCAGAAAATGGTCTTTGGCAAAGTGAGAATATTTACATGAAGCAGCTCAGGAGAAACAAACATTAAAGATTGATTAAATCATACACTAAATTTGAAACAATTTAAAAGAATCAGAGTTCTCCTGTTTTAAAATTTGAAAAAGAATTTTTTAAGCTGCTTCCAAAGCATTTTAGCACAGGAAACTAGTTTTCATAATACGTTAAATATTTAAACGTCCTTTAAGGTTTGTTTCAATTTGGCTTCAGTATCATGACGTTTAGTGCAGAAATAAATCACATGTGTATATAATTATAGAAAATATAGAAATAGCGAGTAAAAAAATTAAAATCAGTTATTGAAGAAAAGCAACTATAGATTAATTAGATCTATAAGCTACATTAACAGTGCTATTACACAGGGGGCAATTATCAATAATATAAAAGTAGCCTTATTAATTACTTTGGCAAATTAAAAAGCAAAATAAATATTTTTTTAAATGCACAAACTGTCTCTATTTACAATGAATTGGCAAGGGGTACTAATGGGACATAGAAATCGTACTTTTGGACTGTGAGAAAATGCTATTCGACTAGTAACTGTGGGAATGGAGAACATACCCTGACCAAATTGAAATAATATTCACTACTGAATATACTGTCAATTTATCTGTCTGCTTAATCATCGACGTATTTCAATTATTAATTAAATTAAATTATTTTAATTTAGATGTTAAACTGAAATAATACCTTTTTGTAATGGTATGACCTATATTGACGCTTTTGTGTTCGTGCAACAAATTCATGAGTGTTGAGTAAATTAGTTAAGTCTTGTAAATATTTGTTGTCCGTTGTACTGCTACATTTTAATGGTTAGTATACTGTTTGACACATTTTATCAGAACGAATTCTAAAAGGGGAAGAAATAAACAATATAAAGTACATACAAATTACAAAGGTATTTCGGGTTACCAGCTTGAAATAGTGTCTCTACTTTACTGTCTTATTCGACGAGTTAAAATAAAAGCTCATGATGAGCCAAATACAACACATTTCCTCACATCCTGACATTGCTTATTATGCTCTGTTTATAATTCTGATCTACTCACATGAATAATAAAACAGTTAGGTATTTTTAAGAGAATTAATTGCCAGTGCTTAGCTTCCGGTGAGAACCTACACACATATCTATACTACATGCAAGATTTACAGATTAAGATCAAGGACGTGCAAACATAACTAACAGAATTTAGCATTATTTATACAAGATTAAATAAATGTGCTAAGATTGTAAATTATAAGCTGCATGCATAACGCAACACACTGTAGTGGTTTCGTAATCGATTTAAATCCTGTTGTCAAAAATTTTCAGCCCACCCAAAAATGTATTCCACATATAGATTAATCACAACAGGTCGTCAGAATTAATAAAATGCTAAAAAAGCACTACTGAATAAGCTTCATAAATGACACCATAACCTGATTGGTTTTAATTTTGCAGCTTAGTGCATGAACATTTAAGACCTGTCATTATGCTCACACATCCGTCACATGTCTCTGGATTTCTCAACGTTCCAACTAAACTCATATACATAAATATTAAATGATTTTGAAGAATCAAAATTCCGTACCCATACCTCCTCACCATCGTCATCTTCGTCTTCATCAATACCTATTTCTTCCACCATATAACTTGAGTCATGCGCTGGTCTAGTACTAGGATCCAATTTCATCAGTCCTTCTCGTGCTGTACGATTATTTGGATCCAACCTAAAAGTATTTACATTATCAAATTACTACATCGATTTTAGTTACCAGAAATCTATAACTAGAACACACTGTAAGGTAAATACAAAACTCAGGAATGTTTTTAGTTTCCATTAACCCATGAATTTAGCAACGGGTACGCAACTCAATAAAAAAGTTAGCTATTGCAATTAAAAAAGTACTTTGAGCTAAACCGAAGGTAAATATACTAACAGAATATTATGTCAATTGTACCTTTCAATTTTTAGTTACAAAATTTAAGAACAATTTACTTACTTCAGTGCTATAGCAAAATGATCTGCAGCCTTATCATCGTTTCCCACTTTTATAAGCAAATCTGCAAGTCTGTTATGAACAGACGGTGGATTAAGTCTACTTTCAATTTGCTTCAATAAAAGATTCAGCGCACCAGTCAGCTGTCCTTCCTGACATGAAAACAAACATTAAATAGTAACAAAATATCAAAAAGTTTCTGGTAGTCCAGGGAACTTTTCAAAATTGATGTAAATACAAATACAAAATGGATCACCTCTTCTAATATGTCGACTAACATGAATACAGCTGGCAAAAACCCTCCGTCAAGATTAAGAGCTTTATCCAAATATGCCTTTGCCTTAGGCATAGTTACAGTATCTTTAGTCAATGGTTGAGCGCACATCTATAGGGTTGAGAAACAAAAATATACAATAAGGTTTAGTTTCAATTATTCTAAAACTCAATAAAAATGCACACCAGATAGAGTACCATCGTTCATATTTTATGACCATCACAATGTATTAACTCTACCCGAGTCGACTTATAAGTAAAAAATTTCTAATTTCTATACTTTCTCAGAATAGTTTAATTTTTAATTAATAAAGTTAAAAATTATTATTTTAACATAATAAACAACACTTGAGAACAATAAATTATGATAATTGAATTCAAGATAAAAATTGAGCTTGTAATTACCGTTAAAACTCTTGCAGATTGGCCCAATTTCTTCAACGCTGCAGTAGCTATTGTCATGGCATCACGGTATCGATGCATGGCCATATAACAATCAAAAATTCCTTTCTGCGGTTCGAAACGATTTGGAAAAAGTGTAGAAGCTTCTCGAAAAAGCGGAAGGGCATCTTGACTATTTTTCATATCCAAATAAATATTTCCTTTGCAAATTAATGCCTCCGGACTTTTAATACCTTGAAGTAAGTTAGCCTGAAAAATAAACAAATGCCAGTAATATTTTCCAAAACTAACAACGTTTGCAAAATTTCGTTTTACAGTAATTTTTGATAAGTACCTTTTCTGAAAAATGAAGAGCTTTATTATTCCTATGTGTAAGTTGACAGAAGTAAGCCATACAAAGGTATGGTTCTGATTTTGATTCAGTAAAGTTGTAATCAAATAGTTTGTATGCCAACTTTTCCAACTCGGAACTTCGTTTCTCAGCCCATAGCAAAAATCCGAGCAATTCCATGCCGTTGAAATTGCAACAGTCGTTCATGTGTGCCTATTTCACAATTTTAGTACAAAATTATTTATAATCACGAGGGAAACGTGAGAGAAATAAAAAGTTCGTACCACTCGAAGAGGGCTAATTCCAGATTGGTAATCTCCAGTCATTGCGTACGTAGTTCCGATTGCGACCAAAAGTGTATGATTGTTTTGGAGTGCAGTTTTCTCCTGCAAGTGACTGTACACATTTAGAGCTTGAACATAGTCTCTACAATGGAATGCGGCAGAAGCTTTTAGCCACGAATTAAACCTAAAATCAGAAAATCTTTAAAATTTAGTAATTCTGAAATACTGATACAATTCATGAAAATTATAACTAATTTAGTAGAATTAAGATAATGTCAATTAAATGCTCTCACCAGTCTCCGTAAACCATTTCTTGAGTTTTATTTTGAATTATGCTTTGGATGTCTCTCTCTTTTAATCCAAGCGACAACAATGCTTCAGCAGCGTCCATAGCCATCGGACATTCCTATAATATAAATCAATGAAGTTAACCATTACTTAAAAATATCAACTAGTACAATGATTGAAGGAAAAAATACCTTTAGAACTTCTTTAAATGATGTGATAGCTGCGCGCTCCATTCCACTTTGAAGATATAGTCTTCCCAGTGCCATGTTAATTCTAACAGTTCGTTGTTTTGCAGGAATGCTCTGCAGAGTACTCAAACCTTCCATTGGTTTTTTGCATTGCATTTGGCACATATAGACTTTATATTTCACATCTAGAAATGAGAAAAGAATAAAAGCAAATTAATTTCAAATCTTTGGAAATTTGATTCAGCAATTTTCAATTAAAATAATTTTTACCATTATGAAAATCAGTCGATAAATGATCCTTAAACTGCGGAGAGAATTTTGACAGAGATTTGTACATTTGAATAGCTCTCTTGTAAAAGCTTTCAGCACGTGGAAAATCAAACAACTGAAATGCTGAATCTCCACAAAACGTAGAAACTTGAATTTGTTCGACGTCAGTAAGAATACTGTCTTTTAACTTTTCAGACAACGTGATGACGAAACTCCCCTATTGATTGTAGTGACATAAAATCAATTGGCATCATTAAAAATTTCGAGACAACAATTATAAATAGTAATTTTAGTTTCCTCACCAAAGTAAGAACGCTTGAGTAAAGTTGTTCATGGAAGAGATTATAAAGTTGATTGAAATAGAAGGATCGCGAAACTTGGTAATCCTCAATAGGAATACCGAAACTACTTTCGGACGCATCAGTGCTGGGTGTCATATAAGCCATTGGTGATGAGCCTCCAAGAAGTGAAATACCTGCCGGAATCGGCATGTTGGGAGTTTTAAAGGTACTCATTTTCTGATTTTCAAATTATACACATCGAAAAGCAACAAAAATCTGCACAACTGAAAAAACAAATAGATATGACGTAAATAAAACACTAATTATCACAACAGAAAAAAAATAATAGAAGTACTGATTCGATAACACAATCTAAATATATCACTCAAAAGGAGAAAACAGGTTTTAATACGCAATGCATTTATTTTTATATCGAACAACATTCAACATTGATTTTTCATTCTATCACAAATCCATTGTCGGTAATAGGTGATCAACATGCGCTCGATGGATAACTGAATAAAACTGATGATCAAAACCGCTTATACAGGCGTGGGCATACAAGTGTGAAAAATTAAATAATATTAAATACGAAAGAACGCGTTCTTTTTGTTATCAAATCTTGTAAAATTATTCTGCGAGCAAACTTGTAATAGACACCTGTAATGATGTTTTAATCTTACTTAAGCGATGGCCTATGGCCTGATATCGTACGCATAATGTTTGCCTTTTATTGTAAGTAACCAAAGTCATCATAGCCAAACTCATAAAATACAAGTCTTATCAATTATATCCCAGACATTTTCCACAAATTTTGAATAAAATAAAGTTCGATCAACAAATTGAAATGCTTCAGTATCTTTGAAATAATGAATAAATAGACCATGTCTTGATTTTTAAAAGGTTTTTCTTTAATTTCATATTAATTTAAAAAATTAAATGTCAAACAATATACTATATCTACTTTTATTGCCAGAAATACGGATTAAAAAACAGTTTTGTACCTTTAACTATATGTTTTGGTTTCTATAATTTTACATTTTGCATTGCAACGTTTGCAAAGATTTATTACCGTGTGCCTGGGAATGAGTTATTATTCCCGTTAGCCAATTTTCCTCCTAACGTTAAACATGCAACATTTACATTGTCCACGTAAGAGTTAAAAAACTACATAGTAAGCAAAATTGCAACTTTAAACGTCAGCAAACAGTAGTAGCAAGGAATTTTTATTCTCTATCTGGCATGCACTATCTACAATGTAATATTGCGTGATAATTATGACAGTTGACTAGAGTGGCCAAAACATCTGAAGTCTATTTACCTTGAAAGTTGAACTGCTGCAATTGAAATAACTTTACTCTCTGTGAATATCGAAAAAAGTAGTAAATTTTAGTTTTATGTGAATATTCAGCTAGCGCCCGTCAAACGCCAAACTTCGATACACTTTATTTCGTATTCTTTAACTACAGCATTCTACCACCACTGATGTGTTTTGTGTTTGTCAAGTCGATTTTCTAGACATTTTACAATAGCAATTGTGAAAATAAATATCATCCAGTTTGAAAGTGCAGCGAATTTGTTGTGCTCAGCTGTAGTCTACAAAGATGGCGGAAACGTCGCTCTTTGGCAGCTCCGACCACAAAATCTTAGAAGGCCTCGGAAGTGAGAAATATTACAGGCAAGTGAGACTGTTGTGGGAATGTAGAAATGTAGATTGTAGAGAATCTTATTTATTTTTCATTTTTATGATTTCTTTGAACAATTTATGATGAAAGTATTAAAGTAGTTATAGTTCTATCTATAGATAAATGCTAGTTAATAGTTATTAGATCACCGGTGACTTTATTTCTGCGACAAAACCGAGTTGTTTATAAATGCTAATACCTAAGTAATTAATGAAACGTATACAATACATGTATTAATGAAACATGTATTATGCGTTTCGACTCTTTTCCCATCACACTTATTTTTTTTAACTATTAACAACTATTACTATCGATTAAAATAGTCCTAGTTATACCATGAGTGAGGAGATTTTCATTGCTCCGTGAAGTGCAATGCTGTTGCTCCTGTACAGTACGTCAATGTACGTAAAGACATTAATGTGTTAAAATGGCCATTTGTTCATTATCAGATTTGTCATTTAAAAAATCCCGTTTTTGATTCCACAGACACCGAAGTTGTCTCAAATAATAATTTTTTAAAATCAAAATTGAACCTTTGAACCTTTTGCCCCCTTTATATCATTCGGAACAGCCTACCGCGTACCTTTTAAAATTAACCGCAATCATTGTTACCGAAATGTGGTAGTATATTATATCAACCAATGTCATTTTTAGTCTCCCTAAACATGTTTCAATCTGAAAACTTGAACAGCAAGTCATCCATGGAGAAGCAGAACCAAAAATTTCGCGATTCGCACGATTTTATGTGATTTTTAGGTTGTTTTTGACTCATTTTGAACAAAAGAAGCCAAAATTTTTGCCTCTTTTCTGACCTAACCTGATAAAAATAAACAGTGGTAACATATGTTATTCTGAGGCTAAAAAATTTACCGTATTGTAACATCGTAAGTATACTGCCCCCTCAACTGAACTCTGCGGGTTGCCTCACTTTTATACACAACAGCCAACAGCCGTTCCTGTATTGAGCAGGCAAAACCTCAAAATTTAATATTTGGCCGACATTATTTATTACTAAGGCATTCAAAATTCATTCCTATATAATCAGGAGTGAATTAAATCATTTTAGAATTATTATTAAAGTCTAAAATTTTAAGACGTCTGTAGGGTAATTATCTAAAATTAAATTGGTTTTAAATTTGCTGAGCATTTATTCTTGATCCTGTAAAATTTAAATTATACCAAGTGTCATAAAGTTTATGATGATCATAAAACGAATGTCACTTAGGGGAATCCCCTTTTATGCTGTATGAGGATCTATGTTGAAAATGATTTTCGAGATGTTCTTGACAAATTCTGTTTTTTGGATAAAAACTGCGTATTTAGTTGTTTGGCGTTGAAAGATTGACGACTTTAGGGTAGAGAAGTGAGTATTATAATGAAGTAAAAGGAGAATGGATATTAGAGGCTATAGAGGCAGAATTATTACGATCTGCATTGAATATGATAAGAGACTATTTGTAGTTTGAGAATGGGGGTAGACTATAGGCTATACGGAATAGGAATGAGCAGAGAGCCAACAGATGCTTTATGCCAAGTCTCCTCCTTGCTCGGCTTTAACTTCAACCCCTTTCTATATCTAATTAGACTCGAGAATTGGAGTGAATTCGACCCAAATAATGAAAAGCGGTCATAGTTAATTTTCATCGTTTCATCTTTACTCTTCGAAATAATCTTGTTTCCTGGTTTCTTCGATCCAGTTAGTTTTCGTGGTAGCTGTATTAACTGACTACTCTGTCTTGTACCATTAAAACTTGTAAAAGATTGACCATTGTGCTTCACATTTATTATTACATTCTATTAGATATTTATTAGTGCTACGTCTTTATTGTGCTTTATTGTTAACTTTTTTAATAACTCCATGAATTATTTAAACTTGCAGAATTGCAATTTGCCTTTCCGTCCAATTACAATACAAATGTCATTGGAATCACCACTGTGGGAGAAAAACAAAAATTCAATACTCTTCTAAACCAAACATCCAAAATCTACCTATATTCTTCCTCTTGGACTAAAACAAAACAGTCAATGTCATAATTTTGTCCATTTGTCTCCTACAATTACTTGGATACTCGATTGTCATTGTGATATGGTCGTCTGGTGCCTGCTATTGGTATTTTTTAAAATTATTTTAAACAAAATAAAAACTGCCATTATTTAATGTTTATTTTATCGATATGTTTTAGTTGTATTGATTTTTATGTCACAATAATTGGAACTATCTATTGTTAAGTATTAATAAAATTTCCTTTTTGACACTACTAAAGATCTATTTCATTTATACTTTCTAATGTCCTAATTATTAATGGAAACACGAAATTTAATATCACATTTAAACACTGTTATTTATCAGTTGTCTGTTTACTCTTTCCGATTCTGTATGTATACATAAATTATGCACGATATGTTTTCATCAATTAAAAATAGTTGCAAAAAATACCAATTGTTTAATAGATTATTATAATTTATAACTCCTACATCAATGCATTTATTTATTGTAAATTTATTTATTTTGTCAATGGTCAGTTAACTATATGTATTGTTTTTTCAGCAAATGCATCAGAAGAACTGAGGTGTGCCTTCAATCGAAATGTAGCTGATCTTAACGATTATAATTACACTCGCCAAATTACAAAGTAATCATTTATCTATGATTTATGATTATCATAATCTATTTGGCAAGTCACGTGAAATTCTCAACGATCAGTGCAAGATCGCTGTATTATCTAGCCCGACCGTACGCGGGCTATGGTAATAGACGCTGAAGAAGGGGTTCCGCTTCCACCCGAATGGGCAAGTCTTTTAAATTTATTTTGTAGAAATTAATGTTCTATCATCTTTACTATTTACTACAATGTGTAAAACCGCCCACCAGTGAAATCAATGATTTCAAAGAAGGGTAGAATTTCTAGTTTGAAGATTGTACTTCACATTTTATTGTTAGGATAAGATAATTGGTCAATTTCATCGTCATTAAAACTCGTCGTAAAATACTGTCAGTTATATATTATCTAATTACATTAATTGCCAAAGTAATATTGCTATACGTATGATAGAGGCTGTCATTTTTGAATGTCTGTCCAATTGGGTCAAACAATACGACCTCTAACCATGTCGAAATATATTTATGGGCTAGCTAGTGTTTAGAGTCACTCAAGGTCAAGCATCTATATTTAAATATTTAAAGGAGGTTTAGTGTATTATGGATTGAGAATTCCATTACTTGATCATTTGATGTACATAATTAAGAAGCGTCGTTTTGATATCATAACTGATACCAAAATGCCAATGTCCTAAAATACATTTTAGTTTATGACTTACATTGCTAATATAAGTATTTTTTTTGAATTTCCAAGTTATTTGAATGTGAAGAATGGACTAAAACGATTATAATTTTTATTTTATTATTATTTTTCCCATTTATTATTTTAGTCGCTTTTATTTTCCATATCAAATTGTTTATGGCTTCGTGATGCCTATAGACGTACCGACGTACCAATCATATTTTAAGTGATATAGTTATAAATTATAATCTTTATCTAATTAAAAAATAATTATTTGGGAATTTAACGACCCTGTTATTTTTTAAAGTTAATTTTTATCAATTTTGTTTCTTTCCAGAGCCCATTTAATATGCGTCAGTACAATTTAAGTATTCTGAAACCTCCAATTAGTAAAACTGCGGGATCAAGCTCATCTAAAGCATCCATGTCGTACACTACTGCAGCCAAGTCGTTGGATCTTCTGCGTCAAAACATACAGCGATCACTTAACAATGAAATCAAAACTGTCATCTCTAAATATTTTGACGTGAGTTGTTTATTATCAAACATCAATATTAAATATTAAGTATAATAAATTTTTAAAACTTATCTGTGACGATAAAATAACGGAAGAAAAATACTGATATTATTTGAATCAGAAAATTATTAAATTCGCTTCAGACATTTAATTTTTCACGGACAAACAAGCAAAGGGTATAATAGGCTGAAAAATATTAGATTATATTATAAATGTATATCAATTTTAACTGTTTTATGCTAAACTGTACTTAAATATATTATTGCCAATATCATCATTATTGAATGAAATTTTAATGAGCACGATTATATAATTTATAGACTGAATTGAATTATAATTACGTTATTCTATTTTACAGCTTTTTTTCAAACCTGGAATTGAAAATATAAGAAATAATCTTGGGCCTGAATCTGTGACCGATGATCACATTCAAAATATGTGTCGCCAAATTTTAGAGGAAGCAAAGCGAATGTATCCGGTTTACACTTCATCTCCGTCCCCCTCATCTTGTAATACAGGAAGTGCAATTGATACAAACGATGCAGACTATCAAACTGGTCAACATACTCAAACAAACGTTACTGAAGCAGTTAAACTTCCACTTACGGTATTTTCTTATCAATATTTAATTGCCGTAAATACCTAAAAATCCATCTGAGCCCAATGTTATTATCGATACCATTTAATAACTTTCAGAGTCCGTCTTTCGGTATAAAGAGAGAATCGGATACTGACTCTGAAGCTAGTTCCATGTCAAATGCTAGTAAAAAAATTAAAAAGTCTGGAAACAAAAATAGTACTGGAAATTCTGGCAATAGCAATAATAATACATCCACAAGCTCCACGTCTTCTCCTCAAAAACCAAAAAAACCTACTGGACCGTCTAGGAAACATGTGGCCCAGTGGGACTCCAATAAACTTACCTCTAACACTCTATTTATTATGGGAGCCAAGTGAGTGCATTCGTATTTTTACTTATAAATATCTGGTATTTAAATAATGCATTATATAATGTATTCAAAAAGGTTATTTGTACAATTATAGTTAAAAAGTACTCATATATAAACTGACATGTTTCAGGGCAAATAAGGCGCTTGGATTTGCTCAAACACGTGGCCGTCTTTATGTGAAACATCCTGGCTTGTTTAAATATGCTAGTGATTCTGATGATAAGGAATGGTTGTCTAAAAATAAATTAATGCCTGCAACAGGGGGAAGAGCATATATCATGCTACTAGACGATATTGAAAAATTAGCTAAAGACAATAAGTAAGTCTTTAAATGTTCTTGAAATGATCCTTGTTGTATCTTTGGGGGAATTTCAATCTAATGGTTTGTGTATTTTTGTGCAGGTTGAATGTAACAATCAACTATGACGATATTAAAGGCTTTAGAGTACCAGATTTTATTTTAGACAAAATGAAATCGTACATCACGACTTGGAAGAAGCAATATGCGGAGGAGGCGCAACGAAGTGCCAATGCAACGAATAAAAACAGAAACCAAAATAATTCAGTGAACACAAACCAAGGGAATAGTAGCACAATGACGGCCAGTACTTCTACTAACAGTAGCAATAATAATAGTAACAGTAGTACCATGACTTCGTTAAATCCACCGCCCCCGCCCCCACTGCCCATCCATTCACAAATACAGCATCCAAATCCTCCAAACCAACAGAGTCTCAATAGTTACCACTTGAGTGGAAATTCTCCAGCCAATGTTTTGTACGAGCCAAATATTTTACCTCTCAGTACAAGTTCGCAGCCTCACGATATCCCGGACATGAGAGAATATATTCATATGGACAAACCCCCTCCCATGTACCCAGGGCACTCTAACCAGCAACCACCTCAGCAGCCACAACAACAACAACAACAGCAGCAGCACACAATGTCGTCAATGACTAACCCTAGCTCCAGTGTATACGTCCATCCCACACATCTGGACCCAATTGAACAAGTACTGGCTAGGGACTGGTCCGGCGTTTCAGATCGCAGTTTGCTTCAATATGCTCTTCAGGTAATGTTGAAATTGATGCCATTGTGCCAGGCTGTTATTGTAAATCAATGAATTTATCTTTATTTATATAGAATTTAAAGGCACAGCAAGTATTTACGTAGGAACAGACTAAGATATTTATTTATGAATGGAAAACATTTATTTACTTCTATAAATATTGTATGTGCAGAGTACGAGAAGTATGGGATCTTGGGACCCTCAAGACTCGTTCGACTTAATCGAAAGTGTAACTAACGGGTGTCTCTCTGGAGGAGCAAGTATGGAAGAGAATTCGCCACTATTACAATTACCATCAGATGCTGCATCGCATTTGACAGCTGGATCAATTGGTCCAGTCAGTCCTGACTGCGGATTGAGTGCCGTACTGGACCAAGCTTTTCACTACGCTGACACCTAAAAGCTATATTTGGGAGACAACGCAATTATATATATAAATATCTTCACTAGTATAAATATGTAACAAGGATTTAATAATTGCATAAATTATATATTATATGAAATCATATTAATCACAGATCACGAAAAGTATCTAAAGCTATCTAAATTGTTATAATATTGAAAGATTTCAAACTTTGAGAAGAATGATTATAATTAACATTGTATGTAATATTCAAGTATTTTCGCACAAATCTATAATTACTATGTCTACGTTTCACCTTGCTCTACTATGGAGGAAAACGACACAGTCTTTGTCCAAAGGAGGCTCTCTGAGCCATAGTTATGTATAATGATAAATATTATATTAATATATACTATACAGTTAATTAATGCACAAAAGTACTTATCTGAACAAATATTTACTCATATACTGTTATGTTGTTATTTCTTTTCATTAGCTAATGATATGGTAATATTACTGATAAATACATATTCAAAAACTGCCAAGATATTTTTGATGTTCTGATGGGATTTTCAGCATGAACTTTGTAATTCATTTCCGTTTTGCTGGCCTACAGATATACACTCTAGTTTTGATGCATATAGTATTGCTGCTATAGATACGATTCATAAGCGTTTCTCAATTAGCAGCCCAAGTGCCACTTTATTTGTACTTAACCAACTACATAAACCAAAGGATTTTTTGTTCTGGTAGGCATATTAATGACTTGAATGGAAAGATAACAGAAAATCTAGGTTAAAAGTCAGATTTCATTATATAATTACTCATTGGTTGTAGAAGCAGTAAATACTAGATACAATTATGCACAAGTAAATACTTTTTATAATAAATAAGTTTGAAGAGCAGAATAGTCCCAACCGAGAGACGATATTGCATAATGCACTTTATTTCCAAGCGGACCTCGCTGACGCATTGCTAGACCGATTCCTGCCGTTTTTTGTGATCTACTAAAAAGGATCTCATTCGCTTGTTTTTCGGAGCTTCATTATCATAATCACCTTTGTTTTGAAATTGTTCCAACGCATAAGAAAAGTTTCGCCACGAAGGGCACTCACTTGTATTCATAAGTAAATTTTTGAACTGAAACTTCATTAATTAATTAGTAGCTAATTACTTACAACAAAAGACAGATGGAAGAGGAATTTTTAATTACTGTGAAACATCTACACCGTACACGTCTCTGCTAATTAGCAAAATACTGTTTTCAGTCTTGTATGCCCAGGTACAGGCAGTACCGTATTTAGAAGTCGATTTCGGAGGGGGCAATAATATCATAGGACAATATATATTAGGTATATTCGCGCGAAGCGCGAAAAATTTTGGCTTATTTTGTTTAAAATGAGTCAACAATAACCTTAAAATCACATAAAATCGCGCGAAGCGCGAAATTTTTAGGTATTTTGAGAAAAAATTTCCCTTTTTCTTGGATTTCGGGGGGGCATTTGCCCCCAATGCCCCCCCCTCAATACAGCCTTGGGTACAGGTACCTGTACATATTATCACAAGCATTGTCACTAGAAAATCATTTTCCAATTACTCTGTTAAAGAACAAAACTCTCAATTCTACCCAAAGCTATTATAATATTTCGAATTTTTATGGTAAGCTTTGAACTTGCCATAAATCGAGTCGTTTTATAGTAGTAAGCTAAAATTAATGTCATTTGTTTCGAGACCTGATTGACGGATGGTGACGTTATATTATGCAAACAATTTTTTCTTAGGAGATTTGTAAATTAGTGGAATCAATTATTGCTGCTCTCACCGACAATAAAAACTTTTACTATGAAATTCAACTTTGCCAAGAAAACAAATCTTGGGTAATTTAAACTTACCATTTAAGCAAGTTTTCATCGCTTAATATTACATCATATTGCCATCAAAAATTTTTGACATTAATCTCAAACAGTAGTTTGTATGACCTAGTGTGATTGGCCCTTTACTATAGCAGTTATGTGACATTGGCATTGTTTTCGTCATATCAACACTAACACAAAGAGGGTTCTCCTAAGAGGTATGTAACTGCAGGATTTGCTTTAGATATACGACTCTACTTATATGTAGACTCACGACATGCTGCGTTAGATTAATTGATTCTTCCAATTTCCAAGATTCGGTATTTTGAAGTAGAAGACAGAATTTTATTGCACATAAAATGATCCGACTTGGAAGACACCTACCACCTTTTTCCAATCAGAGGCTGACTAGATTGTGGCAATTGCAGTATCCATTTAATTAGGAGCTATATTTAATTACCTGACAGAAGAGAGCACATTGAGACGATTTATTCGAGACCAGAAAGAGGAGGGTACAATTAGTAGAAAGTGGAGGAAGTAATCGTGCAGGATAAGAAAAGGAAGGAATAAATTCCTAGCAACCTAACCACTAGAAGACAACACAACTAAAAGGAAGGACATACTATTGTAATACACAAATAGGTATAAACCAATAAGGACTAAACTAGTACTGCCTACCACATCAGCATGGGGTATAATAAAGGACGAGAATCTCAACCAAAAAAGTTTTAAAGTTCTGTCTGACGAGTCTGTTGGGTAATTTACTTGAAATCTCAGATTTACCTTAAATTATAAGGAACAAATCTCCTAGACCACTTGGGATTTTACGGATTTTATAATTTGAAGTATTTTTATGTCTGAAACATCATGACGAGGTCGAGAGAGATTTAAAAAAAAAATACATACTATGAAATTACATCCATACTGCATACGTAGTAGGTATATTTTATATTAGATGTAAAAAGTAAAATTTTCTTGTTTTCATCCATAAGGGGTTCGTTTTAAATTGAAATGGTAAACAGTATCCGATCGCTCTAGGTTTATAATAAGTTTCAAAATTTTTTTCAGTCAACCTACAGAATGCAGATTCTACAATGCTACCATGTACTTTTTTAGCACACTAGAGGGATTACTTATGCAGTCGATCATTCTATCATCAACATCATCTGACTTATCTTTCTGTCTCATCTCATGGAACACAAAGCATCAAAGTTAACCAACCCCCAATGTAAATAGAAATTTCATATTCATAAATATATGGCGCGAAGTGGTTAACAAGAAAACTGAATAATTTAATTTGTAATCAAGTAAGTGCATTATATCGATCACTTATGCATTTTTATAATGCAAAAACAAGAAAAGCTTAAAAAAATTCAATATGTACATATACAATACATAGTATGAACAATTTTAGTTCTGGACACAAATTCCAACCCAAAATATATACCGTAGGACAATTTGCCTGCTGAGCTATGGATTCCGTACAGGTTAACATTACGTAATAAGATAAGATAATTTGATTATTGTCATTTCTTAATTTTTGGCAGTGAGAAAGGTCACATATTCACTCCGTCGTTGAAAATTCTTCAACTGAGTGAAAAATGTGAGCTGTCTCATTTCAAAATAATAAAACGAAGAATAATAGAAATTAGTTACCCTGCACCCTACCCAGTACCCGCACCCCACACCTTACGCAGTGAGTGCATCGACATATACAAACAATATAACATGCAATTTACTTGTCTTACCACACCCTTTAATTTATATAATCGCTGTAAACATGGAACCTCAAAACTAATATCTTTCGGAATCAGGACTAGGTAACCAAGTATCAACTCTACATTTTTGGCCATGATAATTATTTATTACATAATGTAAAGTAAATTTGAATTTATTATCAGACTTTGTATGATAAGCAAATGGCAAATTGAAATGCCCTACCATTTTACAAAAACTAGTTAATAATTGCGAATATTGCCTATAGGTTCCTCAGCATATTCCCTCTATGATGTTTTTCGTAAATATGTTTTTCGTAAATACTACATAAAGCATCGTCGTCTAAGTCATCTTATCAAAGTGTCAAGCTTGTCACGACGATTTTTGAATGCCACTAAAGGTTTAAAAAAAACGCTGGAAGGAATTTATGGGAAAGAAAAATTGGAAATGAAAGGAATTTCTACAATTGCAAGATTACTTTCAAATCTGCTTGAGGTTTAAACTTTAAGCTGTACTAGAAAAATTCGAAATTATCAGTAATAGTAGCCCTCAGCATGCGCGACTCGATTCCGAAAGGTAATATATAGTAATAATAATGCCCCTTTGAACCAACGCGGTAAAATTCAAATCTGCCCTACCATACATAGTCTACGATTATATAATAGATAATAAATACAGTATGGTTGTGTAACAATATTTTGTGTTTAATTTAGGTCCGCAAAAAGAACCATTGTCATTAGGAGCCATTTTTTACATTTTGCAAAATAAGCAACGAAGCCATGCAATAATATAGACACACACACCCAATGATTATAATAGCATAGGGGTGAATAGTATAACTAACACTAAATATAAAGAAGCCACTACTTTACCCAAACCCATAAGTAAGTCCCTAAACGTAATAATAAAGGTTTGAACTTGAACGTTGATAGGGTATCCAAGTAAGGGCTAGTTCTGTGTTTATTCGACTTAGCATAGTCATAGCTGCTTCTGAATCTTGTTTTCAGTTATATTAAGGTTTGGCAGAAACTTGAGACGCTGACCTTACAATAAAATAGATAAAATAAATTAAATTATTCAACTACCTATAACAGCACTTATTATTTACATAATGGATATAACTGTCTTCGTAATAGACTAACCCATTTATCTTTTAGATGTCTAATGACTGTGTCGTTTTTTGACAAGCACAGCATGATGGGCCAGTAATCCATACTATACTATGCAAAACAAAATATGTATGCCATACGTTATGATTTATTTAATTTGAGATTAATTTAATTGGTAGGAAGCTGGGGAAGTTATATAATAATTCTCAGCTTTTGACATTGAATGAAATAGGCAATTACGAGTTTGTTAAATTTATTGTGGGAATGGAGTAAGTGACAATGAAAGTGCATGGAAGAAATAAATCTGTAAGAATGGAATGTAGAGGCTGTGCGTCATATTGGGCAAGCGAAGTTATTGATCGGACATGATATTTATTTAGGTTTATCAATTGGACAGGTAGACTGTATGGGGACAATGGATGCCTTATAGCGGGATGACATGGGCGATAGAGACCAAGACTATTGGGCAGACTTGCAGAAGACGTGTCTGTATCTTGTGTTGGGAGGAAGAAAGAGAAAGTTGGCGAATTGTTGAACATGACACACGGACACGACACGCGGAGAAGAGAAAGAGATGGAAAATTTCTCTCGGCGGAGATAACTGAAGAAAAAGGACAGGCTTTTGACAAGAAGACATTGGACTGCGACTCGGTGGACTGGCTATCTATTTTCTATTTCTTTGATTGGTTGCTTTGCTTTGGTTGTCTTGTCTGCAACAGCAGAGATATTTACTGCCTCTCCCTATATACAGATAGAAAGTTGCTATCGATATTATTTCCTTTGAAACGATTGTCATTGCGTCAGAAATAACTTTATGACATGGATGGGGTCAGTTGCGTCTCTATCAGTGTGAACCAATTTCCATTGTCAACACTCCCCTAACGTGTTTGCATCCATCCAAGGCATTACTCCATCCCACAATACAAAATACAGATTACTTACTGTAGATACGGTTATTGAATGCAGAGAAATAGAATGGAGGAGAAGGGAGTATAAGAAGAAAGGGAAAATCAGGGAAAGGTTGAGAAATTGTAAGAGAGAGAGAGACGAGTGTGGTGAAGTGTTTATGATTGAATACCTTAGATCAGGGAGCAGGGAAGTCCATGGACATAACGAAGAGGCAATTAAATTGAGAAAACAAGAGAAAATTAAATGAGGGAGGGCGATTGGAGTAAGTAAATATATAGAGCACAAGCAGACACATTATGTTTGCAGCCTCATCACAACCTCATCGACTCATGGGCAGTAGCTGGAGAAAATCGCATGGGATAATAAAAGGGAGAGGATATACTATTTGCTTTGTTTCCAAGCAAACTGCCTCTATTTATTCAATTGGAGTGTGTCAAGTGAATTTAGTTGAGTCCGGGAGTTGACTGACTCATGTTGACTACGGATGGTGGTTTTGTAAGAGCATAAATGGATAGAAGAACAGGAATTAGAACCAGCCATGAATGAATCAAGTTAGCAAAGTCAAAACAGAAATGGAATAACATTAGCAATGGGATTTAAGAGAATGTTGCCGATGATGATGGTTTGCTTTCGCCTTCCTTATTATTAGATATCTGCAAAACAACCGACTGACTCCCTTTCATAAACACTTTCGCATTCGGAACGGCATCGAGAAGGCATAATGAATTAATACTCACTTAATATACGTGCTATATATGGAACATTATTTCTACAGTTTCAGGTCCTTACGTGATACAAATACATTTCAAGGAAAGGGATTTCGTCTGAGAAATGAGAAAGATGACGAGGTTAAGAGGACATTGGAAATGCAATTCGAAGACAGACATTTAAGCATTGCAACAATTTCCTCCGTTCTCTCTCCCACCGCGACTTTTCCAGGATTACGTCTCACGAAACCCGAGGAGACAAACTAGCTCTGTGGACTTTCCCTGGCCTGGCCACTCTTTCTCAACAAGAAGGATGCGGGCATTGCCTAAAGAGACCCGAATTTTTGTTCAGCAAAATAATGCATCCGGTGATGATTTATGAAAATCGTTAAAAGTCTGTGGCTCTATAATATGGAAACAAAGGAAGGAATCGTACGCAATAATTCTCGACGTCAGCAGCAGAAGATCGTTAGAGTCAAGAGAGACACAATTCTCCACTCCGCCCCTTTCGCGTCCTCAGCTCAACAACAAGATCTCATCTTAGCCCGACTCAGGTACCTATTACTTTCATACACCAACATTTCCTATATCATCAACCTTGTCTTCAATGGCTAATAGTAACTGTCTATTTTCTCTTCAGCGCCTTTATCGCCACTTCACTCCCTATCTTCCCTCCCGTCCTCCAAATGGAATTATTGCATCTGGCAAAAATCAAAACCATCTCTCACTTTTACATGCACTTATTCCCCGATAACTACGATGAGCAATCCGCACAATTAAACTTCCTTTTTATATCCCCCTATACAAACCATATTAATATTCCATGAGCTAGTAAAAAAATATTTATAATTTGTGGCTGCGGAAATTTTTATTTTCCCATTTAGTTCATTTTTACCTTTGCATTCCGGATACATCGATATTGGTATAGGTAAGGGATACACTAAACTTGACTAAACTAAACGAGAACTGCCGGATGTTGTGACTGTGACTGTTGGTGCTAACTCAATCTCAGGAATCGCGTCTTGAAATTGAAACTGTTGTGTTAGAATGAAAACAAGAAAGGCAATAGACAACCATAATCCAAATCACATAATGTCAATATATCCTACTTATTTTCCCCATTATTTAGAACCCAAACTTGTAATACATAACATCTATTCTATATACTTATTATTACATATATATCCGCAATACTATCTATTTGTAAGTTAATGTAATATGCGATATATTAGTTCTTATGATTTTCTTTTATTACAGAAACTTTTAACTATTATTAGTAATGTAATTATGACATTGATTAATATACAATCATAAAATCGTGTAAGCATGTATGATACTACATTCAAATGCTTTATAAGTGTCAAGTTTTAAATACCTGACATGTACACAGTGTACAGAATACTGGTGGTTACTTTTTATTTTATGTATTATTATTCCCCGTATACCTTTACTAAAGTTGAAATAAATTTATTTGATGACATCACAGCAGACAAATAGGGGTTTCCAAATTGTGTTTCCAAGTTGGTGACGGGTCACCAAATTAACATGCATATAGGTATTGAAATGACTCCAATAACCTGTCTGTGTTACCCTGGAGTTGTGGGCAATGTCTATTACAAATATTAAAATGTATTATCTACATCATGAAAACTTAAAAGTTAGTTGAGTTAGAAGTGTCGCACAACTTGTCGGCTGTCGAACAAGCTATTACACGACCTTGTACAATGAATAGAAACGATGTTAAGCCGATTTACGGTTATTTTCAGTTTTTAACCCATTTCCCCCATCAGGTGAAGACTGCGACCTATTCTGTTGTGTTACAAAACATGCCAACTGTCAAAAACGCTGACTGCCAGTTCCTTGATTTTTTGGGCCCAGTTTTTGGCTCCTGGGTGTCTTCCACCACCGCCTTTTCTTAATACTGTTGAAGAAGGAAGTGCTGCGTAATAGTCTTTTAATTATGCTAAAATGCATTACTTACCAATTACCAACATCTGCCAATTAATATTTTTTACACTGGATTTTTTTTCTTTATTTTCTTTCTAATATTCTTTAAATTCAAAACCTTCAATGGATAGCATGGACAATGACGATACTCCCCCAGGAGGACGAAAATCACAGGAAGCCGAGGAGAATGCAAATCCAACCGAGAATGGAAAGCTATCAGCAAAATCGGAGCTTCAAATGAAAGTTAAGCAAATCGCCAAAGAGTTGGCTGATGAACCTGCTCAGCATGTCAGGGATCATGATAGTTACCTTCGCACTTTCAATTTCAATGCGTTGCCACTTATCAAAGTAAAATTAGATTGAGTTTGAGTGTTATTCCGTTTTAATTTGATGTCTCGTTTTATTCTCATTTTTATTATGTAAACAAACATTTTAATTTCAGGAATCATTGTTTGAAAGTGACAATGAAAATCACTATGAAACTCCGGAAGTTACCGATGATGGTGACGCGAAGAACGCGAACGGTCCGTCCGCTATATCCATTAATATTGATTCTGGCGAATACAAAGATGTTCCAACACAGGTAAACTAATAGCAGCTCTAATTTCACTGTTACATTATACTCTCTCAATTACAGTTTACATAAAGAGAAACATTAAGCAAGGTATATTTTAATTTCAGCAATCATTGTCTGAAAATAACGACGAAAAATACTGTGAAATTTCGGAAGTTGCTGATGCTGATGAGAAAGACGATCCATCCCCTCTATCCATTAATATTGGGTCTTGATGGATATAATGCAAAGAAAATAGTCATACACCCACACCTGTCAACTAATAAACTCCAATTTCACCTTAACATTAAACTTTCAATTAAAATTAGGTATTAAAAATTTGGGATTGTTTTAATGGAACTGTCATTAAATTAATGTAAATTTTAATTGCTTTGTCTCTAAAACTTTCAGATATCAATTTTCCACCCACCTCCCCTATTAAAGGATGATTGTAAATTTGTAACCTATTCAGTAGTCTGGCAAAAAAGTCAGCTGTCGAATAAGCTTTTACAGGGCGTGTACGATGAATAGAACCGACGTTTAACAAACTGGGTCTTATTCTTGGCCTCAAGAAGCTACCCTGAAAATTTGAACTGCCTAGCTCAAACCGTTCGAAAGTTATCGTGCACAGAGATTTCCGGACAGACTAATAAAAATATACTATTCGTATTTGTATACAAAGTAGATAAATTGCTTGAATAAACCAAGTCAAATGTAAAAAAGTACCGGAGATAATCAAACTTTGTGACGTTACATGACGTTGTTGGGCGTTTTACCATTGATCTTTGATCTTCTGACCCGTATGACTTGACCTTGACGTGACCTAACGAATAACCTACCCATACCAACGCAATACTTGCCAATTAAATCGTAAAGGACAACCGTACTGGCGGGTATAGCGGATGGCTAAATTTTTTGATTCTTGTTTGGAAGTGGAACAGCCAACATTTGTCACTCTATTTAAAGAACTTTCGTCAAATGAGTGAAATATGTCAGCTCCTTCACTTCAAAAATTAAGAAGTTGGCATGCCAATCTTAAGATGTGCCATGTCAACTTCCTCTGTATTTACATCATAGAAGGTAATTGTCTGACGGAGTAACTTTTAACTTTAAATTTATGTCTGATTTTAAGACTATTTTAATTAAATAAACTATATGGACATATAGAGTTTTTTAAGGTTTTCTGCTTTTTGCATTTTGAAACACAAAAAGCCGTGTAGTACATTAAAAATTAATTAAAAATTAAATTATTCATTATCTATTCCCCCAACTTGGCGCCATTTATATATGAAATTCATATTATGCAGATGAGATGAGACTGATGAGAGACGCTATCATAAGAATTATAGTATGAGATAAGGAGCTGTTCTCTTTTGTCTCGTTGCATTGCCTGATGAGATGAGACGATGAGATGAGACTTGATCAGTGGAGTGGATCGTGGATCACAATCACAATGTTTGGCTGCAAATAAATTGTCCTATAATGTACAACCGTATCTGTTTTTAGGTTAGCATGACCTTTCTGATGACCTCGTGTGCACTACGAAGTAGCTGTAGTATTACAACAACACAGTGGATTGGAACTATTTATTATAAATATTCTATTCATTTATAGACTGGAATGTCGTTTAAAAGTTTATGTTTAATGTAAATTTTTATTTCCTTTGTGAACCGAGTGACGCGAGTAATTGTAAATGCACTGCAGGCAGTAGTATTGACTTCGAAAAGACAATGCTTTGAAATTATTGACAATATCTGTAAAACAAAAAGTGAATTTTTCAGCAAGAAATTAAGAATGCAAGTAACTATGAATACAAAAACATTAAATCCCTCCTTTTTTGTTGTGTATTAGATTTGAATAAAGACAGTAGAATGTAGAATAGTACATTTCTCTTTTGATTATTGCTTCCGCGTTTTTACATGAAGTATAAAGAAGAATTGACACATTTATTTCTATATCAAGTGTAAAAGACTACAACGACTATGATTGGATTAAAGAAGACATTGAATTGGGTACAATAACGGATTAAGAGCTAATGCGTGATCGCTGTTTACAAAACTTAATGAGTGTCAAAGTCGTCATACAAAATATCATGTATGTACTGAGTACCACTGCTTATCTTATATCCACATTGAAAGCTTGCTAAGGCCCTTTTACGCACACACGATAAAATTAGGTTAGATTAGAAATAATCTACAAGGTGTTGTCCTAAAGGTCCGAGAACAAAAAGAAAGAAACGACTATATATTATGCCTTCTGTTGCAAAAAAATTAACACACCAACTAAATACTCGAAAATAGCATAGCATATAATTCATACTCCCACGATCATATTTATTTTAATTGGCTTTTACAAAAGGTTACTTTCAATTACAAGTTTTATGCTTACACGTTTGCCATACTGTTTTGAACTCTGAAGAAATAAAATCATATTTGGCTGATATTATTTTGAAATTTAATTATCAAAGCAAAAACTGAATGTGCCTGTTAATGGTTATATATACATTATAAAATGGCGCATTATCTTAGACGAGTGTTATTGTCATTACAAGTAAGTTTGTTTTAAGATTGTGCACACAATGTCATAGTTAAGCTGTTGTAGGGGCCTCGGTAAATAAAATGGTACAAATCAAATAAAAATGTTAGTCATGAAATGGATGAATACATAGCTTGGGTTCTTTCTTGTTACACACAAACGAAATAATATGCAGTCACAGTCGAGCTATCTGAACGAGTAGAAAAGTGATAGTCGAAGTGGCTTAATGGGAAAGTCAGAGTTCGTCTGAGAGATTGCTTTGGACAGTTCGGACTGTTCTTGGATTATATTACGAGCTGAGAAGGCGTCTTTGGCTGGACTCTTAGTGAGAACGCATTTGTAGGATATTGAACACGGAACAAAAGAGCTAATGTTCGATTGAGACAGATAAAAATGGTACTTCCCACCATAAAATGATCGACAAATGATAGATTTATTTGGCTGCCTGCCTACACCGTAAATTGCTCCTGCCAAACTGCATTCTACGAAATATGTCTCCTCACTCCTCAGTCGAGTAGTCTCCCTCATCCAATTTTCATCAGCTATATAAAGTAAGAAATCCTCAACCAATTTCCAGCCTGAGAGATTAGAATTTTGGAATTTCAAATTACACATTCAAGTTTTCGAAATCAATTTTGTAATGCCATGGCCATGACAATGACCAATGAAGGAAGTCAAGGACGTATTGGAAGCCCTCCCCCGAAATCCAAGAAAAAAGTTATTTTTCTCACATAACAAAAGATTTTGCCCTCCGGGGGATTATTTCCCAGTTTTAGGTAATTTTTGACTCATTTTGTTAAAAAAGGCCAAAACGTTTAGTGCTACGGGGAATATCTGAATGTTGGCCCCCGAAACTCAATTGTGTATGTATATGGGCTTGAAGGAGGTTCACAATGGGAAAATCCGATGGCACATTAACAACATTGATACCAGAGTTTGAGATAGAAACCATAAGTTTTACTTTGGTTGGTATAAATAAGTTTTAACTGAAATATTAAATACTACTGTACTACCTATAAATATGGTAGGTATCGTCAAAACAGTATTTGGAACAATTATCATAGAGAAATTTTAGTTTTTATTAAAATATTATTTTGTTCAACGGTATAGTCAACGGGTTACGTTTTCATAGCATAGATCTTTGCATAAATTCCTTATAAAGTCTATCTACCGATTGATGATAACATTTTCTCACTATAAAAGTAACTTTTATAACAGGAGGATGAATCTCGTATGGATTTATTTCTTAAGTTGCTTTTTTATAACTTTTAGGTTGAGCTTTTGTGTTTAGAGACTGAATATTTAATTTCAGATGGATAAGCTTCATTTTGTGGTTTTGATTTATGAGCATTCGTTTCCATTTAGGAGGATATATGACATCTAGTGTGATTTATTAATGTATCACTGTTTACCCGCTTGAATGAGATAATACATTTAGACAATTAAACTCAGAAATCAGAGTGGATAGGAGATACTAAGAACTGACTCTGATTTAGTCAGCATGGGGCTGCAATCCCATTAAACTGGATTTAATTTAAACACACAAAGAAACCCTAATCAACTTTAGAAATTCATTTTTATTTTGGCATAATGTCGCTTCCTTATTCTCATTAAGTGTTAGGCAATTCCGGGAAACTAGTTTCAAAATGGTTTTCTGCTGTGAAAGGTTACTACTATTTACTTTGCATGAGTAAATTCAGTACAGTGGGATATGAAAGCAAAGGGAAGTCAGGATGCAGCACTTTAATCGCTTGATCGGATAGCTTTTTCGCGAAGAAAGTTTTGCATAAAACGGCCATTCATCGGCTGAGCCGGCTGAGAACCTCTTTTCTCCTCCTATCTCTCAATTTTCTCCCACTTAACCATCTTGCTTTTTTGAGTTAGCAGTACATAGGTAACTGACGAACTTTCAGCACTTTGGCATAGTTGCAATTACACGTGGACGTGGGCTATCAAACAACTGAACATTTTATAAATTGTATTGTGGAAAATGCCTTTAAATTTAGGCATTCGAATAACCACTGTATTTTCTGCCAATGTACTTAGCATGGAATAAGTGCAAAATTCTGGGTTTATTTTTAGATCCCATTTCTATAGATGTAAAGTACAGAGAAACTTTTGCTTTTCAAAACAGATTTCTTTTATGTACCTTTACTTTGCATATTGAAGATGCAAAGTGACTAATATTGTTCAGAGAAAAATACAAGACATGCTGTATGATTTTCCTAATACACACTGTATAGAGTTACCATTGTTGTGCACAACCAACAATAAATGATAATAAAAAACTTTTCCAAATGTTATTTTCACATCAGCGAGTAGCTTAACCTTTTATTACAATACAGTTATTTTAATTTTTAAATGCATGTGCATTTATGTAATAACAATTACAATGCAGTTTTACCGAATTCGACAACCGTAGTTAATATTACAAGTTATGAAGTAACAGAAGTTGAGTTGTAAGTTGAAAAAGAGTAGCCATTGTGTGCGGCTATGGTGGATGCTACGAGTTGTTCACGACTACCAGAGAATACGAGCATCATATTAAAGTTATCCACCCAGGAGGTAAATTGAAAATAAAAGTCCACTAAAAACAATTAATATTATTATATCAACAGTCACCTGTCTCATGCAAATTACTTTTAGAAAGCTCCTTATATATGTTGACAGTATTTAAATCAGCTTCATGCATTTGTTTTGCTCGCCAATGTTGCGGTCTCATACTTACTACGGTTACTTATAATTAATGTATCATGCTATAACTTCATTCATTCATTTTACAGGGCAAAACAAAATGAAGGAGTTCGAGCGGTTGATTAACGAAATAATGGATCCCTATTCATAATAAACTCCATGGATAAATTATGGTCATCGTATTTTTACTTTCAGAATTATGCTAATTGCATGACTAAAAGAAGTAAAAATAATTTCTGTCGTTGCACCTATATTATTTAGTTAAGATATGGGGACTTCTTTCAATTAAGTTAAACTCACCTTTTTATATTATATGTCACATATTGTTCAGTTTTTCAATTTTAGGGGAATATTGAATGGCCAATCTTAAAAACATGGAAATTTTTTGTTGATTATCATGTTCATTTTTATAACCCGTTTCTTTGACAATCTGAAAGAAGAAGATTCAAATTATACAGGAATGAGAATTACTGGAGTTGACAATATTTCGTTCTGTAATTCTGTACCAAAATATTATCAAAGCTATTTCAAAACATAATGTCTGCATAAATTATATAAACCAGTGTATGTGTATATAATATAATTAATTGGCTTGTTAGTTACCAAAGGGTCAGTCAAGGATAAGATATTCATCTACTAATAATGTAGTAAATATAATGATATAAATGAAATAAGGATTCTCGAGGCTATGTAGTTTCATGTGTTGGTGAGTGCTATTAAGAAAGATTTGCATAGTGTGAGTAAATATGTCAAAAAGCTGCAGAGGATTGAGGAGAAAGCACTTTTCCTGCCAGACAAGTACATATGCAGATACCCACACACACTTGAGAAGTAGTAGAGAGATGTCAGAAGAGACTGGATGAGAAAAGAAATCCTGAGCACTCCCCAGTAGGTATATAAGATGTATAAGGTATAGATAGTAATATGGAAATGTGTCATGCATATGGGTTTTAATATCTAAGGGTTTCATCAGTTTCTTTAAACAAGGAAGCAGGGGGGAAGGAAGGTCTGGCTGGAATCAGAACAACGTGCGAATGACGGAAGACTCTGGAACGACTCGGTTTCCTTGCGTTGTTGGTTTGGGTGAGAAGGAAACCATGCCACGGAGCCAGATATTGTGCTTAGGACTAAAGATGTATTTCGTGCTGTAGAGTCGTTTCTCAAGAGCCATCAGAGCTTCATTCCTTTCAACAACCTCTTTCTCGGCTTCCTCGCCCCTTCTTCCAAAGAGCCCTTGTTAGCTGTAATCTCCAGAGATGGAAAAGTCTCTCTCCAACTCGTGCTTTTCCTCAATTCTCCAAAAATTTCTCTTCCCTCACTCATCACAGAGGAAACGAGACGAGACTGACTTAATTCCCGCCATCTTCTTAGAAATAGATTACCCATATACATCCTTATATATATGGGCCAAAACCCCAACTGCATTTTGTAGACACATCCTACCATCTTAATGCTCCGTATGTGTATGCACAAATACTTTCACCATGCATTTACACTAGGGTCCTGTACATAGACACCCCATTGTCAATGCTCCAATCAGCTTCGGTGGATCTATATGTATACTGTTCGCCATTAGGCATTTACCTTTATTTTAAATCTGAGAATGATGTTAATGTGAAACAAATCTTGTTGTTTATAATGAATTAACATTTTTAAACATTTTTTATTAATTCAGTCTATAGATGTATTGGAAAGTCTGGCTTACAAAAATTTATTACATACCTAAATACATTCATAGGTAGAGTTATTTTACGCTAGTTCTTAATGCTTAGGTAGCTGAAACAATGTAAAATTGTATGATCACAAAGAATTTTCCTTTTTGACCTTTGGACAAATGACAAAATAGAAAAAGGAATACTTGTCGTCATCATAAAAATTTGTTTTATATGCCCTAACTGTGAAATCATAGCTTATATTTATGTCTGATCTGGTTAAAGAATAATCTAATACTCTTTAAACTTAGATTAAAACGGTACAGTTTCTGGGTCATGGTTTCAATTCTATCTTATACTGAGCAGACAACAGAAAGGGCTCCATAGTCACCAGTTAGTGACACGAAGTATTATTTGAAGCAAAACGACAAAATATTCTATATCCTGCATCATCGTAATATCAATAATGCTCAGTGAGAAATTCAAAACAATATTATTGCTTTATGGGCAGGAAATGAAGTTATCCCGATAAACCACAAAACTTCGTTGCTTATTTCTGTAACCGAATCCTCAGCCCTAATATAAATTGCATTATCTATAACTAGGTTTTTAGCCTAAGTACTTTAGCTATAATCCATTTGATATAGGTAGTTGTTTGATTAAATTATAAAGATAGTTCACCTACAGATATCTACCTATCTATGTGTCTATGTACGATAGGGAGGGAGTGCCAATTCTAAATAGTGGATATGCCAGGAAAATGGATTTGCTTGTAGTGTTAAGAATTTTATTATAGTGTAGCATGTAGGTTGGGTTAGCATTTAGCATATAACAATAAGGATGGTTGAATAGAGAATTCCGTGTATTGGCTTTTGAAACTTTATAACATTTTGTCTGAATACCTGGTTGCTAGGCTGTTGGAAACATATTAAATTATTGGAGGAGTCATTTTTGATAGCAGGGGAGAAATCAATGTTATATCATCAGGTTGGTAAAGATAAGGGTAAGGAACGTTTTTCAAACAACGTTGTAAGTCTTCAAATTCTTCAATACAGTAAAATTTGCTATTCTAGGGGGGCTACTTGCACATATAATATGGTTCACAAGGCTTTTGATATATAAATCTGAAAGTAATTTTCCAAGTCATCCATATAGGTGGTTGAAAAATTAAAGACGTCTCTAGCAATAGCAATTTATGGTTTAGACTATTTATGCAACGTTTGAAGGTTGTCTTATACAGAAAATGAGAAAAATGTCGATTATGATCAAATGGTCAGAAGTCACTTTTGGCACTGAATTAAATGTCGCTTAGGATGATTACAGGCTGACTCAATTAAATAAAAATACTTCTCCTATATTAACAAGGCTTATACTAGTCGGTGTCAAGGACTATTATATGATATTTTCCACGCACAAGTAAATTGGTGGCTTTTCTTGTAACCCAATATTATGATGTTCATTAAAGATACAAAATATAATTTTCCTCGAATATTATTTTATAAACCTTCGTTAGTCTGATTATAGATTACGCTAATGCCTAAAACAAAGCCAGTATTCTTGTAATAAACGAAACAGGTTCAAGATTTTGTCTGTAAAATTGAATATCCTCTGGTAAAATAATGATAAAGTGAGCCCATTAAGTAATATAATTGCTATACAATGAATAAATTAAATAAAACGCACTGGAAGGGTATCTACATATCTAAATAGAGTGGCAGTATTACAGGCGTTTCGCTTTTTTAATAAAATTTCAGTTATATCTGTCTGACACCCGTCACTGACAGAAAGAAATGGGTAATTTATGCCGCGGGTGGCAGGGAAAGTCATATATTGCAAGCAACAATAACAACAGTGATTTGGAGCATCAAAGGCAAAGGGACTGAATGAAAGTCTAAGAATCGGAACGGTAGAGCTACGTGTGTTCTGAATCCTTTCAAACGAATTCAAGATGAGATACCTATTCTGTATACTTATACAAAACTACAGTCTTCTATTATTGTTTAGAAGTCAGAGAAAGCTTTCTATTCATTTATAGTATTACAATGCTATATACGCACTGCATTTAAATATTGCTCAATAGACTTATTTCCTGCTGTGAAAAAGCAAATCCTAAAATCAGTCACTGTAGTACAGAGGCAGAAAGGAAAATCCCTGCTTCATTATTCTTCTATTGTAAAATTCATGCCACACAGACAGGCATCCTTCCTATGCTTTGACCCTGACGATCTAGGAATCTTTTTATTAGGATTAACACAATAACAGCCTAAGATTGGGCACACAGGGTTTTAATATGATTTTCAGAGAAACTTATGGAAGAAACGACAAATTATTATTACACTTACCACATCAAATGCATTATTATTACTTTATTACATAGCGGTGACTTTAACAGTATGACTTACCAAAATGTTGTTTTTCCATGAAATAATAATTAAGAGTTTGTGACACAAGGCTATATTTATCCATTCAAAATATTTTTAAATGGGACTGTATTCATAACTGTAACTAGTAGCTATTGTCCAGAAAGCATGAAATAATTCCTTCTGTAGCTTACACAGGTTTTTTTGACAATGAGACAAGTAAATATATCTGAGAAAGTCCAGGGTTAAATCCAGAGCAGTAATTTGGGGGACTGTCATTAAGGAAGAGTACGCATGAGGTATTATGGAACATGTGAAGCTAACACCTTTCTCCCACCAGCCACTTCTGGTGATTTCTTTTAGTTTTGTGAGATTTTTTGTTTGCATTGTTTTATGGAAGATTCTTCCTTCCCGCCTGGCACTTCATTATTTTCTGCCTCGGATCGGCATAGTAGATCTTTTGGAGGAGTCTGGAGAATCCGAGGAAGGGAAGTCAGGACATGACATGTCAAGGAGTGAACTGGCTGGCTCTTGGCTACATTGAATAGGATCCGGATAGTGTTCTCGCTGCAACTTCAGCTGATTGCTGGAGAAAGAAGATACATACATTCCGTGGTTGGCTGAAATGTGTTCTCACTTACTCTAGATATCTCTCTTGCAGGCGAGGATGGAGAAGAGACTGGAGAACTGCATGTACATACATATATACTCCTTCTTAGAAGTTAACTCCGAACGCCAACCAAACGGCGTATTCGCCACATCAGCATATACTAGATATTTTTTCTGGACCTGAACCAATTTTTCCTTGTCGACCCTTCTCCGTTGCATCTCTTTTACAGATTGATACACGTGTCACACCTTCTAAGACAGTCCCCACTCAAATTTATGCATTTGCTTCGTCCTCTTTCTTCGCATTGTCCATCTCTTTCCTTTCTCCTGAAACTATCCATCGTCAAACGAAATATATTACATGCTAAGCTACTATATACTTTTTCTGCCCTAACATACATCTCTCTTCCCTGCCTATTAAGTGTAAATGTACTATAGAATATGCAGTAGTTGTCACATGGGGACAAAACACCCGGGTTTCTTTTGTTATTAATGCTTCTTCTAAAGTTTCTTGTTACATACTCAATTTACTCTTTTCGCTAATCAATTCATACTTATCCATTAGGTGGTGATAGCATCATTCACATCCAAAATACATTAACAATACACAAAAATACAATTATGTCAACAACAATACTAGCTCAGTTGAGAAAATAAGAAAACAATCTCCAATTTACTAGCAAACGTTTTAATGTCAAACCTGCTTAACATCTACTTTACCTACAAATCGGTTCTATACAAACAATGGGCAAAGTGTTATTTAATTTTCATCTTTGCTATTATTGTCATCCCCGTATTCTTAAAAGCATTTTATTACTGACAGCATTTTGCTGATATGACGTTCTTTATTTTATATATGCTTATTAGAAAACCAATGGGGCTTCTGCCATCTGGATTACCAATTTGTTATAGCATCTCTATTTAGCATATAATTCCTGTAGTGTATAAGTAATTGCATGTTAATATGAAAATATTTTAGGGGAATAATCTTCGTTTCAATACATGCAGATGACATTTTTTTGATATTTGTTCAATAGGTATAGGTTGTAACTTTAGAAGTGCATATGGACTCAGCGTGGTATTCCATGAATTATATCTGAGACAGCAAGAACGACGAGCTACATCAGTTTAACATGTTTCCTACGCCATTATTTGTGCCGGAAATATAATTTCTCATTGTCCACCCACATACAAATTGTGTACTGCTTCTCTTATAATCAATTCATGTCACTCGACAAAGTCAAGTTGGAAACATTCAATCCTATGCTCATTTTCTTTAACACTACAGGAAGACCAATCACAAGTCAACCACTACCACTACGCATCTAAAATTGCATCTTGCTATTGAGAGCATAAAAAATGTCTTTAACAAATGCATGCTATACAAAAAGCTGTACTCTTTTCCTTTCAGTAGTTGGCAACCTTAAACGTATAATCTTTTAAGAATTTTGCTCGAATTCCCACTCTAAGGTTTAAACATATATTTCCATGAAATGGATAATCATGTGGATAAAATAGTAATACTTAAATTGCTAAATTCTTCTCCATCAGTAAAGTATCATAAAAAAGATCATATAATAGCAGAATAGGCATCTATTTTAATGCCATAGTTAATGGTAATTGGGAGCGTCTGGAAAGAATTTCGTTTGGATGACCTCGACTTTCCGCTGTGTTAAGTTAAATTGGCAAAAGTAGCAATTGTGAAATTGTATGGTCTTTTGAAAAGGACAAAAGTGATATTTACTTGGTTGGAAGAATAAAAAATGTGAAATGTGATCGTGAAACTGAGAAGGGAGTGGTGACTTGATGATTATTATTAACGAGCGTACCATAAGTTATTTGTCAGATAAAATAGGTTTATAATGTCTAGAATAATATTAACTGTTAGAATGGATGAGTTTATGGTGACCATTTCTTTTGGTGAGTGAGCTGTGCAAATTGACGTTTGAGCAAAGTAACAAAGTTGAATGTGGATTGAGAGACTCTTCAGGTCTGGCTAAGTGGATTGCATATCCGGAAGGAAGGAAAGAGATGTGAATTTTGAGGCTACACTTGTACGGAAGCTAAAGATTCACTTACTCCCACTAAATCAGGTTCTCCGCTCCATGGGATATGGATGTGCAGTGCACACACTGAGTGACATAGACTGCATTTGCCCCGAATCCTTACTTACCACTACCAACCACTGAGATATCTTGTGTATTTCCGTGTTGCTTGGCTAGACGAGGGTAGATTGATACCTACAGGATTTCTTTTGACTATCTGCGAACTTTCGTTGATGCTTTTCAAACGGAGGCGTCAGTTGCCTAATGGCAAGAGTGCTCTCTTTTCATTCTCTATGCAAGAATTTTGCTTGAAGCCATATTTGTCACTGGAAGAGGAGTGGAGTCATTTCTGGGATGTCAGGGAGAGTAGCCTACAGATATGGGACTCCCTACGTCCCCATATGCTATTATTGCACAAAAAAGTTCTCTTACGCGAAAAAGAAAGAGGGCATTAAGAATATTATTGGGAATAGGTATCTCAACTTGCAACTTCCATCCAACTACAACTGTACAGACAGAGTAGAGACATTTATGCGTGTATTTTTATGCATGGAGATTGTAAAGAGAAAATGCCTTGTATTACGCTTCTCGTTTGCACTAAACGAGGGGCAAGCTATACTTTCTGGCCATATATAGAATCTGTCTCTCTGTTCATGGAGAAAACAGAAGATCAGACAAGAGCAGAGAGCCCGACCAGAAGAAGAAGCATCATTGCACTCTGCCTGCTCACTCTCTGGCTGGATGGCATATTAGGGCAGGAGCATGCTATTAGTAGATCTCGAGTATTAGAGGATTTTCCTTTCTTTGTACATCTTACCCTTCCTTCTCTCTGCAATATTCCCAAGTAATATTTCCACGTTTCCCTACCAGACTCCTTCGCTTACGTTACACAGTCTGGCCTGGCCCGGAATAGCAAAGACTCATCAGCCCCAAAAGTTTCCGCTAAAGAGATGAATAATGGTTTCACATTAGAATTTTTTCCGGTCCCAAAATGACTCTGTGATTCTTTTCATGGGCCTTGTTGTTTTTCTTCATGCTGCTCTAGACTTCATACGTCAAGATGCCAAGCACAACCTCCGACTACCTTCCATGTCACTCCTACTTATTAAGTATCATGAGAAACCAACTCGATCGCTCGATGAAACTTTTTTGTTTTTTCATTTTCCCTTTTCCTACACAAACCACACTTTAATTTCCACAATGACTTCCATAATTCCATCATCTCAGGCCAAGAGATTCATCTATTTTCCGCTCCCGCCCACAGTTTTCCAAAATATCATTTCCTCAGCTTTTTTCTACTTTTATTAAAATGTAGAAAATACTTATATGGACAAAATCCGTACATCACAACTGTCATTTCATAATACTTCCTTAGTAGATACCTATAACTAAAAAGATCTAATGTCGCTAGCAGAACAAATTCTTAACAACCTGTCATGTAATTTTTCATCAGAACTTATCTAACCGAATTTAGCGAAATTGGTTGACAAAATTGGGGTAAACAGAGTACATGTTAACGAACGTAAACTTTCCAAATGTTTATATTAGATATTTTCTATTATAACTACTGCAACTAAAAACAAGCTAACGAGAACATTCACAATATTAAAGTGTACAGTACTAATATTTATAGATTTCCCAAACAGAGGTAATTGGATTAAAAACAAAATCGTTTGTACAATCTCATCCTTTAGTCTTATTTGTTCATTATTTTGAAATTAGACAAATCTGTTTGTAGATTTATGTGCAATAAGCACAGATTGTACTAACTACAAACGATATTACATAATCATTGAAAATAGAAATTGAAAATTTAACTTAATGGACATGATTCGGTTAGGTCTTTAGAAGGTATGATTCAACAGTTTCCTATGGAAAATTTTGCTCAATGTAGCATTAGACATTTTAGCGGTGATTTAACCGTGGTTTGCTGTGAGAGAAAATTAGATGAAAGTCGAAGGAAATGAAGTTGCGGTATGTCAATATCCATAGGCTATGTAGAGTGTACTTTACACTACACGATGTCGTTATAATATTCTTGTTAAAAGATAAATAAGGATGAAAGAGTTTGTAGGATTGGAAAGTGGATTTGGAGAAATGCAATTGAACATAAAGAGTTGAATTAGATTTGCTCAGTGGTTTAAAAAAGTTGCGTGGGTGAAAGTAACATAAAGGAATATTATGTTATCGTAATATTTGAATAGTCCCTAGTAGAATGAGATTAAAGTAGGACAGAAGAGCAACGTTATTTATACGAAGTAGGATGATGATGATGTCGTTGGTGTAGGCTGTAAGGAGACACTGGCAAGTGGGTATCCCACATGACATACTAGTGTAACAGTAGTCGCAGTAATGTGCCTACCTTGGAGAAAGCTTTGACAAGTTGGCTGAGTTGTTACAAACAGTAGAAAGTATAGGATGGAGTAAGTAATCTGTTTCTGCTCTTTCTTCTCATCATCTGTGGATGTATACGGGCCGATAATATGAGAATGTCTGTCTCTGGAAGAACGGTGAGTCTGAGTCCCTCAACCCGCGTCTCATCATTCCATGAGTCGACATTTCTTTGTTACACACCACAAAAGAAATAGAGAAGAGCAAAGAGAAAATAGTTGAGAGAAACTGAGTTCTTGTTCGTCAAGTGTCACATAGGCAGGAGGAACAAAACCTTTTGTGTTTATTCTTTTGTGTTGGAGTTTTTTGGGCTGTGCCTTCCCTTGCTTTCGCTTAGCTCCGCTTTCTTCCTTTCTTTTCTTCTCCCAAACGGGAGAGAGTGGAATGGAATGCGAGGCAGAGTGAGTACAGGTCTCAGCATTCCTAGTTGGCTATGTGACAGACCAGAAAGAAAATACATCTCTCCAACTAATACCCGCTTTCTCTCTCTCTCCGACTACCTACTGTCTACTAACTCTTTCCACTCGCAATTCTTGCTATTTAGAGATATGTCCATATTTATGTTTCCATTCCAATGGCTCATCCCGTAATAACTTGTCATGTACAGGGAGTACCTATTCACCACCAGCTTTCTTTCAAATCCTTTCTTTGTCAAAAAAATAATGCGTCCCCCTGTACAGAGACCTAGTTATCAAACTAGGTATGCTATCATCTATTCAACAAGAATGGGATGCTCTATTCTCCATTGACGTACATGCAACTCAAAAGAAAACATTTAGCCAACATTCAAAGACAGCATTGTGCTATTGCACAATGACCATTTTTCCTCATCTTAAAATAATAACTATATCTCCTCTATTCTATCTCTACTCACTAATTTACTATCTAGCACAATCTTCAGACTAATAACTTGATCAAAAAGACAGGCATCACCAAAGACAGACTTTTTCTAACACATTTACAAGAGTCTCCCCCAATGACTTATGGCCAATACATGCTGACACCATATCTATGTGTTTACTAAAGAGTAAAGCTATCCTTATCTCTAATAACATATTTGTTTTCACTTCATTGAAAAATCAATCAGCCCAGAGAGTGTAATTACAGAATTTTTCGATTGTCTATTAAAAGAATGTTCATGCACGGTTATACTTGGATGCTACGGTTTAGATTTTTTAATCATTTCAGTCAGATTACATAGTGAAATAAAGAGAAACAATGTCGCTGGCTTAAATTGAAAATACTCAGCATACTTATTTGTTATATATAGTAGGTAGATACATTTCTTGCAGGTGGGTGGTGTTTGGGGAATGAGCGTTTACTATTGGGTGTATTAGATTCTGTCTCAGTTTTTGAAGTCATTTAGCTCACAACACATAATATGCTGACGATAGTGCTGAATATGCGAAAAGCCGACTGCTGATTATAGATTATCCATTACAGAGGGAGATGTCTAGGTCTGAACTTATGAAGAGTACATAACAATGGGTTTAGAGTTTAGACTGGTATCCTACCCACCACACAATGTAATCTTCCATTTTGGGTTTTATGAAGAAAGGTAGGAAGCCAAGGAATAATAAAGGGGACTGGTGGAGTACATCCATATGTGTTTGAATGGGATGCTATTGCTACTTATAGTGTAAGTCAAGATGTAATTGAACGAGAAGGAGAAGATCTATTAGCCAGTAGCACGGAACAAAGACAGGTCGAATGCTGAACCTGAGCCAGAAATCTTTTCTACTCCATCCCATTTATTATACGTATTGCTGAAAAGTAAAAATGAATCGCACAGAATTTATTGGGTATTCGAACTAGTGCATTATTGCAATGCATACTAAACTGTAGCACGTAAGTAAAGTAGCCCACCTCCCTAATTCATAATCGTAAGTATGTTCTTCATATTACATGTCTGCAAGACTCTGTGACCATGAATAGCTGGCGTGGCCTTTATATTCGTGTTGAAAAGCCGTAATCTAGTAATAGTAGGTACCACAGCCGAGCAGTGGTTTGGTAAGCAAAGCACCGAGTACAACAATCAGTATAATAGGGCATTACTGGCTCCTACCTAAGAAGCACACAGAACTACCTACTATGTTATTATACCATACCTATACCTATTTAGCTAGACAGGTATTGGTATTACCTCCATAAAACTCATACATAGTTAGTACTTTCTGATGTCGTCTCTATAGACATAGCTTCCTTAATAGGTGTATATCTGCAAAGGGTGTAGCCAAAAAAATGCACATTGTGGTACTATTTTCGAAAAAAATAGTAAATAGGCATAGTAAAACTTTGTCTATCCTGTCAGGGTCGCCAAAATATATTAGGCCTTAATCCTAGGAAACCCCACAGAATTTTCTTACCTTCACGACAATTATAAAACACTACGTCTCACGGTTGTACAGGTAAATTGTGAACAACCACCCGCTATAATGTTACTAGTTACGCTCCTGTGAGTGCACATACTAAATGCATATCGTAGAAGGTGCAAAAGATTTTGGATCGCAAGTATTTCCATTGCTTGGAAGACTTAGTTTGACTTGACTTGTCTGCTTGGCTTCGGTTAGTCTGGGCTGACTCCAAAAGCTGAGCTTGGCTTGGGCTGTACAATGCAATCGTTAGGTTGCAAGAAGGAAACTTCTGGGAAAAGATCGATGAGGAGCAGAGTGTAAGCTTGAGTCAGTGCCAGTACAGTTTTAGCGGAGTTAGACAACCAAATATCCCGACAACATACATACAGTACGTACTTCTCACAGCCAACGAACATACAAACTCTTCTTAAGTATATAAGAGTCACTTGGTTAGGGAGCCTGGATTCTGGATAGGCACTTTTGAAAAGTATTTACGTTCCAGGTCTACCTTGAGTTTGGTTCAGTTGAGCGGAGTCCAGCGAGAGATAGTCGCCCGCTTTCCCTTCCTTGACTTCCTCCTCGCTCGACTCCACTTGTCGTGCCTCACTACTCCGACAGGGACATGGACAACTTCTTTTAATCAAGCCACCAGTGCTAGGGTCAATGGCTTCGGGTCAGATTAATAAGGAGCTACAATGAATTGGAGTGGCTCCTCTCGAGTGAAGATAGGAAATCGATGAAGCCGATTGATTGCCTCTGCTCCTGCATGACACACGCGTCTCCTAATGGCCTGGCCATCCCTATCACTCTTCCTATCTACCTTCCGTCTTGACATGATGAAACTCCATTCCATCCACCCGTTCATACATTAATTCCGACTACTTTTTGTTTCATCCGACTATTTCCCATTAATCTGCAGTCGAGAAAGACCTAGCCACTTTGCTAACCACTCACTCCAAGCAGCACTAACGATTCACTCCCTGCACCTCCCTATTAACTCACTTCCGACCTTACCACTTCAATACTTAACTTACCTGACTCCAGTCCCTACTTTCTCCTAAACAAAAAGGAAATTCTTCGGTAAATAACACGTCGGAGAAAGTCGGCAGCAATTAGAAATTTTACATCATGGCCAAACACCGAAGAAAGACAGAATGCACAGGAGAGCGGGATAAACGAAGAGAAAGTGAAGAGAAAGCTTCCCACTATAGATCGCTATATCCACTCCCGTTAAGGATTCACATAAGTAATTCAATTAAGTAGGCACTTAAGGATAAATAAAATATCAGCTCACGCTCATTTTGACATGTAAATTTAATCTTTGTCGCTGACACCGAACAAAACAAGCTTTCTACTTCATTAGCACCTAAAAGCGGTTTTATGAGTGGTCTCCAATTATTCTACACATTGTCATTTCCATTTTATGTTACACCGACAAATGTTTCTCTGGTTTGTCTTGACCTAGGCAAACATAAAATAACTCTGTTATAAATTCCTTAACATCATGTCTAGTTCAACAAATATTTGCAATCTATTAGCACAATTATCTTTATCTACAAAAGAAGCAAAAAATTACAAATACTTATAATTAAATGACAATGGATACTACTATACACAAGTAGTGTGCTTATCATATTATGCATAGTACTATTTAGTGACAATGCCTAAGCAATGACACAGATACCACCAGTTTTATAATCTGGTGGTATCAGGACTTCTGCTTTTCAAAATATTTTGGTTGACTTTCGCATCCATTCCATAGTTAGTGGTTGACGAAATCATAATAATAAATCTTGCCTTTATTCTACAATAGGATCTTAAGAAATAAATATTGCACACTTATAGCACGCTGATCCTAAAGCGTGTGGCCTATTATGGCATGCTTTGGAAATTATGGAAAGCGAAGTGGATCCATTTTCCGTATTTTGTTTGGCATAGCATATATTTACGCACAGGATCTTAATGGAACTCCTGAACGCTCTTATTCGCCAAGTTAAATGGGTTCTGCTAAATTCACACATATTAAAATCTAGTAGCTAGAGTATAATCTCAGATGTCTAAGTACTTTATGCGATGTTCACTACGGAAACTTATTGTCGACGAAATCTATTGACGGTATTCTCCTCCGCCATCATTACACAAATATTTACAGCCTAATTATTACCTTAATTACCCAGTCGTCCCAACGTATAAGGAAAAAGTAATTTTAAAAGACCATTATCTTTACTGACTTAGATGGTCATTAGCGGCTGCCTGCAAAAAACATAATCAGCTACACTGTGAAAGAAGATTATGCGGAGACAAAATAGGGTAAAAGTTCTTTGCGGGTGAGTGTACTTAGGTAGGTACTTTAGATATGACTACGCCCGTAATAGCCTCACCACAATCCAACGAAATGAAATTGGGCCAAATTACTTGTTCCGCCGAGTTTCTCAGAAACAAATTATTTAAATCATTATTTACATTGCAACAGACTGCTAACGTTTCCCGTCAGGCTAAAAACTTGTATTAAAATCTGAAAATTTATCACCCTCCACACTATTTTCATCAGAGTGAATCAAAATTAAATTGCTTAAAAATCTCGCTTAAAAAATGTCATTTTAATTACGTTTTAAAGATGCTTTTGTAATAATCTTTTGAGATCATCTTCCCTAAGCAAATACCCATTAATAATTAAGCTCTGTTTACCATGATTCAAAGAAATCCTTGAAATTGAAGCTTCTGTCTGCTCAGTAAAGGAAAAAATGGATGCATTATATTTTAGTGTACTTATATTAAATTATTTTTGACCAGTGTATTTCCTACCATTTCCCGCCCTAAAAGGAAACACTTTTAACCTACATTTTACCTTGTATAAAAATATTTTTTTTGCTAAGATAATTTTTCCGATGGATGTAATAGGATACCTTGTCGCTCAATGTGTAATTTTTAAACTCTCCGTTTTTTGGCGAAACATAGGTACTACATTGGGTTTTCCACCCTACCCAATGCGTTTGGTAGTAGAAATAGGGCAATAAATTATAGGAGGACGGAGGAGATAAAATAGTAATCGCAGAATGCATGTGACACTCGGGAGTTTTTGTTGGGATTCTGTGGGATGAACTTCTTAGGTAATTACTAGTTATGTTCACCGTTTGGGTAGACGTCACTCCTGGTCTGCATTTTAACTTCCGCGGGTAGAAGTTTGTGTGCCACGGGTGATTTGGGTTTGGTGTCAAGAAGTAAAAGGCGGTGAACTGTGTGAGGAGATGGGTAATGAGTGTGATGAGACTTAGGAGGGGGAGGTGAGGCTGGAGAATAGGATTCGGAGAGATAAATAGAGCAAGGAAAGATCTACCTAGAGGAGTCGTCGTGGGAAGGAGAAGACGCATTGCATATCAGTTAGGGAGAGGAGGAATGGAAAATGTATTGGAGTGACACAAGGATGATAAATGCTTCCACAAGCATTTATGACATTGTGGTATTTATAGACGAAAATACAGTGATAATTTATTTTGGGTGAGGCCGTTTATGAAATTTTTGTGTCATTTCTGGGCCGATCTTCTCTCTCCGCTTTTATCTTTGCTCCGTAGCCAAGCTGTCATTTGCAGTGACAATGATTTCATCCGGAAACGTTTCACAGAGTGCGGTTGCTAAAGAGAGCAACTCAAGTTTCATCCTCTCATCTCTTGTGATTCTCATTCTCTTCTCTTGTTTGTCTGTCGTCTTCCTATACCCTCGCTTTTAGCTTCTCCGTTTTCACCATTCTCATTGCACTCAGTCTGCCGTGAACAAGGTCTTCTACTCTCCTTCGTGTTTACTCTTTGTAAACCTATCTTGTAGCTACAACCCGTCATTAAAATGACTAAATTCACTACAGGAGGTCGTTGCCGTACTTAACATAGAATTTCAATCCCAGCATAGCGACAAAATTTCAAAAGATATTCTTTCAAAACTTGCCCATTCCTTTCTTCCTTAAATTCCCTCTTCACATCTTCAAATATCCAAACTAAACGGATTGAGTTTCCTTTACCTACATTTATAAGTAGCATTCATTAACTTTTAGTCTCAAATAAGTAGACTTTATAATCCGTATTTAATTAGACATTGTTCAACTACACGGGTACATAGCTTAGTATGGGTACATCATTAAATCGAAATCTCAGTCCCAAAAATATGCAAAATAGAAACTAGCAAAATGTCAAATAAATATGCTTGCTTATTCAGAGAAGTTTATCTTCTCTGTATGTGAATACTGTTTCAGTCTGTCTGTCTTTCTGTCCCTGTGCACGATAGCTTTCGAACGGTTTGAGCAAGAGTGTTCAAATTTTCAGGTTCTATCCATCATACAATAGCTTGATTAAAAGCAGACAGTCCCACTACTAAATAGATCACAACCTTCCCCTGTTAGGGGAAGTGGGTGAAAATCTGAACTGAAAATCAGTGTAACTGCAGTTCTATTTATCCTACAAAGTCATTCAATGGCTTGTTTGACCACAAAAAGCATCTGGGACACTGTTACTTAAGTTACACTTACCCCCTGACAGAAGAAGTGGGACAAAAACCAAAAATATAAACTTCTCTGCTATTATACTTCCTTTTTACAATGGTTTATTATGTTGTGAAACTACCAAAGAATTCCTAGCAAAGTATTCGTCGTGGTTCTTGGTAACCATAACTGTACTTAATATAATGATGATGCTGTCTCAAATATGAATGTAAGCGTAGAGAGAGACACTCCCAGGTTTTTCTGAAAATCCTTCTTTAGACTTCTTTGATTCCTCTAGCCCATTTTGCAATTATTTTTGCTGGGATTCAAGAATTGTAGGCTTAAATTCCAGTATTGTTTCTTTCCGTGGTTCCTTCGGTTATTGTCATTAGTTTGTAGCTCTGCAGCTTTGGGGAACAATAAGAAGCAATTCTGTACGTTTCTCCAGGACAAACAAAAGCATGTCTTCAATGACAAACTTAAACATTAGGCAATTATATAAGGATATTGTTTCATATTCAATATTATAGGCATTTCCTACATGCGAAGTAGAATGGCGTCTCTTAAGATGCCGTGACGAGGCAGCAGTGTCAGCGATATTCATTATGCAAATGCTAAACTAACAAATGGGGTTTGAAAAATAGGCGACGCTGTTGTGGTAATATGCAACTAATCATAATCATGCTAACCACTTAACGCAATGGGGTTGACGCAGCAGTACGTATGGCTTGGTGATAACTTGAGAAGCATATTTGAAATGACTTGACTTTTTATAGGACTGCATTTTTTGAAAATGTAATATCGGCTGGATAATGTTGCATCTTCTTTGTGTAATATGTTTGAAAGATGACATATTCGAGTGGCTTAAAAATGTCTGGCACAGTGCTTACTAAACTCCGTATACTAACCCTTATGTTGAACAATGGAGATCTTATTCTGATTTCACTTGACGACGAAAGGGTAGGCTAACTGAATGAGATTCCGTCTCAGCCCACACTCAATCACAGTGTTCATAAATGAGGGTGACAAATATTGAAAATTTTATTGCTGAATTCATGAATTTTGTGTTTGGAGTGAAGGGCCTGAGGATGCTTTGCTTCTTTTCTCGAGTGCCATCCTTAGTTATGAGTTGACAAAGAGAGATGCGGGCGTCAGCAACTCGACGTGAATGGAACAAGCAAGCATTAGATGCCCATATGAAACTACATCAAATAGAAAGCAGAACAGAGAGACCATATTTAGACTCCCCATATATATCTTCTACACACGTAAATCAAATATCAACTCATGATGACAATATTATACTAGAGTACTACAGATACTTATTAGGATGTGCACTCCATGTGGACTTAAGAGGACTTTGATTCCAAGTATACGCTATTCAATTTCTAGAGCAATGAAGCGATTTTTGCTATAATATTAAATCCCTCTAAATTTACATTATAGCAAACTGGTCAAATTATTTAATAGAGTTTATAAGCAGTAATGAGTTTTTCCTTAGTCAATAAACGTTTTAAGCTGACATGGCTATTAAAAACACATTAGTCCGAAAAATGTGTATTTGAATGGAATTAAATAACTTCTGATGATGTCACTAGGGAAAATGTATGTAAATAATATTTTATTCTATATTTATTTGCCGATATTGGGTTCCGACTATTCAATTAAATGATAACATTTTCACAACAGTATATAGTTATATAAAGCTACTCATAATAGTGTAGTTTGGGTTAGAAAAGCATTGTAGTAGCATTTTTGTAGAGGCATAATAGTATGCAAAAATAAAAAAATTACACTTGGTAATGGTTAAGTGTTAAGTTTACATTTTGTAGAATATTGAACTATTTTCCATAACACTATAATATAATACTTATCCATGTCATTTCTCTAGCATTACTTGGACGAATAAATTTTTATTGCGTTGCCGCTTATGTACTAAATTGTAACCAGCCTGACTTAAACACAAATTGGAAGGTTACATAAGTTATTGTTTTCTGTATCTATTAAATTCTGTGAATTTATAATATTACTAATTTAGATATTCTGATACATATTATAAGTAATGTTCGTTTAAACGATGTTAATATTTCTGCATCATGTTACCATGATTATATAATAAACGCTGTCGATTAATATTATATTGCTTATAAAACACTGCCTTATAGTTATAAATGCATTGATAGAGTGTGGTTATGGTTAGGCTTTTAAATATTCATGAAACCCAGGATAATTTTGAGGAAATACGGCGTTGTAAGTAAAAATGAATTCTGGTATAAGGTACGTCGGTGGTGCTTGCACTGTATAGTGTTAACACTGAAGGCAAATTATCGCTTTCGCCAGTCTTAATTCAGTGTATTCGTACTTAGGAGGAAAGTATAAGGATTGTGTGGAAGAAAAGTAATGGAAATACCTGTATATATATGTATAGGCGAGAGAAAGTCATCTGAAGCGAAGGAGGAAGACGGAGGGAGGCCACTTACTGGCGTTGCATCTGTATAGCTAGAGATAGAAGAGATGAAAAGCTTTCTCTCGCCTCCTCATCTGCCATAGTAAAGCTAACCTGCAATGTAATGCAATGCTCTCCTTAACTTTTCTTTTTTGCTTTCACTGACTGAACTGTCTTGCTTTCTTTTCCCTTCCTCTCCCAACTTGGTTTGGCATGGTTTTGTTCGTTGTGATCGAAACTCTTTCCTTTCTTGACTTTCTCTTTGGTTTTGGGAGAGTGTATCGAGTAGTACGTGTATGTAAGCAGGGAAGCGTCCTTTTCTTCATCATCTGCTGTCCTTCTTCTCCTCGAGTGTGCTCGTCTCCTCTTTGACTATATATATTGTCGATTGCAATCATGTTCCTCAGATTGATAAGATTTCGCACGTAACGCAGCCCTTCTTTGGCACATATACCTACCTACCTCATATTATACTCGGCTAGGCAATCCCATTCTCCTCATTCACTTTCACATTACACACATGCACACCCACCCCTGCCTCTCTACGACTTTCTACTACTACATATTATTATTATATATCTTATATATATTAAATAGGGATCTGTTTATAGTGGCGACTGATGGCAATGTGATGTAAGTGAGTGACTAGCGACTGGTGCACTATTATATGAATTACCCGACGACGACTCAAGAGACAATAGTCTATATGCGTATATACAGGGAATAAGAGATAGAAGAAAAGCTTCAATCCATTCCATAGCCATCGGAATATTCTAATGCACTACTCCATCACATCAGCTGTAGATTGAGGGACTCTGCTTTGGATTCTCAATGTCTATTCATATGAGATGTCTTGTCTTGGTCCTTGGATGTTGCAAATCTCACATAGAGATAGTACAGCAAACCAGAAAAGCTCTGCTAAACGACGAATTCGACATCTTCTATTTCCATCCATCCAAACCAACCCAACCGAGGCTCCGTTATGTTGTTACTTATCTATCCCCATCCACTCCATACAATTCCTTACGCTACTTTTTAAGTTGACTGAGTTGCTGCCTTTGATGGCATTGCTTTGCTATTACATCTATTACCAAAGTTCCTCTTTCTCCCTTATTCCATAGCCTCGTACCTACTTTATGCTTTCTCCGGGCCTCAAAACATTCTCATAATGATAGAGCTACCTTCGTGCAGCAGATCGTGCTTTCACTGTTATTATATTATACTCTATCGCTGCTTATTCCGTGTCCAATGCATTAGATGCCTTTTCTTGCTTTATTATTTTACTTTTCTATTTCATTAGGTATGTATATGTAGTTATATGGAGTCGGGAGTTGCTTGTGCAAAGTGCAAGTATACTGGTAGTGCATACTGACTGACTGACTAGACAGATGTGCCTTTCCTTTCTCCGCATTACATTGCATTAGATCACAATGCTTTTGCCTTCCTCCATCCATCCATCGTCAATCCTGATTTATGCTCATCACTCAGCCTGTCAGCTGCATGGAAATGGAAATTAATGCTGAGAGACGCTAGATTAGCCAACTACAACTACGACTGACTCTGTCAGCTTTCTTTCCTCCCAGCCCAAACTCACAAAAGCTTCCACTTGCTACAGAACATACTTATGTTCACTTACCTTTCTTCTTACGTCACGTCGTCACATCAAAACTCCAGACATATCTACTAATAATCCTTCCAATCTAATGTATTCTCCTCAGCTTTCCAATGTCTAAATGCTCTGCCTTATGACATTGTCTTTACCATCCGTCATTACATAGTTTCTTGAACTACGACCTAAATATTTTCAGCCTCAGGTCACACAGTTGCCCCAAATTTACTCAAACCGGCCTTGCTAAAAGGAAAACTGAATGCAACTCTCAAACTTTCATAGTATAACAGTTTCTTGTATTTTGAGATTTGTGAGTACTGACAATGAGTAACAAGATATATTATTACAGTAAAGTAGGTAACCGCCTTGGCAGTGCTAACTTTCATATTAATTGCATGCAACTAAAAGTAATTTCCCTCACTCAGATTAATTAGAAAATTCCATTATAAATTACTCTAGTTGGACATTCAAGGCAAGTCAATATAATCATATCCTTTTATCATATTCTACAGGGTCATCAATTGTAACATTCTCCTTACATGCAAAGTATCATAGAATGTTCTTCCAACCCTTTTGTAAAAAAATATTATTTTGAAAGAATCTCTTGACATCTAAATTGGTGGACATTTTAGACACCAAAAAACTGAAATGAAAGGTCAAAACTTATATAAACTTAAATTAAAGTTCCAATAAGTTTATTTTCAAAATTATTCAAAATTTTGTCTTAACTGGGGTTGCTCCCCAAAAGGTTGGAGTTACCTTAGAGTTTTAATCGGTGGAAAATCACTAATGGCATCCTAATACAGATTTTGCTATTATCGAATTAGTCATGTAGACTGGTGTCTAGTTTGTGTGAAGCTTTGGAAGGGATGATACTTATCTGTAAGTGATGACCCTGTACTTTTTCCATTTACAAGAGATACCTAGTGATAGTTAGTGTAATAATAAGGATGTATCAAATATGAGGCAGATATTATATTGTCTATACCAGAGATACATAGTGGAAGACAGGTCATAAACCTTATCCATGGAAAGTTGATTGCTGCTGTGTATGTATGAGCCTAGTGAATTCCATGTAGCAAGTGCAGTTGTAGCGGCGTTAGAATCTGCAAAGTAATTATTCTGTCGAATTTTAGTCAACTGCATTGCTGTGCAGCGGTAGAGCCGTGTCAAGTCTTCAATTAATTTCCATAAAATGAATTATAATATGGAGTGGTCGTAAGTGGAGTGTTGGGAGATGATGTGAAGGCTCTGTACGTAGAAGTCGAGGAAGTTAATGCAAAAATTGCGTCATTTCATCTTGGTTGTTTGGGAAGTGTCCTGCTGCAGAATGGTTCCTGCACTTTCTCCACAGCCCAAAGCAGCGATAAGAGCGTAATCCTCTTCTATCATGTGCAGGTATTAGCAGTTAACCACCATCAGCCTCAGACATCATCCACTGCACAGTTCAATGTGAAAGCATAGTGTGTGTGATGGATGCGAATCAATTGACTTGTGGCTTAAAATAAACTCCGTATAGACATAGCTTTGTCAAGTGTCTGGCAAATGTAAGCATTAGCTTTTATCTGCATAGTAAAAGACATAGTAAAAGTATACGTAGGTGCCCAGCCATTATTTATTTAAAGCATAAGTAAAATGCAAACTATGTCCACTTTCACTATTTACTACTCTCCCCCACAGTTTCCTTTCTCTGCTTTCTCTTTGTTATCATTCATGCTCATATTTTCTATTACAGCCCGTTCTGGACATATCATAGTGCCTGTAGATGTACTTTACACAATGCAGGGATATTAGGTCAAAATGTCAGACAAACAATCAGAGTCACGCTTAAAACAACGTGCGATGTGATGTGAGTGGCCGTCTACCTGGTAATAATATTATTTGCTTTACTTGATGCCAGTTTTTGGTATCTATTTCTAAAGTAGGAGATCTGTAAACGCAGAACGTTGTTTATCATGATAGCATTATATGCATATACATGATATAATAATAAAGGAGTATAGTTATATGGGATTATGTATTTTTATGTGTTTGGAGAATGGATTTTTTGCATTTTAGCAAGGAGTGGTATATAGTGTGGGCATTGTTGGGTGTCGAGGAAGGAAGAAGGCTGGTGGAATGCCTAGTCATTTTTAATGGTGGTGTGTGGAGGGAGCCCGTGTGGCTTTGTTTGGGCAGAGTAGCCTGCTGACAATGGAGGAGGAGAGGAACTGGATGTGATGCGAATCCACAGCATGTAATAGGGATCCAGCTGAAGAGAATTGCTTGCTCCTACCATTCTACTATGTCATGGGGATGTGGAATTCAATGTTCAGTGCTTTGGGAAGTTGGCCATTATGCAGAGAGCATTCACATCCAAGCTATTAGGCATATGTAGCAGTTAAAGTATAAATATAATGCTATTATGGTAATGGCAAAAAGGTAGGCATCCATCCACACTCTGCACATACACAGAGTTCGTGTCGTGGGTAATGTACTAACGACAGGCCATTGATAGTGTGCAGCCCCAGGAAGGCACTTGCAACGCCAGAGAGAAAGAGAGTGAAAGCATAACAAACCAGACGATGGAGAAAGACAAGTGGAAAAAAGGATATGAGTCGGAAGACACTGTTCAAATATATGCATAATATTATAGTACCTACCTACAAGCAATACAAGTAGGACAGGTAAGTTCGCCCTTACTACTATAACCAGTACTGTACTACATACTACGTACATATTGGTATCTGTAGTAGTGTAGGTAGGAGGAATCTTCTATCTATCTACTACAGTACTTATTATTATCAGTAGGTAGGTATATAGATCTTTAGGGTTGTAGTACTAGTACGTAGTCTGACTGAACTTGTATAAGACACTTATATAGTGGGAAGATGTACATAGTAAAAGAAGTCAGGAGACTGAGTCAGAAATATTGAAAGAGTCTAATGCATTATCAAGATGTGTATTATAGGTATGCCATTAAGAGACATGAAGATAGAGATTATAGTCGGTTATAGAGTTATTGGTAAGGTCATGTAGGGAGGTAGAGGAGATATAAGTGTGTGTGTGTGTAGGGTGGGAGATATAGATGACGGCAATTTATTGTGTGCAGGTGGGAAACAAAGTGCTCGTGTAGTCAGATTCAGATGGGACCTCTGGAAGGTGGTAATGGATGGCTCCTGGTACGGACTTCTCTTGTCTCTCTTTTCTGGAATAGCGGAGCATCGCACGGCTCTCCGACCTCCACTCCTGTTCCAATTTACGTCATCGACTTGACTCTTCCCGAATAATATTCTCTCTCGGCGGGTAGCGGAGCGGGTCTTATTATAATATTATTCCTATTGTATTTTTTGTTTACTTTATTCACTACTTTAACTTGTAAACTTGTATCTCCTACCTGCGTGTATTTTCTATATTTTCCCAGGATAAACAGACGCGTTTTACCTTTGGATTAGAAAGACTGTTTGTTTGCACACTGAGCAGGTAATATCTTCTAAAACTGTGCAATTCTTTTGTTGTGTTCGTAAACAAGACCGAAGATCTACAGCTTTGTTTTCTATTATTGCCGAAAGTCAATCGGACATGCAAGACGGAGTTTCTGGGAAGGAAATGAAATAGGGATGTGGGTATATGTATAAACTACGGAGATGTGCATTTGTTTTTGTTTGTGAGCAGAGCTGGAAAAGGAGGCTGGAAGATTAGAGGTCAGAGAGAGAGAGAGGTAAAGTGGGCCGAGACTCCACGTCATTATTTCCTCTATTCAAAGCAGGGCAGACGACAGTGGTTTATGTGCCTCGAAGCAATATTGGCGTATCTATCTGTATATTATGTATGTATGTGGTGGCCAGAGCGGAGCCGACAGTCCGACCAGAATCAAAATCAAAGGTAGAATGTATTTTAAATTCCTGCCTTAACATATTTAGTTGGTTTGGTATTTGGTAGTCTCTACTATGTAGTCAAGTCAGACGAAGCCAAGTGGAGCAATCGTAGAATAGCTTCACATCAACATCAGCCAAGTTCCAATCTAATCCTGGAGAATCCAATCCGATGCAATTCAACCTATCAACCCTTCCACTGGGACTACAAACTCTCTATCTACCTACATACATCCTTTCTCCTCCTCGCATTACATACACACAGAGTCTCTTCTTCCCATAAGTCTCACATCCAACCCACCTTTCTCTCAATCCTATAAACGCCTACTTAGGCACAAACAAATAATATTATTATACCTGCCATATAGACAAGGCGTGGAGATAAACTGCGGATACAGACAACGCTGATAATATGCTTTTTGAATGCATGCACATGCATATGTACCTTCCTACATTAAGCATTTAGAACTAGATCAGATTAAACGGCACTTTGAGGAGAATGAAGCGAGAAGAGGAGGAATTGCACACCGATTTGGCTCCACTTTTTCAAGCACAGTCCCCGTGTTCTCTAACATATCTGCATCTAATATACATTACATACCCACTGTAGCCTACAGTTAACTTTGCTTTGCTTTACCGTACCCACTACACAGGGTTTTGATCTTCCCTTTCATTTATTTTTCACACAAAAGGATTACTACCAACAACGTTGTCACTTTCTTTCAGGTGAATAATACCTCCATTATCTTGCACTCATGCAAATATATATCATCACAATAATAACACAAATTTTAAATGTAGTACTCATCTTTTGGTACCTACAGGTGTATAATTTATCTTTCGTAATAGTGAGGGATTCTATGTAAAAATGTCAACAAATATTTAAAACGGTCATAAATACACGCTTTTTCAATTTATTTGCAATGAAAGAGTCTAGATATTGCCAATAGCCTGGATTTGTTGTGTTCACAGTAGTTAGCACAGCAGTAATTTAAGCCAAATTAAGTATCTATGACTAAAAAAATGAAAATGAACAAATAACGACTTAAATATTTTAATTGGACCATATTATTTTGAACACGAAAAGTATTGTTGAGTAATAATATTGAAAGAAAAGTAATATTGTAGGTATATTCCCAATGATTCCATTTCCCAGTTTGTCGGGTGGGAAATGTAAAGACTGTTGGATGGTTTAGTGAATGTGTGAAAGAGATAGAGCACCAGTCATTGTAGCTGCTATACACACAGAGACATGTGAGTACATACATGGCTTAGCAAATATTATGTTCTCGCAAACAACCAAAGTTTCTCAGCTCACTCACTCAAATGAGTAAAAAACGAAGGAAGAAATGTTCTTGGAGTTACTTAAGCAGAACGGAGCTGATGAGATGAGAGGAAATGTACATTTATATAGTCTACTTACTAGCTAGTAGTAGTAGGAGATGTCGTACCTATCTGTTGAGAAATGTAAGCAATAGAGTAGTGTATGGTAGGGGTAAGAGTAGATATTTGTACGTGTAGGTAATGTAGGTATGTGTTTGTATGTGTAGGTAATACACCTTGAAAAGTTAGGGATGCAGGGTAAGATAGTAGGAGAGCGTGAACAAACGACATTTATATTATGCATTTTGTAGATTGAGTGCATAGCTTTTTCTAGGCACGTAGGTAAAGTATTTTAGGGATGGAAATCCAGTAGAGTGTGTGAAACAAGAGCTGAACGTTTGCATTGCATTACACCGTAGCTCGATACTTGACTGGATTCCATTCCAGAGTCTAAACATCCAGTAGAGCCAACACACGAAATGCAAAAGAGTCGTTTTTGAGATTTCAGACAGGACGACTTCACACAGATACAAAAGATAGTGGTACTTGGACAGACGTTTGTTCGTGTGGGAAACTCCTCCATTTACTGACTGGGGGCAGAGAAACCTTTCTCCTTGGGTTGGGGTACAGGACCAAGTTCTCGTCGTAGCGCTAATGTCCGCATTTCATTTCCGGTTCGATGACCTGGAAACCTGCCGATAAGAACCGTCGAATTTATCACTTGTAATGTTTCCATGTATTCAGATGTATTTTTCTGCTGACTCCAACGCTGCCCCTCTCTCTCAATCTTCACTCAAGTCGAAATCGAGTCAGGGTGTGAAAAGACGACCGAATCACGTTAATAGCCTCTATTCATAGTTTAAATCCTATCTTCGCATCTATAACGACCATTATTACTCATTTCCGAGACTTTTACAAAAGATTGCTCCACGGATGAAAAGGGCTCTGCACAAGAATTCTCCCATTCCTCATTCATGTCTTTCTCCACTCACAATGCATTCATCCTTTTGTAATCATGTCAAGCTCTACTAATGACATGCTCCTATCTATCTCCACCTGCAAATTCGCAATATACATACAGCCAAAAACTAAATATTATATACACACTAAACGCTTACCTATTTTTTTGCAATTTCCTTTGATTACAATTTTAACTACCTAGTTTAGTTTTTGAACGTAATTCCAAGTCGTCCATGTGCATTTTGATTTGATGTCTTTCAACTCATTCATACAGTAATTCAATGAGATTATAGCGATGGTAAAAATAATGATGAAATACTGTAGTAAATATTTGCAGGGAAAAGTCGTAAAAAAATTTCTATTTCCCTAGAGTAATTAAAGCCCTCTAAAAATCATATCAGTGAAAATTTCTTGCCGTAATTGTTTTGCATGCTAACGAAGTGTGTAGTAATTGCTATTATATTCCATTGAACTGAGCTAACGAATGGATTTGGAAAAGTTTACTGAACCATATGATGATTGCTTATAAGAATATAATTCTAAATGTCAGCAACTTTATTTCGTAAGGCACATACACGTCACAATAATATTCTGTTAATAACTAAGCTTTACTTTTTTCGTACACAATGTGAGCTTTTTGTTAATTCCTTAGAAAATGTAAAGTTTCTTGCTAATATATCAATGTAACCTAAACATGATGAATTTAAAGGGCAAAATGCCGTTAGTAATGACTTATAGTATGTCAAATAGATTGAAATGGTGAAAAATAGATTTAGATAGAGAAAACTAGTGAAAGCAGAGGAGGAGTGTATATAGGTCTTTTCAATAGAATTCTGTTTCCTGTTGGTACTTACTTCATCAAATTCATCTTCTTCCATTTCATTGCTCTTGACTTGACTTCTTTAGATGTGAAAAGATGCTAAAGCGTTTATGGAAATAAATGAATGGCACACAAAGAAGGTGTGTGCCTTTAGAAAAGGTGAAAATAAAATATTGCATAGGTTAAACTAAATAGGTAGTAACTACACGTGCAATTGTGCTCTTTATTGTTAGACGTTATTGGTACGGCGAGAGAAATTTCTATCCATGATGGAAATCTAGTTGGAGAGGTGGATGCACAGATGTGAGTTAGTATAATACAAGTAATGTGCAGTGCATAATAGACTGTGATGTATTTATCTCGTTACATTTTTTGAATATCTAGAAAAATGCTGGATGGAATGGTTTTACTTTCGCAACTTTTCATTTAACGCTCTCTCCAGCTTCACGCCCTCATCTCATCACTTGTGCGCTTTGCAATGAACTTTCATCGAATTGTAGGCCTACATCTATATAGGAGTGTGGAGGGAGAGTCTTAAGTATAATAGGATGTATATTGCTGGGAAGAGTGCCTTAGAATGTTATATAGCACAATCCAGGTCTTTCCGTTTCATAAGTTGAGAATAGGATCGGAGAAGGAAAAGCGAAGGAAAGAGACGATGCCACGGCACCAAAAACAAACCGAGCCAGAGCCAGGCACAGACAAACCTTCATCCATCCATTATCTCTCTTACGCTATTTGCTCCTCCACTCTAACCAAATTGCCCAACTCGCAAATTATTACACGCCATCTCCTCCATTTCCATTCTCGAACATCCACCACGATATTCACAAAGCCTTAGCTACATTATATCCATCCATTCCAATGTATTGTGTGTATGAGTTATCGAATTCCACCCTACCTACCCGCTATTTATTACTATACTTACCGATGTGGCTACCTTTTATATTTAATAACTAACTGAGATCCACCTAAGATATATTTAAATACCAAACACTTTAAATTCCTATGATTTCCCTCATTCAACCATTACTAACTATAGTATCCCGGTATCCAAACACTTATTTACCTTCTATTATTTCAGCCTCTTCTCTTTCTAGTACTAACTTGGTGGTGTGACTTCTATATGCACTCCAACAAATTTCTGTGTTGCATGATAAGGTGAAAGTACCGATCCACTATTTCCTACAGCTATTGTCATTTTCCTTAACAAAGCGCTGCTTGCTAAGCACCCGACTATGATTTAAACTTCTCGCCTCAGATAGCTACTTTTTATCAGCAATTTTTATTTATAAACTTTTATGCATCACTGCATCAATAAAATAAACAATTATAGAATTAAACACACCTATACATGCATGCTAGATGGTAAAAAAATACAACAGATAAATGCTTAGCTAGCACTTTACAAATTTTAAGCCAGCTAGACATTTTTCTCATCAGAAATAAAGAATACTTAAATCTGTCTCATAAATTATTTTAAAAGTCTAGAAAATTATGGCGTGTGCATCTTAATGCACGCATTCTCCAAATTCAAATATTTACATCATTTAAATGAGGTGCAACTACTTATTTTACGGTACAACTTTTTAATATTTATTGTTATTTATCATCTTGCAAGTGTCAGTTTTAAATCAGGAATGTTAAATGTTATGATGATTTATATCGGATGTAATTATGTTTTAATGCATGGAATGTCCTATATTGTATCATGGCAGTACAAACTTATAATTACTATAAGTAAACAAAGCATTGCAGTATGTGGGAGTTGTAAATGTTCCACAGTATTTTCATGTTGTTTGTGTTTCAAACATTTCATTTGTTTTACCTAGACATCAAAGAAACAATTTGGAGACGCCCTTCTTTGTTCTCCCTAAACCAATATCACAAACAACAACCTTTACAAAATTAACACTACAATAATTCGTTTAAAATTTATCGCAGTTAGGTATATTCATTCTTTGATCGCTAAATTTCCACTAAGTGCCCATAATTTAATTAATTAGGTTGCAAAAGTCGCTTCAGCAGATTTAAATTTGTATGTAAGGTGGAAATTCTTTAGTATCTGATGCGGTGACTGTTTGTGATAGATTTATAAATTGCATAAAGAGAATAGTGGTTGGGAGAGAATTGGAAGAGAAGCTTAGAGTCTGTGTCTCTGTAGCCGGAAACCATTAAGATTTGATTTTCCAAGACTGGAATTTATAATATGCAAAGACAACAAAGAAAACAAAATGCGAACTGAAATTTGTGAAGGATGAGTTTTAAAATGAAGAAATTGGATAGGGAACGTGTGTGAATTAAATTGGAGAAGTTGTATATAGGAGGAACATTAATATGCATGATGTAAAAAGTAAAGTTTGTGAAGTTTAAGATGAGTGAGCGTCTAGATAAGTGAGCTTATTAAAGTTAAATAGCATTCAACGAAGGCGAACCACATAATTGATTTATCGTTGATTTAAAAGTCCATTAGGAAAATAGGGATGTTTTGTTGAAGTAAGTAAATAAGGTTAAAACGATGAAGAGGGAGAATGGGAGAAAATTTAGTATCATGAACGTGCATATATTAAACATAAGATGAAGACAGATACATAAAATGACGGTGCGGCTGTAAGATTTTTGTGCTGTCTGGTATCTATAGTAAATAAGTGCATTGCGTAAAACTATTTACGCTGAATAGAAAATGAGATTCACTCTCAATTGGATGTATTTATTGTGTACCACAACAGAAAGTAAGGCTTCTTTGGAAGAAATTTGCACAATAGTTTTGGCAAGTATAAAAAAAGAGAAATTGGAGTGGAAACCTCGACGAAACAGAACTGACTGGGCTGATGCTACGAAGGAAAGTAATTGCTCTCCCAGGTCCTATACACTTTACAGTAGTGTGCATATAACTGACATAATATTGTTGCACAGGTCACTCGGTCTCCTCCTAACGTCTGTTCCCCGTTAGCGTCCTCATGTACTTACCCACTCTGTCATGTTTTATTTAAAAGACAATTGAGAATGGAAAGAGAAAAGTTTTTCCTTTCACGTTCCCATATATTATCTTTCTTCGTCTGACTTCACTTACTCCTTGCATTACACACTACTGACTCCATTTCACTTTTACCATCTCTATTGATAAAGTGCGTTTACCAATTCCTTTCAAACCCTCTACAACTACTCCCAAACTATTACATTAATAATAACGTCAACTCTCTTTTACACTCAAACCTTCTCTCGTTTGTTGCTCTCATTAAATAATCTAGTACGTACGCAAATATAATTACAACTCCTCTTCCACTCAAATGCGTGTCTATTTAAATTACTCCCCTATTCATACACATTCTAAACAAATTCTCAACTTCATTTTATGTCACAATTCACGTTTAATTGAACTTCCATTAAAAACTACTACAACTTATATGTGATTTCCCAAGCTATAAGTGAGTATAGTATATATAGTATGAGAATAAGCACTCTATAGTAAGATGTACAATTTAACTAGAGGAGTAGTATAAATAGTTTCTCACAAAGGCAAATAAGACGACCGTTACAGTCCGTATTATAGACTTAGGCACTATATTTTATGTTATACCATGTTAGGTCATTCCAGACTTGAGTGTTTGTTTTGTTCTGCAAAATGTATTTTGATGGTCGTTCACTAAAGTCACGGCTCAGGACACATTGCATTGCATTGAATTGCAGTTTAGCTAATCTGAGTGTTTTGCAATGCGGTGAAATGAAAGTGGTTAGAGCCGCGAGTGATTCGATAGCCAATGGCCATCTAAATACACATGACAGTTTATACTACTCACTAAACGTGACTCTTCTCCCTCCCGTCATTCAGTTTAAACAAAATGATGCGCCTTCGTATAACAGAGCTCCTCATTTATTTACAAAGCCGACGTATTTAAGAAAGGTAGACATATAGTCATGCCCATGGTAAAGACCCTCTCTTGTGCAGTTTCTGTACACTATACTTATTTTTAGATTGACAGTAGAAATCGGGACAGTGCATGAATTAGTGTATACTTATGCAATTAGATGATTCTACATATTTAAATACCCCAGGGACATTAGGGTACTAAAGCGTTCCAGTTGATTTCTAGTTGCACAACGTCTTCCTAACTAAATCTATCTGTGCTTCCACACAGACGCATATAGTTACTACAGGAAGGTTTTGCTTGTAAAATATATGACTCCCTTCCTATATTACTCAAAAAAATAGCAGATATATTGTAAAATTGCATACTGTTCTTTGTGCGAAGCCTTAAAATGTACTTTGACGGTATTTTAGGATATTATGTTACTTGGGTATATTATAGTAGAGGTTGTAGTAGAAGTGATTGGAGAATGGAACAAGTGAGTTAGTCTGTGACATGATTGGAAAGGTAGAGATAGTAGAGTATTTGTGAGAAATGTGTTGTTTTCGTTGGAGTGGGGGAATCTTGAATGGTTTCACATTCGACTGAGCACATGTTAGATAGCGTATGTCTGGCTGTGAATACTTAATGCAAGAAAAGGTAATCTGAAGGAAGTGCAATTGAGTGCACAGGAGAGCGTAAGCTTATTATTGCAGAATTTGTAGGTAGATAGTAGGTACGTCATGGTTACACATGATTCGCGAAAGCATAGCTAGTTAATAATGTCGTGGACTGGAGAGAGTCTCTACACAAACATTAGCAGATATACATGGACACAACAGAGAAAGGAAAATGGATGGGAGAAAGCAAGTTTGAGGGATGTGGAGAAAGAACAGAGTGAAAGTGGAGAGTGAAAGAGTCAGCCGAAGCAAAACTCAGCAAAAGGCGGACAGGGAAAACAGAAAAGAACAGAGAACTTTTGGTTTCGTTTCGTTGGGTTCGGTTGGTCTCCTTCCATTTTAATATGAATCTATACGAAGGTTTTATTACTGTGAATAGATGTACGACAATGCGCCATTGTAAGCATCCAGACATTGCGCTCCATTGTACCTCAAGTATTGCATTGTCCTCCGCTCAGAAGAACATAAGTTCCTTCATAGATCTCTTGTTGTAAGGACGTATTCATTTTATTTCCTATCCTACGACAAGAGCTCACTCTCTCAATCTATTTCGTGTAGGTAACTACCACTACTAAAGGTAGGAGCTTCATCTTCTCAACGTTCCTCCACTTATCCGTCCAAGAGTGCTTATTCCAAGTTTGCATGACATGCTTACATAGAACGTGCATGAATTCATGTACTTTAAAAGTACACTGACAATCCTCAGTCTACATGATGTTATTCCCCTGTAATACTTACCAAAATTAAATACTAACAAGACATTGGGAAATGCTACAACACAAAATTATTATCTTAAAATGCACTCCTTCCTACTAAATGTAAATGCATACGAGATAGGTGGGCACATAATATTTCTTTATAGGCAAAAAAGAGTTGAGACAGGTTTCATGTAAAAGTGAGACGAAAACAGACGAGTTGATAGATATTACGTTTTGTCTGTCGGCTTAATGCAGAGATATGCAAATTGTAAATGGAACATTACCATTGTCAGAACGGCTCTCTTGACTTGTAAGTGAATATGGCTGATTTAAACAGAGCAGAAAAGTACAAAAATCAAGACTCTCCTATGCCGGAGCATCTGTCTGTTTATGTAGAGTAGACGAGCTAACAATAAGTTAGTATGTTCCAACTTATTAAAAAAAGAGAATAGGATCCCAGAGAAAGCCTTTGAGAAAAGTTCCACAGACAAGGAAAGGAAAACGTGAGAAAAAGAAATGAGGCCCGGTGGGGCATCTCCGTTTACAAATTTACCTTTCTACTTCAACTCCGACCCATATCACACGAGACTTGGGAAATCAGAGCTATTGCCAGATCCCCATTGTCAGATCCCCTACTTTCTTATTACAATCCATGCACCAGAAAAATTAGCCACTCCAACCCCAGTAACTACCATCCTTTCTACCCCACAATATCCACTGTGGTACACATTTACAACATTTCCCCTCCCAAACCATCTTGTCATTCCATTTCATAATACTCGTCCTATTTTCTCATAAATTTACAAAATTACTTGCATCTCAAGTGCTACCACTTACGCAAGTAGTTGCCTAATGATTTGCCATATCAATTAAACAGCTTTTAGACTAAATAGTTGCAAAATGAATAATACTCAAGGATTTAAAGGACTTTGCCCTTATTTTGTTTTAATAATTTAGGTAATCTTAGCATATACTTCTAGAATTACAAATTTAGCAACTGGAAACAAAGCAGAAAAATCTCCATAAAAGCAAACAAGCAATTATTACTACTGCCATTAATGCGGAATTAATAACAATGAATGTTATTCATAATGCTGAATTGCCATTAAAAGTGAAAAATATACTAGAGCATAATTCAAACCTGGTACACTTAGAGAAAAAGTTTAATTCGTCAAAATATTACTTTCATTTCGTTCAACTCAATTTTGACTAACTGTGGGTTACATAAATTGGCACAAGTTTCAACGATCCCATTTATGGTTAGGTCTTTGGAGTCTTACCTTTAGTTGAAATGGTCATTCATGCTTCTCATTTCAAATTTTTAACTACTTTTATACCGAAATTTATAATTATGTTAGGTAAATAATTCTTGTGTAAAGATTAAGTTAAATATTTTATGCTGATTGGTTTAATTTTCGAGCAGGAAGTCCTTGAAATATGGCTATTTATATTCACAGTGATTTATCATGTGATCAAATGCTATTTCTAGCTCATTTGGACAAATATTACAAATATTTTAACTAATTTGAGAAGTATTTACACTGTTAATCAACACAATTAATCTGAGTGGAATGTGGAGTATATTAGTTGGTAAATATTTTCATGGTTCATGGCTACTATTGATTATTTTTAGAATGCATATATACGAAATGCAGTAATGCGTTGTGTTCATCGATTCGACAATTTGAATCTATTTAGCTAAGCAAATATAAATACCTGTTTGATGTAGTACCATTAATTAAAGTTCAGTCATGCTTGTGACCACAGGGCTATTTATAGCAAGTTAATTTCTAGATAGGATGTTTACAAAATGTTTACACAATTTACAGTACTAGGTTAGTTTTCATTTATTTTTAGACAGATTTTATTATTTAGCCCTATAATCTGAATTCGAAACCTTTCCAATGCCCTCTTATACGGTTTTTTCGTAGCTATGTCGGCTACTTCACAAAAATTGTACCGCTTGTACCATTCTACCCTAATATTGTAAATTTGAGTTGCATATTATGTCTAACAAATATTATTAGATTAGCAAAAATAACTTTGTCTTGTAATCTACGAATACATATCGTTAATCCTTTTGCATGTAGTAAAGCGTCAGCTTGTTGAAGGATATCTCATGTTAAGTAGCATCACAGTCATCCATGTCATTAGTCTTACCAGATAATTTAGCCCTTTAAAAACGTCAACGTTAGTCTCGTTCCCCTGAGTATTTATCCTCATTATAGAACTACAGGCACTTTTATTGTTTTACTTTGTATTGAATACTATAACTTGGCACACAATGTATTTAGTATAGCAGAATGGGTGCAATGTGAGATTGTCGATATTTTAACTGTGGTACATACAACATATAATATTATTTGAAATTACTTAAGAATAAAAACCAAAGTATGGTATTTTACGAATAATATTACCAGTTGGGTAAATTTCTAACTGAATAACTCTAATAGTAGTATTCACAATAGTAAAATTGAATAGGTTACTACTATAACCTATGAGCAGAAAAGAAATTATTTTTTTCCACAGACCAACTTTAACAGTATACCACAGTAAAGCTTAATTTTATTATTTCGTAACTGTTGATATTATTTCTCCTTTAATATGGAGACGGAAAAGTAATTCATTCTTCTGAAATCACTTACGCTTCAAGGAATATTGTATTTTACTAGTTACATTGCATTACACTTTAGCCAGGCATCCACGAGAGTCTAGCCATACTTAATTGACAAGTAAATGTGAAAAAAGATGCTACCTACAGCCAAGTTGAGGAATGTCTACTATGGCATCTCTATGGTAAAATAAGACTAACACTGGTTTTATTGCCCTATTTACCTAATCATTAAAGGAAGTATTACTGAAGCAAACATCGCCTGTAGTCTACTAGTGCATTTAAATTGCATTTCCAATTGGGTGCCAATCGATTGTTACTATTCTTGGAGCCAACTGGTTGTTTTTGTTTCTTTGAAGTGATCTGTCTTCAGCTGGTGCTTCTAGCATCACAATTTTTGAAATTGAATGTAGAGCATGTATTTACTTGAACAGTAGTTGTGTACATGATTGCACATCCAAGTTTATTGTGCAGTGGCAATAAATATAAATTCCTTCTATTTTAATGGAATGCACCTCCCCAGGCAACGCAATAGCAAAAAGAGGTCCTCCTTTGTGTGTCTATTTAGACAACTTGAAATTGAATCACGAATTTCACTGTGGCGCAGAACCGGAGATAACCAAATGCAATATGCACCTCTAAAGTAACACAATTTGAGAATTCTGATATTCAACGATTAGAGAGCACTGCAGCTTACCTATACTATGTACATTGCATCTACTATAGACACATTTCGTAATAATGGTATTATGGTAGTATCATATTACCTCCATCCATGCCATGGAGCATACTCAGGAATAAGGTAAAACTCTATCTGCAGTATGTTAAATTGCTTTACGCATCACTAGGAAACTCATGCTTTATCAATTTTTCATTGGCTACCTATTCATAAAGGCTCAAAGAGAATTCCAGGATACGCTAACCTAGTTTAGACTCGGGCTTATGGAATCAAGTACTTTTTTCCATTTGGGGCTGACCAACTAAACATGATATGATTTTATTAGGAATACAAATGTAATAATTCTAAATGGATTGAAGTAGAGTAGAAGTAGTGGCTTCCGAATAGAATAGGAAGTCCAGCGGAAAAGATTTTAAATTATATTTTCCTGCACTTTAATGCGTCACATATCAGAGTTATATCAGAGTTAGACGTCAAGCTGAGCTAACCTCCGACATTTTGATTATTTTGCATCGTTCAAGGATTTGACAAAAACCAATTACTGCTCATTCATAGGGTTTTTGCATTTTAAAGGCTTATGAACACGGACAAAAGGACATTATTGAACACATACTTGAACATTTTATTAATTAAATCCCTTTTGTATGATACTTTTTGTTTTCCAAGTTAATCAACTTTGTTACTTTTTAGATGTAGTTCACAAAAATCAATTTCCGATAAAGCTCAATGTGCAGAATCTTTCAAAACAATGCTTATGAGCGGGCGTACAGGTCTGTCTAGTGGTCTAAACAGCCGCTTCTCAGGCTGAGGTCTGGAGTTCGAATCTCTGGAGCGCCTCAGGTCTATAAGGTAGTAGTCTGGAGCTGGGAGAAGCTGTCATTGCCGTATATTCGTTATTAGCATTGATTTGCCTATCTTAGTGACAATATGATTATCTATCAATGCCCTGTCTGTAGTGTATGGATTGTTCTGTTGGTCTGTATACGTGCTACGAGTTCTACCTAGCACAAGTCTGGACAATGGGATGCACATGAGGTGATAAGGTGGATTGAAGTAGACTGCTGTAAGTGATTTGTCTGTGGTCACTGGCGGTCGGCTTACATGTTCCGGTCCCTCTCTGACTGCCCACCAGATCGAGTTGCGGGACAGTGTTGAGTCGTTCCGTCTCATGGTTCAGTACTCTTCACTAAGTCTCTTCGCGTAAGTCTGTACACTTAGTAAAGTTGTTCCGGGAGTCACTGCAAGTAAGTCCTCGCGGCTTGAGCGGTAGCATAGCTATACTAATCAATAGTAGTAGCTGTGCTCTCCCCCTAACACACAATGCTTATGAGCAGAAAGTTTAATTGCTTTGTCATGTCAAGTCTGTATCTTTGACATTCCAGGATTTTAGCAAGGTTTATTTTAGTATGAAAATGCATGCTATGCTCCAGGATGTGCAATTCTGCAACTACGATCTGCTTTCTTTGAGGATTTGCAAATGGAATTTCCTAGTTATTCTGAGCGTGTATATAAAGTATGCAACAATGTTCAAATATGCAAATGGAAAATCCGAATCTTATTCTGTTAAATGGGTATTTATTTTGTACAGATATTACTCTTAACTGAGGGTTCACAATATCAGAATATACACAATATTACAATATACGGAAAGATAATTTAGCTAAAGCTTGAATTACTTACCTTTTGGCATTAAAATTTGTCATAATCTTATGAATAGCAAATAATTCCTGGCCTTAAAGCTAAAATTATTCCACAGGAAACTAGACTCCGTGTGAAAACAAAAAACGTCTTAAGTCACAAATAACCAAGATGCAAAATATGCCTAAATTTATGGGTACAATTTTATCAAATCTAATTCTTGTCTAAAATTAATACCTAACGTTTTCGATTCAGATGAAGGTAACTGGTATTGTCCATTTTTATAATTCTTTAATGTAACGGGCTTCAAAGGTTAAATTGTCGTGAAAAAATAGTGCAAATGGTTAAACGAGGTAAAATGACATTTTAATGAAAAAAGTACCTTAATTTAAACCTAATGTTTGCCATTTAAATGTACTGCTGGTAATGCATACATTTTGCAGGGACAGTTCGCAGAATTCTTAATGGATGTAGGATTGGATGTAAATTGCAAAGACTTTACTTTTGCTTTTAAAGGATTTAAAAAGAATTAAGTGCACCTCACAGATCCAGGAATACACATGCACGATCTATTAATATCTTTATATAGGAGACTATATACTAAATGAAGATAAGGTTGCTAAGAATGTATTTACATAATGTACATCTACTACATTTTTGCAAAGCCTTTATTCCATGTAACGCTTTAATGGAAGTAAGCATTATGTATCGATTGAAAACTGTCTTTTTTGATAGAAACATTATCACTAAGTTTATGGTTAGAAAGCATACATCTTTCTATGGTGAAAGAACTTGAGTGCCGAAAATTGTGACAAGTACATAAAATGACTTGGAGAGAATCTCTTTGATATTTTCATCATCTCGTACTGACTAATTTATAAAAATGTTGAATCTCCTTGCCTAAAACAATTATACACATTTATTTTCAACATTTTTAGTGGATGTTTCCATGTGCCAGTGTATTCTAAAATGTACATGGTAAAATATATATTGGATGCAGTAAAACTGCAATAGGGATAAAGAAGAAAAATATAACATTTGTACTAATGCTGAGAAGAGCCATTTTAATAGTGGTAGTATTAGCAATCCAGAAGTGTAAGAAACTCAAGTTCTCTCCAGGCTTACTGTTTCCCAGTAAAACGGAGAAAATGTCACGGTTTATGCTGATATTACTATCAGTAAAATTTTCCACTGGTTTTTGTCGTTGTTATAGTAGAAAGAAGGAAAGGTGGTGCCCAAGGAAAGGAGGATATTTATGACACAGGCTTTACGAACGATAAGAGTGAGGAGAGCCAGCCAAAAGGTGACGATGACAGATTTTTTGATCCGAGGAAAAATGGAGACAATGCTGGAATGGCATTAGAGAGTGGGATAGATATTTCCCAGATATATTCTATTCCATTTCCGTATCTACTGCATGAGTAAGTCATGCACAACTTTCCCCAATATAAAAATGTGCCGTCGCTTCTTCTCGGATGTATGAAAACGGCTAAATCAACAAAGGTTCTTATCTGATCATGGCATACACCTATTTACTTACTTGTTAGCTCAGCTCTATACTCTGCACATCGTCATAAGATATGTTCTCAAATGGGACACATTTCCTTCTACCTCCGTCAATTATTTATATCTTTTATCATCACTAGCATACAAAACCTTATTGCCACCGTTGCTTTTAAGCATCAGTTCAAAGTACATACATGCACTATACTCGTAGTATTTGTATCTCGTTTTTCGCATCTGGAAAGACTCCTAACATGTTCCTTAATGCTTTTTCCGAATAAAACCTAAAATTGTAAGAAATTAAAAGAACAGATAGCAAACACTTAATGTCAGAAAATATCAGATTTCCGTATATTCTAAAACCATTATCGACGAATAATACATTTTTAAAAGCACGCCCAATTAAAAAACAGTAAACATCCAATAAAATATTTCGTACACGATTTTCCACTCTTTGCTATAAAAAGAACGAGATAATGTCATTCCTGACAATCTTTATCATTACATGAAAATTATCACAAATTTCTGCGTATAATTCTAACGTAAACTTTTCATGATTGGGTTTAATATTACCTTACCAAAGTTAAGTATTATTCCTTGTGAAGAAGTAAAACTTGGCGAATGCTGACTGTACATGACCTCATTCAGTTTTAGTCCATCCAGAATCCTGAAAAGCTTAGTTTTTAATAAGTTAGTGGAATGATGATAATATGGTAATTTCGGAAATAATATAATAGTTAGGGTATGCATTTTACGTAATAATTTTTTTGTTACATTTGCCAAGCCGTGTTTCAACTTTATACATCAACTCATCATAGTCATCAACCAACTCTTAGATAACAATTGCTGAACTTTTGATTTTCAAGCACTAATAAGCATCATTAATGCTGCCACTAGATTGAACCGTATGTTTGGTTTGAAAAGGAAGATTGCTCAGTCTGACTTCTAAAACCTAAGCGATAGAATGTTCCAAAACGTTATTGGAAAGTAAAAAACTCCAGTTTTAAAAATGTTTGACAATGTCTGCAAAATTGTATTAAGGCCTAGGATTGTGTGAAATATTTATTAATAAAATAATTATATTGCTAACATGATCCAAAAACACGATTACGATATTTACTAGATAAATATTGTAATTTTCTAATTTGTTGGTCAAAACCATTTTAAGGGTGTGCATAATCCAAGTCAAATAGAGCTATTGTGACGGACGGGTTTGACAATGAAATATGTACATACATTACTATTATATTGTGTCTATGTAACTATATTTATGCATTCAAAATTCCCTTGGGACAAAATTTACACTTTGTATGTACTTACAAGGGATATCTTTTACATTAAATTTGGACTTATACAACATTACTGATTTCGGGGTTCAAAATACGTTTTAAATCATTGCATTTGAAGACAAGGAAAGAAATTGAAATTTGGTTCTGTTAAATACACAAACACACTAATTATTATTATCTTTATTTACAAATTTTATAAATCATTTTGGGTATCTATTGTAAAGGTAGTTTTAAACGCATGAATTAAGATCTTGAACATCTCTTTTCTACTACGCAACGGATATGTATGCATTACTTACATAGTTACGCATTCAAAGATGCATATTTAAAACTTCCAGTTCAAATTACAAAAGTATCCGTTAAAGGGAAAATAAAAACTATGTGAAATGGACTAAGATTTGCAAGGGGAGAAACATATAATTTTATACAAGTAAAATAGTAATTTTTGGAACATTTGGGACTTTGTCTTAAAAAATAATGGTTTCAGCCGAAAATTTTGTTTGTTTTTGAAATGAGCACTCTGAAATTATAAAACATGATTAGAGCGTCTTGAAAGGCTACCCTTGTTAGAATTTTTGATCCGATAGTTCGTATAGGTAGGTGAGGAAAACGTAAGTATCAAGGGTATACGAATGTGTAGGAAAGAACAGGATCTGCGTTTTGTTTGTTCTATCCTATAACTCTTATGTTATCTTATTGGAATCCATTCCAATAATCCCAGGTTACGCAGTTCAACTCAGCGTAGACGAGACTTTCGAGCTTTCTCAATCCTCTTCAGACTCTTCTCGTTCCAACAGACTTTATTTCTGCAGACACAAACTTATTTTCTCCATTTAAATGTATCCTCCCTACCGAATTATTACACTCTACACTTTTTAGAATTATCTCCCCCGCTACTATATTTGTCTACAAGGTTTATTTATAGTGCTTTAAGTAAGATACTAATTTCTGTCTTTTGATCTCTAAATTAGCCACAACGTGGACTGTGAATCTCCAATGCTACCAAAGGTCTTATTTCTTTTAAAATTTCAACCATTTCACTTCTGATACAACAAATTAAGTTTACCATGTGTCCCAATGCTTTCTATGTGCATCAGTTACTGAGTTGTGAGAATGAAAAGGAAAAGAAATTCTTACAAGATTGAAAATAAGTGGCTGCCAATTAATTTTTTGTCAAACAAGCTTGTGCGAAGCATCTGATGTATATAGTCTGGGTTAAGCCCTAAATATACAATGCATAAGAGAACTACAATATAATTTAGTAATCTAATCTCAGTTGGGATACTCTATCCTCCTAATGCCTAACTCTGTAATATAATGATATCTAAAAGCATAAACTAGAATATCATATCGTTTTCCATGTCGTATATAGTAGCTTGTATAGCAGGGTACATAGTACTTTGTCAAGGATGGACAAGGCGACTCGAATTTCCATTGAAAGAGTTTTGTACTAGTTGTGGGGTGCATTTAACTCTATAGTGTAGTAACTCAAGCACTATGTATATAGAGTGTTGTATAATGTATATTCCAGTTTAAGGTTAAAGTACTCTTGAAAGTACTCAAGTGTGTATAGAGATATAAGTACCTAGTGCTGGAGGTAGAAACAGTACATTAGATTGCGTAACAACAAACTGCCGGAGAGTTATGAAAAGTATTTGCCTGTATGAATATAGGAATTAGGGATTCACCATGCATAGAGGTAGTACCTACCTAATATCTTTATGTAGTTACAATTCCCATTTATAGCTACATACCTACGAGTAAACGGAGAAGTGGATTCCAGGACACGGAACTATCTGAATACAGAGATTCAAATGAAGTTAGGCAGTTCCCTTGTCGTTATAGCTATCATGTAGTAAGTGACTTAAGCAGAACGACTACTCTCTCTCTGTCTATTTGGTTGGCTTGATTCGGCTCTATGTATTTAGTTAGTGCAACTTGAGCTCCTTGCTCTGGCTCCCTTCAGTTCACCAGTCAGTTAGTTGCTTTCCTTCCGAGTTCCGATCGATTTTACTTTACACTTCTCTCCATTACTCATCTGTTCTCTCCTACATTAACTCATTCAACCGGGCAAACATTCATCCGTCCGCCAACTCGACCTTCTCCACATATACTACTACTATTCATTACAGACCAATTCTCCATCTACTATCACTTCTAAATACCTTTCTGTACACAACGCACTATATACGCACAACCCTTCTTTAGTTTCTTAAACACACCTTGTAAAATGAAAGTTATGTCTTCCCCCTTTCCCTACCTATTTCATGCATTCACAAATTTCGCAATGAGAATACAAAGAGTAGTAGCAAATTTATCATTGTAAAAATGGTAATTAATTTTGGGAGTTTTGTACTCACATGCATGTCTAGTTATTAACCATTGTTGTCCCCATATTATAAGCATAGAATAGTATGCAATATAAGGAATACTTCCGTTGACAGCTAATTATATTATATACAAAGTATAACATTCTTCTCAATATTTATTGCCAATGTGTGTAGTTAGACGAGAGTTTTAGGTCCCGATTAGCAGGACATGGAACAGATTTCTCATGGTGATAAATCATGTGAATGAAAATTGACTGCTACTCCCCATCCACAAATCACAATGATGTCATCTTTATAGGATTACGAATTAGGATCATTGGGGAAAATTAAAATGTGCAAAAGGAAAGCGCTTTGAGCTCCTGGATATACTAACAACAAAAATAGCTAGCAACAAGCATTACCTACAAAATGCATGCAATAAAACCTACCTCTATGCAAATGGATAGCTTTATTGCATCTCATAACTCTTATTGCTATTGCATATACTTAATACATTAAAAATGTTATAATAATTTATTATGAGTGCATGGAAAATGGAATTACCTAAGATGCCTGCCCAGCTTAGGATTCTTAAATTATTATGTCTATTTATTTAGCGGTTTTTGCCTGAAGTACGTGAGTGGTAGTTTACAACGGTGCGGTAGTTTTGTAGTAGTATTTTAATGTGAACAACGAGTGTCTGATATGGATGTTAATTCCATTCTCTTATATTAAAGACGTAGGTGTGTCGTATTCGTATCTGTTTGGAAGTTATGTGAAGTAAAAGTCTCTTTTCGAAAGGAGAGCAAAGTTTATATCTTGGTATATAAGCGTGGATATAAGTCCTGTTGGGAATATAGAGTTTAATTTTATGCAAAGGTACCTAAAATAATGTTGGGTGGTGTAATGCGATGCAAATGATATTCTTGAGGAGAGGATATACAGTGGCATTTAGAAGAGCAATTTAAGTTGGAAATAATAATAATAATTGCTACAGCCCTCATTATGATCATCATCAGTAGTTTCCCGGTGTGCAATAAACTGTTGAAACGCCGCTAATGTGGCTATGATTAGATAGCAAGCACTATATCCGCAATAAATGTAATAGAAATTCTAATTTAGATGCTCATGCGATGGGATTGTTCTTTGGTGGCTTAAGGACTTGGTGGATGCGTCTAGGATTTAGTTGGAGGGCAAGAGAAGGGTGATGTTCCATCAGATAGAGTTACCAAGTTTGTGTTGAAGTCGTGGAAAAGATAGTTTAGTGGGAAGAGGGTGCGTGGGCAAAGCTTCCGATTGAAACATGGAACTCCAACTTGACTGTAGTGAGTGAATTAGACGCTCAAGCTTTCAATTTCCACTCATTCACATCTGTCTCAAGAGAAAATTGAGTGACTGGATGAGTTGCTTCAAACTCGTCTACGTCTGCCAAACCCATCTTTCTATGTTTAGACCTAGGTACTTCATTGTATTATTACCTTATTGTATACAATTCTGCACATCCACTAGAATGGAATCTAATGTTATATATTAGAATACATCTCAGAGGACATTATGGAGGAGAGAGAGACAGTTACTCTGTATCAAAGTCATACTCCGTACTCCCTATAACTTCAGCACATCTTATTACATGTGCAGAAAATCTTGTGCTCACCTCAGAATTGAATCAAATACTTTCCTCCAGCTTTTCCGTTTCCTATGAATCTTCATTTGAACAGAAATGGAGTACGGACGGGAAGGGAGATATACTACTATATATGTACATTCTTCACCAACACTAAAATAAATCCTATCAACCATGAAACTATGGTATAACATCTTTTATTGAGTTTCTTGTCCAAATTGAGATGCTAAAAGTATTCCCTCAGCGAAATTTAGTCACATTGCATCATACTATTAGGGACGTCTACAACAATAAAATATTTTATATCAGTCAACAAATAAATATGTTTACAAATAGTAAATTCGCACAATACACTACTACTGTACGATTTATTTTACTAGTACAATTTAGTTCCGTGCCCTAGGGATTCCCATTGTTAGCAAGAAAAGCCAGAGCCATGAAAGTTCACTTGTCAGTATTAATTGCATCACATTCTAAATTGTGCAATTTTATAAAACAATATCTGGAACACGTACTCCTATACCTAATACCATGCTAATGCCATACAATATTAACCTAAATTGAAGCCAAAGCAAAGTACACCCATTTAGATGTCTAACCATGCCTCCCAGCATTATGTCTTGGCTACTGCCATACCAAATGAGTGCAAAATAGGTGGCAGTGTGTTGCATTAAAATACAATTCCACAGAATTTTGTTACATTAGAGAGTAGCACAGTTCTCAAATTGCTATGAGTGAATGTATCCACAGACGAACGGGCAGAATTACTCACAGAACAATTCCATAAAGCTATAATCATACCATACATATTTATATATAATATCAGAATATGTTTTTAACGAAAATAAAACTAAAATATTTATTAAACCACTGGACTAAGCGTATCTTATTACATAAAAGTGTGTATGTTCATGTTGGTTTGATTTTTAAAATGAACTCGTAGGTATATACATATAGTAAGCAGTCGTGGGCATTTTTATAAATTTTCTCTAACTGTATCTCTGAATCTAGCTAAAAATGCTTGAACAGGCAACTTTGGGTATATAATGTCAATAAATTCAAATTTTGATTATTAAATTACGAATAACCATGGTAAAATGGAAGCTAAATAATTTTTCTGCGAAAATGCAGATATGAATCAACTAAAGGTACAAAAAACTATTGAAATCAACTGTAGAAGTCAAAGCATCAAAACCCTTTTGGCGAAATATGGTACATTTAAATTAAATGAACTAACCAAAATTTAACAGTCATTAATTGGCAGTAGAACAATGTAGTAGCATGATGATTTGCTCTGCTATTTTTGCATGGCATATATAAAAGTCACAGTCACATTACCTATTAGAAGCATCTATTAGTGAGACTACAAATTTGGACTAAGGTAAACTAAGTAAATTGGCATTGTAATCAGGCAATAATAGGAATTTACCAAGTAACGTCATAGTAATAGTGTTTAATATAACTATTTACTTATTATGTTTGTCTTGTGCGCTTGAGTGGTGAGCCTGGAAAGCGTCAATGCTCAACTTCGGCAACAATGTATAAAATATAATACTTTCTTTCATGATGGCGGGCCTTCATGCCTTCTTTTTGCATGTTTTAAAATTTACATTTCTTAGATTCTATTTTAGCAACTCAAGTCAGTTCAAAAGAGCAGTTTTGTCAGTAGTAGCAAGGATTGAGTTTACAGTTTAGTTTAGGAATTAGCATAAAAGTTTTATAGGTAGAAATTAGCAGAACAGCTTAGAGTGAAATAAAAGGTGGCTGTAGATTGATAAGCATCGATGAACATAAGGAAAATAGCATTAAGTTGTTTCATTAGGGCGAAGTAGTTCAGGCATCTAGCTTTTGATTGTGTCTCATGTCCCATAAATAATATATGGGATGCAGAGTATAAAATATTATTACTAACAGCTGGGGAGATGAAGTTTTACAATGGCTACAGGTCGGGCGGGATTGAGTCTGGAGTTAGAATGTTATGGGATGGTATGGTAATAATTTGATAGTGTAGTAAAGGAGTGTTCGGCCGAGTATTGATTGGTAGTCTGCAGTTCTTGAAGATTCTCGTCAGACACTCTAGAGTAATTAAAGAACTGGGATTGGTTCCCGCACATCACTTACTTACATTAGTGGATGGCCAAGTTAGAACAACAGACGATAAATCCCAGAGTGGAAAACTGTTTAGAAACTAATAGACAATTCAGCGTAACATAAAATAACCAGTGGCACATCTAACCTTTGACAAATTAAGAAAGGAGATAAAAATGTTGCGGAAACTCTTGAAATTGGGAAAGCGGAGCGAATTAACAATTTCCCCAGATCTACACTTTTAAGTGGAGATAAAATAAAAGCGATGTTTCACTGTCAATGTCACTTGGCAAAGTAGAGCTCAGCTTTCTGCACATCTCTCCGTATGAATTGGAAGTGAGAAAAATCCGTTGAGTTGATAGGACGGAGCATACGGAGCAAAGAGGTGAGCAGGGCGAGCCAACCATGAAATCGAGACTTGGGCTGATGTGAATTGTGAGTGACATGGACAAGTCTTGCCTACTGTGATACTAGTGTCTTCTGTCTCCCCGATAAAAGAATATCTAAGATAACGGAAGCATGTGCCTACTTGCAACAGAATAAATCTAATGCCAGTACAAGCACCGGCAATAATATGATATACCAACGAGTATGTAGTTTTAATATTTAACAGACAGAGTAAGTATGCTAAGTATAGTTTAGTGGGGAAGAAATGAAATGCGACGGTCAATCAAGTTAGGACCATTTCCGTATTAAGGAGCTACCTTCCTTTCTATATTGACATTAGAGTTTTTGCGGGAGTCTATGACAATCTAATAGCTTTTTCACGAGAAAAAATAGACACGCAACGGAAGAAAAGAAGGGATGTTATGCATAGTTGGCTATACTGACATATTATCTAGGAATATGTTAACACGGCCATTTATACGCATCAGCTACGAAGGGTGGGCGGACTATTTCTTCTATAAGAAAATGAAATCATGAGAAATAAATTAGGACTCAGCTCCAGCTAGCAGTGCGTTGAAAATTGGTTTAGGGGAAGCCTTTCATTGCTTGCCGGAGCAAAAGGCACAAAAAGCAGAAATGCAAACAGAAATCTAAATCCAAAGGACGAGAGTGGTATATATGAGTAGTAATAGTAATATGCATTCACTCAGTCAAAGACAGAGACAGACAGACAGACAGACACGGGACAGAGTGCTTTGCTTACCTTGCAGTATTACATTAGGCTACCCTATACATTATAATGTGTTATCTATAGCCGAGCTGTTTACTATTCACATGCTGTCTACCTTAACTATCTGTCCTTCTGCAGAGATAGGAATTCAAGTAGTTTTCCTACTGTTATACATTTCCGGACGTGAGACATATTTGTACTTACTTGATGCACTGTATTGCCCTGTTTAAATAAATACTCCTTCTGTCCTGCCTGACTTTCTTTCCATGAAGATGTAGAGCGTCGTTTATTTTCATTCATTAGCACATTTTTGTGAGTAGGACTCTCGGCGTGAGAGTTGGCTGGTTGATGAAAAATAAAGGAAGGAGATAATAGAAAGTACTTATATAGACAGAATTGATAAAAGGTTTCGATAAAAAAACAAGTGGGGAGTAGGCTCTGTTATTATTACAACAAAAAATTCATGAAAATTGTTGTTGGAGAGGAGATGAGAGGTAGAATGTGCGTAGCTATGGAGTGGGCTCCTCCAAGTAGTCACAAAATAATTTGCAGTGAAAATAGAAAGAAAGGAGTTGCCCACCTTTCTGCTGTCCTGTCAGACTGCCATCATCTATTGAAAACTCTAATATCGACTTTCCTTCTCCACTTTCCTCCTATCCCTCTTTCACTCGCTCTCACTCACTCACTCACTACTCACTCAAAATTGAATCGAAATCCACAGCTCGAAAGATAAGCCACAAACCACCCGGTCTCCTCCCACATATTACACATAGGGACATAAAGTACATAGATACATATTTAGCTACATACATCGCGAAACAGACTTAGCTGTCTGTACTCGTAAGTAGTACACGGAGGATTTATATTATTCTAAATAGATACAGTTCGCATTCTTTGCACAGCTATGTGTCTCTGTATGCCAATATGCACCTACCTACATTCCGCATATTTTGAGGTACAAGTAGCTTCTTACTTTGTGTAGGTCGCCCAAGTCTACATTGTAAGTTTAAAGTGGCTATTTCTTCTACTTCTATATAATATGTCATAGTTGGGAATATCATACAAACCCAATAATATGCAATACGTACTCCATAACACTATTGTTATCGCCACCTTCTAACTAGGCAGATATTTTGTACTCCTTCCTTTGCATATGCCAAATAGTCAGTTTGCCATACAGCATTTCAGTTGTGGGCTATGGGAAAATATGGTGGAATCGATTCGACTCACATTTAAAGTCAAACGCAAAGCATGTAATGCACATGATTTCATAGAGATACATCAACAGATAAAATCCTATTCTGTTCGACTTACTACTACTACAGAGAATGTATGTATTCCCCTTAGTAATAATGTGAAGGAAAGGAAATGCACGCAAGTGAGAAACTAAACGACTACAAAGTGAGTTGTCTGCAGGCAATCCACGTAAAAAAAGAAACCCGTTTCAATTGATTGAATTCAGTTGAATTCTAAATCCGCTTTGTTGAAAAGGTGCTCTTTCTACGTTTCAATTTTCTATCGCAAATGCATATTATTGCCCTAATAAAGAAATAAGGCTTCGTCCACCAGACCTCGCCTCGCTTTCCTATGCCAGGTCATGCATCCCATTCTTGCATTTTATATTAACTAATCCTGTATCTCGACAGTACAGACATACTACATGTAGACACAAGACAGAAGACTACACAACAGAACAGTGCTAGTGATTGCGGCTAAGTGAGATGATATCTGCCGATATCCATCAGATAGAGCACGGGTCATGATAATGAATACATTGCATACACAGGCAACGGCTGCTTTCAACTTTACTCAACTTCCTATTTGGAAAAAAGACACGTTCCAATACTAAATTTATTAGAGAGAGAGCTACCAACAAGACATACCCCTACTGTTTGTTCCTACGGCTCTCTCAAAAATTCAACATCTGCATCTATTTCAAAGCCTGCAATTCTTTCACAAGTGGAACAGAACGAGATAAACGTTTCTCCATACTCTTCTCTGTAATATAAAATCCTACCTGTATCTTACAAATTGGTTTATAAATGTCCATCCATTCCTCTCTCCAGAGATGCACAAGCCATTAATGTCTAAAAGTTGCGAAAAGTTTGAAATTTTCTATATTATATGTACATGGCACTATTTAGTGCCTTTACAAGCAAACTGACAACGCGGTAAAATTCAAATCTGCCATATCGTACTTATAAAATATGTGGGTGGGTAAATTTATCTCAGTTTGTGGTTATAATATAGAGATGTATACATTGCATAGTGTATTAAATGGTTACAAAACTATACACCAAGAAAAGACAAAGGAAATATGGTTGATTTTAAATTCTGTTAGTGAATATTGAATTTAACAGTATCACAAAACCCCTGAAATAAACCTTACAACAAGGTTCTCGACTTTTCTAGAGAAGTATCTGTAGATTGTTGGAACAGGTTTTTGAACACGGAGTCAATAGACGTCTCCTGAGAAAAGGAAGTATTAGTCTGATAAGAACCACACATGGAAATAAATCCTTCCGTCCTTAAACCAATTAAGTAGAAATTGTAAATAGATTTACCTGTGTCATGATCTCTCATTAGTGATCTCTCATTAGCCTACGGTGATACTTACGAAAGAAGTTTTTGGTAGATAACATCCCATTATTATGCATTAATAAGCCCGTGATTAAGTATTGGAAGTCACTTCCGCGGTGTAGGAAGCGAAGGTAAGCATAAGCATTCGTAATTTGAAAGGAGAAATATCCGTGTCTTAATCTTATCACACGACGAAGATCAAAACACTCGGCATAACCATAAGGGACTCATTAAAACAAAGCCGCTTAACGTAATACAGACTCAATTTCCGTCAATTATTTAGTCTTCACTTTGTTAGCTTTATCCAAATAAGTGAATAAAATGAGTTTGGCCCTGGGCAAAGTAAGACTACTTCAGCTTGAAAGTGTAGAATAATTCTGTTTAATCCGGAGATTCAATTTTTTATTCATAGAGGAGAACTAAGTACCATGCTCTAATAATATGCAGCTAGTATTTTCACTTCATAGGCACACACACACATTTATTTAGTAGTGTCTACTTTCTCCATCCAGTTACCCTCTCTCTCTCTCTTGTTCAAATACAAAAGAACTTGGGAAACAGAGCCTTGTGAAATGAATACCCTTAATAAAATATACTGAAAGTGAATATTATTTGTTACGTGCTTTCACTTCTCTTTCTCTACAAACTTTACTGCCATGCACCTTCTCAAAAATATTAGTCAATGTCATTATGCTCCAAATTCATATGCACTACAATATTACACAAATTTTCCATATACAAAGATGTGTAAACTTTCCCTCACAACTTCAATTTATTTATAAACCTGACTTACCGTAAAATTTTAAATATTATAACCCTTGTCCACCTACATACAAGAAATTCTTACTGAAAACTACTAAAATGCAATATCATTAACTAAAAATCTTTTTAAAAAAAGATATAATGTAACCATTTTGAGAAAATCGATTCCTCGTTCAGAGGTCAGATGGGCCATTATAATTATATTGTGTCTAGATAGAAAATAAAAAACTAAAATGTAAAGAAACGTCAAAATTTGATTCGCTAAAAAATTTTTGAATATCGCCCGGCACTTATTCAGTAATTTATGGTGTGAATAGTTTCATCGTCTCTTGTGTGTAAATTAGAAGGGAAATGGCCGTATTTATTCAGTTGTGTTCCACTGACAGAGCGTAATGAATGAATGTAGCCGTGTCAGAAGAAATAGAGCAAATGAGAAGGAACAAAGAAACTTGTTTTAAATCCATTTTAGACTCTCTTTGTAGGAGCGACACTGGTGAATCAAGGTGAACGAGAGAAATCAGTTATACATCAAAAACGAAATGTGTATTTAAGTATCTACAACTCAACTTAAAGATTCCACTTTCCACATTAGTATTTAGTCTGTGAACAAGTCAGCTTTAGATGTGTTTGCCATCTCCTTTATATTTACGGCTGTACAAATAGCGTCTTCCTCTTTTATTTCCATTGGTTTATTCCCGACAGTCCCGACGAATAAATTCATTCCACTTCTCTGCCTTTTTACATTAAGTAACTTTTTAAATTGGCCATACTCTATTTTTAGCTTGACAATATATTCCTAGCTTTTAATGCTTTAAAGATCAATCTTTGACTTTCATTGGCAAAAAATGTAATTGTAATTTGCCAAACAAATCAAGTCGTGAAGGTATAGATAGCATTTGTGACTATTGAAAGTGCTCATTTTTGTAAATTACTATTTTATGGAATTCTATTCAATGTATTTCTATCGGTGCTTCCACTAACATATTTTTTTTGATGTAGTAATTTAATTAACAGTTTCCCCGTTGTAAATCTAGACAAGGAAAAAGAATGAAGGAAAGAAGAATGAGAAAAGAATGAAAAGAGTAGATTGAAAATTCCCAGTTCATTGGCTAGAAGTCGATATTTATTTTCAGAGGTCCATGAATTATATGCAATGATTCCATATTAGAGCAGTCTATATTTGGAAATCATTCTTGAATAGTCTCCATTATAGTTAATGCCAAAATAGACTGTGCGCAACAAACGAATGTGCCCTGAGGAAGCACCACATGGAAAGTAGTCTATCGATTCAAAAGAAAGTATTCTGTTATGAAAATGTTTGCTTTACTTTTGTTCCACACTGTAGTACGTATAAATAACTCAAACTCTTTGCAATGTATTAGAATTTAGTAAGGTATGGCAAGGTGAGGGAGTCTTTATTAGTTTATATACGTGAATATGCCTGCATTATGTGTGATTTAATGTTTTATCTGGCTACAGATAATATAGTTACTGTTGGTTCGGTATAATTTTGTGTTTGTCTTCCGAAGAACATCTTCCACAGTACATTAACCAGGACATCTTATAGAATTCGCCAGTCTACTAACCAAGATAACATACATTTCCCCAGAGGACTGTGTGGCAACTAACTTCTCGCAATGCGACTCACGACGTATCACTGCGGGAAAATTGCATACCATAATATCCACCTTAAACTCATTCCAATTCAATCATCTTTCACATTTCGTAAAGGGCACATGAAGACAATGCAATGATAACTCTCCCATTTCCATAAACAAATTAATATGGCTTGAAATACTTCCAGACTCACATTACTACTCCTATATACTATTTCTAAGAAGCCAATTCTCCTTAACTGGCTTCCCTCCGATCATGTGCAATAGTCTAAAAAAGTTTCACAAATCTACTTCATAAAATGGAACCAATATTAGAAGTATCGATTGTTTGTAAGATTTCCATATTATGTTGACTTGTGCAATTTAGAACATATTTCATAAATAGAACAGTTATATTTAAATAAGTTGGCAGCTTTTAATACGTTGATAAAAAGGTGAGATTTTTGCATATGATTTCTAATGGTTTTTATTTCTCAGAGTCTCGATAACGACAGTCAGTTGAACTAGTTATGCACTAAAATATTATTATGGACTGACATGTGGCATTTATTGACAATACTTGACTTCCTTTCTACCACACTAGGTACCTTAATTTAAGTCAGTACCAAAATAGACTATGATTTGTAAGCACTCCAACACACTACATCTAAGTCACTTGTCTGACTGTCAGATTCGGTGAGCAATTTGAGAGGTAATCCTTCACTAGTTGTAGTAACTTCCAATTTATTACATGCAAATAAATGCATTATCCTGCCGTGTGAACCAAATTGTCAATTTAAAGAATGCTACGCCAGCTACTTATACAACTATCACTAAATCACAATGTAATTTCCTGAGGAGATTGTATTACTATTTTGCTAATGAGCACTTATAGTACAATGTCGACTCTCTCTTGCATACTGGAGACTCAGTAATGGTAATAAATATCCGTCACTGTAATCCTATGAGTGCCATACTCACTCTTACTTATTAATTCGCTTTGAGCCAGCACTCAACACATTAATACTTAAACTATACTTTTCGCCAACTATCAAAAGTAAACATTTTCCATTAAAAAGAAAGCAAAATGGAGTAAATGTCTTTTAATACCTACAGGCTTTCAAAATATGGTGAATTGTGAATTGGTTCCAATGAATTTCAATTTCTTATCAATTTCTTTCATTTCTATCGTCCATACATCTTTTCTCATGTGATGGATAGGGGCAATGTGAAACATATAAATGATTATGGTTTAAGGACTTCCACACAGTATAATATGTTAGCACATCCTAAAAATGATAACTATGTTGGTGAATGACTTTGCTAATTGTTTAAAGAATGGGAATTAGCTGTTAATGGTGAGTGAGGGTAGTAGCGGGGGTTTGGTATAGAGATGAGATGGTTTGATTGGAGGTGGGTAGTAGTAGCAACATAGAAGTAAAAGATGAGACGTCCCAGCAGTGATAATAATATGCATTTGTGTAAGTTTGTGGATTGACGCAACGGTCGTTTGGGAATGTAGGCAGACTGCATGCTGACGTACATTAAGTTAACCTTAATCTGTAATAGACTTTCAATCATAGTGACATGACAGGATGGTGCATATGTCTTCTTGGCAAAACTCCTTCTCTTCAATTAACTCCAGCTCGGAATGGTTACGTGTGTCTCCTTAAAGGAACACAATGAGATCTGTGTTTGCGTGACCTTTCTCCCGGAGATAGTACGTACGTTTACTTAAACTACACTTCTTTAAAGGTTCCTGCTGATTACAGCCGAGCCAAAACTGTTATGGAGAGAGCCATTCTTCTCTCCTACAGTGAAAATTAATGTCTGTCTTCTCTGGCCTGGCTGACTCTATGTAGCTTTAGTTTACGCTCTAGATAATTTCACAGAACTTCACAACTTTGAAAGCCTCTTCATTTGATATTCATTAACTATGGCAAGGTAGGATGTGTGTCTGTACATAGAGGTATGTAGCCATACGAGTACTACTTCTACTAGTAGGATTATATAAGTACGCAGTCTCTTCTTCCTACCTCTTACTTTTGATTGGAACACATTCAGAATGGTACGGCTATTTATAATGAAGTGCTGCTACAGTGTTATGAAGAACACTCGACTCAATTTCACAAATACTAAAATTGTAAGTATATGTAATCCTCCTAAGTACTTTAATAAATTTAAATATTCACATCTCTATATCAATAACTATGCATTTCCTAACAGAGTGCTTAAACAGACCGTTTTCAAAGATTCTCTTGTATCTCTTGGGGGCGGGTCACGTTCCAGAAAATATAACTATATGGTAAGTAACTTGTATTTTATTGCCATTTGATTTGATGCTTTCAGTTTCTATTATGTGAATCAATGCCGGAAAGTTTAGCTTTGATGCAAGTTTATTTTTACTTTGAATGATAGCAATTTCAATTGGCTATGATTATGATATATTATTTTGTATTATGACACAAGGGGCATTGATGGAATGAAACAATTTAGTAGCAATGCAATGAATTGAAGAATGATATATGCGAAATAAATGAGAGAGATGAGAACAAAGTAGGTTTTGTAATTGTAATTTTTCTTTACTATGGAATAGGAACCAAAGAATTCCAAAAATGGTATGATGACATAATACTTTAATTATTGTTGTATTTATTTATTTATTTAGTAGTATATTGTATATTGTATTACTTATTTATGTATTATTAGATTATCCGTAATATGTGTGATGTCGTAGCATTGTTGTGTTTTGTTTTGGTATTCTGTGGCATTTGGTTGTAGTTGTGGGTTGGTTGGTTACAATATTCTTAAACTTATTTATTATTATAGACAATTTCTAGGTTCGTATTGCTTAGGTTTTAGTTGTAATGTACTTATAATGTAGTATGTAGATAGTAATATAATTTTCGTCATTTTTGTCATATTAGGTACTTACTCATATTGCCAGTACATTTTATATGATTGAGAAAGCAGTGGAGTAAGAGTAACTCAAAAACCCTTCCAAAAGGATTGGAGTCGGCTATTACTTATAAAGGAGTCACTGAATACACACAGACAGAAATAATTATAGGTAGGAGCGTCATTAAATACGTAGTAATTAAACAATCTACCGTTCCACTAGGTAAGTATGTATGTTTTATGTGCTATCAATAGTACGTTTGTAAGTTCTACAACTAAAATCCAATAACTCGAGGGAAGTTTTGCAGGGTAGCAAAAAACAGGTTATTTCTTACCTTGTATGTCCGATAATCGACTTGAATATTGATCATTCAGTTCATCTTTATAGGAACTACTCTACACTTCACTTGTGTATGTCTCAATTAATACTTAATCATATTAAGCATACGATGGGTACAATATATTATGTAGTTAGTAGTTACCCACCTCAATGCAATACAATATAGCAAATGACTATATATCAATATACAGATGCCCAAACATAACAATTGTAGTAATATCCGTAACTAAAACCATAATATAACTCATTAAAAGCAAGTACATCACATACTATACAACAACCTAGTTTTATTACTAAACTGCAATACTACGATTTAACAATTCATTTAACAATTCATTTTAACAGATTCTCATATTGACTGTATTTGATTGAAGGAATGAGTAGTAACAAAGAAAGGCACAAATACATACCTCAAAACATGACTCTGTCTAATTTCATCAATATAAATTAATAACTATTAGCTACGTATAATAATAGTGTTCTGATTTTTGGTTACAATGATTGCTCAATCCATAATATGGTTTAATAAGCACACTACTTTCTGCATCAATACGACTCTTCCTGTTCATAAAAACACATATAATAGTGTCCATTTAGTATAACAATGTAACAATTATAGTAGAATAATTATCAGAATAATAGTAAAGTAATATTATACACTATTTACTACTTAATATAGTATGATGATCATTATTTTTCGTTCTTATAATTAAAAGCTTCAATATATGAAAACGAGAGGAAAACAATCCGTACGCCTTTCCACTACTCTCTGTACATAATAATAGTAACTAAACTAGCTCTGAAACTAATTCGGCGCAATTTGACATAACATGGCGGCGTGAGAGTTTGTCTCTTCTTTTCTTCTGCAATAAATGACTTATAATAATAATAATAATATAGGTTCACTAATATAATACTACGTAAGTGTATATTCTTATATACTGGCTAATTCCTAGTTTGTCTTATAAAGTAGCTTTCATTGTTGCACACACGTGATTTTTACTTACACGTTGATTTAGCAGTCCTTTGTAAATATTAAGAGTGAGGGACTTACTAGTACTCTATATAGTAGTTTGATTGTTTTGACGTGTTCTCACATTTGACGGTGGTGTACATATTCATATAATATAGCTATAGGTGTATGTAAATTTCAAGTATTTCATAGGTAGAATAAGTAGAAAGTAGCTTGTTGTGTGTGTGAGAATGTTTGCTCAGCATACCTGTATATAGGTAGTAGTAGGGGCTACTACCACGAAAAGGGTAATCAACAACATGTTTGTCAACTACGTAATAATAATATTTGATTGCACACTACCGATAGTGTATAAGTATAGAATAAATAATAAAAACAGAGTATAATACGAACAGTCAATTAAATCTTCAACACAACGCAAGTAAATAAGTACAACAACCAATTAACTCAAAACCACACTGCTCCATAAAGTCTCAATCTGTCTACATATCTCTTTTGTTGTACTTGTTCTGTAGTTTCACAATGTTATTTCAATATCAAGAAGGGATAAATTGATGATGTGTGGTGTGACCTTATTCATTCTAATTCAGCTAATTACATGTTTCCGCTTTATACTCCGAGGAGTAGTAGCAACAACACCGAATGGAGGCTACATGTACTGCATACAACCAACTTTCTTGCAGAGCTAATTAATCTTACGCCTAGTGACATCATTGAAAGAAAATCCCTTTTATGGACAGACATTCCTAATCGTTATAAAGTATGTAAGACTGTGATCAATAAATACAGACGAGTGCGGCTCTCATATAGGAGTGTAATAAAAGCATGCCTGTTTTATTATTATCATTATTATTATGCAGCAGAGCACAACATTCAACTGAAACTCAACTTTCTACTGTTTATTATTACTACTACTTTTATAAATATTCTCTTTCACTACTATAATTATTATTGGTGTGTATGTATGTAGGGTTCGAAATGCCTCCTCCGGCTGCACTAACATTTTATCCACTCTCTTCTGGATTTTGTTTCATGCACGAGAGTAATAAGTAAGTAAGTGTGTCTACGTATAAATATGACTACACAAGTTCCAATATTGCTTATTATAATCATTAGTATGTATGTATTTAACATTATTAGACAAACTACATGCGCATTGGCATACTACTACATATCATATTATTCACATTGTGTTTTGCTGGATTTATAAATAATATATACAACGAAAGGACCAATTTCCTTTCACTTCTTGATTCCACGTAGACTACAATCAGTGACTTTTCCCTTCTCGTGTGTTTTAAATCTTTTACTAAGTGATCCCAAGATCATTTCTACCTGAACGTTTTTCCCAATTCTCGGTATTATATGGATTGTTTCGCAATGTTAATAAACAACACTAGTATAAGTAGTATTATGTAGTAGTTAGTTAATGTATGTACGTAATGAAGGTATCTTACTTATTTTTCGGAATTAATTGACGCAGTACATGTATGTATGTACTGTCGTATGTATCCGTTATTAGACTGGATTCACTACATATTATAAATGTATTTATTTATAGCGTAGCAGTTCTTATCACTCTGTCAACACCCTTGTTGTGTTTCACTTATACGTTTACTCTCTGTTCTACTGTAGTAATGTAATTGTATAATTTATTGTTAGTATGTGCATCAGTAGTACCAGAAATAGTACTTTATTATTTTATACGTAGGTATAGTAATTGTATATAACAGTTAGTACCATTTCATAGATGACCTGATCTAAATAAGTGACGTATGAACGTATTTATTTATAGCTTATTGATTTATGTAAATAGCTATTTATTATTCGATTGATTAAAAGATTGAACGGGTTTCAATTTGCATAAATAGTTTGATTGATTAGTAATCTACAAATGTTTTTGTGTATTTATCTATCCCAATAGACGTACGTTATTTCTAATAACTTTAACCATAAGATTCATCACGAATAACGTATTTATTATTAATAGATTATGACAAATTTTACGTTTATCAATTCCTTAAGTATTAAATAGTAGATGCCTCGTTCTTTGTATGTATGTCCACCTACGTATTTTTCTCATGTTATTTATCACTCTTTCTCATCCTTCCCGAGATTAGTTAATATAATGTAGTGTTTTCCATCATGATTAAGTCTGTATACACTTAACAATTAAATATCAAGAAAAACATGTACCTATATACTTAAGTTATTTGTACACATCTTCTCATTGTGGATGTGTGGATAGCTGCCCGTCCACATCACCAAAGAAGTACACTGGCCTGTCAGCCCTGTTTAAAACCTTAATATGCACGACTCCATGCAAAAACTAAACCCTTAACTTCGACACCTACATAACAGGAAAAGCAAAAACACACAAACCTTCTAAACAACTAACTTGCCTAATATTGGCCGTTTCCATAAAGTTCTTTCAGTCCATATTCATATCAACATCGACATTCATAATTAATACAGATAAACCTATAATCATGTACATATCTACTTATACATGCTGGCAAGTACACAACAGTCATCATTATTTCAACCTAATACGGTAATTAAAACGTCTCCTACAATAAAACTTGCCAATTCCATAATATTATATCTGTAAATGTATAAATAGATAATTAAAATTATAAATACAATGCCAGTCTTGTCACTGCAATGCAAAACCACGTAACGTAGTAGTAAAGAAAAGAGTCTTTCATATCTCCGCTACAAACTAAATACGATGCAAGTAAACAGTTCATTAATGACGACGAGTCAAAGACTCTAATCATAATTTCGTCCACTCGGAAAAACTGGCCATAAATAAATAGCCGTGTTATTGGTAGTGGTCTTAGTTAGTCAGGCGCTATTCATAGTAATATGCTCTCAATAGTCCAACCAACACTGCAGGAATCGATCGAGCAGAATTTCAACCAAAGACTCGTCTCCATTTACCCTAGAACTAGACTTCCCTTCTTTCCCGACGAGCCGTATAAACATTGACTGACTGTCTCTATTACGCTCATAATTGCAAAATTCATTTATGACTGTGGCCTGACCAACTATCTAGAGAGTCTCTTTCATATGGAAACTCGAAGCAGCCAACTGGCAATTAGTAAACAGAGGCTAACGTTCCGTGGTTTGGCTCCTTTCCTACCGTTGCTCACACTCACAGAAACTTTCCCCTTCTGATGGCAAAGTAATTAATAGAATGGACGCTAGCAGGGCTGTACTTCGGCCGACTAGTCCCAATTTTTATTAGATGAACTCTGTGTCTTCTAGTTGCTACTCTGTACATACCACTGTCTACGTGAAACATACCCGCCGTCCTATTGTATCAGTGCGTCTCAATTTTTGGTCCGTTCTGAATATTTATTTCTGGTCTACTGCGTAGATTATTTGTGTTTGTGTCTGATCTTCAGGCGATGAGATACATTCTTTCATGTTAACCAAAACTATTTACCTACGTAATTATAATCCATACCAATACAAATCTATTCCAAATCAATCACAGCCTTGTAAAAGACAATCTTCGCTCTCAATTAGTATTCATTCCAGGTGTCATACTATAAATTCCCAATCCCGCCAAATTAAATTAAATTTAAACTAAAAATTAAATAAAATAAACCTAAATTCCTTTCATTTTTAAATAGCAACGTATTATACTGTATTGACAATTAAAATAAATTAAACCGGTTTATAAATGGCATTGTAAATTCATTTGAAATTTGGTTTGTTCTAAAAGAACTGGAGTTGAAACACATTTAAGTCCAAAGTACAATTATAAATTTGTCTAATCTGAAGTTTTGTATTATAAACAGAATTATACTAGATACTAGAACTAGTACTGTTAGAGTAAAGTTGTATTTTAACAGGGAGCAGAATAAGTAATATTCTTTTAGTACTCGCCTCTATTCATTTTTACGGAATCCTTGCATCGTTTCCCTATAAAAGACGATCTCGTTTTACACTCCACATCTTGTCTATGGTAGCATCGTTATTGAAGTAGGTGGCTAAAGAGTGGAGTACATATCATTAGACTAATGTTCCTGCTCCTTGAGAAAAGAAAACTGGTTCGTATAATTTACGATAACAATCTGCATTGAAAAAACCCAATTTACAATATTTACTATGAAAATGTCTAATACAGAGTTAGTCTATAGTTTTGTTTGTGTGTTTAGTAGTAAGTTAGTAGAGTCATACTACGAACACAATAGCACGGAGACACATAAGAGGAATAATGGTCTCGTTACATAATACTCATACTTATCTTCAGAAAATAAATTTTCACTTGGACAGTTGTTAAAATGGGCAGATTGGATCCAATTATGTAGAAAACATTTTAAATGAGTGTTTAACCCGTTTCGTATAGAAACTAGGATGTTTCTATTTTGTGTTATTATATTTCGGAAATAAAAATACATAGCTACTGTTTAATATCGAATTTCTATTATTTGTCTATTTAGCTACTTAGGTACATATTATAAGTAATAAAATTATTACTTTCGCGTTATTGCTGTATAGAGAAATTGTTTCTTCAGGAAATATCCCTTCTTATTCCACCAATTGAAAGATTTTCCATCAATTCAACTAGGAAAACTAGTAGACGCATTTATTATATGCGCTGGAGTAGCTAATGACAATTCTACGCATCATCAACTAATATTTTAGAGAAATCTACTTGCATATTTAGAACAATATTATACGTAAGGAAGAAATACATACTTTTTGAATGGTTTCCAGTGGCCTGCGTTTTTAAGTAAGACAACTAGTCGAATCTGTCTGCTTTTTTAGACATATTTATAATTAACTGGAGACGCGTACTAGATAGGACTGTCTAATAGTCACTACTGTATCATGTGTAATTTATTTGCAATTAAATAGAGAATGATAGTTTTGTAGACTAGACTATTCATAAGTATCAATTGAATGATCTGGATATTATGAGTAGTTGGCTATAATTAGTTTATTTAGTTAGTCTAGCTACTAAACAAGTGTTGGAGACGTTCTAAGAATGAATTTGAGTTCACAGCTGGAAAGAAGAGTTTGTTGGAAAACATAGTTTGCTTTTAATTCATGGCAGACTCATTCGATTCGGCTATTCAGTTCGTCTTCGACTTGGCTTCACAAGTTTCAAGTATGAGGTAGTAGAATTGCACAGTACACTACGGACTGACAATGAGAGAGAAGCATAATTGGAAGAAGCGTTTTTGATGGTTGGTTGATTTGACTTCACGAATCCTACATACGATACGAGTACAGCTTTTCTTGTCGACCCTCTACTACAGATACTTGCCTCACATACGTATATTTGGTTTGTTGGCATACTATTTTATATAATATTTTTATGTACAAATACATAATAAGTAACATCCAAGTCAGTGACTTGGCTAAGAAAGGATTGACTTCACATGTCCTCCAACATACTACTTAAGTATGTGCTACAGATATTATTTATTACGCTCTATCTACGTGTCTATGGAGCTAAGTCATATAAGTAGTTCATATTCGACACCCTCCTTTCTATCTCTATTCAAATATCACTCGTCCCTACTTTTTTCCGTTTGTATCCAGAGAAAAGGGAGGAGAAGAGAGAGAGAAATGTAGTTCACACACACATATACACACAACATCAATACACAGGGCTAGAACCACTATATATTGATTGGCGCCGCGTGTCCCGCTACATGTGTAACACAATATCATACACCAATATCTTAGACCTGTGTATATGCAAATTTATTTAATCCACTCTAACCACCTACAGATATTATTGTGTACATACATCGTGTATGTACTTAAAAATTGTAACCTATTGTTTTCATTAGGCTATAAGAATATTTACTTAGGGGTTACGATCGTGTTTTATTGTGAGCAATGTGATGTGTGAAAAATAATGCAGTCATTTATAAATGTAAGAGATTTCGAGTTCGGCTTCCTTTGTATTCCAGTAGATAATGCAGTAGAATTGTGTGTCTACGTGTATTCAAACTAAATCCAACATACATGGTAGGTAACTCAGATTAGCCCACATAGACAAATACAAATCACTCGGATACCATAGAAAGTATTCAGGTAAGCTGCCTAATACTCGTATGTACGGTGACAACCAAAAAATACCTACAACACAAGTACTATTTAAAGAGTGCATGATACACACTCAAAATGTAATATTGGGGTACTATATGGTATGTGTGTGTGCAGAAGAAGCAAAATAAAGTGTACGTGTAAGTAGGCATGTGTGTGATTTGTGGCAAGATAAAATATTTTTTGATGTGTGTAAGAATGCATGAGATGTAACTGTTTGTGTGGTTATGGCTGGCATGGTCTAATGGCTAGTGTGACAAGAGGTTATTGCATTGGCTCATGAAACTGAGCAATGCAACGGTACAATTTGTAGGGTAGTAGCGTGGCTTCTGTGTATAGACTTAATACTCAGTCGGAGAGAGGAGAAAAATATTTGGTTTATGATGTAAAGGAGAGCTTTTCCCAGCTGGCCTTTCCCTCCCTCTCTCCTGCTTTCACAATGAGCTTTCCTACTTTCACTATCAACACTTGATTTCTCGATCGAGCTCTATATAAATTGCATACACTGAGATTGTATTGTACACCGTTCTGCATGCATTCAAGCATACATCCCTCAACTCCTATTTGAGTTCACCTTCAAGTTCCTACACTCGTTGGCCAAAAAGTCTCCTGCTAGCTACTCCTAGTATAATAATCATGGTATGTATGTTATGTAGGTATCTCCACATGCTTTCGCATCCCACTACGTCTACAACTATTATTTTAGTGTGTGTTCCTACATACCTTATATGCACACCTCAGTACCTTATATGCACACCTCAGTGTGCAAGTTCAACCGAGTCTCATTTAGACATCCTTATACTACTTTTGTGATTGCGAAACATGTACGAGTGATTGGGTTCACGTTTCCTTCCTGTACCTGTCTACGCTTCTACCTCTCATTCTATTTATTTACATAGCATACCCTTTACTGACCACACTATTACACAAGTCCAACTATTTCCTAGTACTGGCATAATTACAAAAAGATCATCGTGTTCATCTACTAAAATTCTATTCATCCAAGCATGGTTTTATGTAGACCATTCAAATGTGAACTAGCAACATTCCAAATTGACAATTATTATGTTACATTGGGAATCAGCAGTCAAAACCATTCTTATGATTGACTTCACAACTCGTACGTCATCAATCCTTGTGCTCATTCTGCCAATTGATTTCTAATTTGATTTGCAACCATATTTCCATACATAGAAATAACCTTTTCAATTTATTTCACGTTGAATACTCCTGCAATTTGCAATCTGTTTCACGATTAATGAGATCATTTTTCATTTTACGCTCAAAGTATTTTCTATTTTACCACAATTCATATAATTTTGTATTTGGGATTATAAGTGCTTTACATTTTATATGTATGTACACACAATTAGAATAGGATTTTAACCTTACTATATACAATACGAAAATTTAATGGGATGGGAAATCAATTTTTACTGTCAATTTGGCATGAATATCCTGCTAGTTCATATTCTTCGGAATTATGTAACTGTATGATTCTCTATGTACATTAGGTATAATTATATTTATGTACTGGATTTATTTGTAGCATAATAATGAAGGTATTCTATTTAGTTAGTAATGGTGGGTGGGTTGTTTATAATAGGAAAGTATGATTCGTTGACTTACACACATCAGCGTAACTGGCATTATGTATGTTACTCATTTTTCTTGTGTTTAAATGATAACACAAAATGTGGCAGGCATAATGTGCATGTTCATGTATTTACGTGTATGTTCGTTTTAAGATCAGTCGGCAGTAAATTAAGGTGGGAACATATTATATCGGAAGTAGGTAAGCAAATACTGCGAATAGCAGAGAGAAGCTTCTACTAATAACATATTGTAATTCATGTTTGTTTTAATTGCAATAATAAATGGCTACTACGATGTAGCATGTCGTGGGCATATACGATAACTACCAATATTGTGTAATACCTAATACATCGTGTTTAATTTATGTCGTTCTTCTGTATTTTCAATTGTCTACGTTAATAGTCGTTCTTCTCTTCGTTTCGGTGACCCTTTATTATATTATATGTCAATCAGCTATTTGTAGAGACTATTTATTTCCATGCATGTCGGATTATTGCGAAATGTTCACCTCGAAAGGAGGAAGTACGTAATTTCCGCTCTCAGAATGACATGATGACACATGTATCAGGTGAAGAACCGCAGAGTGAATTGCTCTGGTTTAGAAATTTTAGTTTAACATTTGCGTGGTAAAGAGAAAGTTCCGCTTTCTCGCATCAGCCTATTTATCAGTTAATAATAGAGCAAGTTACTCTGTAACTGCATTTATATAATGTAAAGGGTGCGCCATAAGTAATTACAGTTAATAATTGTTTGTATTGCGAAGTATAGTTTCTTAAAGGGTAATACAATATTCTAATTCACGTCAAAAACGTCCAAGTCAATTGTAGTATTCAAAATAGTAAGAATGTAAAATGCAAAAGCCGACGAATCAAATTTTTGGCTATCATATAATTTCATCGATCTATCAACCTAGATCAACAGTATACGATTTGCTTGTAATAACTTTCCTACTCGTCGGATAATAATGAAAATACCAAAAGGTAGATTATAGATTCGAGACTGTCGACTTTTGCACACATTTTTGCTTTTTTGTAGGATTGGACATGATTACTACATTTGGGCTAACTCACCTATAATTTACAGATAAGTAGTATATTGGTTACATTACCTTGCGTTGTAGAGGTTGTCATCTTGAGTGTGAGATTTGAACTGGAGTTATCATTGTATGTATTATGTGTATGTGAAATGTGGCTATATGTATGTAAAATGTACATCGTAAATAGGTATGTCAAATTCTCCAGCAGACATTTTCTGTTGTCTGACAGAACAATAATTTTTCACCGTGCATGTACATGTATTTTGTATGTACGTATATAGAGTACGTACAGAAATAACTACTATAATAATTCACATAATGTTTATGTGGATATTAAGTATAAGTAATACAGCATATTATAAGTAAGTAACTATACAGACATCTCATTCACTCACCAACAGACTGTTTCGTGGAGATGTCCAAAAAACTGTCGAATCGATCATACAATACACAAGTGGCTGAGCGTGTCTTGTGTTTCCTTAACTAAGATTAGATAGTATAATAGTTTAGTAGCTATAGTATGTACTAAATGTAAATGTCATATCTGTATATATTATTATTATTGTATGTATTGCAATTGAATAGTGATGGGAGCGCACGATTTTGGACATTTGTCATCTTAATCGCAACGTCCACCTTACTTATACTTACTTACTGCATTAGAGCTAGTAACTACAATTTTATATGTAAATGAGTGTATTATTGCAAGAACTTAATACGTAAAACGGCAGTCAGTGGGTTGGATGGGAGTTAAAATGCAGAGTAGTATAAATACAATATTTACGATTGATTTTTTCTTGGTGTGTAGTAAATTGTAACTGTAGTAGTTGATATACATATATAACTGTCGTGTCCGTTCAAGGGATCCTTGAAGAATGTATATTACAAGAGTGTTATCTATACACATAGAGCAGTTTATATATTATTACCTCTACATACATACCTACGCAAACGTATGTAATTATTTACAAGTGCAGATTCTGGTGCTGGTTCCGAGTGTTTCGTCTCGTCGTCGTGTAGTCATTCTGTCGTGCCCTCATCCTCCATCCTTTAATTGATTAATGAATTTCGTTCCTCTTGAAAATCATCCGTTTCTCTTATGCTAAAGTGCCTAGCTATGTATTATCTACTATGTATGCAGCATGGATACACACACCACTCCACATTGGTTACTACTACTACTACTACTACTACTACGTAATAATGAATTTCTTCGTAGAGCTACGCAGATGTAGCTATATGTATGGTATGTCTGTATTTGAGTGAGTGAGTGAGTAAGTGACTGTCGTGTGAGAAGTTACTACTTTCAGGCTCACACGTGTGTGTCGTGTCGTCGTCAAAAACACAAGAATAATCGTGAGACTGAATTAGTGATATCCGTTTGTAAACGCTGCAGGTATTAACGGCCCCTGTAAAAAATATCAACGTGTCACAACCAACATCAATATTAATATCTCCCCCATAACATTTATGTGCATCCCAGTCCAAATTTTATTTTATGCCTCTCACTTCACTAGACTCAGCAACCTCCAATTCTAAATAGCTCTTTCCCAATTTAGTGGAGCAGGAGAAGAGTCGAGTTCAGCTACACTCTACACAGATTCGCCAACACAGCCATCCACGTTAAGCGCTAAGTGTACTGCCAGCCTAACGATAAGCCACTGTGCCTCTCGCACTACAAATCCAAATAGAAATTGCCAAAAGCTTCACTTAAATAAACTCCGAACTCTTCCTCTCCTGGAGAGAACTTTACAATTTAGCCAATTACAAAACAAGGAGTTCTACACACAACAGCTTCGCTAACTGCATAACATCACACCAGGCAACCCATTGCTTACTTACAAATGCATCCAGTCACAACGCCAGACACCCACATATTACTCACATAAGCAACACACACCACCTTTCCTTACCGACATTATTATTCCCTTATTATCACCCTTATACTCTTACTATATACTTCCTATTCTCGATAAGCTTCTCTGCCCCACTTAAGTCCACTCCAACGTACTAGTCCACCTCCGTCAGTTCTTCTTTACTTACTACAGGTATAAGTGTGTCCTTCACTATGCTCTACTTTTGAGAGACCACTCAACACCAAACAAACTTTACCCATTTTACAATTCCTAAACGATGCCACTTAGAATCTTACAATAACTCCACACAAAATAAAATATCATCCATACAGGCTCAATCAAGCAAGTTTTAGCAAACGTCAGAGCAGCACCTACTGTCTTTAAGCATCGTTAGACAAGTGACAATTGAGCCATTACTAATAATGCAGCAATACTTTGGTAAAGAAACTCTGATTTCAGTAACTGTATAGAAAAATATGAATACCCCATTCCTTAATTTTTTCTTACTTGGTACATCGTTAAGGCAAATCTGGCAAGGTAATTGTATAGGATGGAATTTTTATTACCAAAGGAGAATTGATAAAAAATAAGACTTTTAAAATGGAAACAAAGTTACATCTTGTATTTGATTGAGTATAAATTAATATCGAAAATTTAAACGAAATGGTGGAGTGGAAATGGGATGCAGGTTTTTTTGTGGAAAGTGGTAAATTCTTGTGAGCAGTATGCTATGCAGGTTTGCCACGAGGACAGAGAGAAATTCAGTGGAAATTGATACATTGGAACTAGAACGTGGTATGAGATATTTGTTATAGGTGCTAGTAGAGGAGAAAAGTTGGGGAAGTTACAGTTGAAGAAATACTTTGAAATATTGTAATATAGGTACATAAATACATAGTTTAGTAGTGCTACACAATTGTGGATTATTGTAGAGCGTGTCTGTGGTGGGGTTGGCGTATGTGCTAGAAGATGCAGGCAGTTGAGTATATATCTGCGTTTTGCGAAGCAGAGAAGGATTTGGAGAAAGAGGGAGACTGAAGGTAGAAAGCAAGACGTTGTGGTCGACTGCGAGACAAACGAAAGAAGGTTGGGGAAAATCGAGTTGAATTGAAGCTTGAATCTTTTCCTGTCGAATAGTTCATTCTGTTTTCTATGTCTTCATTTTGCAGTATCTGTATAAAATAGGAAGTATATCTGGGGCAGTTCCTGGGATGGTGTGAGTCAAAATTCTCCATGAGACTGCAGAGGAGATCCCAATAGTGCTTAGCAGTAGTACATAGACGTAAATCCATAGAAGTACTATACATACCTAGTAGATGCGTAGATATTACTTACATACATGCCTCTTCCATTCACTTGGCCATTCAACCGAGGAATATCTATCTGCAGACAGATGTGGATGTGACTTTTCTTTCATTCTAAATGTGGGTACTCGGGACTTAAGACTATCTTTGTACACACACGAAAAGAGAGTACACATAGGAGGAGAGTGCATGTTCTTGTGTGTGGCTACATTATGCTGCCACCACCACAGACTACTTACTTACTTCTATCTAGATATATATACCTGTCTGGATAAATGTACACTTCAAACATTCCTGTATGAATGGATGTAGGAGTAGTAAATTTGAAATAGCATAATAATATATCTCTGTGGATGTGCATTACTTGAGAGTATGGTGGAGATAGATACATAATGTAACACTTTATCTAAAAACCAAGTTTCAGTAAGTACGTAAGTAAGAAAAGCAAAAGCATATCCCTAGTAGTTTGTTTGGAAGAGTGTGTGCTTGGCTTGCCTAACCTTCTGGTTTGTTATTCTAGCTGAAAATCTAAGCTTCGTATCAGAAGAACTACTAATCCAAAGCAAAGTAAAGGGATATCATGGAAATTGCAATATCATAGGCAAGAACACGGAAAGAAAAACCTGACGAGATGGCTGAAGGCAAAACTAACAATAAGTCTACTTTACTTACTGACATTCTCCTATATTTAATATATTAGCTCTTTATAATAGGGCTGCACGTGAACCTCTCTCGGCATTTATATTTTTCTTTTCTGTTTATACTCCATCACAATCGACACGAGAAAGTGGAGAAAGCCAAGATGCAGACAGAGCACCGCACAAAGTGGTAAATAAGCCAGGAGACATTAGCCAAGGAGTTTCGGATACACTTCTGGAAAGAGAGCCAAAAAATATTTGGGTGAAAAGGAGGAAGTCGGGAGGAGATGCGATGCCGTGTCCCAGTCTCAACATATCACTTCCCATCACATCACACAGCCAGATCCCGTCAGCTCCTATTCCCAACTTGGCTATTCAGCTTTCTTCCGTAATGAAATACATAGATCTCCAGATTCTACAACTAACAATAAGCCCGTATGGTTCTCACATAGCTTTGCATGTCACGCGTCTACATTCCATATCTCCTTATTTCTCCAGAAATGCCTGTCTCCCTACCTTTCTTCCCTTCCTTCATCATATATAATAGTAGTTAGCAGACCATTTATACTCAACAATCAATATCTTCTTCTTTACAAACTAACTAACTACCTACCTAAAACTCAGCACACAATAAGATTGACGTAATCGTAATAGAAGCTTTTCCCATGTTCGGATGTAAGTCACAAAACATCTCGCTCCTCGACATGTTATTACATGTACAGGTGTAATCTATATGTACAAATCATTTCAGACAGAACCTACAGCTATAAATGCGCCTATTTTATCGTAAGTGATATCTTTCATTCATATTTCCATAATACAAATATTAAGTAGAGATCAAAATAAAAATAATCCTGCAACAAACTGTCAATTTAAGTTGTATCTCCTCCTGACAACAAAAGCCAGTGATATTAATTCTTTCCACAAAGGAATCTCTATTCATAATGCAAGCATTCATAATATAAAAGCAATAATACTCTGCTTTTGTAATCGTATAGAACAGATATTATTACATATTTATTTCCAAGTCGCAAATATTTACCGATTTAACTTGACTAGGAAGATGAAAGCTTTTTGTTTTCCTTATATACAATACTCCTACTTCAAAGTCACTCAATTTCTATTGGCCAACGCTTTTATTATCCACGGGTCAATCATCAACTTTCTGCCTTGTCTCCACATCCACCATATACCTACATCCACATATCTAAAGGTAAGCATTATGATCTCCCAACAGTATCTCTCCGCTCTCGTTAGTCAGGATATTATATGAAATCACAAAAACACCATCGAAATTCTATTACACATATCGTTACTATAACTTTTCGTTTGACAAGTACAATTCAACAGACAGGATTACATCCTTTCATCCTAAGCTTTAGGTAACTCAATTCCCTCTCAAATTAAAAGCAAATAATTCAATATGGACAAATGTTCTATAGCAAAGCTAAATAAAGGGTGCAGGTGGGAGAACTAAAGGATTGTGTAATATATAACTTAAGCATAAGTACCCACAATAAAAGCGTAATAATAATTCTCAACTGAAAAGCAATCTCAAACTGCCAATGCTACATTCAAAACTGGACTCTAGCCATTTCTCTGCCTTCCTCCTATGAAATCCTATTCAAAGCAAAACACCGCACAAAGATCAAAAGTGTAGGGATTTTGCTTCGCGTAAAATTACAAGTCGTTGATGTATAAGCCCATGAATCCACAAAATAAAATCTCAAGTAATTTATGCCGTATCATTCTGCTGTGGTTGACTATTGGGAATTCACATAAAATTAATCCATGAAGATTTGTTTCTGTAGTCGCGTGATTATTTTATTATGGAGAGCACTAAAGTTCCAATTGCTATTGCAACATCTAACTATTCAGTTTGTTATTTTGATTCAATAGAAAAAGCGTGAAGGCTAAAAAAGCGAAATAGCATGAATGTACATTGTTTGTTAACCTATTCAAAGTTACAAAGCATTGCTTTAATATAGCCGCATTATTGGCATGTATTCAGTTCTTTGGCCAGATTTCAAAAATGACAAAGTTAAAATTAATTAAAGCTAAAAGTATTTCAAACAGCGTAGTAAATATGCACAAATGTTTATGGAACTAGCAGGAACGTAGTTATAATGATGTTGCTGATGATAAATGATACGATTAAAATAATTACGCGAAGAATTAATAGTTTTTAATGCAAATAAAATGTAGCGTAATGCAAATAAAAAAAGGCAGAAGCAAGCGGTATTTGTATTATTATTTGCAAATCAATTTTTTAATCAAAGCTATTTACTATTTACTAAATATACATTAATGTAGTAATGGATTACATTACATCTATCAATACTGATATCTGTTTCATAGATGGAATTACATGGCTAATTTATCTATTCAGTATTTAGCTAGGTACCTAAAAACTATAGACTCGAACCAAAATTTGCAGCAGTTACATTACTAGAATTAAAACTTTATTATCCGTAGACCTCGAATTATTTTTGTAGAAATCCAATTTAGATATAAATAAATTTGTCTAACAAGACTAACATAAAAAAACATTAAAGGTTGAAAAAATTTTAAAAATGAATAATTAAATTGAGAAAAGGAAAATGCTGCTATTACATAATACATGGCTAAAAGTTAAAAAATCAGTTACGAGATTACTATTTACCTACAAACTAAAGAGCAGTGAAGCAATTGCAACTTATTACTAAATGTGAACATTAATATTACTGTTAAAAGTCAGTTGTGCTACTTAGTCAAAGATTATATTTAATTAACTATTCGATTTTTGTTTTCTCTATCTACAGTTAGTCTTGTGAAAAACAAGTAGAAATAATATTTTTGCTGGGTAAAGTAGAGTTAATCATTAGGCATAAAAGCGAAACCAGCAAAATGGTAGTCAAAGTGAGTGACAGTCGGAGGCTGTGAGAGCTCTACAAAGTTTTAAGAAGAGCGCATAGAATACTAACCCTGGAGACGGTGGCGAGTGTCGGGAATCCAGAAGGTTGTGGAGAAGTGGCTTGGACGTATCCAACTGGATCATTTCCAGCATAAATGTCCATGGGCCCTGGAGAGTTTGGAGTCGGGAAGGCCCGATTTGATGGCGATGCTGGAGGAGCGAATCCAGCTCCTGGGTAGTTGCTTATAACTAAAAGAATAATTAAAATCAAGTTTATTCATTAATCTCTGCATTTGACACGGTATCATTTTAAAATTTCTCCGGAGAAAAATCAGTCCCAGCCTCTAATTCTCTAGCCATTCTGTGGATTATTTATAACCAGTAACTATACTATATAAGTGGTATATTAATTAAGGTATATATCTAAAGTAAGAATTACATACTTTATGTTTTAATTTTAGAAATATAACTAATTATTAATATACGTCAGTTGGGTACATGAGCGAGCCATGAAAACTTGTAATATTACGTAAAAGCTAAGCCATAATTATTCATACTTCGTTCAAATTGCTTTCTAAACATGACAATGTGCCTAGACTAGAATACCTTTGAATACAAATCTATAATAGACTCCAAGTTACGTAATAATGTAACAATGTTGCGCGACGTGAACATAAATTATCTCTGAAATGAATGCCGGAAGAAATTCAAAGCTGCAAAAAGAGCCTTCATATACGTTCCAGCATAATATACTACTAATATAAATAAATGTAACTAAAATATCATCACAATGTTATAACACAATTTATTGTTATATGCTTAATAAAATATTTTAAATCTGAAAACATTCTAAATGTATATAATTATTGAAACATTTGAATACATTATAAATAGTAAGTATTAATAAATATCTGAAATGGCAAGTTTAATTCAGTCATTCTTATAGTATTCTGCACTAGGCATTTAGTTTTCATATTTTCTACAATTTAGGTTGCTAGAGGGAAAAGTATGAGGGAAACGAAAGAGTCGTATTATATCTACTTAATGAACTCAGTTGTTCACAATCAGTTCCCTTCAAGTTCTTTTTCCGAGAGACTGCAACTTTTATCATTGCTCGCATGCATCCGCCTACATTATTGGTCGGCAGTTTCAGACGCCTGATAAAAAAGTTTGGACTTGCTTTGTCTGCAACTAACTTTACCTGACTTGGTAATAATACTAATCTACCAACAACACAGCATAAAATTACTATAGATATACTACGGCGCTCTACATACGGAAATTAATCATGAAAAGCTCTACAGAAAATAAAATCAAGAGATACGTTAAAAAAGTATTACTATGTATAATTCAATTATGACACTGTTTCGGAAGAACGAAATTCAACGCAAAGCCATTTGTGGTGCCCATGTACCGTGCAACTAAAGCAAATAAATCTAACATATAATAGCGCACATAGACAAGTCACCATACTTATTACTTATCAACCACAACTTTTTTTGCTACGTTGTTAGTTGGTCAAATATTTCCCGATATCTCTGTTAATACGCTCCCTTTGATATCTCCCATCCTTTTAAATTACTTTCAAAATGTTTGCCAGCAAATATTGACCAAAGCAATTAGCAAATACTACGCAATACTGTTCCCATATTCGGCACAGAAAATATACTTTCTGTATATTTCCCTCTCAAAATATAATTGTGTACTCAATCAATCCCGTATAATTATTTATATGCACCAATGACTTGACATAATATGGCAGAAACGCCCCATTTGTTCTTATAGCTCCAGATAAATTTATAAAAATGAGTTACCTGGTTTTTGGCATTTGGAAATCCAACAACAAAATTAATGACGCTTTACCATTAGCGTATAGTGTGCCAAATATTTAATAGAAAATTTATTTATCAGTTTTTAGTCCTTTTTCCAATAAAAAAGTATTTTATGTTAACAGTTTACTGCATCTCAATATTTCAGTTATCTCTTTTCATTTTCAGAATTCTGTTTACATAACATAATCGCAACAATCGCAAGCATTTCCTAATCGTTTCTCAAATATAAATAAGAAAATAGAGCTTCTGAATGCTTTAGGCAGTTTACATTTACTTAGAAAATTGCAAAATATGTTATCCGTATAAAATGTAGGATTGATTTTTAATCTGAATTAATAAAATTGAATGTTGATATGATTTTTTAGAAATGGAATTCATAAATACGGAGGAACTACACGCTGACAAATAAATGGGAAGAGAAAACTCGGGATACAGATACCTTTAGGGGGCTTAGTGATAAATCTGTATTGCCTTTTTGTGTTTAATCAAAGTCATAGTTCTGCATTGTAGCTAAAAGGAACAGCAGGTTATCTGTACAAAAAAAGGCCGAGTGAAGTCGAAATGATATTTACAAATGCTTTCAGGAAAGTAGATTCCTAGGTACTTAAATGTAGCAGTAAATATACATAGTCTATTATAAAAGAAGAATGTGAGTATGTAGTAGAAACTTATACTATGCAATGGAACGGAAATATTCCTGTGCAGATATTTGGGATATAAAAATATGGAAATGATTTACGGGATGGAAACTACTGTCACCATACCGCAGTATAATAATCATAATATGAGTGGCTTGGTTATTGCGGATAAAGTGTATGAGGAATAGTGTTATTTATGTACATGAAGATAAATAAATACTATAGTAATAGAAATAAAGAGCTGTGTGGTCGTCCAAGAGTAAAGCAATCAAAAAATGTAAAGGTAGCGTACTGCCTGCCACGGAGAAAAGTTGGTTACTTGCACGTAGTGGATTTGTGTCAAGAGTAAAAAACACAGGGTCAGGAGACAGAGAGAAAGTCAGAATTGTAAGAGTATCTATAATACAAGGAAAGTGTGGGAGTCCAGCAGGGAGACTTCTACACAGTTGAGTCGATTTAATAAAAATGGAATGGCTCATGGCTAAGATGGAATGAAAGAAATGTCTTTGGTGATATTAGGGAGCTAGTGGTGCATATAGTCAGATCAGCCTATAGTGTCTCTCCTAATGCAGATGCCTACATAATATAAGGATGTGTCTTGGAGTATGTCTTGAAGTAAACGTAGGTAGAAGTAAATAGAAGGAGAGAGTAGGGGAAAGTCGGGAAATCTATTCTTCATGTCATGTAGGCATTAGCTGAGAGCGTCTCGGTTCAGTTCCACTTTTTCAGTTGACAAGAGTTTGAGTTGAAACGAAAATAGGCAGGACCGAACTGAAGTTAACTGTGTCGTACTGTAAGTTATGTAGCCCTGAATTGGTTTGGTTGGCTTTCCTCCGCTCGATGCCAATGGATTGCATTGAACGTGTCACAATCATGGAGAAAGTATTTCTAACACATACCTATGTATTACAGGTGCACCTTATACTACTCCTCATCATTGCAGCAGTACTATTATAACTGAAGAGTACGTAGTCTACCTTGTCATAATAGTACCCTTTACTACTACTACTACTATAGTAAGTACTAGTACATACTAGTAGCACACTTGTTAAGTAAAGTATGGGTTTGTTATGGTATAGTAAATTGTACAGTTGTATTAGTAGTAGTAGTAGTAGTAGAAATAGTAGTAGTAGTAGTAGTAGTAGTATGCAGTAGACCATCACTGTTTGACAACGAAGGGAATCAAGGAAAAAGCCAATGGATTGAACAGCCTTCCTTTTTGTATGAATGTAAAGAATATTTATTTAAGAGAAGAATGGCTGGAGAAAGTAAATGGAGACTAGGAAAATATATATGGAGGAACTAATGTACAATGGGAAAGTTATGGCAGTCGATTTTCGTCATATCGCCAAAAAGTCTCTCATCAGTCAATTTCACAGTCTATACTAATGCAAGCATGTTACCTTTTCCTCGGAGGAATAACAGTATGTAGCTGGGAGAAAGGTAAACGCACGCTGTTCACAGATGAAGAACATTCAGGCACAATATAAAACAATATTTTGAATTGTAGGAAAATGTGGGACATATCTTTTGTATAGGCAGTACGCAATACCTTTGCACTTAGTTACTATAAAAGGGAAAATATAATCGTGAGTGTAATAATGTACGACAAAGAAAATAATAGAGATATAGTTTACTTTAGTACACAATAAAATGTGTCTTTATATAGTGTTGATGGTAGGTAGGAGTAGTGCTTGGATTGATCGCATTACCACTCAACCTTTTTTGTTCAGAGAATAAATACAAGGGAGAAGAAGTAGATTTGATGCACCAACCTGATAATGCCTGAGTTAACAACGGAGTATTGTTATTAGGAGTGAGTTGCCCGTTAGGAAGTTCAACTGTAAAAAAAGAACACAAAGCAACACATTTTATCACCACTCGTCTAGTGGATCCACTACAAACAACATCAACGTCACTAGAATTTAGCTTTAGCAGCGCAGCGAGGGACTGCTCCCCAAATATTATATTCATACATTATTTTACTCTAAATCTACATCCATCTACTAAATGCGGATTTAACTACGACTTCTATAATCACACTTTACAATAAGGTATAACTCTAATTCAGGTGCAGACAGAATAACTGCATTCGAAAAGCATTCCCTCACAGATTAATAACCATCAGACACAACAAAGTAATCATTGCAATTTACAATGCCTCATGCTCCATAAACACAGAGTTGCGACAATCAAGCACTAAAAGACTTTACAAGCAACTTGGTTTTATACGGCCATCCTGTCTGCCTTAAATATTTTGACCCGGCATAATCATTAACGTAGACAGGAAGGAAACGATATACTTTTTCAAACATACATAAGCAAAGCAGACTTATAACACTTACTCAGTCCTCAAGTCGGTTTATTAATTGTTCAGGGCTTCTGGTAGTAAAAGACCATTCGTTTTGATATAGCTGACTGCAGAAGGAAGTTCGCCTTCAAGGGCGTAAGTGCGATAAATTCTTTACCAAAACAGTTCATAATAAATAAGGTGACAGAAAAAGCTCCCACTTCTCTACATTTGCAATCGACTGAGATACTTTCCTTTTACAAAATGTAAATTACCCGACAAAGTTTTCAGACAGACACACACACAGTAATAATTATTACATATGTATGCAAATGTGCACTTATTTTAGCACAGGTAAATAGACCTTTCCCATTAAAAGAAATTCGTAGACAATAATGTGCAGTTAAAATAAAAAATTTCTCTCCTCAATTTTCCACACAGTTTAAGAAAAGAAAGGAGCATTACACGGGAGTCTATATCTAGAGTAGAGTCCCTTTTACCTTATACATTTTCTCGTACATGTAGCATATTATGTAGAATAGGTCATAAATATCACAGGTCTACTGGCTGCATGCAGCCGTATGTGTGTCGCAAACATAATACGCATTGACTGCAATCCCGGAACAAAAGTCACCGTTAAGAAATTCATGGGCAACTCTTTCAGGAACAACAAAGAGCTTAAGAGCTGTCACATTTACTGTGCAATTTACCGCATTTACGGAGTGGCAAACCAAAAGCAAGTCAACTAACGCCCTTATATTATGCATTTATTATTATTACACACATACACACGTACAGTACATGTGTGACAAAGTGAAAGAGAAAAAGATTGAAAAAGCTAACAATAAGCCAGACGGACATCAGCACTACATTCTCAAGCCATTTATTATGACATAGGTACGCTAAGCTGAAGCTATGAGTACTATTTACATACTTCTACGTCGACTATACGTATTATGTCTAACTTATCTCCTATTTACCCTATCTGTGCTCTGCTCTAGATAAATACTGCACGGAGAGATGGGGACTAGGTAAATTATTAATGGAATATCTGTCTCCATCTTGTCTGTCTACCATATTTATGCATCGTATTTCAACCCCAATACAAAGTGTAAATCTGTAATATCTAAATTCTATTTTTCTTAAACATACTGCGAAAACTTTCCTATAGAATTCCTGTACAATGCATAACTATACATATAGTCCAGTATTTTATATCTACCAAACTACCTAGACAATTATCTCAAACGTATTTATTTGTTTCAAAGAGAAAACAAAAACCCGAAAGGTTATTTGATATCCTTGAATAAAAATTCTAACAGTCTCAATCTCTTTGTATTTGAAAGAGCGTCGATTTTCAAAATGCAAATATATTTCAGTGCTATCATTTTAAAAGACAATCATCAAATATAAGTTTACGCATCGATTATGTAGTATGGAAAGTCTGTTCACCTAATTATATACATTAAAATCTAGTAAAAACAAAACATGAAAAAGATATGCGTGTTTAATGAGGTAGAGTACACAGATGGCGTTGGAATTGGGATAACCTGAGAAAGGATTTTGACAAAATGTTTACAAGAGTGTTTGGGATGGTATGTGGGATAGTAATTTTTGGAAAGCATGTCAAATAGAGACCTAAAAAATAGATCACGGATTTTAAATTGCTATTTGTAGTTGAAAATGACGAAGAAAATCTGTGGGGAGTGTGGAAAACTTGCGCTATATGACAACAGTGTATAGATCACCCAATATATAAAGATATTTAAATGGTAATTGGTAAAACCAGCCTAATGCCTCAACCAATCAAAAAAGCGATTTTATTCAGTAATTGACTTTTCCAGCGGAATGGTTCAACAAATCAAATCTCCGTATTATTAACGCAACATAATGTGCGCTTTCTAAATAGGTACGATTGTTACGGAAATAAATTTAAGTGAATTATGGTTTGGATTTTGTAGACGTTGATTTGTCAATTGGGGAGGTATTTTTACAGGGAAAGAGTTGATAATATAATATGCATTTATTTGTTGTGAGATGTTGGTGAGAAAGGAAGCTTATGTAGTATTTATATAATGTTTTATGTTAGTTTCCCCTCAGCGTGGTTGGAGGGAGAGGGGTGTATGAAGTTTGAATAGTATATTAGTTTATAATGGATTCTTTCCAACACCCGATGATAGAAAGAACACTAAGGAATTAGAGCATGAAAGAAGAGGAAAAGAATTGCGGATTGAGGTTTTACATAAAAAATTTGTAGCAGCTTTGCCCCTTTGCTCAACTCATGTCAACTGAGAATAGTTTATTAGTTGAGAAGTGCTTGAGAGCAGCCCAAAACATTTAAGACCTCATGCAGCACATCTTCCCCTCATAAACAAGACTTTCTATCACATTCCGCTGGAGAAAGTTCTCTCGACTTAATATCTCTACCAAATATTCTCATAAGACATATTATATATATATTACGTACTCTCTCTGTGTGCATGCACTTATTATTCTATTTACTAATATCTACGTTATCTAGGAAGCTATGTACAAATATGTACATAAACTTTACTTATTACTTATATCAGGCTCAAACAGAGACGAAGGAAGTCGTCGCCTATTCCTACATCCTAGCCGAGTAGTACTTAGAGTCGCATTACAAGGTCCTATATGCGTGTAGACACAAGTTACAAATATGTAGTAATAGGCACTAGAAGATATATTACGGTATTCCGTTTTATTGTAACTGTACTAATATGCTGATATAATTCGGCGACGTACATTCAGCTTCTCCCAGTAACGTCCTTATGTATGGCGTACTTACTATTCCCCCAACAGCCAACTAAACTACATGTACATATAATAATGGACAATTTTCAACACTTAACTACCAACAGCAACAAGGCAGCTTACTTACACTTTCTCTGATATTATGTCATCTATCTAAACTACATTGTAGCGCTTCTTCTACAGCTTAAGTACACACACCGAGAGAGGAATTTTATTCTCCTTGACTTCAACAGACGATTATTTCTAAGCTCTTCTCTATCTTTTCTAATAGGTACTCTAATACTTAAGAAAAAATTATTGTCATAGTCATGACCACTATGGCATTGCATCTTCCGTCCCTCCTCGCACTCGCACATTCTAAATAAATACAAAATACAACAAAACCTACATCACTATAATGTACAAACGAATAATAACCATTCCTTCCCTAAACAATCCCTTTCATTATTCCTCTCCTGCATAACGGCAAAACGCATTTACGACTTTCTCCCTGCGAATTCATGGAGCGAACGACAAGGACGTCCCAGAGTGCAATATATTGATATTAATAATTATTTTCTCTCCTTCCCAGAACCAGAGCTACTACCATTTTGTTATTATTTGGAGAATGAGCCATTATTTTGCATAAGTGACGCTATGTAATTTGCTTTTAATGTAGGTACTGCTCCCTTAGTCTCACTATTATTCATTCTATTTCATTGATTCTCATTGCACTCGTGTACTTAAAAATCTTCTCTCTCGACTACAGTTCACTCTGCTAAACTAAACTTTATGAACATCAAGGAAATGTAGCAATCTGCATCAAAATGTCATTTTCTAGTTTTATACATTGCATAATAATATTTTAGACAGATATAAATTGGCTTCAAGAGAATGAACTCGATTTATGAATGAGGAAATACAAGGTTCAAAGACACTTTACATTACAATTTTGTACATTGAACCCCAGAGGAAATGCAAAAAATATGTATAATAAGGGAAATAGGATCAAAAAGTAGTAACCTTTCAAAACATTCCCCACGAATTAGCATTGCTTTTGAATATGCCCTATAAACAGAATTGCAATGTATTTTAATATTTATTAATGTAAAATGTTCCTATTCTACTAATTGCATTCAGTCTCTTCCATAAAAGTAGGTTGGGATTAGACCCATAAATAGTACATAAACCTACTTACTAAGTACACTGAGATATTTAGTACTAAGTGTGATAGCAATAAAGCGGATGAAGTGTTTAAAACTATTTCCATCTTTAGGATTTATAGATGAGACAGGGAGACAAGTGTTGGGTTCAATTAAAGTGAGAAGTTTCTTAATCTGAGCTGAGGTCGGCGTAAAAGCGCATCTTGATTTTCGTCTACTCCTCACCATAACTAAATAGTTGCTAACTAGGAGATTTGCTTATTCAAACAGATAAACCTTCCATTGTGGAAACATATCTCATGGATAATAATCAGATAATGTTTTCAAGTGCCTTAATCACACAGAGTGATATCAACTCGAGAATTTGCATGCATAGACCAAATCTTTTTAGACTGAAAGTAATTATATGCATATAGTACTAAATATATCCATGTAAATTGAGTATGCTGAGATGATCTAGAAGTTCCTTCCTCCCTCACACACACACTCAAGTGAGTGAGTAAACTATATATAGCAGAGTGCTTTACTACGTTGCACGCATTCCTCTCCACCTTAAATGGAATTTCTATTCGAAGAAGCCGTTGTATTGATCTAACAGAATCTGGGCGCTTCTCTCGAGAGTTATTAGATTTCTGTGTACAAACCTTGTCGTTTCGATATTATTTTGCTATTTAATAATGTAAAGGTATGCACAGAGTACGCTCGTTTACAAATATGCATGTCTCGTATAGTTACATAATATCAGTACTCAATAGATACCGAAACTATTTCATTAGATGAGACCTTTAAATAGATTGTTTCATTTAGCTATAATTTAACTTGAACACTTTTCGAGGTTATCTTAACTACAGAGCTGAAGATATTACTTCTACTATGCTTAGCAATTCCAAGTTTCGCCGAAGCCTAACAACTATTTCTGTGTACTAATATCTCAAAATCGCATTATTGCATCAGCATAAACCTCTCCCTTCATCTCGTTGTATACAAAGTATTCCATTCAGTCGGCACTCCATCACAACAGAGCCATGCAATGCCAAACTTCACTCACGCTTATCTTATTTTAGCTACCCTATGTAACACTATAGCCTTTATGTACATTACATAACGGCGAGATACGTAATTTAATTGCTTGAAAACTGTTTGTAATAGATTTTATCTTCTTACGTCGTCTAATTAACAGCATTAACAACATCTCCCGCTAATTAAGTCAAGGCAAGGTAAAATTATCCAATCTTATTCTGTTGAATTAGAACTCTGTTGAAACTTAATTTAGTCAAATGGGCTTGTAACCCCAGCACTTTTTAAACATGCTTTTGACACAAAAGATAAACACAATTTTATATCATTCATACGACAACGATACAAAGAATTCCATTTTAACTTCCAGACGCTGTTATTACTATTTATTAAAGTGCTGAGGATTCAAGACGAGTTCAAATGCATCACAATGGGTTCTTAACTCACAAAACGTACATTCATGTTAGCAACCACCCAATTTAAAGTATAAACATTTAATGACAGGTTTAAATCACAGGCACAGATTAGATGTGAACAATGGCAAACATCAAAGTACGAAACCCTTAAATTTGACGACTAACTTTACGACTTGTGAGAGCAAAACCATATTATGCATAATATTGTAATTAAATGGTGTTTTGTTAAGCGATAATGTGGTTTGAAGTCATATCCTCCTGGCTACGTATATTTCAGAGCTTAGTCTGCAGTTATATTATAGCTAATAAAAACTAGATTAGTGTTAGTAGTTAGTATATTATGCATTATAACTATTTATAGGGTGAAAAGAAAATGTTATTCAAAAAAATGCAATACTAGGAAAATATAAGTATGTGGGCAATAGGCATACATACATTTGACTGGAACTAAATGATAAATGAGTGTAGGCGGTAATAAATTCTACGTAGAAGACTAGATAAAAGAAATATTTGCAATACAAAATAGGAATAATAAATAGAGTACTAAATGGGAAAATACAGATAGACTACTTTAAATGCTACAAATATTCTTATAGTAATGCTAGTAGTAAATATATTGTTGCTGCTATTTAGTTGCTGCTTTTGCTGCTGCTTTGCTACGCTTGTATACACCGATAATAATAATAAATAACTCTGAAGTATAAATAGCTTCACAGGTGAACGGAATAAGAAAGTGGTGGAAATGCTACAAGAAGTGAAAGAATAAAGTAAACAGAGAAAGTGGAAGGAGAGACTAGAAACTAGAAGAAAGTTAGGAGAAAATAATTATCGCAAGTCAACGTGATAATAACACTAAATAAAGAGGTACGGTATAGGTGTAGTTACATTAATTAACACTAATTTAATTAACTAAGGTTACATAATTAAAGTAGAATGAGAGTGCTAGAGAATAGAATAGAGAAAGGAGAAAAATGAATTAGTAATAATATGTATTTATAAAGGAAAGAGCAAAACTTACGTTGAGTGGGGCGTCCTGCAGCGTCCCGGGTGAGCGAAGAACTGCTTACACCTGGATTACCTCCACTCTCGTTTCGGAGACTCGCCTGTAATCCCAACAACTACCGGATAAGATTTCATATCAATAACCAACTTCATCTTTGAGAAAAGCGGAAAATAAAACTGCACGTCTCATTAGACTATAAAATTGTGGAGGTGGGTGGATGGATCAGGTTCATTGGGTAACTGTAATAACTACTTTCATCATTCACATGTAGGTATTTAACTTTGTCAATGGATTTCATTAGAAGCTCTCTTCTACCCTCCCATGTAATTTAACTAGTAAATTACAGAGTAGTACAAATAACATACATAGTAATACAAAAAACTCCCAGACGATAAAAAATAATTCTACACGCTACAAATCAGAGTCTCTTTAGTAAATATGTATGTATGTAGATTTAGAAAGAGTCGGAATTAGCAAAAATGTATTATTAGGTTCTTTATCACACAGCGTGCAGTAATTCTCATTGAGTGACCAATTATATTTAAATGCCTACATTGAAGAGAAAGGGGTAGGACGTTGAAGAAGAAGGAGGATTTATATAGACAGTATATACATAGAATGCAAGTGAGATAGACGAAAAGGAAATTGAGAGATTGCTGGAGCCCGTAGACGATAATGACAGTAACTACACTAATAAGACTAAACTACGTCTAAAAGTGAGGCTGATTGAGGTGACAAGACAATACAGTGGGTATAGTAATTATTCTAATCTACTGATAGACGACTGCGTACATTAAGTAAGACAGGTGTGCCCTTAGTCTCCCTGTAACATACACCACTAATGTCCTACACATAGACCTAACTAAATACAGAATAAACGATAAGTGAAACTGGCTTATAGTTAATAGAATGACCGAACACAGAAAGTTACGTACGACTACCTACACGACTACCCGCTAAAGTCTACTACATTGCTACGGACAGTCTACCTGCTGCTTTCTCCTCTCGCCCCCGCCCGCCTCCGTCAGTCCTTTTCTCTGAAGACAACTCTCCACTCTCGTCACCCGCCCCGCCCGATTTCAATCTCTTCAACTCAAATCCGATGTTTCTCTCCGACGATTTCATCCCGCCCCTCATCCTTATGAAATTCCGAGTCACGGATTCGTTGTCGATATTTGCAGATGAATTCAACTAAGTTACTTATTATTATAAGGGACAAGTATATATAGGTACTAATGACTACTTATTACTGTTGAAACACTTTCGATACTTTATAGACTAGCGGATTTGACTACAGACTACAGATGAATGGATTGGTGGGGGAGAGCTTATCTTTAGCTAGTTATAGCATGTACTACGATGATCTGTGTGATGATGGAGGTGCCATAGAGAGATTCATATAATTATGAGATCGGTGCGGGTGCGTCTTCTCTATGCATATTTGTACTTCTTCTAGGTAGGAGATATAAGAAATAATGAATGACGAAGAGACGAATTCCGGACATGAATGACACAAGAAAGATTTTGTTAGATAGGAAAGCACCATTTTTTAATCAAACAATTTAAAATCGATTTTCAACACTGATTGATTGAATGAATTGGAGCACGAAACGAACAACACAAATTATTTTAGAGTCCTTACTACAGCAGTAGACTACTAGAACTAGGTAACTACTGAAACGTAGGGATTATTATGTATTATTATAATGGAGGGATGGAATCCATCCAACTCACAATAATAATAATATCATTAGCATTGATTAGCTAAATCTATGTATATAAAACAGAACAGAAAGGATTTTGTGTCTGGAGATGTAAAATACTTTCCAATACATAAAACCACACACGTACACGTACACATACATCAATATTCATCAAGTAACGTAGAGTCGCATCGGAAGAGTTTCTATACAACACAGAGGAGGATATATTTATCTTAATATTCATAAATTCTGATTTCTCATCTGAAGTGAATGGAACTGAAAGATGGAACTGAACTGGGAATTGAATTTGGAGACTTGATCATCATGTTTTCAATAACGGATAACAAATCGTGTATGTAGTAGAAAGTAATTGTAAGTATAATATATCATCATTGTGTATATTCATATGGTATGTATGTATTGTATGTACATTTATTTGGGTTATTGCAAGAGGGGAGTATTTATGTTTGGGAAGATATTTATTTCTGCATATGGATGTCATGTTATTGTGTTGGTCAGATCTAGTAAAGGATTTATCTCTTTTCGAAACTTTGACTTTGTCAACTCGGTCCGTATCATATCTGATGTATGTTTGTCGTTTATTTATGTTATTTATATCCGTGTCATTTTCAAACTGTATCACTTACACTGACGTGGCAAAGCTTGACTCGACAGTCCTTTCATTTCCACGAATACAGACAGGTAGTATAATGTACATTTTTTAGTAGAATTTAGTAGCATTTAGGTAGAATTCAGCGTCATCATATAGGTTATTTTATATTATAGAGTTGAATATGGGTGAGTGAATACTGGTTTGTAGTATTTTAATAATAATAATAATATATTATTAATTTTTGTTATCGTCGCTCGTTTCAGTCGACTTTTTTGTACAGTCAATTCAATTATGATGTTTGTTATTCATTCATTCATTCAACAACTGCACATAATATTTATCTGTAATAGTAGTAGTAGTAGTAGTAGGTAGTAGAGTAATGTAAGTATGGTGGTACAGTAGTTTAGTATTTATTTATCTGTAGTAGTAGTAAGTAGTAGTAAGTAGATTGACAAATCTTGTTGAGTTGGTTCTTGTACTTTTGAGACTAGAGACTGGTGAGAAGAGTTGATGTGGAGTGGAGCTGAGTTGACATGACAGAGGAGGAACTCGAATCTGTTGAGTTGATTGAGACAACTAAAAGAGATTGACTAACAAAGTGGCTTGACTGAGAATTTCCGTGGCCGGTTGACTTGAGTTTGAGTTGTGTGGGAGAGACTCAGAGACAGACGAATATTTACTGACACATCAAACCTCTTGGCATCATACACTCGAAAGCATCGTCAACATCAATTCGGTTCCAGTTCCACATTGAGTGATATCCGGCAGACGGGGACGTCTTGGATTTGACCGTGGCTGAGCTTGACTTTGTTCGTCGATGGCCGCTCTATACCCATTGTCAAAAGTTTCCAATAAGCAGAATTGAGAGGAAAGTCACCCAAATGGAACGAATGGTACGACATTACGATTATAGACAACTACGGTATTAGCAATCATTATTTTAAACGGTGTAGGTAGTGGAGGTGAGAATTAAAAGCACACTTTCCTTTTCGCTTACACAAAACTTGAACTCAAATCCCAGACTCAGAACTTCACTTTTTCCCTTAATTTGCCCAGAGGAGTCATTGCTTCCTCTTTATTTCCTTTCTATCGCATTTCCTCACTCTAACACCCTAACTACTTAATTATTACCTGAAATTCTAGATATCATCCTGCCTCCTTTATCCTTGCTCTCTCTCCAGCGTCAATCCCTCACCATTGAACATGAACTCCAATTTTTCTTGCTCCATTTACATACTAAGTATATAAGAATTTCAAATGAGGTTTCACCACACTCGGATGCTTTCGCTACCAGAAGAGGTAGCTAAATCTTTATAATATGGAGAAAGTACAAACTAAAAGGTGACATGACAGGATAGGAATAGTAGTAGTAGTAATAATAAAATAGCTCAACATAAAAGTCAACCTTCAAAAGTAAATACAGATACTCAAATATAGATAGAGTGACTGCGAGTGTTTGTTAGATCGTTAAACTTAGATTGGAGCAATTATATTGCAAATGGGAACAAGGTATTAAGGAAGTGCACATTTCTCGTGTAACTCTGTACTGAAATAAATGCACATGAAAATTTGGTCAAGGCAAGGTGTATATTGTAGTTATGGATCACATTATTTTTTTGGAGTCACATATACGAGAGATATATACAAACGGTTCAAGTCCAACGGTCAAATTGGGGGAATCACTTGGGATTATTCATACGATTTTGACTGTGAAAACACATTACAGCATTATTAATCGAAATGTAAGTTTAAGGATCTAAGCAAGGCCACAAATTCCCACCTCGCCATTACATGTACGCAGGAACTATAGAGAAAGTGAGAGAGAGAGGATGTGGAGGAGGGAGGGAGGTACTTACGAAACAACGACAAAGATCAAACTACCTTAGGGAGAAAGCGATTAATAGAACAACAGAAATTAAAGTGGGAGAGTGGTCAAAGAAAAAGGGTGATAATGTGCTTGGGAGCTGAGAGGAGATTGTCGCCTCAACAAAAGTAAGAAAATGATCAAAATTACTTGTGCAGCTGCGTAATCGTAATATCCGGTGGCAGCCGCGGCAATATTGGCTCGATCAGCAGCCGTAGTAGTCGCAGTAGGCACAGCCGGTGCCGCTGGGAAGTAGCCGTAATTAGGGAACCCTGAAATACAAATAAGCAGAGTCCATGATTTCCATATGCAATCCCAGGTCTCCACACTCCACAGTCAACATTGACCAAGACGAAAAGAGAAAAAAGCCAATTTATTGTAATAATCGCAGTTTCATTGCAACTTCCTACTTGTTCAGTGTGTCTGTGTAGAAAACAATTTGCTTTTCCACGGAATACAAAAGAGTACATACAATATTACATACATACAACATGGCATCGCAAACCACGCATGTCGAACGTTCAAAGCTTTCCATAAATCGCTAATAAATACATAATAGTAAATACAGATAGCCAGATACATCACAATTTCTACAGTACGACATTGAAACATTTACTCTGTAAATAAATAAATACTTATTTATTAGAGGACATGATCAGACAGTGAAAAGAATTTACAGCTACGGTCCAAGGAACCATCAACAGAACAAAAAACATTTCCCCAGCAATTCTTGTAAATAATCTGAAATTCTACAAATACAATGATTGATAGAGAGAGAGAGAGAGAGAGAGAGAATGAAGAAGAAGAAGAAGAAGAAGGGACGTGTGTTTACAACAAATTGAGCAGAAACAACTCAAGAGCTACACAGAAAAATTTAAGCAAAGGCCATAAGTAACTCTCTAGTGGGGTATTATAGACATAGTAATAAATGTTTGTACGTAATGTCTATACATTTAGGTCCAGTCCATAAAATACAAGAAAAGGAAATTAGCTGTTTGTAGTAGTAGTAATAGTAGTAGTAGTTTCAAGTAAGTAAGATGGTTCATTTATATAGTATCTCTATATTCCCAATGAAAATCAATAATAGTCTGTACAAAAAAAATAGTTTTTCGAACCGGGTTTCAAATAAGGATTGATTTTTGAATTTAAAAAAATCTGCCACTGTAGTAGATAGATTGAAAAATGGAAAGGAAGCAGTAAAGTTTTTCTAAACAAGACACACTCAACTGTTTTGTAATGATTAAATCTATATCAACTATGTATTATTGCTATTAAATTGTCCTTTGTCTAATAGTACTGTATTAGGTAGTATTATTTGGCTACGAGAGGCTTTTACTGACAATATAGTAAGTATAATATACGTACATTGCCAATGAAAATACAGTCACAGTGGATTATATAGATTGTTACTTAAAGGCACTATAAATATCGCACGAAATTAAATAAAAATAGTAAATTACGGTAAGGTACGAAGGAACGAACAGAACAGCCCCTCTAAAGGTTTCACCATTCACTAATATCTAATTGTAAGTCTTAATATCATATCAATGTATCACTAACTAATAAGTAAGTTAAGTAAACATATTTACAAACGTAAGTCAAGTTTACAATGATACGATGGCTTGTCTAGTATAAGTATGTTTGTACATACCTATAATGTAAATAAGTAACTAAGTCTATTCTATTATCATTATCAGTAAGGTAAGTTTGACATTTCTTCAAGTAAAACCAAAACCAGACGAGACAGTCATGCTATTTCTATATCTAAATAAGTAGGTATTCACAGTATAATGATAATTAAGTAAGTTATAGAGACTAGAAGACTGTAGCTGATGTGTACTGAATAGGCCACTTTACATTAAATACACAAGCTCAAATGTTACCACAAGCTATAGCCATTCAAAGTCTAAATTCAACGAATGGCCAGGCCACGCACAGTTTTCACTGAACTAGATCTAAGTCATTAAACTAGGAAGGCTTATTTTAATTAATCAACTCAACGTAAATACAATCTAAATGTGAATGTAAAAACGTAACTCAATCCAACGCAAGAGTAGTGAGTCCATCAAAACCATCATCCAACTAATAAGTATTTAGTAAAATTAAATAAGGTAGTCAAGGTATGTCAATATTAACTATAATTTAGTAAACTAGGAAATATTCTAAGAATCTCTCTAGAGTAGCTGTGTAGATATAAATTATAGTTTTTTACTCGCAAGTACAGTATACTACCATACCAAGTTAATTACTCTAGCAGTACCATAGTCAGTACAAACCTAATAGCCACTATATAGGTTATATTCAGCTATATGATCTAGTTCTCATTATTACGATAGGAAGAAAACAAGTAGAGACACAAATTGATGCCTTACACAATGAATGAAGAGTCATTTCGATCATTATTCAATTATTTTACTTTAGTATTCTGTATGCACAAGTATCTACAACGGGGTCTACTGTCATGAAGGGCCAGATCAGTTGAGAGAGTTCACGTCATTGGATTGGAGCACATTTAGTAGTAGCAGCAGCTGTCTAGATAGTTCCAACATGGAAATACCAACATCTTTTAAATTCATCATCTACGTAATTGTACACACATTATTATTAGTCTCCCCTCTCACACTATTACTAAAAATCATTCACTTTATTAATTACTCCTACTTCTCAGTCAAAAAAGCCAATCTACTAAGGTTAATGACAAAAGTCAACCAAAATCATTAATTCTCAAATCAACTCAAACTTTACTGTCCGTTCTAATGACATTCGTCTTTGTTTGTCACCCTTAAAACCTTTTCAAATAAGAAAATCGTATTCAAACTGCTATACAGGACAAATTGTAGTACAAGTATGAATTACTGAGATTAGTTTTATGATCTATATCACCGGGTGGTAAAATGAAGAGTGGATTCCTTAATAAGATCAAGAGTAAAAAAACAACCCCACCAACAAAGTAATATGTCTCCCTAAATTGCCCAATCTATTCTACTCAGTGTGTTTACAAGTTAAATGCCCCACCGTTAGAATTGCATGAGGAATGAGCTTTATTTTACTAAAGTGACTGTAATGTACGTTTAAAAATGGTGACAAGATGATGATCATCTCTCTTGGGATCAATAAATTAAATACCTAATACATATCGCATGATAAATGTGTGTTTCACCCAGCTGAACACGAGGACAACCACAGACATGAAGTGCAAACAATAAATGTCATTTTCCCCCATTATAACTATATATTATGAATAAATAGACCTATGTATTTATGTATGCATTATTATAACATGCAGGTTGGGATATCCTAATACCAATCCAATACAGCCTTCAGTTGACAAGCCCACAACACAAATTATCTTCATCAGATACAATAAAAAAGATGGAAAGCCACAAATAGCCCCAATTCATCTCCACTCATCACATACACTTTGGCTATCAACAAAACATGCTACACTGTCTTTTACTAATATAATACTCGCATTATCCAGATCTTGCTCTTAACCAGAAGATAATTACACAACCATAACAATCGCTAAAGTTCTCAATTGATTGCTTCTAAAAATCTTAAGTGCATTATACCATAGCAAAAAATTATTGCCATGATAAGAAGCATCTGAAGAAAAAAACTGAATTCAGTACGTTTTGAGTGCAACTTGAGACAAAATACGGAAATGGCCCCCTGCATTGAAATTTTTGAGCCTGAACGCTATTCTCCTCAAGTTAGACTGCTAAATAGGGTCATAACAGTAAAACATTAAGATGGCAATGAAATGTATTGAAATCTTGTAAAGCAATAACCTAATTGCAGGGAGTAATCATACACGTTGTAGTAAGAGTAATAACGTTCCATAAGGTGAGAATGAGAATGTTTCCTGTGCACTCGCTTGGGATTAAGGTATGTAGCATGAGGTAATGCTCCATTTTTGAAACTTTTCTTGCAACTTCGGAAATAGGCTAACTACAAATAATGAGGCAATAAAAACATTTGTTAGCACTGGAAAAGCCAATTTGCTTCCTCTGCGGAGTAAAATTATCCATGCATTTATGTGCATTATACACAATGTTGTGCAACAAAAACAAAATTGGATATTTGCCATATCCCATTTGTGAAACGTAAAATCTTTCACTTTGCTAAGTGTTTAGGAAGGGAAAGTGAGTAGGTATCTGTATTGGTATTAGCATAGCTTTTACAATCCCAGTCGAAATTAATTATCTATAAACAGAATGAGTAAACATGAAGAATTAACGTAAAAAAGTTAAATTGGTACTTTAATCCTTTAATAAAATTGTGATCTGTACCATTATTTATATAAACTATATAATCCCCTCCCCATATATGTTCTCCTTATGCCACAAAGCCACTTTTTGTGAACTTTAGCATAGGAAAAATGCAGAAATATTTAAGAGAGCTAAGTTATGGGAAGTAAACTTTGTAGCTGGAATTTGCCATAATATTTTTAGTGAATAGTTAGACATAATCAATAAACATGTTTGCATTCCTAGCTGGTCGTGGCAAGTAGACGTGGAGCAGAAGAAGACAAGACAAAAAAAACCATGGTTTTCATTTGTTCATGCATAGAAGAAGGAGAGGATGTACATTTACGTAAGTACAAGATATTTGTATGCATAAAGAAAGAAAAATGTCTGGGCATTGAAACACATTTAGAAATTGCAAGGAAATAAAGGAGAAACAAAATAGGGGACTTGGAAAATTCGGACTCATAATATATTCTCATATGCACACTAGATTTTTTATCTTTCCTCTTTCCTAAGTAGTCGAAGAAGAAGGTCGCTATTTGTTCTGAGTTGTGCAGGTATGTCCTAGGCAGACCATATTATGTACATAGCTAGGAGATAAAAAATAGAAGATGTTGTTGGCAGAGGCACTCACTTATGCTACATTGACTTCTTAGGAGGAGAGTGCTGAACATTCTGACCGTAGCAACAGACGTCTTGTCCTAAGGTGTGCACTGCGATGCGGTCTTTCAGATTCCTCTATTTTTGTCGGACTGACAAGACAACGGAGAAGTACATAGTGTGAAGTAAATGCTACTGGGAAATGTCTAAGCTCAGGCTTTCCATGGTAAATTGGATGGCTAAGTGAGAACTACGGGTATCCTCTCAGGAGACCAAGGTTTACGAAAGGTAATTTTATCCACACTATTGTTGTTCAGCAACAATCCGCCCTCCGTCTCTACCTTCAACTCCCTCCTACCAAATTCCACTCTGTCCTACCTCTCAACCCTTTTACACTTTCTCTGCCTACACTCACCTTTCACCTGAAAACAATCTACACTGCCCTCCATGTCTCTCACTATTTTCCCTCTACTAATTCTCCACTTTACAAACTCACTCCGTTTCTTCTACAATCCGACCATCTCACAACAATAACTCTACTCAGGCATGTCCCAATCAAACCTACACGCTTTCTTATGCAACCAAATTAGTTTCCATTTTAATATTTAATTCCAGACACCATTTTTTACATTTCCAAATATTATCGCTTCCCTTTCCTATCCCATATTGAGAAACAACCGAAATAAACTTTTATATCTTGCATTAGTAGTACCAATATTTTAGTAAATCAAAACTTTAAGAATCATGGCTACTGAAGTATTTACCAAGGAGTGTCTGGAATAAAAGATTAGATCTAACGCTTTACTTCTTCACATACTGCTTACTTCTTAATTGTCATGAATATACATGTATATTGGGTTTATATAATCCTTTAACATTTCTGGGCTTTTAGACGTGTCCAAGTAACATAATATAGGTAAGAAACTGCTGCATATCTCTCCCGATATTTTTTTGTGGGGAACAGTGAATGTATCTTATATAATGGTATAATGATTTGGCTTACATAACCGTTTTTGGATGTAAGGACTGCTTGCTTACTTAATTGGCATATGGCTAGGTTTCCTTTGAGGGGGATTCACATTGTTCGAATCACGAGTTTAAAATCTCTTACCTAATGCATACATAAATACATAAAAACTGACGTCAATTTTTGAAACCTAATACAATTCCAAGTTCCTACCCTTATGAAATTGGCCTACTTGGCCTTGTTAACTGCGGAATATTATGTAATTTCTGTAATGTCGATAGATAGTCTTGCTGAATGTCGCGTTTAATGAGGATTACTCATCCCTATTAGGTTTATAAAATATCGAATTACATTTATTGGACTGCAATTTAAACTGCCGATACGCAGTTAAGGTATTTACTTGACGTCAATACTTTGGTATATAAAGCAGTTCAACTGGAGGGCATTTACTCATAATTTGTGTACTTGTGCTGTGTCATAGATGTTCACAAGGACCATCTTCTAGCATAAAGTTGTCTATAACATTCCCAGATCTGTCAAAGCGCCGGAGGAACGACTTCGCCGAATTAAACCTACCGTTAATCATTTGGTTAGTTCACAAACACAAAGAACAAGGTAATCCGAGCAAATTATCTCACTCTATCTGTACTTCAATAGTGATCAATGGCCAATGTCATCACATTAGTGTCTACTGGCTACAGTGCATAATACTTATACTACTGATTCACAGGTGAAGGAACAGAAGTAAACCATTACAACTACAAAACAAAAAACGTGTTGGGCTACGTTTGATATTTGTACTTGCGGGCAAGTTGACCAATTTGCGAACTCACAATCAGTTTCAATAAAGGTAAGCAACGAATACTTTTTTGTAGCTAGAGGATGTGAAGCCATTGAATGATATTAGCTGCACGTTGAGCCTCTTCCTTCTTAGTAGCCCTTTACGGGCTAATTTTGCCAATCAAATCAATCAACTTTAACACAAACGTTTGTGGTAGAATCTACAGGTTAAACAAATTCTAAAAAGGCAATTTGGTGTGATTATAACATACAGGTGATAGACAGGATTAAGTTTGTCCCGTGAGTGAATTAAGTTAACAATCAATCAATGTTATTCTAGAGTGAGAAAAAGGAAATGATATATCAATTTCGGAGCTGTAAGTATTCCAGGCACAGTTACATACAAAACTATGTTATATTATTAATGTGCTAATTACCACGGATACTAGAATTTAGTTAATTATATTAAATAGGTAGACACAAGTGTAGAGGACCTTACATACAAAAACAGTGAGCTCATACACAATTAGCGATTGCGAGGGAAAGGAGTGACAGCGCACAATATTAAAGGCGTAAAACATTCAATCAAAATAGTAATCTAAGAAACACAACACTATAATATAATTAATTTGTAGCTAGCTAATGAGAATGACACGGACAAGTAAGTTTTCTATTTCTACTGACATCAATCACAACGAACACAATTCTGGACAGAACAGCAAAAGGAAAATGTGAGGTCACATCATATACAGAAAATACGAACGAGACGAGAGAGAGAGTCCAAAATACAATCAAATCAAACAAACGCAGGGCAATGCGTTTGTGTCAAACAAAATGGCAAACCGGAAAAGAGATAGAGAGTTGGCAATTACCTACAAATTTCCTCAAATCTTGTCAACCAACCATGAGGGTGGGTACAAATGTTGTGTAGCCGGAGAAGAAGTCTGGAGGATGGCTCATTCATTGTCAGTTTCATTATCCTTTCCGTCGCTACTGACGAATTCCTAAGGTCGTCTGTGGCGACAATAACGAATCTCAAGGAGACATCCGAGATTCCCAAACTGCTTTTTTATTTGTGGCAAGTAGCAGAGCAGCAGCACTATGTGTGTGGTATGCGAGCTACTACTCTACTCAAAACACTTAGGGAAGTGTCTAGCACCAGCTTAGCTTATGACTATTTAGCTCACTAGGGAAAAAAACTAACTGCTACTCACTACAAACACTACTCCCTTCGTGCTACTCTATAGTACTCCATTTTATTTACAATAGCATCAACAAACCACAAAACTATCATAAAAACTACTTTGTTCTACCTAAAACTCACTAATACGTTGCTACACGCACTATTTAATTGAAACTAGAAACTACCAGACATTTTTATCTTAAATTTATCTCTAAAAAGGAATCTAAGATTAAAATTACACAATTATTATTTGTTGCCATTTAATATTTATTAAATAGAAATAGATTAGCATAATATGGGGTTTCTACATTGGTAACTACTGGAGAGAAAGTTTTACATGTATAAATAGTTGATGTCGACGTATATGGAATTACTAAATTTTTATGTGCGTGGTGAACTAAATAATCGTTGCTTCCAGATTGATTCGAATGTGGACGTTATCAAATTTTATTTGCCCATTTTTACTGTTATCATAACACGATCGACATGATAGGAAATAGAAAGGATGTAGCATGTAACAGAATAGAATTTAACCAACAACTGCTTTTTATATAATACATAAAACACCTTTACTCATCATTACGAAACGTTGTTTATAATTTTCTTATTGTTAGTGTCTTATAGTTGTTTTATGATCAACATTAACTCTTTTACGGTTGTCATCAATGTCTTCAGAGTAAGTATACTTACTCCCGGTAAGTATACACCTATCCCCTCTCCCCTTGCAACTATACATGAGGTTCTTCCATATGTGGATGTAATGTGTAGTGCATAAAAATGTACAGATGCAGTGAAGTAGGTTGCAAAATCCATTTTACCACAATAAACAACTTGTTTTCTTTAGCGTCTGCGAATATACGTGTATTGAAAGGATTTATAGGAACTCCTTTAGATACAGCATAGATTTGATTAAAGAATCACCACGTTACAATTTGAATGTATCAAAAACATAACTTGTGCTTGTATCAATGTAATCTGATTTTATTCTTATTTTCCAGGTATATAAAATAAATTGTTCAAAACGCCTCGAAAAATACCTTTTGGAATGAGAAGCATAAACGGTTGAGGAAAAGGAAGATATCTAACTTGCTACCATTTGCGGATCTATATTTCAGGTTCGAGAGGGCAATTTCTTTGTCAGGGGTATACTCTAACAAATAATAATATTGCTGCTTGGGAGTGAATTTGATAAACCCTAAAAGTAATATTATATTGTAGTCACAAATGTTTTGGATACCAGTGGAACAGATAATTGAGTTTCTATTAATTGCCCTTATCTTTATAATTTTAATTCTCATGATAATAGACACAATTACCTTTTTTGCTTTCTTCTTAATTGTATTAACATTTGATTTGGAATAATAAATGGTACCAGATAATTATGCATCGTCACTCGACACTACATAATAGCCACGAAACTCTATGGTAACCCCATACTGTCCTTTTGTCTCATTTGCAAAATGAGATATGAAATGCAAATCGTATTTGCACAAGAGTGATGCATAATATCGTGTGTACGTACCTATGTAGGTAAACTTGTAGAGGTTCATTATTAAATTCAGCAAATCGGAAGTAATAGATTAGTGGCCCACATAGCAAACATAGTGGAAGTGGAATGAGTGGCACAAACGTTGATAACAAGACAAAATAATGGAAGGAGATTTTGCTACGTTGAAATTCCATTGTATTGAATCCCTTGAGTAGAATGACATGTTCATAGATTACTTACATACATAGTGACGGAACGGCAAACAAACAAACCTCCAGCAGGAATCATTCTCGGGATTTGATTCTTTCATGTTGTCCTTCAAGCGTTTTCTAAATCTCTGTTTGTGTTTTGTTGTATATTATGGAATGGCTTCGCGTCTCACTCTCACACTGAGTCTTGGAATTGACTCATCATCAAAGACAGAAAACTATGTATCTTCACTACGTCTACATGCACTGGATGTGTTTGCCATCTCATTCCAGTCAACTCCACTCAATTCCAAACAACAATCTCAAAATGTGATGTGAACACATTCATATTTATAAGGGAGAAAGCTCTAGATATTCTCCACGTCTCATTCAACATTCGCTCCTTCTTTCACCCAACGTCTCTGCTACATCCAAACTCATCTTACATTCACTCCTACCTACCTAAGACATTCCTAGTCCACGGGAAACTATTTACTACTCACACACATGCATGCAGAATATTATTTATATGCACTTCCCTCGTAGTCAACAAGAAAAACGATCAAAAGCATCTTCTATCCTCTTTCACATCTTACTTCCATTTCAACCAACCGACTTTCCTTAATTCACTTTCATTTATTCCTAGCTTCCGAGATCATTATTATGTCTCTATTAGTCTTTCCGACTCAACATTCTCTACGCTCAGTTAAAGTGCTCCTGTATCTAATTAATACTTCTCAAAGTTATTACTGTTTCACTTAGGCAACAACCAAATGCTAAGAAATAACATTATCATGCTATCTGACTCAATTATAAACTAAAAATAGCAATTTGTAACTACAACGTAATTTAACCGACAGGTTGTCGTAGATTTAGCCTGCAAATAATTACATTCTACTCTAATGGTAAATTGTAAATGTATGTAATGTTAACTTATATGTATTACTTTGACACTATATAATAGATATACTCGTGTAATATTATTTAAATGGTATCCTAATATAATTATGGCACTAATTTGTGGAAATGTATCCCTAAAACAGATACTCTAATGACAAATTCTAGGATGTAGATTTATGCAATGTTCACCTATATGTGTTACTTTATTTGATATTAATTGATTGGTGTAATATTATTATTATGGATTCTAACAGAATTATAACACAAATTTGTGGAAATGTATTCGAAAAACAGATACTCTAATGATAAATTCTAGCATGTAGATTTATGCAATGTTAGCCTGTACATATTAATTGGTTTGAAATTAATAGATACATTGGTGTAATATTATTAAAATGGTATCCTAATGTAATTATGGCCCTAATTCGTGGAAATGTATCCCAAAACCAGATACTCTAATGACAAATTCCAGCATGTAGTAAATGTGATTTGAATCTGTGTGTTAATTTTACGTTCAACATTTTGAGATAAATATACATATTCGTTGAATTAAGGACTGCGTTGTTAATTGTAATTGAAAAGATTAATTAATAAAAATAAAATGTGAAATTTGTTGTATAGCAAGAAAGATTGAGCGAAAGTGTAACTAAAATCAATGCCCCGTTGTAAAGTAGTATGAAAAATAAAAGTAGAATTTTGTCGTAATAATAGAAGAATGAGGAGTAGGATTTATCTGGTTGCACGTAGAATATTTCAAAGGAATTTAGATAGTGCTTTGTTTTCATTATGGCATTCGAAACGTTATTAGAGATTTTAATATCAATGCAATGCTGTATATGTAAATGTAGGGGAAGATTGAAGCTAGGCCTTAGTTGAGTTTTGGTAGCCTGAGGATGCACATTTTTCTCTTTGTCTGACTAATACAGTGAGACTGAGACGCCTAGACAGAGCCTTATACACTTTCACCAGACTTTCACTCTTTCAATATCCAAGTCGATGCACTACTACGTACTTCCGAAATACGTGCACTGAATAATAAAACTTGTATCTTGTGAGATTTGGGATACATGCATGTATGCATACGTAGTTGACATAGATAGTTAGGTAGCTTGGAGCAAGCAGGCAGAGTTTGTTTCTTATTTGTTTGCCATACGCAGGACAGGCCATCCTATGCGTGTCTACACGTCCGTAGTCCTACTAGATAATACATAGAGCTACCATACATCCTTAAAAATGAACTACCAAGAGGATTCTAATTCAACGGGCGAAAAGTCTATCTATCTCCTATACCTACCTACCAACAGTGCTACCAAGATGTAAGTTAAGTGCTTATTGTATACTACATATAGATTCATCCTTGTACAACAAATAGGAATCATTTTGAATTACAGGGAATTGCACAGAAGTAAAAGAGTAGTAGTTTTTCATTTCAGTGTCGTGTTTCTGGTGCCAGTGCTGCATAACAGTTGGACGTTTTTAGTCTCCAACTTCCGTCAGTGCGTTACGTTGTTTTGGCTTTTTGCTAGTTAAACGTGCTTACATACCTACAACAATTGTCAGAATTCATCAACATTCCAACAAGCTACGTCGACTCCACGACGGAACGGGACAGACAAGCCCTTTACTCTCATTACAACATTCTTCGTATAAGTAGCTTAGCTGTTTACATTACGACATCCCATCTCCAGCACAGCTAACCCAATACTCATTATTACCACTGAACCTGAACCCCTTTCCATCCTACAAGTAACTAAATACGACTTGCCATGACATCTAAAGACATTATATAAATAGTCTATCCTTTATAATATCATGTCCCACTTTCTATCATTCAATTGCATGTAAAAGGAAACTAATCCAAATTGCATGTATTTTGAGTGGGTTGAAAACAATTACAAAAGCAAGTAGAAATAAATAATATCTGTTATTAGTAAGTAGTACTTATGTACAATCAGAATCTATAATCGTAGCATCTGAAAGAAGATTTGGGAATAAAAACGTATAGTAGTGGCACTGTGCACGTATACACAGCCAGTTAGGGTTACTACTCACAGAACTTTAGAATTCCTTTATAATAGCAGTTTATTATGAGAGATGAGATCCCCATTGCTGAGCACGAAATAGAAAACAGTGATTTGGCGTCATATATATATACCATGAAATGCATTAAAGTTATTGTGATTGTGGCTTGCCTTGAATTCACTCCTCGTACGTGAATGCATAGAATAGTGAGCCTATTACTGCATAAAGTGGCGATATAAAGACGGGGAAAGATAGCTACGAGATGACGCAAAAAGAGTAATAGCGTAACCTTACAATAAAATACACTACATTAGCAAGTGCGGTTAGAGTTCTCCACTCTATGTACTTACTACTACTGCTATATATGTATATGAGAGAGAGAGAGAGAGATAAACGGAGTGAGTGTAGTGTGGGTCCCGTATCTTTTCTCAACTTCAATGAGAGTCCCTATAAACACATTTGACTAAAAGTTGAGTTAAGTATCTGGGAGTAAGAGTAGTAGGAGAGTGTTATGGATGTAGAGCATAGTCGTACATAGGAGTCACACGATATAAGCAGGAGATGTAGAGATTATATGGAGTATAGTACATGATAGAGTTACCAAGTCGTGTATTTCTCCCTGTAGACACATTCATGACACCCCAGCGAGCAAAGGAGACAAAAGACAGTATGTTTTACCATGTTCTCTTATGGTTGCATAATATGTGATTTTGAAGCGATAACAACGGAAGTAAAACCGTTTCTGCAGACTTCACTCAATTCTCTTTTTCCTAAATCAACAGCAGCAGCTATAACTAAATCACATAGAACAACAGACTGGAGCACCATTTCCCTACCCACCTCACACTCTCTACATCGTCAACGGCGATACTCGTTCCTAATTGAGTCACGTGCTCTGATGATAATATGTAAGAGAATAGCTTCTTAGCACTCAATGTAAGGAGCCGAGTGATTGTACAAACAAGATGCTTATTTGTCTATTCCTTTGTAATTCGTGTGTCATCATTCTCTTACAGGCCAGTTGTACATTACAAACACAAAATCCCTATAAACAAGCTACCTACTCATGTCCTAATTGTATTCATGTCTAAATATACTTATTTTATAATGTACAGACTGGATTTAATATACAGATGCACTACAGTATTTTAGGATGTAATAACTACAAATTACTAGCTGGCCCACCTTGATCTGTATAAAACCTCGACAGGAAATCCTGACGGAAGAAGAAGATGCTTCTCTATCTTTAGCTATCCCTATATACTGCACTACTAACCTTGTTGACAATTATTTTTTTTTCTCCTCACTCCATTCTTCTTCCTAAAAACTTTTTTTTGCATCGAGTAGCGAAAGACAACACACGCCTCCTATCTTGAGTTTCTGGCCTGCTTTATAATATTACTTACTGTTATTTTCTAGTATGTACTGCAATGTTTTTAATTTCTAAACGATCTATTTTAATTTCTACTTATACACTAACACTATAATGTATAGTGTGCATTACTATATTATGGTATTGTTATATGAGTACATCGAGTTGTACCGACGTCGTTTGAGCTAGCTTTATGGACAATTGTGATGTGTGGCAAATAATTGCTAGACTGATGAGTCTTAGCTATATCGTCTGCAAGATGTTTCTACTAAATTCATTTACCTATGTATTTACAGTGTACCTTTAGTGTTTACTTTAGAATTTGGCCATATTCCCACCCGCTCTGTGTATTTGGATTGTAACACTTTATTGTTATTTATACTACGTTTATAGGTCCATATATATTTTACCTATCTAATTGTCAAAGACCTATCATCATGTGTACCTACCGCATGTTATCATTTAACTGTAGTGTAAATTATTGAATCCCGTTTCATCCTCCTTATGGCACATTCATTAAACGAAGGAATTTTTAATCTGTCTGCGTCTTCTCCCAGCAGTCGCTAAACTGCTGAAATTGCGTCTAGCATTACGTAAATATAATATACGAGGCATATATTAGCTATGCATTTGATTTATATATAGTATTTGTATTGTAGTGCATGTGTGCACAATATCAGAATTTCTCCCAATTAACAGGAGTATAGGGTAAATGAACAGATTTATATACGTATACAATAATTATGTGATGAAGGTAAATTCGTGTCGAAATATAACGCAGTTCACAAATATTCTCTCGTCTCATTGTCCTATTTAACTATGCTTAAAATTATCGTTGTTCTTTATAAGGTTAGCGAAGCATGTACCAGATAATTTTTTTTTCTGTCGCGAAGACAAAAATTAATTGTCGAACGTAATATTTTGTTGCATGCAGCATAAAGCATAACACTAGGAATATTTTTCTAGTGATTTTAACTGTGGCAAAGTGACAAGACTCATGACTATGACTCTTGTGTATCTTCTGAGGAATTACGTGTTCATATAATATAATACATACGTTCATCGTTAGTCGGCACCGGCACTCTAAGCGTAATACGTATAGTTATAGTAGTAGTACAAGTATAACTTGTGAAAGAGATTACATCGTTTGCGTAATGCTGTGTAGTCATATATTACTCGTAGGTGAAATGGAATGCCACTTGTCATTGTGAGTTCTTAGCAGTGTTTTCCTTTAGAAACAAATAGAGAGACTCATTTGCGTGGATCTCAGAGATTAGTCCTGTGTTCCTGTAATTTTTCTGTATAGTTACAATTAGATCCGTAGATCCGAATTAGTTTCAGCTTATTTAAAATTATAAACAGAATAATTTTGGCATTGGTATGTGATGTGGTTGTGACGTGCGACTTTGAGTTGGCTTGGCTTGGCTGCAGTACCACGTTACAACTAACTGCTAAAATGGGTAACACGTAAAGAGTACGTTTGTTTATATCATAACCTTTGAAATTGTTAAGTTACAGACACTTCTATTCATACAGAGATTCCGCATCTGTCTTTAATGTATAATATTGAACGACTCTTTGAATTGCATGCAATTTTGACTACTCTCTTCCTCTGACTCTATTCTGCAAATTATTTTATTATGTTGTTCTAGAATAGCACGCTAAATAACTCATACACACAGTTTAGTATATCCATATCTCCTTTTCGCATTAACAATATTATTTACTACCTACGCATTTAGCAGGCGAAAAAATTAGTGCACTTACCATTACTGAACGCTTGTAGGTAGATAAGATACAGTAGGAAACTTGCCATAATATTATACTTATTCTAAAGGTATCCGCTATGTATACAGACTGAAGAAAGCGGAGTCAGTCCTAATTATTGTTTGCATATATATCTGTACACATGGATTCTATTCTGTTATGGATATACTACAGTATATATTAAATATAAATTTAGTTGTAGAAAGTACATACTACTATTGGTATAGTAATACAGCTTCAAGTGCGAGTAAGCCTACTCTGAGAAATGATGTCCTACTGTTATAGATATTTAGTTATCAGAATGGGTATTAAATCTTTAGGTGGGTGAGAGAAGAGAGCGACTTAGTGCATTATAAACATGCATACATGTTGAGTGTGTTGAGTAGACACTTTAAAGCTATCCTGTGGGTTGACTATCCGATCTTGCCGATATGGCTCAGAAGAATAGAAGGTGAACCTCAGATAGAACCTCACACTACAAAATTACTTACTTGCATATAGGTAGGTATCTTGTAGGATGTACATAAGTAAGTCAGGTAATGTGTCTTCGTCTTACTTACACTAGTCTAAGGATAAATGTATTTTTATGAACTAGACAAAGCTATTTTTGTCCTATTTCATTTCATAGAGGAGCCGCACACAGCGACCAGAAACTACACACGAATTTTACTACACACCTAAGCAACAAAATGTTGGTACTAGCTCATGCAATGCTAGCTATGCCATTATAGACTAAAATAAGACCCATGCTACATGAGTTATGTCCTCTGTTTGGGTTCACTTGACTCGAGAATTTGTCCTCTTCTTCTTTTTGTTCTTCCCCGTCTCTCCTCTATTCTCTGATCCTCCGATCTAAGTACACACTATTATCTTACACTACTGCTCTATATATTTGTATGCATGTACTATATCTCACAGAACCCACTCCCATCACTCTGCCACTACTACTACAACTCGTATACTACATACACGTTGTCGCCGACTGAATCAAGCGATGTGGTTGGAAGTGAAACAAGTCCGGGAAAAGGAAAGGATGGAGGGAAGAAAAGTAAGCCGTTGGCCGAGAGCGTCAGTGTGAGAGCAGGCATGCAGGCATTGAGTGGCATTCGTTCTTTGAACATTGACTAGATTGTACGTGAAATTGAGTTGTTGAAAATTGTAATAAAATTTTGTATTTTATTACAGAAAATTGAGCCACTGATTAATAGGCATTTATTGTTAGTCCACTATTGTCAGTTATTTAGTCAGTGCTGTTAGGAAAATCGCAATTATAGAGTCGAAATTTAATTGTCGGTTAGTTGCCAGTTGTAGATAACACATCCTTCTAGCATACTGCAGTTGTAGCAGTCAAAATAGCCAACGTCACATTTATCGCTAGCATAAGTAAATCCTCGTCAAGTGAAGAGGTAAAACATTGGTCCTTCAGAACCGTATAAGAACAGTCTTGTGAAAATATAGTTCATCGTATTTTATATCGTTAAATATGAGTGATATAAGTGACGTCCGAAGAAGCCGCCGAGTGGGAGGGGAGCCCCCTGAGTACTCGCCGTTACCAAATAGAACCCGAAAAGTCCGGACCCAAGCCGCACCATCAAGGGTGTCATCGGTTAGCAAATCGACAACTAGTTCTGCATTCCGATCGAGGATTCAAGCTCAACTTGATACTATGGAAGAATTGTCCAGATTGGAATCTGAAGCAGAAGAACGACGACTTCAAAGAGAAGCCGAGGCGGAGGCTAAAAAGCTTGAAAGGCAAAAGGAATTAGCCAAGAAGAAATTGGAATTGAGATTGTCCGAGATTGAAGATAGTCTACATTATGCTGAAGTTTCATCCCAGATATTGAGTGATGATGAAGCAGGCAGCCAGGAGGAAGATTCAGCTTCTAAGAAGGAAGAAGATATCTCAATGATAAAGCCTGAAAATAAAGAAGAAATTGAAAAGTGGTTGGCAGCGAACTGTCCAGACCCAGTGGTGATTCCGGTTGAGGTGACTACAGATACACCAAATAAGCAACAGATGTTGGCCAGAAAAACCGTTGGAAAGGATCTGCCCTATTTTTCTGGTGAGTTAGATGAATGGAGTGCATTTATTAGCCAGTATCGTCAGTCAACGGAAATGTGCGGGTTCTCAAAGGCCGAAAACTTGTACCGACTGCAGCGATGCCTACGGGGGAAGGCGAAAGAAACTGTTCACGCATTACTGGTGACACCCGAAAATGTAGACAAAATTATGTCGATGTTGGAACGACGTTTTGGACGACCTGAAGAATTAATTGAACGACTGTCAAAAAGAGCAACTGAATTCCAGTCTGTGAAAGAGGACAAGCCATCAACTATTGTAAGTTTTGGTATCTTTGTCCAGAATTTAGTTGTAACAATTGAAAATTTGAAGAGAATCGAGTATTTGATGAACCCTCAGCTGATCAAAGAATTAGCAAATAAGTTACCACCATCAATGAAGATGAGTTGGGCGGAGTTTAAGGAAGGTATTGGAAAACCTCCAGATCTACGTCATTTCGCAAATTGGTTAGATGTGAAATCTATTGCCGCTCAATCAATCGAAGATTTAGAAGTGAAAACCCAAGAGAAGAAATTCAATGGTAGAGCTGATCGTCGACCGAAGAAATGGGATCACCCAGAGCAGCAAGTAGTTTTCGCCGTTGCAGAAGGAGAAGATAAGAAATCTCCGAAAGTGTGCAGATGTTGTACTAAGAAAGGACATGATGTTCCCTCGTGTCACCTGTTCATAAAAAAGCCTGTGAATCGTCGATGGGACATTGCGAAAGAAAATAGACTTTGTTTTATTTGTTTATTGTTTGGTCATAGTGCATCTGAGTGCCCTGATAAGAAGGTTTGTGGCAAAAATGGATGTGTCACAGAGCATCACGAGCTGCTTCACCGAGAAAGAGCACCAATCAATGACAAACGGGATAATCAACTTGACAGTATTCATTTGTCATGTCCACCTAAATTAGACAAGAAAGTGCTGCTGCGTGTTCTTCCAGTAAAACTAAGAGGACCAAAGGGTGAAATTGAAACTTATGCTCTTCTGGATAATGCATCGCACACAACCGTAATGAATGCCTGTGTCGCCAGAAGACTTGGACTCGTAGGGAAGAAAGAGAGCTTTGATCTGAAGTGGATTAAAGGAACCCCGATATCTGAAGAATGTGAAATTGTAAGTTTACATATTTCTGCAGCTCATGGTGATGTAGAATACAAATTGAATCGAGTCAAAGCTATGGAAGATTTGGACCTGCCAACTCAAACAGTGAATACGAATGAGTTGGCCAAGAAATGGAAGCATTTGTTGAAGGGACCATCGCTGAACTTTGAAAATGCGAAGCCTACAATTCTGATTGGAGAAGATAATGCGTCGTTATCTTTAGTGCGCGAATCGTATGAGGGCCCAGCCAATTCACCCATTTTGTCAAGAACCAAGTTGGGATGGGTTGTGCACGGAAGCAGAAACATGCTACGAGGAAGAGTTGACAGTGAGTACACTTTACATGTTTTTGCCAATGAGCAGGATGACCTCCTGCACCAGCTTGTAAAGGATTCGTTTAACACCGAGACTTTCGGAGTGAAAGTAGTCAAGGAACTACCCCAATCCACAGAGGTTTTGAGATCAAGAAAAATCATGAATGATACAACCCGGCGTATCGAAAATCGTTGGGAGACAGGATTGCTGTGGAAGCAAGATGATTTTAAGTTTCCTGAGAGCAAATCAAATGCCATGTCAAGATTGAAAACTATGGAGCGCAAAATGGATCGAGATGCTGAATTTGCCTCACTTTATTATGAAAAGATCGATGAGTATGTCACAAAGGGATACGCTCGAGTGCTGTCTAAGGAAGAAGCATCCATTGAGAATGACCGAACGTATTATCTGCCCCACTTTGCTGTGACAAACCCCAATAAACCTGGGAAAATCCGTCTTGTCTTCGATGCTGCGGCGAAGAGTCATGGTGTAAGTTTGAACGACGCTCTTCTATCTGGACCGGATTTGCTTAGGCCTCTGGTTGGAGTTTTACTCAAGTTTAGACAACGGAAAATAGGATTTAGTGGGGACATCCGCGAGATGTTCCACCAAGTTGTCATTCGCGAAGAAGATCGAGTAGCTCAGCGCTTCCTCTGGCGTGGAAGTAATCGTGAAAAAGAACCTGACATTTTAGAAATGTCTGTGATGACTTTTGGAGCTACATCGTCACCCTGTTTAGCTCAATATATTAAAAACAGGAATGCGGAGGAGTTTGCTGAAGAATTCCCCGAAGGAGTAAAAGCCGTCACGCAGCGTCACTATGTGGACGACTATCTCGACAGCTGCGATGACGAAGAGCAATGTATCCAGAGAATTAAGGAAGTGGTTGAAATTCATCAGCGTGGTGGATTTGACATTCGCAACTGGTGTTGTAGTTCGAAGATTGTACTTCAAGCTATTGCCCGGGACAAAGAAGAAATTGCAAGTAAGAACTTAGATTTAGAAGAAAATCTCCCAATCGAACGAGTTCTAGGCCTTGTTTGGGATCCCAACAATGATGTCTTCAGATTTACTTGCAAGTTTAACAAAGTTAAAGATAATATACTTAATGGATCAGTCAGACCGACGAAAAGAGAAGTCCTACGATTAGTTGCCTCCGTGTTCGACCCGTTGGGATTTATTGCCAATTTTACCGTGCGAGCGAAGATACTTCTTCAAGATATTTGGAGATCTGGAGTGGGCTGGGACGATGAAGTGACAGATGTAGTCTTTGAGAACTGGAGGATTTGGATTCAAGAATTGAAACAAATTACTAATCTGTTCATCCCGAGGTGCTACTCTCCAGTAATGGCAAGAAGACAAAACGTCCAATTGCATGTGATGTGTGATGCAGGAGAAAAGGCTTTTGCAGCCGCGGCGTATTTACGTGTCAGCACGGGAGAGAAAATTGACGCCTCTTTGATTATGGCTAGGACTCGTGTCTCACCTTTACGACCTATGTCCATTCCTCGCCTTGAATTGCAAGCTGCAGTCATGGCCAGTAGACTTTCTGTGACCGTAAAAGAATATTTGGAAATTGAGATTGACTCGACTTTCTTTTGGACTGACTCCCAGACAGTGCTATGTTGGTTACGGTCAGATGCCCGTAACTATAAGCCTTTTGTAGCACATCGAATTGGGGAAATTGAAGAGACCACTGATGTCAGTTGTTGGCGTTGGGTGCCAACAAAAGAAAATGCTGCAGATGACGCGACTAGAGATGGAATTGATACAGAATTGAATTCCAACAGCAGATGGTTAAATGGACCGACATTTTTGAAGCAGCCTGAAAGCAATTGGCCCAAGGAGAAAGTCAAGAATGTAGAAAATCAGGATTTGGAATTGAAGCCTGAATTTATTAATGTCACCGTCGTACGCGAATCAGATCTACCAGATGAAACAAAGTTTTCCTGTTGGTTGCGACTGCTGAGATCTACGGCTTGGATTAATCGGTTCGTTTACAATTGTAAAGCTAAGAAGAAAGGAGCGGCCAGGATTGTTTCTGAACTCACTCCGAGAGAACTCGAAAAGGCAGAGCAGATGTGGTGGCTCGAAGCTCAGAAAAGATGTTTTCCGAGAGAAGTAAGCCTTTTGAGAAAAAGAAAGCCAATACCCAGTGCAAGTAGGATAATTTCACTATCTCCCTGGATGGATGAAGCTGGAGTTATTCGTGTTGGCAGCAGAATTGCAAAATCCCCAGAACTTTCACCGGAGAATAAAGCTCAAGTTATTTTGGATAGAAAACATCCAGCAACACGGTTGTTAGTGCACTATTACCACAAGAAGGTTGGACATCATGGAGCTGAGCTGGTGTTGAATGAACTTCGACAACGCTATTGGATTCTACAGTGTCGGACTGCTGTCAAAGCTGCACAGCATGATTGTCAAGTTTGTAAAATTCGTAAGTCGAAGCCTCAGCCGCCTATCATGGGACTAATACCGACAGCAAGACTTACTAGACAGGAGCGAGCTTTTACGATAACCGGGATGGATTATTTTGGCCCCATTAACGTGACTATTGGCCGAAGACATGAGAAGAGATACGGTGTTCTCTTTACTTGTTTTTCGACTCGGGCTGTTCATCTGGAAATTGCCGCATCGCTTTCGACTGACTCGGCAATAATGGCAGTCCGGAGGATGATTGGAAGACGCGGTTGCCCGAAGATAATTTACTCGGACAACGGCACGAACCTTAGAGGAGCTGATGTGGAGCTGAAGAAAGCCCTTGAAGATTTAGATCAAGGCAAAATCGTAGAGAACCTGACCACTGTTGGCATTGAATGGCATTTCCTGCCACCTGGAGCGCCAAATATGGCTGGGAGCTGGGAACGGCTGGTACAGGCCGTGAAGATTTCATTGAGAGCAACACTTAAAGAACGAGCCCCTAAAGAGGAAGTGTTGCAGACCCTATTCGTTGAGGCGGAGCATACTGTGAATAGCCGCCCTCTTACCCATGTGTCAGTGGACCCGGATGATCCCGAGAGCCTCACCCCAAATCATTTTCTGATTGGGAGATCAAGTATTGTTGGAGTACCTGGAGTGTTCTCGGATCAAGATATTTGTCTACGGCGGATGTGGCGGACTTCGCAACGTCTAGCGGATCAATTTTGGAACAGATGGGTTCGTGAGTATTTACCATCGCTAACAAGACGAACAAAATGGCACCAACCGGTCAAGCCCATCGAACTTGGAGACCTTGTTATTGTCGCTGACAATAACTTACAAAGAAACTGCTGGCCTCGAGGAATAGTTACAGCCTTACATCCTGGAAAAGACGGAGTAGTGAGAGTCGTCGATGTGAAGACAACTACTGGAACATTTAGAAGACCCGTATCGAAGCTATGCATTCTGGACGTCACACCTCCTGAAGAAAATGGATCCCTGACCCCATTTACGGGGGAAGTAATGTCGCCGACTGAATCAAGCGATGTGGTTGGAAGTGAAACAAGTCCGGGAAAAGGAAAGGATGGAGGGAAGAAAAGTAAGCCGTTGGCCGAGAGCGTCAGTGTGAGAGCAGGCATGCAGGCATTGAGTGGCATTCGTTCTTTGAACATTGACTAGATTGTACGTGAAATTGAGTTGTTGAAAATTGTAATAAAATTTTGTATTTTATTACAGAAAATTGAGCCACTGATTAATAGGCATTTATTGTTAGTCCACTATTGTCAGTTATTTAGTCAGTGCTGTTAGGAAAATCGCAATTATAGAGTCGAAATTTAATTGTCGGTTAGTTGCCAGTTGTAGATAACACATCCTTCTAGCATACTGCAGTTGTAGCAGTCAAAATAGCCAACGTCACATTTATCGCTAGCATAAGTAAATCCTCGTCAAGTGAAGAGGTAAAACACACGTCACAGACATACATCCAGCCACATACATTCTAAACTCCGAGAAATATAATGTTATCAATCTTACAACCTTTTAAAAGAATAGAAATACTTTCCAGTAGTAAAAGCAATAAGATTCCACTGAAATACGTAGAGATGTGATGGCAGATAACAGAACATACGTAATTTATAGTAATAAATGTTACCTACGTACGTAATGTAAATTGTAGCCTTGTAGCCCGGAAGAATAGCCTTGCACTTTAAGGAAATGCACACTCTGACATAGCTAACAGACATACAGCTAGAACATACCAATAGATACTACTACTGCAGTGATCTGATTGCACTATGATGATGACACAGAGACCCCTGTTTCTTTAGCTAGACATTGGAAATAGGACATTAGCCTTGATAAAGTACTCATTTCTTGTATTACTAAATAGCTGTCACATTATTTCCGCCAGAAACTACCATACACTGATTTATTCATATTTTTATCTCCATTCTTTATAGCTTCAAATTGTCAGGTTCAAATTATCACGTCTTCTTTCCTTGTCTTCAATATTTTATAGAATGCCACACAGTAATTCAAGTTGCAATGCTCTCTTGGACATCCTCACAGAGTGGGTTGTCATTTTTAAATTCCGCTAACAAATTGACGTCCATGTCAACAAATGACACAACTAAGAGTCTACACGGAAAACCATTCAATAAATAACGCAGTCCATTTACGATCTGTAATCTATTAACCATTGGAGGAGTTGCAGGATGTCCTTTAAAATGTGAGTTATTGAAAAAAATTAATCTCGCCATGTTTTATTAGAGAATAGAAAAGGGATCTGCGACAGAGAGAGAGAGAAAGCTCTTGCTTGTTAGAGAGATATAATAATTTCTATGTCAATGCGCAGCTCGTTGGTATCTTTGGTACTATAAGATGAAGAGAGGAGTAAAAAGTGAAACGAGAGAGTTACTTTATGGAATGAAGTTAAATGAAGTAGTCGTACAAGTGCTGGGTCTTAAGACTGGAATGGAAACAATAAGGAAAGACGAAGAATTAGCAGAAGGAGGGAAATAGAGAGAAGACTTTAGAATTTATCTAAAAGTACCCAAGTGGAGTAATAGTAGGTATTTGAAATAAGTTGAGGAGGGAAGTGTGCAGAAAGTAGGACGTGAATCGGGAGATATTCGGTGCTGTGTGGTGCCTGCCAGTCTGCCCGGTCGCTTTCACATTTGAAATGAGCCGACTTGAGTAGAATGTCATTGCCATTCATTTTTCCATGCGTCTACTCGACTCTCTATTCAACTCGTTCAGTTTAAGCTCTCAAGTTTGTTGGAATTACAGCACGAAATGAAAATAGGTCTAGTTTTCCTTTATACGGCAGTGCACTCCTCTCTATTTCTCAGAGGATTCAGCATTACATCCATACATGTCTACATCTGTACCCATATTGGATATTCTGCATATTATTTTACTTTCTTTCTCATCTCGACTGATGTTGCTGCGGTGGAGTAACTAGTACTAGAAGGGAACTCTTATAAATGTACCTGCTGCTCTATATATACGGATACATTATTCTCTGGGAGTGCATTGCATACATATTATTATATGCAAGTATTATACACAGAGTCAGAGACAGACGAGCAGAATATAAATACACATGTATTTACATGAAGGAGAAAAGAGTAAAGCAAATTCCGTTTTTCTTTGAGGGTAGTGAGGCAGGGCAGGCCAGAGTATTATGCATAATGACTAACTTACGGAAAATAAAGAGGCGGGCAATGCATCGGGAAGGAAGGAAAAGACGGAACTCAACTTTGCAACACTTTCAGCAAACACTAAAATAACGTGAAGTGTCTGTAGAGTGCCTTGCTAGCTAGAGCTAGTAATAAAGTAACACGAGAACGTTACGTACAGATATTATTATTATGTAGTTCTAGCTCTCTCCTCTGCGCCCAATTGTAACACTAGACCCGCACACTCCACTACTACTATTACTACTACATACTCTCACTCAACTACGTACGTACTACACAGAGGTTTGGTTGTCTGTCGACATATTCAATTCTGAAATGCAAATGGAGCTTTGATGATCCTCATTAAAGTCCGGGAATATCAGATGCGTCATTAGGAGAGAATAGTGCACCACATTAGAATCACGCATTTCATTTTCCAACCATACTCATACATACATATTTATACATACGAACTAACCAAGAAACCCGCCAACTAGACTAACCCCAGTTACATCACCATGAGGAACAGAGCCCAGTCAAAGGAAACCGGGAAAAAACCCGTCTCCATCACCCGTGCCACTGGAACCACTACCACTCGTAAGGATAAACGACTTGCCATTTGGATTCGGACCACGTTCTCCTCACCAATCTTGGCAAACGAGTGTTGTCGCATAATAGAGCATTTTTTCCCTATCATACACAGTCAAGGTATATCTGGAGGTACTCACTGCACCCAACCTCCCGAATCCACCAGATAACAAACCAGAACAACAGGGACCTCCCCGAACAAACGAATATCCCATTCTGACCAGTTGTTTCCACTGCACTGCATCCTACACACTATCATCCTCTCTCCTCATAATAATCATATGTATTATGACAGATATGCATTTCCCATCCTCTTCCCTCTGCAACTTCTTTCGCAATATTTCCAATCGCTTATTTCGTGTGCCAAAGAACATTTCATCATTATATTTCAGTTACACCCTAGTAGCACTGGATAAAAAACAAATTAGTAGAATGGTAATTAAGATTTATTGCTCTTCAACCTATAAGCTCTGGATGACTTATAAAATGCAACAATAGATAAATGCAAAAACTCCCTATATTACTGAGTCATTATATCAATGAACAAAAACCAATTTATCAATCAGAAATGTCACTGTTAACTAATGTTTACATGGTTGCATTAGCGTAATTGTCTATGCAATGACTTTGGACATTCATAAAGTTGGGTTTAAAATAAAATGATGATAGATACAGAAATGAGATTCCTCTAAAAACGACCTCGGTACTAAATCCTCTATTTTTTCATGTGGAGAACTTAAGCAGCCTGCTATGCCGTGCTTATGCTTTAAGTCTTAAAAATTTTACTGTTATAGAGAAGAATAAAACGGATCTAATATTAAACCAAAGGGTTTAAAATTTATGGGTTTGGGAGTAGTTTCTAGAACATAAAAATTGTTGGATGTAGAGAGCGACTGTGTCATAATTGTAATAAAATAAAGAAAATGGGGACGTAAATATTATTAGGATATGAATTAAAGTGGGGGTAAAATAAAGGAAAATGGCAGTTTGACTAATTGTGGCATTTGAATAAAGGAAACGGCAGTTGAGCAACAAAGGATTCAGCAGTAGGCGAAAAGGCTCGTAGCAGTAGGCCGAAAAGGAATTGTCAGTTTTTCAGTTTCATTAAAATAGGGGAATCTCACCAAAATAGGGTAATCGTATGTAGGCTCACAATAACAAGATATGAGAAATATAGACCCCATCTAGACCAGAATGAATTCTTGAATGTATTTCAATGAAACTTAGCTTTAAACTTAACAGCAATCAGTAACCGAAATCTCGCCTGAGTAAAGGGTACAGTCAATGCTGTATTGTGGGGGGCATCGAGGGCAAAATTTTCTCGTTTCTTGAATTACTGTAATTCAAGAACCGAGAAAATTTTTTCTCAAAATACCAAAACGCAAATTTATGTGATTTTTAGGCTATTTCTCACCTATTTTAGGCAAAAAGCCAAAATTTTTCGCGCTTCGAGGGAATATATCTACAGTATGTATTGAAAGTGAGTATACATAGGAGTTTATGGGTATACATAGAATTTTAGTATCCATAGCACTTTCATTGTTAGTTCACAGTACAAAAGCTCAATATCTTTCATATCATCATCTAAGCTTTCATTGTTCGTCTCTCTTTCCTTCTTTTCGCAATAAATAATGCGTTGTTTTAATCTGAAGAACTCAATATGGATAAACTGACAATAAGTGAGCGAATTGAAATTGTAAAGATGCGAACAACAATGTCGTTACGAAAGGTGGCTGAGGAATTCACTATCCTGGAAAGACAGTTAGCATCAGAAAAGCTCGATTTGATAAGACTAGTTCCGTCAAAAACTTAACAAAAGTAGAACGACAATTTTTTGATTTCTGAATTGGATGCTAAGGGAGTGGATCCTTACAACATTTGGTTTCAGCAAGACAGTGCTCCCCCACATTATGCCATACAAGTTAGGAATTGGTTAGATGAAACTTGACCATGATGATCATGATCAAATGACCATGATGATCATGATCAAGTGACCATGATGATCATGATTAAGTGACCATGATGATCATGATCAAATGACCATGATGATCATGATCAAATGACCATGATGATCATGATCAAGTGACCATGATGATCATGATTAAGTGACCATGATGATCATGATCAAATGACCATGATGATCATGATCAAGTGACCATGATGATCATGATTAAGTGACCATGATGATCATGATTAAGTGACCATGATCATCATGATCAAGTGACCATGATGATCATGATCAAGTGACCATGATGATCATGATCAAGTGACCATGATGATCATGATTAAGTGACCATGATGATCATGATCAAGTGACCATGATGATCATGATCAAGTGACCATGATGATCATGATCAAGTGACCATGATGATCATGATCAAGTGACCATGATGATCATGATCAAGTGACCATGATGATCATGATCAAGTGACCATGATGATCATGATCAAGTGACCATGATGATCATGATCAAGTGACCATGATGATCATGATCAAGTGACCATGATGATCATGATCAAGTGACCATGATGATCATGATCAAGTGACCATGATGATCATGATCAAGTGACCATGATGATCATGATCAAGTGACCATGATGATCATGATCAAGTGACCATGATGATCATGATCAAGTGACCATGATGATCATGATCAAGTGACCATGATGATCATGATCAAGTGACCATGATGATCATGATCAAGTGACCATGATGATCATGATCAAGTGACCATGATGATCATGATCAAGTGACCATGATGATCATGATCAAGTGACCATGATGATCATGATCAAGTGACCATGATGATCATGATCAAGTGACCATGATGATCATGATCAAGTGACCATGATGATCATGATCAAGTGACCATGATGATCATGATCAAGTGACCATGATGATCATGATCAAGTGACCATGATGATCATGATCAAGTGACCATGATGATCATGATCAAGTGACCATGATGATCATGATCAAGTGACCATGATGATCATGATCAAGTGACCATGATGATCATGATCAAGTGACCATGATGATCATGATCAAGTGACCATGATGATCATGATCAAGTGACCATGATGATCATGATCAAGTGACCATGATGATCATGATCAAGTGACCATGATGATCATGATCAAGTGACCATGATGATCATGATCAAGTGACCATGATGATCATGATCAAGTGACCATGATGATCATGATCAAGTGACCATGATGATCATGATCAAGTGACCATGATGATCATGATCAAGTGACCATGATGATCATGATCAAGTGACCATGATGATCATGATCAAGTGACCATGATGATCATGATCAAGTGACCATGATGATCATGATCAAGTGACCATGATGATCATGATCAAGTGACCATGATGATCATGATCAAGTGACCATGATGATCATGATCAAGTGACCATGATGATCATGATCAAGTGACCATGATGATCATGATCAAGTGACCATGATGATCATGATCAAGTGACCATGATGATCATGATCAAGTGACCATGATGATCATGATCAAGTGACCATGATGATCATGATCAAGTGACCATGATGATCATGATCAAGTGACCATGATGATCATGATCAAGTGACCATGATGATCATGATCAAGTGACCATGATGATCATGATCAAGTGACCATGATGATCATGATCAAGTGACCATGATGATCATGATCAAGTGACCATGATGATCATGATCAAGTGACCATGATGATCATGATCAAGTGACCATGATGATCAAGTGACCAAAGTGACCATGATGATCATGATCAAGTGACCAAAGTGACCATGTTGATCAAGATCAAGTGATCATGATCATTATGATCTGTGGTAACTGCTACTGTTCTGATGCTAACTGTCTTTCCAGGATAGTGAATTCCTCAGCCACCTTTCGTAACGACATTCTTGTCCGCATCTTTACAATTTTAATTCGCTCACTTATTGACAGTTTATCCATATTGAGTTCTTCATATTGAAGCAACGCATTGTTTATTGCGAAAAGAAGGAAAGAGAGACGAACAATGAAATAATAATTGGCTGGTAAAAATTGCAAATTGAACTTGTGTACTGTATACTAACAATGAAAGTGCTATGGATACTAAAATTCTATGTATACCCATAAACTCCTATGTATACCCACTTTCACTTACCTAATATGAACTTTGGGTTATTTGAACATTCACAGTGGTTAATAATAATTGTCAAGTGATAAAAATATACCTACCCTGAAAATAGTAGAATAATATTGACAATGGAAATAAAAAGCTATACCAAGAATATGTAACACTAGCCGGTCGCAGGGCCCAGGCCCTGTTAATCTAACTTTTTTAAGCATTTAAATTAGAGATATCAAAAACCCAACCACCAAATTTTGTTTGTGGATAGTCCACGATTCCAAAATTGTTAGACCCATAAAAATCAAATACCTCCTTTGGGAACAATTAAGCCGGGTGTAAAAACAAATTTTAAATTCAATGGAGTTTGACCCGAAATGTTTATCATGGAATATCAGAGGGCATAGGTGAGCACTATGTAAATTAGAACTATCTTTTTATTTATTGCGCTGCAAAATTTCTTCCCCTGAGGTAGTGAAATTGCCGGGCAGGTTAACATACAATGACGGAATTGGTCACTGCGCATGTCAAACTTTTACCGTTTATCGTCTACTTCTAATACAGTGGCACGGAAATCTCTTGAAACAATACATACAACCTACACAATTACCGACACAGATACACATACGGAATTATCTAAGCGCATGCCCCACTTAACACTTATAAGAAGAGAAGAGATGTTTGAGCATATCTTTCATGTGGAAAATAATTATGTCAAAAATACCACTGGAGCCAGTCGACTACATGGACTCTTTGTTTTAATGTACACTTTCCTTTATTGACTACTGCTGAAATCTTTTATAAGAAAACTGCCAATTCTTTTACGCGAAAACAGCCACTTTCCATTCTTATAATACTAATTCTTTAATTTAATGCTAAATTCCTTTATGGCCTAACTGCCAAAGCCTTTGTACGAACTGCCAAATTCCTTTGTTTTACACCCACTTTCAATATAATCCATATTATTATATATGTGGTACTATAATTGGAACTGTCTACTCTTGCTGGATATAAGACCACAATTAAATTTTCTATCGATGGAAATAGCAGAGAAGGATATTTCATCTTCGATATAAAACTAATTACAACGTTTGCACAAATTTGTGCACCGATATCCATTTCGTGAGCCATTGCCAATCTGGCTCCCAGTATCCCGTAGCCATATGAAACGGAAGGCTGGAAGCTACCCTTTCATCCGCAACGAAAATCAGAATCCGAAACTCGGGACCATTAGAAAGAAAGACCGGTAATGAAGTTAGTTGGCTGGAGTCCGTATGCGACTTACTTAGCAGACTCAGAGCAATTAAACAATTTCCTAGAACTCTCCTCCTAATCTTCTCTTATACAAGTCATACCTAATGATTTATAGGAACTTTTCTCCAGAAACCTTCCCACCACAACTCCTCGCCAAGAAACTCCTCGGAAATGCAAAATCTTTAAACCCTCTCATTTCTCTTCCTTCAGCTGCTTTATTGAGATGGCGTCGCTTCTCACGGCAAGGACATCCATTACCAAACCATCATTCTAAAATAACAGTCACTACTATAAGTCCAGCCCATTTAAAAAACATTAAGTCATTAGAATCTTAAATACATTGCATTTTAATTCATTCCCTTCAAAAGCCTTTTATAATTTCTAAAAAAACTTCATAAAAAACTTTTTAAATTCAAGAAACGGAGCACATACAAGAATAAATTTGTATAGCTTTGAAAAATTGTGCTGACAGTGGAGCTAAACACACAGAATGTACTACCTCAAGATAAGTAATATGGTTTTGCTCTGTACTTATGAATTAAAGAACGCAAAGGCAGTTTCTCCATGCACTTACATAATTGAAATGCTTTCATGGTTTGCTCTTGGGAAAATTGACAAATCCCCAAAAGTTGAGGGAAAATCTTTTAGCTGGAAATAAAAAACAATTTGTATTTAATATGGGGAGCAGTCGTATAAAAGATATTCGGTTTGCTAATGCTCTGACTTGTGTCTGAGCGTCTTTGAGGATCATATTTTATTATATTGCAGAATCAAAATGTCTTTATACATAAATTGAAAGTACTTATACGTAGTCATTGGTAAATAGAAAGAGTCAATGCCCGAAACATAAAATGTAAGGGGAGAGTAAAAGAGCCACAATAAGAGTCATATCTGGAAGCAATTTCAATTTGAGTCTTTGTATTACTATTTTAAAACGAAATGCACCCATTAAGTTTTCCTTGGCGACTGACTAAGACAGTTAGCTCCGTTTTGCTCACACAATATTTTCTGGAGTGGCAATCCCTATAGACTATAGGAGGGACAGGAGCGCAAAACGTCTAGGCCAGACAATTTCCACTGGGGATTTCTGAGAAGACGAAATGGAAAAACGGTTTGTGTATAGTCGACAATGTTTTGTCTCCAGCTAAGCGTAAGTAAGTCAGGTATGAGGAGATGGAGTCGAAAGTAGTATGTAAAAGGGGAAGAGGGGGAATTGAATTCATACTAAAACTCATAGCATGTAAGATGTAAGCTTTTATGTAAGGAAGTTTGCTGAGAAAGAGCAGCTCCTACTCTGCTGGCTCTTGTTAATCTTAATCTGAAGAGAATGATTTAAAGAAGAGAAACATGTATGCAGTATTTGTATATGTGTTTATGTAGGTAGAATTATATCTGCTGATGTTGCTGACTGTTCCCACATAGTACACACCAACCGGGAGTAAAGTTGTTTACGTCACACACACCGCACCGTACTACTACTACTACTATTTGTATACTATACTTGAATTGTTTGAATCAGCATTGTATCTATATTACGCGATAGAACTATTTGTATCTCTATATAGGAAATGTGCAGAAAGAAGATGATATAGGCATATAACATCTTTACACAATAATACAGTGTAAAGAAGAAGCAAAGAGTCTGAGAGGGATAAGATTAGAAAAAGAGAACAACTGAGTCAAGATTCGTACTCTACAAACAGAGACAAAGCGTGCCAGACAAACAAGAACTAAATATGTTGCTTTGCTCAGAGAGCAGCAGGACACGAGATAAACTAGTAGGTATGCTATATGTCATCTCAAACTTAAAGTAGGGGCTTATTCATAAGCCCACTACAAATATATATATATATGCATCCACTAATATTACGCCATTAGCCTTAACTCCCTCTATATACAAAAAGACTTTTGCAAATCTATACACTAATTCTTACAAAATGTACAACTCAGCCCATTGTCAGTTTCCTAGAAGAACCTCTTTGCTAAGAATTCTGCCATTCGGCCAGTATTACCTCACCGTTTGTGTGCATTGCACTTTCATCCATTTATGTTTAGCATATACCTATTAATACTATGTCTGCCTTATATACTTATATCTACATAACTTTCTTCCGAACATCGAGTTGCCAATAATATTAGCAAGTAACCAACTGAAAAATGAAAAATGTGACATAAATGCTGAGAGTAGAAATCGGGTAGAAAGGAGCGGGCATTGTGTTCTGTCTATAAGTTCAAATGTAGTACTACGGAAAACATACGTTCTCCAAGTTGTAAGACATGTCTGTAGTAGGACCTAACTTTCAGTTGAGTATAAATGTTATTTTCTGCAAGATAGTTTGCAAGCAAGAAAAGTTCTTTTTGTAGTTCTATGCATAGTATATCTCTTTGTATCCTTTTAATACAGATTACTCACTTGTAGTGCACTTAGTAGTAAATAACTGAGCACAGAAGACGCTCTCAAAGTGTTCATCTCCAAATTACAGAGTGCCATGCCAGCGTTTAGAAGAAAGTGATGAGTTCAAATCGATTCTCCTATATAATAATATGACGAGTCACTGCACTCCCTATGACTGCTACTATGAATGAGTAATAAATAAGTATACCTATACACTCCACATTACTTACTACTCTTTATACTATACTCCCAAAGAATATAGTAAAGAGAGTGAGAGTCCCCTCATGCATCACATCACACGTAAAATGTTGGTAGAATCAGTTACTCCCTACCAATGTACATAAATACAACTATATAATATACTATTTCAAAGGGTAATACTACTCCACATAACAACACGCGATCTCTTTACTAGCCTTTCAATGAAATCTCTCGCTGCCTTATACTACTACTACTACTACTACTAAGTATTATGAATGTCTACCCAACAACGACTCATGGAGCTGGCTTCCTTACGATTAAAGTAGCTTACTATAAAATTACCACATAATATTTATTGCACGAAACAAAAGCAGAAACCTCCTTATTACTATGTCTCAAGATGTACATATATTCAAATGACATACATGCATACCTTAAAAGGGGAATAATATATGCCCATACACAATCACACGGAAGAAGAAAGGAATCAATGAAATCAACTTGGGTAGTTGCTGTGCTTGCTTGTTTTCTCTCCTGGGCCTTTGCTTGCAATACATCAAGCAACTACTCACTCTGTGGTGTTCATTCATTCAGTGAAGAAATGGCCATGAGCATCCAATTCGCATTGCACAACTCGCCTGAACCGACCGCGACCCATAGACAGACCACACACTCACGTAACTCTGTACACCAGACAAACCCTAACCAAACCGAAGAACGACAATAAATGAAAGAGCAAGAAAGGGAAAGCGGACACTGAGCTTTCCTTTCAGCTCTGAATTTACTTGGACTAAACTCCCGTCCATTAAGACTCCCTCCACACAAACCCACCGACCTAAACCCCTTTTCTCCCTAATCTCCATTCTAAACATTTTTATCAAACCAGACTGATGCAGGTAATAAAACTCTGGCCACTTTCATGCCCAAATCCTAACGCTATTTCAAGAATCTACTACCTTGATGCGCAATACTCTAAATATTTACTCACTTTACCTACTCCAATTCATAGCAGAGTGCATTTCATCAACTCTTCTCCTTCGATATAACTCAAATAGCTATAGAAAGCAGTTGCTATTAATAAAAAATCTACTTTCCACTTTGAGTGAGCTACATAGTTGGAATTCTTGCCGTATCTATCGACTTGTAATAAAGATAACGATGATGAAAGTCACTGTAACAGCGCAAGGAGTTTTCAAACTGTACAAAGTCGGCAAGGACATCTATTCATGTAGCTAATTATGATAATTTGTAGAAACTGTTTCCTTTTTGAGAATACCAATGTCCTTAAGGTGTCTTTACAGTTTGGCCAATAGTTTATTTTGTTATTCATTTACATAATAATACGTTGTTTGCCTACGGAGTCTTTTCAAAGTTTAAAAAGAAGTAGCACGGTCTTTCATTAAAATTATAAAGGAAGAAAGACGTCCGTTGAGAGAGAACATGTTTGTTTGGAATCTGCATGATGAGATGAATTCCGTAGAAAGTTTTAGTGGATATTAAGGACATAACTAAATGTATTCAGCGGTCAGCTTTCTTTGAGTGTCTATTGAATTATCCAGGCATAGTATACCATATAAATTGTGCTGCTAATCGTTCCTGGCTATATTCTATTAGCGTGTGGTGTGTGTGTGGCCGACTGATGGAAGTAAGTATTAGAAATGATGCAAATGTTTGAAAAGAGTTGGTTGAATAGCAGGAAAGTTGAAAGGGAGGCGGTTTTGGCTGAAATTCAATTAATGCGATAGTTTGAGTGACCCGGTAGATGATTTAATATATTTGACAGATTCGTCAGGAGAAGAGACTTAGAATTAGAGTAGGAAGTGTTTGCAAGCTTAAGGAACGTCAAGTGACATGCTGGCTGGGTAAGTCGACTGACAAGAAGACTGTACTTAGCTACGTACGTTAGGAGCTTAGCTGTGGCTGAAAGGATAATAATAAGTGAGTAGAAGAGAAGAGAAAGTATAATACTAGATGTAAGTATTAAGTAGAAGTTTTACAGGAGAGAGAGCCAAAGGGAGGTTTGTCTATTCTATGTAGTCTAAAGTAGAGTAAGTAAAGTGTTCACACACGTACATACTAATAAGCAAGCCGTAAGCTATAGGCTAACTAAAGAGCTTCTCAAAAGTTTCCCTAACCTGTCCATGCGAAAAATCCAGAGTTGTCGAGCCGCTCCAACGGAACCTCGCCTGAAGTCCTTCCCTGTGCTGTGCCTGTCTGTCTCTGGCTCCATGCCTCATTATTGTTAGTACGAACGATGCCACTAATTTCACTGCTACACAACTTGTGCATTATTGATAGCCAAATGAAGCCTCAAGAATATTCATTTGAATTCCTAGTTATTTTATGGCGTGTTCTTACTTAGGAAGCCTTTATAAATATGTCACTTGCTTTTCCTTCCCTCTCCGTCCTCCTCCACATGGTGCACACTAGACACACTTACATGTACACCAAATGCAGCAGAGGGATAAGTGCACTCTTTCTGGGGAACCCCGATAACCTTCAGACTGTCGAATGTTGTGCTGTGTGTATGTAAATAAGTATTCCAGTGAGCTCCCGACTTCTCTTCTTTTTCATTACTTAACTTTCTCCTTTCAAAATTATGTCATCTTTTACTTTCACAGCCAAACTTGAGAACTTTCTTTTGACTCTCGACTAAAACGTTCCTAATATTAATGATTCGTGACGATAACTACTACTAGTCGTCTGCACCCGGTTTCTTCTGTTTCAAACTCCTTCCTTCCGTATGTACATCTCTGTGTATGGAGAGCAGTTCTATTTTTAGTTACCTTAGTACCAAATGTCAACTATAGTCACACACGTTGTACAGTACTATAGTATTACAGCCAGCCATTCAGACAACAACTCTGTGTCACATCAAATCATAACTATTACCAGCCGCATGGAATTAACAATTATACAGCGTATGTCCTAACAGTATTTATATTCCTCCCTAATAATGTAGTAGTAGAAGACTTTCTAGTAATATGTATATACAGGAGAAAGTAGTCTATAAGTATAGAATGTCCGTAAGTAAGTTTGTATCTGTACTTATCACTAAATGTCTAAGTACTTGTACTTATTATTAGTTACATCGAGTCATGCATGCCTCGTACTCTTTCCACCACTTTGTATTTATTTACATTCTGTAAACACAACACTTGCTTTCCTCCCTATTTTCATTTATTACCGGAAAGCAAAGGCTTCCACTCACGCAGTCAGGACAAGTAAAAGCAGTGGCATGTCCCACGAACGAAATACTCCACGGGCCCTTCCTCTCCTTTATTTACCAGAGTATTATTACAGAAACAGCTGCCCCAAATCACCGCCCCACTATTTAGATAAGCCACATAACTTTCAATTCCAAATTAAATAGTTAATGGACTACTGAACATCGTTTCGTATTCGCATTCACGTTGTCCCAGAATTTAAAACTTCTGCTGTGGTGACTTGGAAATTATTGGAGGAGGTGAGAAAGCGTCTTGCTTTAGTTTAACTTTCATTCTTAACAGCGCATCTTATCTAAACATTGGTAAATGAGTGCGACGACTCTGCATCTAACACTTTTATGCTACAAACTTGCTATATTATGCAAAAACTCACTTTTCCTCTAGATATTTCCTTACTGGCTATAAGCCTCTTAAATATAGAGCATTTTTGTGTATTGTTTTAAATGGATTTTGCCATTAACCTTATCGAGGCCTTACAAGTAAATAAGTTACTTGCAATTATGCTATATCTATATTTACTGTACTTAAATGTGTAACTGTTATTTTAACGACTATTGTGCGCATGAGAGATAGCACACTTATGACTAGAGAATGATTTCAACATTTTCGATTAACCCCAGGTAATCAATAGTAGATAGTCTAATTGTTAAGAGAGGGTTGACTGTTTTCTTAGAAAGGATCTTAGTTACTTATAGATGAAAGTGTGCTATCCCTAGAGGGTTTTTGTGGATTTGCAAGATAGGACAGGTTTATATGAAGTAGTGCCACTAAGCAAATGCCTAAATTTGATGGTACGGTTGCGTGAGAGTTTAATTAAGTAGCATCCTTCGCTGCAATCGATAATTGCGAGATCCTCTGGGTCGCCAACTCGAGTGATTTTTACTTACTTAGCGTATCGGAGAGTGATATGGAAGCCGTATTAGTATTGAGAGTGCTTAGTATTATTTACAGGTATGCCTTGCCCTTCTGTGTTAACTGTTTACTATGTATATGACATGGTCGAGCGAGAGTGTGTTAAGTAAATATGTATGCGTCATGTGAATGTGTGTCCAGAAAATGAAGAAAAGGTGATGCCTTTTTTGGTTGGGATGAATGAGGATATGATGAGACCGAAATGCACGAGGAGCGAACTAGCGCTAAAATCTTATTTGTATCTACAATAACTGAAATTCTACTTTGGATCTACTTTGAGACGTTTAATTCCCCTTATTTCAAACTACAGCAATCAACTTATCGGCCACTAGAAGACTACAACAAACTACTTTAGGCAAGTACTCTCTTACATTGGTTTAAGTGTAATTGATGAGCCTTTAAATTAGATTTAAATAAAGTCTTAAACTTTCGTCTGCTCTAAAAACTAACAATAAGCTAAGAACACTAAAACTGAGTGCGACTACTCACTACGTAAGTACTACTAGGTAGGTAAGTAAGTATCTGTACTATACTGTACTACGAATAATAACAACACTAGAGTATAATAATAATAATGTATAGTAGTAAGTACTAATAGATGTAGATTTGATACAAATAAAGAAGGAGGTTGAGTAAGTACATACTACTACATATATATATAATATAATGTATCATGTAGTACTACTACTACTAGTACCTCTATTCGCTATATATAAATGATAATGATAATTGTGGAGTAGGAAGTGTACTAATAGTAGTAGTAGTAGTTGTAGTAGTAGAGAATTACATTTGTTGGTTGTCTGTCATAATAATTCTACTTATTACGGTTATATATATTATGGCTAGATAGTACTAATAAGTATTGGGTATCCGTAAATAATAAGTATATGGTTACCTGCTCTGTTCGACTAGGAATCGCTACTTGGTGTTTGTTTTTTATATAAGTAATTGTACTGTACTGTACCTACATGGTCACTGTACTTTACACATTTTTCAGCTATCTGTATGTACTTTTAGTAGTAGTACTTAAGTATAGTATGTACGTAATCGTAGCAATCATAATAGTCATCTTAAGAGTACAGGTCACGTCATTATAAATAAAATAGCATGGAACAAGCTTGTTAGTGCATAGGTAGATCAAGAGAGCTACACGTATGCACGTACATCAGATAGCTTTTTAGACTACTGGTCCAGTTCTTTCATTGATTGATCGATATAATAATATTGTTTTGTAATCAGAGTAATAATAATAATAATAATAATAAGAGTAATAAGAGTAATAATATTATAGTTTTTCGTCCGTATAAGTATAATAATAGAACATACGTAAAATAAGTAGAATACTTATTTGTATGTCACTTTGTTTTCAATCAAAAAAGAACAAGATACATACTTACAACGCTAAAATCTTATCAGTATGTAACTGTAGTGTATGTAATAAATATTCAATGTATGTATTTCCTTAAGTAGAGTATCTAATTTGTATTTTATGTTTATATATAAGTATAATATATTATATCGTTAATTTTACTGGTAATTATGAAACAATAGTAATAATAAGCAATCGTAATAAATTCAGAGTCCTACAATTGAGTCGAGAGCAGTCGCAGTTCGCTCGCCCCAACTGTGGAAAATACTCATTGGTATCCTTATGTAAATGCAATCACAAAAAGGAAGGTTTGTACATACACTTCACTGCCACACTCACCTAGCCACTTTCTATCGTCTGGTTTTGTTGTCTCAATCATAATACGAAGATTGCTTTCTCTCCAATTTAGATTTTTCCATTTCCTTTTCATTCACTAATATTTTTCGTTTTTGGGTGTTTTCTTTGGCTTACGCGATTGTGGATTGAATACATATTTTCGTTAATATATGTTTTGTTTGGCAGTACAGTAGAACTGATCAGTAATAAGTATACATCATCATTATCATCATCAACATTTGCGTCCCATTTTGACAGAAAGTTACTTTTTACGTTATCAAATGGCAACAACAACAATCATAGTAAATGTATGTATTTAGTAAGTAACTATATATGTAGCAAGTACTGTAGTAAGTCGTTTCATAGATTAAGTTCAAGTACAAACCATACATCGTAGTCTTTCACAATCTATTGTGTGAGGTACCAAAGTTACTCTTGTTGACTTTATATGACGATCATATCGTTGAGATACATTACATAGTAATATTTTACACGTACGTAGTACAATTGATTAGTACTTAATATGAGATACAGATGCGATCGGCCGCACGCACGCACGAAACGAACGAACGATTGTAGCAATAGTGTTTTACTATTATTTTTTGACGTAATTATTAGAATAGAATATTATTGTGTGTGTGATTGTTCTCTGTGTGCTCGCTCCTGACAAAAATGTCCAAAGAAAGTGACAACATAATATTATAGAATATAATCGTTGATTTGATTCAATCATATAATGGAAATTCGATATTGAATTGATTCGGGGTAGTACATATAATATAGGAGAGTAGAGTTGTATATAATGCAAGTATTTAGTAGTACAGATATACTTGTTGGGTGGTAAATTTCTTTGATATACTTTTTAAACTGACTGATTGATTGACTGACTGACTGACTGACTGACTGCCACTGATTGTGAGTGAGCTGACAATGAACTGGACAGCACTGCACTGCGTATGCACTGCACAGAACAACGCCAAGTCAACAAATGTTTTTTGTCATTGTTTTTTGATTTGCTTTTAGCTTAGAGCTGGTTCGCTATGCTTTGTTTGTTTGATTGATTGATTATTAGTGAATAGGAGCGTTGAGTGAGAAGGAAGCAAGAGTACAATGAGTTGCTGCATGAGAAATCTCATCTCTCCTCATCTGAACTGAACTGATTGTGTATGTAACGTAATAAAACGGGGGACTATAATTGCTTTGGTAAGTACACTGACGATTCAATTCTCATCGTCATCTCACCAACCACAGTCATCATCATTATCACCATGAACCATACGAAAGTCATGGCGGTGTGTTCACAGTTTCATAGAGTAGAGACAGTCGAGCGGATAAGGTAGACATAAATGGGTACCTGTCGGGTATGGCAGACCAAATCCAGCGTATCCACTGTAGCCACGTCCGGCCGCGTAAGCCGCATAAGCTGCAGCTGGAAAACCTAAAGTCAACAATTAAATCCACAATTACATTTACTTGACAGACATGGATGAGAGTAGGAAAGCGGAGCCTAGAGAGAGATCAGATGTACAGAGAAAAATCTAAATAAGTATAGACGAGGTGAAATCGGATGAGAGGGTGTGGGTGGGGGTGGCGGGGTCTTGGGTCCACGTCTGTGTCACAGACAAATCATAGGAGGTGTGATGTGATCCCGATATAATAAACCCAGATGAGATGGACGGAACGGAAAGAGAAATGCTCGAAACTAAAGGGAAGGTATTATAGTAGCTACTCACTAGTCAAGATACTCATCTGTAGGTACATTTTCCTATTTCATCAGGTTAATTGGGGTAATTAATCAGACACCAAATAATACCAAACTCAAAAATACCTCCCGTTATGGAGTTAGTTTACAGACACTACAGAGATTTATTTATTTGTTAGTTTGGGGGACACATTTACTGAATATCTGTACTACTTGTATAGTTACTATGGAAGAAGGGAGGATAAGGAAATCTTGGTCACAAACCGTTTTCTCTTTTCAGCTGTGTCCGCACAAAGAGAAAACAAGTCGGCGACTGTGACGAAAAGACTCATAAAAAGGAGGGAGGGAGAGTCGACGACTGGAGAGGACAGACAAAGTAGATGACATACGAAGAAGGAACACGTAAGAGGATCACTAGTGGTTTTCTCTGTTCCCAGCAAAAGAAACGACTATTTTCACATCAGATTCAGACCTTTCACTCCTCCGGCCCTTTCAAATGATTTTGCTATTTTGCCACATTTTCCTCATAAATTTTGAGGATTTCGACAAGGATGGAGAAAAGTTAGAGCTGGCATCTCAAGGACTAGTTTAAGGTACCTAGTAGCTATAAACACACATGCACACCATACATACACAGAGATACCACATAAGACTTTACTACCTATGAATCACACAGAAACTATAAACTAGAAGAGGTATGTACGATTAGGTAAGTACATTTAGACATTTACAAAGACATACTATAGAAAACACACAGAGAGCTACATGGAGACTAGAACACGTATATTATGTATATGATGACATATTAGTATACTAATAAGGAAATGAATGGACGAACACATTATATAATTTCAAATCTACCAGAAACATTCCAGAGACAAGACAAGTGAATGCAGATAGGAAAAAGCAAATCAACAGTAGACATACACGAATGCATTCATAAAAGAGGACTTTTTTACTATGTGGTAGTAAGTGCTAGAAAATAAAAGATGGAAAGCTATAGGTCAGAGCGAGAGAGATAAAACTTAGTAGTTATAATAGTAGTAGGGTGTGTCTATATTATAGTCGAGTGGGTAGCTGTAGCTAAAGATCAAGAGATGAACTGCTCTGCAGGAATAAGAAAAGATCGAAATCAGTGTGAAAATAGCTATATTGGGTGCTGGTTGAATTGAATAGGATGAAACGTGGCGTTACGGAGAGAGAAGATTTAGTAAAAGTGTACATACAGAGAGTAAGTTAGTAGTATTTGTACAGTAATGAAAAAGTGGAGAGAGAGCATGCAAAAGTTGATGACACAGACAGAGTGGATGAGGTCAGATAGCAAGAGTGAGAGTGAAAGAGTGATATCCAGAGAGAGAGAAAGATGAGGCAGGAAAAGAAAGATCCCCAGGACAACTGTTAGAGAGAGAGAGAGAGGATGACAACCTAGTTAAAAAAACTCAGTGATAATTTTAAAAAAAGTACGTAATCTAGGCGACTACGGACTAGATCTACAAACACTACGTATCATAATATAAGTATTAATGAATATAATATAATATCGACTAGTTATCTATCGACTAAACTACGGCATCGTTACTTTACTACCTTTAACCATTCAATACTCGCTGTACATCTCGCAGTCAATGCACTCATCATCATCCTCAGACAGAGAGATCACTCCCGTCCATTTGCTTTCTTTCTACACACAGACAGACAGACACAGACTGTCGTGGGAGTTATTTCCGTCCCGAGTAGTAGTAAGTAGACTATTAGAGTAATAATAATTATCATCATCAGTTTTACGTCAGACTCATCGGACTCTCCATTCTATTATTTAGGCATCTCATTACACATAAAAAACTTGTTTTGTTACAGTAGTGCTCGAGTCCATCCAAAGGCATCATCAATATCTGATTTAGAGTCTGCTCTGCAAATTTAAACGCCTATGCAAAGAGAGGATCATTTTGCAATCCCACAATTATAATATTTCGCTACTAAGTATAATATTATGCTTGTAGCTCCCTCGCTCCGATTCATTTCAGTATAATATAGTAAGTCATGACTACTACTAGATACTACTATTATAGTTATAATTTAGATAATCATACCTCTATAGGGAAATTCAAATTAGTCCAGAATTGTAATCGCATTACGTAAAACACAACTACTAAATATATATTCTGCCATTCCCTCCACTAATTATAAATACTTTAGTAATAGTAGTATAGTAGTAATTTTAACTTACTATAATATTAGAGATGAGAGGGAATAATAATATGGATGTCAAAGATATAGATTTGTGTAATAATGAGTAAACCCGCAATAAAGATAGAAGCGAGACGGTCTAAGATCCCAAATGAGAGTTTGACGTTAGTAATTATTAATTAATAAAGTATGTATTAATACAAGAGACATGAAGATTCGCAAAGACTTGTGTAGAGCGGGTATTGATGACAAAGACTACTTCTACGAGACGAAACGTGTGGCTAATATTCATACCAGGGACAGACCTACAAACACGACATGACATTTCTACAAACGAAGAGTTAAAAAATTACTATAGTTTGTTGAGGTTCGTCTGGTCTGTGGACGCGGATAAAAAGGTTATTTTCTAAGAAATATCTCTTCCCTTATTTGTCACACTAGCAATTACTTACCTATAAGGTATCATTAAAATCTGTCGAGAGTATAGTGGAACACAAAAGAATTATAATATATATACACAAGATGAAAAAGCTAGAAATTGACAAAGCTCTTTTGAAGACTGGCAAAATTATAAAAAAGATGTAGTACTAGTCTATGTGAAAGAAAGAGCAGAAGTACCTGCCCTGGCACGCTCCGATGTGACTGCACGAATCAGGAGTGCTTCTTTCATACACCACAATAAAATCAAAGAAAAAATTCACAATTTCAAGACATTTAATATCTAGGTCGTATTTTTATCCACAAAACAGTACTAGGACATCACAAAAAATTTCTATAAATGTTCCACTAAACTATTTTGTCTAGTTGGCTAAATCTAGTTTATTCTAAATGGGTAACTCTACTAGATACCCACACACTACTAAAGTGTCTCTACAGTCTTACCAAGTAGTTTCTCTCCAGTGATATCAGTTATATATACAAAATACGAAGGAATAGGTTGGACTGGCCCGGCAAACAATGCATGACTACATTTAAAATGCTGGTTGTTGGAAAACTAAAGTTTGGAGTCTGTATAGACTGTTATAAAAGGTCACACGACTACTTGACACAACTGCGTGTATATCATCATTCAATTTTTTCTTTTGATTCCTTGAGAATAGACGCAAGTGTCTGGAAAAGGAAAGTTCTCTCATCAACATTCAACGTCGTCATCAACATTGAAAAACTCGTGGTAATTAAATTAGAACGTCGACACGAGCTAAATAGTTGCCAAAAGCTGACAGAGAATTGCGACAAGGGGGAGAGGTAGGTTAACGCTAAATGACACCTTTGCCTCTTCCCTTTGACTTGACTCGGCTACAGTACAGTGCAACTTGATACACTTGTGCAACTCGTCTCTCAAACAGCATGACTATAACCGTCATCACTCAAAAAGCTAATAATAAGCGAAACGTCGTCTTCAGACTTTCTTAAATAAAATCCTTTGACTATCTTCCTGCTTTGTGTGACATTAGTCCCTCCATTCTCTGTAATGAGGCTACTTATTCATAGAAATATATCATATCTCCTTCTGAAATAGAATCGAACCTAAATTCTCCTGCGCCGTAAGCCAATATTGCTCTCTATCTCTTTTACTCCGTTCATCCTAAGTACATTTGTATATTAAGTCACGTTTTTTTCCAACGATTAAGGCATTGGATATAAATATATCCAACATTTCTAACCAGCATTTCTATAAACATCGCGAGCAGACCTTCTAATTTTGTTTTCCATTTTATCTAAACGCAAGCTCAGCCAGGGCCAGCCCACTTTCTTCAAAGCCAATTTGCAAAAGTGCTGTAGTAAATAGGGAGATAAACATAAATGCGTTCCTACGTTTCCCATTTAATGATTTTCTATTACACAATAAATACATACTGGTTCTGATATAGAGCACGAAATAAGTCTTTTTTTGTTCTTGAAACAAATGAAGTTTGTCGGAAGGACAATAATCTTTCCATTATGCTATATTCTCTACTAATGTTGTAATTCGCTTGACTAATTACGTTATCTAGTACTTTACATGATTACAATGTTCCTTATTATTAATAGCGTATTATATATAACCATAGGGATAGCGAAATGGGCTATTTATTTAGTTATATGTATTTTTGCATATTATCCATCTCTTCGGGATATACGAGATGAAATATTTGGAGTAGTAATCAATAGAAATTTGTGGACATGTTGGAGTTAATATTGGCATTGGTCTACCACTGAGTGAGTATTAGCCACACGGCTCGAATAGAATCAAACCATTTTAATAGTTGACATACCATCAGGCAACGCTCCCAAAGACCACATTAAATCTATAACAATGCGAGCGGCACAAAGGAAAAAAGAGACAAATATAGTCCCAATCAATTAATCAATCAATGTGTCCATTTGTCATAAAGAGGTGATACGGGGAAAGCCCTACCATTTATTTAGTAATTATTATCCGCTAAATAAATACCATCAAAAATTAACTACGGTTGTGAGGCATACAACAAGTACTAATTCGTAAGTAATAGTTAAAGTGAGAGTTTAAGACGCTGGAACTATAAGAAAGTATTAAGGTCAGGTCATTTTTTGTTTCACAGAGTCCAGTGACCGCAGCTCATTATTTTGGTTTGCTTTGATTTTGTTTGGTGTGGGTTGCTTCGGAATTTCGGAAGCTCAGTGGTCTGATTTCGTGATTGGGAATATTTTTTTTGAAAATTGGGGCGTGATCTGGAGTGGATTGGACGCTCAATATCATTATTGTTATTATTATTGGGCTGAATCAATATGAATCAGGGAAATATGCAATGCAAGTATCACATTAAAATGATAGTAATACTTGGGAGTGCTTTAAGTAGATGAAATGAGTGAAGAATTAGAGGTTAGTATAGTGGAGTAGTATTATGAATATAAATTTATAGATAGATATAGAGTACGTGAGAATTTAGGAAGGCAACGGCCCAGAGCATGACATAATGGCATGACTAGCAATGCAGAATAGTAATCCATGAAATACATTAACAATAAGTGCATAAATATGCTGAATGTGGTTGTGGGTTGGCAATAGTGAATAAAGAAAAGTGCGGTAGACAAGTGGTTGACTAGAGGTGATTGCGTAAAGCAAGATGAGTGAATTAGAGCCGACTGGGGTACCCACCCTCCGAAAAACTGACTTCCTCTCTACTTACACTTTTCTATCCCGGCCTACTATTTATTTCTCTTTACTCTCCCAATACACTCCAATAAATATTCCTATATTTAATTATGATCGCTCGGAGAATGTGATTGGAATTATGTAACTTCTACAAAGTGCATCGTGTGTTGTAACCAGAAATCCGCCCTTAGCATTTACAATCTTGCAATTTATGAATTTATGCTTAACGCACTGTGAACAAAACAGTCAATTTCATAAATACTTGGATTCAAGGTGTTTTTTTAAAATCATTTCAGATAATTAGACACTTTTATTTAAGTTGTTATGGAATTGTTTGTTTTTGTTCGTTAGTACGTTGAAATATATGTTCGCAGTCTTTATAGGTGTTCCTTTTTACCAAAGTTACTGATATGAATGAGGATTTTATGTTTGGCCATATGACAATGCAATTGTTAAAGTTATATATTTATGTAGGAAATGCAGATGAAGCCTTAGAACTGACTAAAATGCGATGTTGCTATCTCGAGAGTAACGAATATATAATTTAGTAATGGTAGATGAGTATCTAAGAGTTATTTATTGTGTTTATGTTGTGTATTTGTATAGTGTTGACATAGACGACGAAGAATAAATTGTAGCAATGTAAATAACGAGTATGTGGATGGATAGACTGTAAAAGTTGGAAGTCTAGTTGTGTAAATGAAAGAGAGACTGGGAGTGTAAATGTTGGTAGTAGTATTTAGTGTAAGAGAATGTAAATAGTTATTGTAATGGTATTAGATATAGCGGATAGGATGGGGTTGTGTCTCAGCAGCTGTGTCAAGGTGTGTTTAATTATATGGGGAGAGAGAAAATAAAAATGAATAAAAGTAAGTGAGGAAGAGAGCGAGCGTCAAATGTCACCATTGGACAAAAATAATGTTTCTCGGCAGTCGGCAAATGATTAGAAGATTGAAACTCTGCGGCCCTTGGGTTGGCAATCAGAAAACTTTAGAGTTAAGTGAGAGTGGAAAAGTTCCTTGTTCAGCTCATTTAATAGACGAAAAGAAAGGGGATTGTAAAAAAGGGCAGGAGAGTCATCCACTTCCAGAAAAGCAGGTTACAATTAGTTGCTTTTTGCTTCCTACCTTTCCCTTTCTCCGAGTCTGTCTTGTATTTCTACTAGACTGATGTAGATAGGCACCTTTTACTTCTAATTCTATTCTATCTGTAGCCAACAACGAGACGAAACAAAACGCAACTGACAGGGAGGCAGACAAACAGTCAGACAGACAGAGCCGGTGTCGGATTCAACTAACAATAAGTAAGCTACACGAGTCAGAGAAATACATTTTATATACCAGAGAAACATTTTGGCGAAGAGCAAACAGAGAGCACGCTCTTAAGTTCAAGTCTCAACTTACTGCAAAACTTATTCAGCAAAACTCAACTCGACTTACTCTAAGTACTACACAAACTTTTATAATATGTACCCCCACTAACTATAACTAACTAACTAAATACGTAACAAACCTACACACATCCTTTTTTACAAATAAATACTTTTTATACTAATAATTGCTTAACACTCAGAAATAATAGTAGCCACCTTTACATTCGTTACGTCACTAGAGAATCCTTCCACATTCACTATAAACACTATATAATACGTTTTAACTAAGTAGACTAATACAATACACAATTTAATGATCCAAATGCAAATTTCACTATGTTGAAACCAGAAAACAGCACTAAAAACAAACCCCAATGTAACATTTTTGTAATCTAAAAATCAGTCTTTAAAATTCTGAAATCAATTCTAATATTTTCACTAGCACGTGTACAAAACGAAAACTATTTTATTCGTACTTACATAATAATACTATTCAATAGACTTAAATTTAACTCCCATTTTGTAGAAAGGTACCTACACAGTATTATGTGTGTACTTGAGTGTCTCGTGACTGAATCTCGTGACACGAAAATTTTAGTTTAAATAAACTGAAAACGAATGAAGATGATTTTTTATAAAGTGTTGTGATTTCCTATCGAATTACATTTCAAATATGGAATTTATAGAAAGCTCAATTTCTTGGTAATATGGAATAACGAACAAGATCTCCAAAGGGTTACACACGAGGGAAGATTGCTTTCAGCAGGATTTGTCATCCATCTCTGGCTTATTCGATTTCTTTCTCACTTACTTTTAGTATGATTTGAATGCCATGATAGGAAGTTGTAAAACGGTGTAAATGTATCATATAACACCATTCTAATCAAATCTATATTATAACCATTGTTTACTCATATATCATCTCTCACGTTCTCCCTTTTCAAAGGTTTGAAATGACAGTCGCACAATACATCTCTAATATTCTAAGTTTATTCAAACACTACAAAATTAAACTCTATTGCTCAAAAATATTTTTTTACTTCCACTATGGCTTCATTTTTATAATTTCATAGATCTATATAATATGTATGTCTATATAGGAAATAGAATTATAGTAGAAATTCCTGTTTCTGTCAGTATTACATTTTGTAAGTGAAAACCTAGAACGGAATCTAAATTGTGAAATGTATTCGAGGGCTGAAAGAAGAAATTCAGTTGGAGTTCAATCTATTCATGTGCCCTTTCTGTCACAGTGGCATGTAGGTCTACTACTCACGCTAAGACATTCCCATTAAATCTAAATGTGTACAGGTACTTACTTCCATTTAGTAATATGAACAGTGAAACGCAATATCCTGAAACCAGAATGTATTGTGTCAGCACAACTGCAAACACTAAACTCCTTTTCCTAAATACACAATTTAAAGTGGATACATTGAGCTAAACGAGAAATTCTAAGCCCTGACACATAACTCTGATATAGTTATTGCAGTATTGTAGAACGCATTTGTATCGGCTCAAGTTGAGAATCTTCAGAGGAAATATACGTACTATATGTAGGTGAATTAATACTATGGTTCCCTAAACAAAGCAGAAAGGCGGTGATAAAGTAAAATAAACTGTCACGAAGGTGAAAGTCAGGGAAAGCAACCAAGGTGTATAGTTCAAAGTAATAATCATCGTAGTACAGTGTATAGACGTGGGAAAGCAATCGAAAAAGAATGACTTTGGCGAATCGCATTACTCACGTAATCTCATATTTAATTTTTGTCGAAAACTGAAAAAAAATACTTTGGAAATGTGTTTCGACATTGTTTTTAGGATCATTATGAAATAGCTATTATAGGAACTACGTTCAGATTATTGAAGTATTATAATGTCATAATAAATGTAAGTGCTAGGCATCTATACAGCAATAAATAAAAAACGTTCTCGAAAAACATTTACTGATAGGGAAGTTGACTTATCGTTCCTATTTGTTAGAAGACATGGGAAAGAATGAGTCCAATCGAAAGTAACTGATGTTTTATTGACAAAAGCCAAGTCGAGGAAACGGAAGATGGGGAGAGGAGATCTAATGGATCGGAAGACGAAAATAAGTTACGTATTAAATAGCGAGATGTTTTTTATATTGCTTACTCTAACCATTTTTTTTGAATAAGGCATATTTCTTTAGAAATAATTCGTAAAGGAAATGCTCTTTGTTTTTTGGAGAAGTTTCTTTTGAAGATGAAAAGATTGAAAAAGTTTTGATAAAATACTGTGGACGTCTTCAATTATAAGTGGAGTGTAAATATTTGGGGCGAATGGTGAAAGGAAGAGTAGGGAGCGTGAAAATATACTGGGGCAGGTTATTGAGGTGATGTATTTCATGAGACACTTAGAGATCAATTATTCCCAAGAGAAAAAACGAAGATAAAGGGTCTTGGAGTGGTTAATAGGGAAAGAGTTTTTATATTGACACTTGAATGGAATGTCTTAGAATATTTGGCGAAACGACTAACTAACAATAAGACGATGCTGTGGCTGATATATTGAAGGAGATGCAAGAAGGAGCTCTAAAGATGTGCTTATCTCGGTAGTAAGTAAAGTAGCATCTTGAGAAGAAGAAGCGGAGCAAAGAAGCGAAGGGGATAGATAGCTTGGGGCATGGTAGGATAAGAAGCCAAAGAAAGCAAGTGAAAGGAAACGGTTGGAGTGGGGCGAAAGGCAGGGAAGGAATATAATATATTGTTTGTAGGAGTTTGACAAGGAGATGCGTTAGATGAAGTGAGGCTGGGAGAGATATGAATGGCGATAGCTGAATGATACGGATACGGCGGATATATGGATCAAGTGTTGGCAACATCCACGGCCGAGCATTATCGTATAGGAGTCGACAATAGAAAAGAATGGGGAGTCTTTGTCCGACGCTGCCTGCCGTAGGTGTTATGTGCAATGAGTGAAAGTGGTCCCTGGCCCCGGTCTGTCTTTTTTGCCCTCCTCTCTATAGAAAGTGTGAGTGTAGTGAAAGATGCATGCATCCAATTTGGGAGAAGCAGAGAGCAATTCTATCTATATCGAAATGTAAAGAGCGGAGCCGGAGAGAAAACTGATGCTAAATGGACTGACTCCTACTACTAGCTAGCTACTATTAGATACGTAAGTAAGTGAGTGAGTAAGTAAATAGTAGTAGTAGCTATTTATAGGGTATGGACAAAGAATGTATATGTGATAGGTAGGCACTACGGCTTATAAAACAGGGAGTACATAAGTAATACAGATGAGATGAGAAAAGAAGAAAACGACAGCGAGTATTTACTACAGAGCATTACAAATAAGTAGAAGAGATGACAGAGAAAAACAGAAAGGGGATGATATATTTATATAGCCACTTACTATATATACGTAACATACATAATAAGTAATAATAATATGTGTAGCATTATTTAGTAGAGAGTCGAGTGAGATGAAAGTATGAAAAGTCAGAAGAGAAAGAGGGAGAAAGTGAGAGTTAGTAGATAGAGAAAGAGAGATAGACAGCAGATATAAATATTAGTGAAGAATATAGACAGAATTTACGAGAAAGAGTTTTTGATAGTGATTCTGGTATTTATGAGATTGCAGAATCTGTCGTGCAATGGTGTGGCCATGTCGTATGATGTGATGTGAATGTAGTACACAGGGGCAATGAAATAATACGCGGATATTATTTGTATGGAGTGTGTGTGTGTTTTGAGTGTGTGGGTGGATGGACTAATAATAAATGTGTAGGTGGTTAGTATAATTATTTTATGATCTACATTCTACGTCATTACAAATGAACAAAGGTTAGTAGGAAGATAATTTCCTTGGCTCTGGTTTTGGTGTGACACATCCGGGTACTGTGTGGAGTGACCTTCCTGATGTTTTAGTATAGCTAAGAGAGGAAACGAAGAAAAATAAGTTGATCAGGTATGAATACAAAAGGTAAGTACTTTGAGACACGTGATTCAAGTGAAGATTACCGTTCACGTTTATTGACTCAGTCTATACAACGAGCATTTCTATCTACGATCAGAGTTTTTCAGCTACTAGCACAACTAGCCTACAAAATTCATCTCTGAATCATCTACAAGTAAGTATGTAGTATTAGGTAATTTGTAGGTAAAGTACTTACTTACGTCGACTCGCACTACGATCAACATTGGCAGCCAAGCCACTCACAATCAAATACATAGTGCATCAATCAAAAATTCAAGCGGATTTTCAGACCTACCCGATCCTAGTATAATAAGTGCACAGCAAAATTACTGAAGCTAATTAATGCTGTATAGTCTATCAGATCGTCGGTGATCCTCCTTAACTTAGATTAGTTAACGTGTAGTAAATATAGAAAATGAAATAGTATTGAAAAAATGTACAAAAAAAGCCAAATTGACCGGCAGTATAGAAAGGACAATTTAGGCTCTCTCTATTCGATTGCACATAGTTGAAGCAGAAAAAAGAATTTTTTGGATTGCAGTCGATTATTATGATTATTAGGTACCGCTCTGTGGGGCTTTCAAGACAAACACTTTTCGACATGCAAATGTATTTGAGTGTAATTAGCTGAAACTGCCTGAGTCGGTTAAAATATTTGTAAACAACATTTAAATTACAGTTTGGTAACTTCTACAATGGTTTGGCGGCTCAATCAATCCATTATGTAAATAAAATTTAACTCAACAGTATTAATTATTAAATTGGTAGTTTTTAAACTCATTTTTGTATGGACTACAATACAACGAACGACAGCGAGAGCACGTCAAGATAGACTCTTCAGTTGTCATCATGATTTTTAAAACAAACAAAGTACAAGATAAGTTACATTTACATACAATTTACAATGATTTCAATGAAGGACAAGAACCAACCAACCAACTTGCCAAATAGGTACTATTATTTTATGTATAAGTAATAGTGGACCAATAAAATAAATACAATCAGGAAACAACAATGGGACAACGAAGGCAATCAGTTAATAATGTATGTACGTCTGTATATTAGAGTACTATTTCTGTAGATTACTTCTGTAGTGGTAGATGAGACAGGTAGCCAGCCACTACTTATTTACATACATTGCATTATATTGCATTGCTCTTGGCATTTGCAACATGTTCACTAATTACTAGTAAATCGTAAAACCATAAATCATGTTTATGTACTAATGACACTAACTAATACCGCACTAAACAGCATTTGCACTACTTTTACTACATTATTACGGCAAAAATCAAAAGAAAATGTGCTACACACTCACTACGTCATCTCATAACAAACAAAGAGAGAAAACATTTAATTATCTCAGGTCTAGTCTACGATTTACTTATTTAGGAATCTCTACATTCTTATTGTGTGTGTGCATTCGACTACTATGAATAAGACTAATACAGTTTACGTATGTTTTTGTGTATATTTTCAGATATGTAAAGTATAACTCACTGTAGTTGTAGTATTAGAGGGGGATTGAGTGAATAGTGATGCTCTTCTCCCAGATTTAACCAAATACGCTACAAATATGTAATGTGCTGTTAACAACTCTAAAAGTCAGTCTTGTTGAACCAATGGCTGTTTTGGATCTTACACTTGTGTACGAGAACTACAGATACACACTACAGAATAATATACTTACTACAGTACATTTGTAGGTATAGACTAGGAATCTACAACAAACTATTGCTAATATAATACTACTACAGCTACAACTACTACAAGGTTTTGTGCCACGCCAGCAATGTGTAAGTACATACAAGAGTGTCTCTTTGACAAAAAACAGTCAAAATTGAACAATACGAGGAGACATCCAGAAGATCCGAAGTAGATAGGTCGTTTCGGTACAACGGCAATATAAAATGCAATTTCAGAATGGAATTACTTTTGCGGTAGTCTTCTCTTGAGTCTATTGTGTCTGTGTGTGCTCTATTTTTACTTTCGTGCAAGCCCCATATTATAGTAGGATACTTCTGTGTCACTCACTACTGTTCACATATAGACATATCACGACTTCCGTACTCAAACAAACTCACAAAGAAGTAAACCTTTCGTCGTCCAACCTCTATACAATGCTCCTCAAATCTATGTCAGCTATTTATCCCATACTGTTTTGTGTTTTGGTGTATTGTGTCTCTGTCATGCTACTAATTAAATCATATTATTATTACTCTATACATAATTGCAAGTACTACTGGCCGTGCGGTGGTTATTTTTTTTTAATTGGATGGATAGTAATTGAGATTCATAATTGTAGGTAAGTCATTATCTGTAAATCGTACAGATGAGAAATTATTTAGTCTCCTTAACGTACTCATCAAAGACTAAGAACGAACTGGTAAGGTTTTTAGAATCTTGCTCAACTAAACGTATTAAAAACATTATTGTGACGTAATTTTTCTAATTAAAGGTATAAAATACAATTAGGACGACAACGAATGACATCGCCGAACAACATGAATGAGGTATTGCAGTATTTAAATAAGTTTTCTAAAATCTACAAAATACAGGTAGGTCAGTATTAAAATTTCAGTATATTTTAGTTATGACTATAATTTTCTATGGTTATAGTATTAAGTACAACTGCTTGCTAGTCATATAGATGATTATCAGTATGGTAGTACCTAAGTAGTTCAAAGTTGCCTATATAGATTGGATTTCCATATTAACAAGTAGTTGGCCACAAGACAATTAACGCATTTTTACATACGCAACTCTACGTTTGTTCTGTATCCAATTAGACATAGAAAAATCCATCCTATGTAGTTGCAACTAAAAAACTCACTAGAAATTGACTTGATAATACTACTTGTTGGCTATAGGAATTGTAAGTGTACGCACTTACTTAGTTTTAGTAGCTTTAGTAGCCAGTAATCTATTCTCGTGGTAATTATTCAAGTAATACTTAGTTAGTAAGTAAAGTAAGTCAATTTGTATCATCATATCGACGGTTTACTTTCATTTCCAAACGACTCCGTAAAGCTGTCTCTTCCAAATTTAACTAACAAATCTAAAGTATCTCATTTTCAACCAATTCTATTACATTAAGAAGTTAATTGAATTCTGAATACTTTGGATTAGTTGGTGAATTTGGTATAACTTGAGTTTTAGCTAAATTCTGGAGTTACTTGAGAATTTAAATAAGCTATCGATATGTAGCTTCGTATGCATTTTACTATAGTACACTAGTAAGAGGTAGTAATATAATTTTCTAGGAACATTAAGATGAACAAAGTATAGTTCTGTATAGGAGAAAACTAAAATTCTACAGATACAATTTGATTGAAGGCTACTAAAGTGTAAATATTGGAGGAATAAAGTGTAAATGTAGTAAAATGTACGCTCTAAATATTTATACTTAGTATTTATGTCTAACAATTAACTGTAGATGTCTTGTACTTAGCGTACTTACAAAGTCTCTTTCTATGAGACCTACACAGAGTCTACATACATGTACGTCAACAAACAACAATTACACAACCCACGGTAACAACAACCTTAGTCTTTTTACAAACAACACTAGAGTTATGTAAGTACCTAATGATTTACAGTAACTTGTTATTTGGTTATTAACTCCTTCCTACTACAAATAACACAATACAAAATGACACTTGACTTTATTTTACTTGACTACTAATTATTAGGTAATCCTCCACTCCTCTATCAATCCCCTAAAGTAATCTATATACTATCATTATTATTGTGTGTAGTGTTATTATCTATTCTAAACATACACAGAATATGCATCGAGTGTTGCTCTAACTATAATTATATTATTATTAGTATTATTATAACTAACTAACCATTCTCGCATATCTAACGGTTCATCTCGCCAGATTAAATCTTTGGATTGCCACCGCTATGTGAAGTACTTCTACTATAAGGACTACTACACCAACTACACAGTCGTACCTACACATTTGCTTCTTAGTTGGACACAAGAAAAAGAGACGAAGGAGATTCGTCTCATCAGATATACAAGTAATAGTAGACTATTCTCTAGACTAACGAGCAACCGACCGCAAATCTGGGATTTCTACTCGGAAATGAACTACTAGTAGTAAGATCAAGAAGGAATCTATTTGATATGACAATCTATTGGACGAGACTCGTCTAACTAATAATAATAATAGTATAAGCACGTCGCAGCATAATTGCTGTGGATAGTAAGTAGGTAGCAGCATAAGAAAGAAGGTACTTTAAATGGGTCTATGTACATTTATATACAAGGGGTAATACTTGAGAAGTTCACGTATACAGACAGACAGAAAACTCCACTTGATTCCGTCCGACCGACAGTTTGCTTAGCCAACGACTGAGTCTGTTGGTCAGCCTTTTCTTTCGTGTGTATACGTGTGTCCATATGTGCCCATACTCACATGGCACAATATCCACGGACTAGTCTTTCCCTCTGGGAATTCCGTAATTGGCTCTTTCCCCATTAAATTTCACTTAAATTGTGTGCACTGGGAGATGTTTAAGTATCTGATTTCTCTATTGTATGATTATAATATTTATTATGTACGTACAAGATATGTACACGAATAAATGGTAAGTAGCACAGATATTCAGTAATCTTGTGTGATTTCTTCCATAGCAAAACCTGAACTCAAGTCCCAGTCTTTACTAAATATAAGTATTGTAGTACTTATGATATATGTCCTTAGTATATACAAGATTAAATAAACAAAATTGAAAGTAAAATATTATATCGTAACAATATTATTTATCTTCACTGAATCCTTGGTTCAATTTCCAAATTCTCTTAGTTAAAATGTTTATGTACATTTTTCACTTTTGAATGACTAATTTCTTACTCATCATCACCATTATCATCACCTTATTCAGAGGCAGTGGATATTTTGGTACTTTCTCTTAACTTTCTCTATTCACTACCATTAAATTAAATGCTGCACATGGACACCTGTCTTATCTAAGCCCCATTACAAGTCAGTAGCAAATCTTATCTTCTATTTAAGTACTATGGTTTAGTTCGACTAGTTTATAGAGCTAAATACTTTAACATAGACAAAGACATTAGCTACAGATGTAAAAACATACTTTCTCTGCCTAAAACACAATTTAATACTATGGATAGAATAGTAGAATACCGTATACAGCTACTGGCCCACAACCTTTCAAAGTTCACATTTAAATTCTATATGTACCTAAGCATGGTCAACAAGGAAGACATGAACATTTCTAAACTCCGGTTATCACTATCGCTTCCCATTTGATCTCTTTCTCTACTTGCAGTAGCTATAGCGTTGCTAATTTATTAGCCTGGAACGACACAACTATATATTTACATCTACTTTCCTATATGCAATTAGATCAATAATACAATACCAATCCTTCGGTGTAAAAATACATTCTACAACCAAAATACTGACGATGATACTATTCTTTTTACGATAGGACAGATCTACACCTAACATTAAAATACAGATCCACCATCACCTCAAGAAAATATGTAGAAATACTAGATCGGTTTTAATATTTAATAGCTATTTCTATAGATTCTAAAATTTAATCTACAGGGAGACTCATGTTCGCGAGAACCAAATATCTATATAGCTACACTTCTGTATTTTTGTTTGTGTGACTATCCCAATAACGTTAGTTATGTTTCTAAAAGCCTAAAAATACATCCCTACATATCCGTATAGGTAACTAAAAGTTCTAGCAGGTCATCAATTTTTGTGTTTTCTGGTTAGACAATATTCTTTCTATGAAATATATTAAAAGCGACTATAAAACAGTAAATGCCATTAAATTTGAATGATATGTTGGCAATTTGTGTACGAAAGCAAAAGTATTTTGCTGCATAATGGTAACAATTGTAGTTTTGTCTTGTATACGTCGCAACACACTATTTGAAGAATTTGTGGCACAGTCATAAATATTTCTAGTTTGCCGACTATAAAATTACATGGCAGTTCTATTGCTAGCTAAAACTCTATTTGAAAGTGTAATTTTACACTCTGTTATCTTCAAAAGGATGCATTCACTATAAGAACTCAAGTATCTTCTAAACTAAGTCTCTATTAGTTCTATTATCACTATACCATTGTTATTGCTGTTGATCTGAAAGGCACTACACTTCACATACACGTCTCTCTAGGACTAACACCTTTATCAAACACCTAAATAATTGGATTAGAGACTAATTAATTGGCTAATGAGCTATTCCAACTTCACATTTAGTAGAATATAAAATATTATTTACTTAAACGGACGTGCTACTTACGTATACTTATATCTAACAGTATAACCTATATCTACAAATACTGTCTACTAGAACCTGACTACACTAGAAAACTGTACCAAAATAGATTTTCTTCTTCCAAACACAGTATAGGTAGTCTTTTTCCATGTCTTTTATCGATTTATCAGTGAACTTCCTGGCTGTAGTGTATTGCATTGGATTGGATGGGAAAACGTGATGACAAGTTAAAATGTCTTTGTATCTTCTATATTGGAGTTTGTATGTGTGTGATGATCAGAGCTGTCTACCTATACAAAAGTGTCCTTGTGATTGAAATGAACAAGGTATAGTAAGTAACTCTGATTATGTCTTCCCCCATATTATTATGGATTGGGGCATTAAGGGTGATATGAGATTTTGTGTGGTTATATGTCTCGTAATATGTAAATGTATTGTACGTATATACGCAAGTCTTATCTGCAGTAAATACTTTATCCAATTTTGGTATTGGCACTATTGTGGACTGTTCGTCCACCATTGACAATTGGTCTCAACGTTAATTAAACCTTTTCTTATTAGTTTTCACTCCCTTTTCTATGAAAAACTACTTTCATTACATTCTATTACTCACCTAAGTATTTGGAATACAGTTAGAAGTTGTATCAATTATTTGTTACTATTATAACTCTAGAGTTTCTATTATTAAAGGTAAAAATTATTCTAATGCTAAATTATTAACCTAGTATTTCCTATCTGTATATAGATACTACTATCGCTAACTTTTAACTACCTAGCTATTTATCAAGAATTATAAATATGAATTCCTCGATGGATCGTTTTTCAACGAAAAATAATCTAGTAAATAGGAATTGCTGTTTAAAAAGATGAGGCTAGGGTTTTCATCGTCAGATCTGGAGATACTCAGGATATGATGTACCTATAAGGAATACGTACTACATATTTTAGTGCAACCAGACATGCTAAGTAGCTATGGAAAGCACTGATCTTGTTAGAGTACTCCACCAGTACTATAATTTGATTCGAACAACTGTCTTCATGGCAACTTGAGAGAAATAGGATTTCCTTGAATAGATTGCATAATATTGTTAGCCATCTAAATATAAATGCTATATCAATCCGCTATATCCTATAAATCCTAATTTGACCCGGGTAACTCCCTTGAGTTGTTCTATCTTCTCCAAATTGCATTTCTATTTCATTGTGAAATCTAGGAAAAACGTCTGAGAATTGTCTATTCTAATCCACATCATCCTGACCTAGTCATCTTAATTTTAAGGAATCCAAATTTGGATGTATTGTATACTAAAGTAGACGAGGGAAGTTTGTATAATATAGTGCGTAGTTTATACTTATTGTTAGATAACAGGGTGACGGTATACAGTCATCACATGACGGAAATCGGAGGTGACTTGGTTCCTCAAATAGGCCGGATTGAAGAATGGGGGTTCCTCTGACTGACTTCTTTATTTTCTCCTATAGCCAGACTAGCCACACTTGCTGTACTTTGTTACGGCTTCGTACGTGATTCAAAAACTAATGCTTATCTCTATTGTTAGCTTCCAGATCACTAGATGCTAGCAAACCACGTAAATGTCGACTGACAACGTAATACTACTTGGACCTGTATAGTAAGAGTAGTTTTCTTCCCTAGCAGAAGAGCAAGTTAATTGACTTAAGAAAGAGCATTCTTAGCACAGCCCCACACTCACTCATTCTATTTATGACAGACATTTCAGACGGTATCCATTCGCAGGTAGACGGACTATTATTCCTCTCTACTAAATATTATTATGTAGGCAGTACACTTATAGGGTTAGCAGCTATTTATCAATTATTTCTCTTATTTTCTAGCTGCAATAAGTTGAGACTAGACTTCTATAAATAATCTTAAACATCCAGCTTTCCTTAGTGGTTACTGCACAGACTGAAAAATCGGAAGCATTCTCATTTATTTTATGTTCTTTAGAGCAATGCTGCTTGATTTATAGATCAGCCTTCTACTAGCCTAGCTTGTTACTAATAAACAGCAACCACAGACCATACAGTACAACAGTCTATTACACTTATCAGCAGAATTTACTGCTAAATAACCAACCATAACTACCTATAAGCCCTATAGGTGCAACTCTTACCAACTTCTATGCCTCCTGAATATTTTTGAGTTATATCTCTAACCTTATGTTCAAGTGCACAGATTAGCAAAGTATCTCAACAAAATGATACGCTTTCTCCTTCACTTTAATATAGAAGTTAAATTGCAAGATTCTTGGGTTTACACTCACACCCGTCCTCTTGTGCCTCTCTTTTTTCTACATATACAGATAAATTGATGTCAAATACTCAAGGATGACTTCATACAGATAAATAAAATTATCTATCAACTTAATTTCAAACCTTTGATCTTTTTCAATCTTGATAAATCACAAAAATAAAATATTTTATAAGAAAAGAAATTTCCCAAATTCTCTCTAAAAGAAAATTGCTTTTGACAAAAAATAAAAGTTGTTTGATTATATTCACAAAGTACTAGTATACGACTGATGGTATTGACAACAAAGGCAAGGTATTTAGTATGTCCTTCTCAGAAAGCTTTATGTAGAAACGTACCTTTATCACATGCATTATCTTAATTAAAACTACACTCAAAGACTTTCTAAAAACTCATGAAATTCAGCGGATCAAATAGCAAGCTATGAAAATCTTGTAAAGAATCCTTGCCACTTTGACGAAAACCCCTTTCGATGTTCATTTTAATCTAAGAAAACCTTGGTTATGAATTTTGGTAATTTTCGTTTGATTGACCTGATAAGAACATATGGTTTAATTTCAAAGGATTATTAAGTAATGTTACAATGCTCCAGGAATTTTACTGTAATAAAATATTGTGGTTAACATTAAAGTTGCAGTAATTGCATTCAAGTTTTAAGAAGCAAGTACTAAAAGTGAATTTGACGGATATACAAAAAGCTTTCTGGTTTTGTTTTGTTTGCCCCAATCGTAAGATTTTGATATTGTTTCAGAAATTAAAAATTGTTTGAAAAGATAATAATAAAATTTGCAGTTATGTGAGTAGAGAAGCACAATGGACAGGATTGCATCTAAAGTTTTGATTGCTATGATATAAAACGGCATCTATTGAAGTTGTGTAATGAAAATGGATGAATTAAGTAGTAAAGAATGAGTGAGAAGACGGCTAAGGAATCGACAAATATTATTAAAGAAAGGAGCAATCAGAAATGTAAACTATTGTTCGGTGGACAACAAAGAGATTCTACAGTGTCCTAAGAAATGGAAATAAATGGAGAATTCTGAGGATAATGGGAACGTCTTCCATTCCCAGCTGCCTATACACACAGCTATATTGTTTGCATTGTAATAAATGTCTAAGATAATAGTTGGAAAACTAAGTATCGCTATATAAAGGAAGTTAATGCATTCGTCGTTGGCTAGCGTAAGCAATTTGTTTATAGTAATATTGCGTAAACAGAAGGAGTAAATGAAAGGAAAACTATTCATAGTGAGAAAGATTGAAATGGAGGATGCTCCCATTGACAATGATGATTAGATTTTAGGAGTTTAGAAATACAATGAAATGAAGGAGTGGAGTCGAATGGATAGTTCGATGGAGGCTGCCAACAATAATGGAAAAAGTCAAGCCTTTTATGCTCAAAGAGTGACTCATTTCTGACGAATATGACATAACGCTCTATTTACCTATGCAACATCTACAAGTAAATGAGGGGTTGTATCTTAACTATACGTTGCGACATGCCTTCCTTAACATTTAGTATATTATAGCACGTGTGTGTGTATGTGTGTGTAAATAGTAGTGATTTATAATATATAAGTATGATGACGATAAATAAATGATATTCGGACTAGTAAACAGACAGAAATAATTAGGATGTGTGGATGTGTTTATTTTGATATAGCAATTGAGTGTTCATCCTGAATAACGACTCTTGTGCACTGAGTGAGTGAGTGAGTGAGGAGTGACAAAAACCTAGCCCAAAAACCTGCCTAGTATTAAATGCGATCTCTGACTGACGACGACCTTGCTTGCTGTATGTATTTGAGAGAAGTGATGGCGTGACCTGACAAGTGTCAATGTCAAGTTTGTCTACATAGATAGATAGGGAGTTAAAGACCGACTGCCTGAATGGGAAGCATGGTGAGACCGACAGGGTTGATAGTAATGCCCGTCGTTTGAGTAGTGGGGTGGTGGTTGGTGTGATTGGCGATCACCCCAAACAAATTCTTATGAGCCAAATATGGGCCGGCACTGTGTTCGAGAGTGGACAGGATGTGATGGGTCCGGGAGCTGCCAGACAGGGAAGACGAGTGAGTGGCAGCCGCCGTGGCTGTAGCTATGGGAATCGCGTAAGGAGTGTATCTGATGGAAGCTGGAGCCGCGTGGGTCGCGGCCGTGCCTATGGCTGGAATTAGAATGAACTCACCATAGCTTGCACCCCGGGTCGAAGCCCTCGTCTTGGCCAAGTTCGCCGGCAACATTACCTCCTTTGGTTGAGCCTTCTTGCACTCCACCTGCTCAACCATAATTATACACACTAATTAGTCCATCCATAATTCCTCCTACAGTCTGAACTGTGGAGGGTCTCGCGTACTCACATTCCATCTCCCAAAATCTCACAGCTACTTCACTTTATTACTATTATTATTCTTTTAATTCACTAAATTAATATCTACTCCCTACTACTACACTCACTACAATTACTACTCAACCAATATCATTCATTTAGCTACTATACACAAATTACACTAACCACTCAAATCTCAAGTTGCTCCTATAAATTGCTATATCCTCTTTCAACAACATACATTTTCTTTAATGAAAAACATCCTGCCGTTTCTATTTATTTATACCTTGCAAATCAATTGCTTTAACTACCTAATAATACTCGTTACGAAATAGAATTATCTTTGAGTCTTCATACTAGTTATTGAAGTAGCCATCCTTATTTATTATAGTGAATCTTCCTATCTGAGAATTTTATGATAAATTATTCAGTGTTATTACTATCTAGTCTGTAGTATGTAAATGTAGATATGGACTCTGAGGGGATTCGTTTAGTTCTTGGTTGGAAAACAAGATTACAAGTGACTGGACTACTACTTCTATTGTTAATTGTGGTTATTAGGAGAAGACACATTTTAGTTCACAAAGACGATATTATTATGAGGAGGTAGAGACTCTCTTTCAATTTTAATGTTCTTGGTTATGCATTTATGTCTGTCGTGTAGCACAGCAGACTTGACACTCACATGCAAATCTCTTTCAGTGGTTGTCAATGTCTCACAAAAAATTACATACATAGCTGCAGCCTAAGTAGTAGCACTGTACGAGACTATACTATGTATAAATACAGATCAAGACTGCAGTGCAGTCTCTACCTCCTCAACACAAACTTTAATTTATCATTTGCAAACTTCTCCTCTTATTGTGTTACTTTTCCCTCACAATTAGCTACTCTATACATAAATAGCTTTGGTAAGAGGAGTTGTACAGGGTGAGTGAGACTGGTCTCTAATCCTCTATAGGAATCTGCTGATATGTATTCTAAGTAGATATCTGAATAGTAGTCTATTGTTGTTCTACTGCAGAATGGGAGAATGCATATTAGATATATAGTACTTCAACTCTTGCAATCTCAAATAAATTAATAGCTCTTGCAGCCTCCTTTTCACTCCCTCCAATTAATATTGGTTACGCGAGCACTGCTGTAGTAGGCAACTCTCACTTTTGTCTATTTATCTATGGTACACATTATTGTGTAAGCGAAATACCTAGAGTTATCCTATGAGTTGCCTAAGGTTCCATGGCCATGGTATGTACTACTATTCATAGACATAAATACTATGCCAACAATACTATGTTTTGCATTAGCTAACAAATGATTTCAAAGAATGTGTCCAACACATTAACGAGACGAACACATTAAAGAATCCTTGATAACCAGTCTAGCTAGCCATTAAGTACAATTTTGGAACACATTTTCATTCCTTCTATACAACTAATGCAATCTACAAGTATGTTACATTAACTTGGCTCTTTCCATACAATAATAATACTAACCAAGTAATTGCATTATACAGTCAGTGTACATATCTAAGTAACTTTGTAAATATTCATTAGTTTGAACACAGATGAATATTTAGATGAATAAATACGGATTAAGCCACGTTAACAGATTACCTGCTAACTAACTACATGATTTATGTACTGTGAGTAACTGTGGTTTGCGAGATGAAATATAAATAGCGATATAAAGCCACCATGATAAATATGCAGATGCTTACCATTTTGTTGTTAATTTCGTGGAAATGTATCTCACAGACTTTATCTACGACATCTTCATTCTGGAACGTTACGAAGCCGAAACCTGTCAATCAGAAAAACAAACAATAAGAAATTGTTACATACATCAACACAGCTTTCAATCAACTTTAAATAACCATGCAATATTGGCTTGTCTGTTCAAGTGAGAAATTATAACCACTAAATCCTTGTAATGCTTGTCTTAGAATAGTTATTTACGCCTTAAGTAATGAGTAAAAAGGAAGGAACCGGAAAGGCGGAAGGGGAAATGCTCCCACTAAATGAGTTCTGTTGATTACATTTTATTACTACCAAAAGTTAAAAGAAAAACGTTTCATGGAAATTCAATTTCCAACCCTTCACTCTATTAGTATACATACAAGTATATAAACATGTTCTATTACAAAACTATACTACTATATAGTTTTATACGTCGCCTCAAGCCACTAAATCAATACAATTACTAAAATTAATCTCCATACCATTCGGAATTAGGAAAAGCTATATTTAGGTTCGCTGCTATATAAAATCAATTAACACGGGCATCGCGTGACTCATAAATGGCAGAAAAGGAATATCATTTTCACAAGAAGCCAAAATTAATATTTTAAACCTTGCAGTCGTAATAATTGAATATTGTAGTAATATTAAATGAGTATAGTCACTAACTATATTTTCTTTCTTTAACAGTTATAGATATAACTTGAGTACTGACTGACAATTCATAAAACTATGCAGAAATTATTTGAAAGAAGGTGAAGGATGAAGAGCGAAATAGTAGAGTGGCCACAATCTCATTGGTATTTAATCCATAGGGAAAATAAAAGGAATTGTTGACAAGACATTAAGATATAGAGGAGATTTGTCCCATTTTACAGTGTGATTATTGTTCTCATTGTTAGTGATGTAAAGGGATTATATTTGCAGGCATAGAACAAGTTGTCAGGTGTTTGGATTCAAGAATGTTCATTAGCATACCAAAAGAACAATTCTGGCAAGGTTCCACCTCTATTTTTTGCCAATTAACGGATGAAAATCTCTTTTACAAATCGTTACGCTGGGCTAACCTAGAATTTGTCGGCGAGAGTGAGGCGAATGGAAAGTCTTGTGAATGGGCAACGAAATGCACAACAAAACGGGTAAGTTAAGAGAAGCCACAACCAAGAGTCGGCGAGACACTTAGAACGAGCAATAATATACTTATAATCGAGTAGATAAAAATATTCCTGCCTACTTGCTTACACACAAATGAGAATCGGCACGACGATTATCTATAGATCTATTTAAGTAGGCAGTGTCTGGTGTAAAACCGAAACTGCTGGGATAGGGAACAACAAACGTGCCTCTAACTAGATAGATAGGAGCCAAGGAAGCTCTGTTTTTTCTCAACTATCGCTAACTACATGCACCGCCGTAATAATGTCGTATGTAAAGGGAATCTTGTGGCTCTATTCTCTGCTACCCCGTCTGAATTATACATATTTGCGGAGCATCGATTTTGGCCGCGTCTCTCACCAGTTCCAGCACGGCTTTTGTGGCTATCTTTCACAGTTCTATAACTCACACGTCTCACACCACATTTCGCCGTCCCACACACAACCACAACAAATACGGATTCCTCCGTATCAGCAGTAGTAGGTAGGTAGTAGTAAATAGCCGCTATATGCATGCACGGCCTTGCTCACACCGAAAGAAGATGAGCAAAACACCAAAAAGAGAGATTTCGTCGAAGGCCCAACAATAACAACACGAAGCCAAGGTAAATCTACTCAAATCTCATACAAACAATAACACGGACATTTCCACCGACTTATTTTCCTTCCGACAGACAGATAAATGTAACTGCTCGGCAATTGCATTCGTATCAGCAGAGAACATACGAGTACTGTTATCTGTGGACCTACCAGTCCTCTCCTATTTATCTATATCTAATACAACTATTACACTCCTTCCGACTTTCTCCCGTTTCCTTTCACATTAATTTCATCGTAATTCAACAAAAACTACTAATACCTAAGCCATTTGCCTATGGAGTGGATTTGTTTTCCACAACTAATTGCCCCGTATGTTGCACTGCACTGATCGTTAGTGAATGTATTATTTTGATGCTTGGCTAACCAGAAGCCAACCACATCCATAAAAAATACTATATTCTCCATGCGCATGTATATCGAAAATACTCTTAATACTAAAGGGTTTCTCGCTAATCTGGAAATCATTACCTACCTACCCGTTTCAGTAATACGATGATACTGTCTTATAGTAGTGCTTGCTAGTGAAAATTTTCTGTCCAGCAAAGTAATGCAAATATTAGCTCACCAGAAATCGCTCCAAAATATTCGTACCTAACTACGTCGACAATAAACCTAAACACATTTTTTGCCAGAAAAATACAATGCCCGCTAAATAATAGCCCCTCAAATATAGAGACCATATATAGCCATAAAACACTGAATGGAGTGTATATAGTAGCCTGTTCATAAATAAATCCATTCAAACCTCAACTAGCCCTGCGAACCGACAAAGTAACCTTATCACAAAACCTCTGCCATTGTTTCTCCATAATTCATTTTTCTCCTGTTATTTTATTTTGACAGTCCATGCTAGTAATTCATAACAGAAGCCAAGATACTGTACGTGTTAATGCAGTTGCATTACATTAGCAGTCATAAATAATGTACAGAACTTTCTCAGAATAATATCTATGTATAGCTAGACACAATTTGTAGATAGAGACAGATATTGTATATATAACTTGATTTAAAAGCCTTGATATTCTAGTAATGAGCATGTAAGTGGATGGAGGAAAGCGTAGGGTGGAAACGGAGTTTTTTCATCTCATTTTATAGATTGAGAGAGGGAAGAAGGGAAACACAAGGATATATATTCAAAGAAAATGCGTCTGTGAGAGGTAAGAAATAATATTTACTAATGAAAGTGTATTTGATGATATACGGAGTGTGTTGTCACCAAAGAGCTTATTAGAGGAGGACAGAAGATTTAGGTGAAGAGTTGAGTTGAGTGAGGAGAGTCGGATTCTAGGAAGTTCATGTATATAGGAGGAAAACAAGAAAAACTGATGTAGAGCAAGTGAAAGAGTGAAGAGTCACTCATGCGTCATTCAGAATATCCTCTGAGAGAAAAATAGAGGAAAGCTTTTGTAGAAACTTGGTTTTCTTTCCACACATGGTCTTCGGCTTCTCTCCGCTCTGTCATATAATTTTTCACTGGAAAGTCAACCAGAGCAGAGTCAAAGAGAGCTACCGACAAGATATTACACACAAGTCGCTACCTCCGGACCACCTAAATACTATAACAAGAAATCCCACATAAAGACTCTCCCGCCCGACTCCTACACTACTCGTATTACAAAAAACGACTCAAAACTCAAATAGAGAATTAGACATAGTAAGGCTAAGTACGAATATACTAGAGAGGTATTATATGTGTAAAAGAGCACTTACTATCGATACCCCAGCTAAAAAACTACTACTACTAAGTGTATAATAGATAGGAATACACTCCTGCCTGGGAATAAAATAGAAACTCTCTCTCTAGGCTAAGTCAACGAATCAAGATTCCAGCGGATGAGGGACGAGCAATCACTTTCATAACTTTTACCGAATTCTTCTAGTTTTTTATGCGAGTAACTTTTCATTTGAGACTTGCCCGACTCCTGGATGGCTGGCTGGCTATCCATCTACATGAAAAACCGATTTTTCTGCTACATAGTTTTGACGACACAATTTCTCTTGCGCTTTCCGCCTATCTCCTTATTTATCCTTTGGAAATGACTTAATCTTATATAGCGAATTCAAACAATGAGTCTACCTTATACTTTTCCCTGCTAATGCACTCGGTCGGAGAAGTAATATTATTTCGAGATTCAGAAAAGACTCCCTATAGAGTAGTAGTAGTAGGTGTGCAGTTATAATGGCATAAATATGTATCGCCTCTCTCCTTCCTTATTGCAAACCCCGTCATCTAATAACGGAGAGAGAAAGGGAGGAAAAGTGAGGAAGAAATGGTAAGTACTGTTCACTTTAGTTTGTCATTTTCTTTAACTCTACGCCTACTCTTACACTTAAACTTGGTATAATTTATTCGATCTTCTCATCTCTTATTAATCTGATATTAAAGCGATCTAATAGGGATGCAGTGTGTATGAAATATCTGTAAAATACCTACGACTATAAAGTCCTGAACTTTCCATCTCTGCTTTCCCCATTATTATTATTACTAAATGGAGTATTATGGTGCGGGCATAGAATATTCTGTTATTTGTGTGTGGAGTGTGGAGGCTGAGGCTTCGAAAGATGTGAAGGATCACGTTAAAATAACACAATATTAGTTTATTGGGCTTTACGACGCCTGGAAGCCAGTCTGTCTGCCAGTCAGTCACGCAGCGAAAGGAAGGCAACCCACGAAAAGACCACGGACTTGAAATTCCACGACAACTTGCTCTTTCTTCTAAGACAGAGGAGGAGAGTCTTACGGGCTGACAAACTAATGCCCGTTGTTATATCCAACTAGGAAACTAACTAAGCTGTCTTTCTTGACTGGATTAATAATACAGCATGCGAAATATAGATTATTTATGCAATAAAGTTCCTTGAATGCCAGGAAAACTTGGTAGGAGCGAGGACCAATACACTTATTATTGCATAGAATAATACAGCTAATGTTTCACAATTCGAAGCCGGAGAAGAAAAACCGATTGTCTCTTCAGCTCCACTTCTACATCCACTTTCTTTGACTATTGCCATACTACAAGTCAGACAATGGAACTCTGCTACTTTGTATTAGAATCTTTTCCCGCTATGTCCTTCTCCTCAACTCTATAATGATATTCGAATTTAAATTGACTTGACTTTCCTTTCGCTTCGTTACAAAGATATGCCTGAGTTGCATAATTTCTAAAATGTAGTCCTAAATAACCCATCATCTGTATCTCCAAGTTATACACTTAAATACTTACTTACTGGTAGTATTAGTCAACTCTTCTAGCATAGCCCCTTTTAGCAATTGTGACTCGAATTCTCTTTTCCTCGTTGCACTAAAACTAAATTAATGTAAGTCAAGTCGAGATATGCGACACAATTTGCACACAATACGTCCACCTATACATTACTAAATACAATAGTTGCATTCGTTCCTCCCCATCACAGTCACAACTCCCGAGGTTTGTCTTGTCCTTTGGGATAATGTCACCCAATTACTTTCAACAGGAGACTAATGTTCCTACCACCTGAATTCCTTCTCTAGCACTTGACAAACAATGGATTAGAACCTCCCTTTTATTCCCAAAATATTTCAGACCCATTCTTAGCTCAACATAATATAATGCATATACTCAAGATCTACAAATTATTATAGCCCCTTCGTGAAATCCAACATCAAATCAATTTCCCTAACCACCATAATGGAATTTATACACTTTGATGCATTTAAACTCGTTTAGATTTTCGCTGCTCTCCGAAATCAAGCATTATATCATTTCGTGTAAATATTTGTACAGATTCATAATAATTGCGACTGATCCATATATACTTACTAATCTTCCACGAACCATTACATAAATTGAATTTTCTGTTAAAATTACAACTTTTACAATTATTTCCGCATGTGTGATTTCGAAACGGACAAATATTGCCTATAAAATTGTTATTTGTGTGCTAAACAAGTGAAATAGCTTTTAACAAATGTTCTCCACGTGATTTAGCAATTTAGTAGAGAGATGAATTTATTCGGATAGCTGATGGAGTAAATGAAAGGTGAAAAGGGTTTGCACCTGGGCAGAAATATTTGAAAGGGGAAATGATTTCAATAACAGTAACTAATGGGCAGAAAGGAAATGCAAATGTCGTTACAACGAAATGTAAGCACTTGAGCCCTGCCTATAAATAGTAGTCATCCCAATTACAACGGCGTCAACCAACCAGGTTGAAAGAGTTGGAGCAGATTGACCAAAGTGTCCAGGGAGCACTAGGTATGCGAATATAAAGCAATGCATCTGACTGAGGACAATTAGGCCGAGACGATAAATCCTCTTTCGACTCTCGCTGCATGACGACATAATAACTATTCGAAACGACTCTCAAGCAAATTAGCTACGCGTTACAACTCCTTCTAATGCACATTATTTTTACAGTCCATTTAAAGTAGTCATGCAAATCCCATAAAAAATTTTACACGCATGTCATTGTTGATGAGATGTAGAGGAGCAGTTAAGTTTCTAGTTAAATAGTTAGCGACAGACGAGGGCGACATTCACTCACAAGTTACACGGCTATGCCACTATATACTTATATAAATAAAACGACTCCCTATGAATCCATTTAAACCTGAGAGACTAACTCTACATACAATATGCAACTCTTTCATTTCTTCACTTAGCGTTCTCTAAGCTCTGAGAGCGAGTTGAATTAGGCCCCAAGCTGTCACAAAATGTTGTACTTGGTTAGCTACGCATTGTTTCTACATGAAGAGCGACTTTTGTCGCAATGCATTTCCGATTTCTTTCCAAGTACTTATCTCTCACCGCGAAAACACACGACTTCTTTCCCTCCCTATTTATTTCCCAGTCTCCAATTATACTTTTTCTTGTCTGTAAACAATGCCAACGACACGCTTCTAATCTTTACATATCCCACATTGCTAAATACATCAACCTTAAATATTTTAGTACTTACAATGTTATTTTTTTCGATATTTGCTATCGAATTAAGTCTCAATGGTAAAATCACTATTATTGTTGGCATTTCATTTGCTACGGATGATTCATTGAATATATTTAAGAAATGTCAAGCCTATGCATCATATAAAACCGTTTTATATTTGTCGGCATGTTCATTAGTGGGATAGATAAATTTAAAGTAAATCTTGGAAGTGACATATAATAAGAGGAAGGTTAAGTAGGATAATGTAAATGTAGTGGGTTGGATTTTTGAGAGAAAGGACGTTGTCGGAGAGATTTGGTCCCATGAGTGTGAGGCTGGAAGGGAAGATGCTGTTGGCTCTTGTTTTGTGTGTCTTGTAGAGGCGGCTATAAGTAGAGTTGAAGAGTTGGGTAGAAGAGAGGATTTAGTGTGGCTCATTTAATCATGCTTAGTTAGGAATAAGTTGTAAAAGGGAGTCGGGCGGGATTTCGGATGAATGTGCTTTGTAGATTGTGCAAAGGCAGAGAACAGATGATCCGTTTCAAGTTTCATCGGACACAAGGACAGCGAAGAATTCGAACACGGAGGCAGACGAACTATTTATTACGGGAACTGTGGAGTTGTTCTTGTGCAGGATGTATGTGTAGGTTCTCTCTGTATGTATCTATTATGTAGGAATGTACATCTGAGTGAGTGTGAGTGACTCGTGGGAGTATTGTATCGACTGACTTATACAGATGAACACTATACTTAATTTAATGCAAACGCTCCTCGGTCCTGCACGGGCATTTATATTATATACTTCGGAATTGTCTACTGTGTATGTACAATTCGGCTTCTACTGCGACACTGTTACAGATATTACAGGCTTGAGCGAAGATTTATTTGTCATTCACTTTCCAATAAAATGTTAATGTGGTAGCCATGTAATAAATTTGAGACTTTGACGATTTCACAGAACACAGACAATCACATATTTCAGTTCCAGTTCTAATTGTGCCCCTTAGATGAAATATTGAAACGAGTGTTTCTCCCTATTGCCCGCCACCCATCTAACTCAATGTCCCGCCGTGCAACAATGAGCTATATACAGTTAGTTCCCAGAAAAACGGCCCATATTGCCTCAAAGGGGCTAAAAGCCATATTTCCAACGCATGAACTTATTTTTAGGCAAAACACTTACCTATACAGTCTTTAGTATATCGAGAGAGAGAGAGAAAGAGAGTGGATAGAGAAAGAGTGTGAATGGGATGCAATGACACATAAAGAAGCAATAGGAACACTCACTCCTCTGTCTGTGAACTTGGGAGGAATCGAACAATGAAACTTTTGTAAAAACACTCAAAATTCCAAGATATCTTTTATATCATCCAATATCACTCGAAGTGTTAAATGTGAATTCCCAACATTACAATTTACGATTCACTTTCGCCAGTGTAACTTTGAAAACGACGTCTTTACCTTAATCCGAAACTACATCTCTTACTTTCCCTTGATTTCAATACGAATGTTTTAATTCAACTCGGAGCCAAGACATATTATGGAATAATGGAGGAGAGTGAACATGAGTGAGGAGAGAGATGGATCTCATCCATCTTCAAAGATACAATATCTCTCGAGCACAACATCCGTTTAACCGATTCTAACAACGGGATGTTTATGGTATGTGGAAGTATTGAATTGACCCAAGTTCCCTGGCAATGAAATTCTTACTGCTCTGTGGCTCTTACTCTCCCTGTCCTAAGCACATCCTTTAAAAAAATACTTGTTCACATATTTCAAAGGAAGAGGAAATAGAGCTGACAGCACGACAGCCAATTACAACAAAATACATTCTCTACTAGTGCATAAAAGAACAGGAATTGTACACACGAGGTGCAACATCTCCGATAGTGCCCTACACTACTAATACAAAACAGTACTAATAATAATATGTAATAACTGCTTAATAACTATTCATTGGATAACATAGGGGAGCATGGGTATATTGACTACAATATAGTAGTCATTTATAGGGCGGCTGAAAAGTACTTTGCTTTCTCCAATGGCTCATTTATGAGTTTTTGTGGAAGAAGAAGAGAATAATTTCTAAAGCACTGGAGAAGTTTAAACAGAAAGTTAATGGCGACAGTCGACGGGTACTTGGAGAATTTATGAACCAATTTTACACTGCTTGGAAATTTTTATGAATTCCAGCTTTGAAAATTCACGGGGAAACTAAATGGTAGGTAAATGAAGTCATAAGTCTCAAGGAAACTAATCAAATGAGCAATGTGTTGTTTAGTTGGCCGCATAAAAAGCTTTCTCCAGCTCCTATGGCCTTGGCGCTCGAGCACACCGTTCGCTTCGTACTCAGAATGTCAAGTGTTTTTATTCTGGACCCTGCATAATTCTCCAGTCTTGCATTTCACGAGTTCTAAGCTATTCGGACGGATAGGAATTATGAGATGGCAAGCGCCCGGCTTAGGGTATCTGCCGCTACGTTTGCCTCTTACGGACAAAGCCAATATGCCTTGAGAACATTAAGACGTCTACTCTACTCGGGAATTACGTATTGCCTCCTGTACACCATTCTTCCTATATTCCTTATTACTACTACTATAAGGTATGTGAGGTATAAGGTATATATACATGGTGAGGAAGGAAGGGAACAGTAGACGCTAGGTCAACAGTGGAATAGCGATAGTTCTCTGCCAAAAGATAAATAATATTTTCCTCCGCTCGTGGATGCAGGTAACACAAGAGCATTGAAATGGAAAATACTACGATTACCTATAGTCCCTCTGGGGGCCGTAAATAAAAAGCTGTGATCATAATTGGAACATAATAAAGACCAATACGTGGCCACAGACTGCGGAGCAGACCTGACACTCGCATCCGAACACATTAGTGCAATAAACATTACTGGAAACAAGAGGAGGTCGGGCAATCCGAAAAACACGGAAAACTACTACCAACAATTAGCGTCACTGGAGTCCCTCTTCATTTTACATCAGACTCAATTACAATAATCAGATCTGTGTAAGTAGTCAAACAAACGAGAGCATATATATCACATCACAAAAACAGGCACCATACTACTCTCTCCATTCTGAACATAAACCCTGACACTATCTCTTGCAGGAGGAGATGTAAGTAATACAACTCGCCAACGTGGACTCACATAAAAGCAACATAAAACAATGAGAGTTCCTCGGAGTGAATACATGGAAAAACACACTTCCTTCTCAATCCAAGGATGTAAGGAGGGAAGTTACACTACACTGCCATGCCACTCTTCCAATGCCAAAGAAATAAGATCTACATAGAGATACATATAGGGAAGAGTATAAGTATAAGCATGTGCTTTGATGCAAAGCTATATTGTTGCTTTGGAAGGAGGAAAGCTGGTGCACATTTCAAGTTCCCGAGCATAACGACCGCAAATGAAATTATGATTATTAAAATCAGAGTCATGACATAAATATGGTGGGGAAATAATCCTGTCATTTCGTTTTTACGACTCCAATCTCAAGTGCTTGACACAGATTTAACATTCACCTCAGTATCCTGGCTCTTCCCTGAAAAATTCTCGTGGAAATTCTCGAGACCCACCTACTACTCCTCTAAACTACTATGCATATGATAATATATCCCAGAGATTACTGCTGGTAGTTTAAGTAGTGCTGCAAGGAAGATGCCAAAGCAGATGCATATAAGTACTATTTGTATCCATATAGGTATTTAAAATATGTATATTAGGATTTACAACAGAGCACTTGAGTTGCCATGTAGCACTTGTGTAGTATATGCATTTATGTACTAGCTCTGTTGATAACGAAGGAACGCGTATTAAACTATAAATACAGTTCTTCGTCAGTCAGATTCAGATTTACTACCTTCTAGTTATGTATGTAGATATACTATTTTAAGACATAAGGTATACATAATTTATTATGTACTTATTCCGTAGTTGCTACACTTTTGGAAGGTGTGCCCAAGAATACCCGTATTTTTATTCATACTACCCTTCCCCATTGAACTCGGCTACTTTCCACAAACTATGCTACATGTAAATACAAGCAGAACATATCGCATATATTATGGATGAATGTATTTCTCGTTCATATTGGGCATTTGCCGCTACACACACACCAACAAGCAACATCTCTTCCAGTGCTTACTACTATGTGTGCCACTTGCTATATTTATATAATATTATTATATACATCGTAGTCTGTAGTATAGTAGTAGTAAGTACAAAATGTAGTTATCGTTAGAACAAGAAACCTCATTCTATCTTTCCGTTTTTTAGTTTTTGCGGTTCTCCGGCTCACATCCCACATTTCATTGCATTTCTTGTTCTCGAAGCACTCTCTCTAGACTCGATCTCCATGTCTCACTCCTAATACACTATTTAGTAGTTACACTTTATTTCCTTCATTCTCCATCAACCCAAGCGGCAACCTTTCTTCATATTTTCCTCCTTTAACATATCGTTAAATGTTTACTAGATTGCTATAACGATGGACGGAGTCAAATACTCTGTCTATAGATGCACTCAATAAGTATTTCTTGAGCTACCTAATTCAAAAGAGTGCAAGAGGAATAATATTTTACATGATAAAGTGTAGGCAGAAGCGTTTTTTATTTCATTTGTAGGTATACCCATTGTGGTACTAGAATGTACATAATAATATTATGATGTAAGAGCTCCGCTCAGGAGTTTCACACAAATGGAAATCTTCTCGTTTCCAGAGAGCGGATGCAGTGGCAGAGAGAAACATGCGAAGGTAGCTTGGGTTAGGTTAGCCTATCTTTAAGTACATGTAATTACAATGGAGAGACTCTTTCCTATCTGTCTATCTCGAGAAGTAGCAAGTAGTACACAATGCATTTCAACATGAAATAAATGTTCAATTTGAATTATTCCCAACATTTTATATCAACATTATTAAACCTAACCTCTGAAATTATACGGGGAAATTCCTTTGCGACTTACTACTATTACACTGACAAAGCACTTCTTTTTTATTTCCCTACTCACATCAAGAACAATATCCTCCTTCCCTCCACTTCACTCGCACTCACTCACTCCAACCAAACTAAATACAGAAAAAGGAAGGACCACAACTACATATTATTATACCAGCATGCACATAGAGATAGTCTCTGCCTCACTACTTAGTATTCCTATAATATTCCATATTATACATATGCACAGCCAGATATTCCCTATAACTCGAGCATTACTTACATACAGGCATTGCATATTGCATTGACGGAACAGTGAAACTACTCATGCTGAAGACTCACTTGCACGAAATTGCAAAGACCCTCTTTCAACTCAACTGTTTTAGCTACATCAAAAGCCTTTTCCTTAGAATTCCGCTCAAAGAACATTCATGCATGTTAACATATCGCTCTGTCTCTACGTCTACACCCGTCTACCTATACTAAATGTGCGTAAAAAGATCAATCCTTTTAATGGGCTCTCTTTAATTTTTATATCGTGTAAAATTCATGATGCGAAAGTTAAACGACTTTGCAGTCCACTCGCAATGTCCTTCCCCATTACACTTGAGTTTTTTCAAGCTAAATGCTAAACCTTTCTGTGTCTCATTCTGACTTGACGTTTCAGTTCAAGATAAACCTTCGTTTGAGTCCAACTCACACATGATCATAATCACCATTCACAACAACCTGCTTGCATTTATATAAGTATTACCTAATAGTTATAATATCATTAGTTTGCTAACGCAAATAGCGCCCTTGTCTAAATATTATTATTCTTATCATTATTCTGAGGAATATGCCAAGTATTTATTAACATCTAGTCATTTTTCCGAGCAGACATATTACGGTGGGTTTAAACGATGTTATGAAATACAATAGATTTACTAATGGTAGGCAGTGTATTGTTTAGTAAAATGTAACATGCACAAAATGCACATGCATTTAGATATGGTACCTATTAGATAAAAAGCTGGTTATGGTTTCTAACTGACTGACAATGAGATTTTACACACGAGGAGGCAACAAGACAGCTCAAGTGCTCCTGGCCAGACTGTTGAGAGTTGGTATACAGGGAACATGGATGTTCGTAAGTATCTCCTATCTCCCTATCTATCTGTGGCAGGCAAAGGAGGAACGGCAAAGTAAGCACTTGTCAAAAGGTTTGTTATACGAATGTGAAAACACACATGCACATGCATAAAGTAATATATTATGTAGTATTTCGTGTAGTACACACATATGGAGAGTTCTATTGCTACAATATCGGAGCATATTAGTTATTTAGGTGTAAGAATATGACTTCCCACATGCACACACACATACACACACACGTACGTATATAATATCGTAATAATGCGAGGTCTGCTCTGACTACAGATTTAGTTCATCAGATTGAGTGAGTGAGAGAAGGACTGTCAGGACAGAGAGTGGCCCAGCAGAGTATATTATTTTCTGTAGCAACAACATCCAGAGACAGAAGGAGATAGCAGAGAGATAGTATGATACTAGTAGGACTATGGTGATGATGATGATGATGGTGTGCTGCATGCATTCATTTCCGCTCCTCTTTATCTGTCGCTGTTCGTGTCCCGTGCTGTGCTCTCAAATCAGAAGAGCATATGCAGAATCTAATTACAGTACTTTTCATAATAACTAAACACTCAGCAACCTCTCCGAAATGTCTGTCGTCGCCAAAGTCTAAAAATATAAGATCCAACCAGATAGAGAGTCAGGTGGAGTAGAGAGAAAGATTGCCATCCTATCAGAATGATATTATTACAGATATATAAGTAGTAAAAGTGTTTGGATTGCATTGACTTTTTGAGTGCAAGTTGCTTATCTGAGGATGAATGCATGTAGGGAGAAGGAACTCGACTGAAAGAATCTTTGTGTGCTCACTTTTCCAAGACACTTTCAATTTAGGAGAGAAACACGTACAACATAAGTACGTAAGCACACATCTTTATATTTATGTAGGTAGAAAGACTCTGTAGTAATGTACTATATAATACACATGTACTCTTTATTTTATTTCGTTCATCTTCAATTCCCTTCAGTCAGACACCAAATAGTATTTGCTAATAGATTGTACTTAGAATTACAACATATAAATACAAATAGTAAGTAGTAGTAGTAGTAGTCGAGTGTGTACTATTTAGATAAATAGTACGAGTAGTAAGTAATGCTCGTGTGTCTACTACATTTCACTACTACAGCCTGCTATAGTAAGTAACTGCACCAAACTCCTCTTTTACGTAATATTACTACATATATTAGAGTAACTCGTAGTGGGACAAAGTACCAACGTAAATACATTACATTACAATGTCAACGGCAGCAAGGCATTGGCAAAAGGAAAAGACAGGCACTCACACACAGACAGACGCACACGCTCATACGATAGATAAATGGATAGAATGTACTGACATGATGGCATGCCATGCGATTGCTTGGATAGAAAAGCACGAGTATGTAATGTGCATACTGCTACATACACTACACTTACTCTATTTCCTCACTATTGAACTTGTTTCTAAATACTATTCGCCATTTCCCTCCTATATAACTCTTCGTATTAAATACTTAGCAAATACTCTACTTACTTACACTTTAGTACACTTATTGTTAGAATCTTACTCAGTTTTGCTACCATACACTTGCTATGTATGTATGTACTTGCTTGTACTTACTCACACTGTGTCCAATGCTACTCCGTCTGGAATCATTGCCTATACTGCCATTATATAACAATATGCCAAACCAGGAGCAAAACTAAACTGAGTCAGTGCGTCATTCACATTCACATCTATAAAGCTGATCCAAATATTCCCCTTGTTTCTTCTGACGTCAACGGAGCGTCTCATACACTTATAATACATTAAGGCCACTCTGAGTTAATGCAAACTGAATAAATATATCCAACAACGGAGAAACAAGGAAATTAGAATGCCACAATTCCATGAATGCTCAATTCAATACAATGCAATGGTGACTTGATTTGACTTTTAACGCTCGCACAAGATTAAAGCGCCGAGTGCTTCACTTTGTTTCCTATCCAACTTTTCTCTTATTCATACTCTTCTCTGCATTCTCTCTCCCAAAAATCACACAAACACTATCCTCCTTTATTTGCCACTATTTTGACATGCACTACATGACAGTCTTTCGTTTTTGTACTTCTGCCTGCAATGACCTGTCCCGCTTTAGCTGTCCTGCAACTATGGAATTCCTGCTGAGCAGAATAACTAAGGTGACACGTCGCTACTTCTGCGGTAGACATCCAATTCCCAACACCAGAGTCACTCATCCAATCCCCCCATATACTTACACCTATCATACTTATTAGCCTCCTGTATATAAGCATGCTACTCAATCTAGATATACTATATATACATACATGGTAGGCACTACCGAATCACACAATTACAGATTATTGAGCTATATGCAATTATAGGATCTTTTGGAGTAAGTCTCCCACTAACAACTAATCCCCTGCACTCCTCTCCACCTCTCTCCAGTAAATGCATTTATGAATCTTCTGAAAGTAGTGTACCCTCAGTTCCAATTACAACAACCGAATCCTCTGAATTCGAAAGGAAGGGAAAACATAATAGATCGTTTCTCTGCAGTAGGAATATAATATGCATATAGGTATAGTATACACCTTTGAACACTTTACACATTCGTTATCCACTGATGTAATTGTATCAGGGGAGAAAGAGATTTTTATAGAGTCGACCTCTTCTTGACTATGTGAACCACTTTTACGCTACATTTGCATTAATCCACTCACCAGACAGACTACTACATACGTTCTTTCTATGTATGGACTCTACAATTCTCATCTCCAATTTACAGACTCTAACCTATGCTCACTTCATTTGCTTCCAAGTGGATTTATTCCACTGTCTCAGCATTTATGTATGCATGTCTGAGCTTGTGGGCCACTCCACTCCCTCGATCCTCTTTTACTGCATTTACACACCTATGCCCACTAAGTACATTTAAATTGCCATATAAGACCCGCTACATTTTTACCCCTTTTTCTATTTGTATCTATTCCTGGTCTGCTTCTGTAATTGTGATTGTGACTGGTGGATGTGAGAAACTATTGAATGTTGGATTTTATCATCTCTATAAGGATTTACTCGTATATAGGGTGGCTATTTTGTGGTTTCGTTTTGTGTGGACTTCACGTAGCACTTATCGTTAGTTCAGTACATTTAGAGACAAAAGAAAGTGTCGAGTATACGGGAGTATCTATAAGCGAAATATCAGAAACTGATTTTTCGGGACTTTTGACCTTCTCGGGCTGTGAAATTGTTTGAGAGAAAGAGAGTGAAGTGGAGCAATCCGTGTCCCCACACAACTGTATTTGTGGTATTCGAATCATCATTTATTGTATTGGTCGAGTGCCTTGGCTAGTGTGGAAGGAAGAGAGGGCAGAAATAATGGGTGCTTCTTCTTTTCTGGTTCATGAAGACAGAAGCTCCCATCTGCTCCATGTCGTCGCCTCTTTGGAAGTTTCCTGGACTCACTGGCATGAATATCAAGATAGGTAGCGGGCGGGATGGGTGCAGCTAGGAATGTAGGAGTGGAAGAAAACAGAGAAAGAGAGAAAAAAATGCATCGCAATGAACAATGAGGAAAATCAGAGAAAGCTGACTGTTGTAAGTACGGAGGTAGGTATCTTCTCACATGAAGGCATTTAAGATAACAAAAGCGATGTGAATCATGGGTAAATGGATGGCTAAGAGTTGCCACACGGTTCTGTATATACAGATACACTATTGCTGTGGAAAGAACAAAAAATCTCCCTTGGAAGTCATAAAATCTTTACATTGCCTCTTCTTGTTCACACGACATCTTTGCAATGCTCACTTTGAGCAGCAAAACTTTCTTTTACTCCTCGCACAACTGAACTGAACTTGGGAAGCTCAGTTGAGCTGAGCTGAGCAGAATTTAACAGAAAAGAGAGCATCATCTCTGTACATTCTTCTTCTTATATACTTACTTACTAGTAGCCTGCCTGGTGTAGTATGTACAGTATTATGTGACTAAAGGTACCTACCTACTACATACACATTTCTCCTATATGTAGTATCTGTCTCTCCAGCATTATTACGGGGTGCAGTATGTAGCTGGGATCGTACTAGTTAGCAGAAGAAGAAGTAGTAGATAGAAGAGGCATCCCAGCTGCATCAGATTACTACATAACATCTAAGGACTACCTTACAAGACAGCGATAGTTTTATCATAGCCCTCCTAGTCCTCCTGCCTGCCTTCACTTACTTCGTTTGGTTTGGCATGGCATGTAACTACAGAACTATGCCGAGGCTCGTATATCACAACTCTAAAACTGACAGCTCCAAACTACACAAAATAATAGTACCTATGCACACGAGTGTCTGCAGGAGCATTTCAGTACACTAGGCACAGCTTTCACATACTATCTCTCACTTGCTCGTCCTCTTTCTCCGGCTGTAGAAATAGGAAGGAGACTCTTACTCTTCCGCCCAGTAGTCCAACCGAACCAACCCAAACCATGTCAGCCCAGACGAAGAGAGGAGCCAAACCAAGCCACACCACACCAACTCATCGTCAGAGAGCGCGAAAGAAACAAGATATATAATATACGTTCCTACCATACTAACCAGTAGTCTTAAGTTACTTTAATACTAGTAAGGTTACTGTTTAATATAATATTATGCTAGCATAGTATCATTTTAAGCGTAGTAGTAGTAAGCACCGCACGAAACAGACTTCTGTTCAGAAGAGACTCTCCCTTTCCCTTTAGGTCAGATTTGCTTAATTCCAAACTTGCTCTTATTTTGTGGAAAACTTGATTCCGTTCATATTTTACAGATTTCATCCGTTTGCTCCCATTATAAATGTGAAACTGTCTACTCAAAGGGAAATTCCCGTCTGGAGTGCGACTGCTAATGTAACTAACTATGCAGACGAGTGAGTAGCATATATACATTTCAGGAACTACCAAACCATCTTCAGTTTTGCTCCCTTCATTTCCGCACTCTTTACTTTCACATCTAATTCTACGACAACACTTATCATGGTTGACAAAGGCAGAATACTCTAGGTACTATATTGTGTGGAGACATTAATACCTTGGTGTGCCCACTATAAATCTACTACATACATATACTGTAATACGACACTTAAAAAGTGTCATGTAGTTGATAGTGACGCTTATACTTTGTCACTCTATAAAAAGGATAAATTTCTCACTAAATAGTTGTTGTGTACCATCCGTCTCCATTTTTCCAAATCTTTTTTATTTCCTCAGAAAATTCATTTTTCCGAAGCTCTATATCTGACATGATTATTTGGACCACATGGCACTGCTATATATAAGTATGATTTCATGACTAATTTTTACATGATCATAGACCAGGACCACAAACATATTACTCAACTCTATCTCACTCGTCGTCAGTAATGGTGCTCTGTGTGTGGAATTATTTTTCTCTGGTGTGCCAAATTACAGAGCAATCATTATATTTTATCTATATTGCTACAGACTATTTCTTTTGGCAAATTATGGTAAATCCTTTATGGAAACATTCTATATATGAGGAACCGAAAACTTTTTCATGCTTTTGTCTTTCATGTTAAATTCAACGTTGCATGGTGAGAATCATAGTAAACTTTCCTTACGGAATTCAAAGGTTATTTTTATACATAATTAAGTAGCTATGTAAACGGCGAGATGCTAGCTCGAATAAAATACGCCACAAACAAACTGAATTCAACAGAACAAACAAACAAATATTTACAAAATGTAAGAATTTCCCGTTTTTTATGCCATTGTGAACACATTACAGCAATTAATGCTCAAGTCTCTGAAATATTCACTGAATTCATGGACAGGGTTGTAAAAACTAGTTTTGGGACTTAAAACATAGATGAACACATCAAGAACATCAAGCAAAGCTACATCAACGTAGTCAAGACAGTCAATTCAACTCGTGCTGAAAATCCATCCAAAACCAAGTATAATGCCACAACTCATTACTCACCTCTGTGTCGGTTCGTTTGCTTGTCAAACATCAGCATTGCATCCTCAATCTGCAAAAAACAAACAGAACATTGCATTAAAGAATCTTGGGAAACCCAGCCGAAGCAACCCAACTCAATATAGTCACAAAAATCAGCTGACTACCAGAGTTCCCTGCTCTGCCCGTGAATGTTAACTCAAGAAAACCAGGGTAGAATTCTCCTGGAAATGATATATTTTACCATTCCAAATTTCTAAAGCACTTTATTTGTTCATCACCCTACCGCACCCACCACATGCACAATTCTTACCAACCTTAGGGATTTTCAGTGGTTTTGAATGCCTTTGGGGAGAATATTTCTCAAAGTAATACACCCAAGTTCTGTATCAACTCCAAATCCATATTGGTAATGGTATTTTAATACAGCGTGCATATAACCGCTACTTTGTTGTGCTGGTTTTGTATGATTTACTAATGTATTCATCAATGTAGGTATTCCGGAAATTTCTGCCGACATTGACTGGAGAAAAGAATTAAATTCCTCATCCCTGCCCGGAAAATATAGGAAAAGGGGAATAGTATAGCGAACATTGAGCCGTGGCATCCAATCCAAAATCCAACCAGAGCAGAGCACCACAAGAGTCAGAGTTAGACAGACATTGCAAGACTCACTCAATCTATCACATTCTACACCATTCATCATTTAGTTAGCGCTTGACATTTCTCTGACGTTCCAGCCTACATTTTATTATTGACTCTAGCTGAACAAATGACCACATAGTGGAATGGATCTTGTAATTTCTATCTTTTTTCATAAAACTAGTTTTTTCGAAACGGAACTGAGCAAATATCCTATACATAATGACATTGTACGGAAGAAGACGTATAGGTAAACCTTTCTCTGAACGCTTTTAATATTTTGTATACGTGCACGTTTAGGTAGTATATAAAATATTTGCCTGTCAGAAAAGTAAAAGTTGAAATGGGAGCAGCTGAGGAGAATAAAGCTGCCATAAGTCCATTACTTCCCTAAACATTATTATTACAGATAGCTCGCTATATATAAGTATAATATAGTCCACTCAGATTACATTGCAAAACCATTGTACTTGTTCTAAAGAGGGGTACTATGAACTAGATTCATCTACGACCCCTGGGACACATTCCAAGCCCAAGAGTGAAATAGAGATATAATATAGTTATATGAAATTAGGAAATTGCTTCAGGTGGGACACTAATTAGGTCAGCATTTTTGAAGGATTTCTAAATGAACTAAAGAATTTTTGACCCAGACCCATTAGCCTAATCTTGTATCCTCTCTACAGGATGTTTCTTCGAAAGGAGGAAAGTTGTGGGCCTTTAAACTAGAAAGAAAACTACTCTAAAGATATTTATGCTATGGTAGATACTACTACCATTATTGTCCTCCTTATACTGTCTTCGACCCAAGTCATAGTCATAACACTGCATTATAGAAAAACAATTTATTTTGATACGCAGTAGAATTCCGGCTATAATTTCAACACTTATGGCTACACCTAGCATTATCTAGTAGACTACATTTTATTCTAGTGGCAGAGTAGGTACAAGTCTAACGACGACGCAGCACCTCATTTAACATCTCTTCTCTCTCAGCGATGTACATCCTCATTGGCCTTCCAGACGACTACATCACACATTACAAGAATCCTGTGCAGGATAAGGATTATAACAGTCTAAGATCATTGTCCATACTTGTACTGAATAGTAACTATTATTACTAGGGAACATTTAATAGGAAGGAACTGACACTACTGCTATAATAACATATGCACTTGAATCCGACTGCATCCAACTCAGAACTGCTTTCATAATGAGATAATGCAATTTAAAGGTGTATTTGGGAGTATATATAGGTACAGATATGGTTTTTGGACGGAAGATATTTGACGTTGTTCTTCCTAGACAGGCGGGGTGTAAGTATTTAGTAGTACACGCTTTTAAGAGACGGAGATAAGGCATTTATATAGGGTGACGTTTGTTGGAGAAGAAGAAGAGTTCTACTTATAGATAGTAATACTTAGGATGTGTATAGGTATTCGTTGGTGAGCTGCCCTTTGCATCCCATTGTATTTTGTATTGAATTTCTGGGGTTGATCCCTTACGGATTACGGGCATTTCGGAATCTTGCCAAACTCAGCAAAGAATAAGTGACTTGTCTTGTCGATTAAGTAAGCAAACTTTCGTCGTTCGAAGAAGACAAAACATAGATGGCATTACTCAAAATGCCAAAGGCTTATCGAAGATTTGCTTCTACAGCTCTCTTAGTTCCCTTCCAATCAAAACACATTAATTCTGCCAGCTCTTTTTGCTGAGACGGAGACGAATGTCTTTTCCCCTCTCTCAACGTCATTCCCTCATTGTCACTCTCATTCTTTTCGAATTCATCCGATTCTTCCGAAAATCCATGTACTTAGACAGAGAGCGAAAGAGAATGCGGAGGATATACTATGGTGACACGTGATAGAAATTCTTGCTATGCGGGCACATACTAATTAAACTCTTTGCTGGAAACTTCTCTTTCAAGGATCTAAGTAAATATTAACATGCATGCTTATGCATTCCCCCTCGCCTTCTCCGCCGTCCGCGTCCGCCCCACCGTCGTCGTCTTCAATTCTAATACCTTCTGTTGTGTTGAGAGTCGACGAGACTCCAGCTGATGTGCCTTTGTGCTCTACTTAGAAAACTAAGTACAACCTTTTCCATCACGCTAAACACAAACTTTTGATAATGGTAAAACAATCTGAAATCCAGCCTCTGCATTCAAAAAGGAATAACTTTTATTTCAGCAGAGAACTATTAGAATAAAGCTTCCCCTTGATCTAAAGAGTTGGAAAGTTCGAATTATGGGATTTGTTTTCTAGCTAAAAATACTACATCCGCCAGGTTATGAAAACTTGAAAAAAATGGGTTTGTTAGTCCGGCTATTTGGAGCAACTAAAATTTATTGAAAAAAGTCGGGATGGGCAATAAAATCCCTGGCTTTGGATATCCACGCTCTAGGTGCAACGTAACTTCCAATTATGTCACAGGGCTATCCAAGTAGCTATATAGCTAAATATGGAGACAATTATTTATGGTTACCTAACGTTCCATCAAGCAAAGTAATTACGAAGGTACTTTAGAACTTGGTCTGCACCAATGCACCAAATGTTCATTGTTGAGACAAATCATAGAGATTGCAAATTGAGTTAACGAATACTTTGAGAAATAATTCTATTATGGATCATTCTAGGAACACTGAGGAGTAGTCGAGTCTTTAGCAGCCGACGTAATTGTGAGGATGAACTGCACACAGTTTTATTAAATCACAGCCTCACTGCGCTTATTAAACTTTCAGCAAATTCGAAAGCGACTCAAATATTAATTTTTATCCATGTCTGAACTTACGTGTGCTCTACTTATTCAGTCTTCCAATAAACATAGCCAAGACTTACCTAAAGACTTGAAATAGAATACTAAACTTCTCTCCTACTACTTCCTGCATATGAAACAAACTACTAGGTACTACTAAAATGTATATTTACTAAAAATCCAAAAACGATTTATAATTCCCCTAAAGGAATAGAGACACAAACAACACAAAAAGGTGAAAGTTGGAAATGCTCTAGAAAACTTTATTTGCTGGAGATTACAATTAAAAAGTTTCATAAACACGTTGGGCACGTCTCTCCTACTATTTCATTACGTTTATACTTTACTCACATGGCAAGCTACGTGCATAGTGCCTTCTGCAACATTTTAACGAAAGAACGAGAATTCACTTACTAATTCACCACTATTTAATATTTTCATCTATTCCGTGACGAAGGATTATATAAAAATGTCTACTGCTCCATAGAGTCACATTACTTTACCAAATATATAAAACGTGAGCGATAAATAGCTTTGCCCACCCATCTAACAACTTATACTCTGTATAAGAATAAAACTTTCAGCCCTAAAGACACTTTCATAAATTCAAAACTCAGGACTAAGTTACATTCATGTAAACCCTTTTGATTCCACTCTACTAAATTGATTTATTAAAACGTAGCCAGCCATTTATCCGACTCTAAACATTCACTCACTACTCCAAATATCAGATACACTGTTTTTGCCAGATTCACACTAAACTATCTTTGCCGAAAAAGGTATAGCCTAGCTAAATGGACTTATAAAACAGACACGCACGATCAACTCTTGATCAAATGAGCCACTGCCTAGATCCAATATCTGACCTGCTCAATAATTGCAATTTCTCAAACTGCGAAATGAATATTTATAAAGTTAATTTTACTACAACACAAGATTTCTTCAAAATCACAATATTCCAAATAATCAAATGCGTAATAAAATAAAACTGAACAATTCCACTATTTTCGTGAGCCTGGTGGGTCCGCTCTGTCGTTACTCGTACGATTCTATCGCTTCACCTTTTCGCCAACGACCTTTCGCTTCACGCTCTGCCCAGAGACTGATGCTTCTCGTAGCTTCTCTTTTCCTACTCTCCTACGAACAAAGCTCCTTAGCCCGCTCGATTTATCCAACGCGCCATTCTTCTCATTCTCAACTTCCCCCAGTAACATACTCCCCCCAGTGGCAAGACTTCCGGTATTGTCCACTTCATGGTGCACGTCGATCACACATATCTTGCAAACTGGGCGTCGAAAGATTCCTGTGTTGGTTTCCACGTCTACAACTCTTGTGACTCCATCTTTCCCAGGGTAAAGTCTCACAATTCGTCCTCTTGGCCAACATCCTCTTGGTAAGTTTCCATCGGCGATGAAAACTAAGTCGCCAACTTTGACATCGTATCCTCTTCGGTGCCACTTTGTACTTTTGGTTAGCGATGGCAAAAATTCTTTAATCCAACGCTGCCAAAACATATCCGCAAGCCGCTGCGCCAATCTCCATTGTTTCTTCAAGTAGAAGTCATCATCTGAAAATACTCCAGGGGCGGCTGCAACACTTGGGGTCCCAATTAGAAAATTAAAAGGGTAATACTCTCCTCATCGTTCGGGTCAGTAGAAACATACGTCAATGGGCGGCTATTGACCACACTCTCCTTCAATCAACAACGTATGCAAAGTTTCTTCCTTTGGAGCTCTCTCCTTCAAAACTGCTTTCAAGGCCGTTTTGACTGAACGCACTAGTCTCTCCCAGGCTCCCCCCATATGTGGGGAAGAGGGGGGAATGAAATGCCATTCAATTCCCCGTGGGGTCAATTCTTCCATGATCCGTCTCTCGTCTAATTCTTGAATTGCCTTACGTAACTCGGCATCTGCTCCTCTGAAATTCGTCCCATTGTCGGAGAACATCTTTTCCGGATTTCCCCGTCTGACAATCATCCGCCGGATTGCCATTATCGCTGAATCCGTCGACAGTGAGTTGGCTAATTCCAAATGGACGGCTCTTGTAGCCAAGCAAGTGAAAAGAACACCATATCTTTTCTCGCGTCTTCGCCCAATGGTAACCTCCATGGGCCCAAAGTAGTCGACCCCCGTCACTGAAAATGGTCTTGTGGGTCTTGTCACTCTAAAGTCAGGCAAGGCTCCCATCATTTGGTTTTCTGGTTTGCATCTGGAAATCTTGCATTCTTGACATTTGCTCCAGACACTTTTCACTGCAGTCCGCACATTCACGATGTAATATTTTTGTTTCAGCTGGTTCACAACTGACTCCTGTCCATGATGCCTCGCTTGCACGTGGTAATGCTGAATCAATAATTTTGTATAGTAATTTTTCGGATCCAGCACGATAGGTTGCCTGGTGTCGTCGGCCAATTCGGGAGAATTTATTGTTCTTCCAGACACTCTTAGAATTCCGCGATCATCCAAGAACAACTTCAATGCTTTCAACCGACTCTCATTAGGCAGGACTTTCTCACTTCTTACGTGGCTTATCTCGGCAGGAAAAGATTCAGCTTGGGAAAATCTTGTCAATATCTTCTCTGCCTCTTCACACTCTGAAGGCACCAACGATTTTCTCAAGTTCCTCTCATCACGTTTTAATTGCAGGTTCTTCATATAACGTAAAATCCATGCTGTCACTCGCACAAGTTTCGTCCAGCAGGAGAATTTCTTCACGTAGCTCTCGAACCAGGCTGATTGATTTATTGTAAATACAAACTCCAATTGGCTCATTCCCTCGTCTCCACTGGTTACTTCTTGACATAAAAGGCTGACCTGACGAGATGAAAGCTCTTCTTCCACTCCCCCCGTAGGCAGTCCAGTTTCACTTGATTTTATTTTAGGCCACTCACTTTCAGGTTGATACAAAAAGTCGGGTCCATTCAGCCATCTGCTTCTCTGAGACAAGTCGTTTCTCCCGTTGTCTCGGGTGGCTTCGTCTGCCACATTTTCTAACGTTGGCACCCAATGCCATTCTTCAACCTCCGAGGCCTCTAGAATTTCTCCAATTCTGTGGCTCACGAACGGCTTATATTTTCTAGCGTCGGAACGGATCCAACAAAACACCGTTCTCGAATCAGTCCAGTAGTGCACAGCGTTGAATTTGATTCTGTGCTCCTCCCTCAGAGTTGTTGCCAATCTTGTCGCCATCACTGCCGCTTGCAGCTCCAGACGGGGTATAGACATTGGCTTTAGTGGGGCCACTCCAGATTTGGCCGCAGAAATCGTCACACTAATTACATTTTCAACTTCCATCCGTAGATAGGCAGCTGCTGCGAAGGCTTGAGATGACGCATCGCAAAACACATGCAGCTGTATCGATGAAACACATTCCATCTTTAGTAAGTAGCATCTTGGTATTTTCACTGTTCGGATATCTTCCAGATCTCCAATCCAATTTTGCCACTTGTCATTTAAAGTTTCACTCAGCTGGTCGTCCCAGCCAATCCCTGCTCTCCATATCTCTTGCAGCAATATCTTCGCACGTACGATGTAAGGACTCAAGAATCCCAAGGGGTCGAAAATTGACATTACCAGTTTTAGGACCTCTCGCTTCGTAGGAATCTTGCTCCCCGTTACAACTTCTGGATGTACTTTCGGGAAACTCGTTGCAAATTCAAATACATCCTCCTCCGGTTTCCACTGCAACCCCAGGACACGTTCGACTTTGAATTCACTTTCCAAATTTAAATTCTTACTGTCCATGTTCTCTGCTGACCCAGTAATTTTTCTTAACACATCTGGTGAATTGCTGATCCATTTTGTAATGGTGAAACCTCCTCGCTTGTGGATTTCAGTCACCTCACGAATAACTTGAACCGCTTCCTCGTCATCATTTACACTATCCAAATAGTCGTCGACATAGTGTTGACTTACAATTGCATCAACGGCTCTCGGAAACTGAACTCTGAACTCTTCAGCGTTCTTATTTTTCACCTCTTGGGCTAAGGAGGGAGAACATGCCGCACCAAATATCATGACGTTCATCTGCCATACTTCTGGCGGCTTCTGTCTCTCTCTTCCCCTCCACAGGAAACGCTGAGCCTGTCGGTCTTCTTCTCTTATGCTAACCTGGTGAAACATTTCCGCTATATCACCGGAGAAAGCAATTCTTCTTTCGCGGAATTTCAACAATACTCCAACGAGAGAACACATCATGTCCGGTCCAGTTAATAACTCATCGTTAAGGCTCACTCCTTGGCTTTTGGCTGCCGCGTCGAAAACAAGACGAACCTTTCCTGGCTTATTGGGATGCACAACTCCAAAATGGGGCAAGTACCACGTTTTGGAGGTCTCTACAGCTGCTTCTTCAGATGACAATCGACGGGCATATCCTTTTCTTTCGTAATCCACGAATTTATTGATATACTCTGCCGCATACACTTCATCTCGATCCATTTTCTTCTCAATGGTTCTCAGTCTCTGCTCCGCTGTTTTCTTGCTCGCGGGGAGTTGTGGATTATCACTTCTCCACAACAGCCCAGTCTCCCATCCAAGTCCTTTTCGATTAACTGACTGATTCATGATTTCTCTGGCCCTCGAATCATCCTTTGATCGTGGCTTCTCCGCTTTTAGGTTCACTCCGAACGTCTCAGTCTTGAAAAAGTCTTTTACTAGTGAATGTAATTCTTCATCTTTACATTCTTGATGACTGATATGGTTAGTAAATTCCAAATCTTCTCTGTCACTATTGTAGCAGTCTGATCCATGGACAACCCACCCGAGCTTAGTCAACGAGGCACACGGCGCATTTCTTGCTCCCTCAACGGTGCGGCTCACTCTCAATAACTCATTGTTATCTTGTCCAATTAAGATATGTGGAACTCCATTCTTAAAGGACGCTGCGTTGACACCAGCCAGATGTTTCCATTTTCTCTTCAGCTGCGACATATCCACTGATTGAGATGGTAGCTTCATTCCTCTCTTCACTTTCACATTTCGGAGAATGTGATCTTCTTTCCGATTCCTCCCGGAGATCTGAAGTGAAACTCGCATCACATCTTTTTCATATTTGTAAGTAGAATCCACCCAGCGCATTTGCAAATCACTTTTGGGCCCTTTCAACTTAAGGGCGGCTGCAGCTTCTTCCGATATCATCGTCATCGTTGAACAAGTATCCAGCATGGCATACGTGTCCATTTTTCCTCCAGGTCCACTAATGGTCACAGGAATAACACATAATAAAATATCGTTACCCTTCCGATGGTTAGTACATAAGGTATCTTCCTTTTCTACTTCAGGCTCCTTATTAATTTTCTTCTTTCCAAAATGAAGACTGAGATGGTGTGGCTTGTCACACCCATCCTTTCCACAATTGTCTTCTTTGCACTCAGGTGACATGTGACCAAATCGTAGGCACTTGAAACAGAGTTTGGCATCTCTCACGGTATTTATGCGCTTATTGACATCCTTCTTCAAAAATATACGACACGTTTCAAGCCAATGATTATTTTTATTGCACAGCACGCACTTACAGTCTCCAGTATCTTCGGATTTCTCATTCGAAGTAGTGAAAACTCCTTCTCGTCGATTTCTCTTCGATTTATTCTTTTCATCCTCCCGGACAAACTCTGGTTTCACACTCGACAAATTGCGATACACATTCGCCTCCTTTGCACGTAGGTCGAGCCACGAAGAGAAATCTGACAGATCCACAGTTGGCTTTTTGATTACTTCTGCTGCCCAGCTGTCCCTCTTCGAAGCCGGCAATTTTCCCACAAGGTCATCTAATAGCTGAGGGTTAGTCATATGTCCTGTATGCTCCAACGTCTTCATCGTCGCCACCAGATTACGTACCGAATTTGACATGTCGATAGTCAGCTGTGGCTTGTCATCCTTCAAAACAGGCATATTTTTCACTTTGTTGACTAGAGCTTGAATAATGAGTCTAGGCTGCCCAAAATTCATCTCCAGCGTCTCAATTATTTTCTTCACATTTTCTGGAATAGTCATCATTGACACGACTGCTTCTTTGGCCTTACCCCTCAGGCACTTACGCAGCCTTCGGAGATTTTCGCCATCAGAAAATTTGCACATTGTTGTAGTACTATTGTACTCTTCAATAAACGCAGGCCATTCCTCCGAATCGCCATAAAATGGTTGCAGCTCCTTCCCCACAGATTGACGAGTAATAAAATTTTGAATATTACCTCCCATCTGGCTGTTCATTTGAAACTGGGCGAGGGCTGTAATCGCTTCTGCCATCGTGCTCATTGCACTAGTGTTCTTCTCCGGAACATTATTTTCTCCTCCAGGTGGTGGGGTTGGGACATTTCTAACAGAAGGCGGCGGCGAAACATTACCCACTGACGGCGGCGGCGTAACATGACCCACTGACTCCTGCTGATTTCGAACCCAATCCTCAACTCTCGAACCACCACTCTCTTCCTCGTCGGGCATTGTCACAAATCTTCTGAACCACTAGAAGTGAGCTCTTCGTCTTCCTCATCAATTTTCACTTTCCTGAGCTCTAACCTTTTTGCAGCAAGCCTCTTTTTTCGGTTAAGTACTTCTTCCTCCAGTTGAAGTATTTCTTCTTCTACTTGGACTTCAGCTTCCAGTCGTCTCCGCAGCAGTCTACTGGCGGTTGTTCTTACACTAGAACTGGACCGAGATTTGGACACTGAAGGTTCACTACGTCGTTGCGGATTATTTTGGACGTCCACTGACTGCTCCAAATCCTCCTTCCTCTGTCGACGCCTTCCCTCGAGCATTCCAAACTCTGGACTCTCCTTGGCCACTCTTCGACTTCTTCGTGCTGCCTCTGCACTGGCTTCAGGTTGCTGACCATCCATTGTCACTTTTATTCACTTTTGAATGTCACAGAAAATTCTCAATTTCACTGAATCTCACTGATTCCCGGGTTTCGGCACCATATGTTTTTGCCAGATTCACACTAAACTATCTTTGCCGAAAAAGGTATAGCCTAGCTAAATGGACTTATAAAACAGACACGCACGATCAACTCTTGATCAAATGAGCCACTGCCTAGATCCAATATCTGACCTGCTCAATAATTGCAATTTCTCAAACTGCGAAATGAATATTTATAAAGTTAATTTTACTACAACACAAGATTTCTTCAAAATCACAATATTCCAAATAATCAAATGCGTAATAAAATAAAACTGAACAATTCCACTATTTTCGTGAGCCTGGTGGGTCCGCTCTGTCGTTACTCGTACGATTCTATCGCTTCACCTTTTCGCCAACGACCTTTCGCTTCACGCTCTGCCCAGAGACTGATGCTTCTCGTAGCTTCTCTTTTCCTACTCTCCTACGAACAAAGCTCCTTAGCCCGCTCGATTTATCCAACGCGCCATTCTTCTCATTCTCAACTTCCCCCAGTAACATACACTACTCTAATACTTCCAAGATTATACCATTTCAGATTAATTGACTTAATCCAAGTTTTGTTTACACAACTTTTCAATTAATAATCACGCTACATACAAAAGCAGCTTTTCAAAACAGTGCTGTCTTTTCATAAGGCTTCAAATCGATTGAGTTGACTCTTCCAGAGATAGCAGATAGTACTTGGCGACGTTCTTATCATTTATTTACAGTAAAAATGAATAAATTAAGTCTATTCAAGAATTTTGTGCTGCTGTCCTCCGAGGCAATCAATACTAAATAAAGTAGTTTACAATTAAATTTCTTAAGCCTTCGAGTGAAAGTCATTTTAACTTTTACCCATGCAAAAAATGCTTGTTGAAGCAAAGTATAATAAAGCATCTTTGATGTTAATGGTGTTGCTAAGGTTTAATGTAGAGATGAAAATACAGTCGCTTTGGTATATATTAAAAGTTGGTAGGAGGTTTCCTGAGGCAATTAACTATAACTGTGTTACAGACTTATTTGGTGGGGCTGAGTGAAAGCCTTAGGCAACATAGTATAATATGCAGTAGTAGTAAGTAGTATTGTGTGTGTAGGTTAAAAGGAAAACTCGAGTTCATTCATTCCGTAAACGAGAGAGTCGAAATAGTAAATACCAAGATTTAGCATTGTAGGATTTCAGGATGAAATAGACCGACTTTCCCACCGTGCCTGACGTATTTCTATTTAGAATGCTGAGAAAAATAGTTATTGTTAGGAAAAAGAGTAGCGTGTACAAAGCTGCATAGATCGGATAGATTCCAATTGCAAAAATTATTGTGCGTCAGCCGTATGAAACGAGAGGGATTTAGAAACAAGTCTTGAGTCTATCGATCCCTCCACGCAGTCATAAAGTTTGCGTTTTTCACTAAAGCCCTGTTGTATGTAGTGGTGGTTGCTTTGTGTGGAGAGTGTGCCGTCTGTATTGTACTTGCGTTTGTCAGATAGATCTTTATTTCCCGGCTCAAACCTGTGAGTTCGTTTAACTTTAAAGTTCCACGGACTAGAAGAGATAGGGGACAGAAGCCAAAGAGATTTCATCGTCTACTTTCCTTCTAATGGCAACTATTTTCTTCCCTTCTACCAAGACTACTGTTATTAGTCCATGTAATACATTTTCTCCTGTGAAATGGAATTGATATACATATATATACTTTTCTCCCACCCCAAATATACTTAATAGGTGTGTACTATATATAGACATATGCAAATCCACAAAATATTATTCGTTTAAGGAGTATTATTAGTATGTAGGCATAGTAATACATTGGAGAAAAGAAAATAAGTCGGAGAAAATACATGGTTTGTAGGCGTACGCGTATGATGTCACTTTTAATGTCTCCTTTCCACACTGATAGACAATATTGTATTTCTTATTGTAGAGGAAGAAAGTCTTGTGTGGACTCCTTCCTATACATACGTAAACTCATTCTTCCTCTCTGTGAATGAGATAAACGGTTTAGGGGCAGTTTTCCTTTTTATCTTTATTTTGTAGCTGAAATGATGAATAGAAGGAATTAAATGGTAACGTTTGTTTTATTGCGAGAGAATTAGCTAACTATTCATATCTTTTATGTCCGATATTTAAAATGCCCCAAACTGCTACCTTTTTTATTCGCCTTCAGTGCTTACAACAAGGAGTATACACACAGACACTCGGATTTTATTACTTTCCACAGAGCTCTTTCCCTTGTCTTCATTTATTACATTTTGATTTTTGATTTCAATTATGGTAAACGTATTATATTTATCACGTAGACATCATGCAAAGTTGCATGTTTGAATACATCATCGGAATAACTCTCTTGAGAAAAGGGAAGAGTTCTCCGTAAACTCTGTTATGATGAAATATGATCGCTGACGGCGGATTGGTTTGGAATTTGAGATGTACCTGAAGAAGACCTACCTAAGTATGATATTATTGAGTATAGAAAATTCAACTATCATCTATGTACATATTTGCATACTATTGACTATTACTATACTGAGAAAATTGGTAAGCGAGAAGTTGAGAGAATTGCATTGCTTTCTCCATGGATATTTGGGTATAATATTAGTAAGTAGTTCTCCTTGAATAAATACTTAGGGATGAAACGACATCCACTGAAAAAGGATGAATGGAAGGGAGAAACTTTCACCTTGATCAGAAAATGAAATGAAATCACACGAGGAGAAAATTCTTCCTTCACTGCAAGAACGTTCAATGAACCTGAGGGTTATTGCTATAAAGGTAGTAATCTACATTCAGAGTATGTATCTAGGACTTATTATGTGTCAAGGGCCAGAAGTATAGGAAATCCATGTAAAAAATTCGAGGAACCTGCGACATAAACAATTTAACCTAACGGGTGAAATTGTTTGCGAATACTTTTAGGGATTTCTATGAATAGGTAAGGAAGTTGAAGCATTGCACTGCATTTCTATTCTGTGTCTGTAAGTAGTAAATATTGTTGTAGGCTGAGTGTTGAAGAAACAAGATTTATATATAAATAGTGGAAACATTCAAGGTTCGCGTAGTTGTCCATAGGAAGGCAAAGTGTTAGCACATAGCCGTTCTTTGGGGGCAGAGAACTATAGAAATAGGTTCAAACAAGCTAACCAGGTTCCGCCTGAGCCTGGGAACTCCCGCATCGTAAATCGATTCTGTCTTGTGTTGCCAAGTCACTCCCCCAAAAATGTTTTAAAAATACAAAAATGTGCAAAGAGGCAACTCTGGGATTCGATATTAGAGACACCTCTTATGAGGGCATAACGACAGACACATATATCCATCTTTTCTATCGGCATTCATACATCAATTCAAGTAATTTACAAGTCCGTCAACTTTAAAAAGCCGGTAGAGTGGGAGATGGACGGAATTCTCTCCCGGAATGGAACTAGTGTGATCTGGTGTGGAGTGCGGAGCTGAGCTGGACGGCGGCAACGGCCACACACAACTTTCCCCACAATACTACTCCTACTACTTACTACATTACTTACTACTACTCCATCCAGTAGTTATTCCCTTTCTCTCTATTCTACTTACTTGTCTGTACTCCCAAAAGTACGTGAGTACCAAACTGACTATAATACATGCCATGGCATACCTACTCATACTCACACGGTTTAGTTAGGTAGTAGTAGTGCAACTACTAGGTAGCTACATAATATTATCACTCCCATTCTCATCCTGACGTTACAGAAACACGGTCAGAGCGGTCTGGCAGGTTCACATTGGAACTCGTGCTGGAGAAAGTATTTTCTGCACGGGAATTCAACAAACAAAGTACAGATATCGCATTCGCATTACTTACCGGTCCAAACTGCTCAAAATATGTTCGAACATCTTCGATCGTTGTTGGAGCTGATAGTCCACCAACAAATATTTTTTTCGTGCGAGTCACCATCTGGAAAACAACAATAAAGATTATAAGTAAGTGCCGACTTATGGGGGGCTAGGGCTACATAATTATTTATTTACCAGAGAGACATAGAGATAGATATCTACACAATCTTTTGTATATAGACATGTAAAGTTGCATCAATGACAGAAAACATTAGTTTATCTCGCAATTATCCTTATTGTACTTTGATGATGAAGATGTATAAAACCTCAAATAATTATGGTGAATAGGTATATAATTTGGTTATTTACTCAGTTTAAGTAAGCACAGCATTTGATGGAATTCCTATATGCAGGAGGCATGTACTTAATAGTGTGTAATATTTAATTACAAAGGTAGAGGTAATGCTAATACCCGTTTCATTTCCCCGAACTCAGTTTGGAATTAGCGAGGAGGAGAGAGTTAGGTAGTGATTTGGTTTCCAAAGTACAAATAGGAGTTGTACATGTTATTATGAGTTGCAGTCGACGTAGACGTCCGCTGTTGGAGAGAGACAGACGGACAGAGTTTGTAGTTGTAGTGAGTTTGTGATTGCTACTTCTTGTGCTTATGTACATAGCATTAGTGCTTTGTAATGCAATTCAATGGTCTTTCCGAGCTCTGCCTCATTTCATAATAACATAACTGAAATCCATCAGCTTATCGTTAGCTCCGCAAGTCGCTGGCAGTGAAAGCAGACAGACAGAGTCAAGGAACATTATATTAGATCCCAGACTGCTAGAGTGTTTGGCTTGGTTTGCATTGCACCCAAAGCACACATTAGGTCTCGGTCTGTCTGTGTGGCAGGAGAACCACCAATAACAGAACACAATTACCTTCATAAATCGATGAGGATGAACAATGAGATTGAGAGAGTAGAAGAGGGGGGCCGCCATAAGAAATCGACTCAGAACAGATCATACGGAAGCAAACCAGAGAAACGAGAATCGAAAATTTCGTCCAGGATATCGGCAAACGAACTTTTCCCAATAGAATTCCCCTCTCTCTTTGAATTGACCTACCTGTCTATTAATTCCCTGCGCCTCCTACCTACCAATCGCCAAAAGTTACCCAAGTATATACCTTATACAGCTAATCAACTTTCCACAAGGAGAAAGCACACCGTCCCATTTATGACGTTCTACATAAATATAATATAAACTGCATTCGTGTGGCCCACGTATTCTAAAAGTAGACCTCGCTCGATTTCCCTTAATTCCACCTTTCCAGATATGAATTACTATGCATGAGTACCAAATATTAAGACATGACAGCATTGAGTGACAAATCATGTTTATTAAGGTAAATACTCTTGTGGCGGTTTTCTCCTTTGCGACTGCTGTACTCCCTATTTTATAATATAGGTACACTACTCACAGAACTCTCGTAACAATAGCTTGACTCAAAATCAATTTATCACCAAAGAAGGAATATATTAACAATAAATAAAAGTCCCTATTCAAATGCTTCTCCACGGACAAAAAGAAATGCATTGTATGACAAGGTATATTTATAATATGAGTATGTGAATGCCAAATTCATTAAATTAGAGATGGAGAGTAGAATGGTGGTGAATATATTAACTCGACCCATAAATAATACTAATCATATTTCTTCAGACAAATGCATGGCTATGCTACTTACTTACTCACTAGCCTTATCTGTACAGACACGACATTGCAGAATAAAGAATAATAGTGGGTCAAAAGGGTAACTCCGTCCTTACTCTGACTCCGTTCATCTCAATAATGGAGGCACAGCAAAAGGTAGCTAGTCTATTATTGTGTTGAAATTTTTCTTTCGACAAAAGAATATATCAACATGTAAATGTCAGAAAACAAGAGACGAGGAAAGTGGGATGGCTATAACAGAGAAATGAGGATACGATGCGCACAATAGAAAGGTGAAAGCCGCTGGAACGACTTCAAGAAACAAATACATAGCTTCTAGCTACACAAAGGCCGGTCAAGTCACTAAAGCTATCCACACCACCCGGAACAGAATACAGCTACACGTATACACATGTATTGCAGTATGTACTCGTCCACTCAACGCTCTACTCCACTACCCGGAATAATTCTCCAGTTGATTTTAGGAGATGGGAAATAGCATTAGTAAACGAACAAAAGGAAAATGAGAGTATATAATGGGTACGTACATTCGGCTGTCGGCTCAGCAATTGCATGCTATTCACCTTTTCTCACTACAATCATTACTACTCCTCTATATACAACTTACTCCCCGTATAAACACTCAGCTACTCCTCTAGTAGCTACTCGATTAGTATAGCCGTACACGATTTCCTACAGCGAGTGCAATCTACTTTCTCTCTGTACAGAACAACTAAATCCTAGGACGTCCACTTTAACTCGAATTTACACCCGCCCGATCCAACTAAACCATACTACTCACATCACTTTCCAAAAAATATGCTTACAAACCGTATCTGTATACTACTTTAGTCTACTAACGCACTCAAACATCATTTACCTGATTCACTGATTACTGATATTATAAGAATAACTATAATGAGACAATTTAGCGTACGACCGACGCATTTTGTATTCCATATTTTGTGTTTTAATATTCACTTTCGCTATTTAAATAAGTATAATCTTAATATCTCCATTCTACAAAGTACTAGGTATATATTAGTATCCCCCGCATTATATGCTTACAACACATTTATTTAATAAATGTTGTATACAAGCGCATAAATATTAGATAAGCTTTCGCCATCACTTTCACATTCTCCTATCAAAATCATTAACAATATGCATAGCATGTTCCTTTGCCGTTGCCATTGAATAAAACTCAGTTGAAAGATCTTGAATTGATGTAGCAATTACTTTCATATAATCAGCTTGAAGTATTTTGTTTCAGTCACTGGGACAACTTTTTGTAGGCTTTTGGCTTCTACTACTTTCAAAGAAGCAAGTAGTCGGATTATTTTACCACTGGTTTAAAAATAGCACAGTGTAAAGTACAGTAAAGTGACAAAAGGTCGGAAGCATATATTTTAAAATCTCTTGATCTGACATGTTATGCCTCGTGGTCAATCTATATATAATACGATGCCAACATTTTCAAGTATATTTTAATTCCACTTAATTATAGCACATTTCGTTCTGCGTTTGTAAAAGCCATTATAGTGCCAATGTTTATATTCAGTTTATATGTCTCTATGTATAAGTATTATAGTAAGTATATGTGAATGAATAAAGTATTTTTATAAATCGTATTCCTATAAGTTCTAATTCTGGATGATGTTCTAGAGTAACAAGTAATTTCCCTAAAGCTCATTAAAAAGGCATAGAATTTGTATAGCATTTCAACATGCTAACCCCTGTGTAAATAAATGAGGATTTTTATGTGAAATTTACAAAAGTAGATAGAAGTATCCTTTTCCATTAAGAGAATTGGTATCATCTGCATATAGCAAATGCCAATATTCATTGGGTATAATTTAGTTTATGAAAGTTAGTTATTATTAATAATGAGAAGAACTGGGATTTTGGAGGAAAAGAGTTACGTAAAACATGGAGTAAGAAAATTCTTTTAGGTTTCTATAAAAGGTTATTGAATGGGGAATTCCGTATAATGGAGCAGAGCTGAACGTGATGGAAAAGGAGATCGAGCTTTCGTTGGTTTGTTTTGTGTTCCTAATGGCAGAGTCCGTCAGTCTACAAAGAAATGAAAGCACACAAAATGGAGAGGCCCCAATAGAATTCTATTGGATAGCTTTGATTAAAACTTGTCACGCTATGGCCCGAGTTTATTTTCGGCCTTGGCTACATATTACTTTTACGGGTTTCCGAAAATACTTATCATCTTTTCCGTTGCTTCACAGAGGCAAGTTGTGTAGCCTCTTCAACAAAAAGAGAGGAAAGACGAATTGAGCGTAGCATGCGTCAATAAACTATTTCTTTGTCATTTACCATTCAGAACACAACTACGTAGACAGTTTTCAACTCCGCCACAAAACAGTTCTATTACACCCTTGTAATCGCTACTTGTTTAAGAATAACCCTCTCTCAAATACTTGTCTTCAATTTAATTACTACTCTCAAATTGAAGTGGGTTAAGCGGAAAAAGTGACATCTTTTTAATATTCACTGGGGAAAACACATTCATTTCTTATTACACAGGCCTTTTCAAGCAACATTGTAAAACATCCTTTTGCTGCATTCTGCTTCTGGTTAACAGGATCTTTATGCATTTGTAAATTTCATGTCAAATGTAGGGAACCAAAGGGTTTTTTCAACCTCTATCTCTATGCCCTCTTTCCTTTGTCATATTAAAACCTTTCAAAAAATGGCGCTAAATTTTTCCAGGTGGTCAAATTGTCATTAAAATTTTTAAGCGATGTAAAACTCGTAATTAATGAGATTGGATGATATAAAGTTTCAGAATTTTATTTACAGTTGTGAAGGATCTATTACCTAACTACAATCTGACTTCTATTTTTTATGATACTTCTGCCAAGCATTTCATAATCCAGGCTGCAAATTCCTAAGCGTTCGTTTTATCCTTGAGTTATATAGTTAAGACTTATTTTTGTTTACTTTATGACATAGAACGAAAGGTATCCATGCATGTAATGCCAAGGTTAGAAGCGCGACTCTCTTGGAATTTTTTGCTTCGCTGCATGTAAGAAATTCCAATAGATAATAATTGGAAGAAAGTGGGCAAGGATACCATAAAACCTGTCACTTTAATGTTCTATTCATTTTATTTGGGTTTTTCGGCGAGTGGTGTGCATGATTATCATCATTATAAGTTTACGTCTGAACAACAATAAAAGGAGCAATGTGCACTAAAGTATTAAAACCGCTTGAAAGGCCATGACATTTTGCATCAATTTTTTCATATCACGGGAGAGATTCGTAGTACAATTAAGAAATGTCTTCTATGTGTTGAAGATGAAGGTGAAATGCTTAAGTAATGATATAATCAATATGATTCAAAGCATATAATTATAGGATTATATAAATTGCTCTGAGAATAAAGTGGCGTATTTTTGAAAACATATTGATGGTTTATAGTCAAAAGTGTTGTAACAAGGATTATTATCACTTTGCTATATTATTAGGAGCTACTCTGTGTTTGCTTTCACCATTACTGACCTAAGATAAGATTTAGATCTAAAATGTGCATAAGTGTTTCTTAACTTCTGGAGATATTTTACGCGCTAATGATATGGTATAAGGTTTATTTTTGTAGCCTTCAGCTATAAAATTTGCTTACATGGCCACCTTTTGTTTGTATTAGACATAGACCAATACTTCCATGGCCAAAATAAAACTAGGGATTTTAAGGGTAGAGTGAGGCGGACGTTTAGGAGCATGCATAACTCCTTGTATGGTATGCATGCTATTCATAGGATTCAAAATTTGCAGTTTATTTCGGTACAAAAGTGTACGAAGTAGAATTGGAGTTAACTCTTTCTTTACGTAGTGAGTTTAGATTTAACTAACCAGCTCCGACGGGCGGAAGTGCCTTAAGAAAGTGAATGTAAAAGTCGCAATCTGAATGAAATGAGTTCCGAAAGACAAATACACAATGCAAGTTTGCTCTTCGGCGCTGCGGCTTTTTTGTCTGCGTGCGTACGAAATATGAGAAAAGAAATGACAAGAGTTATTTTGTAGTAACTAAAGCAGTAAGAAAATGGAAAAATGTAAGACTCGTGATAAAATGTTTGCAGTGAAGCAACACAATGTAATTTGTAGGATAACCGTAAAACTACTCACTAATCCTTCCATCAAAAATAAGAAAGAGGAACTAAGGCATGGGGAAAAACTCCGAAACACAAAAGGTGAAATGTGCTCCAAATGCAAACTTTGGGTTTTTATCATTATCCTAAATAAATATGAAGCATGGCCGTTGCTTTCCTTGTTACAGAATGGCTAAGCTAGCTACGACTTCCTTTTCATATACATCATAATCATAACTTTAACTAACAATGAGATGAAGAAGAAGTAGTAGCTAGCAAGAACAACGGTTCACCAGGAAGATGAGATATACATGTATATACGACCGAAGTAAGGTACAGAAAGGAGTAGTCAAACGGAGCGAAATAACGCAAAACAACTCCGACCAGTCTGGAAAAGTATATTTCCAGAGAAAGAGGAGAAAGCGGAGAGGAAGGGAATTTCAACTCTCAATTCTCCCGAAAATGCTTCGAACGAACGACTGAAACTCGTGGGCACGTTACATTAAACAATGTGCCTTCGTGAGTGAATTGTAAAGTTAAGCTGCATATAGCTATGCATTCTTATAGTTATGGACTACAACTTGAAAGTTGGGTTAGGTGTCATGCTAATAACTACATTTTTCCATGACACATATCACATATTTAAAAGAAAACATTTTTTGTTAGTCGGAGAGAGGAAGTCGCAGAAGATTTACATAAAAGATACTGAATTGCTAGAATTCTGACTGTGCGTCATTCCCACATCTAATTTGCTCCTAGTAATTCAACTTTCTTACGTTTTAATTTTGTTTAATTTGTAGTTTCATGTTTTATTCACCTACCCACGCCCACTTAGAAGATTTACCGTCCTTATGCTCTGTAATTATACGTTAGACGTAGGATTAGCGCTATTTTTATCAAAATAATTCATGAATATATATCTAATATGTCCTGTTTAATATCGATAAGGAATTGTAGGTAATTATAGAGGCGTCTTCGCCTCCGGAATGGTTATATATAAAAGAGGTGAACATCAGCGCTAATAAAATTACATCCTTAATCCAATTTCTTAGGGCTGCTCCAATCAAAATGAGAAAGCAGTTAGGCACTCTACTAGTTTGGCAATAAAACATTGATTGCCGACATTGCTTTTAGATGAAATTATTAGGCTTATTACTAGAGTGGTATCTCGTTCCTTGAAAAATGTTTTTGTTCGGAACTCTTTCATTATATCTGTCCACTCCAATCCCCTTTATGTCTGTCGTGTCAATTGATAATTAAAAGTGAATACATTTGATAATGTAGGGAATGGTGTAGGGACGACTAAAATATTATAAGCACTGGCAATAAGTATAATCTGATGGGTAGGCATAGGTCATATAAAAAAGGTAGTAATGGCTCCATTTGCTACGCTATCGATTGCGACTGATGGAGAGAAAGCTGAGTGAAAGTAGGGGTCTCGCAAGAGCCTTAAGAAACAAAGAAAAGAAAGTCTGAGAAAAGTTTTTGTCGGTTTTTTTCAGCGCTCTTCTTGAATTTGCACACAGTGAAGTATTGGAGAGCGGACGGAGCTGAAAGAACCCCGCCGCCAGGCTAGAACTTACTAGACAAACTATAGACAAACCTTGGATCACTCTACAGCTACTATAGAAAGGTTATCCCTTGTAATTTCAGTATAGCCTATGCCTCCGGAAGAGAAAAGGCAGTCATTCCTCCTTCTTCTTAGCTAAGAACCCGTGTTATCCGATGTATAGATATTGAATCAGAAAATCTTTAATCTTCGAACTCCATAGCAAATATTTCTTGAAAGAGATTTCCTTCCAAGTTGCTCTTCTGTCGTCTCTCCAAAAAGCAAGTCGACAAAGACAGAACGAAAAGGGGATTTGAGTGGAACATAACAGCTTAGCCGAAATTGCACACTAACTTGAAAAGTCGGAGTCAGTCCAGCTGTGCTGCGGGTGCGTTCTGTTGTCCTCGAAAAGCCCTCAGGCCTGTCAAGAAATGGAATTTTTAAAAGAGGTGGGCACAGGAAACCCACAAATCCACCGGAATTGAAATATCTATAGCTTGTGACAAAAAGACAGTCATAGAATTGAAAAAGAGTTGGAAAACTCATTTTCAAAAAATACATTTAATATAGGAAAAATGAAAGTGACATTGGATTGAAGGTTTGCAAAAGTATATCTAATGATATTCTGGAGGAAAAACTGATTGAGATGTCGAGAGGCACCTGCTCACATTGGGAAATTGTTAATGTTGGTTGATTTTGATTTGGGTGAAAGAGGCTGACGTTTTATTTTAATGAAACTTTGGGCTGACGTGTGACAATGACTAGCGGGATGACGTTGAATCCTTGACTCTAATTTTCAATGCGGGTTGTTGATTTAGCGATAATGACCATTTGTAATATATGGTATATGCACGGTTAAAAGTGCTGAGGTAGTTATGTAGATATGGATGGAAGTAGTGTCGCAACGCAGGAGTGGAATACATTATGTTGATACAGATGCGTAGTGATATGACATGCATTGGTAGTTTGAAAGTGTGGAATCCGCTGATCATATTTATTCAGATAGAAGTGCAGTCGGGGAGAGATTTTTTCCACAAGGTGCTTCCATTACCAACTCAAATGAACAGACTATATATTTCTTAGAATAACTTGGAATGAGATTCGTTGCAATCACTCAAATCCGGTGCGTCTCTCCGTCTTGTCACAATCTCTCTCTGAAAATCTTTTTATTCCAATAAAGTCAGATGTTTCCAGAGTCTAGTCGAAATGTGCAAAATATCTAGCAACAGAAAGCCAACCACACCGTTTCTCTTTATGTCATTCATTCACTCTTCGAAACCGCTCTCAGCAGTCTGTCATATTCTGTCTTGATGTGACTTTTGGCATTTGTTCAGGTTACTTTCATTCCCTTTCCCCATGCACTACGCAATAATACATGGCATAACTATATCACCCTAAGGTAAAAGCAATGTGTACCTACGTACCACTTCTGTTTGAGAAGAAAGAATCTCTCGGATTATAATGATCACTCTAAGACCAGAAGGCTACAGTTTAGACAGTTGTTTTGCTACTAATCATAGCAGTCCAAATGATACACATAATAATAATAAGTGTATGTATGTTATGCACGGAGAGATGTGAATGAACAAAGTTATCTAGAAACATCTCTGTTCATCAAAGCTCAGAATGATCAACGTGATAGGGAATTTTCATTCGTTAACATGCCCAAGTGTGACATGAAATTATATCTAGCCATCATATTTAAGGTTCTTGTGGATCTATCGCAGCTGTCATGGAATATGTAGTACAGCGTAGGAAATAGAAAAGATCAATCTGGCCTTAACTTAAGTTCATGTGAGCCCAGATCAAACTACACACAAACACACATCCTCCTATATTGTCATCCTTACTACATCAGCAGAACGTAATCCAACCAACACTAACACTCTACTACTACTTCTACCATCATCATAATATAATAATATAGTTTTCCCAACTTCAACGATAAGAAGAAAGAGCACAGCGACAGATACAAATACGGCTCAATGAAATATATTCGTGAAGCTCTACTTGGTTTCTTTGCCATAATTCATTCCAGCCTACAAACTGGATCTCACTCACTCTCTATAACTTATCTTTTCTCCATATAGATTTACATCTCAAAATATCACACACACCTATACACTATAATAAGTACAAGTGCAACCAAAAAAATCAAGACGTTCCTCGACTCAAATCTTTCTGCTATAAGTAAGTAGTTCATAAAAAACAACCTCTTGTTTCATACGAAACATTTCTCTCAACATGAAAATGTCTCATCCCGTCCCGTCTCACACTATGAACATCATTTACTAAGTTGTGCAACTATGCACCAATACAGTCAACTTACTATAATACTTCTTACATAATAATGGCAGATGGTATAATACTATGCATGTCTCTGTACTCTATCTCTACATTCATACATTCCATTAGAATACATAGTAATTATAGCTACATTCATAATATTAGAGCTATTCACTTATGGACATTATTAGCACGCAAGAATTAATAAATGCACACAAAAAATATATACTAGCCATGTACTCACAATGACTACAGACATAAAACATTAATTTGCATACAGAAAGCCCAATGTGATGCATGCGAAAGGTTAAATTCATTGCTTCAACATAAAAATACACAACTGAAACAAAAGCAAATAAGTGCAAAGGGCATAGGACTTTTTACTTCGTCTTTTCACAGCTGTTATGAATATTACTCTCAGGGACTTTTACAAAGGATTTTCTGTTCCTCTATTCCTCACTCGTTTTATCTTTAAAGACTACGTCCAAAAATGTTAAGGGTTAAAGCAAAAGGTTTTTTTTGAAGTGCATTGACGATATAATTGCTTTGAACATGAATACAAATAAAAAGTATCTGTAATAGGTTCGCTCATCATTCATGAATAGCCTTACATAATGTTCCTTTCGAAAATTGTTCACACAGAAATATTGCTCCAGATTGCTCAACTATTTTCTTGGCAGTAACTCCCTACTAATCAATGTAATTATTCATGCTAACATCAAATAAATGAAAACTTCTGCAAGCATTAATAAATATATTTCAAAGCCCAATAATGATACTATTCACAAGCATATAATTACTAATTAAAACTCCTTATCTAATACAATGCGAGCCAAAACTTCTATATAAAAATGAGTTACTATCTATACAGTTTAAATTAGGAACTATTTTTCTTTTGAATAAATACGAAAAATATACAAAATATTCATTATTAGCAACTGGATAAAAAGTCCCTTGAAAGTTTTCTGGCTGCTGCCTTTGTGTTTATTTATTTGCATCCCATTTGTACTCGTTTATACTGAAAATGTCCAGAAATGTTACAATGACACTCAAATTGCATGCATTTCAATAATTATAATGTCATTAGCCTGTGTATTCAAAATTGGAAGCTTACTGGAGTAAGTACCAAAATATAATATATAGAAATTTATTCTTAATGGTGCATGTGTGACAGAGACAAAGCACACAGACCCTGTAGTTATTTTCTGTGACTCTCAAGTCGAAGGAATGAGTGGGAGACGAGGAAAAGTGAGAGTAAAAGAAAATGCGGGAGGCAGGAGACTGTCTAATGAGGAATAGTGCCGTGACAACTGCAAAAATTCAAATGAAGCATGTCACGCAATTCAGCTCTTAGTACTTCTCCCCATGTGTCTCAACATTTATATGTAACTCTGTAGGATGACACTTGCTGCAGTGCAGTAGCCTGAATATCTCATAGGCACATTACTTGTGTTAATCACTTCTTTCTGACTCAAATTCATTGTGACATGGGTGAACTTGAAGGGCCATACGCGCATCCTTCTCAAAAATGAAACTATCCAGACCATTAAAATATAATTTAAACAGAAATTTGCTTTTGTCAAAATTACAGAACTGTTACAATTTCACGACAGAATCACTATTTATACAGCCTATAAATAAATACTCGTCATAAATCTTGTATTGTGTAGTTTTTCACAAACCCAGCATACGGTGAATTTAAATCATGAAACCCTGTATATCTATCATATCATGTTACTTCCACTAGGGTCAAAATATTTTGGCTATCTACATGAAAAATGCTTCTCGCTTCAGAATATATACGATAGAAACTGATGATTTGCAGCAATAGAACAGTTTGACAAATTATACATTTAAACAACCAATAATGTTGTCTCATCTCATTTGTACACAGATCCGTTAGTTGAATATTGCGTAGGTATTCTATCTGCTCATCACATACATGTATTTCTTGCATTGTAATATATATTAATGTCTTCGTGTCTTTATATAGAGGGATGTTCAGATTTCTATAAAAACATCGAATGAGTGTGCTTGTCTAACTTTTGGTATAGGTATACAACTGGTTGACTTGGCTCAACACAGAAGCGACACACGTGCTACTTGAAGCGAAATGAAATGAATCAGTTAAAAATGACAAAGATTACCGAAGGAGACAGAAACTCGGAAACACATTAGCTGGAAATATTTTTTTTATTTCACTCAAGTTAAGCTCACTGGCTATAATTAAGGCAAACTGCCATATTTAGTGTCTGCACCAATTTACTAAGTACGACATATATGTTTGTTTTTTCACTATATACTCTCTGAATCTGACTGAACAGTAGTTTTACTAGGAAATAACTCCATTAAGACCACAGCAGAATTTTATTACGCTTCTAATGAGCATTTAAACTGTTTTGAAATTTTGAAATGGCCAAGAATCACGCCTACAGGCGTCATAAAAATATCATTAAAAATATGTTGGCATTGTTTATATATAGTTGTTTTCCCATAATTATACCAATTTTTGGTGACATAATATGTCGTAAAATTTTCTGAAAGTTGACGGTTTACTTAAGTGACATTCTACTTTTGCGTTAAAAGTAATTTCACATTTTCCTGAGGCTAGGAAATAAATACATGTGCACATTGATTTGTTTTTAAAGTTCCAGTATATAGAGGAAAATGAGGCTGAGACTATAATAATGTAAATTGAAATTCCTAAAATATCGTTGTAAAATTGTTCCTGGCTATATTCAACAGTTGTATTAAGTAGATAAACTTCAAAGATTGGTCCATAGGGAATGATCTAGTAAATACCCGTACTAGTTGTGGGTAGGGTCCTGTTTGATTGACGTTTCTTGGTTTTCAACCATACTACTGTCACACCGACGATCGTCATACATACCAGTTAGACACAGATAGATAGACACAGCACCGGTGTTTTCACTCACAATCACAGCACATCCAAAAAACAAGTCAGGAGCCAAAGCCAAACCAACAGAACAGCATGATTGTGTATTAATATTAATACTTACGTAAAGTCTGACTTGTTTTCTGTATGCACTTCAAATATTCAGTCGGTTTTTCTTTCTATCCCAAATAGCATAGATAGGAAAAATAACGCATATAGTTTGTTTCTTGTTATTACGCACAATGCATACCCTAGTGGCATTCACAGATTTGAGCATACATAGATGAAAGCTGTGATAGTCTGAGAAGAGCATGCGCACAGGAGACAGAATTCTAAACAATGGTCGGACGGATGTAAACGTAATCTGTTTAACCTATGAATATCCCGAATATAGTTTGAGTGAGAGATGGGACATTACTAGACAGCACTTTATTTGTATTGTATGGATGTCCTCACACGAGGTAGTAGGCTTTCTTAGGGTGGATTATGGCAGTGCAAACTGAAAGTGGTGTGCAGTCGTCGCACTATAAAAGAGAGATATTACACACACGTATTTGTTATCAGTTTAACTACACTGAGTGAAGGAACTGCATTAGTCGTCGTTAGGTCTTTCTTGTTGGTTTGTTAGTCTCATCTCCTCGTGAAGTGAGCATTTACATGTTAAATATGTATTTAGAATAGACGGAAGAAATCTGGCACAAGTTAGTGATGCAATAAGACGAAAACATCTTTCTATCTCCATGTCTCCTTATCTTAAAACTAATTAAGAAAGTAATCATTGGGCTCATTAACTTACCTTCGGATGAGCTCTCCTTGGGAATGCTACTTTTGGGTCAATCTGTAAAAACAAAATAAGCATAACAATCATCTCTCTTCAAAGTTCCACTGGTAATATATTAAATAGTGGCGAACCGGTAACACAATTCTTAAAATATACTCGGAATGCATTTACATATAACTTAATAAGTAGGTTCACATTTTAGAATGAGACTGCAATGCCACAACAAATGCCAGTTGAATAAGATAATTACTACATGCAATTGCAACAAGACTAAACATCCTGTGTTTAGATAACTAATATTGTGTACCTAGGTATTTAGATTACCTACTTATTTCTAACTGACTGAGATTATTACTCATAGTAGTAGAATACATTTAGCATACACGATAACAATGTTCATAGTAGTCAAAACATTCCTCTACTACTTATACATAATACAATCTTGAGTTAAGTAGGAAACGGAAAATTGGACCTGAAAATAGCAGACTGACATTTGAAGCGAGGTATATATCCAAACAAACGCTAAAGTACTTACTAATGTGCGGAGAGATGTAGTTTTTGTAGCCCCAAATGCTTCTAATTATTTCATAGTTAGATAAAGTGGATTGGTATGTAGCCAAAGTAGGGAATTTAAAGGAAACTTCCTTTGAACCTAATCGTAGAACCCGTCTGTGCCAACATGACCGTGTCACTGAACATTTAGTAATGACCAGCAGTGCAAATAAATCCAATTTTATGTGCCGTAATTCTCGGTATCTTTGTTACTGCCTCTCGGCAAATTTCTTCTTGTAGGATTAGAACAATTTATGTAGATTTACACCCGATATATGATCAGATTAGCATCTTTCCAGGCTTGGTGTGAACTCAGAGGCATCATACATTATGTATCAGAATACAGAACCTGTTTCTTAGATGTGCTACTGGATTTCTGTGCAATGATAAACAATGAGTTTGGGGCTCTTATCTCATTATTATGCATATCTGAGGCCGCGCATTAAAGACTTGTGCCTACCGACATTAATCTACTAGGAGGAAACAAAAAGATGTAGTTGTACCCATTGATATTGGTCAAAGGATTATTGTAAACATTCATTTCACTCCACCTACAGATAAAATTCGTTAACTGGTTAATATTGCTCTATATACTTTAGATTTATAAGTTAAGTAATGATACAACTTTTACATGCGGATGATTCGTAAACAAATGTCCATTTTCCGCACAATTGAACCGTCCTATAACAGACACTCGCGACTGAACACAATATTTCAACAGCTTTGGAACTGTGTATTTATGCAGCTACTAAGTCATGGAGCCAGCCATACAGCTCAACTCCTGATTACTTTCCTCGACTTTCATCCATTTTACAAGTCTAATTGCAACTTTAGACCCATCATCGTTACATACATAGAGACACTCGCAATAGACATGAATGTGCAATTACCTATATCCAAGATATTATCTTCACTACAGGAAATTGCCTCCCAGGAAGCTAACTTTCAAAGTATTAAAACTCAACACACAGTTGAGCCATTCACATCCCACATATGCGGCGAATTTGAAATCATTGCTCTACATCTTTCCTACAGAAATAATACATTTAGCTAGAAAAGGCTACCAAATTCGTCTGTCTTTCATTTCAATTCTACGATTATGGTAACCCAGCGGATATGTTGGTATCTAATATGTCCAAGTATTATATACCCACATGCATGAAGAACTATGGAATAATATAAGTATAAGAATCTCTAGGTTGACCTCTCCATGAAGTCATACAAAACTAATTTCAAGTTTTTCGTATCCTGGCACTACTGCAGTGGGTTTTGCTCCAATTACGAATGATTTATTTAAATTGTAGTAGAAATGTTGAGCTAATAAAAATATTCTTTGCAGGAGTTTCATCTAATATTCCTAAAATTCTTTGAAAGACTTTCCTTTGTCTTGACTATTATTATTCAAGACTCAGAGTTAGGTAATACGTTTTTAATTGTGTTGACGTAAGTCATCAAGCCATTCATTGTTAAAACAAACCGTTGTTCCTAGTAGTGATGCCCTTCTTTTTAAAATTATGTGCATGGAAGTAGATACATCGTGATTGAAGTAAATAGAACGCCTTCTTGAGTCGGTGGAATAAGTTGGAAGAAAGAGAGGAAACTGAAAAATACTGGATGGCATGTTTAAAGTATCTCAGAGAGGATCTGTTAGGAAAACAAAGTGTTGTGCCAGTACATAAGAAAATTGTTGTCAACGAAGCGTTTAAAACGTTTCTCCTGTAATCTAGGTAAGCTACGCAAACATAATATTATTATGCATTCATGTCTCGCATTCATAAATTCAAAGATCATCAAAGCTTCATCTGTGCTCCGTGGAAGTCAAGCTTCGGAGTCACACTACCAAAATGCAGACACGTTGCGTTGCAGCTGCCTAAAGTATAATGGGTCTTACTCATAGTATTATGGCAGTCTTCCCTTTTCTTGTTTTCCTAAACTGGTCGAGGAACACGATTTTTTGTAGTACTTACGTCACAATTAAATATCTACGTTGCTTCTTCGGCGTCTATTCCTCTCCACCACTTTCTGGAGTGAATCCACTTACGTAGATATTGTTTTTAATCTCCTCACCTCCACACACAACTGCATTAAGACACTGCTTCCTATTCTTGGCTGACAACTCCATGATACATCAAATATCATTCAAATGGAATTTAGTATTCGTATTATGACTCAGTTTCATGACCTAATTTACAAAGATCCTCACGAAACTCTTGCAAAGTAGAAATTGTGGCAAACTTTTGATAAATATCCTATACCCATATACAAATATACTAATTAAAGATAAGTACAAACCTAATAAGAACAATCTTTCTTTCAAGAATCTTGCTTACCTCTCATAGTAGTAAATGCATGTGAACAAAACAGTAAAAGTTTCTTTGTAATACTATTTGCCTTTTCATTCTTACTTTAACCTGATAATTAAGCAGGAGCGGTTAAAGCATGCGTGCCATTAGACGTAATGAATAGCTGGAGGTGATATGGGTATGAAATCCAGCCTAAAATGTCAGTCTATTTTGTTTAACTTGTTTCATGTACTTATTCTCTTAATTTTTAACATGCGTTGTTTGCCGGATTTTATGACTGCGTGATACGTAAGGGTTTATGTAAGTATTTAACGAGTCTTTGAGTGGAAAGCTTAAAATGGAAATGTTGGGTTGAGCTCCTGTGTTGAAATTGATCGGATTATATCTATTCATTGCAATACCTGAACGACACTCGTTATTGTATGTATTATAATATTTCTTTAAGAGAGGGGTGAATATTTGAATATTTACCTATAGACACGATAACAAAGGAGCACCGAAAAAAGGTAGTTTGTCTCCACAACGAGATACCATCTCAATCAAATCCCTTGATGCATGCATGCGTGTCATCACATGTTTTCAAATTATTGTTATTCTACCTTACTGAATATCGACTTTGGTTGTGTGCTTATTGATTTTACCTTACAACTAACCTATGGACAGAACTGGCTCGTTTTCCAATTTGCATTACCCAGAATGCATTTTAAGACCTTTAAAAATTTATGCTTGGCTACTCAATGCTCAACCAAATGCGCATTGTGGAGCATTTGATACTTCAAATGACAATTATGGTATTGCAATACATGCATGACAGTAATACATTTTGATATTGTATCTCATTTTTTAAGGTATTGAAAAGATGTCCAAGTATGATAAATTTTATTTTCTAATTTAAAAGATATACACACAAGGCCTAAAGGTAAACTAATTGTGAATATAGATGACAAGATATGCTACTTGCATTTGCTATTCAGTTTGTATTACGAAATAAAAACCTCTTCTTCTATGGTTTTAGTTCCAGATTATAAAAATGCAGGCATCGATGTAGACAGCTGAAGTACTGATGTGTTATCGTCACCTTACTTATTGCATAATATTTTATGCAAACATTTCAGCCCTCAACTAGTTGCTTAGCCCAATTCGAATTCTAGTTATTGTTTGAGCATAAGTTAAACCAATCTGATGGTGTGATGGCTCTAGCTCTAGCCAACCCAATCTGCTTAGTGAGGGCAAGCAGTTTATTAATAATTCATGTCTACTCCATGTACTATTTACTTTTACATTAGAATTCTATTAAGTCCTGTTCTCTCTCTCTGTGTTCGAATTATCTTTCTACTCATCTTAAAGTTTCCACATTCGACCTAACATAACCCCTGTCACTTATTTTGACAGATTTTCCTCCTTTTCATTCACTGCAGAAAAAACGAGCATAGGTACATCTTGTACCTTTGTGATATTACAACTGACAAATCATGTCATGCATGACGCATTATTTTTTCTATATGTGAGGAAGTACTTATACAATACGTTGCCTTGCGAAGACACCCCTATGTTATGCTCCTAGCTATATATAATGTGCATTAAAAGCTTTCGATGAGGTTGTCCTTCTATAATTTAACTACTTAAAAAATCATATTCGTGATTTTACCACCGTGAGCACTTACACATGGTCACCATTACCACTAACATCCTATTTTATTTGAATAATAATAATAATCGAATCAACCTCCTACTTAGTCTACCTTACCGTGTAATTTACCATCTATCAATTACGACTTGGTCTCTTCCCTATTGGAACATTTTATTATGATATCCGTTTAAAGAAAACCATGAATTATTAAAAAATATTTTGACAAGAATCGAAATTGCTAAATTTGGATTAACCATTAAAAGGCTCATTTTCAGCCTACTGGGTAATAACGATAATTTTCTGCATAATAGACTGGATACTTAGCTTTAGCTTTCCGTCTTGCACAGTTTCATATAGATTGCAAAAAATAAAGTAAAATAATAGTGTAGTTTCGCCTAGAAAACATGTATATAGCTTCACAAATGTGACAGATAATATTTATTCCAATATTACTTTATTTTCTCCTGTACCTTCTAAATGAACTTTGCGTTTGATATTAAAAAAACTATGAACTATCTAACTTTTAAAAATAAAATGCTGAAAAATTAAAGACATTAAACTACTGTGCTCTTATATTTTATTTGCATCAGATTCCTTAATAACAGAAGTAAAACGTTAGATACTAAATAAACCTAAGTTTATATACTTTGACAAATAAAAAAAGTTGATTATTTTCTATATAGGCTAATAGTCTTCTAAAAAGAGCTAAAAAATTGGCATATTTATACAGAATCTATTGAAGGCAGGATGAGATTAGCATTTAGAAATAAATATTGATGAAAGAAATATCCTTTCAACGAAATATTTGCATCAGTCACTGAGGTGTTATAAAATGGTAATATTTTGAGTGATCTTCGATAGAATATGGATTTTCCTGTTGGAGCCATAAATAATTCATACTAGATGACTTATCAACATGACAGTTGCTTAAAATGAATACATTGTGCATAATAACCAACAGAAGTCAGCAGCTCAAAGATTTGGCGTTAAGGATGAAGAATTTTATATGTACGATTAAACAAAAAAACGAGTTTTTGTCATTACAGTAATAGAATTATAGGTTCATTTACAATTCTGCTCTAGAAAATATATTTTGCTATCTTCTATTAAGTCACTGATTCTGTGATACTTTCTAAGTGTAGACAGACTGTGATGTATGCTAATGCTATTCATAGATTTTCACCTCTTCTGTCACAATCTTCCTAGAATCGCAGAATTCGCCAATGACTTGAGAAGTCACCGTTAGAAAATATGCGACGCAGAATTGTATCTTAACGACCTGGTTCTCATGTTCCTGGCGTTAGCATTACTGAATTCGTTAAGGCGTTCTTCAAATCTCTATTTCAACACTATATGATTTTACAGTGCCGTGAAATGAACATAAAAATTGCATCCTTCCCAGAGATATAATTTCTAGATCGGCAATGCTGTGTAAGACATAATTTTTATGATATTTATTTCATGGAGTACAACTATGCATAAGTATGCTTTAAAACTATCTGACTAATAAAGATAGGATAATATGGGTAGAGCTGCCTGCGGTGTCCACATGAGAAGCTGTGCGGGGTGAGTAAAAGAAAGCTGCTGATAAATGAAGATGATCTTACCCCCGGGACTATAGCCGATTTATGACCACTCTTTATTGCTTATGCACCTTTTAAATTAATATTTTATGACATCCGTACTGTAAATATGGTAGTTTTTCATTGATAAATTCAGTCGCTGCATATTATTTATGTCTTCGTTGCTTGCAGTAAGCTAACATTCTCCTCACTTCACCATTCCCTGCATAATTTATGTGCTATTCCTTTATTGCGTGTAAAGACAACTAAAATTCAAATCGGCAAACCTATTTAAACATAAAAATAGTGCCATTTTAAATTTTTATAGAGCTGACAACTGACAGACTTTACTGCTCGTTGCAATAACCTCTGGGATTTTAATTACTCTTTGCAATATTGCAATTCAATCAAATAAGCACAGTGAACTGATAGGTGACATAAAATACTAATCTCCAAGCATTAGCAATCTGGGATTCGTTAATTAAATTTCCTCATGATGAACCGTTAATCCCTATTCAACCCAAGTTACATAATTATATCTTCCTACGCATATGTATAATAAAAATAGTAGAATGCCAGCAGTCAAAGACACTTATAAATTACAAGGCAATGATAATAAATATCATCTCTAGTAAAGTACCTTCTGTCCATTTCCATCCCCTTCGTTGATTTGTAATATGAATGAAAATATTTAATAGATGAAAAATTCTCAGGAGCAGAGGATAGAGTAGTAGATTGGCCGAAATCCTCAAAAGTTTTGTGAGATAAATTTATGGGTTGGAATAGAAGTTTGTGTATAAAGATAATGATAATGCATATTTCAATGTCTAGTTTTCGTTGAATAGCTACTATAGAAGTTAGGATATCTACATAATGTAATATTATTCTGTCTGTTTTAGGTACTCTAGTATTACGATTCCTCACTGATTTAGATTAGCCATATCTAGTAAAATGCAAAGATATATGTACTAGGGAGTTTATTCGGAAAGAAATGCTGCTTATTCTCTAGCACCGCAATGCATTTATCGCTCACTCAGAGAACAGTACTTGAGAAGACTTCAATCCACTCTGCATGTGCCCTCAAAATCAGTTCGGGATCGGAGCTCATCTTCAGATACTTATCTCTGTAAGGATTCTTCCACAGTAGCTTTGGAATAAGCAAAGAGTTAACTGGTTTTCACTGGTAGTAAGACATTTCATTTGGCAAGACAGGACATAGTACATAATAGTACTTGAGCACATAGCAGTAGTAGGGACTTGATAATGTTATTATACAGGAGGAAGAAAGTCCTAGGACAAAGGTATGCTTTCCTTGTACTAGTTTTATCAGTATGAGCATGCAGTGCAGGCAGGGCTGTTAGTTAGCTGTGTATGTGTGTCCATAACAGCACTCAATTTACTATCCACAAACAAAAATGCGATCATTTATGTAGGAAAGAGTGGAGTGGAGGATTAGAAAATGTGGAGCTTTCTTTCTGGCTGTCCTTAACTCCTTACTTACTGGCAATCAGTGCATCGCTCTTTAAAGAAACAGCTCTCCATCAGTATTGTTCCCGTTTGTGTTGCATCTAATGTGTTTGTGTATAGTCTGTGCTGAAGTCATCTTCATTCTGAGCCCAATGCATACATATATAGAAGTACATTAGATGGAAACACTACATACTACTACTAAATGCATACACGATGGTGTGTTGAGCGTATAGATATATCTATTTTTTATTACGACAGACAATCTAAAGAGAAAAACTCAGTTTGTCCTGGTCTGCTCTGCTTATCCCCGACTTTTCTTGGGCTAGTTTCAATTTCAACTAGAACGTCTTATCCGTTTTGTTATAGATAGGAGTTGTTGGTTAGGTAGCAAGGCATAACTCTCTGTGCCTGATTCCACATACATTCTCTCACACACATTGTATGTACTCTCCTAAATAGAAATTATACTGCATATAGCATCTTTAGTCAGCTGTAGTATTTTGTGTGTAGTATGAGTTTAGCTGTGGGTTCTACTTAGTTCGAGTAATAAGTCCTAGTCCTAGTAGTCGTGGCTGGATCAAAAAGTTTACTTGGCTTGGAGCTGAACTGAACTTTTTAGATGTTTCTTGTCAAGTGAAGAGAAGAGAGAGCGAGTCAATTCTTTGAGTACCTCTGCCATACAAGAGAAGTTGAGCAAACCGTTACGTTACGGCAGGCAGGCGGACTACGTGTGATTTTTTATGAGAATGACTGAGGGAATAGTCGAGAGAAGTCAAAGTACACAAAGATGACTCTGTGCTTTGCTCCTTCCATTCTACTTACTACATTACCAACTCTTTGCTTAGTCCAAACCGACTTTGACACAACTTCTTTAATTCTGTCGATAAAATATATTTCTCTTTAACTATCCATTCCACCGAGTCTATAGTCCATGTACCTTTGTTCCTCTCCTGTTTATAACGTATAATACATAGATTGGAAAACCACACAGGGATAAAGAGCGTATGATGATATAAATATATATCGTATTAATGCTAACAGAATAACGTACTCGTGCTATATTATCTCACATAATTCTCTTTTTCTCATTTCCACATTTCGTGCTTACAGCATTTTCTCCTCTGCTCCAATGCTTCAGTGAACAACTTATCAAATTCCCTCTCACAACCAGCGATGTAGGTAATAAGTAGTATAATCGCTAGGTATTACTATTATAATACCTACTACAATACAATAGAAACTAATACTACACATACATACCACTAACTATGACTCTCCCGACGAGCTCCTTTCCATTACGTAATTTATTTCTTTGACTCCTAACTAAACACTAAACTCAACTCCGTACATATTGTGCTAATACCTACTAACTACTACTACACTTACACTACCGCCACTTACTACTTACTTTTACATATGAACTTATCGAATATCACACTTTTTACAGCTTCTTCCATTAAAAACACTTTATTTACACATTCCATTATACTTTATATCTACGGTCAACCATTTATATATTCATATAGATATATTTTATGTAAATATTTGTATCAAAAATAGAAATCTTTCTTCCTTAACTATAGTAGATAGCTAAATAAACTAAAAATATAGTAACAAATTGATATTAAAATAAACTAAACAGTCTTCTTGCCACAGTCCTATAATATTTTTTAAATACTAAGTCATTCTACTCTATAGAGTAAATATTTATTTATATTATTATGCCTCTGTTGTATATAAAATATATAGTATATCGGTCATGTTGGTAAAAGTAATACAAAGTGCTCTACTAGCACAATGTTATATACAATATCATAAAATTGGCAGTTGTACTTTATACCAAAATCGTTTTACACGCACGGCTCTCATAACATCCAATCCAATATCTAACAATAAAAATCGAGACCAGCTCAAAACTTTTGCTTGGTCTTCTTTCGGTCAATTTGTGGGAGGAGATGATCCGAAAAATAATCGTGAGCAAGGTGTGGACAATTCAATTACCTTCTTTCCATCCAATTCATGTGTTCCCTGTGCCAGGACTTTATCAACTGCTGCTGGATCCGAAAATGTCACAAAGCCAAATCCTCTGCAAAAAAACAAGAAAAAAATCAACGATTTACAAGATTTCCGTCATTGGATTCTATTTAGGTTTCCTCGTTATGCAACACGAATATATGCCAAGTCAGCCGGCAAACTCGGTGCTTCTGTAATCCAATCGATGCTTTTAGTTAAACATCAATCTGTTCACGACGCATCTTCCCTTTTTTTACTTAATTTATATAGTGTATTGTCATTCTTTCATTCAACATCTACATCTGTAAGACTCGCAAACAACGACAACGTGCATCTGTCAATAGCATCAACCTTGCTCATCTTAAGCCCCTGTCTTTTAATGCCTACATTACAACATATTTACATACCTTTAAATGTCATAGTTTTAACTACCTCTTTTTTTAACGCACATCTCACTAATGAAATTGCCTATTTACTTTTTTCCTGCCTCGGCGAAACCTTTGCAACTCCTTCTTTTATTGACAATTCCATTCATTCTCTAATAAATCACATTACACTCACGGCAAACATTTATTGCATCTTAAAAATCAGACTTCAAAATTACTGCAATAAAAAAATGAATAATCCTCCGCTCCCTCCATGAATTTTACTGTTTGTCATTTTACAATCGGGAAACGTCATAAAGCATTTTGCTCTGCATTATATTCATATGCTACCTATTTAGTACTAATAATCATGTATGCTAAAATACTAAACTTTTATGCTGCTTTACACTGGTTATAATTTATTCAGCATGGAAAAGATGCCTTACAATAAGATATGTTAAAGTAATTAATGTGCGCACTGTATAAACAAGACTGATAATTAATTCTAATATTTAAAATCAAAGTTTTCTTAATATCTTCTGCCAAGACTGAAAATGTCCAGAGCACGTAGTATACAATGAATACTAGAATAGGAGTGATACTGCTCCAATGCAGCCAGGTATGAAAATCCATTTTTAATAGAGACAATAAGGCATAAGCTGGAAGACACACACACAGAGAGACAGACATATAGACGGAGTTTATTGTGCAGGGGTTTGTCAGTTTCATTCTGCTTATGATAGTAGTGTATGTAATTATGATGTACAAATCTAAATTCATATGAACTAGTGTTGAACTGGTGGAAACCACCAAGAGGGAACATAACAGGAGAGAATAACGAAACAAGGCACACATAAGTAAATACTCTGCAACGATAACAATGAGCAGACGAGACGTGTAAAATGTAAAATGTGATAACATAAGAGTGGACTCATTTCATGCTAATAGCACCTGTGCAATGCAAACTTGCAACAATAATCTTCCTTTAGGTCGTAGTTATGGAACATCTACTAGGAATGTATGCATGGACACATTGTATATTCTGTTTAGTATATCTCACAGTTAAAGCATCCGTGGCAGTATTATCCCTAATCCTCCATCGTTATTAGGCTATTGTATTCCCTTTTCCTACTGCAACTACATACAGCCTTACCTACTTAAATTATGTACTTACGATTACGACCAACATCCATCCCTATTATTTCAAGTCATGCAATGGATCATGTATCCCATCCATTCCATCATACGCTCATCATCAACATAATACAAAAAACTACTTGCTTGGCTTTGGTTTATTTTTCTTCTCCCAACAAATAATATTGTGCCGTGAAATGCATTGCACGTAGCGCTCTTATCCCTCCAGAGTATGCTCTGCATGCACCATGTACACCTGTGTAATACTTGTGTAATGTGATGTAATATTATTCTACCTACTAACAAGCCACTGCTATAATATACCTACCTATGTAAATCATACATAGGATATTCCGAGTAATTTCAGTTGAGGTAAATCATAGAACTACTCACATCACACATCAAGCCATTAATGCATCCCGTCAACAAAAATCCTACGTGGAGTAGAACAATACCGTCGTGTAGTAGTAAGTATGTAGTAGGTGCCATGCATCGTCATTCAGCGTACTTTCGTCTGTGACTTACGCAACTAAATACGAATGGCTAGTAGAATAATATGGCAGTAGCAATGATTCCGAGTCAGCGAAATTATTATGTATGCTATGCCTACACCTGAATAATAAGAATAAAAAATAGTGCTATCTCACAGAACAGACCACTCAAATAATAGAGTCAATTTTATGTGCCTTGTAATTTATGACGTACACCTTACACCATGTCATATCACTTAACTTTTATAGCTTCTAACTTGTCGAAAATATTTTTCCTATTGCCTCGCTACTGGTCCAGAAAACTGCATTACGCAATATTGCTAAATGCACACTCGGACGAATTCTATAATCTCATTTAATAAAAACTCCAAAAGAAGGATTTTATGGCATTGGCAATTCCACCAGAGCTAAAATATCTGGCAAACTCGCTATGTTTACATGGGATTTTTGAAATACAGCTAAAACTACTACGTTTAGATAAACATGTCAAAGTTAGTATTTGTGATGGATATTTAATAAACAGAAAAATAGCTCCGAATAAAGATTACGCAAGCGTATCTGCAGCTGAAGATAACTACTAAATACAGACACATGAGTAACAGTAAATGCAAGCTAATTAAACGCTGTACGAGATGCAGAAAATATATATTTGTATTGGTATGTCATATTAGAGAGAATTAGGCTTATTTTCTACCGAGGGGCTTACAAATAGTTGCCGCTATGCTCTGTGCATATTCATAGTAGTGTCAGAGAAGTAAGAGCAAAGCAAACTACGAGGTCACAAATTGTAAGTGACTTAGGCCATACTCCATCCATACATAAGCATAACTTATTCTTTTCCATCTCTGTGACTGGTGACCTCCCTCAGTTTATATTCCTATTCGCCTTCAAAGTTTTATGCTCACTAAACAGATGCAAAGAGCTTTAGCCGATTCCTGCTGTTGAATATTCAGTTCACATGAATAATTAGACTCAGTTATTAGCATAACACATTGAATTCAATTCTTTCCTTTATGGCTTCCCTCTTAAAATTAACTAACATCATTTTTCTTACTATTACATTTCGTAGGTACACTCACCAACTGCGTTTCAGCTACACTATAATATACATACACTACAGATTTATTTCTGTGCTTACTGCTATCTACTTAGCGTGCAGATGCACTGTTCTCTGTTCATTATGCAGTGGCTTTAACTAAATATTCAGAATAGCTTCAAAACTCTCGCTAGATACTCTAAATACCTTCCTAACCTATCCATGGTGTGCAACGGAGCACAATATTTAGGTACATAATCCAATTTTCGTCAATGCAACACGTTCCGAACACAGAAATGTTTGTGTAATATATCAACTCTGTTTCTGTTCGTTTTACCATAGTGTTATCGTTTAAATAAATGCTCAATGCTAATCATTAAATATCTACTAAGTAGCATAGGGATTTAATAAATACCATCACAAAGCCATGTTCCTTAATGTCCAGCAGCTCAAAATTGCTAGGCCAAATGACAACCGATATCCCTACCAAACATCAATATTACATTCTCAGGTACAGTCTGATAGACGCTTATAGGGATTGAGACATGTAATTTACTATTTTATGGCAATGCCAGCCATTATGATATTTTACATGGAAAAAAGCATTTTCAAGTCATTCAAGCCATGTATAATTATGGATATTGAATTTTACTTTAGTCTTGCTATATATTCACATTCATTCAATCGTAATAATCAAAATAACATGTCATGTAAATTGTCATTACCTATAATAACCCAAATCAGTATACAAACAATGACTTCTCACAAAGGTTCTCACAAGATAACCGTTCCCATGAAGTGAACTGAACCAATCAAAATGGTTTCCTGGTGTTTCCCATATAGCAACATTTTAATATATTCGTGCAATATCTTAGATTTCTTCCGAATGAGGTCTAGTCCTTTGAATAACGATCAAGACACGATTTTACTATCATTTCCTAACACTTCTTTGATTTGGAATAAAGTACGTTTTAATCAAAATAAATTTAAGAATGATTTAATAGGGTCTGAGTAAGTTAATTAGACTTAGTTATATAAAGATCACTACTAGGAAATTCTTCAAGTTTGCTGATTTTCTGGATTGATTACTGTATAACTCATTGGCAACCCAACTACAATAATATGCAACTAAAATTCAGAGAACTTTTGATAGGTTTACTATAGTAGACATAAATGTTTATTAATAAGGGATGCTGGCCACGTATATCATTACTGTTAGGTGATGTGTAAGTTAAATTACAATTTTATCCAATTTCACAGTATGCCTTAATAAAAAATAAATGAGTCTTGATCCTTATAAAGTGGACAAGCTGATATAATGTACAATGTAATGACATGATTCTGAACTCTTTCTTATAATCTGAACTATGGTAGTTACGTAATGAAAATGATTTCCCGTTTTCTTGGCCTGTACTTTTTTGCTCCATAACCAGAATCGTTTTATCGTTCACAAGATTCTTTCATGTTATCACATAGTTTTTGTGTTCTAAAAGTCTAACTAAGGCTATACTAGGAAGGAGTTGCATATAAAACGGTTATTTAGTAACACATAGAGTAGTAAATGTGCATGCAAGTCAAAATATATAGGACAGACATATTTATATAATATAAGGAGTAAGACTACAAATGTCACATTGCAATAAATTCTCTTACCTCGACCGTCTTGTTGTGGGATCTTTCATAACCATTACTTCTGTAATTTCTCCAAACTTACTGAAGTACTCGCGTAGACTTTCTGTAAATGGAACAAAAATGAGAACATTTTTATAAGTTTCAATGGATTTCACTCAAGTGCATGCACCCTATACAGAGTCACATTATACCAAAGTAGTATTCCTACTAAAGTGAGCTTAAAGTGTGTAATAATTATTTGCTATACAAGAAACAGCAATTAAAGCTGTCTTGCATGTCAAGATATTTAAAAGCAGTCAATTAACAATAACCCACCTCACCAAAGAACATTTAAAAATCCCAAAAATAAACCTTGGAACAATCTATCAATATTTAGCAATGGTGTGCACTGCAGTGTCGTTAACGACAGATTTTACTAGGAATCCATTAATTAATGCCAAAAATATGTAAAGTTTGACTGCGGAGCCAATAATTGGTTTGGCACTAGAACGTAGTTGTGTAATACAAAAGCTTAGTATAGCAATCTATGTTTATTACAATTGAAATGTATCGGTTGGTTGCGCAGCCATGAAGAACTTTGCATTTGGCATTGTCACGTAAGAGGAGTACAAATATCCTATTTTCGCATTATGGGTAAGAATCTGATAAGAGAAGTCTGTCTTGATAGGGTGAGACTAGAAAGCAATCTGCAGGCATCTTCTGGAAAATGCAAACAACCAAATGTGTGTGATTGAATTGTGCAGTGGTTCAATTGAGAAGATGAGCCGGATAAAGACAAGAGATACTAGGTAGGGAGATAGGGATGACAGGTACGTTTAAGTAGGAGATTTGCATAGTGCCAGGGAGCAGAGCACAGGAAAAGGAGATTAAAAGGCTACCCACACAATTCTCTAGTGTAAAGAGCTCGCGGTCCCGGATGCATCATTAATTTCCTCACAAAGTCTCCCGCAGAGGTGTCATTTCATGTTATCTGCTCCAGTACGACACGCGTCTTACAATTTCATCATTATCACCAGAAAATACTTAGACAGTCATCCATCCATATAGAATGAATAAAGGAACATTCGAAGAATGAGCCAAACAAATCTCTAGCTACCGAATGGTGTATTTGCCAGGGAATCCGTAATCAAGCGAATGTATAAGAGCTATAAAATTCGACTATCTCGAAATTATTAATGTCAGCGCTTTTGAGCTAAAGATGAAGTGAACCGATCAGTTTTTCAAGAAAAGACTCCGCCGGAAGAGGCTCATCATTTTTTTCCATATTCCATGAAGATGAGTCGATGAAATGGGATGAGCTCAGCTGAGATAAATGAATCCTTACAGTTTCCTACCCACATAAAACTACCACAAGTCTTTTCATCTCTCCACTGCTACATTCATACTTTATGGATAGGCCACTACTCTACGTATACTCTCTTAGTCTATACAAGTTCTGTAGAGTGCTATGTAGACAGACAATGTAGAGCATAACAGGGACAATAACTAACTGAGGCAAGGCATTAAGAAGATAGCTCCATCCATTCCACTTTCCTGCAATCCTTAACACAACACTAGAATTAATCTGTCACATACATCAACGTTCCCTCTCAAAGGGCAAATCCATCTAGTAAATCCAAGAGTTGACGAATATTTATATCATTTCACCTTTCACTGCTCCAGACATCCTATCTCAGCCCAGATGGAGATTACACATGTTCCTACTACTATGACTATTCAAGACATACCTACACTCAAAACTTTAACTCCTCTCCATTGTTATTTTATTATATTAATATCTTCTATACATTTACTAAATCTAATGTGCATGCTTACTCCTTTAACAGTTTTATTCTTCTACCACTAGTAGTTTGCCTTTGAATCCCATGTACAAAGGTAGCTATTTATCTATTGAATCCGTTATGTGCTATCTGCAGAGAGAGACAGAAAATGCTTTCATAAGAAAATGTAAGTATATCTCTATTGTGTGTGTATACTGAGTGAGTACAGAGGCACTATTTAATATTTACTAAATAGAAGATAGATAAGTGATGTGATTACTCTCTGACTAACGGCGTAAGTACATAGCGAGAGAGAGTCTGTATATAAAGATGACAGGGAGAGAAATGAAACTGGAAGTGCGTTGCGTTTTAACTGCAAATTATAAATTACTGTTATGAAAGACTTAAAGATTTGACTGGACTATTTACCATTTCTTCCATTCCTCCTCTATCCTATCTTGTTGTCGAGAAGAGGAGGGAGGTGCAGCATGGAGAGCGCCGAGTCCCAAAATAAACGGACCACATAAACCTAATATGAGTGTGTAGGAAAAGCTTTCTTGATATTATCTATTTTAAGTCACACAGCTCTACAGAGTAGTCTACAGTGGGTTATACCAAGAATATTCCTGATTGTGAGGGAAGATGATACAAAATCTTTTGATGCCTTTTTTGTGGGGAACCATTTTGGGTATTATTTGTATACGCAATAATCATCACATTATCTATAATCTTGAACATGACTGGGACTGCACTATGTCCTCTGTCGCAGATAAAGTGTTTTCTTATCTACTTTTTACTCTATTTATTAGTTAACGTGCTCCCCATTTCCTTTCTCCTAGATGATGATGTCTTGCAAACATTGTATAAACACCTCTATCCAAAAAGCACCTTCCTATTTCATCTATAGGGATTTCATTAGGGTGTAAGTATAATACTTAGATATTCGAGATAGAATCTATCGGTCGAAAGCTTAAAGAACTTCATTGAGTGGCGTAAGTAAGTAACCATGAATATAATCTTTGACTATTAGTAGAGACATTTTATCTCGGGACGGAGGAATATAAGATGACATTGGTAATGCAACGTTGTAAATAATATAAATGTAGCCACACTGTATGGGTTTAAAAAGGTCGGGTGACGCTACTGAAGAAAGAGTTGTTCATTTCCCGAAGAGAGACCCACCTACGCAATAATAACCATGTGTCTTTTCAGTCCATTAGTGAAGAGAGAAAAGAGGTGAAGCAGTTGCAGCCTGGAAGTGAGTTCACTAAAGGAGAGATAAAGATTATGGCTTACTTAAATAAAAAGTGATAGGCTAGCAAAGTACATATAAATGTGCGATGTACATTACCAGCAGTTCAATAGCACGACATACGTTATGAAAAAGTTAGTGTGTGTCTGTCTCCGTGAATGGTAAGTGTGCAAGTGTCTAATTTTTATCCCCTCGGCATCTCATCTCATCGCATCCACTCAATCCATGCATAATGTGTACATCTAATGTACTTACCTCGTACCTTGTAAATATATTAATACTGCATGCTTCTCTGCACAAGGTATCCATACACTCACATGGCATCAATAAATACTTGTCTCTAGACCATCATCATCGGTGTAAATACGTAGGAAAGTAGGGAGCGAATCTCAATTTCACCATAAAATGGAAACACATCATCAACGTATATAAAGCAGGCATATCAAAGATTTTAGAATAATTCGGATCTTTCTCAGAGACCCATAACTAATAATGAGGAGCAAGTGTGCTGCTGCGTGTCTGCATTTACGTAGATGTGAGTGTGGCGAATGAAGGATTATTAATTTCCCAGATGTTTGTAAAGTTTTTTCAGGATGAGGGATGAGTCGCGAGATATTCAAGATATTTAAATAGTAGTAGGTGAGTGAGAGAGACAGAGTGAGACGGGGCGAGGGAGGGCAAATCTGACGGGACAGGAAGACAAACGGAGAAATTTGCTCGCCATAGAGATAATAATAATATGAGTGAAGAATGGTGCAGGAATTCGGCTTTGCCTCCGTGGTAACCCGCATGCCACGCGCCATTAAAAATGTTATTTCTGCAAAATGGTCGATTTGCAGTCTTAAAACAGTGAGGCTGATAGCTTACTGTCTCTGTGTTTACGTATTTCGTGTAAAAATCTCTCATTGAGTAGAGACTTAGTCCTGTTTATTTTCCTCGTAGCACTCTGTGATGGGTGCCTAAATGCCTACAAATCCTTGCGAAAGAGCATAAGAGAGCGACTTGACTTGAGTAAGGCAGTAGTTTTCACAATTACGCCATACCACACATACTCTTCCCGACCGACAGACCAGACCGACTCGAATACACCGAATTGCATTGCATTACATTACATAACTTGGCCGTGTCATGTCCTCCCTTCCTTGAATTCGGCCCAACAGACACAACAAACTTATGCCATCACTATCTGCCTCTCCCAACAACTTTGCAATCCCCTCTTACTATATATCCGTTAAGAATTGAGCAAAACTCATCTCTCCTAGCTCCACACACAAGTGAAACACCAAAAACTCCGACCAAACCGAACTCACTCCTATCACTACTCAATTCTCACTCTTATTATACATGTGGAGTCTGCACATCCAACTAACTCCAACGCGTATCTTTGGGTCTTGTCAGTCAGTAATAGTACGTATGTTACATATACCTAGTAGTAGTTGTTGTAGTAGTAATATCTTCTCCATTGACTACATTAAATGCACTAGGTACTTAAACTCTCTACACGACACACTCCGAGAACAGACTCTTACTGGTATTTATACTACTACTACTACTACTACGATTGCTACTACAAAGTAGTAGTAGTGCATTGCATCACATATCTAGTATATAGTAGTGTATGTATAATATATTTACTAGATTTTAACTCGGTCCACATGGGATATATAAGTAGTGCCGGGATATGGGATTATAAGCGGAGATAGAGTGAACATCTAGCATAATCTTCTCGCGAGTACTCCGTCGACGTCTTTCACTTTGCTCTTTTTTACAATCAACCCGGTACAAAAGTTTCATGATCCCGTAGCAAATGGGAAGGCCTGTAATAGCAGCAATAATACACATAGAGCTTACCAAGCCGCACTTTGTTTGCAGTTAGATTGATGTAATGTAAGAGTTACTGAATCCGATTAACTACCAAGAAATATGCAGTGCAATCCAACATCAACATCCTAACTCCATACAATACAGACGGAAGCTTAACATACAATCTGTGTAGGTATTAGCCTTTTCCTTCAATTTGACTTACTAGACTCACTTACTCTTCTTTACGTTGACGTAGCATGGAGTACATACGTAGTCAGTCTATATCTGATCTCATTTTCATCTCTACCATGCACCACATATCTGTACATACACATACACATACACCGAATCTTGACATGGAATGTCATGCCAAGCTCTTTTTACTACTCTATGCTCTGTTGTGATAACGCTAATGTTATTCCGTGGGTAAATTCTGTTTCTCTCTCTGTATTTAAAGTGATACTAGTATGTAGTTACTATGTGATACTTCTTATGTAAAAATGTGCACGCTTTTCTCCTCCGTCACTTATCCAACTCACAATAAACCCACATCCTATATGTATCCCACAACATTTACTGCCCTATTGTATTGACACAATATTCATCTGCTCCCAGGTGTCATCAAATAAATTATTCCCTGACGTTTACGCAATTTATTCATTTAATAATATCTCCGTTTCCGTTCTATTAAAAGTGGCCTACATTCTGCGACAATATACAACGTATGAACTGCATGATCAAGAAACAGAAATGGTAAAAATACGCAAAAAGGATTTGCATTGAAAGATTCATCTTTTTTGCAGGGTCGTTTAGCATGAGAGAAAGGTAGGCTGAGGAAGATTTACTGGCGTTTTCTGTTCAAGAAATTGAGATATGACAGGAATCTTTACACCATTTGAAACGGAATAAGCCATGGGCAGATCTACACAATATAAAGTTAGTAAACGTTGTGTCGACCAAATGGTGAAATTACTACTTGTGAGCTGTTGTAGAAGATGCATATTAAGAGTGGCATAGAAATAGCAACACAAGGTAAGATAGTACAGAGTTTTCTTTGAGTGAACTGAAAATAATAACTGTGAATAGTGCAGCTGTCTCTGTGCTTGAATTACAGGAGAAGAGCTTCTCACGGATCAGATGAAATCCCGCAAGTACGGATGAAAATCGAATGTGAGAGAAAGAGATGTGCAAATGTTGAGAAGAGCAAGCACCTTTGGTTGGCAAATAAGTTTAAATATTTACTGGAGGTAAACTCGGGATTAAAGATGACATTAATGTTTCATCGCTCTAGAAAGCACAGACAGCAATAGAAAAGAGGTATTGTGTTTCGAGTCACTTTTTGTTTGTGGTATGGTGATATGAATCAAAGCCCGACAACGAACGAAATCGTAGAAGAGCTCAAAGAGGCCGGCGTCGTTTCCTCAACACCCCTTCATTACAATGTTACAAAATACCTACAGCAAGGAATATAGTAGTCATGTCTGCACATACGTAAAGAACAATCGAATGAATTGCAATGGTTACGGCCACCTAAACGGAATGTCAGTCAGAAAAATGCAATTTCCAGCAGCAAAATATATAAATAATTTACCGTGCGTGCAAACAATAGTTTGAAAAAAGTTTTTAACAATCACGAAATATTAAGGGACAAAGTTCAAACCGGATCTGGTAATTTTTAACGGCAACTGCCTCTCAATCTAACTAACCAGCACAAAACAATGCACGTTTTACCAGCACCTGAACACAACGAGTCAAAACTATCTCCTCCCATGATACTTAACTTGACTACTCTCTCACGCCTGCATATTGCACTGTGGAAACACCAACATATTTTCAGCATGCTGAAATTTAATATCATTGTTTAATTTCCAGTGCATCCTTCTGTAAACTTCTTGACTTTGATAAGAGAAGGATAATTATGGAAACTTTGAGTCCTTTACAAAGTCTCATCTCAAAGCAAATTTATTATCTGTTTCGTAGAACTTGCATGGGATTTGAATTAGTTTGTCTCCCTATACAAACTACTGCTACTAGCCAGCTAATATTATTCTCTCCCTTTACAACAAAAGCCCACAGTCACCATTAAATCCAAATTTTAAGTAGATGAACAGATTTCCCCATCTCAATAGGTATGTACAATGCTTGAACTTCCTAGGGTCGACTCCATTGTCAGTACAGTTGACTTGGCCGACATTGTTCTCTTTTAATACATCTCACGAATTACAGAACAATGTCTTTTGAATCCTTCCTACTCATAAATGATAGCAAACTCAGCTCTGCAGCTAGAGAGAAAGGACTAATTTATAAATTATTAGCAAATGCCACGCTTCCTTTAACATTCCATTTTGTAATAGCCAGAGAAACTTAAAATACGCTCAAGAAAGAAAATATTTAGATAAAAACTAGAGCAAAAACGATTTCCCTCGGTTCCTAATTCAAATACACAACGCACAAATATTTCTCCTTTGTATACGTGTAAAACGTTTCACTATACGGAAAGCTAATGTTGTGGTTTTCGGAAAGCTTTACACATGTAGGTAAACAGTTTATTATCCTAAGGACAACAGAGAAGATCTTATGTTATACTTAGTAAACACACTCACACTCTCAAGATATATGCAAATGTGTTTATGGACTACTATGCTGTGTGTGTGAGTTCTTATAGAGTTGATGAATAGTCGTAAGTAAAAGACATCCTCAAAAGAAAATGAAATCTTGACAAAATACAACCAGCAGGCAGAATTACCTATAGTAGACTAACTCGCCGTCTGTCCACCATATGTTGGTTTGGCTGGAACTGCTGTGGGTTCGCTAGGTACCTCATTATTCATTATTACCTATATGCCCCATATGATGTATATAGGAAGAAGGAGTGACTGTGAGCTATGATGTGATGCGTAATGTCACGTTAGACTACGTACCACTCGGAAAAGTTAGGTCAATACTCAACTCTGAGATGAACAGTTCAAGTGAACCGAATGAACTCTTCAATAATTCTGGCTTATTTACCGGAACCACATAGGATACATGAATAGAGTTACATTCCGGGAGAACTTACACAGACTGAATATTATGCTGGAATCTACATCTTTCTAAAGAACACCACACTCAAAAAACGGTCGTTGTACGTGATTCAATTTACTATATCGTTATTTGATTCTGGACTCCACAGCAACGCGGGCAAATAGTAATTGCCTTATAGACACAATTTTTTACCTATAGGCAATAATAAGAAAAGCATAGCTCCAAAAATTATTTTTCTCTGCCCTTCACCAAGTCTCAGCATCAAAGAAGCTAAGAAAATGAGCTTTGTTAAAATGTAAATATCCACCGATGTATTCCACCCGTAGTACATAAATGCATTTGCATTACATTATAATATCACAGAGAATAGGCAGATGAGGAAAAACGGACTAAGCTATTCTTGTCTCCTTAATGCTAGAATCCGATTTCGTTTTTCCTATTTTTGTGAAGGTGACAACGTCGAATGGTACGGCTTGCAATCCGCTCAGTTCCCTCCACTCTGATTGCCATGTATATGTAAATACATAATTATGGTAACATGTAACATCAAAAGTCACATTGGTAGGCACAACAAAGAGTTCGGTCGAGACATACAATAGGAGGCAGGAGCCGAGCGCACCTGCATTTGGAACAGGTAAGTATATACCCTAGTAGTAGTATATACTGAAAAACAGAGCTAGAACTTGGGTAAGTTCCTTAATGGTTTAAATACACATTGTAGTATGTACAAGAAAGAATTGTTTTTTCTAAGCGAAAGACAATAGCTTGCATTTCTCACGTATTTATGTACAGAGTGAGGTCTGTCTACATATACGACTATCCATATGCATACGCAGTGCAATGTGCTGTTTATATTATTCCGTTTTTTTGAGTAAGTGCAGTATAGGGAAGTAAGTGAGGTAAATGCAGAAGGGATGTGGAAGACTGAAACTTGAACTATCGACCAGGCAGGGCAGAGGAGCAAAGGAACGGAAAAGTGAGTGTAGCATGAGCCAAAGAAAGCCCAAAGTGAAGCCAGGCTGGCTCATTCAACATCGACACATCACATAAATGATGGAAGATTCAATTACCTTAAATAGGATGAAATGGAAAATAGAGTTTGAAAGAAAAGAGTCAGTCAATAGTACATTGACGACTAGGAAGGTATAATATAAGACAGGCACTCATACTCCCACTTACTTACTATCTTTATGTACTGACTAGGTAGACGTTACAAAGAGTTGTGGGACTGACGACAAGAAAAGGGTATTATTATTTACTATTTAGTTGTAGAGGATATAGAGTGTAATTCCGAATGCAGGCAATTCATCCAGTTCACTCACTTCCACAACTGTCTATGAATGGTTGATGTCGGGTGAAGGAAATTGAAGATGAGAGACATTATTTAGTCAGCTCACTTATATACTTACTTAATATATGTAGTAATGTACTTAAAATTTATACTCACTCAACTCGCTATGACTTCGTGAAGGGTAGAAATACTCTTTTAGGATATTACATAATACATACTCTTCTTCTGGAGTAAGCGATGCACTCACATAACACAAACGAAGTGTGTGAGTAAGTGTACTGCATAGCTCCGCTACCTCCTCGACCGTTCTCTCTATAATGCCCTAATCTACGGTTGTATGTGTGTAGTAGTAGCAAGACAACTTACAGCAGTTATCCTCAGACTCTGACTCCACTACTACTATCTCACTCTCTCTCTCTCCTGCCCTACTGACTGGTCTATCTAATAGTAGTCAATGGATGGAGGTGAGTACACATTCTAGTATATACTCCAGTCAGTTCTCATCTCAAAGTGAAGAGGAATCTATAAGATGTATATTAGAGATGAAAAGATGCACGGAAGCAGAGATAATATAGAGTTATAGTGCACAAGTTACAAACTTCTCATTGTTAATTCGAAGCTCTAAACTTCCGTCAGTCAACCTGAGACACTTATTCAGCCTTCTAAAAATACGCATTGAAAATGTGCTCAAAGTAATTATTCATTTTCGAAAGAGTGCTTGACGTTTCCACTATTATGGGATCATGTGCACTGCGTCATTTCCGCTATACGTTTCGAACTGGGCCCTCAATATTTTTACCCGCCGGAGCGTGGAGCCTTTATGTACTCACCTATGCCATGTCCCTATTACATTTGCCTCATTTCATCAGTCATTCTTTAGCCACCCCATCTGTTCCGAAGAGATATGCGAGACTCTTATGTACATATTATATTATTACATTTCTAACGTCTCAAGGAGGAAAGGCCAAGTTTCAACTTCAACTTGAGCTACCGCAACTTGTACATATACACGGCAACGGCACGAAATAACATATCAGTCAGTCACTACTGTCAGGAACAGAAACCAACTGCATATTACTTCCAAATTACACTACTACAGATATACCTACGAGTAATAAATATATTTACGTAGGTGTTGTAGCAGTCTGAATGGTGCAAATACCTCCGCCTAAAATGAGAGTTTGTTTGTGGATGTGTGTGTGTGGACTTGAGTGGAGTCAAGTATTTGTGTAAATAATCTCTGCTTTGTTTTCCTCTATTTGTAGAACCATGCATATCTCACTGCCTAACCTACTACACGATCACTTCCCACCAACCACATCATTATTCCTATATTTTTACACATTACAATGCAATGCACAATTCATAACTATATACCTAAACACTCCTTCAGTAAACAGTACAAATACAGATTCACTATACAATGCAAATGTGTGAAATGCTACTTACAATCCATGAGTTACTAATATCTTAAGGAAATATTCCTTAGCTCACATAACTCCACTAACGGAGTCATGAAATTCGTTTGCATATGTAAAAAACTAAGAAATATCATCCCTGATCCACTCTATGTAAAGTAGTAAGAATCTTTTCTTAAACTTAACAAAAGTAACATAGAATAGAAAAAAATCATAGTTTTTCATAAACACTTTTCAAGTTCAATATTTAGTATAGTTCTCAAAAAAAGTAACAAAAGAAATAGTTTTTTAGTATTTATTTTTGATATGCATGTAAACAGTTTGAGTTGCGTAATAAAACGGAGTGTAAAAAAGTGACTCTGTATGTGTATATATAGTGAATGCATAAATGGAGTGAAGATGAGAAAAAGAGTAAATGAATGAGGAGGGAAATAACTTACCGGGACTAGTCTGCCAGCTGAGACCACCGATGAACATCTTCCTATAAGACCATAAAAAAATAAAATCACACCGTAGCATCATGGAATTCATTTTTCATGAGAAAAGTGTGTATATTGGTTGTGCACGGTATGAAAATGCATGGAATGTGATTTGCAGGGTTTGTTTGAGACAAATATGGATTTGCATGGAAAGTGCACTTACCCGGGGTCATTTGGCACTTCAGCCTGTAGTGTACCATCAGTAGAATTTTCCATCTTGACAACAAAATCCAAATCTTCACTCATTGTACTGTAAATGCAACCGTAACCGCACCGGTAAATAGGTGTCAACAAAATAAGAAGTCAAAGCCAGACATAGATACACAATAACTCCGTGCCTAGAAATCCACGGCCACGGCTCAAGTCAGACACACACAAAAAGTTGCGATACAAGATTGTGAGTAAAAATGTTTTCTACACTCAACAACAACTGGACTGGACACTACGAAGAGCACCCTAACTGCCACTACACTCCTGGAAACTACAAAGAGCTCTGAGCTGAATTCCCAGCCATTTTGGCTCGGAAGCTCCTCCCACTCCCATCCCAACATCTTCGAGTATATTTTATCCTTACTTATAGACATGGGCTTTTCCACTTTCCGAAACCATGTGGCCAAGTGGCCCCCGTCCCCAAACTTTTACCATACTCTCTGTCACTTTCTGTCAGCCCTGGCCTGGTCTGGCTCATACTCCACTGCTACTTACTACACTCTAAAACTAAACACTACTCTGACTACAGATTCTATTTTACAGTGCAGTCGGAACACCGTGCACAGTCACTGCTACTCTGTTCAGTACTCTCACTAGCTTTCTGTATGTCTGTCTGTCTTTCTGTCTGTCCATCCACTATTACTTGCCCTCCCAACAAATCTACCTTTCTATCCATTTATCTTTATTTGCCTTTATTACTACTCCACATTATTTGGACAATCATTCATCCATTGACATCATATTTTATTGATATGCATCCGATAAATTTATTTGTACTTTGCATACTTTATCTACACACACTGCCCTAATACCATTATCACAACCAAGTCTCCCCTCTCACGATTTACGTATCTATCATTATACTAATTCTAAATTAACTTAATCATATATTAACAGTTATGAATTATAATAATGTTGATATCTTATTATTCAGAGTCATTGCTGTCCAATATTAACAGTAGTTCAACTTCATTTCATGTGTGTTTGCAATGCAACCAACTTAAACACACTTGGTTATTATCATCTCAACGTCCTCCTAATACATACTTTGTTTGCCTTTCTCATTCAACTAACCGTTACTTATTTACATTATTAGACAGCCATTTGAAAATAAAAGTCAAATTCATTTTCACTACCGACCACCAAATCGACAAAAACATTAAATGCTCAACAAAACCTTCACCAATGTTGTATATCTCTCCAGCTATCTGTAAAGGAATGTACCTAACTGCTCTACTAAATAGCGGCACAACTCCACCAAAGAAAACCTCATGCGTCTGGCCTCAGCCTCAGTCATTTACTACATGTAACTCTTGCACTTACTTCAAATCGAAAGGGCTCATCCATTTATTACGATTTTCTCACTGCAAAATACTCGCATAACTTTTGAGTTTTGTCCTGTCTACTTTATTAAATGTGGGGAGTAAGCATATGCCAATGATTAGTCAAGTAGGTTTATTGTCAATTTTCTTTATGCCAAATGCCTAAATACTTTCTCTTAAAAACAATAAAGTTTATACTTGTTTTAAATTTTTTCTAAATGTTTGATGAAATTTTATTGTTTTAGTATTGACTTACCTGTTGTAGTCATTAAGTAACTAATAACTAATGGATTTATACCTTGGCATTGCGTTGATTATCATTTTACAGTCGCATTTACATACTGATCCGATCTCTCCTCTACCGCCAGTGGCGTATTAAGGAGGGGGGCCATCGGGGCTGCAGTGCCCCCATTCTTGAAAACAAAGAAAAAATGAGTTGTTTTCTTAAAATATAAAAGCATTTCGCGCTCCGCGCTTTTATTTGACTTTTATATCCCATTTTAGGCTCTTTCCGTATATAAATGCCAAAACGTTTTGTACCACGCGCGAATATATATGTTACCTGAAATTTGTACAGACCGGACATATGCAAAATGTCTAGGATATAACGAATAATAACGAAAATTTTGATTTTTAAATAACGTAACCTAATTTAAATCAATCAAACTTACATGAAAGTATATTTGGCAGTCAACAAGTTGGTTTAAATTAGGTTAGCTTCGTTAAAAATCAAAATTTTGGTTATTGAATACACATATATCCTAGGCATTTTGCATGTGTCCGATCTGTACATATTTCCTGTAACATTTATAGTGAGAATGAGAGAGGTCTATATAAAATTTTAGCTCTCCACGAAACTAAGTTCTGTACACCCTTAGGTATACCACAGGGAGAAATTTATTTTATTTTGTTCGGTTACATTACGTTACAAAATATATCATCAGTTTATTAGGATTATTTAAATCCGCTTTAAGTTGTCTTGTGCGAATTACTCTGAGTGTATCTAAAATATTATGCATTCTTGGAGAAAAAGTTTGATGAATTTCTTACTTTGGATATTATTGATATTTTCTTTGTTCCTGAGTTCAGGAGCATAATTTATGTCAAGGCAAACATTCGTAAATTTCGAAATTATTAATTATGTACAAACGAAAATTAGATACTACGTATTGCCAGAAATTTTCGAAAAGATTCCAAAGGAACCAAGAAACCCGAAATGTAGTCATCAGTTTTGAAACTATTTATATAGCCGAAAGACAATTTGACGTTTTTAGCAAATGAGACTAGTGCTCTAGTTTCCTGTATTTAATTGTTCTAGTTCACTTTCAGATATCAATTTAATTGCTATTTATATATAAGGATTGTTTTTGTGCCATATCAATTCATATGTAGTATTTGATAATTTCACTACACGTATTACACGTTGTATTTGAAAAAAGCATTTATTGTAAGATTCCATTCAATTCACCCCTATGGTTGTTTTCAAAATGGCTCTCTCAAACAAAATACTATTTGAATCCTAGAATTTGAAATTCCACGAGTAAGCGAATATATTGTCACATAGCCCGATTTTAAACATAATTGCCCCAGATTCACTGAAATGTAACATTTGATATTAGCCTAGATAGAATATTATCTAGATCTAGTATATCGTAGAATAATCTATCTAGGTATTAGCAACTGTTTTATAAATTGCAGTAACCAAAACCAAACGAAATGGAACTTAGATAAAATGTAACGAGTCTGAGAATTTTTTAATGTATCAAAAAGAATGTGACCAAAGGAATAGTCTTAAACGATATAAATACAGTCACTATCATTGATAAGCGACATAAAATATGTTCTATGTGTGTACATCGTACATCACTTTTCTATACGAATGTCTATATTATCATTTCTCTGTCACCAAAAGAATTCTGTCAAGACGTCTGGTCTAATTACACAAATCATTCCGTTATCTACTCTTTATTACTGTTAGTAAGCTGCAGTTTGGTTTACTATTCACATAGTAAGAACGCTCTTGACCCTTTCGGCCTCAGAGATCAGTTCCCAGAGTAGGATAAGCCAAGGTTCAGTTCTTTCTGATGTACCAATGTTCGTTCGACCCTCTTACATAAGTCTTACATATATCTAATCTTACATAAGTTTCATTCGCAAGAGCTTTGATTTCCATTGTATAATATCTATATTATGTTTTTGTCCGTCAATTTGACACTATATTACTATGTTACTCAATAAACAACCCAAGCCGAATTGACGCAGGAATCAGGAAAGCCATTTAAATGAGAGAAAATCAGAATCATATTGCACAGCATTTATTCGTGCATCGCATCGTGCTATCGTGCATTGCATCATTTTTCCTTTGTCTTTCAACATATAGCTACTTCAACGAAAAATCAAGAGTACATAGTGCCATCTTTGTAAAGATAGAGCTTCCAATTTCAACTTTTAAGTTTACCCGGGAATCATATGAAGCAATTGTAAATATTTAGGCACGGGGTTCATGAAATGTCACATGAAAAATTTTGGGAATGCAGTACTTAATTTCTTCTCATGTACTGATTTTAATAAATAATTTCTTAACACTTGAACACATCAGCAAATATTTCGATCTATCAATTACCACTCTGCATCTAGTCAGCAACACAGGTGACAATGAGAAAACTTTTTATTATCTTTAGTTCACTCACACTTAAGTGCTCTAAAAATTTCTATGTAAATGTGTTTGCCTGTTTTATCGCCACATATAATTTCATGATACAAATTGTGTAATAAAGACAAAAAAGTCGTTGAAACAAAGATTAAGAATTTTCTGCTAAGTACTAAGTAATTCAAAAGAGTACTGTTAAAATCAGAAAGTGCCGGTGAGCAGCATAACACAGTGAGATTCGTTTTCAGAATTCTTTTTTTATAAATTGGACTGGATTAGCTAACATTAAACGAAACAATGTCTGAGCATAGTGATCAGAAAAGCTACACAAAATTGACTGATGATATTCAGCACTGGAAACATGTAAAAGAAACAGCTAATTGTTCCCTAACAACAAAAATAAATGACGTGACATCAAGATTTAGTTTCTACTCAGCTATTTCAAGATTTTCATGCATGCCCCATCTCGTTAACAATAGAGTATTGGGTACCCAAATAATCAGTAAAGGACCTGAGACGAATTTCTTAGATAAACCAATAGTGCTCGCCGAGTTAGATGAAATCGATAGCAATATTCTTATGAGCAATGAGTCAAGTGAAGAAATGCAAGAAAATGAAGATAGTGTTCTTGAAAACGGATATTTTATTGTTCAACGTAAATTAATTGCAAAATGTTTAACCGAATTCAACAGCATGGAGACATGGGGTACGAATAACTCGAAAAATCTTGGTTACTTTCTAATAATATTGACTGTTAGCCGTTTTCATGATAAGATGTTTTATTTCTAGATTTCAGAGAGGATGTCATAACACTTTATCAACCAGTAGTAGTACTATCAAAAAATGGAGACGATTCTGATTTCATTATCTTACGAGGACAATTTTTCCAGAATGAAGACGCTCCTTACGCGGTGATACAGATAAGAGCTAATTTAGCTAAAGAAAGGACCAAGGAGACCTTAAATTTCTATGAATGGAAAGTAGTGTCCAAGATTTCACAATGGATGTCAGAGGAAAAGTATTTACCAAATGCATCAAATTCACATATCCCAAAATGCTCGCTGCTATTAATTGAAAGAAGTAAATACTGGAGTTGTTATCAGTCCTTGAAGGAGCATTATAGCCCGTTAAAAGATGTAAGTCCTGATTGTGCGTTGATTAATCATCTTTTAATAATATTTTTTTTATCGATATGGACTATTTATTACTAATGACGTCTAGAAATTCAATTACAATTCGTTTGGTAGTAAATGGTAAATGTAAACACTTAACAAAATTAAATATTCCAGACTAACTTCATCAAGGGCTGTTTTGACAACTTTGAATAATTAAATTTCAATTCCATATTTATTTATGAATGGAACGTTTTATTAAATTAACTGAACATGGAATGAAGTTTTACCATTTTACCATTTTTTGTAACTGTCCAGATTATTACTAAAATTAACTTTGTATTTGTAAATTATTTTGCTATGCAATAATCTCTCATCTGCAAACAAAAGCATATTGTCTTAAGTCTCAAATTCTTGACGTGAATCTAACAAAACTTTTTCATAATTAAACAGTGACTTCGGTGTATTAAATCTTCTTCGCCTATATGAAAGTAGTAATAATAGACATATGCTAAAAATATAGCAGAAAAAGTTTTTTGCCATTTCAGGCGTAATCTTTATATATGAAGGAATTATGTAACTGTATGGCATTAATTGCGAATTTATTATCTCAGATGTGGACAACTTTGGAGGAATCTACAGACCCTCAAAAAATGATACATGAAGAAATGGGTATAGCTTCGTATCTGATGACGTTGTGGCAGTTTTCTTCTATAGAAGGACAAACTTTCCCTCCTTCTCCTAATTTCATTGATCTCGGATGTGGAAATGGGCTCTTATCGTTGTTTCTTACTTTGAACGGTTTTCGAGGACGTGGAATAGACATGAGGAAGCGGAAAATATGGGATCTAATTGACCAATTTGCTTTGTCACAGATTGAAAGTCATTTAAATTTATCGGTAATAAAACTTATCTATGATTGTTATAGATTAGGTAACAAGCGCTTTAAAAGGTTATAGTGATACAAAATGTTTGAAATTACTAGGAGGAGACAATTCTTCCCGGCACGATTAACTGTTGTCATGAAATTTCTAATACCTGGCTGGTGGGAAATCACAGTGATGAGCTTACACCATGGATTCCAATTTGGGCTCGTCAGAATAATTCCAACTTCTTTGTGCTTCCTTGTTGTCCATATGATTTTTCGGGTAAATTTCAGCGTCCGAAGGGTAGTAAAGGACTCAGTATATTTGCATGTTACATTTTATATATAAAAGAAATAATTGAAAATTGTGGTTATAAATGTTATATCGACCGTCTTCAAATTCCTTCCACTAAACGTATTTGTTTAATTGGTTGTACTCAATATCCAAACGAGAAAAGCCAAGAAGATGTCAATGAATACATAGCAACAATCATGGAAAAGCACGGAAATGCGTTTAAAGTTCGCGAAAGTGAAGAAAAAGTTCAAAATTGTACAAGATTGAAATCGGATGATGGAACTGACGTTGTTAATGATATGGCTAAATGCGTATTAGATAAGTTGGTCACCGAAAATAATTACATTCGAGAGCCCGAGTACACTAAGGCTTGGAATCATGGAATGCAAAGGCTAAGTCTTAAAGACGCTGTTGATTTGCTTACCGAAAAGCACAAAGCGTTACTTAAAAGGCAAGGAAATGGACTCCAAACATTAATGAAAAATCATAGACAAGTTTTTAAAGTCGCCAATGGATATGTTAGCCTTCGTGTTCCGTCCAAAACAGATATACTTAATGTAAATCCTGCAAAGTCTTATCGAATTCATTCTAAACGATGTTTTCTGGAGCTCAACCATCCAGATGGATGTCCACTTTCAGAGAGTGATTGTCCTTACAAACATCTTGCTCACCTTAATAACAAATAAATGCTTCACCACTAGGCTTCTTGTTTGCGGTTAATATGATTCCAATTACATTTCTAATCATAGAGCCGCTGGATATTTTTAACCGCTTTACGTTTGTTTAAAACTCAATGAGTTATTTTACTAGAGGTCTATTAAGTATATTTTATTAAATAATTAAACTAGAAGTTAAACTAAATGCTGTCTAATGTAAGGGTAAAATATATTTTGATTTGAAACATATTTATATAGAGTATGTGTAGCAGTAACAAATTCATAAATATTACTAGATATTTTTGTTCGAAAATTTAACATGCTGGCAGATATGAAACGGCACACAGATAATCATAATATTCTTTATTCACATGTACTATTTCATGTAAACCTATAGTTCAAAACGAGTATGTCTACTTTTAATAAGGAAATAAAGTTGATGCGGAACAAATCAATATGCTTAAAGGCATTCTTTTTATACACATTCACTACACATATTCAAAACTTTTATAACATTGGTATCATAATAACTTAGATACCTATAATATTATTGGACTACGAATGCAACATTTGACTAAATGGCATGAATTCCTAATTAGTCAACACATGTAAATGATTTTCTGCATTTAATGATTGTGTATGTTATAGTAGATTGGTTTTAATATCTACTGCATTCTAGTACCTTTAATGTCTGTAATATTATTTGTATAAGATTTCTGTGGATCATAACTAAGTAAGATAACAATTGTTACATGCATAATCTTGCTCATTATAATCTACTTAAATAATTTAATATAGAAAATTTGCAAACTTTCCTGAAATTTGACCAGTCGCTTCTAATTAAAAAGCCAATATATAGTCGCAAAATGGTATACCATTTCTTTAATTTCAAAAAATTCAAACCCATATAACTTATAGCTGTAGCTGTAAGTAATATGAAATTAGATCTAATTAATATGTAAGTTTGTTGTGTAACCTAATTTAAAAATGAAGTTTTGCGTTCTGTTTATTTACATAATTTGAAGCTATCATACTCTATACTTATTTTTTTAATTGTGACTAATACTGATTGAATTTAATCTTGAACCACTACACAAAAATTTCTTGCATGAAATTAGAAAAAAGTATGAAATGAATAAGAAATTTTGACTATCTTGGAGAGGAACTGTAAATATAATAATGCTACCACAATTAGTAAAATTATTCAGTAAAAGTTGTTCTATAGAAATTAAGAATCAGAGTGATATTCTTTATTTCAACCAATTCTTGTTCATAATAAAACAGGCAAATTAAAAAGTGTAGTATACGCTTATATGATGCCTATTTTATTTGCAACGTCGAGGGCGTCGAAATCAGGTGCAAGACGTACATAAGCCTTCTTTTTTCCATCAGGTCGAATGAGAGTGTTTACTTTTCCAACCTCAACTTCATAGAGCTTTTTCACGGCAGCCTTGATGTGAAATTTGTTAGATTTCAAGTGAACAATGAAGACTAAAGTGTTGTTATCTTCAATTTTCTTCATTGCAGCTTCAGTTGTGAGTGGATACTGGATTACATTATAAGCATCCATCCTAAAAAATAACAACCCCCAATTAGACTACAATTTATTTAATATAATCTGGATTAAATAGTAATCAAGAAACTATAACTGAATAACTGTCCTTTATGTCACCATTCACAAAACCTTAAATTTTATTTTGAGTACTAACGCAACGAGTAGCCTATTATGTATTTCACTACAAAAAATAAATTTACTAACCGGCATCTCGTTGGGACTGATTTCCGAGCAAATTTGGGATTTCTTGGAGGTCGGAACGTACGTGGTCTCTTGAAGTGAACAGTGGGTCTGATTTTCCTGACCCGTTTCTTCTCTCCTTCAGCACTTTTAATAACCTAAATAGATAAATCACAGATTACTGTATTAATTGGAATTGGAACAATTTACTTTTATTTACATAAATAATAACACATTGTTGTCAGAATATAAATCTTGTTTTTGTAATTCAAAAATTATCATAGAGATTCCCACAAGATAATCATCATTCTAAATAAAAATACTAATTCATCTACTGAATTAAGGCTAATAGATAATGAATTTTATTGTTAAATTTTGTTACCTTTTTGGAAACTTTCAAAGCCTTGTTAATAGCCAATTGACGAATTCTTTGACGAATTTGCTTGCGCTTTTGAAGGGGAGTCAAAGTAGACTTAGGCTTCTTAGTCCTCTTTACACTTTCCTTAGGAGCAGCGACTTTAGCTGGAGGTGCGTCAGCTTTGGCTGGCTTTTTCTCAGGCTTTTTCTTTTCTGCCTCTGCCTTTTTAGGGGCTGAAGTCGAAGCTGCTGCTGCAGGGGCGGCGGCGGCAGCCTTACCTTTTTTCTCTGAAAACATAAATATTACATTTTAGCATTGCTATGAACAACAAACCAATAAATGCTTTAAAAAAATTAATTTTCATTAAAAGTCAAGTAAATACTAATAAATTTATATAACCCTGCTCTATATTCTTGAAAATAAACGATATTACTATAATGAAACAGTTCTTATTCCCTTTCATTGCAAAAAAATTAATGCATAATCATTAAAATCATCTCAGCAACAAAAATGTACACTGTAATTTAATTACATTGATTTTGGTTTTTTGCACAATAAAGGCCCAAATTTAATAGCAACGACTATTTTTGACTTTTTGATTTGCAACGACTTTTTGATTTGCCTTATAAAAGTCTACAAGTTAAGATTGTAAATATATCAACTATAAAATAAAACATAAAATTACATTAGTTTCAAACATTTGACATTACAAAATAATTAGCCACAAACGACAACTTTTTTAGCATTTAATATTGCATTCTGTTGCTGGTAATTAATTGCAATTTATTCATTCTAGCCAGAAATCAGAAATCAAATATTCGGTGTTGGTTGCCTGTGTAAAAAGGAACCGCATGGCATTGCAGGGGCCATATTGTGGCACCTAATGTGTACGATAGCCGGGCTTGGATTTCCGAAGACAAAAACTACGAATTACATAGCGAATATCTTCCGGTTTCACACAAATTATTTAAATACTTTTACAATGATATTATTAGAGTTAAATATTGTCAATTTTAAATGACTTACCGTCCTTTTTAGGTCCCATTTCGGATGACAAAAAGTAACTTAAAAATTACTGACTGAACCCACAAGCCAATGTGTAAGCTTCGCAGGTTGCTCTAACTATGGCAGGCCGACAGAACAGAGCGAAGCAAAAGCGAGTGTAAAACCATGCCGTCGAGGAAATTGTGAATGCCCCTCTAGTAGTAGAACTCGGAGAACGAAATGTGCAGCTTCGCGGGAATTTATGATTCTGCTTTGTAACAAAAATATGAAAATTAACAACAATTGGCAATATTATTTGAAAATTGGAAACATATCTTTAATGTAGTATTTACGGGATTGTAATTATTGTTATCATTTTGAAAAGTTTGTTTATTCCCTTTTTTCGTCGAAAATCACATTCATAATCCCCGATAAAAGCATAAATTCCAAAGAAAAATTTATTCTCTAAAAACTGGAATATTGTGGGGACGAAAGAAGACTGTTGCTTTGTTGATGTCTGTTGTGGGTGTTAGTCATACATAATTAATTGAGAGTATGGTAAGATACTGAACATTTGTCGTCAGGAGTTTGACTCTAGACTATATTTGGTCTTTACATAATTTGAATTATTGTTAATTATTTAATTCCTCTTTAAGTATTTTTCTTTCTGTTTGTAGATGTAGCCTTGCTGATGTGAAAACAAGAAAAGTAGGTAATGACTGAATAGCTTTGCAATCGGTATGAGTCAGAGCTGGAGAAAAAATATAGAAGGTTTCTTTCTTCTTAGTCATAACCGGCCATGCCCAATGACGAATACTAAAGTTTTTTCTCCTGGTGACTGAAGTCTGACTGAAGGATCCGAAAATGAGAGTTAAAAGTCGTCAAGTGACTGAGTTCCCACAAGCACTGGACCAAACTGTGACGCCATATGGTCTTAATCAGTTCACTCCTTCGGCTAGGTCGTTGTCTGACTTGAATAGTTCCAATTTTGGAGGCGATGATTCTCATTCGTCTTCAATGGTTGGCTCAAGAGTTGCAGTTAGAATGGCCAAAGCTGTTTTTGTCGGGGACGTAGGTGTGGGCAAGACTTCCATTATAAATCGTTTCTGTCGAGACATTTTTGAAATGAATTACAAAGCTACCATCGGCGTTGATTTTGAAATGGAGCGATTTTGGATCCTTAATGTACCATTTAATTTACAAATGTAAATCCCCATTTCCATACTATATTAAGTATTTATATCTGATTACTGTGAAATTATTATTGATTTGTGTTTTTAACATTTGAAGATGGGACACCGCTGGTCAGGAGAGATTTAAATGTATTGCAGCTTCATATTATAGAGGATCAAATGGTTAGTTGCAATTTTATTTCTATTCCTTTTCTTTTACAAAATATATTTTTGAATCAAAACATTTTTATTCTTGCAGTTATTGTTACTGTGTTCGATGCTAGTAACTTAGAAAGTCTTTCTACATGTCAGCGATGGATGGACGACGCTGTTGGAGCAAATAGCATTGTGCCTTTAAAGTTCCTAGTCGCTACCAAAATTGATCTTGTTGTGAGTCAAGTAAATCCCAATTAAATTGTAGTTGATTTTTTATTTAGAAAGTAGTAGGTTATCCATTTATTTCTGTTTATTTGGATTATTTTATTTCCATTTTTATTTATCGTGATATTCAGAACGAAACCCACCGGGAAAAAATACAGCAAATGGGTGGGCGAATGGCAAATCTCTTAGGAGCAGAATACTGGCCTATATCTTCTAAAACAGGAGAAAATATAGAACGCTTTTTCCGTCGATTGACCGTTTTAGCCTTTGAAATGGGACTAGCCAATGAAGTTCAGGAGAGTATCTCCAGACGTCCTGTACAAATCCAACGAGATATGTGTAGGTTTTTTTGGAATACTGAACAAAAGTTTTTATTATCTCAAATAAATATTTATTAATTTTTTTAATTTCAGCCGTTTTACGCCCGAATTCTGACGATAAGGTTGAAAACACATCAATGCAAACAGCAAAGCGGTGTTCGTCGTGCAAAAATTTGTGAATATACCAAACACATAACCGTAGGTACACCTAATAGCACAACCACAAATTACTTCCATGTACGAATGATGTTTTCTTATGCTAGTACGTATCCTTGCATTTAATGGAAAACAATCAATTTGATAATCAAAAGCGTATACCAAGTATCTTGATAGTCACGAAGCGGCCATGGTGATATTGAAATTAAAAATTTTGGAAGCCTTTGAAGATTTAGATATTATAGTATAGCACCATTTAATGCTCTTCACTTACTAATACCTGTGCACCGTGAAAAATGTCCAGATGAATTTTAATTCTACTCGACAAACTTTTGTACTTCTGGAAGTACTTAAGTCACTGCGTTTTATTTAAGGTTTGGTTTTAACCTAACATACTGTAGATTAAGTTAGAATTAATAATCTCTAAAACACAATTCCAAAGTCGTTTATTTTAACGAATTATACTGAATATTATAAAGTTTTATTTATTGTACCAACTTCCATGACAAACTTGTATGATTTCGAACTTTACTTCACAGTTCGTTGCACTTCGACTCTCACAGACTTTTATTTAAGACTTGATTTAAAACTGAAACATAATATAATTATTATTTAGTTTTTTTAAACACAAAAAGAGTATTCGATGGGACGAATTGTATTATAATTTGGGCGAATTGTGCTTATTTTATAGATGCACGCAGAGCTTTTACTACTTTTTGAGTCTCAATTATTTCGACTGAATATACCTAGTTTAAGTATTAAATATCTCGGGGTAATTTTTATAAGTAATTAACTTACTGAATGGTGTTGTTAACTTAACATTGTTAAGAATTTGATATGTGGCTAAATACTTAATGGTCTCAGCGTTGCAGTTATTGTACTTAAATTCATTCCATATTAAGACTTAAACTTTTTTACTATTTATATTAATGTCCTTGCGCATAATGATTTTATGCACTTACTCAAATACGCGGCACGCTTAGTTGTTTTTTAAACTTAGTTCTTATATCCATACGCAATGTATGACTTTGAAGATAATATAATTAGTAAAATAATCACAGAAGGTAGAAAATGATACCAAATAGCTTTTAGGTTCTATTGCGATTGACAGTTCCTAGTCTTTTAGAAATTCATGTGTTAATTTTATTTGTTTCAATATTATCTTTACCTACTATGACAGTAAATTATGCAATTTCTTCTATTGTGATTTGAAAACAGATAAATGTTTACTGGTTTGAAAGTTATTTTATTATTTTATATTTATTGGTTCCACATTACTTTGAAATAAAACATTCATGAAATAAGTGACCTGGTCTGTATTGAAATTCTTACTCGCCAAGAGAGAATCTCTCCTCTGAAAACTTTCCACCTCTAACTATTTACTTCCAATAGGATATGAACAATGCCTTGTAAATTTTGCATCTGATTGAAGTAGAATATTTTGCATACTATTGACTTCATAGCATTTCTTTTGGCTGTTAAGCAATAATACCAATAATATATTTCAAATGAGCATTATTTGTTTATTTAGACATCAATATCAATTTTGATCTGAATTAAAATGGAATATCAACACTGTATTGGTTGTAAGTACGAATTTCAACCAAATCAAGAAATAAGGTTGATGCATTCAAGTCGATAATAGTCAAAGACTTAAACATCTCGAAAATTTAATATTTTACAACACTAAATTAATAATTAATTAAGCCTTACAAAAAGTTTTGGTTATTGTTTTATAAATTTGATGGCCAAACGATTACTTAAGCAAATCCACAGATCGTAATAAATATATGATGATACTTAATAAAGAAAGCATGAATTTTAATCGATCCTCCTACAATTTTTATTAAAACCTGTAAATTCCTTGACAAAACATTTTGTAATAATTAAAAATTAATTTGCCGCTTAAAATTAGAGAAGAATTTTCGAAATATTATCATCACCCCGCTAGCCAACTTCATGGACAAGCGAATGAACTATGGTCCATGAAATCGCTGTGACGCGTTACAAAACTACTGTAAATATTCCCCAACACAATAGGAAGAATTGTATGGATATTGAATTGAGTACCATTTGTAAGGGTGGAAGGGAGTGGAGATTTCAGTAGAGATTCTTATTATCTAACGTCCGAGAGGATTTGACGGGAGCGGGATAGAAGGAGTGGGAGGTGATGGCAAAATTTTTCCTCCTGGCAACAAGCTCTCCGGATTGAACAATTTCTTAGCCAGCCTTTGGACAGGCTCATATGGTTGTGCCGGAAAAAACTGCCACGTTATAGGTTTTGTGTAATCAAATTTGTGTTTAACACATTCTCCCCTGTTGTAAACAAATATACTATGTAAAATATTAAATTATTATTATTACTATATACCATGATATATTTTTAGGTTCCTTCACTGCGGAGTGCGGAATGTGAAGATTATATACTCTACGTCAAATAATTTCCTTTTTACAAAGTCCGACTAAAAAATTAGAAAGATTACTTACGTAAGGCGACGCTTTGTGCATTCTTTATCTAATATAGGATGTCTTCGGGCAAAACATTGAGGTTTCAAAAGATTGAAATAAACATGAGCTATTTTGAAGCTGGCAACAGCACTGACAGATTTGTCGCTCATGAGACAATTCAAGAAGGCCTCATCACAATCACAATGTGACCTGTTAACAAAAATGCCCAAAATATAAGTGATTAGGATTAGCACTCTTTAAACACATTTCGCCTCAAATATATAGGTAAGTATAAACCATGTTTATTGCTTTCTTAAACATTTTCTAAAATGGCAATTAAATTTTTTAGGTTAAAACGTGAGACAAATAAATACATGGCCATCCATAAGAGTGAATATAAAGTAGTTTTTATCTAATCGTTCAAAACGTACTTTGTAAAATCGCCCTCATTGGTTAAGTTATGTTTGGTTTCCCCTTTAGGAATATTATCTGGACAGGCATCATGATCACGGCAACAACTGTCAGTGTGGACATATATTCCTCGGTCATCTGCACTTCTTGCTATGTCACCAGCACCGCACCATTTCGTTCCTAAAGCATTCATATTATTGCAATAGCCTCGTAAATAGCTGACATTAGGAGCCAATCAATATAAACCGAAGCAATTGATTTTAATACAACTGTTATTATATTTTAGCAATGAATAATTATCATGCAGATTGAAATTATACATGCGCAAAATTATTTTAATACCAGGAAAAATCAAAGGAAAGCCACTACTGGTGCCAAAAGTAATATTGTCGAGATCTCCAAAATCATCGGGAATGACAGATACATCTACGAAGGAATCGTCTTCTGGGGCATCTGTGCTTTCACCATTTCCTCCTGGATAAACCCTACCGCTTCGGTCTTCAGAATGATTGTCATCCGATGGGTTAGGATTAGAAACTGCAATTCTCCTGCATTTTCCAGCTAAAATCGAGAAACGATTGTCCGTTATCGATTTAACCTGCTCTTTTCTTGTCAGGAGAAACCATTTTGCATCTCTGAAAATCAAAATTTACATTTTTGTAACTTTGCATGCAATATGCAAGTTAAAAATATAAATCAAGTTAATACATTAAAAGGCTTACTCTCCTCGGAATATATGACAATTTCTCTCTGGGTCAACTTCCGCTACCCGAGTTCCTATACATAGTGGCAAAACAGTAATCGGTTGATATTAGGTTCTCAAAAATATGTTGCTATCAGTGAAAGGGAACTCTAAATATTATAAATAGGCACTCTGCCTATTTTCAAGGTCATTGTTGCTCTGCTCATCTATAATTTCAATTAACCTTCATAGCAAAATTTAATACCGTCTTCAAACAATTGAAAAAAACCTTTTCCCCTGAAATTAGTGAAATTGGCACATTGTATACTCTTTAATTTGTGGGGTTGAGGCTTCAATAAAAAATAAAATCCATTGATTTCAAAAGATTCAAATTTCAAGAATCATTCGTTGAACTGTGACATAGTTACCTACCATGCACATTAGCACAAAATTCATTATTTTTACTATAATATGAAAGCGAAAATTTGTGGCATGTGACAGTGACGGGTAATGTTAGGCTCCTTGTATGTTTGGTCATTTAATTATGTAATAATTTATATTTATTTTGCGATACATACCTTCTGTATTGGAATAATATGTGTATGTGACAGAAGCATCACTGATTGCACATATACTAATGGCAATTAACAGTAGGGATGGGATGACGGAAAATGATCCAAACACTAAAAAAAATGTAGAAAGCCTAATTACTTTAAATCATCAGCAATTATTAATAAAGTTTTAAAAACTATTCCAAATTCATAATCTAACTAACTAAAAATGTTAATTAAGCATACTGTTAAATGTTAAAATACCTAAATAATAAACTACCATTTCAAGCAACTTCGACTATTAATTAATTCATTTGAATTTTCGTGAAGTACTTTAAAATTGCCATGAAAAAACAAAGTTTTGGCAACTTATTATTTTTCATGCAATGAAAGTTGAAGCTGTATTGAGGAAAGAGTTACATACGTTATAATATGCATGCACTTAAGTGCCATATTATAGATATGCTGCTTCAAATTTACAAGATCATCACAATTACTAGATGGCTGATTAAGCATTAAGAATAAGTAACTTGAGATATAATATTTCGATTTTGACTAACTTTTGTAGAAAATGAGAAGTGATGTTTTCAGATGGCTTGTGATACACTCTTAATTGGCATAATATATAGATCAAGTAAATGTTTCCTACTTTGACGCTTTTTCTTGGTTATCTGTGTTCACAAAAATGAGAAACCTGGAGAAAAATCATGCGCCCTGCAAAACTAAATAGTGTGTAAGGAATTTGACTTTTTTAGTGTCATGCAACTTATGACTATCACAATAACTTCTTCACAGAATGCAATACTAATTTTGAACTCGGGTTTTGTATAATTCTACGCGTATGAAAATAATATTTCTCTGCAGATAACAGATAATAGAATAGGTATAAGTGCAGATAGTCGAATAGTATGGACATAAACTTGTTTACTGTTGTTTAGCAGTCTACAGTTGTTTAATACTGGAGCAGATTAAATGATTACTCTGTAGCAGTGCAAGTTTTCCTTGCCGGCTTATATACTAGTTTATTCATTACATACTTCATGGATATGGCAAACCCAACTCTTAGATTATTTGCAGTATGTACTTTTAAGACAGCGTGTGCATGAAAATAGGATGTATGCAAATGATAAAAAATTGACAGGTTGCCCTTTGACTATTAAGAACGCTTTAAAAGGCAGGTTTAGATATATGTGCATGTTATGACTTGACTATAAAAGAAAATTATTTATAAGGCATTGTGCTGGAGATACGCAGTAGCAGTAAAGTTAGGTTACAAGTAAAGTCACTTTTATAAGGCAAGTGCTAAGGATAACACTCTGTAAATAGGAAACATCGTTAGTGAGAAAAATATTTTGAGTCATTTGTGGTTTGCGAAATTGTAAAATGATTTTTTTAAAATTAATATATTATAATAATATAATAATGCCAATGTTGGATGCATGAGTGAATTTAAATACTCCTTATCATGAGACTGGTTGGTCATTAGTTTGTCAAGTAATTAAGTATTTTTTATTCTACCAGGGCCCCTCCTGACAGAAATAATGCACCTTGCCCTTAGCTATATGTTGATGTGTTTTCGCTTTCGTAGTAGTTTTATATGGATCTAAAATGAGTTTAAATTTGGGCTGCGAATTTATATGTAGCATATTATTATTATTATTTTAAATATCATCTTTACTCTACATAATAAATAATAAGCGCCTTATTATATCCAGGCTTTATTTCGATGTTGAATGTGAATAAGTAAATATTACTCCTGGGCTGTGGTCTACAAAGGACATAATACTTATGTACCTATATCTCGTATGCTTAAACAACTTTTATAAGCTGATTATGCAATGATGTTGAAAAAATGGACAAGGAAGGCCTTGACCATTCTGAAATGTGGTCTTACTTTGCTTTCTTACCATCAATGTGATAAATATTTATTTTCGCTGTCCTTTCATTTTTACGTAGCAATCAACTCATGCTTGGAAATGTTGGCAGAACGCGAATCGCAACTTTTGCTTTACATGTATGAATATGCTCAAAGGCCCAGAGAGCCGAGAGGTTTGATACGTCTACTAATAACACTAAAAACACAAAGAGATAAGCATGGAACTAAGTGTAATAATACACTGTACCTAGCAGCTAGCAGCTCTGTGATTTTGTGTTATGCTTGTTAATGTGTATCGATCCATGAAAGTCGCCTTTGGTTAAGGCTTGGTCTGCAGTAATTCATGGTCTTCTGATTCTGGAATGTAGAATTTTCCAATTCAATAGAACGTACCAATTAACATACTGAAGATCAATTTATATGAGTAACTAGACCACCAGTATTATTTTTTAAAAGATATAAAATATTTCAATATTTTGGTTTAGTTTCGAAAAATGCCCATACTAACCCATTGTCTTATGTTAGGTGATTTGTAGTAAATGGACATGTGTATTTTGCTTTTAGGGTCTCCCTACGAGACATACATACATAGAAATATAGGTAGGCAGGTAAATGTGTTGCTTTACTTCAGATTGCGGTTATAATAATTAGAAGAAAATATATTCATCGGTATCGTCTTTTCCATTTCTCTTAAAATCCATTTTTATACTTTGATTTAATTTTTTTTTTGAAGAATTTTGTTAGACGCCAAAGAAAGAGGGAAACACTGTTTATGGTTAGGAATGCAATGAAAAAATTTTTAAACAATAAAATTTTAATGAATGACAAAATCTAAATTATGCATTTCTTTTGAATAAAACTATTTGTTCTAATTTTTCTAATTTTAAGAGATATTTGATGTGCTCTAGATAAAAAGTTATGATCATGTAAATTAAGATTTGCTTGCATTTTCGTATTTGAACTTGGAGCATTCTTTCAATCCTAAGAAGCCTGTAAACCCAGCCTTAACACAAAAGTAACGAGCTGTATGTACAGTTGCTTGGTATCAGGCATGTATCCAGGGATTTTTCCAAGGGGGCACATAAAAAAGTATTGGTAAAAAGATAAAATTTTTCCGATTTTTACCCTTTTTGACAAAAAATCCTCTTTTTTTTCTTTGGGTTTAAGCGGGCGCCATCCCCTCTCTGGATACGTGCCTGATTGGTATGATGTTTACTATAAACATAAAATTTTGCGGTGAATAGCATAACGTGCAAGTATAGCCTGTCTTTCTTCTTTGCCAATTGATTAGATGATAGTTTGAGAAAGAAATAAAGTATCCTTATTTTTACGGCCAGTATATGGAGTAAAATACTGGAAAATAAGGAAAAACATCATTTATTTAGCAATCGCCTGCAGCATATTTTTTAATTCCCATGGGTTCGTGATATATTTTGTTCTTTTATATATTATTAGTTAATATTTATCGCGTACTAATGAAAACCTAACATAAACGAAGTCACTTGTAAACGGAGCCAATGAAATTATGAATGTGTGAATAATTTAATTTAATGGAATATGCATTTAATAAAAACATTGGAGTAGCAAAAAAGAAAATGGCAATTGGTGCTAAAACTGAGAGCTTATTTCTTAGAGCGTCATCTCCTTCAAATTTAGAAAAGATAAAAATGCAGTAAATAAAAATTCTGTTTTCAAGATCTTAAGAATGATAAACACGCTAACCCATTAAAGCACAATGTAATTTTAGCTATCCCATTGTTCTTGACTGTGGCAATGACAGAATAGGAAACACTATTTACTGTGTATTTTCTCATGTGTGGTTGTGTCATGTCTTTATTCTCATGTTTTCGTTTGACAGCACGAGACTGACTGATTTTTTTCTATTAAATAATGGTAGCAGTAGACGAATAGATACAGATAAATACATTACATTATATATAATTTTTGTAATTGTAATATATATTTATGTAGAACATTTAGTCATAGACATAAACAGTTGAAATACTTCCTTTTAAAGTCATAGGAACTTATAATGAAAATCCGTTTGGTAACACAAAAGAATAATATTTGATTACTTATATTAATTACGATACAGATTTAATCAGTAATTTTACAGAATAGTGAAGGACATTTACATTTAAATCTTCTACGTTTTTTTACTTATTACACGGACACATGAATTTTTCGAAAGGCTTAGACATAATGGATATTCAAAATAAATAAATGTTTCCTTATACAACAATTTTATTTCTACCGATTACAAGTTAAAATGATGATTCCTGAATAGCTAGACTTAATTTATGGTTTTCTCACAATAAACAATTCCTAGTTGCGGACAAGCAAACATTATTAATTAGACACCACTAAACCTTGAATATACATAATTACTAGATTTTAACAGAAAACGCAATTTAATTACAACTTCCGTAGACAATGATTTAACAAAAAAGGCATATTTAAATTTCAAAATTGATGTTTCTTAGACAAGACACTGTTACTTTTCAATTTGTAGAATTATTGAAACCTATGATACCAAATTATACGGTAAACAAACTTACATTGTAAATTGCAACTAAAAATAAATCATTCAATTAAATACATATAGCAATTACTAATTTACTAGTTTGAATAAATTTTTTTATATACCACATTAACTTAATAATATTTGAATTGGAAATATAATTATTCCACAAAAGATAGTTTCCTGCATTTTACAGTTGACCTGCTTGCTGGTGATTTGACTAATTTGTGCAAGGTTGAGAATCGATATTCATTTTCAAAGTCCGAGTCCCCGTTTGAAGTTGACGGATTTCTTTATGCAGCAAGCTATTAAATTAGCACAATTCTGGAGCATGTTTTATTGTAAAATCAATAGGTGAGTGCAGAATGGTGAGCAACTGACATTAGAATGAAATTATAATATTCTATATTTACGATTCATTGAATACAATATACCAAACAATTGCTGTTCGTACCTTAAATTGTAGCTAACCGATTAATCGGGACTATATTTCGGCATTTACATTTTTATTTAACTGCACAGCATCCCATTTTGTACGTAAGTGTTATGACAAACAGTAAAAATGGTACACATTACTTTGTGCTTAAGTATTAAATCATAAGGTAGCGAATTTTTTAGGATTCTGTCTCCAGGTACGGAGATTGTAGGTGGAGAGAATGCCTAATGCTAGTTTTCATGTAATATGTAAACTTGTTTAAAATAGGTGTGTGTATAGAAAAAAATTAATTATTTAATATTCACTCTTAGTACTTAACTAAAAAGCACAATTAATAAACGAAAGGATATGCGTAATTTTAAGTGTTGTGAGAGTAAAGTGGAGCAAAAGCTTATAATTTAATCCATCATGTATTCGTAGGTTTGTCTCAAGCGTAGCGGAAAGGAAACCTACAATCCTATATAGGCCTTAATGTCAATATTAATCGCATTTAATAAGTATTTTCTGTTTCTGTTAATCATAACATTTTACTATTCTATACGACTTTAATTAGCCAAGTAGGCAAAACGGTAATATCCATGTGTGATAGTTTAATAATGAAGAGGGAACAAAAAAATGAAATGTAACAAGACCTTCTAAAAAGCTCAATCTTGACTTGATCTAATTATTGAGCAGATTTGTTGCTCATATAATAGTGAACATAGTAATTGTGTCATTTATTATTAAACACATACCTATAGTTAACCCGAGAATAACCAGCTGTCATCCCACTGGTAATTTTATTGCTGCTTAAAAAGTATTCTTGTGCATGGTAATTTTTATTAGCTAATTTGGTAGCACAGTGTTTAATTGTTCAAATAAATGCAAAAAATTTAGTGGCAGTGTTTGTGTCAGTAATAAATGGCACTGCATTCGGATATTTGCTTGGTGAAACACAAACGTCACAATAGTAGCTACATTTCATGGGATTGACCAGATATACATAATGTTAGTAAATACAGTTGGGTATGATCGGGTTAAGGAAGGCTGCAATTTTATGATAGGTAGTGACTGACTAGACTTGAGACTACAGACACACAAAAGTGGGTTTTTGTTCTGTTTGGTACTATGTTGTACTAGCAAATGCACATAATTTTGTATGCGCTGTAGGAATTACTAGGTTGAAATGACTCATACAATCTTAGGATTTATGAGCCGACAGTATCATTTCAGTTATGAGGTTTATAGTTTATAGGTATTTGCTCTTCCAATCTCTGGAGGTTTCCAAGTATCTAAAGTAGTTACTTTATGTACTATTGAAAGTAATTACAGTAGGGTATTTGTAACACTATGTGTATGTTTTATTATTCCTCTTGCTAGTAATTCACTTTTTTACTTCTATATTCGCTTTGTAATTGTGTTTTCTTAATGTTCCTACAATTCTTTGTGTAATAGCCTTTGTATTTAATTGGTATTTGATTCGCTGCAATACTAAGAGTAGTAGTAATGACACAGTATCTTAACGATACTGGTTTGCATAGTAAATGGTCTTAAGGACAATCAAGTTTGCATTTGGAATTCCATCTAAAGTAGTGCGGGGCAGGCTGTGGAACAAAAGAATTCGTTGTATATTGGTTTTTACTCATACTACGTCATAATGTTGTTGTTGAGGACACTAATTTCGAATTGAACGGTGAACTACTAAATTCGTCGTTTCCAATTCTACAGTTTATCATAGTAGCGGGCGTCTTACTCTTCAGGAATTTTCTAAGTTAACACGACGAGAAAGGAAATAGAATGTCGGGCTTAATAGTTCTCCCGAGAAATTCCTCCGGGTTCCCTTTGCCATCATTCTACATTCCGATCTGTCAGAGTTGCATTTCTCTTCACCCTACTAAATTACCTACTTATCGATGTATTTTTCATCAGTAGAATACTATTAGGTAGTTTCCTACAGTAACATAGCCTAGGAGTAATGATACTACTTTATAGTGGTACCTAGTATTATATAGTAGTAGGTATATGGTATATAGTAGTGACGAAAAGCATCAGTTCCGATAAGCAGTCTAAATCATTCCAGCAGCCATTCGAAATTACCTAAATAATGTACACAATTAGTGTCTGTAGGTAAATATCTACACAATTTGCAGTCATTAGTTTTTCCTCTTAAAAGTTTAGTTCATTTTCATTCCATACGTCAACATAGTTTTGTAGTAGGTAAATTCGTAGTAGTAATATAAACATAATGCCTTAAGCATTGCTCTCCTACAAAATATAAGGAGTTAAATGCACAGGTGTTCATTTATAGTTCAGTATAGTTATCGATTATCTACCTACTTAATTTCAGTATATTAACTTAATGCACATTGTAAGTAATTTTGCTCTGCTTGTTTGTATGTAGGAGTAACTTTTGTTTATCAGTAGCAAGTATATAGGTATATTCATAATTCATTTATATAAATGTACATTTAGTAAGTGTAATATAGTAAGTACGGTACGGTTTTTCATGTTGCGCTGAATACTTATATAGTATAATATTCTGCTTTTCTGCAAGTTCTAGTGCATTGTCAATTTCGTTTCATTTCGTTTCATTTGTTTAAATTGTAATGGTGTCTCATCAGCTCGTAGGACAGTGTCACATATCAAGTTTAATTTCTAGAATTAATTAACTTCATGTTCTTAAACATTCTATATATAGTAATTAGTTGGCCGTTGTAATTATAGTGTAGGTTATAGTATTCTTAATGAGATAGATCACAATAAACCAGTTGTAAAAGGAGAAACTACAATTAATTGCTTGTTAAACAGAGAACAGGAGCCTTACACAATTTAATCAACTCTACGCCCTACTACAACCAACCTAATACATTTTATTGTTGGCGCACGATGTTACTAAGCGCTTTTCTCTACTTACGTGTATTTTTAAGGTAGTCACTAATTTAAATTAATGGTACACACGTTCATATTAAGTATACATAGAAAGTGCTGAGCATTTTTACAGTGCTTCATATTGTTAGAATAAGAATAAATGCATATAATGTCGAGTACATACATTAGCAATGAAAAGCGCATCTTCTTAGATATTCACTCACTACTAATTTACTAGTACTAATCGACCTACTATATTGCCAGAATTGTAAGTAATATATTTTAATCTTAAGCTTATTACTTTGTTGCGAATGCTCATTAGTATCTGTGTACTAAAGTACTATGTGTATATTGTTACACATAAACAATTTATGTTTACTTACATTAGGCAGCGAATATTGTAAAGACCGACTAAATTGATTGTTTGGCGAGAATTTCGGCTTTCTTCTTTCTACAGTGACATAGAGATCTATTTCCTCTGTAGCTATTTATAAATGAGTTGCATCTTTTATCTCTAATTGCCTCACACATTAACGCTAATATAATTTGTGTCTCCTCTACGCTATTAAATTCGTCAAGAAATATCATTAAATCCCTGACACCTTCTATATAGATATTTATACCTGCCTACTGAGTAGCGTTGCAAGTACAACACTATAATTAACCATCATAACGACCAATCTCTCAAACCGGAACATAATTATAATTTGATTACCTTGAAATTAACAAAGTAAAAGGGAGGAAATAACCTACACAGCTTTTACACAGACTATAATGATAAACAGTGATTCAGTTCGTACCTTTATATATTATTTATATCTATCAAAGAACTATATTTTATACTCCTTAATATAACAGAATTCCATTACACAATCATAGAGAAACTCATAGGTATAGATAGGCATTAGGCAATATCAGTATTATGCAAGAGAGCATAATTATTACGTTGATATTCACGAATTTACGGCACTATAATGTAGAGGTATATATTGTATAATTTGTCATACTTTCTTTTCATCGTATGCTTTCTCTTAACTTACAGAATTAGTACCTTTGTTTATTGTTAGTGTCATCAGTATGCTAATGTCTTTGTAATTATACTGTATAAATTTTTAGTACTTTTGTAATGTCGATTGTACCTAGAACGTACTACTGTCAACAATACCCTTATGTAATTTTTGTTTTATCCTATCTGTAGAATAATAAGCTTATAAGCATTTCCATAATGTTCTATTGTTTGTGTGTAATGCCTTAATATTTTAAATGCCATCATATAGGCATGTATATGGACAGGAAACATTCATGTTTATTATTATGTTTGTGTATCATTTGTTCTCTTGTTTGAATAAAACAAATTCCCTTTCTTCAACGAAATATAAGTTTGTATTTGTTACTAGAGAATCAGAGTTTCCTGATTGTTGCAAGTTCAATTGTTCGTATTCGCTCTCATAGCCATAATGTAGTGTACAGCTAACGAGATTATTTCCTATTTTGAAGTGGGCTTTACCATGTCACTTGCGTGATTAAATTTTATGTGTTTGGTCGAAGGGTAGCTCTACTATCTGTACTATCAATTTCGCCACTTAGAGGTGCTCTATTCAATGTTGCATTATATAATGATTGTCAACCTACGTATATAAAGTAACAGAAATCTTATTTGAAATGAGCAGTGTTAATCAAAATACATTTTATATTAAATTTTCACAATGAAAAGTTAGAATAAAAATATGTAGCCGAAAGGGTGATAGTATTTTGTATGATAATATAGTACAGATATAGTAGCTTTATTTTTAAGTATACATATTTTTGAAGTTAGCTTTTCTTTCGATAATTCTGTAATGTACTTTATATGTTTTGAATGGAAATGTTTAAAAAATGGATGTTAAATCAGACTGTAAACGGTAAGAAATGAAAATGGAAAAAAGCTTTTACAGTCCTATTGGGCATAGTAATTATTTAATGTGAACTGGGGCATTGGTTTCCTTGTATCCGAATTTGTTAAGCTTTGTACCTATGACTATTATGAGACTGATGGTTGGTAATACAGCATTTATGTTAGGCTAGGCAAGCATTCAATAGCAATGCCCAGAAGGACGCAACTTTATGAACAACCATAAGTGCTGATGTTCAAGTTCTAACAAGTAAGCTTGACACTAAATAATAAAATGAAAGGATTCTACTTGACGTTGTTTAAGTGCTTCGAGTAAGAGACTTACTTTGTCAGTATTGAATTATGCAGTCGAGTAATATTTCGTATGCGTGTATATTTTGTATCTGTGGCGTATTATCTGTATATAGGTACGCAAAGAATATTATGCAGTATACATGTATCTGTCTTTCTATTACTTTATAGTTGTACAAGCAGAGTTGCTTTCAAGTGGTTCATTAAATTATAATTTTATTTAGCTCAATTTGTTCTCATCTCAGCGCCAATAAAAGGTGGGCAAAGCTTAAGCCTGCTATAGACACTTAAATGAGGAAGGCGTGCTTAAATAGATCTCTGGCTATCATTATTATATCTGTCTTATCTGTGGGATACTCTGCCAGGGACCATTTAGATGTGGGTAATAATACTCCTTGATAGATTGCATAGATGTTTGTCCGTGAATTACATACATTAGTAAGTACGAGAGAGTATAATTACTTTTAGTAGGGAAATGACTGCATGCTTAATGCAGCAGTTTGCTTTCAGTTTAGGTTACAGTCCCTAGAAGCGTAATGAGTGTACTGAATGTTGAATGATAATATCATTGAGCTGTGTTTTGTTTTCGTGTGGTTGATGTGGCAGTATATTTACATTTTATGTAATTGAGTTGGCGTTTATTATGATGCACTTAAGTACTATAGGAGCAGTCAAGACAAGAGCGAGTGAGTTGATCTACTGTAATAGAGGCATAGCGATTGTATTATGTATGTAGATGCGACATGAACAGTACCGAATTGTAGGAGTTAGTAGTAATTATGTGTTTTGCATTAATTGTCAACTTGTTTTATGTTGATCTGAGTCGAGGGAACCGTCCGCAAATCCTCCGCTCTAGATTTTTTTGAACCAAAACAGATAGATTTGTCCGTCCTGAACTCTCAGATCGTCAACTCCTGCACATTAAAGAATCCAAAGGTCAACATCCATTTCTTAAAAAGATACTGCATGCTTATCAATTCTTAATTCCATCCTAGCTCCTACTCCTAGCTTCCTCGTCCTCTGCATCGCGACTTTACTCATTCATCATTCATTCAAGAGCTCCTCACCAACTCCCAATCTCAGACCACGACATGGACAAACACTGAGCGAAATTCACTTTTTGCAATCATGCTTCCCTATCTACTCCCTCCACTCATGACAGACGAGTTCTTTCCTACCGAATACCAAATCGAAAGGGCAAAGTTAAACGATGCATCAATCTCCTTTATTTTTAGGACTAACCTGCAGGCGCAACAAAAGTTGTAGATGGCGGGGACTGAGGATCTGGGTCCGATTTCAGGCAGTACAGCAGCCAATAGTGATAACCGATTGGTTGTTCCCGATGTCCGCAAATTGTGTGGACGTAATGGCCATTCGGCCACACGGTGGACGAGAATCTGTTCAAAATTAAATAATTAATGGACGCTTTCATCCTCTATAACTTTCACCAAAAAATCAAGGTATATGAGCTACTCAAATATTCTTCCTCCCATTCACAAGATATAACTCGACTTACTTTTGGAACAATAAAAAGTGACAAGAATAATTTTTCATGTGAATCCTCCTTAATTTCCTTCTAGAGATATATTGTCTAGTACATGCCGTAAATTTTATCCATTCGCATCACTTGGCTCCTTATATTAGCGTTTTCGTTGAGCAGAATCACTAAATATGTATGCAACGTAGAATCGTATTTTTACTGTAATAGGTCTCCGTATCAGCATTCTGAATGAATGAACCTTGTTTTTGCAATACAAGGGACGTTACGGCATGTTTTATTTAGGTAGTAGTTACCTACTTGCATATTTAATACATCTGGAGCATGTAGCAGAAGTTGCAATTGATGGGGTTACATTTACGTCCTATATATGTGCATAAGTAATATCCATTCTAGTAATATAGGTATGCTAAGTAAACGTCGTAGGTACACTTTTATATCATATGCTTGGATAATATTTCACAATGTGTTCCTCTGTTTTACTCCCCGAGTATTAGTATTGTAGAAATATGCCGTGGCACCATATTACAATGTATAAATGGAAGGTTGATACCCGGCTGCACATTCAAGTGTCATAGCGACTACAGAGTGTATTGTACGACAACCTCTTTGTCTAATCTCTTCTATACTCCGCATTCTACAGTACGTTTGACGTCATTTCAAGTACGGGCATTGTTATTTTTCAGTTTCTCAGTCCTTAATAAAAAAGGGTGCATTCTGTATAGTATCCTTAATAGTGCACTGCAAACCTCCTGGCGCATGATAACAACTTTTCCAAGTAATCATGTGATACCAAGCAAAAAATTGACCTATGAAAATCGGTGCCCTTCACGTCGCCGACAAAAGGAAAGAAACCCACGAGTCAACTTCTCAGATAAAGCATATAGAATGCTCCGAGATGTGTAATCTCTGTGTACCTGTTCTCCTAATCTAATAATATTGTGTAATTCAATTAGCAATGTCTATCCGACGTCACTACTCCTAATCACATAATGCAACTTGGATTAGCCACTCCCTGGTTTCCCCCATAAAATATGCATAATTTCTGTAATTTAATTTACATTACGGTCCATTCTTATTTAACTCTCCTTCCTTACCACGACTGGCTTTGTTGGATCTTAAGACACAACTACTACTACTTAAAAGCGGAAAGTGTAGACGTACTCAAAATCTGTTTTCAATTCCGCAGCTCTCTGCATCACGTAGAAAAAGGTCGAATTGACGGGAACCTGAAGAGTGAGGTTACGCTTGTCAGCCGTAACTGGATCCGGCCCAATCCACAGCCAGTATTTGACAGTGACGAGTTGGTGCTGCAATGGCGGTCGGGAGACGGACGGCGGACTCACGGTCGTAGGAGCAGTGTCCTCTCTCCTCCCGTCCGCACTCACCACGGAGTTGTCCGCAATGTCATCCTGGACATGGTTTCCATTTGGACCGAGACTCTCATGATCATACTGCGTTAGCTCTTTGACTCCACTGCGGGGGACTTTGTTGTCTAGGCTGTAGGAGGGGGTGGAAGTGTCCACGGAGGAGAATACCGCCGATTGTGAGCGCGACCGATGCCGGAGTTGACTGCAGCGACTCTTCCTCAGTGCCAGAACACCAGCATGATTGAGCAAAGCGGATGTAGCAATCACACATTCTGTTGTCGCTGAAATGCTGTTTGAAAACGACCCATTCGGTTCTTGCAAGGCAGCCAAGTGCAGAATGGCAGCCGTACGATTCCAAGTCAGCTCTATATCCCCACTCCCAGCCAAGGCCTGCAATTTCGCACAATTACAATCTCATTTTATATCAGAGATGTACAAGTCAAAAATCCAATTCCTTGCAAATTCTTAAAATGATACAAGAAGCGAACGAAATGCCATTTCCACAATATCAAGTGAGACCTAAGACTCTAGGGTATCGATATCCATTCTAACTCCATGTTGTACCTAATATGCGAATAAAATTTGCTAAATTGACAATTTGCTTTGACTCGCCTTCAAAATCTCATTTTCGCAAAAAAGGTTGCCGAAGACTCTATTGGGCTAACTATTTATTTGGAGGGGGTTAAATTGAATCGACTGATATAGGGTACAGTAATTGCATTTGGTGACTGTTGAATGATATCAAATGTATCAACGGTAACATATTTGCTCCCGTATTATACCTGCTCCCCTATTTCATTTGCTCCCAGTGCTACCTGCTCCCTATTATATTTGCTCCATATTACACCTGCTTCTTATTAGCATCACAATATTGGAATCCCATAGTCCCATCATTTCTATGTCTAACCCACCCACCCACGTCTCAAAATACTAAATTTTAAAGTTTCGATTTTCGTTCTGCCGTTTCTCATTATTTTTCGTAGCAGGAGCTAGTAAAACAGGGAGCAGGTGTAATAGGGAGCAAATATAATAGGAAGCAGGTATCACTTGGAGCAAATTTATTAGGGGAGCAGGTGTAATACGGGAGCAAATGGAACGTATTCATATGAAACTTGTTTCCAATAAGGTTTTAACAGCTAATTTACAATTTGTGCTGAACAGTATTTGCCCCTAGCAAATTATACTTTGATATTAGGTAGAAAATTTGGAAAATGCAGAATATTTTGATAAAAATATAAGAATGTTGATGGAATGGGAGGGAGTGTATGTGAGTTAGTAATTCATTCAAGTCGATCCGAGTGACGCTATAGCATCAATCAAAATAACAATATCATATAAATAACAAGCATACCTAACACCCAGACCGGGACCTGAGAAAAGTGTAGGCAGCGCACATATTTCCCTACTTACCTTCATTTTAATGCTTCCAGTGCAGAATTCGTTTTATAAAACTGGAGCAGTCGGAGGAAAACCTTGCATTCTTAAGGAGCGGTAGTCTAAAGCCAAGAAATAGTCTACGTATGTAGGTAGGCATATATGGTATGCATATTGTAGGATCGACCTATACGCAATATCCGCTTTTTGCTCGTAAACCATAACTCGGTGCACTAAAAACGACCTACGTTTATGTATATCGCATTTATGACTCCCGTGACATTTCACATAATAGGACAACACGAAGTAGCTTATTATGACGTTACTAGGTAGATATCTGAGAGGTGGTAGAAGAACCCGAGTCTGCTCTTCCCTGTCACCAATGCAATACAAAGGTAGGAGATTATAGAAATGGCATTTATAAGTGCACAGCCACTAATATCGGGTTTGCAGAGGTAGGAGTCAGTTAGGTGGTAGTGGCAGATAAGCTTGGGTTGACAATGCTCAGGCAGATAGAGATACGAATAGTCGTATGTATGTACAGATAGGTGTGACAGACCTGGATAGCTAAAGCGCTCGTATGAATATTCCCAAAGGATCCATCTGGTTTTTGCGTTCCACTGATCGTTGCCAGCGGGTCGTGCATATGTCTGCTAAGAGACTCGCTGTTCTTTCGATGACGAATGCACTCCAGTGCCATCAAAGCCATCCCTCTCGTGTCTATAGGACATTCACCACAAAATTCTTCAGTCAGCAAACTAAATAGTAACGTTGCTTTCGCTTGCACAGCTCGCTAATGCCTATGCAAGTCTTGCAAGTGTCACTTGACTCCATTTAAAGCAAACTTATTTATTCCAACACGTAATTCCTATTTCGAAGGAATAATATAGTGCAATGGGTATATATACATATATACGTAGTAGTAGAGCGGTTATGTAAGGGCATACTGGAAAGAAGTGAGATAATATATTTCAGGCTAGCCTGGGTGAGCTGCAAAAATATGCCCATCCAGTCATCCATAGATAAAACGAAAGTTAGCTCAGTGACTTGTGACATGGAGTGACATTCTATTTTCTTTGCAAATAACTGCGTTGCTTTGTTCAGATTTAATGTCGAGAGTGAGCCTTGCATTGTAATTTTAATGCTATCTGTCTCCCTGAGAATTATTTGGAGAAGGTCAACAATTGAATGTGAAAAATTGATTTAGTAAACACGCGCATACCAATTGAATAGGTTTGGGTATTCTCTTCACGGGCGATCTGAAGTAAATGTCGGGACTGCCGTTTGTGGAGATGAGAGCCACTTAAACATGTCACTAGAGCTGTCAGACTGTAACCGAATGTCTCAGGGTACCCCGGGAAATCCGCGTCTTCGTGATGCTTCTCTAGAGATGCTGACGCAAAAAGAAATTACCGAAATTTGCTTAATGAATTGGAAGATGGCTTAAAAAGATGCTATTAGCGGACAACATGGTGGCAGAGGGAGAGAAGAGATGGCTAGGTAGATACAGGAATTTCTTTCGGGCGGGGACTAATGTAGTTAGGGAGAAAAATGGTTAGGAACACTGAGCAAGTGAGATAAACGAAAACCAATATGAACGGGAGGGAAGACGTACAAAAGGCAATATCATAAGACATGTTGTACCAATTAAGTTGTGCCCATGGAAATTATGAGGATCTTTGCAAACTGCGTTCAGGGCCAAGGAAAAGAATGCTACTTTAGCCGGAGTGACGGGATCAATATCCTTCCTGCAGAACACACACACAAGGCATATAACAATTTGCTTCATTCACATTGGCAGTTGTGTGCAGTCGGGCTTTATTAGCCATTATCCTCCGCTACATGACTTCACTATTTAACAGCCAAGTCCTTTTATAACTCCCATACTTAATTCCCTTTCTGGCCAATATATTTCACTTTACGCTTACATTTATATTCTTATTCTTGCGATTACTACACTCTCCTATTTGCTGCGACAAAGTCAGCCAATAAAATTTCCATACCTGCCAGATTACTTCACTATTATTGACCTAGCCAGATAATATGCGACTTACTATTTATATTGCCCGTTTACATTGATTCTCCCTTTTTATTATCAGTTAAATCCATATACAATGTACATGTCTCTCCACTAACACTTTCCCTATTATTTTACACTCTTAATACACAAGCCCATATTACTGCATTTTAATATGCATTGATTAATCTACTTAGATTGATTTATTAAACCCTGCTATGTCATACTTACTTTTACAAAACACATACAAGAGGCTCTGAACCAGTTCACTGACGTGCATTGCATAATCACCGTGTTTCTGTGACCTCATTCTTTCCCTCATTTTGCAACTATCCAATGATCACAACTTTCCTATTTGCGCAACTAAAAAGACTATCATTTGATCCCCCTGTAATAAATTTTTGCAAAGCTTACAAAACTCCTTGCAATTTCCAATTAAAAATTTACCTACTTAGAATATCTATGTTATCTCAGTAAAAATTGCGAGTAGTTTATTAATACCTATCCACTTGTAATTATACCATAGAATCAAAATCCTTATCACATTAAATAAAATTCCTATTTTGTATGAAGTGCCCTTCTTATTAGGTCACATTCATTTGTCACTATTCATCCAATGAAAATTAAGTGAGACGACGATGAACAGTTTTCTTATCACACTCTCTATGCATCTAAATAGTGAAGATGAAATCATTTCTCCTGTATGCTAGTACGTTTTTAATTTAAAATTATTCCGGTCGCTCTATTGTTAATTCCTCTTTAGAAAATTCTAAAATATCTACGAACATCATTAAAATTACGCTACCCAAACAAGGACTAATGATGTTAAGATGAAGTTAGAAATCATCTGAGCAAGTTGGTCTGAAAAATGAATAAAAATCCTATCTGCCACTTCGAAGTTGTCCAATTTCCTTAGAATAAGTTGTTTGTCTTAAAAACAAGATAATAATAATTTGTTCATATCTTGATGAAATTAAAACTGATAACAGTCTGAAAGTTTTGCTCAGTAGATAGGGATGTATAATATCATCTAAAGCGAAAGAAACTACCTACATTAATTCGATATTTATTAGACAGTGGACATAACATAAATCAGAAAGTCTCACAACTTATATTTATAGATAATTTTGCGGCAAATGGCAGTAGAATTTATCGATTTGGCAGTGAATCTATTTTTGTAAATGAGAGGACCACCTTGCTCTGACGGCAATGCATATTTTATTATTACATTAGACATACAGTCTTGTTCGTCATGAATACAAAACATGTAACAATAAAATTGCACTTTGGATTCCTATTCTACCGAGCAACAACCTGACAAGGATTTCATTATAGGTGCTAGACAAGACTGCTTTTAAAATTGCCAATTGTCACGCGGAGCGCACTTAATTTTGTCAATATAGACAAAATTAACTTTCTAGGCGAATTCTAGAAATCTGTATATTGAGAGAAATTTTATTCCGCAAAACCTAATTTTTTGGCCTGTGCATCTTGAGACAATATTCGATTTAAAAAAATGAGGTTGGCAGTTGCTATAATAATACTCTGAATATAAAAGATAATTATGAAGGTTAATAGTTAGGCTTCGTTTATATGATCTTTTAGGGTATATGGTACTATTATAGGTAGCTGTAATAGAAATTTATGATTTTTACGAGTGTGTGCTGTATTTGGTGCATAAATGTAGACATGATATTATTGCTAATGCTAAACAATATTTCTATTTCGACTACACATTTGCTTTAGCTTTATATTCTTTAAATGCGGAGGATTTATGTTTCGGCAAAGGTAATTGAAAAGAACCGTGACATTACTAGTAATGAAAAGTAATGATTTGGACTACATTTCTTAAAGCATTTGAGTAAAACGCGTACGTAGCTATCATGTCTAAAGTACTAAAAGAAAAGCTACTGATCCTATATAAAAACAAAGTGCATTTATTGGTAGTATATGCAGTATATGTAATATGCTACAGTGAACTTACTTACGACGTCAACTTATAGATTAACAATATAAATGTCAATAAAATACTTTCTGTTGAGAGTAAAATTATATTTAAGGACGAAAAGCGTTCCCTGCGGATACATAGTAAACGTAAGAGACTGTATGGGTAACTGATCTTGAGACTAGACATGTTGGAAAGAATCATTTGAAACCAAACCTTGAAACCATTTTCAAAAAGCAGATAAAGTTGGTAGATTTAAGTGTTTTCAATCTACCCGTCTAGTTTCAGTTTTATGGATTTGTTATTACCATAATTCTATTTTAACAGAATTAAAAAATAGTTTCACGGTGAATGATTCCTTTTGCATTTGATACGAAAGCATGTAAGGTTTGAAATAAAAATCTGCACCTTTAGGCATATTCTGCGTCTCAGATGTGCAAAGCATGGCAAATTGACAACGTAGTAGTATGCACAAGATGATTTGGTTATTTCTGATGAGATGATTCAAGATTCAATTATAAATTAGCCGAATTTAATCATCAAAGCGTTTTTATAATGTGAAAGGTCACTCTAAAAAAATGATTTTTATTTTTCTGGGCATGGATGCATAAAAGTCAGATTAAGTAATCTAATGCGTTCAATTTTACAGAGAAGGTTCTTTGGCAAGTCTTCCATCACATCTAGCTCTGAGGGGAAAAGAGATATCTAGGCAATTATGTGTAATGTCTTTGAGATTGTGAAGTTACATAAAACAGCTAAATTGAATTTGACGTTCGGGTAAATTGCTAATTCATTTGGCCGTATTAGGAAATCTGTCATGTGTTTGACGTAGCAAGTTAATTGTAGCAGATGTATTACTACAACTTAAGTAATAGACTGGTTAAACTACAACTAGTGAATAAGTCAAGAGGAAATCAAACCTTAGAAACTTTTCTAGAATTTCTATTTCTAACTGCTTAACACTTAGTCTAGCCGCTAAGTCATTCTTCTCTGGCCAATCTTCTAGAGCAGAAGCAATGGCAATGAGAACTCTGGCTGTGTCACCTGACGGCCAGCCGTATTCGTCTGTTCTTTGGGAGAATAGCCAGTCGACAGCTCGGTTTCGGATCTGTTCTGTCTTCTCTATCAGACCATCCTCCAGTTGTGACTTGACATTCGCCACAAATGAGTTCCCTGTTCATCATCATCACTCACAGTCAGACAACTTCATTTAATTAAATCATGTTATTATCAAAGAGGTAGGCATGGCTGGAAGTGCAACTCAGGAGGAGGTAGTCGAGGAAAAAAGAGACAATGAGCAGTCACTTCTCTTCTGAGGTTTTCGTCATGTTTGTCCAATTACTGAATGTATATCTAGATTCATTTGCAATACAATAGTGGTTTTGTCCGGAGGAGTCACACTGAAATGTGAACTGACAGAGAGTCAACTCGAGTCTCTTTAACTTGATTTCTATTTCGCTAATGTATCTCTGTTGTACATGGATCCATCTAATCAGTCTCCTCATCACCGGCAACCACAGAGCATGAAGCTAACAATAAGAGCAATCTATCCAATTAGTACAAAATGGTAAACAAACAGCACCGTGAGTTTTAACTACACCACGTCCTCCAATTTACCTTCTCCTATTTAGTACTCCTCTAATATCTATCTTATATAATATGTCCTTATACAGTATATATTAGTCCTTTCGGCCAGAGCGACAAGCCGTGTTTGTTTATACTGTAACTGATGCTGGCTGGAATAACTCAAATGCGTCTCATTACCATAAATAATGATGTAACAAAAGTGCCTGTCTGTCTCATATTCTGCCAACGGAAAGTGTTTGATTTCACAAGGCCGATTCAAATGAAATTAAACAGCAGGAAATAGCCCTTCGTGTTCAACCTTCTAGTTCTAGATGTTTCTATTTGTCAGACGACCAACAAAACACTATTCCCATTACAAAGTAATTAAAATCTTTTCACAAATGCCCTACAAACCGCGCTTCATTAAATATGAACAAATATTTTGCTTGACATGTTTGCTTGCGCACCAACTTCTGTCCTCATATTTTATCCAACTTGAAAAATCAATCACATAAGGTTATCACAGAAAAGTAATCGCAAAAGTTGGAATTAAGTAGCATAACTTGGTTGGATAGATTGATGCAGATGGAAAACAGAACACTCAACCTCAGAGATAGAAATGAAAGTTTCTTGGAAGGGAAAGATTATTTACAATTCATAGAAGGAGAAGGAATCAAAGGGCATACAACTAGATATCCTATTTAAATTCACTGCAGTATTATTTTTCTGTCGGAGTAAACATCTTGCTACACAAAATTATTTTAATGAGAAAACTATTTTGAATATCATTTTCATGTGCCGTCTTTTTCCATCAAGTCTCTCTGTGGTTACATTTTACAAATTACAATTATGTCTTCGTATACAGAATCTGAATAACTACAGGACTACATAATATTTGTATGTACACGTTACGGCCTGTGCCTATAATATACGGCTGTATATAGCGGCTATAAGCATGAGAAATTTAATTTGGTCTCATATTTGTAGTGAAGTATTTATTTATCCATCATAACCCATGTACTTACGAATTTTAAGGCTAACTACATGTTTGGGTATAGATTTGAAGTTTCTAGCCATGGAGCAGTTAATTTATAGCACATGAAGTCATCATTGGAAATGGAATTCTCTCTATTAAGCTCAATCCCTCAATTGAGTACCAGTAAATGTACTGTGTAAGGCAAAATGCTATTAACAGGGAAATAATAAATTCACTGCGATTCAATATAAAAAAAATCAAGTATTAAAAAAAATATTGTTAAGTATTTGTATTCCTGGTAAAGAACAATGAAAATATTTGGTAGAAAGTCATAGCATTTACGACGACAGACTTCCGATATTCTTAAACAAAGGAAAACCCCTGCAACTATTTGTCCAATATTTTTCTTTGGTCAAAGTTTGACAGAAAGTTAGAATATAACGACCGCTTCAAGGGCAGGAGCAAAAAAGCATTTCTTTAACTTGTCTCTTTTGTAAAGCTGATATCTCTTACATTTTGAAAATTTGAACTAATGTGTGGTTGTTTAGCTTTACAATTACCATAAATAAGTACATTCCATGTTCGAACAAATTTTTGAAATATAGAACGATTAATACAAGTAGGACAGGCTTCAGTCATTATTATAGTATAAAATGATACATTTTCATGGCATATGCATTTTCTTGGTATGCAGTTACCACTGCTAATTGACAAGCATCAAGCCAGAAAATGTTTTCTGGAGCATGTATCTTGGGTTATTAAGCTATTAAATTTGTTTGCTGTTGTTACTTTGCTAGGTTTATCAAAAAATATGATATATAATTTGCAGACTGTTAAATGCTTGGGTTTTTATTAACTATTTTTACAGTAGGTCATAGAAGGTACCTTCAAACTCCAGGATATGTGCCAAAAAATAGAATTTTTTCTATAGTAATGGGCTGAGTAAATTCTCAGTTATATAACTGTCAAAATTTATTTGAAGATAAATATTAGACTTGTTTGCACACTAGATGTGTTCTAATAGTACGGAGTTTGTGGACACAGGTAATTGAAATTTTGTAGACAACTGAGCAAGTGGCTATTTCATATTAATATAATATAAAGAGTGAACATACATATGAACTCTAAAGGCTATATTTTCGCTTTCTACTGCCAATAAATAAACTAACAAACGGAAAGGAGCTAACTTAATGATGGGTTTTACAATTTGGATGCTAGCTTGTTATTTCCATAAATAATTCACATATATGGGTCGGTAAATATATCGTAAGACACGTACAAAGTACAAAAGAATCAATATTTGTTAAAATGTATAAACATTTGAAGTCAAAGTCGATGCCTCAATAAAATACTTTTACACTAGTATGAACTATATGCAAGGTTATTTGTTTATAAATAAATAATTACAGAGTCGTGCCGAGGCTGCCTTTATCTAGATTTTACATACATGTACTTCTTAGATGCACATTTTTACCAAAGTACACAAAGTAGCAAGGCCAAACATTAAATTGTGTCTTGCTAGTAACATACTGGTTTATATGCCATCGAGTTTTATCTATATTCGGAACTGAAGACCTATATGGAAAATATTTATACAAAAAGTCAAGTCAGAATGGGAAAAAAATGCTCTTTCATCTTTAGGGAGAAGCTAACAAAATAATTAATAAGGAAGGGTTAGTAATTGTCGTATGGATTGTCAGTTTCGGTATCTAATAGGATTTTTGTCTGTTACTGCAAGTAGGGTGGACAACTAATTGGTAAAACCAATGAGTCAGCGAGTATAAGCATAGAAAGAGGGGATGTGTAGTTACAAATCTGATATCTAATTACACGTATCTAACAGACATCACGATTTGAAGGATGGGAGAAAGTTATGAAATCTAAAATTATATTTTTATTAGTGTGACCTACATTTATATTGACATATTGACATTTTTCATGGACGAAAGTTTTCTCAAGTAATTTGTATAGAATCTCATTGAATATGGAAAATGCTTACTTACTATATAGTAGTATGTTCGGAGAAAATAATTTTGAGGATGTTTAATATTAAAAGGAATGTTGGAAGTGCTTGGTAATTAAAGCGGTTAGAGTAGATAGAAAAGGTGTGAAAACGGTACCTGAAAAAAGGCTGCTAGCACTGGCAGTACCAGCACAAAGTACTGAGGAAATGACGGTGAGGACGGCGGTGACGATCATCATGCCCCACTTTCCCAATTGTTATCACGTCACAAAAGGTCAAGTTTAGATTTTGTGTGGGCTCGATGCGGAGATGCACAGAGAAGCACGAAATGGTAGAAATATTATCGATGATGATAAATGGGGTTAGAGAGTAAAGTGGGTGTTGCACACATGAGAGAATTAGTGGATGAAAGTGTGTGTTTTAGTGTGGGAAAGTGGCAGAAGTGTAGTCAAGTGTTGAAAATGGCGATAAGTCGGGAAGAGTAATAATAATGAGGTGAGGAAGAATAGTAAAGGTACTAAAAATAGTGTTGGAGATGAAATTAGTGAAGGTAGAAAATAAAGTTTGATCTGTAAACGAGAGAAAAGTATGATGTTTGTGACTTGGTTTGTTTATTGAGTGTGTAATTGTAGTGAAGGAGTAGAAGTCGGAGAGAGTGGGATCGAGCGAGGGAGAGCAAGACGGAGACTAAGTAAGCGACTGGAATGGTATGCTCTTTATGAAGGCTTTCTATTGAGAAAAGGAAAATTTAGATAGAAGAATGGGGAGGTATTCCTGTATTAGAGTAGTAGTGGAGTAGTAAGTAGTAGTAACTATCCTCGCGACTGCTGCTGTAAGATCAGATCAGAACTATTATGTAATGTAGCGTGGAATAGAAACTGAAATTGACTCGAGAGAAGATTGCTTGGAATGTTGGATCTCTCTCCTGCTCCGTATTTATCTATGTGTATGTAATGTAGGTGCTGGTAATAAGTGTGCAATGCAAGTTGTGTATTTCTATCCTGACTCCAATACTCCTCTCTCTCTCACTCACAATACATAATACATACACTAACAGTAATGTCTGTAGTAATAGTAAGTAATAAGTAAGTGTCGTCGACTTGCAACTTTAGTTTATGCGACTTTCGTCGATCTTCAGCAAATGTCTTCTGTGCTCTGTTCTCTGAATGAGAAAAGAAGGGACTGCTGGAGAGACCCGGGATATTTTCCTGCTCCTCTTTCTAGCTATTCCTCGATATACTTTCACGCTAGGTACATAATATTATACTAGATTATGCTACATGCATCCAGAGCTACTCCTACTTGCTATATGTCCTTAGACAAGAGTTTGCAGATAGTGTAGGAAGGAGCATTGGTACATAGAGGACTACACTGCAATAGAGCTGGAACAGGACTGCTACGGCTTTCCGACTTTCCTTCCTTTCCTGGACAAGGACAGTATAGTCGTCAGTAGTGGTGGCTGGCGTCTGATATAGCAGTGCATGGGACGTTGTATAAGGGGAAAACCATATTTTCTGTTGTATATAGTAGTTGTCTGTGCTTATGTAAATAAGTAGGCAGTCTTCTATGCTCCTTTTATAGGTATTTGTAGGAGGCCGTTACTTATTGGTAGTCGTAGTTTTTGAGTGTGTGATGTGATGTAGTTTAGTTAGACAGCTTGTACAATGTAGACATTGTATTTGTTAGTAGTGGCGTATGTAAGTGTAAGTGTATGTGTATGTATCCGTCAGTCTTGGTCTGGTGGTTTCCTTCAATCCGAGGCAGAAGAGGAGAGTCATACGAACCAACTGAGGAAGCAAAAGACTACTAGGGACAGAGACAGAGAGAGACACACTCACACAGAGCTGCAATCCACCCGACTTTTCTCCAGGTTCTGGAACTGATTGTAAGTTTAGTGAACAGGAGAATGAGTGAGAGACTTGAACGGAGCTGACTGAACTCAATGCATGCGACTCCTTGGCTCTCTTTTCTTTCTCTGCCTGCCTTTCTCTGCTTTCTATGCATGTAACTCTCCTAACTAACTAACTTGTGCTAAACTCCCTATGTATGCCATCCGATCCCATGCACTACGTTCAAGTTCTTTCTTATAAGTATATGGACATGGAGGAGTTGAGGAGTGTGCACTAAGTAGTGCAGGGACAGACATAGTGTAGTAGTAGCAGTGTACTACTATGTACTACTCGGTATGTTTTATTCTCAAATAGTGTAAGTGATCGATAAATCCTTCCGTGAGGATTCCACAAGTACATGCTCTTATACTTATTATATCTCCAAGTTACGTATCTAGGTATCTACATATCAGTTTTTTCTCAAGTCAAACTACTTATATCGTGTAAGTATTGTATCTAGGTGTATATAACATATCTAACAACCCCACACACGCTGTAAGCATAGCATTAAACCAATAGGAGGGATATGTATCAGAATGGTTTGACTGGAGAGAGCGCTCAGAAAGGGAAAGGAGGAAGAGAAAGAGGGAGAAAGTCGACGGAAAAGCCAGCTTGTTTCTCACTGATCCTGAGCTGATTGCGAGAAACTAAAGGGAGGTTCACTTCAAAGCCCCAAGGCAAATCTGCGGAAGAAGAATCGTCGTCGCCGACTCTCATCAACCTCGTCTTCGGCTCGTCTCTTTCCTCTGCATCTCCCGGCGCCCCTTCGTTCTTTACTTCCACTGTTTCCAGCAGACTCACACACGATTGTGCACATGTCGAGATGCGCGTTCTCTCTACTTCCACTTCCCTAGCTATCAAATGCTTTTATACTGAAATGCTTCCCTACGTGTTTACCATGTGCATAGAAAATACGAAAGCAAGGTATGCATACGAATAATTCATAGTAGTAGATGCTACATTCAGCATCAGTTCAGAAAATAAAAATACCTATACTTACACTTACTTTAACCGTTCGCGCCTTATTATCTAAAAGTCTACTCCAAGGAATAAAAAAGAGCAGTTTATTTATATTTTGGGCTAACGTGCTTTTTTATAAAAAAGCAATCTTTGATATAGCAACGCTTTTACCTTTTTCAATGGCTAAACTGTTATTCAAACCCCATATTGTCAAAATAAATTACAAGCCCTTATTTTGTATTATAACGTACCAATGTTAAAGTTGACTTTCAATTCAATACTATATTCCACGATATAATCGCATAATAGTCTACTTAATAAAGTTAAGCAGATGCTTTTACTTGAAGTTCCTTAAGGCTGGCTTGTTGATTCGGATGGATATTAGTACAGGTCACCAGTACAATTGGGATGGTTATAGATGTCATATTTAGAATCCCCATGTTGCTTTCTAGAGCATATGAGGATAAAATGTTTTTAAAATAATTTGAATCCATTTATACCTTTTGAAAATACAAAGTTAGAGTAGGGATTTGCATACAAAATATTTTCAAATCAAGTTTTTTCTACTTTCAGTCAATGTATTGAAAAAAACGCAAACATGCGCCTTCAAAAAACGTGTCCTCTTTTGAATGAGTTATGTTATGACCCTGTCCGAATTTTGAAACTGTTCAAATCGTATCCGGGAGTTTTTTCCTCCTCTTTTATAAGAGAATCATAGCTCGGTAAAAATTGTCGTTTAATTTACAACTCTTTGTCGGTACACACTACACAGTCAAAGAAAGATACTCCCAAAAAATCTCATTTCAACCTAGCGAATTAACTCGCCTTCAAAATTATCTCCAACTGAGGTAGTCGGAATTTTGAGGGCGAGTAACGCCAGTCTGAGGACGAGATTTCTACTTAATGCTATACATATAATAATAACAGTATATATATAGCAACACAATGTTAAAAGAGTAGGGAGTACACTTCCTCCAGGGAGGAAGTGTACTCCCTACTCTTTTACATTGGGACCATGTAACTCATCGCTCATACACTAATTTCAACCCATTTTCAACCCGACAAGCCAAGTCAACCTTAAGTAAAATGTAGTCTTGAATTAAATGAAAATTAAAGCAATACAAACAGACATGCTAGTTTAGGTCAGCGAGCCGAGCCGAGCCACTGGCCTCCAATAACATTGAGCGAGCCGAGCCAGACCCTCACAAAACATTTTGGCGAGCCGAGCCAGCCATTAAAAAAAATTTTGGCGAGCCGAGCCAAGCCAATCATTAAAAAAACTTTTGGCGAGCCGAGCCAGGTTAGGTTACATTTCGACAGAGCCGAGCCGAGCCAGTGACTTGGCTCGGCTCGCTGAAAAATCGAGCCACTAATGGTTAAGAAGCCTGTAGGTTTAAAATAAAAATGGCGGGAAATAGTTTTGAGCGAGCCGGCCAAGGCAAGAGCGAGCCGAGCCACATCATCTAATAGGGGGAGCCGAGCCAGGTCCATAAAAAATTTCTGCGAGCCGAGCCGAGCCAGGTCTATAAAAAAATTTCGACCGAGCAGAGCCAGGCCTACAAAAAAATTTCGACCCGAGCCAAGCCTCTGGCTCGGCTCGGCTCGCCGAAAGATCGAGCCAGAAACTAGCATGAGTGAATACAAATAGTAACATGTAGTTTAGAAATTATTATCAATAGTCTTTATTACATTAGCATTTGCCTTCAACAATTAGTCACAAAAGTTACCATTTATCATAACAACATAACTATAATATTTTACTACGTTATACATCAATTGATTACATATTGGTACCGATGTAATTTAAAGGATGAATTAATAATATGAATAGTATTTAATCGTACCCCATTGGAGATTCGTGCCGCCACATCGCAAATAAATACGTATCGACCATGCTAATTTCCAATGAAATAAATGATTTTTACGTAACCAAATGAAGTTAAAGAACGACTAATCTTATGAAAATGAAATCGGTCCCCTGAATTTATATTTTAGGTGTCTGATTGTAAGCGAATTTCAAATAAGGTAGCCATTGTGAGTGCTACTAAAATGATATAAAATTATACGCCAGGCAATCAAACAACTGACATAATAGAAAATAAATAGGGGTATGTAATCCAGAAAATCCTCTCTGATTTGGCTGCAAATTCAGAATACCATGACTTTTGGAATAAAAGCTAATTCAGGCATTTACTTTGGTACCATGGCTATTTAATCTTTGAATGCGCAATAAGTAAATTTTGTAGCCTATTTTTACTGATTCATTACATATGATTGGATGATGTAACAATGTATGCCTTTACCTCCTAGTTCAAAAATCCTAGCTGTATGTATGAGACCTTATATATAATGGTTTCCGATGTTGGTCTTAATGAAATGCCCCCAATAAATGGGTGATCACGAAGTCATTTTTATGTATGATGTTAAGTGTTTCGAGAGAAGCGAATAACAAATAGCAGAGCAGTTGGGTTTCGTACACAAAAGGACTAACTTATCGCCTTTCATTTTCGAAGATTATTGTTGATTCTTTTCATAAAGTTCACTGCATAAAAACTCGGATAAAGTCTGTATGAATTCCTGTGGAATCTACGAACCCGGGAAAGAAACAAAGTTACCGGGTTTTACATAATAAGAGTAGGTATACTTTATTTGTCACGAAATTTTAAGGAGTAAAAAGAATGTTCCTGTTTTACGACACTACCTGAAAGTAGGTGCCGTCCTTTATTGTTTATGTAAGCCTTTTGGTATGAAAGGACAAGTACATGAAGAAAGAATATTCTTTTAATTTATTTATTATTATTTTTATTTAATAGGGGTGTCGCTCCTCTTGGGTTTTTTGCCCATGGAGCCAGGGAATATTGATACAATGTTTAAGATAAATTATTAAATATATATGCTACATCAGAAGATTTAATTGCCTTGACTTGAGCAGTCAAGTCAAGGACTTGTCTCTATACATACTATAGTATACTAAGTTCTTATTCGACGAGCAACTCAAGAACTATTATGTTAAGATGAGATTTATTTAAGCGTTAATTTAAGCAGAGTCAAAAGAATGAAAATATTATTTAAGAATAGATAATAAGTAGGTACATGGCCTAGGAATGCCATGCTATTATTTAAGGCACAGAGTAGAAAATATTGTAATACATATAAGATGTGTCCCATAATTAGTCTGTAAGTATAACCAAATAATGTGCGGACCCATCATCCCTGCGTGACAAATTCTCGAAGGAGTATTTGGATCACGTAGAGAGCGGATGACAAGGGTCAGCAAAAGTATTTTGTTATAGATGTATGTATGTGTAATGTGGAAGGAATAATATGTGTGAAAATAAAAGGAGATCACTCTAGTCGGGTAGATCTGGGACAAGAGAGAACTTCTTTGTTTTTCTGTTTCTTTGATTATTGCATCGAATTTTCAAAATCTTTCTACTAAATAAAAGTCTTTAACTCCAGTCGGCCATAATTAGTGATACCGGGTAGCAGAAGTCCCGGATATCAATGCATGGGGGCCGGTCTTTTACTCGTTCGCGTTCCCAACGTCAGAACCTTTAGTGTTTCAACAATAAACTGTAAAATTTGTGGAAAAATTTTCGTGTTGTGGGGAGAGTACACAGTCTACATTGAACTTATATTCGGACTTTACCATTTTGTGTTGATACTCTCTACACAGTCTACATTGAACTTATATTGCCTTACGTAAGTTTACGATTCGCACAGATAACTTAGCTTTGACCTATTTGCAAACCATCAGGGATCCAATCAAAACAAGAATTGGAATATGGGCTCTGAAGCTAGGAGAATTTGAATATGAGATCAAATTTCAGCCAGGCATACACAATAAGGCTAGCGACGCCCTCTCGAGGAATCCATTCGACAAGCCTGTTTCGGCAGACGAGATTGTTGAACTGCCAACTTTCGTCATTACCAAAGAGAAAGGTGACTGCAAAATTGTGGAAGATACTGGTCAGAAAGAATTGAAAGAATTCATGGGACTGGATTTTAGGACCCATCAAGAAAAGGATGAATGGTGCACATACTTATGTCAGAACTTGGAAAGCAACCCAGGCTATTGCGTCATCGAAGGACTACTCTACTATAATCATGGAAAGGATCCCAGGCTAGTAGTACCTCTAAGTTTAAGGGGAATCATATTGGACTTGTATCACAGCACCAAGTTTGCTGGTCATCTAGGACAGATCAAAACATTATTGAGATTAAAGCAAAGATTCTACTTGCCGAGGATGGATAAGGACATAGCAAAGTATATTAATGGCTGTTTGTCCTGTAGACGTCATAAACCTCCATTGAGAGCAGCCCCAGGATTTTTAAAGCCTATAGATCCATTAAAGCATAGGCCCCGACTGCAGCCGGGTGACATTTTGTCAGCTGATCTGCTGGGACCATTTCCAGAGTCGTCAAAAGGAAACAAAATGATAATTGTAGTAACGGATTTTCTCACTAGGTATGTGATTAACGGTCCGCTAAGATTGGGTACAGCTGAAGATGTTGCAACGTTTTTGGTAGACAACGTTATTTGCATTTTCGGACAATTTTCATATTTGTTGACGGACAATGGGACGTGCTGCTGTAGGTCAAAATTGTTGAGACAGATAAGTTTAAAATTAGGCATCGAACAGAAATTCACAACACCGTTTTCTCCAAATATTAACGGGTTGACAGAGAGGTTCAATTACACTTTGGCCAAGATGATGGGACCCTATGTAAGAGAATTGGGGATAAGTGGATGGTGTTCTTATATTCCATCGTTGATATTTGCATACAATAATCTGTGCAGTTGACATTAAAGCAGACTCCGAATATGCTGATGTTCGGAAGGCACTTAAGATCTCCCATTGATTTTGCTATAAGACTGCCTTCTCTTTCTTTAAGTGCAGATGTTATATTGTCAAAATTAAATTGGGCATTGGAGTCAGCGAGAAAGAATTTGCTAACGGCCCAAGCAAAAATGAAAATTGTGTTTGACAAACGGCGCAAAGATGTAAATGTTAAGATTGGAGATTTGGTCATGTATGAAGTACCGACTAGAAAGAAGGGGGAACCGGATAAATTCCAATTTAAATGTAAAGGTCCTTACAGAGTTTTAGAACTTTTGGGTGACTTGACTTTTAAGATAGAAAGTATTGACGGGCTGGGCAAGCCTGAAATAGTTTCTGCTAGAAGGTTGCTCGTTTTTAAACCTGATGCCCAGTAAACTGTATTGTAGATGTCGTTGCTCTGTTCACAACAATTCACAACAATTAATCTGAAATCTTAGATATTCTAAGATAAATAAATGTTAATAAACACTTTTCTACCCGATAAGTGTTCCAAAAATAAATATTAAATGTGATAGATGTTCTTGAATTATTATCCTCAATTATAACTATTACTCCTATGAATTCTAAAAATGTTTTTAATTAAATTGTAGAACAAGTTATAATTAAAACAAACAAAATACTACCAAAGCGGTTTTTGAAATCCAAATTTCTTAACAATGATTTTTGCATTGAATGAATAATAATACAGCTAAAGAGTATTGGTTAGGCATTAAATTAAGTCTGATAATTTTTTAACTTTCTGAATTATAATGCGTAACACCGGCGACAGCGAACGGAAATATAAGGCACGTTGATGATCTAAGAACATAACAGTTGTTGTTCAAAGAACTAGGTGGAACCAGGGTCGTTGATTGAAAATGATAGTGTAAGACCAGTGACAGTGACTGACGTCGTGACCACGGCAGGGTGATTGATGGACAAAGTGACCATCATCAATAGACGGCAATTAATGAACAGGGTAGAGCACCGGTCTCCGAACAAATTGGAACTATAAAAACGAAAGGGGGTCATGGGTCTAAACACAACTCCACTAAGAAACAAGACAAAAGAAAGCGCTCACGAGGCTCTAAGTCACAAAACGGCAAGGAAGGAAAGGTTCATAAACTCAAAGCAGGCCCTTTTAAAGTAGCAAATTCTAAGGACACTGGCTTTTATTGTCCAGGGTGCAAGTTTACATATGCCCAAAGGTCGTCTTTTCAATGACACATAAATAAAGGTCGGTGCGCGAGAAAGGCAGACCTAATTGGTTTAAAGAAGCCAGGAAAAACAAGGGCGAATCTGAAAGCCCGTTGACGAGTCTCCAAAAAGCGGAAAGTCTCCTATTCCAGATCAGAATCAGTGGCCATGTGTCAATTTATGTTATGAGGAACTATACTATAGTAACCTCTAGGGTGGCAAGTCCACAGTACATATACCTATGCTAATGTTGTTGATAGGCAGATATTATTTGATCACTGTCCACGGCTACGTGTAGTACCCTCGTCATCATGGAGGAAGTTTGTTATTCACCCAATGGATGTTTCTTATTCCATCACATTTTTGCTATTGAAGCAGCTGAGATGGGCATAATTGATTTTCATGTGAGAGAAGTAGTGACAAAGGCCTGGATTCTACTACCTCCCACCACAAAAATTCATTATGCAATCTGTGAGGAACTGATATTTACTTTGTGAATTGACACAAGCTACTAGTTGAACGACCTTTTGACATTAAGTCATCGGTCAAGTTAAAGATAAAAAGGCAATCGAGTTAACAATAAACTGTTTGTTAGTAATAGTAGGGATACTCTGTAAGGGAGAGATCGTAAAAGCTCGGAGAGGTATTGGAGTGAGAGAGAGAAGATTAAACGAAATAGAATCTGGTATCAGCCTCCTGACACAAAAAATATTGACAGGGGAAGAAGAACACGCAGAAATCGTCAGCCTAAACCCTGTAAACAAACCCAGATCAAACCGTAAAAAATAAGATCAGACAAGGTCAAACATAAGAGCAATATAGAGTGTACTATGGATATAGATATAATTATTGTTTAGATATATATAAGGTATATATAAGATTTATAAACTATGTAAAATCTGTACCATGTTTAACGATATGTTTTATTTGTATGTAATAATATTGTTAACTGTGGTCCATGGGCGAGAGCTCACAGGGACCGTCATAAATAAATAAATAAATAAATAAATAAACTGTCTGTACGATAAAACTTAAAGGTAAAGGTAAATAGAGGTGGTATACCACGATTGAGATTCGGAATCTGTCATCTATACATTTTTACCAATCTGGCAAACTATCTTCAGAGCTGTTCAGAAATTCGACCTTTCATAGGCACTTTATTATGTCTATACATATTAGTATCATAAGTTTCTTGATAATGTCGAGTGGCGTATGGCAGGTCAAATGTGATTAATGGGATAATGCTGTGGAGATACAAGGGTTGCAAACGATTTTGAACCCAACTATTGTGAATACTACTATACCTGAGGAAGGGAAATTCTGGAGTATGGTAAGTTATGAAGATAGGACAATATATCCCAAAAACGGAACCTCAGGATATATGAGTAGTGGTTCCCCTGTATTAGAATTGACTCTAACGGTTATTGTGTCATCGGGTGCCATCAGTAAAGGGGGTTTAGCGATACTATTATTATGTGGATTTACAGTGATTTTTTCTGGATATCCTATTGTGGATCTAAAGCCTGACTAAAATTTGTTACTTAGCCACTTTGAAAATTTGAAATACTTTTCTAATTAACGAATGTGATATTTCAATTACCTGCTTAATCGGATACCAGCCGATTAAGCAACGATTGTAGACTAAGTACATCCCGGCGGAAGAGAAATAATGAAATAGCCGAAATGGTGGAGGCGGGGGTAATTCGTCAGGGATTGGTTAGAATGGACCCAGAATATAGTCTTTAGCCAAAACTTAGCAAAACATTGCTCTTCTTCTTCCTTGCGATTATCAAGTTCACAAAATAGACTTGCTATCATATGCCAGCGGCTCGTCCGCCAATTAGTTGAAGCGAAGGAAAACTCAGTAAAACCCAAACCAGAGGAAGGAAAGAAAATCAAGATTCCAAGGACCCCAGTTCAATCAAGAATTCCAGTTCCTACACTAAGACCCGTGTTAGGGCCGAAAAAAATTCAGGACATCAATGGAACCAGAATCCCTGTTCGTATTCCAATCAAGCGGAACTAAATCGACCGGAAAGACGGAGGAGCAGCAGAGGTCCCAGGTTTCACGTACCCTTGGGAAGGAGTGAGGAAGAAAAGGCTTGTGTGAACAGTAACAAAAATAAGTTGATAATTAATTATTAATTCTCGGCTTTCTTATTAAAATGATAACAAATAAATAATACTAAGGTAGAATGTAAACTTAGTACTATATATATTTAAGAGAATTATACCATTCCGTTTATCCTAAACTTAAGGTAGCCTCCACTAATTAACAAAAAAAGATTTTAATTTAGGAATTTTATGAATATTCAGTACACTGTTAACAATTACAACAGTGAAGCTAAAAATTTAGATAAAATAGAACAAAATCTTAGCGAAGGGTAAGTCTTGAAATCAGTTCATTTATCTGTAGTAGACATTGAAATAGAAACTTTCCGCGAAGTACACTTTCCAGGTGGGTCAACCTATTACTTACTTCTCACTCATTTCTTCTTTTCCTATTTTTTCTTTTCTTTGTTTTTATTAAACTTCGTACATCATTTCAACTTTTCCACAAAATTTTGTCTTTAATTTGCTTTTAATACTAACCGGGTGAGGGACACATATTACCGGGTCCCGTGTAACAATTCAGTATGCACTGAGCTTTCATTTAACCTTTGTACTGAACACATCTCTAACTTTAAATAAAACTTACTTCATGTAACACCAAAACGTTCGATACATGAAACGAATGAAAACCTACGGAAGATTTAAGGAACAAAATCTTAAGATAAAAGTAAAGAATAAACAAATTCTTAAAAACTGCAGTAAAATTGGTCTGCTCCATCATCGACGACGATATGAAGACTGGCCCAGAAAAGATCAAAGTGGTTGAGAAAATGCCACTTCCCAAAACTCTCAATCAATTATGTGCTTTCCTGGGAATGATTAACTTTTACGAAATATTTATTCCACAATCTACATAGAAAGCCATTGCACTCATTACTTCAAAAATTAGTTTGGGTGATTGAATAAGGAACAAGTGAATGCTTCAAATTACTGAATTACGAAGTAGAATTCGCAAATCATTGGGACATTATGCGATAGCCGCTTTGATAGTTAATGTAGATGAGTTAGTCGAGGTAGTTAGTTTTTCAAGGGGAACGAAGGTGTAAAGAAATTCCAATTTTAACTAAATGTCATTCACACTCCCAGAAACAACAAACCGAATCCCGGGTACTATTAGGCAACCGCTTTCGGGGGTTTTAATTTCCTTTAAATGAACAGGTATCTATTCCACGAATTAATAAAAGATCGTTTTATTGACGTTTTATAATTGGTTTATAATAAAAGAGTACAAATGACAAGTTCAGTGGGATTAAAGGGTTATATTATTTAAAATAATTATGCTGTGGTAACCATAATTTGAAAATGACCAATGCTTGAAAAATGTGAAAATTATATATCCTCAACGTAGACATCGAGAGGGAATTCATTTTCCTCGATAAAGTTGCTGTACTTTTAATTGTTGAAATAAAGATATTAGTCATAGAAAGGGTGATTTTTGAAATGGATTTTTGGCCATTATTGGCTTCTGCATGCTACCATCATGATGCCTGGGTTCAAACATCGTCAACCAAATATTATCCTGTGACTTCACCCTCTGTGCTACACCCTCTAGTCTCCGTCGTTAATCGACAGTATTGAAACATGCCACATTTATGATGAAATTGCTAGATTCATCGTATAAAACGATTCAAAACGTTGAAAAGAAAATATTCAACTGCAACCCTAAAACCTACATATATAATGTAATTAATTGGAAATGTGATTTGATTAGCGTAAACTTCCTTCTCAACTGAACACGTAATATGATCACGTTCCTATAATAAACACACATTATAGTTATTCATTTTAATACGTAAATATAGTACAGGTCTTCCACTTAGCGTACCTTACAGTAGCAATTTGATTACATTTCAGTACAACGATTAATCAAAAAAGTAATCTCGAGAGCCAAATTTATGATTATTTCACAATTAAAAAAAATACTAATGTGATATGTTAAAACGAATAATCATGCATCTAAAACAAATTACTTGCTTATTAAGCTGACTCGTCGGGATCACGGATAACTTGTATAAATTATTTCGTATATGAGGGTAGTGACGTCTTGTATATACAAATGGATATCCCGTATATCTATAGTGACCACTTGTATACGCAAATGGATATCCCGTATATGCTCTTCGAATGGATCATTATGATCATTAAAGTGATTATTAATGCATTACTATCCCATATATGGATAGTCATGCGTTTGCATTTGTATTAATCTCTTACTTCATGTCAATAATCCATGCTAAAAGAACATATACGGGATATCTCTTTATATATACAAGTTGTCACTATCCATATATGAGATATCCTTTTGCATATACAAGTTGTCACCTCATATACGAAATAATTTATACAAGTTATCCGGATACCGACTCGTCGATGGGCAGAACATTGATAACTATGATAACACACGTATTGTGGAGAATATAATTTGTCATATCTATTAAAGCATGTGCTACATATTTTCAGAAGGGGCATCGTGACCAATTCTACCCATAAGTCTCGGTACTTTTCAAAATTAAATAGTTTGTGGACTTTTTCTTATTTAGGGTTACAGTAGGCTATGCCAATTTTTACAACAGTGAGGAGGTAGTGACCAATTTAAAATTACCAGGTATTACCAGGTAACATTCTATTACTTGAGTTTGCTTATTCTCAATCACTCTAGACTCCGTAGTATTATCATTGGTTGATGCTTGTTGGTAAGCAACCGTATCATTGAGGCAGCCTTTAGGCACATTAATATAAAATAAACTAATAAAAAAGCCATTGGTGTACCAACGGTATTAATGCAATAAAGCGGCCTCGTAAGATGGCAGAATAGTAGCAATGCTATTCCTTACTACTAGCCTTACTACTTTTCTGAACCCTTACTATACGGGTGTATTGGTTTATTCCTGTTGGCACACATTGTATAAAATATTCAATACCCAGTAACTAACTTATACTTATTTAACTACCTATATAGCAAAGATTTCAGTGCTTTCGGTGGCATTATTATAGAGATTCTGCCACGTTTTTCATCCCAAAGTTCAAAATTGACGTCACGATCTTTCCTGTGACAAAATAAAAAAATTGCATTATACATATTGAATATTGCCTATTTTGGATTCAAGAAAAATTCATCGAAACACCTTCCGTTAACCCTTAAATGCGCAACTATCCCACGGATCTGTATCACGTAGCTTCTCCATGTGTGGAGAGACGTCTCATTGGCTCAATTTTCGCACATTTTTGGTGTGCGACTCTGTATGTTTCTTCTGCATAGTGGCCAGGTAGAAATAGCATATTGGCACATATGACATGGTGCCATAGTGTATGAGAGACACAAATGGCATAATGGAACAAATGGCATGGTGGCATAAATGGCATAATGTTTTAATAGTAAAAATGAAGGATGGGGCAGTTGCTTCTGCAAATTCCAAATGTTTTATACCAACATTTTGTTGACCCAAATTATAGTGACCCCATTATTGTTGCCTAAATAATATCAACCCAAAACTGTTGTTGACACAGATTATATCGACCCAACTGTTGTGGACCCAATTAATATCGACCCTACTGTTGTTCACCCAAATAATATCAACCCAATTATTGTTAACCCAAATAATTTCGGTCCAATTGTTTTAGACCCAAATAATTTCGGTCCAATTGTTTTAGACCCAAATAATTTCGGTTCAATTGTTTTAGACCCAAATAATTTCAACCCAATTGTTTTAGACCCAAATAATTTCAACCCAATTGTTTTAGACCGAAATAATTTCAACCCAATTGTTTTAGACCCAAATAATTTAAATTGAATTGTTTTAGACCCTAATAATTTCAACCCAATTGTTTTAGGCCCAAATAATTTAGATTTAATTGTTTTAGACCCAAATAATTTCGGTCCAATTGTTTTAGACCCTAATAATTTCAACCCAATTGTTTTAGACCCAAATAATTTCAACCCAATTGTTTTAGATCCTAATAATTTCAACCCAATTGTTTTAGACCCAAATAGTTTCAACCCGATTGTTTTAGACCCAAATAATTTAGATTCAATTGTTTTAGACCCAAATAGTTTCAACCCGATTGTTTTAGACCCAAATAGTTTCAACCCGATTGTTTTAGACCCAAATAATTTAGTACCAAATAATTTAGATTCAATTGTTTTAGACCCAAATAATTTAGACCCAATTGTTTTAAACTCAAATAATTTCGACCCAAATGTTTTAGACCCAAATTTTGGTGATCCATTTGTTGTAGACCTAAATTTTGCTGAACTAATTGTTATTGGCCCAAAGTTTATTTACTTTTTATCAATTCCTTAAATGCCAAGTACATAATAATGTAGTTTATGCCTCATTTTTGTTTATGTCATCCTAAAATCAATTTTGCCACTGGCCACTAAATCCCGAGGTTATACGGCCAACCTGTCCAGAACTATGTAGTACAGAAGTCAAAAACTCCACGGATGGAGGAAGTTAAGGGGGTTAATCAACTTCGTACATTACATTCGTAAACTCCATTGTATAACAACCCTAGTCTAACTTTGAAACCTAGTCTCACATTATACCTGCTACGCGACAATACCCAAGCGTGCATCGAAAAATTTTAATTCTCAGTGTAACAGACCCCGCCCACTGCCTAATTTCCACACTTTAGCTCCGCCCAAAAGCTAGGCCGCCGAAAGGGGCGTGACATGTTATGGCTGAGAGCACCAAGCTTCTATTACTTTGGGGGCGGGGCATAAGGTAGGAGGTGCGAAGGCCGATTACCACCGCAACCAGGTGGCAAGGGATTTTCGATGCCTGAATACGGATCTGGAAGGTCGATTAGTATGAGAATGTGACTTTAAGAGGATTGGCTCCATTTCGAAGAAATTCTTATTTATAACGGTTTGACTAACTTGTTAAGAAGTATTACAGTTGTCGTCCTATCTGGTCGTTCTGCAGCCACAGCTAAAACCTCTTCTTCAATGCCAGTTTCTTCAGTTTTTTTGTCTACCAGAAAGACGGTAGAGTCTGGAAGGAAGAATTTCGAAATATGGGCCATAGCATAAAACATAGGTTGTTTGTAGAATTCTTTAGCGGTTCTGTTAACAATTATAGGAGAGTCGGCTGCATGCCTTGCCCAATTTGGCCCTCCTTCCGCATTTAGTGCAATGTTCCAATCTGTCCAGCCGACGACCCAATTTTGCAAGTCCTGAAAATATATTTTTTCTTTAGACTTAAATAATGTTAACATCGTCTACTTTTGAATTTATGTACAGTTTTTAATGCATTATTTGTGCGCGAATACTTTCTTCAGGGTGATCAAAATAATTTATGTATGTCGTAGTATAGCCTGCCCCTATATATAACGGCGCCATCAAGTACGTATCCAGAGGGGGGGGCGAGTCCTCTTAAGTTTCCAGAAAAATATGATTTTTTGTCCAAAAAGGTTAAAAATCTAAACTTTTCGCGCGAATAGGGCGATATAGTTTCCTAATATATTTTGGTGTGGCCCCCTAGGTCAATTTCCTGGATTCCTGCTTGGGCGCTATTATTGTTTAATAGTATAACTGTTCCTTAGCAGTTATACTAGGATAACCGACCCCGGGATCTCAGTACTACTGTTTCATTCTTAGATACATTTGAAAGCATGAGTTATAAGACAATTGTCAATCATAGATTATATAATATAGCATAAATGGGTGGGTAATATTTAAATATTAATGATATAGTAATAATGGACAGAAAATATAAAAGTAATAATGAAGAAATAATTGCATAGGTATTTCATTTAGGACTCTCAGACAGAAAAGTAATGTGGCTATCATAAGTACGACTATCGGGTCCAACGCGAGTCTCAAGTACAAAGGAATTACGTCAAATCTTTTTCTCAAAATTTTCCACTTTTTCCTCGTAGTAGTTTTTCTCCTACTATAAAATGACAACTGTACCTAGTGATTCAATAATGTGTATGAGGATGGACCTCACGATGTTAACTGTAAAGGAAAGGAGGTGTAGCGCAGCGGTACTTTTACCTTACCACAATAATAGGCACAAGACCTAGGATGAGTGACAAATTATACGCTTATTACAAAGAGAACTTAGGTAATAATATAATAAAAAGCAAATGACAACATACTTGAATGATATCTTCGGCATAGTCCTGGCCTCTGTCCCAAGATCCAAGACTGACTTTTTCCCATTGCCAAGGAAGAAAACCTATGTTATTTAAAAAGGAAAATATTGATTAGAGAAAAATGAATTATTTTACTTTTAAAAGCATGAGCATATAATGGGACACAAATAATTATTTTTGCTCTCTCACAAATAGTATTGAATATATCACAGGCATAGCCCGGCGTACACTACACTTATTTGAGTGTAAGTGTAAAAAATGTGTAAAGTGTAAGCTTTACACTATCTATAGTGCATTGTAAGTGTAGTGTAAGGGTTAATGGTCATACAAAGTGTAGTGTAAGTGTAGTGTAACAGCTATTGGCGATAAAAGGTGTAGTGTAAGTGTAGTGTAAGGGTTACTCTTGATTGAAAGTGTAGTGTAAGTGTAGTGTATAAATGACAAAGGAGCAAAACCTATCCTATAAAATTTACTGTACGCTATTCAGAAAGTCTAAGAATTTTTATTTCACAGTTATGCAACATTTAGCTTGTATTAATTACATAAATAGAACATTAGTATCATCTAAAAGGTAATTTTATTAGATTTAGATTTTTTGTGTCGATTTTCGTAATAGTGACATATAATGTAGACTAAATATGCAGTATAATGACACATAGTCAATACACTTGCACTACACTTACACTACACTTTTACTACACTTACAAATATAGTGTAGTGGAAGTGTAGTGTAATTACTCGCTTTAAAAAAAGTGTAGTGTAAGTGTAGTGTAACTACACACTTTAAAAATAAGTGTAGTGTAAGTGTAGTGTAGCTACTCATTTTTCAAAAAATTGTAGTGTAAGTGTAGTGTAACTATACGGTTTTAAATCAAGTGAAGTGTAGTGTAAGTGTGGTTCTTTGACGCCGGGCTATGATCACAGCTAAATATCTTTGAATCTAATATCTAACGTATACATGTCATGCAGACATATAGTGAGTTAGTGAGGTTGATATGTTGATAGTGAAGCACAGATTAAGGCATTATGAATACCAGGTGTTAAGTGAAACAAAACTGAGTAATTGAAATTGATTTTACCCGAACATGCTTCCGTGGCTAAAATAAATTTATCCGGATACGAATGGTGTGTTTCATTCATTGGTTTATATTTCGTCCAGAAATTTGAGTACCAATGAATTCCAATCCCATCTACATATGAAGATGCCTCTTCGTCGGACAAAATCTAAAATATATTTTAGTTAGATGTAGTTTGGCAAAAATATTATCACATCATATACCATGAATGGAATGGGATAAGTAAAAAGGATTTAAAATAATTTATATCCAGTAGGAATAATAAAAATATTTGCTTTAAATAACAAATGGTCATGGGTACAATTAGATTGCTTTTTAAATCTTTTTCCACTTCGTTTGGGCTAAAAAATCGATTTTATTAATAAATCCGAAAAAACTGCATCTGCATGTGTAATTTTCATAATTCCATTTCAGCACAGATGCTGGAAAAGTAAAAAAAAACTTCCCGTTTTGTGTGAAAGGTCAGTTTTTGAATAATGAACTACTTGCATGAAAAACGTTTATTTGGGGTACTATGCTTCTGTTTGGTATGTAACGAGAGTGAAAGGAACCGGAGTGTTGTTTTCGAATTTAAGCAAAATGAAAAGAAAATAATAATCCGCGAAACGAAATTATCAATCTGTTGTCTCTAGGACACTTTTGCTGTTATGCTGATATGAGCTGCTATTCATATTGATAATTGTTGGTGTTAACACAAAAATCTTTTAATGGCCATTAATTGGTAATATCTTTAAACGGGTGCGTTTTAAGTCGTATGGCATACACCTTAATTCTGTATGGCGGAATTATTGACATTTAGTCTTACCTGGTATGGTGTTCAAAACAGCTGAACGTTTGGATGTGTATGGAAGTATGTATATGTATGGGAGACATACGTATATGTATATACGTAATAAGCCCCAAGTAGAAACTGAAATAGCAAGGAGGAATGCATAGTTATGCAGAGAAGTGAAGGGAAATCATTGCTCTAGGTTCTGGTTTTGACGTTATCTCGTAATCTCAATTAATTTAATTATACAACTAATTAATATTGACATTGACATTTCGAATTAATAAAATTTAACTGCATTGCAAACAACAAATAACTATACCATACCTATTCAGTTTTGCCATACTTATTCATAAATTCCATACAAAGTTAGATAAACTTTTTTTCAAAACCTCATACAAAATTAAGGTGTGTGGCATACGAATTCCATTTTTCTCTCTTTAAACTAAATTACTAACAACTGGTTTTTAAAATTTAATCACTATACCTAACCTAACCCAGAAACAAATAGAAAAGCATCTTATCTTACAGTGTCTATCCACTTCGGCAGGGCAATGGTATTCTCATCAAGAGTGATCAATTTTACATGTTCAAATCCATTGTTCTTCATTGTTGGACCTAAATTGTACTTTATCCAATCCCTCATTTTTGAAGGCATCCAACCCATCGAGTTGAAAGGGAAAAATGGGACCAAACCATCCAGAGGTTCATTTTGGGTCGTTACGCCCCAGAACTTTATACCTTCTTTTTCATAAGAATTTAGGAATCTAGAACATCACAACAAATTACTATTGATGAAATAATTATTTTAAGTTATATGTTATGCAACGTCAAAATAACTCACTTGATAAAATAATCTGCCCACGTTTGGAAATATTCATCCTTTAAAAGTCCTCGGCCCCAGTAGTCGTTGTTAGTTTTCATCCAAGGAGGTGCTGTCCATGGACTTCCAAATAATTTCAAAGATGGAACAAAGTCAGCAGCCATTTTGATGTAAGGAATCTACAAATTTCATTCATTATTATTACTCACTTCAAATTCAATCCATTATTACACAGGCATATTTATAATTTATACTATCATATTAATAATCGTTTTTTTCTTCGTTTCACGTTTTTTTGAGGATTCCCCACTTCAAGTGAAGTGAAGTGTACACAGGTTTTGTGTACACTTCATTCCACTCTGGGTCAGCATTAATTAGCATCTTTCGAAATTAAACAAAAACTGATACCTAAACATTTTGTAATTTCAAAACACTACCGGTCCATAAAATATTTCAAGTCTAGGCTTATTAGACTATTTTTTTAATCGACCGTGTTAGTAGTTAATATTGCCTCTCTAACTGTTACCGCTTAGTAATTGTCATGTAATTATGGACACACAGATATCCCTTACTGCTTAGGACTCATAAGTTAAGATATCCGTCTGATACTTTGTATCTCCCATCCTACAACTTTCTAACTAACCCTTAATGAAAAGTTTTTTAATTATTCTTACTTTGTAAATATAATCCTCTTCTTGAAGACTGAAGTTACTCAAATTGATGTCTCCAGGGTGGTCATCGTAAGTGTATGGTCGAGGTGAGAAATCACTGCCACCCATGGGTACCCTGCCTATGGAGTAGCCAATTCCCTTCTCACCGTAGTAAGAGCTACAAATCAGAATCATAATTTTAACCAAAGGAATTAATATTTGCCGAGGCAATTGATATAATTTACTAATAGTATTGTAATTACCCAATTAAACTTTGTTGTAATTTTTCAGGTAATTCACGAATGTTTATCCCCGCAGCATCTGTAAATGCTCCACCAAAGCCCAAAATTTTTTGATGCTTCACATCTCGTCGGAGAGTAAGCTTTACTTCATCTAAGCAATAAAATATATAATTAGCATATAACATGATATAACAGAACAATATATAAAAGTCACATTGAAATTTTTGAGTTTAAATTGAGGAAAATAGTATAGATTACTAATAGTAATGTATGAAAATATGTCCCAAGGGAGACAAAAAATTCAATAACCGTATCCCAGTTATATCTTGTCGGGGTAAGTATACAAATAGAGAAATTAAGACTGTTGACAATGAGAAACTTTTCAATAAAGTGTATCATTTTACTAGGCTCTCACAATTTATAAGGGCTCACTTCGCAGTAAAGTGGAATAGTGAGATGGACTGATCCGAACTTGAAAGGACCTTTATAATTGGTTACAGGGTGTAAAATAAGGGTGAAAGCGCGTGATTAATCATTCGGCGCACCGATTGACAGGACATTGGTTAATCTTATGTTTACTGCAAAATGTAGAGTCTGCACTTTACAAAAGTGTGAATCCAAAATAAGTAAAAAGAATCGAAATCTAAGAAAGTAATTAAATACCTATTCCAAATAAAACTTATCTTAAAAACAAAGCTTTTCGCCAAATTGAGAGCCATTAATTGCCAACCAACGGCAACTCAAACACTAGAACATTACTAGGTACTGAGCTAAGACTAATGAACTAATATCAAGGAGGTCGGAGGTTCTGGTGGACAAGTCATACGCCTTTTAGCCACTTACGTAGAAAAATAGAGAGTTAAATTGTGCCCAACAAAAAGAAGACAATGAGTTCGTCCATTAAAATTTTTCGGATAGCCCCTATAACGCAAAGCATACAGTTAGTATGGGATTGCACGTACTACGTGCACAAAAAATAAAATTGTTGATTAAAGGGGACAAAAAATGCTTTGCTGCATTAGTAGAGAGATAGATTGATTTGGTAAAAAAATGTTTGAATAAGGTATGGTGTAGCTAGAGGTGTGCTTGCAGGGAATGGGTTAATATGGATCTACTACGTAGCAAATGCACCCAAATTCGTAACTTTCTTCTACACTTCTAACTATACTCTTTCAATTTCATAGCACTACAGTAGCACTACGTAATCCCGTACATGTTTACCCATATGTTAATGTTTGTATTGGAACTCTATTTGTCAAATTAGTTTATCTTCTGCATGCCCAAAACAATTATTATTATTCTATATTAATACAATGACATGAATGTACCCTTTGTATTAAAAGAGACCGAATTTCAATATTAATTATAACCTGTAACATAATATGTATGTATTATTTTTTACTTATATAAGTGCATATAATATAAATACAACAGTACAATACAACTACCAACAGATAAATTTTGAGTGACGGCACGACGCACCACTATAAAAGTCAAAAATTGCACTTCGAGTGGCATTCAAAATTTAAAAATGAACGTTTTGATTTTTTCCCATTACCCAAAGAGTTGGTTCGTATTTATGTGAGTATCAAAAAGGCTTTTCTATTAATATTTTACATATTACATTACCTTTTATAAGGACTAACACCGCCCTGAACACTCAAATTATGAACTAACTATCCAATCTCATACTGCTAATTATTATATCAAATTGCTTTTATATATTTTTCTCATCAATGTAATTTTGTGAAGAGAGAAACTATTTCTAACCATAAAATTTTAATGATAGATTTAATTTCAATACTATTTTTAATGGACTAAGAATGTATTGGTTCCATTTAATTTATCTCTGCATCAAAGAAGAATAATATATTGTACCTTCCACTGCCAGTGCCACTTATCAATATTCCTAATAGACTAATGGAATATGTATCATGACTTTTTATGGTTCATATTCATCACCATCTTCTAGTTTTTTCAATTCAAATATGTAATTTCATTAAATAAAACATACGTATGTGTTTTTCAATTCCATTTTGGATTTCCTCGTCATCATAACTGTTGGCAAAGACTCCGGATTTCTTTTCAAGTCTCAAACCAGACTTGCTGCTTGTGAACTCCAGAAATGAACCTTTTGGCTCTAAAACGATTTCCTCCATCTCATCACAGTAGGTCTCTGTGCAAACACAGACTATTTTCCCGTCCCCATAGCTTCTGGCTGCACATCCTGACTCCTTGGCGTCTACAAATGATCAGAAGCAGGTAAAGAAAACATGGAAATTACATACCAAATCCGATAACTTCCGCCCCAATGAATTCGGGGCGATGTAACTTGTAATCTACAGCATGATATTTCTTATTGCCGCACCACCGTGCAAACAATGCCGTGGCTCTTTAGTGGTATTAACTAAATAAATAAATAAATGTACCAGGCTGTAACCCTTTTAGTTACAACTGTCGGCACCAAATCTTGCTATGCTTCTTATAGAATTCATATTACGCCATAATATTATGTTAAGTGTTTTAATGTTCCATTTGTTATCTGTGTATGTCTTGCTTTATGAAAAACATACCTTATTGTACATACCGACACATTCGTACAAGTAGATCTATATAAATTGGAAGTAGTTTATGGATATATAAATAAAATATATAGCAGTAGCGGTCCAATGCATGTAGGGGCCCCGTTTGAAAGATAAAATACATACAACTTTCATTGAAAAGTCGAGCTACCTTTATCTAGATAAAACTTTGTGCTTTTTTAAGCCTTTATTTCTACACAAGGTAGCAGCTGGGAAATTGATCTCAAATATGCTTTAATCCGTTTTTGAAAAACTTCAACAGTTTAAAAAAAATTCAGAACAATTCTCTCGTTTGAAGGAATGAAAGAAACACGTAACAAACATTACAATAATAGTAATGCAGGCCCAATAATATTTTATGTTATATATCGAATAAACAAAAGATATAGGTAAGAGATGTTCGTGGTCGTCTACCTCAAGAGGGGGGCCCAGGACTGTCCCATAGAAAATAATTAGTAAAGTCCTTGTTGAAATCATGATAGTCGCGGACTAGGAAAACTTTACTTTTAACTCAATTCAATTTCTTGATCTATTAGTATTCTCATTTTCTCATTACCAAAATGAGTTGTTAAATTATCTGCACAAGACATTTTCATTGGCATGGCATTACAAAAGCAGCTTAAATGATGTCACTGATTTGATTACGCGGAGAGTATAGGCAGATTCCATCCAACAATTGCACATTCTACTCTAAACTTGTGCCATATATCAGTCTTTCAGACTTCTTCGGAAACACTGTAAGTCATGGGAAAGACTCCTGGATCGTGTTTCCTACTAACACGGAGCAATAAATTCTAATTATGGTATTGTAAACGATTAACCTATTTATCGCCCTGCTCAATTACGTGTATTAAAGGCACTAAATATGGTTGTCCATATAGCCATATAGGATAGGTAATTAATAGACATTCGATTAGTTGTATTAACTTTAACAATGGCATATCGCAGTAAGTACATATTGGTAAAAATAATAAGATGCGTACCTACTAGCCTTTTTGTAATTTTCACTACGTATCAGTACTTGCTTTTTTATTACAGCAAAAAGCTGTTAATACATAACACTAAAATGAAAGTACTATTGGGAAGGCCGTATGCATTTTAGGTTATGTATGAATATCTGTGAATTATAGCTTCACGTCAACTACTTAAGCATAAAATGAAATACTTAAAACTCTATTGTCGATTTGCTTTAAGATTCGCAAAATCTTGATACCTCCATTACCATCCCGATTTTGAGTTCAGATTTAAAATAAGAGATTCTTCTTGAGGGCATATAGTCTTTTGAAATTTTTTATGAAAGGAATAGTACTTTTTAATTTTCAAGTAAAGTCATTCTAGAAATGGGTAAGCAGAAGAATCTATGAGACTGACAAACTAAATCTACAATCGTTACTGAACTAACGAAAGTGCATTGTCTTCCTTCTACTCCTGATGCTGACTATGCAGACAGAGCACAGAACAGAAGTGCAATATAATAGTAAAAGCGATTTCATTTTTAAACAAAGGAAAATACTTGCTCACCAAATCCGACTGACCAATTGGAAATGACTAGGATGCAGATGGCCCAGTTCCAACGCATTTTCAAAGATGCACTGCACAATTTTTAAGAAACTTGCATAGGGACAGATTTTTTTAATCCGAATGATGCGTCCTTATCCTATACACCACGTACCATGTCCCTATCTAGGAACCCTGAAATAGTGTCACAGAAAAGTGAGACAGAACAATAACTTCACTTGAAAGTAGTAGATTTAATAAGTATCAAAACAATTTAAACAAATAAGTTTTAAGTATAGCTACTCTACTAATAAACAGCGAATGTACTTGTTTCCACTTGGTAAAGACCAACTGAAATGTTTTTCGTTGGCTTTGACTACATGTTGGGAGTTACCTATATTAAAAAAGTGCTATATGAGAGGAAATCTAGGGTCACGTCTTCTTTGATAACACTCCAATACGAAACAGTCTTTTCTCACAATAGTACGGCCGAATAAGTATCTGGTCAAATTAGTATACTATGGCTATGGCATTATATTAAATAGAAATATTGAAAGTGCTTTATGGTCAGAGCAGCTCAGCAAATGAACTGAGTATGATTGTTAGCGAGTAGTGGGAAACTGTTATAGTGGTGCAACAAAAACAGAGTTAAGTAATATCTTATTGTAATTAAATACAGTATTTTCCCTAACTATGCAATTCTACCATTATAGCATCTAATTTGTTAGTACCAATGTAACATAACCTCAATATTGAAGTATGTACAGAATTAGTAAAGAGTTAGTACAGAATACAGAATTAAAAGAATTGTCTCAGATTGAAAGACAAAAAGTTACTCACCAGCACCCGGCAAGGGTTGACCGCAGAAAATGTAACCAAACCAGCATAATTCTAAATTCTCCTGGTAAATCTGTCTGTCAGATCGAGAATGAGACTACTATACACAATATAGACGCTGAGATCATAGGACAACTTTAACAACTAAATATGCAAGTACAATAAGGACAATATTCCACATAGAAATGTGCCTGTACCAGTCAAAAGACATTGAGTAGCTCCTGGAGAAGTTAACATGTCATTCGCCATAACAGTTACAGAGACACAAACAAAACTGTTAATGTGACTGCCTTGCATTGTATTGTGCACAACTTATCATACACATCAGTGCATGTAGTATATCATCCATAATAATGTGGGTGAAAAGATTACGTAATGTAAGCACTCTTGCAATGCATAAAATATCTCTATGTGTATATGTATCTTATAGCAATCCAGACACGAGGAAAAAATATTGTAGTTTATTCCCACGAAACAGTAAATGGTATTATGCATGATGTAGAAATACTATTTAGTAGGTGTATACGTCTGTTGTTTTTATCACCTATTTACATTTACACTCTACATGAACACTTCATCACTCTCTATATTGTACATATCGTCATTTTATACATACTTATATATATTTATATAGTTTTATTTTTAGTTTCATTGTCTCTGTAGTACTCAAACGACAGCTAAACGACAGAACTCTGAATTTTGCCCATTGCTGATGCCTTGTTTTTTTAAAACTCAATAATTATCGGTCAGAAACTATGGTATGGTTCTACTAGGTCTTTTCAACGAAGTACCATACAACGACATTCTAACGAAAAGCATTATTTTTGCTGATTATGACCTCTAAAAGAGTTTAAGGGTCATATAAACACAATAATACATCAATAAAGACTTTGATGTGATTTTAGAGTTTTAGATTCGCCACATGTATAGAGAAGGAAATGGCCTTTTGGAAGCCATCGGGATCACCATTTAACTATATCAAATAAAATCTAAACCATAAAAGGGTTCATGGTAAAAATGCCTGAAACGAACCCCCAAATTTACTTGCTTAGATTAAGGATGTCGATACAAGAACAAAGGAATAATGCAAAAAATATGGGAAAAAACAACAAGTTCCACATAATGTTTTCGTTGAAAGTGCATTCGTTACGATGTTTTCGTTGAAAGTGCATTCGTTACGATGTTTTCGTTGAAAGTGCATTCGTTGGAAAGGCAGGATACGGTTTAGTACATACTAATAGCAATATCAGATATAAAGATTACTCTGAAGTTTCTACCTAAAATTATGGTCCGTCTGTTAGTATGTTGAGGTTCAGAGGTAGTCGTGATAAATAGGAATGACACCCGGTTTGCTACGGTATCCGACAACTGGAGCATAAGAAACATGATAGGGAAAAGGCACAAGTATAAAGATGTCCAACTGCCATAAACTAACCATATTAAGATGGATTCCAGTGCTGATATATATTTAGCTATTTATTGACTATAGCATCAATATCTACTAGTGTAATGACTAATTCCATTATAGGTCCATCACAGTTTTAAGAAAATTGGTTGTTCTGTCTGTGGTTCATGTTAAATGCATTTTTCATGCAATAGGCACGATTATCGCCTTACTTGTGCTTTGCATCAGTCAGCAGGTCACAAAAGGTCAGCTTTAATATTATTTCCAACGAAAACTAAACAAGTCGGGACTCTTACAAAACAAAGCAAGAAGATATAAGAATACAAAGCAAAACGAGATCTGAAGGGCGATACAAATGACATGTGTGCATATGAAAACAAAAATCATAAAATTATCCAACGACAAAGCATTATTTCTTTCTCCTGCAGACTCAGCATTGTTCTCATCCCAGTATATTATAATATTATATACCAAGCAGGATAACATATCATAGTCATGAGTCATAGGAAGTTTATTTTTGTACATACTAACTGCTACTTTTGGATTTTATTACCCTGTACTGAGTACTGAGAACGTTCAGCTTAAAGTCTGTGTTAATTTAACAGAAATTTACTTTATTTAAATTGTTGCTTGCATGCCAAAACCACAAGATCATTGGAACTGGAAAATATGCCTAGAACTGATAATATAATTAATATAATACTGCTGTTACTCTATATTTTATCATATTGCTAAAAACACCTAAAAATGTCACTGACTTTGGAGTAAATGGTTTTATTTAATTAGTTAGAAGCGAAGTAGTCTAGTGTGCAGGATTAATTTAAGTAGTTGTATAGGATTATTCGTGTCAAAAAGCAGTTTACAGGACTAAAACCTTTTAACTACTTAGTGGGAATAGGTTGATGACTGTAAAAACGGTAAACGAAATATACCTCCTGTGGGATGAAACAATGTTAAAATGTCACTTCGGTTTTTGCTTAAGACCATTTGATTTGATGCATTGCATAGGGAAGTATCTAAGCTATTCTACTATTAAAACTGTGCTGTAGGGAGTCTCGGTTCTCGGGACCATACATTTACATGTTACTAAAGAAGAGCAGTAGAACCGTGAGTGAAGTGAAACCCAAAAGAGACTCCAACTTTGAGTGTCCAGAGTCATTTTGAATTCTTTGGATATCTGTTATAGTTTTTCACACTGATCAAATTTAAATCATGATGCCAAATATTAGGCGGTTAGGTAAACGAAAAACGGAGTAAAATTTTTAAGCTTTAAATAATTAGCTAAGACCAATGGCGAGATTCTGAAAGTATTCTGTGCTTTTATTTTTATTGGATGATAATTATTATAGTTACAACATTTACTTACTTATATACGATGAGATAATAAAGAATTGAACAATATTATGATTTACTGACTATATAGATATAATTGAATAACTAGCTTTCATTTATTCGTATCCATTTAGGAAAATATGATAATTGTATGTAGGCATACCAGGGAATAGGGACTAAAGTCCTGGCCCACTAATGAGCCAGAACTTAACTACTGCCGTCAAAATTGTCTAAAGGTCCAGTTGGAATTTCCTCGAGAATAACCGTGTTGATAATTTTTCCGGTCGTATCGTGAACCAGTAGATGATGACGCCGAAGATTCTGGACTTGTACCAAACATTGAATGAGACGAGTCAGCTTTCGCTCTCATCGTGTTGCCTTGAAGGGGTACCGATATTAAGTTTGACCTCGAAGAATGAACAACAGGAATTGGCTGCCGTCCGGATTGGAGGCTAGAGTGGGAATGATGACTTTGCGAAGATTCATGTGAAATATTGGAATTTAATATATCGCCCGATGTAGAGACAGTATTCCTTGGTTTGTGACGATGATTTATGTGAGCTTGTAAGTCCCGATGAGATAAATAAGTCCTTCGACATCCTTCATAACCATAACGACTCCCTGTAAGATGGAAATATATTGTTATCCTTACTGACTATTCTGAATGTAATTCTTTATTGTAAGCAGGTTTCTCATAATAAATAATCGTGTTCTTTTTACCTTCATGATGGCACATGAAGACACTACCCAAATGGGCCATTTCAATTCTGTGGACTTTGTCTGAGCAGCGTGAGCAATGATCTCCTTGCAAAATGGCACAAGCGTGGCAGAACACATGTTTACATGGAATCTATTTGCAGTAAAAATAAAAATGGTTATAGCCTATTAAAAAGTAAAAAAAACCAACTATATGATTCAATTAAAAAACTAAAACTGTATTTAGGAGGTTTGGTTAATATTACCATCCTGCCGTAGAGACGTATTGGTCTTTGACACCTTTCGCACATATGAATATTTGGGTTTGGTAACTTTTCTGCAATAGAATGGTACTGATGATTCCATTGGAGATCAACCATCGGTTGAGGAGGGCCTTTAGGAATAGTCGAAAATGTAGGCGGAACCAGAGTGGAAATGTCATCGTCGATATTAACTAAAATATAAAAGTCATATTTCATTATTTAAAACTACTCCACATTATACAATAGTACCTATGCGTTATTATCCATATTATTTGATTAGTTTATAAAGTTCAGCTTCTGTAAATATTTTTTTTACTATTTTATTTAATTCAATAATTTCAATTGTTATGCATACATTCACATTCGACGCTCAAAGTTCCTGGTTCTTTATCAGTAGATTTGGAGCCAATTGTAATGTCTAGCGTTGAGAACGGATCGGATGAAGTAGGATCTGTAATTATAGTTCAAAATATGCATTGCATAAGATATTGCATTCAGTGCATGAGTTGTACTTAAGCCGCCGTATAAGTAGATTAAAAAATATTGATACATTGTATTTGATAAATAAGGGAACACAATAAGTAAGCATCTTTAATGTAATATACACGAATCGCAGATATTATGCCTTATGCCCATCATATGTCTTTTAAAATGAAACTCACTTTAAGATGTACAGCTATAATGGATGAAAATGAACTCAAAATATTTGATTTAATTTCCCAAAAAAATATAGATAATATTTTATTCCTCTTCTAGAACTTCAAGATAAGGAATAAATAAAAAATGATCAAAAAGTCAATAAAGTTTCACTGCAAAACATGACACTATATATAAAATGCCAAATATTTTTACATTTATGACGAGAGTGCTATTGGGAAGTCTTGGCAGGTTTCCACCAAAAGTAAATATGTTTTCTTTGTTTGCCTTTTTCAAAAATACTAGATGAACTTAAGGGAATTCGTTACATAAGTTTTCTTACTTGATAAATTAGACGGCTCGTCAATAATTTCTACCATGTTATCAATTGTTTCACTGGTTTCTATTTGTTCCTCTTCATCGCTCTCAATTATCTAAAACCCAGACAAATAAAAATTCCAAAACTTACACATGTTTATAAAAACAAAGAATTGTGTAAATATATTTATTTACTCACACCAAAAGCAAAGTAAGGAATTGCCACTACAGGCAACTCAGGTTAACTAAAAACAAGTCAATTAAATGTCTCTTTTGACTATGAGTCTCAACGCTGGATCATGAATTAAGTCACGTCATATTTAATTCATCAAGTGAAGTCACGCAATGTTCAAGGCAATTTCATTTCATAAGTCATTCATAAGTCACGTTTTGATTTTCATGCATTTTATGACAGTAAGAAGTAGAGAAATATGAAATTCGCCTCATTTATGTGTAGAAATTTTCAAATCCAAGTATTTATATCTATTACATACTCATTCAAGTTATCGTAACTAGCTTTCAAATCAGATTTCATATTCATAGTACGTCTTTCATGAGTTGAAGCAACTTTACATCGCTTTTGTTTTAAAACTTGAGCTTTTCGTTTCCATCTGTCATAATTTATTGAGCTGGCGAGCTGACCTATTTCTGCTACCAACAAAACGCTGAAGAACACGACATATTCATGAAAATTTAAAAATTAATTACTAAGAATAATAATCAAGATTACCATTTTCTTTGGCCTTCCTCGGCCCCTGCCCCTACCACGACCTCTGCCTCGTCCTCGACCTCTGCCTCGTCCTCGGCCACGACCTGTTCCTGGAGTACTGTCGGAATCCATGATGTTGTTTTGTTGAATTAAATTATATTTTTGGTTGAGTTTAGTAACAAAATTGCGGTGTCACAGTGTAATCGTTCACGGCAGTCTGCTGTTTTCTTTTATCTCCGTAATATTATAACTTGAATTCTATAAGTGATGAAGCTAAGAACTTCAGTCTGGGTTGTCACAAAAGACTTGTCATGAAGTTGTTCTATAATTTTGAACCAATTTTTGGTCTGCAAAGATATGACAGTAACACTGAAAACAACCTACACTTTAGTAATGTAGATGTAAAACATAACTCGTGCATATGCGAATTAAAGTTCTACCTATTGAAGATTTAGCGGTCAATATGTTCGGAAAAGCATCAGCAACAGGGCAAATAAATTCGTAAAATGGAACATACCGTCCCATCTGCAGGGACTCTACGAGCTTACTTTCGAAGAATAATACGCGGACAATGAGAATTTCTAAGGGAGAGGGCACATATTTACTATATTATGACATTATGAGGTCTTAGAAAATTATTGTCTATATTATACCTACCTTATTAAGTTATGTGCTATTGTGCTGTTGCTATTATATGCCTAACTAACTAATAGGATTGAGATAGAGACAGATTTATATGTATAAGCTTGTACTAATACATGGTACAAAATAACATGGAAAGAGCTTAATCCATAAAAGCTTAAGGCTACCTCATCGAAGATGCACTAGATAGCTTGTCCCCAGTGGGGACCAGAAGTCTGATAGTGTTTTTATTACCATAATATTTGGCCAGGATAATTTGCGACCCTTGCCTTCTCCCTTAATCATCTTAGGATTTAATATTCAAACTTTAATATTGTTGGAAGTGGGAGAAATACAGCATAATGGAATTTTCCGTTGTGTGTAAAGAGTTAAACCATTACATCCTTGGCAAATATTTTATTTTCGTTTTTTAAGGCACCTCGTTTTGAAATAAGTTGCCCATAAATAGAGTTTCGAATGTATAGTATGTAGTGTGTTTCTGCTACACCTATCACTCAATCAAAGAGAAGAAAGCTGGGAAAAGATTTTCTATGAAGAAGTGTGAGAAAATAAATATACGATACGGCTACAAATGCTGATTTCGTACTATAATTATGATTCAGGCAACCTTAAGTTCTTTCACTGTTTGACTTAGCCTTTGTTAACCCTCGTATACGTAACGTGAATGCAGTTGTCGACCCTTCACAACGTCCGATAAGGGATCTTACATCAGTTCTGAATGAAGGTGCATTTTTGACTTAAGGACTAGATGGCTCGAAAAACTGCTACCTCTCATTTTAAGGATATGATATTATATTTTTCTATAACAAAGTAATTTTTTAATTCTTAAAATCAGCCAATCATACCCATATATATACCCATACCCATAAAATAATCTTAAAGTGGAGTTGCGCAATGAAAAATTTCCGTGATAATGTATAAATGTAAAAGATGAACTTCGTGTAACTACGCAGGCGCAAGAATAATTACAATATTTCGAGTCCGTAGGACGGGCTTATTTCTAGTAAAGAATATAATTGTTAAATTCTATTATTTGATCTTTTGTTCGTGGCTAGCGAAGCATTGAGCTGTGAAGGAATCGTGACTGGAGAACCACCACTCACCACCAATTGGCCTGGTGTACTGATTTCTGTGAACTATTTACTCATAGCTCACTGCTTCGTCAGCCCCGAACGAAAGACCAATATTAGGAATAAAAATGAGCTGGAAAAGATCGCTGAATAGGGTAATATAGGAAGCCATGAAATTCTGAAGTTTGTGGTTTTTTCATAGGACCTCTTTCATGAATACCATTGCGATGTATTAATGTAATAGTATGCATTTTTCTCGTAGACTATCTTTGTACTGAAGGACATTGTGTTACACAATGTCCTTCAGTACAAAGATAAATTGTGTTGGACCCCAACATTTATCTGAAATTAGCTAAATAACCATGCATGGCCAAAATGTAAATAATATCCTTTGTCCTTATATTTATTTACTTATAACGTAGTGTATGTTAAATGAAGAGTCGCAGCCAAAAAAAATTCGGCAGGGTCTCATCAAAATATATTGGATTAAATAGACTATTTCTGCTTTTTGAGACTATAATTTTCTTCTTTCCTTCGATTATGTGGGGAGCTAAATTGCTGAGCCCACGTTCATTGCTGTCTTGCTACAATGCCGAATAAATACTACCAAAAATAATTATGCTTGAACAAAATTAAATGATAATAATAATATCTGTTCCCCTTCCATAGCGTCTTAGTCGGGTTAATCCACTGTGCTTATACTTATACTTGTTGTAGCCTTATTATAAGTTACACAGGATTATTCCAGGTATACATATAGGTATACCGTAGTTAGATGGAAAGAAATATGGTGCAGTAGACAACACATTATAGATAGAGTGTAGAGCCGTATCACAGCAACTCTTATAAAGTTTTCAAGTCTCTAAATACAGATAGAATAGAATATAACTGAAACATCCTAATACATTTATAATATACATATAATATTTTACCTTATAATGTTGTAATAATGTGTAAGCTTTAGCCTTATAGATTTACTTACATTCATGTACATTTCCCTGTCAATTGACTTTCTGATTTAGTCCTCTATCCAATTTACAAATTAAATTAAATTTAGATTATTGGATATTTTATTAATCAGTAATGTCCACAAAATGGGCATTCTTACTCTGTGCCTAAATATGAGATGGATAAACCATTCCTGGTTTTATGAAGACGAGTTATTTTGACTTTTTGTGTTGTGTTTGTTTGTGTAAGAATTGTTTAGAAATTGCCTATTAAGTTTAACAGGTTTTTTGTTACTGGCCCTTTCAATTTTTTCTAACATTGCGTCTAATGCTGCTGTAATGAATCTGACAGAATGGCTAATTTCCGAGGATCATGTCTTTACTGTGGCGAAGTAAGAATATCAAATATTAGAAAAATTTTAATTAACAATTTGCAATTACATTAACAATTAACTCACAGTCCAATAAAATATAAATATTCTCTCTGATAACCCATTTATAAAAATAAACTCACACCACAAGTTTTTTATTCTATTGTCTATTCAAAATAAAATTTTAATAAATTGCTAATAATAATGATTGATGTTGCTTGACACTTGAGTGTCAATAATACTAATAATATTTTTACTATAGGCTACGGTGGGTCCAATTATGACTGCAGGTGTTACGAAATTTCATCCAGAGTGCTTCCGATGCTGCAGATGTCAACATTGCATAGGCGATGATGAACAATATATTTTGGTCGGGCTTTCAACACTTTATTGGTATAAAATACTTAACGAATCATATAATTCTACTATATAAACGAAAATGATGGTCATAAAATTAGATAATGACTCCAAAAGAAGCTTTTGAATTAGTAATTATGTTTTCCTTTTTTACTCGCAATTTTTTATTTGTAAGTTAAGAAATTAGAAATGAATCAGTAATAGAAAAGAAGAACAATAATCCAATTCTGATGACACCACTAAATAGGAAGATGTATAATATTATTATCTAATGTTTGGTATTAGTCAAGTACTACTACAGTTAGTACTTCCTGTAATTAGAGCACTATGGTATCTTTGTATTTACATTTGTATGTAAACACTTGAAGTGAATTTTGACAGAGAGAGTAGTATCTGTGTACAATATTTACATGGGCAATGGATTGTCAACAATGCGGAATTTGTTTATCGAATTCTTCACATGAAAATCAATGTGGACTTTTATTATCTGTTGACACTTAAAAGATCAAATACCTTTCAGACTTATCAGCTTGATTTTCATATTTCCAAAATTGAATCTCCCAGCTTTCATAATTAACGAATGTATAATATTTTACCAATACGATACAGAGAGAGTAAAATGGTAACTTGTGTAAAGTTTATTGGCTGAAAAAAGTACCTGTTAATAACACATGAACAAATGTTTTACACTTAGGTTTATACTTCCCTATTAATACAGTTTCAAATATTTTATTTCAAAAACATTCTTATTTATATACGGCGATGCGTGTGAGGTATAAATCTTCTGTATCTCGAATTGTGATGTGATTTCCTATTTTTATGTTTGCAACTTCTCTAGCGTAAAACTAGACTTGCAACTTCTCTTCTCTCTGTTTGCATCTCTGTGCATAAAAATCCATGATATCCTTCTGTTAGAGTATCTTAATCCTTGCAAGCAATCACAATAGGGGAATGACTGACTACAAAATAAATATACAGGCTAAAAATAGATTTAATGGTATTGATATTGAAGTCAAAATAGAAATATGTAACATTTTGTAAATAAAAGAATTGGCGTTTAAAAAGCTTATAGTTGATAGTCTTAACTATTTGATTTATAGCAACATATTTAACGTTAAATGAATTATATGTCACAAGTGCATTTAATTAACATAATTTCGCATTTTTGCAGTGGGGGATGTTGGACCCAAGAACCTTGTCCTCAAGTTGAAAAGCAACATGTCATAAAAGTCGTCAAAATCCCTCCTTTACAACGTGATGGGTCGCAATACAAACTGAGAAAGTTCTGGACACAGTCACTTATTTACGACTCCTGCTTCACTCCTCAAATTTCTGAGTAAGCCATTATTTTCTTAAAGTAGACCGGATATAACATAATTAGTATAACATTACCAATTTACCACTGCTACCTAGTTTTAAAGGTGAAGATGAGTATCCATGCATAATTAAGCATGAATAAACATAAATATCTTAAGCGTTTGTCTTCCTGTAAAGAAATTTTAATTTCTGGATGGTATCACTTCATTTTCTATCCAATAATTTTGAAGCTTTTAAAAATTTTATACAAATGGAATATTCCAAGACAACTTTTCAGTGTAAATTGGAAGGAAAAGACTCTTTCTGTAGGTTTTAATTAGAAACTAATGCCCGACAATAATCGATAGCATTGTTTATGGAGTGATGTGTTTATATTTAAAGATGTTGCAACAAATTATAATAGTAAAATATACTGACTGACGCATGATGATCCCGTTTAAATGACACCATAAAATTAATTTGTGGAATGCAATGACGTAGGCATATTCATAAAGTCAATATGGTATAATATCAGTTGTGGGTATGATTCAATAATCTTCAAACAGAGCAGGTGGATGAGTAACCGCTGAATTCATGTTTAGTGACTACAAAGCTAGTGTTCTGGAGTGTATTATATGTGTACATATCTCCGAGCTGGAAAAGTCTGCTCTTTAATAATTTAGGCAGTTCATGTTAACTATATGTTTCAGCAAATAGATGTCCATGACGATAATATTAGTAAACACTTAGATAGAACGTTCAGTTTGCTTGTACCATAAAAATGCATTGTATCAAACAATATGGTTTTAAAAATCCATTTTAATGTCCCACCTCTATAAGCACAGCTAAATGTATTGGTTCGAATTATCGTACGAGCTGATAATTTAATGAAATGAGTTTACATACTCTAAATAGTTTAGTTTCAAAGTAATGACTAATGACGTATGAAACTATCCTTCATATCAAGATTGAAGCATTCCAAATTCCAGTAACTTAAGTATTTGATTCATCAGACTTTTCATGATACAACCATTTAGACAGATATAGAAAGGCAATGATTCATAAAATATTTCTTTGTTGTATGGATTAATTTTTTTAAATGATCAATATATGATGATTTAATAAGTAACACTAATGAGGATCTGTTTGAAAACAATTATAATGTGTTTGCGTTACTCTATCAGTAATAAATGCGTAGACTGATGAAGGAAACATTTTCGATTAAGCTAATAAAGAAACGATGATACGAAATAATGTATTTATATAATCGGAATTCCTGACTGAAGTTCTGATACGCTGTACTTTATTGACATAGTTCATTCCTATAACCGTCAATACTAATCAATTTTTCTGTTTTTTTAGCTATATGATTTTAGCTTATATGTTAAGATCGCAATTTTTAAGAATGATAACGCTAGGGGTTCATTTTCTGATTTCTATGTTCTACTTTTCAGTTTTTTAAATTAGAATTGTCCTATAGTGTTTTAATAAATGTAGTAGGTATGTTCACGCGGTAGTGTGGTGTGATGAATGATAAATCAGATAAAAATGTGCAAGGTGTAGCATGTAAAAAGTGTTACTACATTGCAATGTTGTTTCTTGCCGTATTTATCTTGAAGGGGGTGGGGGTATTAAAACGAGATACATATATGTATTGATATATGCCTATATTGAAAACCCATACCTATTATGCCTGTAAAAAGCACAGTGGGAAGGTAGTTCAGCTAATTGTATTATTAAAAGTAAAGCTGACTTATAAACCTAACATAATGAGATATGATTAGCTTTAGGACGACGCATCGCATTAGAAACCCCCAGAGCTCATAAACGATAAGTCGCAAGTAAAACCAGTAATTTAACTTGCTTATCAAACCAGCGGAATTTTTCTGTGAGTATGAATAGGGAAAGTTGCATTGTATTTCATAATTTCGGCATGTTACCGTAGTGTACTAGTTACATATTATACGACAAGAAAATAATATCAAACTAGTTTTATGTATTTTTTCATGAATAGTAGAGTAGAGCCTTTGTGAATGCAACTTTCAAATATCTTAAGCTTGTACATAAATTTCAATGAAGGAAACAAGTCGACATCTTATGAAAAGTAAAATGACGACGATAACGTAATGGGCCTGAGAAACGGGAAAGACATAAGGAAACGTGAGTTCATTATCACTCACAGTTTCTCTAATTTTTATTTGTATCGGTATATCCTTTTAAATTAATTTTGATTTCAATTAATATAGTAAATAGCATACATGCGTAAATATTCACCGTAATCGGCCTCCTCACGTGCAACGTTTATGGACGGGAAGGCAGAAGAGAGTAAGTAAATAGCAGTTACCGAGTTGGAGCTAATTAATACCCAGCCAAATGGTAACAAACAACTCTTTTGTAAATAAGTAGGTACTTAGTAAAGTAGTTTGATGTGCTGCATTTGTAATTGTAAAAGAGTGATACCGTGCACAGGAAAACATAGACAGGCAGATGTAGGTAAGTGCTATCTGTTTTCTGCATTTATTTATCTGTGCTAGTAGAAAGAGATAGGTAGGTGTTATTTAATTAATTGCGAGACTGTATACACAACGTATACACATGCAGAAAATAAATACTCAGAGAACTTGTACGAGTTTTGTGGTATGATGGTGTGAGTAGGCAGGGAGTCGTATTTATGCATGTATATAGGCAATATAAATAAGTCTTATTAATTTCACTATTAGCGTTTCTACGTTACACGAGCTTAACTCGATCTCTCATTGTTTTTATCGAAAAACTTTTCAACGACTCAACGGTAACTGATTATAAGTGAAGTTAAAAATAACTCACAATTATGTTGAAGCGGATAAATTATAAGTAGATTAACATAGCATCCAAATTTATTAAAATCAGAACTTGCAGTGTTGGTCATGTTTAGAATTATTTGCAGTAGCGAGTGTAATACTTGACATACCTACCATACCAACTGTACCTCGCACAGATAGTAAAGTGCAATTTCTGTGAGCTATGTAACAATTATAAAAATGAGAGCTATAGGGTGAAGCTGATTGCGTATGCTATCTAATCTGATTATGAAGCTGGATTACGTTGCTTGACTGACTTGATCACTTCAGTTGATCATGTTGCTCTATTTCTGGTCGACCAAATCATGTTCTATGCAATATTTATTAGTTTGGAAGAAGGTTTACTTACTTACGTCGCACCCTGTCTGCTTGCCTACATTCCTAATGTACTCCTTATCACTGACTCTATTAGGATACAACCTGAGACTGCAAATTAACAGTACGAGAGTGGCTTTGGCTATCTCGTGCAAAGCCAAACAGGAGCATCTAATAAACTCGAGCAGAAAGTTACGGAAGTCTACAATAATGCAAAACTTTAATAGGAGCATTATATTATTCCATTTTTATGCACAGGGTATCATTGTAACGTAAACAAGTAGCTAGCAGCTAATGGCTATGGAAGGTCACTCGTTAAAACCTGAATTATGGGAACTCTTCAGCCAGTTTCTACATCTCTTTTTCCTTGGAAATTCTGTCTGTAGGTTAGCATTACACAAACTCAGCTCAAGAGTCCTGAATTAAATTGCATTGTTGCATATTATAAATAAAGTCTTCTGTAATAAGTACTACTAGTCTTAACTATTATGGCCAAAGAGTATTATAATAATATTTGATGATAAAGAACTCTGGATTTGCAGAGTAAGCGAGTGTTGAGACACTCGTTCTAGCTATTTCTTTTCCCGACTCCGTGAGATTACCTGCATAAGTTTGCGTCTTCTTATTATTCTTTTGGGACATTATCTGCGTTGCATTCGTATTCAGATGTTGTCTTCTCTTGAGAATAGTTTTTTACTGGCTTATTGTTAGTTTTCTGAGTTAAGTAGTTTAGCTCTTTTGAGTGATACAACAATTTTTGTATGCATGATGTATATTTAGGTAGTTACGATTATATTAAAGTAAGTAGTCTACTTACAATTAGTATTGTTGTATTTGTAATGAATGGGGATGAAATGGAGTGGAGAAATCCCACACGTTTAAAACAGACAGGTACTACTTACAATCAAAAAACTATGCATTAGCTTATACACACAGACACTGCTGTGGCTGTGCACCTCCGTGCCTCATGCTTGATTGTAGTTTAGTTTAATGTAAGGCAATTTCAAATGTTCTCTTTGTAACTACCTAGCCAGATATAATAATAATTACCTAAGACTTTACCTGTTATAAGGCATCTACCCCAAGAATCTTGGCATTGCCATTGTACTTAACTTAGCGTTACTTCATATGCACATAACTACCTACTTAGAAATGGATATTTATACGTTCTTTAACTGCAGCTCAACTTCTATCTCTAAGCACAGCAGACAGTATTAAAGCAGACTTGTAAATAGGTAGGTAGGTATACATAATATCTTGACTTAAAATACAACAATACCTACTGTGTGTTGGGCTGTGCTACGTACACAAACACAATTTACACAATTTTAGTGGAATAAAGAGAAACACAACTCATTCCAATGTTTTGTAAAGCGATATAGTCTCTACGAATAATGCCTTTAGAATATGTATCAAATGAGCTTATGAGCGTTTAAATTCTCTGATTTCAATACGTAAGCATTAGCTAAATAGAGATGGGAATGGGAAAAATAAATGCTCTTTCAGACAAACTTTTAATAACTTTTCGTATTTAGCCATGGTTATAATTTTCTTACATCGATATTTCTTTCTCTAAGGTCGCTTTGTCGCTTACGTAAATTGTTTATCTATTTCATATTATAGATACAAAAAATCCAGGAAATAATGTAATCCTTCGTACATGGTGAGACTGGATTTACCGTCTACTGTTTCACAGCTATAGTATTTACCTAGAACCTAAACATGTCTTTACTAAAATAGACAAACATTATTTTCTTAGAATTGGTGTGAATGCAACGTGGCTTTTAAATAATACACTTACGGAGATAGGTTTGCCTAATATTTTTAATGTGAATGAATAAATAAATGACATAAAGCTATAACAGCAAGTGTAAACACTAGTAAAGGTTCAATGTTTTAACCTTTTCCGTTGCAAGTTTCAATCCTGCATTTATTTCTCTTTTGTAAATTTTAATTCACATTTAGACATGTTAGATTGTTTAGCATGTTAGAGTAGTGATAGGTATAGGAGAGCAAGTAATCGGGAAATCATATTTCATATCTATAAGCATCAAAGCTACATCATTCGATTACAGATTCATATAAAAACGAGAATAGTTACAACTGCGTTTTTTGCTTAAACATATATGACACCGACATTGTAAATTGCAACTTTGGAGGAAAAGGTTTAAAAATAAACATTTTCAACATTTTGGTTATCATAATATTACTAGCAAGTGGTGTAGCTGTTTCTATGTTACTAAGTTTTTTTTTTAATTGGTGTAATTTTTTGTGTGGATTTTGAAGTTGATTAGGAATATAGAAACGTAATTTATAGTAATAAATTGTATGAGGTTTGGGTTTGACGTATTAGTTGTAGGAGTTTTCCCACCTCTATTGATGGTAGATTATGTAGAAAGAGAAAAACCCAAGCTGGCATGGCATTTGTGCATGAGTGTAGGTAAGTGAAGTCAATGGATGTAGGTAATAGTGTGAGACTGTGAGAGGTAGGATATAGAATATTATTAGTATTGTGCTTATTACGTCTATCTGGTGGTATAAGAGAACTAAATAGAATGCTGCTGTGTGCTCAAAAACCCCACATGAGTATTTACAATAAAATTAATACAAGCTGAGCATAAGTATAGTATAATCACAATAATGGCAAAAAGGTAGCTATAGTGTAGGAGAGCAGTCAATAAGCAAAAGGCACTCTTCTTATTCCCATTTACAAAGTTTGGCTTAGTGCTCGTAAGTGAGGTCGGTCGCTATATAGAGGTATCAGTTGTTCTGTTCGGTGTTCTTTTCTGTAGCTGTATTATTGTACTGTACTTACTTTACTTAAACGGTCTCATCCATCGCAATCTGCCTGTCTTGTTTTTGTTGTGTTAGTTATATCCTACTGCCTGAGATTTCTGCAATGCAAGCCAATTGTCGACGAAAATTCCAGAACTGCAGTTGCAAAATGGTAATGCAACCAAATACTAGTATCATCTTCTATCTGCATTAGTTTTGCACGATTTACTTTTGTTATAAAGTTTCATCTCGTTGAGTTGTCACATGAATACCCATGACGATGCTGGAAACTATTTCATTTCAACTACAAGTGAATTACTCACTCTGCTGACTAGGATAGATTTCACCCGTGGGATCATATATCAATTGTCTCAATTCCTAAAGACCAAGTTCGTGTAAAGTGTTCTTAATTTAATGGATTAGTAAGACACAACTACATTAGTGAGCCAAGTCCCCTTCATCGTGTCATCCTATAAGCAAGTTTTTGTGACATAGTAGTACAGTGTCTAAAAAGTCGCAATGACAAATACGCAGAAGAGAATTAAGTAAGCTAGATTATAATAATGTCGTGTTTGGTGTAAAAGTCAGATCTCAACCCAACTGAGGCTGAACTCTGACCTGAAAGTGGCCTATGTCACCTGTGATTGTGAATTGTGCAAAAGATAAGCGTGTCCGGTGTAGTTGCAATGGTTATTTTGAATCAAATGAGCCAAATGCTAATTCAAATGGGTGTTATTAGAATCGGTCGTTGCGGACCAGAATGCCAACTGAGTGTCGGAGATCGAATTCTTGAAGTGAATGGGACTCCCGTTCATGATCATTCTTTGCCCGATATAGAAAAGATACTGAATCAACGAACGTCCGTAGTGCAAGTGAGTACACGTTTTCCTTATTTTTTTCCCTATTTAGATACTCTAGAGGAATTACCATTTTTCAGACTAGAAACATACATTTCAATAATTCCATTTGCATCTCATAAACGACAGAATTGGTATAACTATGTGGCCCGAGTTATTATTACCTATAGTGCAAGTTAATTCATAAGTGAATAAGTATCGTTCTTTATAGTCCTACTAAAATTGTTTACAGGTGACAGTGGAACAGACGCCTTGTCCAGAAATGCCTTCAAGAAAACTGGAAGAAACTAAATCATTTGGTAGTTTGAGCAGCCTTGAACTACGAAGTAGTGATACGTGGGGTAGCTACAGTGATATGGACAAATCCAACGATAGACTGACGAGACGGAGAGATGAACATCGTTCCAGGCAGCCGCGTCGTTCGCAAGGGTAATTACTTAACGACAATAAATTACAAACGAAAGGATATGCACGTAAATTGGCTTTCCTATTTGTTTCGTTTGGAAATCAACAAACTCACCTTTGTGAATGTCACTTAAAAATTCACATGAGAATAATTATTGCATCATTAAATATTGTAAAAGATTAGATACATAGGTAGAGAGGTAATTAAGGTCTTCTAGATAGTTCCTGGAGTACAAAAAATATTTTATCATGTGGATATAGCATGAAGTATAATTTTTACTAATGTCGAAGTCGAATAAACCTTTTTGAGGTTAGTTGACTTTTGGAGTATGAATACCAATTTGTTTGGTTTCAATCAGTTTCAGTCAGTTTGAACGTCAATTTTCCAGTATTCTTGGCAAGAGTTGACTTATGAGACTTGAGAAGTAATTGCATAGATATACAAAGATCCAGATGCCAGATTCAAACTTAAACTAATTAAACTTTGGCATCAACGTTGAACTTATCAAACTACTAGATTCAAAGTTCGCTTACTTGGTTCCACTTATAATAATTCAGTACCTAAATTAGATTAGGAAATTGTTACACATATGCATGAGTTTCCCCGCCCACCGTCAATCACCAGACGCCTAAAAGTATTGAAGTGGAATAGAGCCTTGAAAACATCTGAAAAGTGTGTAAGATAAATGTAGTTATCGCCAAGTAGGAAGCCAAAATCTCAAGTTGCCTCATTTTTGGAAGAAACGTTCAGTTTATATGGCATTGTCTCTGTGATCGCTACAGAAGGAATGCATTTCCTTCCCTTTAGAAAATTAGCAACATGATTTAGTTCCAAGAGTTTCCTGATGGTAAATGAAATGTGTATTTTATTAGCCGCGTTCGGTCCTGTTATTATAGTTTTGCATAATGCAAGAGCAATTTGATTTAATGTGGCGTAGTTGTGGTGATTGTGAAATGAAGTAACAGATGTTAACCCGCAATTTGCGTCAATTGGTATTGGCAGTCAAAAAACGGTTATTTATGCTAATAATATTGTGTATTATTATTATTTCCTTTATCTGTCGTAACGAGTATAATAACAATGCGTATTTAGCATAGAATGCGCTATATTAGCGATGCTAATTATAGTGAAGTGAGTACGGTTATACGGTTATAGTAGTAAGTGGTAATAATAATATTATATATAGTAATATAATAATAATAATGTATTGTGCAGGTGTGAAGAAAGAGCAGCTTCTTTGTCACGTCTTTCAGACAGCAGCCCCACGCCTCCCGGCTACACGAAGGCGGGTTTGGCGAGGACACTTTCCTTCCGAGAGCAAGCCAGGTCACAGTGTACATTTAGAGCATGTGATTTAGTGAAAGGAGAACTGTTGGGGAAAGGATTCTTTGGTCAGGTAATCATCATTTTATTATATGCATTCTTTAGCCTTATTAATCGTGTAGGTGTATCTTGTAGCTCTACCAATTAGTTGATATTCACATTAGCACATGAAAAAAGGAACACAATAATAAGATAGAGCATCTGCTATCATTACAACCAAAATGCATAAACCGCATATTAAAAATTGCACAATTTAATGGTAATGCTCGTGATGCTTCTGATATTATTATCTTCATGCCACAGATTTGAGATAAATATGCGATAGGGAGAAGATAAAAGTTTTCCTATGCACATCCTTTCATCTGGTTCTGTGTGCATTAGAGTTGAGATGTACACACACCTACTTTAAGAAGATAAATATGTAATAAAATGGGATAGTAGGTACAGAAACTGCATAAAGTGGCTCCGAGCTAATGCCTCGATGGCTCTTGAGAAAAATAATATCAAAGCTACTGGGTATGTAAGCAAAAATCCTTGGCCGTATTACTTTTGTTTTATGTAAATGTCAAACTTTCTAGCCAATTGTGATTCTTTTGTAAGTGTGAATGTTTCGTCGCCAGGAAAAGAAGAAGACTTAGCTACCGAGTTTCGTGGGCTTCTTCTGAATAAAAATCTTCTTTGCTTTGGGATTTCTACTAGGGCCTGATGTGATTGTAGTCTGCAGTATTACCTGTCTCAAAAATTGCTCTGCTAAACTTTAGAGCTTTTGCGAATTAAACACAAAGCGAACATAGTGAGAATCAGACACAGCACAACAATTGTTTTCTTCACCACAATGTATTTCTTCTTACCAAGAAGAATACCTCAAAATTATTCTAGCCTGAACAAAACAACGGGATCATGATGTAGAATATATAGAATTCAATAGATACTACATGGACGTAGCTTGCCATTACTTCTCTACCTGTCTGTAGTAATGTTCTTTTGCCTTAATGCAATAAAGTATCTCTCTATGGAACGCTCAACTAAGTCAGCAAATGTTAAGTAGCTCTCTAAGCACGGCTCCTCGCATATATAGTAGTAGACTTGCTGAGATTCAAAATCCAAACTTATAAATACAAATGGCATGCAAATAGTTGTCAGCAGACATTGTTCCGTCGACATTCGTTGACAAGATTAGCACTGACTGAAGTATGCGCTTAACACTCTTAAATGAAGTCGCATCACATGTAGTCGAATTTTCAATGGAAATCATAATAATGCTAGTTTCTGTGCATCATCATCAACCTATTTTTGTCTGAATTAGGCAAACCTCACAAGTGCATCTTGGTCATTCATGACTTACCTACTCTACTCTCAATCGCGTACTGAAAGATAGTTTAATAGTTAACTGGGTACATAGGTAAGTAGTTAACGACAGAATGCATTTCATGGTGGGAGGGCAATACTACTATATTTTGTGTACCTATTCATAGCATTTTTCGATCTGTTACTATTTATTTCCTTCAATAGGAAGCTAGACAATGCAAATAATCGCAAATTAATACAATAGTACTCGATTGTCATTTGAATCTTGTCTATTGTTTAACTAGTTTTCTAACTTTACTCATGTGAGGCGTAAAGTAATTAACCCTTTGTAATAAAAATTATAACGATAAAACAAGATTATCAAGATTGTGAGATAAACTCGAGTATGCATCTCGCCTGTAGAGGTACTGACTACTACGGCTATGCCAACTCTATGATCATACCAAATGATTCTGCTAATCACAACTTAAAACAACCAGCGTTGATAGTTCTACTAATTTATCATTACCATCTTATTGCACATACTTGCCATTTTCCCCTTTATCTAATTATCACTTGATCCGATTTCTCCTTATTAGATACCACATGTAAATCTATTATTAACATCATTACTTTATCTCGCATTCCTTTAGCGATATTGTAGGACCACAGTTTTTATGTAACGAAGTAACCACCAGGATATTTCTGTCTTACACCTTTTTACAAATCTTTTAAATTTAACTACTCTTCTCTTTCGGCCTATAAGGAAATTTATTTTGAGGGACACAGACGCCCATTTCTTACAATTTTTCCTTATATTCACATAAATCAGCCATATAATTATTGTTGCTTTTGTATCCCTTTACTCAGCATTTTTTACTACAAAAATATTCTATTGTTGACCAATTTTTTTCTTTTCAAAAGAAGAGACTTTAAAACATTTCATTTATTAAAACCTTATAGTGTCCCATATTTGTTTCTGGAGCTGATTTTTAGTTTTAGAGTTTTTTTAATCTTGTGTATTGGATACTTTTTTCTATTTTGGCTCCACATTGCAAATCTAGTACACTATACTGTGTTAAACTAGTAGACTTTAACCTCTATCAAGTAATAATGAAATAGTCTGTATTGTTGTATTGTACGACAGCTACATTTGCCATTGCCCTGTACTACTTACAGTAATCATTTTGCGATTAATTTGTTGCATTGCACACAATAAATAATAGTATGTGTTTAAGGTTTGATAATAGTACATATTAAATGAGTAAAAACAAATTGAATAAAATGTACCTTCAGAATAAAATGGTATGATTAAATCATGCACAAATTCAACAATATAGATAAACTGAAGGTATACTATGATAACGTAACTTATACTACATAACTAGGTATACTAATTCATTTTATGCATCAATATTATTACCACATAGCTAGTAACTAAAAAGTACCTGTCTCTATGATAATTTCTGCATTAAATATCAGAGATTAAATGCAAGTATAGTGTAGGAATAGATAAGTTGATTTTATGCAACATCACATAGGCAAGCGAGTAGTACCTGAGCATATTGCAGTATTCTGCATTCGTAGTCGTAGAACAAGAACATTTGTTTTTGGCATCAGAAAGGACAGGACATTGGATTGTATTGTAAGTTTATTATTTTACTAAGGAAGTACATGGAACAAACCAAGTTTTTATGATGCTCTCTTTTGCTATTTCTAAATAATTGCTAACCGCAAGCTAACCAAATCAAAGTATGCGCACCAACTACATACACTAAACTGCGGTGATGGATCCTATAATTGTATAATTGCACCAAGCTAAATATCTTACAAATAAAACATAATTCTATTTACGATGCTGGCTATATATCAAACTATATCTGTATATCCCGACCAGGAAACAATTTCAGCGGTGCATTGTGAAAATTATTATTATAGTAATTACCGCAGTTGTGAATGAGGATCGTAAGAATTAACTGAAGGCTTAACTCATCGTCTATAAATAAATCTTGAAGATTTTAAAAGATTCAGGTTTAAAAATAACTTTTATTAAACGTTTATGAGATCAAACTATTTTCATGAAGCTATTTTCGTGAAATTGTTCTAAACAGCAACAATACAAACCAGTGATATTTATTATGTCTCATTTATGGTACCTATTTAACTTCTGGTACCCCCTAATAGTAATACACGTTATGTATTCAATTTTCAAAAGCTATTTTCACAGTAGATCTTCAAATTGGATGATATAATGATATCGCTATGCTGCTTCTGCTGTACTTAAAAGAGTATTGAGATACCCCACAAATTATCTGCACTCCTTTTCCTTACCATAACTGTTCTACTTAAATTGTTGCCAGCGTTACTTGGCAATGAGGGCTTCCTCCATTGATAATTTTGTTTGATCGGTAAAAACTCCCGTTGAGTCGATCACTTTGTGAAATCGATATTCATTCCCACATTTGCTCTGATTCTTAGACAATAGTAACAATAATTTTTCAATGCTTTATTTCCCCGTTTTTTCTCAAAATAATTCTCAAGATAATGTTTACTTACTACAACAATGAAAACCATGGGGAAAGCGTTTACAATCTCATCAAGAAAACCGAAACTCCTCCACCAAATCCACCAATGTAAGTAAATGTTGCAAAAATGATCGTTATTATTACGTTTTAGGATTTTTGTGATTTGTTTCAACTTATGAGAATATCTCTTAATCCTCTAGGTATCGTTCTCACTTCTCGCAGGCTGTGAGAGAAGAGGCAAAGTGTAACAAGATAGGCACTTACCGAACCATGGGTGTTGTAAAAGAATGTTTGTGTTCTCCTGACAATTACTTGAAAAAGCATTCAAAGGCTCCAACTACCGTTCGTCCTCTTTCAAGTAATTTAGTTCATTTTGAATTTACATACCTAATTTAAAGTATCAACTAGGAAAAACTTTGTTTCTAAAACATGGGCAATATTTTATTGTATCAACAGCTTTGAAATTGGAATCTAAAGGTGATGGCGAAATCGCAGGGTCTCAAGAGAAATTAAACGAGAAAGATGAAACTGAATCAGATCAAGTCAGCCATTGCCAACAAAAATTCCGCTTAAGGTCTTGCCATTCGGAGCCGAAGCCTCCTTTGCCCAAAATTTGTTCCTGTGTCCTCGGTGTAATTCCAAGAAGTGAACGTGATTTTATTCGAGCTAACGCCACGAAGGTGATAAGACAACCAGCTCGCATCCCGGAACCACGCTACGTTTATCATCGAGATGGTCACACGGCCAACTGGGAAAACTCGGGTTACCCAAGGAAATATTTGTGCAAAAAAGACTTTGGCCAAGTTCCTAAATACTTGGAGAGTGTGAAAGAAAAGCTTAAAAATGAAGAGGCACAAAGAAAGTGGAATTTGGAGCAACCAAATCGGGAAGCCAGGGAGAAATGTCGTCTTATTCCCAAAGATGAACGGGATTCAATTCTTCGTGGACTGAAGGCCAAATGGGATGAAGTTTACGAAGAGTATCAAGCTATGCCTCTTTTGATTGACACTTCCAAAAGGAAACGACAACGCTTCAATCTTGAACAGCGTTTGAAAGAATTAGAACGCAGTATCAAAATAATGGAACGCCACGATCACATTTTCGTTGCAGATACGGACAACTCTTTCTATCTTTCGGAACTCATGCCAAAAAGTACATAGTCGCCACTTGGATGTGCTTTTTTTCAATTCATACTTTGCTTAAATTTTGCTTTGAATTTCAATGTGTTCGTAAATGTATTAGAGTTTTTGTAAAAGGATAAAAATGTCAATTAAAATGATTTAAATAAAAGTTTTGCATTGTAAGGATGAATCATTTCTTTCCATTAATGGAAATAAATTGTTGATGACGAATTCGAAGATGGATTATTATTCTCGAGAAACGGTTGCCAAACACCATGTACTCAGAGTAGGTGGTTAAATTGATGATATTCTGCATTATTTGTTATTGTGTTCCTCCCTACATGTTTAGAGATACAATCCCTAATTGTAAGACATTTATATATATAAATAAAGTATGCTAATGTTTGTGTTATCAAATAGAAATGTAAAATATACACAGGAAGATATATTATTGTGATAATTTGGCTAAATATCTTTATTGTTGATTATCTCTCAGGTGTACAAAGTAACCCACTGTGAAACCAAAGAAGTGATGGTTCTCAAAGAGCTTTACCGGTTGGATGAAGAAGCTCAGAAGAATTTTTTGAAAGAGGTGAGTCGAAACAAACTACAATTTAAAAACCATAGATTATAACTTGTGGTTAATAACATTTTACTCACTTTTCCTTGCAGGTGGCTGTCCTGAGAAGACTAGAACATCCGAACGTACTGAGATTTATAGGGGTTTTATATAAAGAACGAAAATTGCACCTTATTACTGAATATGTTCGAGGAGGGAGTTTGAGAGAAATGATACAAAACATTCAACAGAATTTGAGTTGGACACAGAAAGCTCGGTTTGCTCATGACATTTCTTGTGGAATGGCCTATCTACATTCAATGGGTGTCATTCATCGAGATTTGAGCTCCCACAACTGTTTAGTCCGCGAGGTTTGTGCTTTTACATTCTAAAGATTACCAGAAAATCGCCCGATCAAACCCTCTGGTTAAATATATTTGCAGTCATTTCACGTTTTGATGAAAAAATGTTATCAGGCGTTAAGAAAGCGAATATAAATTAATATTCATGAAACTGTAATTATTATATTTGCATTGATTTGTTGTATTTGTAAAGTTATTAACTTTTTTAAGCGAAGTCGTAAAGAAATCTTATAAAAGAACATTTAACTAAATTTTTATGCTTTCTTATCAATATACATATAATATCCAATATATATCAGTCTATAAACTTGCATTCTTTGGCAAAACAAAGCAATTTTAATTGTAACGAAACATCATAAAAATTGTTTATAGGAATTAAATTGACTTTATACACCTATTTCCACCTTTTTTCAAATGTCAAGCTATTTTGATATAATTTTTAAACTATTAATAACAGGATTCCAGTGTTGTTGTTGCTGATTTTGGTCTGGCAAGAGTAACTAGTGAAATGAGTCAACAAAGCCTTGCCCGTGCTAGTAAAAGGGGACGTAGAATTGAAAGGAAAAAGCGGTAAGACGTTAACAAATTTATTATAATACAAAATTAATGCATAACTAATTTTGTAAGCATTTAGATTTAGAGAGCGTAAATTAATCTGTTCATGTTTTTGTAGATATACGGTGGTGGGCAATCCGTTTTGGATGGCACCTGAAATGATGAAAGGAAATAAATATGACGAAAAAGTTGACGTCTTCTCTTTTGGAATAATCTTGTGTGAGGTAATGTCAGGAAATGCAAACAACTTCCTAATAAAATGATTAATAAATATTCTACTAGAGTGTTAGCATAGATTTAATGACTAATAATATAAATCTGAGTGATAGTTTCTGAAAATACAATAGAAAGGAGTATAACTATTTGTGGTGGTTTTGTAGTTGATCGGTAGAGTGCATGCAGATCCAGATTTCTTACCAAGATCAGGAGATTTTAGTCTCAACCAACAAACATTCCTGGAAAAGTTCTGTGATGGATGCCCCGAACCTTTATATCGCATCGCCTTTATGTGCTGTGATCTCAACCCTGACAAAAGGTTTGTGACAAAAGAATTAAACTGAATTATTGACTTATAGCATATAATCCCTTGTTTCCGTTGATTTCTATTAAAGAAGAAAGCATAGAGAGTAAATATCAATTTATTTTTGTAGACCATCTTTTGAAGTCTTGGCTGGATGGTTAGAGTCAGTTTCATCGAATCTCAGTCGTGGACTACCTTTTCCGAAAGATCTGATAAAAGAAATTTGCAGCTTTGGTTGCAGCTCCCAAAGTCCCACAGCGTCAGAATACACAAGTCCAGAAACTCCGTTTTCATTTTGCAGCAGTAATGCGAGCACTAGCAGTAGCTGTTGCAGCAATAGTAGTAGCAACAGCAGTGGAAGTTTACATTCTGCAATAAATTCCTCGTTTGTAGAGAGTCCGATGTCTTCCTCTTGTTCTTCCATATCAAATTTTGCAAAACCTGGACGACTTCATTCCATTTGTGAAGTTGACCATTCCAGTAATAATAATTCCATGCACGGTTCCACAATTTCTAGTCCCGATTTGGATCAGACAATGTTAAATTGCAGTTCGATGCATAATAGGGCTCTGTCAGCATCGCCTTCTTCATAGTTAATTAAGAGTAATTAATATATAACCAAATACAAATAACGCCTAATATTAAAGGGGATGTATATATATTGTGTTGAGTAGAATGTTTCCAAAAGTAATGTAATTTTATCTTGTTTAGGTTGAATGTTGGAACACAAACATTTGCACCGAAGGGTTAAAGTAAATGACAGTCTGTATAAATACGCCTAATAAGTACTAGTTATGCCCTCCTCGTATTTTACACATTTAAGTTCTACATAAACAGTAGGTATATAGTAAGTACCCGTTTTAACAAGTATTCATTCAATTATTGTGCTGATAAAAGGTATTGTACACACAGACTGCTATGAAAACTACAAGAATTAAAGATGTGAAAGACAATTGTATAGTTAGGTATGGAAGAATCGGCAATACAAAAATTAGCTATCATTGTGTAATTTTTAAACTTTCTAAAGCTTCAGCCACATACCTAACTAACTATTTAGTAATCTATGACTTATCAATGAATAGATTTAATGCAAGCTTATCTTGTCGCTTTTACACCCTAAAAGCATAAACAGATCTTTTTCTAAATGAATTTATCATGTCATGAATTTTGTAAAAGAGTTGAACAAAGACTGTGAAGCGGATCGAAAAATATACATTGTAACTATATCGATTATGTAGATGTAAGCCTTAGTTAGGAGTTAAAGTCCTGCCGAACTGTATTCGATTTGTTATTGTTACAGTGGCCACAGAATTTGCATAATTTGTACTTGTTAGCTACTAGCAGTTCGAAAATAGTAACAGAGATGCTCTAACACGGGACAACAAAGGACCAAGAATTTCAAGCTAATTAATGCGTCAATTTTATACAGTTTATTTATATTCTATATTTTAACTATTTGCAGCTATAAAATTTTAAGATTTTTTTAATCTTAAGTAGTTAAGCAAGTTTACAGTATTTACAGTACGCATACACACTATATAGTCACACTTCACTACAATCGTAAAATTATTTTTGTTCCAATTACACAGATTGCGTAATAGTGAATAATGAAATAGTTTACACAGTTAACGTATGTCTACTCTTAAAAATGGGAATTGTTCGGAAAACAATACCCATTTAAAATCAATCGCCTTTTGTTTATTGAAGACGAAGAATAGTCTAAAAGCAAAACAAGTACTTATTTGTCAGGAAAACTTAAAATTTTATTTTTCAATTATTGTTTTAGTAATTTTGTCTTGACATCACTTATCTGTCTTATTTTAATTGAACAATTTAAACTTCATAAAAGATTAATTAAGTAGAGTGCCTATTCAATACCATTTAGGTGAAATACACCGAACAAAATTAAGCTTCGAAGTGAATATGACATAATACATAGGACAAAAAGCACTAAATGATAAACCAGAAGAATGAGAAATGCAGCATTAGTCATTTATTTTTAGCTTTCAGTATGACTAGATGTACTTACAACTGCAGAAAATAATATGATATACAGATTTATGATCGTCTGAGTTTCATTAGCTATTGCTGGTGATATTATATTTGAAAAAGCAAGAAACAATAATTGATACCGGCACTAGGCATTTTTAAGATGTTGAATATCAGTCTCCGGCCGTATTAGACACCGACGTCAAATATGTTAGACATAGTATACGGTGTATTTTTCAAGATTGCTACTTCCTGCATTTGTATAGTATACTGTCCTATAATTTAAAATTAACTTGACTGTATTATTAAATTATAAGTTGTCGCGTCCCTTTCCTCAGCAATTGAATCTTCAGCTTTATAAGAACAATAAGGCTCAATAGGACTGACTCCGCCCAAATTAACCATTGGTAATAATCAAATACTTACCTAGGGTCACAAAATCACAAATTATATTATGATTGCAGATATTATAGGCCTTTTGTATTCATTATGGATTCTTCAAAGTTTTGGTCAGCAGTATTGAAAGATATGTTATTTATGGTATTATAAATTTGAACTATCGTGTAGTGGCAATTTATATATAAATGTCATTTGAAAATATTAACCTGCAATATATTGACAATGAGATTTAGGTGCCTATATCTATTTCACCTCGGACTGTAACTTAATACTATTTATACTATACTCCTTGATCAGTATTTGTAGTTTGAGATTACATTAGAAGTCTTTTGGTGCTGGAATATGAGTATTAAATGCCATTTGTAGAAGGAGTTCACTCTTGTCCAGCTTGTCATATTTACAGCATTGATTTTTGAAAAATGTACCCAAGTAAAGTCTTGCTTTATAAATGGAGGACGAAAAATTATGAACAATTAAAATGAAAGTTTCACTTTTGTTTTGTCTCATAAAATTTCCAACTCCATTTGTTGAAAACGTTTTGGAAATTTAAACATTTGTATTCGTGGATAATTTTAATACTTACAGTCTATTTATTCGAAAACTTGACCCTTGCAAACATTTTCTTAAAGTTTTATTGCTGGAATATTACTCGATTTAGCAAATGGGTGTTTACTATTTCTATGAGAAAAGCAAATCTATGATTTTGTTCAATATGAAACCTTAGAATGGAAACGCATATATTATTCTGAAATATGGACCATATTACGAACTCTTTCCCTTTGACTGTAACTTCTTATTACAGATACAATGATGTAATTACAACTGCACCGAGACTTAACTTTTAAAATAAGTTAATCGAAGGTATTATTGAACACATCTCAACACTTGTTTGTATTTAAGCAGTATTCTGCCTATAATTGTATTAATATCTGTCAGCAAATGGTATTAATAAGGTTTATAAGTAGTTGATGTCGAATGACAACAAAGATTCTTTATAGCGTTATTAACCCTTGTCATACCATACGGAATCGTCAATATCACTTATGATTTTAGTCGTAATGATCGATGGCTTACGTATGTTGGGGCAATGTATACAATGGAAAAATCTTCAGATATATCAAATAAATTTTAATGTAATGGGAATGAGAACGTTTGTTATTCAAACGGCCACATATTATAATCGATTCTTAGTACTCTATATGACTTAGAATCACTGTTGAAGGATATTATGGTATAGCAAGGGTTAACATAACATAACTTAAAATGGTACATTATCATTTCAATCGGTATACTCAAAGATTTCTGGATCCAAATTGAAATGAACGATCCCTTATAGCTACTGTATCTTGTATTTATCATGTAATACTTAAGTCTTTTCCATTTTAACAGGTTATTAGTGTTTGTTTAATGCAAATACTTAGTACTGCATGGTACAATATTCGGATTTTAAATGACTTAATTCATAGACTACAAAAGTGCCACGAAGTAAAAAAAATACTACTATTAGTTTATATCTAAACTACATAGTTTGAAAATCTGAGCATAAAATGTTATTAATGTGAGCTTAAAACGTGCATGAAATCCAAATAAATGTGAAGTAATACTAAATGTCCGAATCATAGTGACCATGTAAAATGTTGTGGATTGTTTCTTTCATGTTACACAACGAAATAAACCGTGAATAACAAGCAAATAGTAAAAATGCTAATTGGGCTTTGAGTAACTGTTGTTCTGAAATTTTACAATAAATAGTTGTGAATTATGGATTTGTAGGGTAGGTGTACCTGGGTCTTGTGGATATTAAATAGCCTAAATATTGTATACCAACATAATATTATACACCGACAACCGAATTGTAATACTCTTTCTCGTTTGTTTAGTATTTTCCAACTCATTGTGTTTTACTTTTACAGACATTCCTTTCCTACCGTATTTGTGATTGTATTTCTGCACCTTATGTATTTTTCGTATTTTAAGGATAAGCCACATCAACGCTAGCATAATCTCCAATAGTAATATTATTGTTCTTCGTCTTGTTTGTCTATAGACATACCCTGTGAGAAATTTTATGAAATTATACTTAATATTGTTATATTAATATTGTTAGGGATCTATTTATGTGTTTAGTTGTATTCCTTTATGCATCGACATTTATTTACTTGTATTGAAGCATGTTGTTATAGTGTAAGTAGTGTCTTCGTTTTACAGTTGTGTGCTAAAGACGACCAATAAAATCGAAACTGATAATTACGACTGCAATACATTGAGGGATAATATCGTACTAATAGAACACCAATACCATTACCAACTATTTAATAAGTATTACGCAACTGATATTTGTAAGTGTAACTATAACACTACCACGTAATTAAAGCAATAAATAAATTGTGAGTATTTTGTTATATAAGGTACTGTACATGTCGCTTTGTTAAATATTGAACACGTACGCATATTATTTTCCTCTCCCAAGGACTCTGCCAACTGCCAGTCCAAGACAATCGCCGCAATTCGACACTTAGGGCTAACGACTTGGCTGTTGTTTTCGAATTATGAATCACACGTCTGTCTGTAGAATTGTAGTTGATTTTTCTGTGTCAGCACTATCGGAAAAGGGTGACAGGGAAACACAGGCGATGCGACTTTGCAGGTGACGGGAATCACCGGAGCTGTGCAAATACCGCCGCTTGCAGTGGTATGGTATTAAGCTTGTGTAGGCTAACTAATGCTGGAAACCAGCATCTAATACATCTATTATTTCAATTTACTATGTACAACTTCAATTCAATTGTACTTTAATATTTATTAAGTTAATATTTCTATATTTTAATCATAAACCCAAGTTTTAATTGCTTTAGACTTTAAAAATTGATTGTTATCAACATATTATTTCTACATGTTATGTAAATCTAGAATGCATTTATGTTTAACAACATTAAAATGTGTTAAGAAGGCCAGTTATGGTTCTTAACTACACGCACAAGTTTACTTGCACGACTTTTGGAACCGGAATAATTCCACTCCTCCAGTGATTCCCGGCTCCTGTAAAGTCACAACGCCTGTGTTTCCATGCAATCTCGGACAAGACACTTAAACGCAATACGAGATGAGTATGACGTGTTACCTTCAACACTTCCAACTCACATGCACAATATTCTTTTGCACTATATGATGCTGCTGTGCTCCTTTCCCGATAAAATTCACGCCAATCTATATCTGTTATTGACGGAGTATCTATCCTTAATTACAAAGCTATAAAGTTTGCTACTAAGCTATGCAAACAATCACCAAGACTTATTCTCACGCTTAAATACGGCAGTAAAATTCGTCTGGCTGGTGACGCCAATTTGATTAGGCTGGTGATACATTTATTGGAAGAGCAGGCTGCAGTTGCTTCCACGTTTACAACTAAAGAGCATGCACATGAAATATTAATCATTTTCACAATCTTAAAGGGAGATAAAGTGCGAAGGAGTAGAGAATTTCTTCTGTTCGAAAGGATAATCAAAGTTTTTCAGATTTCAAAATCTTCTTTTGACTCAGTCATTAAAGATTAGAACTGAAGGAACAATATCTAGTTAATGATCAGTCTATAGCAGCTCAAAGCCATTCTTATTAACGAGCAAGTATTTGCGCTTTGAATTTTGACTTCATTGAAAGTGAAACTGTGAATCTTTCTACCATCAGTTGACATTTCTGAGTTATTTACTCCAAATCTCGTTTGTCTTACAATTTAATCTATCATAGGTGAGCATTTTGGGTTTACTTATTATTATATTAGCAGTAAGCTTAATATTCGTTCACAGCTTTCGATTCTCGATAGTCAATTATAGTCGTCGATATGATGAATGGAATTTACTTCAACCACTAATATTAAAATAAATGAAGTTTAGGAAGATTTACTTTACTGATAAGATACACAGTTAATTTGATAATAATTGTTACTTATGTTTAGCTACTATTAAAAATCGTAAAAATGAGCAGCAGGACTACAGAGGCGAGGGGACAGGCATTCGTTGAAATGGATAGAAGATGCCTTTTGAAAACTTTTGTTTTCTGGTTCCAAGTAAGTAATTGATAATTAAAATGCAAGGTTGCAATAGAGATGGCCCTTTGGGGAAAAGGTTAGCCAAAGCGGGAGTTGGCAAGTTAAAAATCCACTTTTTGCGCCTCTATATTCACCTGTCTGGAACACCATGGTAATTAGTAATGGCAATCCTATTATCCTATCCAAGCAGTGGAAGACAAGTTGTAGGATTTGTCCTTCAGAAGTGAAAAAAGTGAATTTTTAACTTTTTAACTCCCACTCCCGTCTCTGCTAACCTTATCCCCCAGAGGTAATTTCTATATATAGCAACCTTGATTAAAATACTTTTGCAACGTCATAACATTGACTATTGTTAATCGAAAGAATAAAAAGACGGCCAATTCAATGGACACATATCTGCTAAAACGGCAAAATATATTTGATGCCAACATGAACGTAAATTATGGTGACTTTGAAGAGCGAAACAGGAAACTAGATACGGATTTGGTTAAATATGAAGCATTTGAACAGAAACTGGTTAGTACAATTAGCATACCGAAAACGATACTCAACTGTAGTGCATTATGATTATTATAAGTATTATATCATATTTCTATGGTTTATTAGAGACATTATAAAGACGAGAATATGTCATCGATTGAGAGCGATATCAACACGCTTGATCTTTCCAAGCATCTCAAAGAGGTTTCGGCCGCAGTTGTTGACACGTACTACGACAATAGCAGTATCCCGGTTATTGTCGGTGTATGTTCATTATTACATCAAAGATATTTCCAGTTTTCTTATTTCTTACTGGAAGCGTTTCGAAGGAGTCTTCCACAACTAACTGACATTGTAAATCCTACATTTTAATAGCCAATAATAATTTTGAACAAGTATGGTACAAATCTAAGTATGAAAATAATTTCTTAGGGTGTCTCAATGAAAATTGTATCATCACAGTTGATAAAGTTTTCCACTTTATTGCTATGCGGATGTTTCCCTGCAAAAGAAGGATTTCCTATTTTCATGAGGACGCTGGAAAGCCTTGTGGACGAAACTGAATGTATCACTGCAATAGTGAATCTGATGCAAATTCATGGTTACCCTCTGACAGGAATTTTACCAAAGCTCATTAGAGAAAGTTCTGTCAAAACTGGGGTAGCAGTAGTAAAAATATTTACAGTGTCCGACGACGACAAACGTAAATTAGGTTATCTCGTGGAGACTTTCTTCGTCAATCAAACCAAGTTGCTTTTCGAAGTAAGATTACTATTACATTATTCCAAGAATTTTTAATATCAAAAAGTGATACTGACAGCACTTCTCAGTAGATAGCCATTTTGATTTGTTTTATAATATCATTTTAGCTAAACGAAGAATGTCTTCAGTTGAAATTTTACAACCGCAAACTAATGAGAACAAATAAAAAACTTGCCTTGGAAAAATCGGAAGACTGCAAAGAGATGGTCGCAAGACTGGGAAAGTTTACAACCGCTGTAAAGAAGCTGGCAGTCATCGTGGATATGGAAGTCCCTAAGCTGGCTTCAAGTATGAAAAAACTTTTTACTACTAAAATAATATTTTTGGTCAACTTCTACTCGTGTCGCATAATCCATTTGGCTAGGCTGACGGTAGTTAGTTTAAGCGTACTTAGTGCTGACCGACGCATTTACTAAATACTCCTGATGTGACTTGAAATCAATTGCCATTACAGAATGTGGTTTGCTGTAATAGATTATGAAAAGATTAATGTATTAATGGGCTAGTGTTTGGACAGCATCGATAGGTTGAAGTTGAAATTGTCTGTTGATATTGTTGTGTGGGAGTTGAATCATTTTGAGTACCTAGTATAGAAATCAAACAATAGAAATGACCATTGGTTCAAAGAGAGTAGAGGGTGATCAGCGAAGCTAGACGGGTCAGCTTTCAATTGACATCGAGAAATATTGAGGAAACTTTCTGCCACCGATATAGCTAAATCACCAAATCAGAAATTACTGTGTAATAATCGAAAAGGTGATGCGATAATAATGATCTGGTCATCCTAAGAGTTAATGGCGTGGACAATGGAATAAAATGATAGACAGCTTTTGTCTCTTTCAGAGTTACTCAGGGATCTTTCTCTGTTTTCACTAGTTTCATTTATTTAGCTGATAACTCTGTTCAATTCCCAAGAATACGTTACGGGAAATAGAATATTAAGTGCAATGAAAAATCAATTTTAGTATATAGCGTCAGACAGCAGTATCTCTTATCTTGTTGGATAACTGTTAGTAATATCTTATTGCCTATATAATATAGTAGTGTATCTTATTCATGTGCAGAAGATTATATGACCTTGCAAAACGAACATAGTAAAGTTCAGGATTCAATGTCAGAGAATACCTATTGTTGGTTTGGTAGGGTAATAACTATCAACCTAATGAAATTAATAACGGATTCAGAGATCATGTACATCCTCGACTGCAAACTTATTTCCTACATTTAGATTAAGCATTAGCCCACAACTACTGAAATCATAGTAAGTGCAATATGCAATGCACACACCTACGCAATATTATAATAGTGTATGTTACAATAGGGATAAATAAGGAGTAACTGAATCTGCAAGCGAAAGAGACAATGGGAGTAGTATAGGAGATAGATAGAGACAGTGAGTAGTAGGTAATGTAATAATAATATATTATAAGGTAGGGATGATGTCTGGAGAGATATTTAGTGGAGTAGGTCCTCTTAGGGAAGGTGAAGAGGAGGGTAGGTTCCTTGATGGAATGGAGGATGGTCAGACAAGGGAACTGCAATAGGGAAAGCAATTGACATAATGGTCATCCACCTCCCGCTGCGGGTTGCTTTAGGTCTCCCACGCATGAAGAACTTTAAAGTAATGACTCTTTCAATGCAGAATGATGAGATGTGATGTGATGCGATGAGAAGATTCCTCTTGTTTATTCCGCTCTCTCGTATTGTGATTGTGCGATGATCCCTCTTTCCCTCCCTTTCACGTCCATCCAAGGACCCACAACTGATATCCGTTTACTAAATAACTATCTGTCCATAAACCATCAAACTAAATAAGATACCTATTTCGGTAAATGCACACTTAAATATCTATTTCTATGCAGATATGTGTACAATTCCATCTCTCAGTCCCTGCCATGCAGTGATTACCACATTGTATTTAAAGAGAATATTATTATCATCCTGCCAGTTCTACCTTCGTCTTCCTGCATCTTATTTCTTCCTAAGGAGATTCTCATCAACAGAAATGATGATGGTTTGATTATGAGATTAGGATTTTTGGTTGAGCTGTCTTCCCTATCATTCCTTCTTTAACTTTTAGTTTGGCTTTCTTAGCAATTACATTAAGTCCACCATATACTCCTAAGCCTATTACTACATACCTAAATAATATGACTTTTCCTTGACCGTTGAGATGCAGACGAGATTGAAATCCAAGCTGTGCACCACAACATAGCATACCGACAACAAAAGACGATTCAACGCCAACGTTGTCCTTTTCCTCCTCGAATTATGTTGACGCACTTGTTTAACACAAGCGTAAAATGCTTCTGAAATTTATTGCCTCCGCAATTTCTAGGAATCTTTTCTGCTGCATATCCCTTTTCCATCTTTCATATTTGGCAGTACATCGCATTCTTCTTCGTTATATTCTCTAACTATTGACGTCGACAAAAGATAAGGAATTTTATAGACTCTTTTAGAACGACCGTAATCTAGCCATTTTGAAATCATGAAATCAGAACTACTCTCCTAGTACATAAAACTCAAATACCTTCTAATTATATCTGCTCAAACCAATTTCTAATTCCTAATATTATTGAATAAGTTGTCACTGAAGTCTTTAATCTAAATTACTAGTCATATGCATTTGAGATTTATTTTCTTTGAATGGGTTGCAATTTATTTTAGAAATTATAGTTACAAAATTATGTAATCAGTCTGGAAATAGTCGTAATAAGTAGAAAAACTAGCACTGTTTACTACTTTCCTTCCATAGGTTAGCTGTACTGTACTCCCATTATTATGAAATACGCCATTACAAAAAGGAAATATAATAGCAAAGGAGTTTATCCAAGGTGCTTGACCCTTGACTTCTTACAAACATTGTCCCGATTAGATTAGAAATCTCAAAAAACCTGCCAGCTGTCGAACGAGCTATTGCGCGAATTTTTAGTATGTGCAGAACGAAGGTTATGAAGATTTCCAGCTGCTACCGAATTTCCCTGTCGGGGGTGACTTTGATATATTTATTATCCCCGAAACTATTTGCTATCGTTCAAGGCACGATGAAGAAAACAGAAATTGCATCAAATTTCTGCTTTTTTACTTACTTCCCTTATATCAAGGGATGACTGTGACCTAGTTCACTAAGCCTTTTTGCTATCGAACGAGCTATTAGTAAAATTTATATAATGAATATAGCGGAAATTACATAAATTTTCAGTTTTTCACTACAAATTTCCCATTCAGGGGGTGACTGTGTTCTAATTTGTAGTCTCACTGAACTTTTTTGCTACCAAACAAGTTATTGGGCGATGTTGTACTGTGAATCCCGAAGTTACTTAAATTTTTCAGAGCCGCAGCGAGGGAAGGAAATTTTTGTCTTGAAAGCCAAAATATTTATGGTATAAAAATATAAAATATAAGCGAAAATAGTATTTATTTTCATTTAGAATTTATCGGGCCCTCATTTTTTTTCTGGTTGCGGCCGTTCAATTTTTAGCTATTTTTAATTTTGGAACCGCTCCACCGGTCAAGAGAAGTGACCGATTTTGCCCATTTACAAACTCGGTCTTCTATTTAATAGTCCCTGTAGGTCGTACCCTGAATAGTCACTCATGTATAAGACTGATGCACAGCAGGCCCTCAAATGAGAATGATTTTTATTTTGTGTGTGACAATCTGACCCAGCCATGTAATTATAACACGATTGCTCTAACTTCAACCCTATTGAATCGAAAAATGAAAATTTTCTGGGACTCCGTAACGAACCAGTCCCATTGTTCTTTGGCTGAAGTTAGAGTAATCATCTTATACTTGTACACAGCAAAATTAATTATTGAAAAATGGAGACGTAAACGTAAAATGTATTTCAAATGCTAGGATTTTTGAGAAAAGGATTTTATAATGTGTATAATATTCATTGCATAACTAGTGTTTGACTGGCCAACGGCTAGTGGTTAAAATGGTAGTGTCCAAAATGGTCTAGTGGCTGGCTAAAATGTTTGCTGGCCAGTGGACAAAATGGTTTTAAATGGATAAAGCTCAAAAAGAGTGTAAATTACTTTAAAATAAAATTTTTATAAACGTTAAATTGACATTTCATTGTTATATGGGTTGATACGATCTAGAAATGAACATTCCAGATGCGTTGTAGTTTGTGGAAATCTTGTGGAAATCTTGTTTGCTCAGCTTTAACAATGATTTATTACAAACATTGAATTATAAGTACGTCTAAACAAGTACCAATAACAATCCACTGGTAAAACCTCAAACTGTACAATCTAGACCCATATTGGGGGACTAGGTACAATGTAATATTATTGCAAATTGAATTCAAGTCAGTATATTTTGTATATTTAACTAATCAAGGAATTCATAATAAATTACTGTTGCGTGATAATATATTTCATGCTGCATACAGAATCGAATGACGTTCGAAAGGAACGATGTTTTATGCATTCTTTATTTTAAGCCAAAAAAGCCATTTTTGTCCATTTTTGTCCATTTGACCATTTTATCCAGGTGGCTGGCTAAAATAAAACACTGTGCATAACTAAATAAAAATATAAATGGTTATTGTTTCCTTTTACAGGTTTAACCAGCGAGCAAAAAGAAATTTACCAAGAAAATGTAAGCTACGAAGAAACTATACCACTCAAGGAATGTTCAAGTTTGGAGGAACACACTACCTTAAAGGAAAAGATAAATGCGGAAGAAAAAATTAATATGCCAGAAAAAATGAATACCAGAGAAGAAATCAACGATGAAGAAAGAATGGACGTGGATGAATTTGTTGAAGACACATCGCGGGTGGAAGAAAACTTCGTAGTTAAAAATATTGAAAGCAAAGAAATCGTTGAAGTCATCAATTTTGTAAGCAAAGAGATGGTGGAAAGCGGCAGTTTTGAAAGCAAAGAAGTCATGGAAAGCAAAGGTTTTGAAAGCAAAAGTTTTGAATGCAAAGTAGTCATGGAAAGCGGCAGTTTTGAAAGCAAAGAGATGGTGGAAAGCAAAAGTTTTGAATGCAAAGTAGTCATGGAAAGCGGCAGTTTTGAAAGCAAAGAGATGGTGGAAAGCGGCAGTTTTGAAAGCAAAGAGATGGTGGAAAGCGGCAGTTTTGAAAGCAAAGAGATGGTGGAAAGCGGCAGTTTTGAAAGCAAAGAGATGGTGGAAAGCGGCAGTTTTGAAAGCAAAGAGATGGTGGAAAGCGGCAGTTTTGAAAGCAAAGAGATGGTGGAAAGCGGCAGTTTTGAAAGCAAAGAGATGGTGGAAAGCGGCAGTTTTGAAAGCAAAGAGATGGTGGAAAGCGGCAGTTTTGAAAGCAAAGGAGTCATGGAAAGCAAAAGTTTTGAAAGCAAAGAGATGGTGGAAAGCGGCAGTTTTGAATGCAAAGAAATCATGGATAGCGAGAGTTTTGAAAGCAAAGAAGTCGTGGATAGCGAGAGTTTTGATAGCAAAGAAGTCGTGGAAAGCGGAAGTTTTGAAAGCAATGAAGCCATGGAAATTGACAGTTTTGAAAGCAAAGAAGTTATGGATAGCGAGAGTTTTGGAAGCAAAGAAGTTGTGGAAAGCAACAGTTTTGAAAGCAAAGAAGTCTTGGAAAGCGGCAGTTTTGAAAGCAAAGAAGTCATGGAATGTGAGAGTTTTGAAAGCAAAGAAGTCATGGAATGTGAGAGTTTTGAAAGCAAAGAAGTCATGGAATGTGAGAGTTTTGAAAGCAAAGAAGTCATGGAATGTGAGAGTTTTGAAAGCAAAGAAGTCATGGAATGTGAGAATTTTGAAAGCAAAGAACTCGTGGCAAGCTATAATTTGGAAGTTGACAAAAACGTGTCCGTGAAAACAAATTCAAATATGGAAGAAATGTCTCATTTTGAAAAGGTGAAACATTTGGAAGTAGTAGCTAGCGTTGAAGAACCTCAAGTTATCGGAGATAGTGAGGTGATAAAATTATTAATGGTAGATTTATTAGACACTGTGGAGTTAGCAGAAAATAAACTTTGTGAAGATAGTGCAGAGTTGAAAGATAATGTAACTGTTGGAGGAATTGTAAAATCAGGGGGAAACACAGACACCCATATGTTTAAACCAAATAGCTCGGACGAAATAATTACTGTGGAAGACAATGTCATTTTAGAGATAACAGAAGCCCTAATAGTAAAAGTGGTAGATTTAGTAAACTCTGAGGAGGATGCTGCAAATCTGGATGTAACCAAAAGCGCAGACTTGGAAGGAAAAGCAGTTCAGGAAACTGTAAAAGTGGAGAAGAAGAAAGTGGTAGAAGTAAAAATTCAAAGCAAATTGGAAGGTCTGATAAATAATGAAGAAGAAACAGTCTTCGAAAAACCTGCTTCTTCAAAGACAAATTCGGCACATTTGGAAAACAAAAATATTTTGGCGGAAAGTGCAGAGTTTTCACAAAATGTAGTCGTTGAGGAAGCTGTAAAGGTGGACAAACCACAAATTTTAATAATACAACCCATTGTGGAAATAGAAGAGCCAGGAAATTTAGGAATATTATTGGAAATGGGAGGTAATGTACTCGAGGAAATGGTATATCTGGGAAAATTGACAAATATCCGAATTTAGCAAATAATGTGGATTTAAGGGGAGAATTTGAAAAAGGAAACAAAGAAAATGTTACTTGTAAAAATGTAATGCCTCCGTCGAAGTAAATGTTTCCGAAAAATACGTCAGCCAAAGATAAGTCTCCATTCGAAGGAAAAGTCTCCTCCAATTATCATGTAGTTACCATACATCGGTTATTGTGCCTAGTCTCACGTAAAGCAGTAAAGGAGTTCACCCAGTAAAGTAGATCTCCTCTTCTCTCTTTGACTTGTATAATGTATGCATACACTTGGATTTCACTTCGACATTGTACGTATTTATGAGAGTGTAAGCATTTTATACTATTTTGTACGAATACTATGGGTTATAACCGTAGCAATAATATAACTACAGTAAGTACAATAAAAGTACTTAATTTTAATGTAAATTGTTTGAAAAGTAACTATAAAAATAGACTAATAATATTTTAAGGAATTAAACTCCTATTAATATTTTAAGATATAGTATTGTAAATTATCTTAATATTGTAATTATGTCACAGATGTTACATCGGCAAAGATTATATTTGTGTAAAAATGTCATTAGGTAAATGTACATTGTAAATATTGTAATAGGGAGTTTTATATGAATGCATAAAAATATATAATATATAAAAATATAATTTTTTTCTAGGAGCATGAAGTAAGGCAGTAAGGCCAATACGTAAAAATACGAAGTTGGAGATTCTTAAAGGAATGGTTATGTTATAATAGTGAGCTGTTGTTATTAATGCATATTTTAAGCAGTTATACCATAAATTGCATATAAGTGAAAAAGAAAAAGGATGAAACTTTAGTGAGGACACGTTTATCGTTTACTAATTCATTTATTGAAGTAGTAGAAAGAAGTGTATTCAGTAGCAAATGGAAATAATGGAATAATGGAATGTGAATAGAGAGTCAATTGTGATGTAATTAGAAATGATAGTGAAGTTTGTAGGTAGGTGATAAGTGGTCTTGGCCGTAGTGTTATTGTTTGGAGAGATTTGGGGCAGACAGGGAGGGAAGGGCAGGAGTCTTCTTATAAGTGCAATATCGTGAAGTAGTTAGCAGTTGAGTATTAGTTGGGATTAGGAAGGAAGGAAAAGTGAGACGGAGAAAGAATCTTGTGAGAATTGAGATGATGAATGTTATGTGGTGAGAAAGGGATGCGTGGAAGTGGAAAGGAGGAGAGGGTAGTTAGTGGAGACCCTGCCGCCTGCCCCCTACAGGGCCCTGTTGGTTTTAGGCGCCCGGCGGGCCACGACCTCGTCAAAATGCTAACTACATTTGAAACAAGACCTACCAACAGTGCATACTCCTAATATATTAATATATTATAGATAGACTTGTATGTAGATGCTAGGAAGAAGAGCCTCACTCTCTCAGTAGGTTCTTATTACAATGATGATAATAATATTATGATGATAGGAAGGAGCGTAATATTAAAGATTTAGAGTATATGTATCGTGGACCCTGCCGTTCCCGCCTCTTAATTGTTTCAGAATTATACAGGTCCTCCTCCCTTCGTCCCTGCTTTGACAGAGATGAGCCTCAAGGGCTTAGACCAATTTCCAAACTCTCGTAAGAAGACCACCGAAGGAGATAAGAGCTTCATCACATCATCGCACTGCCTCCTAAGGGCTCCCGAGATCATCTTCGTCGCTCGCTCGCCCGACTTACTACACCGACTCATAACAACACTATGAAATTACATGCTACAGAGTGTACGACTCTTGTTCACATTACAACTCAACTGGAACGATATACATGGAATCGACGCAAGCGATGACAGATCAGACTTAGTCAGACAAGTCAACTTCCAATTCCATCTGCTAAGTAGTCCATGTCTACTAAACCAATATATTATGTCACTTTTTATAGCCAATAGATTCAGATGAGATATATAGATCTGCTCGAGTACTCCAGTTCTTATTTACACCCTTTTCTTACTATATTTTCTATTATTGCACCTTGATTACAAGATCTATGCACAGTTTCTGTTTTATATTTTAAATCATAAATATATTGTTTTTCAGATGCAATTGGGTGCTCTGAATACCTATTTCAAAATTTTGTAAGAAGTAATATTGACAGTCGGGTATATTTAGTAAATAATTTGCATCCTGCCTGTTAGGCAGTTTCCAATTACTTAAAATGAGCAATAGCTTCAGGTATATATGAGATGAATTTCCCCGATTTTAATTGATTTTCTTATAACGTCATTTTTGTTGTTACTAGAAACTTTTCTTAATTTTGTATGGAATTGATAGGATGCGAAAGAGGGAAAAGACAATAGAAATGTCGTGGATTTTTATATGAAAGTAGGTATAATGAATTATTGCGTGTGTATTTTGCATGGGAAACATAAGTTGTAAAAATTGGCATTTGAAATCAATATGCAATGAAAGTAGGGAAGAAGCTCTGGGTTGGTGTAGTTGGTGAACATTAATATGTCGATGACGTAATAGTAGTTGAGCATCACTTATCGACTGTAGTGTATGATTACTTGTTCCGTGAAGTGATCCTCCTTTTTTCCACAGTCTGTTATGTTGTTGTGTGTGGCCTGAACTGAAACAAGAATACGCAACACGAATTATGGCACAGCTCATCAACTCATCTCAATTCCGCTGAACGATTCGGTAACAAGCGAAGCCCTCCTCGACAATCTCGATAATAACCCTTACTTTACTCATCGTAATGCCTTTACTTTGAACCAACTTGCCTATTGTCTTGTTAGTAATAATGATAAAGATGCATCTGACTAGTCGACTTGCATTTGTATCTCTAAGCTTATCACGCAATGAACATAACCGTAATGTTATATCCCAGTTAACTACGAAACACATGTCATTTGACGGTTCTACACTGTTATCTCCTCCGTCTTAACTACCTGAATTTTCTTTTCTTCTTTAAAACGTTGCTTATAATGCGTATGTAGTTAATAGTAGGTAGTAGGTACCCATGAACATAGTCTTAGAAGACTTTTCTTTTGTATACTAAGCCTTTGTATACATCTGTATTGGCTAGCTATCCAAATGCTATACTTATATGGACTTATCAGTCAGTCATACCATACGTAAAAATATTAGTTCTGCAGCCAGCCGTATAGCTCTCCTCAAAATTAATGTTAATAATAGCTGTGTGCTTTGTATTTACTTAATTATCTTCAATTTTACAATATTATAAAGTATCCCGACTCTGATTCATAAAGATTAACTGCTTACTTAGGAGAGTAGAAACACTATAAAACTTTTTGTTACGAATGCTGACACAGAAATAGTTTTGACATGAAAAAAATTAACATCGGAAAAAAATCATTAGCTCATTTCCCAAAACAGTGCAAAGCAATAATTACTTAAATATTACCATTTTTAATGTCTAACAAGATACTCTCGTCAATTATAGCCTAAAGAACACAATTCTAATAGTTACACGAGTTATTGAGATACTACATTGAAAATTGGTAAAATATAATCAGACTCCTTACTTACAGATGTATAGAGTAGAGTTTTGTCAAATACAAAAATTAAATTCTTCAAGGAATGAGATACAATGTTAATGGATATCAAAAATGATGTTTTTGGCTTTACAACTCATGCCTAATTATATTTTGTAATTGTGTATCTATTTTTTGTAATGTCTCAATTTGCTGTGCCAAAAAAATAAATCCGTCTAGAAAAAAATTATATTGTCTGCGTAATGATATTGCAGTGAAAGTCTGTAACAAATGTCATGTTTATTTCAATACGTATACGTGATATAATTGTATTGTTGTTTTTACTTTGATATATTTATTTGGAAACACAATTTTAGAATTATAATGCGATTTGTTATAATTACGAAAGATGTTGTAGAGTATGACGTAATTTAGTATAGAAGTGGAGTGTGTGGATATATCTTTATGCCCACTTAGGTAAAATAGAAAAGGAAGAGTATAAAATGCGGAGAGAAATGTCTATTTCCTCGACTAAGGAAGTAAATTGAGTGGGCCTGTGGCTATGACTGTGACTTGGTTGTGTGTAAAAAGTAAACCACACAGAAACTAACGAGCCTAAAACTGAAGCTTTAATTCTAGAGTCACTAATAACCATAAGGAGAGAAAAGTATAGCTTGTGAGAAGGTTAACTAGGAGTCCGTGAGTGAGTTACTTGCCATTAGTGGAGCAGTCAGAGGGAGGATGTAGTCGTAACGTACCATCTTCCCATCCATAATCCATACCACACAGAAATCACTTCACTCTGAGGTGTATCTATTCCGTCAATGACACGTACTTCACGTACAAAACATTTCTGACTCGAAAATACGCTAAAAGACTAAGAAAATGCGGATATATAAGGTAACAGGACGTTGTTCATCGCCAACACCAACAACTCATCCCTCCTATACTCTGCCATACCAATAAGTATCATCATAGACCACGCCAGCCAGCCAGAATATTAAAGACATATTTTATTGGTAATCATCCTTCGGTCGGGTATGTAGGTATACTCACTTCACTGAGTGACGGCACAAGCACAGCACGGCCGGAGTTTTTCTCAATTTGCCTCAAGAGAGATCGTCTGCCTTCTCTTCTTCCTTTAACAAACGAGGGTAATTGTTATATAACTTAACGTCCTATTCCTATTGTGCAGACGACCGTTCTTAATGATTAGTTAGATTCCCCTGGCTGTTGCTCGCCCCATTTCCTTTACACTTATTTTTAAAACAAATACTCACCTTCGATTTCCTACTTCTCCCGCTGCATCGAAGAATCTTGGCGTTGGTCTGTCAACCAGACCCACTGGCCATATACTATACATTGTTCTTTCCCATCAACCAAGACAGAGACCATAATGTTCAAAATCTCCCAGGGGGTTTATTTTTCAGAAATGAACAAACACAACCATTCTTGATAACTTTTGGTAATTTCTTCCTGTCAAGGAAATGAAGGACTTTAGCAAAAATCAATTCAGCATTACGTAATTTCTATTTGATAAGGTGGGTTCTATAATATTATCTATTATTCTAATTTTCCAGCTATTTTTTAATAATTACTCCATATTTAACGTCATAAATAACATTTTTTACTTTGGGGTAGAAAATTTTATGTTTTTAAAAAATATTAAAGCTGTAAATAATCCGTCAAAAATCAATGCGAGTGACAACGTCTGGAAACAGACACCATGAGGAGACAAGTTAGTCACTTGGCTAAGAAAATAAATGCAAGAACAACAGCAGGTAACTGTATTAGGAGTCAAGAAGTCAGTTTAGTCGTTGCTTCTGTTGCCGTATATGATAATAGTGTAAGGGTGTAACACAGTACAGTGTTCAAGATCTTACATAAAATTGCTACGGTGCAATGAATAGAGCGAACTCCGCTCTAACGAAACGGCAACATTTCTGTCAAGATTTTGATGGATGACCGAGTCGACTAGACTACATTTCTTTCAGACTTTCCTTGACACTTTCATGCGTCTCTTGAAGTGCCGAAGTCTTTTGTTGCTGTGGCTTACAGATTGATCTGTCATTTGTGGCATGGCTTGTCTCAACTGCCTCCCTTTTTATCTGCGTTATTAATTACTTGCTACACAATAGAATGCAGTGTTACTGTTCACTATAATATACAGCAGTAGTCCATCGCTAATATATTATTCCGTGTCTACATTACCATAATATTAATTACTTTTGTTTACTCTTGCGAAATGGCAAACCATTATATACTACAATAAGTAAGTGTTTATTTAATAAGCTAAAGCATCCACTACATTTCTAGTTTATAACATCAAGAACCTACCAATTAATCTATCAATACTTATGTCTGGTGCTAATTCTTTCAAATAAAGATAATTTACCCTCTCAATGCCTATGCCTATGCATATTAAATAGTAAATAATAATTTCCCACAAAGTATTTCGTCTCATCGCCATGAAGCAAAACTATTACAAGCTAGTGCATAATGTCCTACGAAAATTTCCAAACTTTGGACGTGACTCGTGGATCTACAACGATGGAGTGATGCATATATGAATGCTAGAGGTCAAAAAAGTTAATTCGTTATTAAAGCGGCCACGGAAGAAGAATTGGCTAAGACTCTGTAAATTCGACGGAGTTTACTAGAAAATTTCTCATTTGTGGCTTAAAAATTTTGAGTAAAATTTGCAGCTTGAGAAGACAGATTAATTAAATGGAAATTCAATAGAACATATATTCATAGACGTTTTCAACTTTATGCATTTTCAAAGTTTTGTCAAGAAAAGGTATAACGTTTTGGTTATTGGCATACATTATTGGCATCCCATATTAGTGCGACATACCTTTCTAAAATACCAAGAAATTATTGAGCATTGAAGGAGTAATATTTAAAGTTTTAGCCCAAATTTTATCTAAAAATATTTTTCTCAAAGATGTACAGTGCAATTCGCTTCCTGTTTTAAAGCATTTTATCCAAATTAGATAATGTGAATAGATGGGCGTATTTTCAGAGTTTGGTGGAGATGAGACACTCGATTTAATTTTTACTATCTTAGAAATGTTATTCGCAAATTTTACTTCATAATGAAACAAAATGTCCAACAAAAAAATCGAACAAAAAAATTCCTAAAATACTCCTATTAAATCGTTTTACTACAGTTTTAACCACAACTGTACAAGAAAATTTAGCTTGAACATAAAATATCTTTTTAAAGATTACAAATTGCGTATATTATTGATAATGTATAGCTATGACTTTATACTATTATTAATTACTAAATTATAATAGTAATAATATATATAAAAGATGTATATATGGATATAAGAAACTGTACACAATTAGTACGCTGAAGATTTAAAGATATAAAACAGACATTTTGTAACAGTACAGAATAAACTGTCAAGTAAGAAAAAAGACTGTTATTCACGATTGTTCTGTACGCATTTGGTTGTGTTGAAGAGAGTGTTGTGGGAAACACTACTAAGCGTGAGTGTACAGTGTCTACTACGTTAGTCGCGCGGGGCAAAACGGAATATGTTCTCATGCTATTGTAGGTGGAAAGAGAATCTGTCTGTCTGTCTGTCGTGGGGAGGAAGGAGGTATAGACCAGAATAGGAAATAGTTGGACACGACAGTAGACCAAGGAAAAGCTAAGCAGAGTTGATGATAGGATTTAGTGATAGGCAAGGGCAGGTGACATTTCCTTTGTCTCTCATGTCACCACTAGCGGGGGCCAACTCCACAGTCAAACAACTCAGAGTAACAATTTCGGTGACTTTTTATTTACTCCCTTCACTTTGTAGTCTGCGGCTCCGAAAAATTTCCAAATGCACGTCAGTAGTAAAGAATAAGATTTTTATTGCACTGGGAAGCATCATAGTAGGGACTATACTATAACATTAAAAGATATATAAACACAACAGAAGAGAGGACAGGTCATATCCTTGTATTGCATGGCCTGAAATTCATGGCGTCGACAAAAGCACTTCTTCGAACCGTCATTATAGATCACGGAGTCTCATCAATCTTTCATGTCGAGAAATAAGTGAGAGAGTGAATAGGCTGCATACCTAACCAATGTACTAATATGTGTCTGTATTTGTGCATTCAATTTAATCTCTGCTCTCCGATGCCATGGCATGATGGCAATACCAGACTACTGGCTATAAAAGATTGCAAACCAACATGCTTACTAATTTAGGCAATCCTGTGAAAGTGATTATGGCCCTTGCGAGCTACCCTGTCAACTCTGCCATGTCGTGGACAGACTCTCGATAGTGCACAATAGACAGACATGTCTGCTTTTTAGTCAGATTTTTTGATGAAAAGGAGACAAGATGATCCCCCTTGTCTTTAGCGTGTCCGCAACTGTCAATGAGTGATTGATTTCTTTACTTTACTTATTTACCTATTCATCTACGCTCAGGCTACGCTTCTCTATACATAAACCATCTGTGCAAAATCCGCGTACATACAAGTACCTACAGCGAAGCTCTAATGAGTTTACGCATTTTTAGACTACCTTACATATCTCCAATTACTCATTATTTGCAATGAACATAATTATCCTATATTACTTAACTACAAAGGTTAGTTTTTATGGAAAATAATTAGATGTATGATTACCATTTAGTTTCAATAAATAATAATATTGCTGCTGTATAAAAGCCGTAGTTATCTAAAATTCTAGAATGATCCTTCGGATAAACTCGTGTATAATATGCATTCACTTTACATATTTAAAAATTATTATTACATAGCGTATTGATATATTTAAAACATTGAAACATTTGGTACATCTAGTGGCATGCATTTTAAGAATTCATTTGAACACCTGAAATAACATAGGTAATCTCCAAATATGTTTTTTTATCCTTTTGTGTCGCCGTATAATAGTAAATAACACACTAGTTTTTTACAGATCTACCTGTATACTATTTTTGTATATTTATATTTCATAGAGTGAAATTTATTGGGGAATATTGTGATAGAGTAGATATAAGTAGTATAGCTTAGTAAATATTTGATTACATCTACCTGTATGCATTTAATGTGGAGATTGACATTGATATTCAGAATTTAATGGTGAAAAGAAAATGGTTACGGAGAAAACATAGGAGTTGGTGCAGCGGGTGTAGACTACATATTTCTTGACTTGACGTTGTTAGTTTTGACCTGAATGATGTATTTTATTAGGGTGATGTGAACAACTTTTGGCATGCAATGCACTCACTCCTATCCAATTTATTTCCAATCTTTAGTTTTGATGAAAATGAAATGGAACATTATATACATACATAATATATTATTACCCGTAGCTTCCCAGTGGTCATATTACTCTGGAGGGAAGTGAAGGTATAATAAATACGTAGGTGGGCCACTGTAGTGGAAAGCAGGGGAAAGTCATGTAAATTAAATAGAATCAAGGATGGAAATGCTTGCATATTGTATCATAGGCAATTATTCTCTCTTCTAGTTACTATTGACTTGTTTGCATAGTCGTTGGGTAGGTAGCCACGGCTATTGGTCATAATGTGAATGGATAATACATTAATGACTAATATTATGCTGTATCGGCTGCGGTAGGCCTTGGTGTTCCGAATATCATGTATTTAGTCACCGAGAAATGTACCTTGATGTTTGTAATTGTGTTATGTGGTATGTTGGAATTGCAATTTAGCTGGAATTAAGTTGGAGAACAAGAACTTTTCATCACGCTGTCACTCTTATTACAAAGCAGGCCAAGCAGTTCAGTCACTTCAGTCGATGTCACTAAGTCGTTAAGGACTCGATTCATAAGTTTATGCGGAACCCCATGGCGTGAATGTCTACTGAAACCTCCATTCTCATTCTGCCAACCTTAACTTGTTTTCTGGCCATTTCGCGACAAAAGCCAACGATATTATTTAAACCAACATTACAAAGCAGTTGGCTTTTTGCTGGCGTGGCATGGACACTCCATAATTCATTGCAGAAATAACAATGCACTCTTTATGCTATTTCTTACTGCATATAGGCAGTGGCGTTGACAAAGCAAATATGATCTGATTTCATCGTGAGTTATACATTTGTTTTCATTTTATATGGAAGCATTAAGAATGTTGTCGCTCAGAGAGAACTGGAATTATTCGGAGGAGGACCAAATTGTTTCTTGTTCTTGCTCCACTGGACACTGGACGCTACTACTCTCAAGGTAGTCTAGCTCTAGTTTCTTTTGTTAATACTTTAATAGTGTATACTAACTGCTGCTAATGGAGACTTCGTTAATTTTTTTTATTTGAAAACACTTGGAATATATAATATTAATCTTATTCACTAGCTGATATCGTAATAATGTGTGAAAATCATCCATTAGTTTCAAATTGAGGCAAAAATATAATTGTCACAATTTCCTCAAAAAAGATATTTCTAAAATCCAATTCTAGTAGGAAATCCTAATTCTGAGATTTTAGATAGAATTAAATACACATGAATGTTTCTAGTTAATCTGCATATTGTATACTAACAGACGGTAGAAAATGACGTTTCTTTTCGAGTATAGCCTCATAAATAAGCCAGGTCAGGTGAGTATATGCAAACAGTGGGTAATATTAGCCGAGCATTCCAAAGGAAAGAAAGTACATTATATCGCAATCATAATCAATTCAATAGTGTTGCATGTATTTTTGCCCATTATGTTTGTTCAAGTACATTTATTGTAGAGCAATGTAATAACATGGTGAAACATGAAACAACTTTATATCTTACCCGTGTGTAGGAGAAGGTAGCAAGTGGGTCGGTCATTTCTTACAATTATTTAATGTGTATTGATGTTTTGATGTCCTCCATTTGATTGCAGTTCTTCTTCTTCTACTAATGTAAACTACTCTGCTGATGCAATACATAATTCCATACATACAAAAGAAATGTACTGATCTGAATGTACTACACACAAAATACCTAAACACATATTGGCCATGCATAAATCATTAAGTAGGTATTTTAAGAGCAGCCTTTTCGTGGAATTCCCTATTCTTTACTAACTCTAGAATAAGTGTAATTTAATTAAATTGACTGATTAGACTGAGACAATATTACTATTGCATGACTTTGTGAGCAGTTCATCAACTTAAGGTTATCAACATGCAGCATGAGATTTTATGCAGATATTTATTGCTAAAAGGCAAAGAAAACAACACATTAAATTCTAGAGAGCAGGAGCTATACGGCTATATGTTATTATATTGTTATAAAAAACAGAATTGATGTGACATGAAGAAGCAAACCAACTGTAAAGTGGGAATAATGCTGTCTCACATGTAGCTGTGTCTTAAGTAGACTGACATTTATTTGGCTAGTTAAATTATCATTGTACTTTTGGCAATGTCAATGAAATGCCATCAATAGAGATACATACAGACACATCACTAGTTACAGATAAAAACTGTATTTGTCGTAACACAAAAAGCGAAGGATGCCATTTTATTCTGACTAGCATAGGGGACATTATTTTATACAAGTATAGGTGCATAAATCTAGTTGGTATAAAATAAAGAATTGAGATGTGGACAAGGAGAGAGTGAAGGATGAGACTGAAGTGTGTGGTGTAGACTCTACTTACAGGGCAATAAATGTATAATAAAATGTATTGGAGACAAATAAGATTTTGTACAGTATGGACAGAGAATTCGGGGGAAACCATTCGGAGTCCGTATTAAAACCTCGACCCGTGTATATTCCTTGTTTTTTTCATTATGTACTGAAATGATTTGGGTCGGAGGGGTTTTTCCGAAAGACCGTTAAACTGAGCGACTTGTGGAAGCCAAGGAGCGAAACATAACGGTTGGGAAAGCGACAGTTTATCGTTTGCTTCGATTCGAAGGATTCAGACAGGAGGGAAGACGGAGAAGAAATAGGAAATATGTTGGTAACAACGTTGAATATTGCGTGCATAGCGAAAGGCGAAGTAAAGTGAAGCTAGGGAGAGAAAAGGAATTTTTTCGGAGAAAAAGGGAATTCGGTGGAATGTAATTTGTTGTGGTTTCCTGCCTACTGCTATAGATAACAGTGGATGAATGAATGGTCAGGCAGAACAGGACAGTTGCATAGTAAAATGACTAGGAATCTCATGTGTCACTCACAATTCTTGATTCGAATAGCAACGGCAATTTCTATGCATTGGTTTCGTCTCCACTGCATTGTGATTGCTGTCCAACATGATTTCCTGCCATTCTGCTCCCGACTCTTCCCCATCTGACTGACTGACCGACCTTCTTTTCCCATCCTACAACTGATGAGATGAGACTTACTAACAATCAGTCCTCACAGATACAACCGAAACGACTCAACAGTCCGAAACTCTATGCCCGTCTACCTATATTCCTATACTACCAAATAATATCCATCTGAAATCCATACCATTATCTACACCCAAGAATATCTCATAGTATTACATAGGATATCTTATTTCTGAAAGATATACTCTCATTCAGAGCTTGGAAAATACGTCCAACTGGTTTGTTCGTTCATTCCCACATAAAATAGTTTGTTGGTTCCTTCCCCAGTTTGAACGACGAAAGCAAACGTTCATTCGGTTCACGAACTTAATATTTACCACAATTCCTTAACTTACATAAGGTAAGGAATCGTAAGTTCGTTCGTTCATCACAAAATGCTTTGTTGGTTCATTTTTTGCCTGCAATTCTTTAATGAACTGTTTTTCATATCTGCTCATGGTTTGCCCTAACATTCTGCAAAAGGAAGACTGTAGCTACAAATGAAAATAGTTTATAAATAATTACATGTAAGGATAGACACATGTGTATACATGTGAAAATATTGACTATTCATTTGGTACCAATTTTTGGATTATATATTATTATATCTTGTATGAAAATGCATGAAACTTCAGTGCTAATAACCTCGAGTTACAAATAGCATACCACATAATCCCGATTAGGACGTATTTAGATCAATTTAGTAGAGTAGATTGAAATTGTTTTTATAAAATTGAACTACAGTATAATGTAAGTAAAGGTGGGAGGTGGAAAATGATGATTTACGGTAAGTAATCGAATTAGCTGGTTGAAATATTATTATTATTATATTTTGTATAAGGTAGCTGGCGTCACGACACTCAACGACTCGGGAGTGGTTTTAATGGTAGTTACAATTTGACATAAATGCAGATACAATTACTGTCTATGTTTTGTATTAGAAGTAATTTGTATTTGGGAATTGAATGTGTCATTATTGCTGTAAGTATAAAGCGTAAGTGGGTATGTATTCTATAGAGTAGGATATAACTTATTTGTGACACGCATAGGAAGGAGATATAGGCATTAAAATATTCCCTTTACTTTCGACCTAAATGTATTATTGAGGAGGCGGTATTTTGTCATGGTTCGCTATTCTTGTCAATCCCAACTGTTACTTACAAGCTTGGCACGAAAACTTTGAAAATATCCCAGATTTGTTCACGTTTGTGGTCAGTTCATCACGAGATGTGTCACTCTTCAGTTGCTGCTGACTTCTTTGCGTTTTCACAGAGTAGGCAGCTACATTGGATTCCCAACAATTGATATGACTACTATTATATACTACAGCAGTGACTGTATGATTAATCCCAACACATTATTCACTCACCTAGCAATTGGCAATCAGGTGAAAGAAAATGCATAGATCACAGAATGGAAAACAGCTGAATCTTCTTCGCGTATGATTTGAAGGAACACAATACTTTCTATGTCACCATTAATAAAATGGATAGCATTCAGAAGTGAACACGAGGAGGAAATTTTCCAAGAGCATTATTACATTGCATTAGCAACTAGGCGGCTACCATATCATTAGGACTATAAGGAACTTCCCAAATCAACGAACAGGCAACTGCAACTTCATAAGCCGACAAAGTCTCTCTGCTTTCACGCTTCGCCATTCATTCTGCATTGGTGGTTATGGTTAGCAGGATATTCTACAGAATATAGGCTTCAGTTCAAATGGAGATGTGAGAAGAAATTGCTGGCTTCGTTTAGTAGTCAAAAAAATCGACAGGCAAACATGGAGTTGCCTTTTCCTAGTCACGACGGCTGATCTTCCCTCTTGTTTGCAATTATTCTTCCGTCTATAGACACACTCACTTTACATACATACATACTAATGCACTACAAAAACCAAGAAACATTTTAGACTTCCGGCCGATGTAAATAAGATGCCATGGGCCTGACGAGAAACCTAGTCTCGTTTTATTTCCTATCCTCCTCGGTTGAAATAAGCCATCTATATACTCCTGATTGTATACTTATGGATCTACTTATTTATGTCTATGCATTTAGTACTTGCACGGACTGGTAATGAGATGATGACAAAGGTTATCTTCAGCGGATGAGCTAACCAATGGTGCCAACCTAAGGGCTTTATCGTCAAAATCACTGAATGATGATTATTATATTATTACCATTGCGACTACACTGCTTTTTCTCCGTCTGTCTCCTGTGTGGAGTGCCAGTCAGGATAGCCCGTCCTATTGTTGCTCTACAGTTGCTCTCTGACATAATAATTCTATACCAAACAAACGGTGATACATATACTTACAATGCCAGAAATTTCTCAGACAATCACAAAAACCATCTTTGAAATATAAATGCTTTCTGTACTCTGATTCCTATTCATACTGTCTGACTGAACTACATTTATTGTGTATCCATAAATACAGTACTGGAAACATCGTCAGGATGTGCCAACATCCTTATCTCTTCTTTTTAGTACACATATAAATACTATAATGTCTGTCATTCTAACCAATCAGACTTTTACCTCCTTTCCAATCAAAACACGATATACTGCTATCAACATAGAACTTACCTACGCACACCTAAAAAAGTTATACATTCATACTAGTGATAGGAATTAAAGTAATAGAAATAACAACTTGCCATTAGGCTGGCAACAACATTTGATGTAATAAGCACTTTAGCACATTTGCAATGTTGTATCAAACTTTTCTCTGAAACCAAATAAACTACACAAATTATTTATCTATAGAAGTTATTTGACGACGCATTAGATATTTTTATTTCCTAGTTTTTATTGTTTACTATAATGGAGACAGATGGAGTTTATTATGGCGTGTTAATGTATAGCAGTTTCAAAGTAATGTATATTAAATATACTTACGACTTAGGAAATTATTGTCTTCGTTGGACCGGGAACCTTTACTACATTTACTAGTTCTTAACAATAATGAAATTGCTTTACTGCGAATTTTATTATCTTTTTGGTGGTAATGTATAATAAATAAATTTAAAATGACAATATTTTCAATCCACTAGCAGTCACTGACTACGTATTACTCTGAGCTCGTTTATATGTAGTAGTATTAATAGTAGTGCAAAACTTAATGAAAACATGCATAGGGGGATAAATAGAAGGGTTGTTAGATGAAATGTCAATGGGGTAGTTAAAACAGGCATTATGATGTAATACGAGAAATGAATACGTGGAATGAATGAAATAAAACTATTAAGACAAATGCACTCGTACAGTAGTATTCTAACGCACTTACTACAAATGGTAGTGTATAAATATTGTAGAGCGAATCTCATCACAATAACTGGTGCCTGTGTGTAATTTGCTAGGTAAGACAAAAAATAGATTCTATTCTATATAAGAGATTATAATATTATTATTACGAAATGGGTAAGTAAATAGGTAGGACGTAACTATGTAATCAGTTATAGAGAGTAAGTAGTAAATGGTAGGAAGGGAGTTAAGGTGGAGAGGGAATGCAGTGCAAAGCGTTAGATTAGAATGGCATCCAATGCAATGGCACATAGAGAACAGGACTATCTGTCTTGAGTGGAGATAGAGCAGAAGAACAACCCTTTTCAATATGATGCTATACATAATTATAAAATTCCTGCGGGGGGTAGTTGAGTCGGCCTCCTTTGAAGACATGCTCGTTATTCACCTGCTGGCATCACCACATTCAATCCAGAGAGATGCGATGGATAGCGGACAATGTCACTCGCTATTAGCCCATCCTTATCGCCAGGCCAGTCCACCGTCCCGTGAAAGCGCTCCGTCCCCCGCCCCTCCGTCGTCGCATCTCGCGCACAGTCCTCCAACTTCATCTCTCTCTATTCCTCCGTCGACTTATCAAATTCTAAACATCTAGGCATCTCAATTTATTCTTCCTCTATCCACCGTAAATCTCTCAATAAACCTTTCTATACTATTATCACATTCAATATAGTGAATGAATATTAGCGTTTATACATTTTTAATAAAATCACATAAATTTTAGAAAAAATTTGAAGCAGTATTATTTAAGGTCAGTTAAAATTAGCAGTAGCTATAAAAATATCAAAATCATGTGGAAATTTGTTGTCCTTATAGGTATATTATAATTTATGCTATATAGTTAGCATGGATATTTTCCATACTATTTTCCTACAATTATAGAAAGAGATATAAAGGGGTATTAGTTATATCTGTGTAAAATTTCATTACAAGGCAGATGGTGTGAGCATGAATTTTTGCACATGAGTACACTGTGGATGAACACATAAAGAAGAAATAAGAATCACCTTGTGGTAGAGTTGCAGACAGGAACGAGTGGACATTAACATGGATGTAGACATGTGTAATATTATGTAGTTTATAATGATATGATAGAAATATTTATCAGTTTGGAAAGAGACAGAGTGCAGTGACATGAGAAGAAGGGACGTGTCTTATGTAAATGTGTATATCAACTCCTAGGTAGGTTATACGTAAATGGATAGAGACGTGGGGAAGAAGCAGCGAGGAGGGAAGAGACACTATTATCTATTCTACCTACGAATTTGTCAACTCTCATTCTCATCTACTTCAATCCGCCCTTCAGCAGCCCATGAATATCAATCACATCTCAATTCCTCATTGAGCTTCATACGAAACGGAATCAGTCGCTCAACTCGTAGAGTCTTTTTATATTGTGACACCATAAGCCATGGAGCAAGTCTATTCATTCTCGTAGCTAACTTAATTTAATATTATTCGACCTTCTTAGTAGTTAAACAGCAACGGTGACTGATTGTGAGCTGAGATCCGACTGATGTCTCTATAGCATTATTTATTATATTATTATGAAGATGAGTCGCATGAAGAAATACATACTTACCCTTTTGGAAGGCTGCTACCTACTTGCTTATCTCTTCCCATCACCCCACTATCTCGCTTACAAATTACAAATACGTTGACATGCCCATGAGGCTACTTATTTACGTAACGTAAAATTCGATTGGCTTTCCTTTATGTCATTCTCATTCAGCTCCGTCGCACTAATAAGCCGTGTCACGCACTTCACGTAGGGCCAGGGCCCTTTGAATTTATTTATATCAAACTACTACGGTGAGTTGGCCTTTCTTCAACTCCTTTTGTACTCGTTAATGCATTGTGATAGTAAATGATCTGTTCTTTGTACGCATTCTGTGACTACTCTACGCACGTAACAGAATGTGAATAGAGGGAGTCAATAGATAATAAGATATCATTTCTCTAATATCCTCATGTCCATCTTTGTCTGACAATCCCTTCAATGGTTTGTAGTCTTGTCTGCGGCTCTAACGTCCTCCTCTAAGTTCTCGCCCCATAAACCTCAGTCAGCGTGTCCTAATTAGACTCCATTTCAAACTTACAACAAGCGCATTCAGCTTAAGACTTTACGTGAAACATCTTTCACACACTCACAAGTACATAGTATAGACAGAGTTTGACCCACAGGCCGGATATGCCATGATATATGCATTTTATTATACACTCTAGACAATCTTTATAGTAGTCAAGTCTTTTTGCTTCTTTCTTAAGTGCTACTAATAGTTCTCTGGAAAACAATAATTATCTTTGTATCCGTGTATGTTTGTTTTTACGACTAAATTGTAAAAGTGATACTATTGTGGTGACGCCGCCGCCGCCTAACCGCGCCACACCGGAGATGTAGCAGAAACACGGTTCTGATACCCTCATTACATAACCACTGATAGTATTATGCTTACACTAACTGTGTGCGTAACTAAACATCCGTATTCAAATCAAAGAGATCCTTTCTTTTCGGTTGTCTCTCTCTCTCCTTGCATAATGACTACAGCCATTCATATTGTAGTAAGTATATGAAAAATTGTTGGCACATTTATTGTAGTATATAGGAGCATATAATTATTGTAGTCTTTCATCACTAGTAGGTAGTTGTGTGAAATAAATAGTGCCTCGCACAATGTAATATGGAGTAGGTGATGCACATTGCATAATAATATCGTTAATTGGTAGTTTTAATAAGCTGCTGACTTGGCGATAAGCTATGCGAGACAGTAGTGTGTGATGTCATGTCAGTAGAATTTCTTGGCGAGTAGATTATGAGAATTTTCTCTCGTCATACACTTTTCCGTCGGTACATGAACACAGAGTCACAGCAAGTGCTAAAATGCTGGAGGAAGACAAGGAAAAGCCATTCAAGTGGTTTGTTGACTTCTTGATTTTATTTCAAGTGAGGATGCATTGTGAAGTCGAGTGAGAAAACTTGGAGTCAGAGGAAGAAAAGTACCCACGCAGTTTACGTGATGATAATGTGATTGGAGACCAGACTACAAAGTACACATCGTATGTACACAAGTATATACTTTTTACTGTATTAATAGAGGAGCATTTACACTGTCAATGTCTGCTGAACTTTTTGGATGAGTGAGAGGCGACGATGAGACTCAAGTTTTTGGTTTTGGCAGTGGCGGTTCAGGACAATAATTCGGAGGAGACGAATTGTTGTGGGATAGACGGAGTGACTGGACCCGTCGACTGCCTGGTGACGTGACGGTTACTGAGTCGGGATCTAATGAAGAAAAGACACGCGTGGTGTTTGTACTTTGTCATTAGAAGGATCCCTTTCAATGTGTCTTCAGTTTGTCCAGACCGTGGAGCGGTCTTTTTGCTAGGATTACGTCGGCACTACTGACCATTCGACCGAGCATCAACAAAGACACCCGTCCGACACATTTTCTTAAGCCCTTTTCTTTCCTGCCTCCTGATTATTCTCTTTGTCACAAAAACTTCTGCCCATGTGTCCTCTCATCCAATTCAAGTTCATCATTTCCTCTTCATTACTTCCTATTTACCTACTTATCCTAATTCCTACTTTGGCTCTATGCACTTTGCACTATATTATGTCAACTTAAATAAGTCTCCATCCACTCCCGACATATTTATTGTCCTTTACAATTCAACTACTAAATATTTAAGTACATAAATGACCTAGTAAAAAATTGCGTCACTTTTCAATGCAGTTTAAATTGTATAATTGACAATTATTTATGTAGTACAGTATGTTATGACTGTACATACTTTTTCTATTGTGTCTTCTGTACAAAACAATAGTGAAGATGCACACCTCCTTGAGTGATGTGATATAGTATTAATGTAAATACAGGTCTGTCCATGAAAACTTGTAAGGGTTACATTACGGGGAGCATTTGGTAGCCAAAGAAAATTAGTGGCAATCAAATAAAAACGAACAGTGTAATTTATTTTCAGTGTAACAAAAGAGAGCTACTGAGATTGGCCATTAGAATCGACTGACAAGTAAAAATAGCATAATGTCCGGTAACATATATACTGACATTACTAGTTGACATTAGCAGTTGCCTACCAGTTAAGTGGATTAGTTGTCGACGGACAAATGTATAGGTGCAGGTGTATTGTAAGAAATGTTTTATGGTATCTCCATCACAATGGACATTTCAGTATGTATGTAGCAAATGACAAAGTGTAGCTGGGACATAACAGTCAGAGTGAACAAACATAAAACGGAATCACTTACTTACTTACCCTTAGTTATGACTTACATACATGGGGAAGTGGATGGACCTACGTGGGTTAAGGTACGTTGAACGAAAGGGTTAAATTTATAAATAAGACAGCAGCGTAGGTAGGTAGAAGGCTGATTGTTTGTGTATCTGAGAAATTCTTATGACAAATTATAGCAAAGGGTTCGTAGGACATGGAAATCCCATTAATCATGTAAATCAGAGAGAAAAGAGGCACTGAGGCTGTGAGACTAGTCGCTTCTACTTGTCTATTCCATGCGGGTCCTCCAGTTCAGTCAATGCCAGGCATCTTCCTTCTCGCACAGATAACGGACGGACAGGAGTTATGGATATAGCAGTTCAAGTGGAGTAGGAGGATGACAAGATTTTCAGTGGGACACAAGCGACAATGCTGTGTGATACATGATACCCACTTATGTCTCTGTGGGTAAGCCCACGCTCTACCTGGCTCCTACCAGTTCTCCTCTAACTTATTGCTCGGCAAATATCCATTAGCTACCCTTGTCAATTTGAGGATAAAGATTCAATTTACAATCAGCAGGGTCTCCACCATCTAATCCGGGAGATGACATCATATTATTATGCTCCCTCAAAGGCCAAACCAGCAAAACTAAAACAAACCATCTCAATCTACAGCATCCATTCCGTCCCTCTCCACACTGTTCCCTTTTTCCCATTTCCCACACCACTGCCGTTTTTATCCAATCTAAAAACCTTCACACTGTCAAAACATAAGTTACTTTTACGCTATTGTAAATGTTGAATTTTTTTATATCACCGTAATAAATTTATCATTTAGCATTCTTCAAAACAAAAGAATTTGCTTTAGGCACCACATTTACTTTTAAATAAAAGCAAAACAAAATTGAAGACCAATCGAAAAACATTGTTAAATTGAAGGTGACCAATTCTAAGATACTTTTGATTTTAAAAACAGGATTTTTTAACTAGAAGCATTTTTATTCTATTTAAAAATGTACTGATAGTGAGAAAACGTTTATGGCTAGGGAAACGTACAAAATGTGCCTCTTGCCATCCTCTCCATTCTGCTCCCTGCCTGGTGCCTAGTCTCTCTCTCTGTAATGCAATTGTACAGGATTTTACGACGTTTTCTCGTAGCTTTGCTCCGTCCGGCCTGACGATATATCTTCAAATTGAACCACAAAAGTACAAATAAAACCGTCATTGTGCTTATTGTTGGGTCGCTTATCCATTTATTTAGTTACTTCGATGTAGGGAGTCCACCAGTAGTAGCTTTATTATACTTTGTTTTTCCTTGAGACCAGATCCAAATTACAGATGCTCAATTAGCTTCTTTCTCGACACAAACAATTGTTCAGCTCCATTTCAAATTACCAATATTATTGAAAAATACGCATTACTAACAGATAAGTGCATGCACTAAAGAATTTTAAGACTGTCCATGATTCTGTGACAATATTAATTGTAAGTATACCATCTCTCTTTCATGAACTCAGTAGTTTTGATATAGGACAATTGCATTAGTATTACTAGGAACAGAAGAATATTGTTTATATTATGCAGACAGTATTTGGAATGGACCTTTGAAAGTTTAAACTGTCCAGCTTATCCTTATCTATGTAAGGAGAGTATAAAGCGTCGGAGCTCATCCTGGGAATAACAAGAGATTCCATTCAAGGCTTATCCAGATTTGCGGAACGAGCATCTTCAACTGGGTAATTATTGTTATAGTAAAACTTAAGTGTCTGTCAATGTCAACACACAATTCCATACACCATAAACTTCATAACAAGACATTGTTGGCTCATTGTCAGCTCCCTGCCCCCAACTCACAATACAATCCGACCCAAGTAACAGTCTACAGTTCAGCTTAAGCCCAGGTTCAATTACTGTTAGATAAACACACATTACTTACTTCACCTACATAACGAGTTGCATTGTGCTGTTTGAAGCTACCAACTTTACCACCGACCGACACAGGGACATGGGCTTCAGAATTTAGGGATCTAAATCTATTATGAATTCTATATCTATAGAATTAAGGTTATATAATTCTTATTTATTGCTCCTGATGACAAGTTTTGCCTTGCCACCCTGCATTTCTTGTCTCATAAAACCATCAGAATATTTCTACCTAAATTGAATTTTCTTTGGGTGGTACTGTTTATTGGAAAGTATGTGCCTGCAAATGTATTTTTTGTTTTAAATTCAATAATATTCAATTTCATGGTTAATTTACTGCGATTATTACCCTTTTCTATTAATTAATATTTTTATAGAATTTTTAATGCCAGCAAAAAAATCTGTATCGGTATTCAACTCCAATTATCTAGTAATTTAATATTGCGTCATTTAAAATAGGTACCAAGTTAGGCAGCTTTGAGTTTGTTATTTGTAAACAACTGTCTTTCTTCAAACTGTAATAGGTACTTTTTACGTTAAGGCAAATATTTAGGTTAACCATGCAAAATGTTTTAATCGCATTTTCCTTTGATATGTGGTTGTCTTCCACTAAAAGTGGCGCATTAAGCGGAGAAAGGTATTCGTGCAATATTTACACTGTTTTCGAAATGTGTTAATGTTAATGAAATTCGTCTAGTAGAGTTAGCCCGAAGCTCGGTGATAAATACGCATAATTCGACCCATAATTAGCTGTATAATAGACACCTGTAATTATGAAAATTGTGCTCCTATTTTCACAGAGTTTATGTTAAATAGTTTGTTTGGAAAGCATTTTCTTTGCGAGTGGAGTAGACAAATAAATGCAAAGCAAACAACAATATCGTGACCAATTAATTACAGGGGAGAGTGATGATAGTATCATTTGAGAGCACTGGGAGCAATTCTATTAAGAAAGACCAACACACGTTTTCATTAATCTTGCAAAGATTTTAGAGGAATATATCATGCAAACTGCAACTATGGCATCATAATTATTGTCATTTTCAAGCCATAAGTACCTTGCAGTAATTTAAATAAGTCTTATTATGGTCAATTACTATTAGCACTGGACTTTTGTAATTGGCATTTTGACAATACCTATATAGTATTGATAGCGTCGTGAATTCGTGAAACAGTTCTGATTAAACAGTAGGGGTGCTTATGTCATAGTGAACAATCTAATTACACACAGTGAAGAAACTGACTGACGTGTCTATTCGCTTGAAAGTTGTGAAATCGAAAACCTCCAATATTCCCAATTGCTCCTTTATTTTTCTCTCCATAAAACTCCAAGGCTCGTCCATCTGTTAATCATTGATTAACAAAGAAATACATTACCTACCAAATTCAACTGTAAATAAAAAATTCTTGATACACGTCTTCGTTTGATTAACAGGCTGCATGTTTGGAAACCGTCCTTGAAAATCCAAACTTAAGTCAAGACTTTACATGACATGTTCATTGAAATTGGTTACAATATTAAAAATTAAGTTTGCGGATAATCTACTAAAAGCGAGTAAATGAAAGAATGTTTTTAGCCATTTTTTGTCATAACTTTTTTTCAATTTAGTTCTGCGGTTGAAAAGCTTGGAATATTGGCAAAAAGGTGCAAAAATTTGTCTAGGTTGAATATTTTGAAAATTGTGGAATTTTTTGTAACTATTATCTTGTCTTATAACTGAATTGAAATACAACTTTGTGCTGCAATAAGTATTGAAATGATGAGGTTGGTGATTCTCGGATGGTGGTAAAAGGTAAATGGCGGAGTGTTAAGCGTTTAAGAAAAGGTTTAGATTGTGCAATAGAGAATTGCAAGACTAGTGCAGTAGATGCAGATGAAAGGATGAGGGAATGAATTGGTTGTTATTGTATAATGTGAAACTATAGTGGATGTCTAAGGTTTGGAGTGAGGAGAAAGAGTGGAATAAAAAACGAGAAAGGAGAGATTGGGAGATAGGAGAATGAAGCAATTAGCATGCAGATTAAAGCTGTGAATCCACCAGAGTCACTCATCAATTGAAGCCCCCAGATTTTCCATGTTGATCCGCCGACTCATCGCTCGACACTTTCTCAACTTGCAATGGCGTTGGCACTTGCACGCATATTTATGACTCTATTAGCGCGACTCCTCTCTCTCCCTATTACACAATCAACATAAACTTTGAATTAGCTTAACCCAAGTTGACTCGGCTTAGCTGACGAACCCAACTAACCACAAGGCAATGCAATGACTCTCGGTTTATCTACTTTATGCAAATCTATCAATTTATTTTATAGTAACTCATTAGATTTTATAGGGAGTTTACTGTTTATTTGCGTAGTTCGCTATTGCAAGCAACCAAACCAGTAGTATGGCTATAAAACTCTGTTGACTTTGTCACAGATACTCAGTACAAAATACGTATTTGGTGTGGCTGATGTGTTGGGATAACGACGTCTTCTGTTCTTCAGCTCAGTTAGTTTCACCACCTTATTTACTACCGATGCCTACATGCTGTAACAGTATGACAATCCTTGTATTGACTTTTTATACGACTAGACAGGGAATCTATTTATCTACATAGATAGTATTTTATAGGTACCTACTTTTGTAAATACTTTTAAGTTCGCGTCAATAGCTGAAATCAAATCAATAGTCGGGCAACTTGCAAGTTTATTTATTCATCAAGAGTGTACACAATGTAGGCTTGGTCTCCTCCAACCAAATGATCACATCCTATGACTAACTACCTACATTCGCTTTGTATGTACTTCACGCCTCAATCTGCATGGAAATTTGCCACAACGCAAATGTCAGAATACTGCAGTGTAGACAGACACATCTCATGGAAGCATTTGACTAGCTTTTGGTGTGTCTTGGCTTTCCTTGCTCATATTTGGTTTGACTTGGCAGTGCAATATATCCCTACCTATAAAATATACGACTCTTTAGTTAGACTACGATCATGTCTGAGCGTCGTCTTCCACCGAGCAGCCCAACGTTGCGTTACTAAATATCTGTCTTGTCCTCCCTGTGATCAATTGAGATTTGCTCTCTGATCAGATCTTGGCTTGCTTTCGTTTAGCTAAAGGGATGAAAGGAAGGTTATGTGAGATCAGCGAGTGATATGTGATGAGACTGCAAAATTCTCTACCATTCCCATCTCAACTTTTCCTACAGCCTATTCATTTATGCAGACATCTTCCAGTCTCTGTTATATTTAGCTATACTCTCCTGCCTAGCACTACTATTACTCAAACTATACTCAAAGATAAGACCTGAGTGTTTACAAGTAGTGCACTATATGTATTCTCCATGCCTCCTATTTCCCTACACTCTAAAGGATAGCACAAAAGTTTCTTAAGTCAATAATAGTGTTAACAAAATTAAATGTAAGGGATAGGGATCTCCTGATAGATACTGCCAAATAAATATGTAGTAAGAATATATAACCCAAACAAGTTATATATTATTGCAAGCTAATAAATTTCAAATGCTTTTTAATAGATTGAAAAATATTTGCAATGTTAAGAATATTATCCATATGAAGTAAATACTTACTGGAACAAGAATTAAAATAGACTACAAACCATCTCAACGTTATTTTAGTTCTTCAGTTTCGTCTACCAGTACAATATTGAGGGATAGGACAGTTTGTAGCCTATATTATTTCCAGGCAGATAAAGTGTACATATTATAACATGTCTCTATAGATATAGATTTATATCTTAGTACTGAAGTTCAAAGTTTGTATTTTATTGGTAGCTAAGTTGCAATGAAAAGGTAGAGTGACGAAAAAGTTAATAAGATTGTTAACCCCGATGAATGTGAAACTATAAAGAGATGAGACGAAAGAAGAGTTGCTGCGTTTTCTCCGTTGACTAGAATATAAAACCTTGGAATGATTGCAGGAACTGGAGGGGAGCAACCTTCTGTGTGTACTTTTCAAATTAACTTTTGAAATCCACAAATTAACCATGCCGTATTCTGTTTTGTTTTCCGTTGTGAGATATCCTCATCCCATTTTCTGTATCTGCACTCCTACACCGTATGCCTAATCTTTCTATTTGTATATACTACTGCATAGGTATATTAAATCTGAAGTAAATTAACTATAAGAAGCTGCACTTATATGCACGTAAGTAAAAGCATACGTTATCGAGCTATTTGTATAGCATGGTTTATATGCATTAGGCATTTTATGCATGCCATATGAGGGTGGCTATAGTTAGGCATTGTTAGTTTATACTGGATGGATGTGCCTTTTGTGGTTTTCAGTACCTACTTAATCTGCGTTGATGACAAGTGAAGGAGACAGTGAAAACCGCAGCGAATGCAAATTCACTTAGATTGAAGAGTATAATTAAAAGGAAAAAGCGTCGAGATGATCATGTACTGATTAGCAGAAACACTGTGTACAGGAATATGTCTAGAGTGAGCGAGATTAGCTCTGTTACCTGCCCATCTTTTATATTAGCACAGCACCCATGGCAAAAGTAAAGCATAGATTCTTCCTACCGACGATTGTGGGCGTGTCGATTAGTGTGGAGTAGAGCGCGATTGCCTTTACAATGATTTTTACACATGACACGGGATGCATCCAATGGAAATGGAAGCAAAAACTTCTATAACTAATTGCATGTATCAGTGGAGTATTAACTTTTTTGTGTGGGGCTGGGCCGGGGCATGTGGGACTCGGCTACTTAAAAATACAATACGCGGATTAGATATTACATCCAGACAAATAACAGATAGTACAGGGAAGCATGCCATTTCGGCAGAACATGTGATTGCGTTTGTGAGAAGACGACTTCAAAAGCTGATGGCAATAAACTAAGTAGGTATAATGCCATGTCGTCTTAGTGTTCATAGGATATCCACTAGTAGGAAGGTACTTTACTCACTAATTAATATACTTACGGATGTATATGCTACGTATGACTTTCCTATATAAATAATTCTATATCAGCACAGTAGTATAGTGGCTATAAGGAAGAAAAACGCCGGTGGAAAGACGTCTGCTTATAAAAACGTGTTAGTTGCTTGAGTCGGTTCTGCTGTATTTACTTGTAGCCCTTTGGGGCTATCGTGACGCGACATTCCTGTTTAATACACATCTGTGTACCAGAATTATAAGACCACTTCTTCTTCGCAATTTGCTATTTTCTTATATACTATTATTATCGCAAAATATATAAGCTACCTCTATTGTAACATGTTAGATAGTACAAAGAAGCTTATGATACTTAAGTAGGTCCAAGTGTGTGGAATAATAATAATATTACAACAGAGCAGACCGAATCAAGAGTACGTTGGTCTGAATGAGTGTGCTAATACTGTTCCTTGTATATCAGTTGAGTCGAACCCCTAATGATGGAATTAGTCAGATTGAGAAGACTTGTTTGATTAGAACTTATCATCCGTTGAAGCTTACATTAAGCATTTGTCTACTAACGCAATATTGTGTAATCTAATGCAAAGTAACTACTGTTGGCCAGACTGGCAATCAAATAATGTCGACTTGAGTCGTCGCCTACAATAAGTTGATTTTGGACTGGATCTTGACTGCATTGGCATGGCTGGAATGGACTTCACATTGCCTATAAAATACTATGCCAAGTGTTGAGAGCTTTACTACTACAATGTCTTGATCCAGCTCTATTTAATTCTGTACACACTCCACCTATACATACATACATTGCAAGTGTCTGAATTAGTAAATGTGCACTTGTATGTATACGCAGGTATGTGATGATAGTTCAGACTACTTGCCTGAAAGGACTGTTTTAATCATAATCGTATTATGTTCACCAGATAGAAATGAGATTGCCATATAAGAGGCTGGAAACCCCAGGTGGTGACAGAACTCCTAACAAATGTCACACGCAAAGACGTCCAGGGCTTTATTGCCCTTGGTAAATGAGTGAGGAAACTAAAAAAGGTCTGAAATACTTTTATCCTCTGTCAAGTCCAGACCATTCCTTTAATGAAGTCTGTCTTCATCTTTATTTCACCTTACTCGCTCTTTCACTATCCTCTACAACAAAGTCTAATAACTACCTATTGAGGTAAACATCCTTGTTTTACTGCCACGACGACTTCTACCATTACATAATTATTATATGAGTCCTGCAATTCTTACATGCACCCACCTACCACAAGTAGGGTTACCATTTTTCCAATCTTGAAAATCTAAACTCTTTACAAGACGATAAAATTAAAACATTTGCGAAATATAAAAAGCAAATATCACCCAAAAATATTTATTCTTTGCAGATGGTTTTGAAAGCTTCAATTTTGTAAAAATCCCAAAAGAAGGATTTTATGCTAAAATAACAGTAATCAATTTATAAGAAAAAGTTTGTAGCGCTTTTATGTTTGCAAATTTAATTGATATGTAATTGATAATGAAAGGCTAAATAGGGGAATCTCTATCATTAGATAAACGAAAACTGGGACAAGCGCATGGAATTCTATCGGTATATGGATCGGTATGCTTGTCCGTATCGTTGTGTAATAACGATAGGTTTGAAATTTTAAAACTTGTTTAAACATTTTTCAAACACATTGTGTTAGGTCTGCCGTTAGTTAATTATAAAAACTTTTGTACTATTGTATTATTAACCGTTAATAAAGAAAAAGTACCAAATATAGATGGACAGATTTATTTTTAGGTTACAGAAGTAGGATTTTCAGGAAATGATAAGGAATAAGGACCTTCCTGAAAATTTCAAAACAAATGGTAACCTTATATACGCGTCGTCAAATCGTGCAAAACGCGACGAATCTAATTTTACTATCTAATACAATACAATTCCTATTAATTGTTCACGACATTTATTTCTAAATATTTTTAATAACTCAGATGGTAATTGTGAACAAAAATCAACTTGTGTTTCATTTCTTTAAAGCATCTATAACATTAAGAAAGTTTAGATCTGATTTTTATATGAGATTGTGACAATGTGGCATGAATGGGAGCTCAATGCGATTATAATGGAAAGATTTCTTTTAGTAATGTTACTTAGTAGTAAGTCTTCATTATTGCTTGACATTTTTAAGTACCAAGGATCCTGAGACCCCTTTGATTTTTGTATCGAACGTACCTATGTTAAACACGAGTCCATTGGAGTGCTTACTTATGTTAAACATGTTAAAAAAATAGTTAATTTGTTACCAACTGTCTTAGTTAAACTTTAGTGCTTGTTGTGAATGCGCCTTCATTCCTGTGCTATCTCTAATCGTTTCTGGTCTCCATAAATACCTAACATATGTCCAACAAAGTTCGGAGTGATGACACGCACACACTACATTTTTCCATTTTGTACGGATACAAAATGTAGGGAATACTAAAAATTCCCCCTCCAGTATGCAACTACAAATATCTTACCTGCAAGCATTCTACAAAACAGAAATAGTTACAAATGTATTCCTTCGAAAAATTTTCCATAGAGTAGGAATGCCGTCGAGGTATTTCAATGTCTTTCATACTAAACTGCCATATTAAAATATCTCATTTCATTTTTACTGTATCCACCTAGTAGACCTACTATGTTAGTATAGTAAGGTGCATTCCTTATTAATCGTTGTCAGGAACAGTTTTGTATTGGATAAAATTTGATAATTTTTATATAGATTTTTTCTGAATAGACGTGTCTATAATTAACGTTCCTTACATTTAAATCCTAAGGAGTCATTCAGTGACGTAGGAAAGGAATATAAAGCAATCTGTATAGAAAATAAGTGAGCTACCTCTAATAATATAAATTTTCCCATGTAGCCATGCACGTCCTTATCGTAATTACTTTATTTGATTCTGAGTTTTAGTCATGTAGAGAAGTGATACTGGAAAACAATCGAAAATTCCCCTTAAAATTATCAAGTTGGAGTTGCTCACGAAATGAAAAGAGATGTGTGGTTAAGACAAGAGAGGAAATGCTTTTGTATTTCAGACTGGACTGAACATATTTATGTATCCTGATCTACTTACACATATTGCATTTACTTTAAGGTACATTTTGAGAAGCACATTTCATTAGTCTAACATAAGGAGCGCTTGCTCTGTATACGATGTGGACGTGTAATAGCAAGGGAAACCACAACGTATCTAAATGGTTATTGGTTTATGTTACTTACATGTTGGTAGAACTGCATGGTCTACACAGAAACACACTACCATTAATAGATAGCCTAGATAAGGCGAAGACGAATCTCTTTCACTCTTTCCTAAGTGAATGTAATAATCTTAATGTCTTACTTGTACTTTGATATAATATCTTACATTAAATACGTACCACCTGCTGTAGCTTTGTGTAGTTGGTAGGGATACCCTCTTCTTTGCTATCCATATCCGTTACTACTTAATCTATATGATGTAGCCCTGTAGAATAGTATTTATATGTTTTAATATACCCATCGTAAGAAAAAAGACGGATACAATAATTTTACGTACTACTGGCTACTACAACACCAGTTTGAACAGACTGAAATAGTATACTGGCGATATTGAGGTGTCTTAGTCTGTCAGTTTGTGTACAATCTCGGATTTTTCTTGAATACCTGCCTATCCATGGCATCTGATAATGCATTGTATTGTGAAGGCGACTGTTTTTCGTCAGACAGAGCGTCAGTCAATCACTCTTCCACAAGACTATTATATTCAGGAATTTTCTGTATCCCCATTGTAACTCCTTTTTATCAATAAAAGGCTAAGCCAAGGATAAAAAGAAGATGAGACTTGATGTCACATCGCATCACTCAATCCCTATCCTCTCCTTCCAACTCCTTTTCTATTCTAGTGATATTAGCTTGGATTATATTCAGCTCTGTGACAATCTAATTCAAAGTGACATGATGGCTGTTCCAAATGTCTTAAAACATCTACTTTAGGTACTTGCACTTTTGTATTCGCTGTCAGCGTCCATTTGCCCACACAGATAATCTTGTACTCACTTTATGCATTCTGTCTCATCCCTTTAGCTTTAGGCGTCTACTTGTTAGAAAACATATTACATTTTTTAAACTGAACGTGATCCATTGTGTTTACATGCCAAACATACATGGCAGTTTACATAAGGACTAATATATGGCTACTTACTACTATTAAAAGTTACAATTCGCAAACTAAATAAAAAAATTTTGATTCTACCACCAAGAAAATATCTGATAGTAAATTATTCTGTATTTGTATGTTAGATTATGTCAATTGTTGTAATTGTACTTTCATTACAATTGCATCTATGGTTGAAGATTGTCGATACTGACTGGTTTATAATGTGCATTACATTGATTCGAGTTGTAAAGGAATTTAAGGTAAATGTCATTCGAACCATGACATAAATAAAAGTATACCATTTCACTTTGTTGGTTGTTAATCTATTTAGTCAATATGCCTACTGCTACAAATAGGTAAAACATTAACACAGGTGCATTATTTCTTATAAATTAGATGGTTAGGAACTGAGAAAGATTTAGTGTTAAAGGTCACATCATGTTAATTAAAGGGATGGAGTCTAAATAAGGACAAATTCTAGGGTGAAACACCTATGTAGCCTAAACAACCTTTTCTGATATCATATCAAAGACATTGAGTTGTCGGGATTCCAAACAAAATTCCTACGTTGCTAACAAGTTGTGAAACAAGAAAGAGCAGGACAGAGACAGAACAGGCAGTAAAATCGGAGTTAGAGAGATCTAAAGATTCAAGTTAACTCCTCATAAAATGGTGTGGAGACAGAATAAGGAAGATGGACATGTTTGGAACCTGTAGTAACCGAACCATCTTAACTTAACCATCTCAGTCGGCAAGGACAAGAAAGGAAAAAAATTAAATGAGCAGGTCCTCCTGGTTCTTTATAATCTGTAACTACATCGTATTCTACAATCGGTCCAATAATCTCATGATTCATGACCTTAAAACGACTTCAACTCCAGTCGGTGTCAATGTAATGTAACAAAGTAGAAAGTCGCGTTTCTCTTGCCTCCCTTCTGCTCCTTTTCAGTCCACCAAAAGATTTAAAATCACTATTTAGTATATTTTATGTCTCCCTTCCATCGTACATGTCCACATGTAAATCCTGATACTAGTTAAGACATTGGTCAATTAAATCTAAAGGGTAATATGATGATAGAAACAATTACCTACTCTCCCTACCTGCATAATTTACCATTTTAGTGTCCACATCATTTCAGTGTTCTTTTGCAGCATTGTTTACGGCTCATTATTTATTATCCTCAAGTCAATAGATTTCAATTTAATTCTGCCAATAAAAATAGAAATGTCGGACAAGTTTTAGTAAACAAAATAATTAAGCCTGACTGCATTGTCAATATTGTAATAATGCAATATAAATTGGAAACTTAACAATTAATGGGTTTTTAAATTATTTAACCCATTTCTCATGTCTTCAGAAAAAATCTGCTAAGAAAGTATATAAGCTATAAGCATCTGCTCTTATAGAACATGAGAGCAGTTGCTTATGATATAGTAGTAAATGAAATGCTTGTCAGAAGTGAACGGGAGTAGAAAGAGTGGAGAAAAAAGAATTAATGAAACTGGTGCATTGTGGGTGGACTGAGAGGATTCCCTATCTATTACAAACAAACAAGTTCACTGGAGGATTTTGTTGAACATACCATTTGAGTTGAATGAGAATTATTTACAAGTGATACAGATAGATGAATTGCTCAGCTATGTTGTATGTACCTACTTCATTGAAGATAATATAAAAGGATAGTGGAATTCTAAGATATAATACTAATAGTATATCAGATCAAGTCACCGGAGCTCGGAAAAGAGCAAAGAAATAAAGTTGATAAACTTGTGCTCGAGTGAGCGAGCAGGAGACTGATGAAGAGTTTGAAGTCTCGAAAATATTCATAATAATATATACCATAGCTGTCTACTTACGGAGATAATCATTTGCTCAAAGAATACATTCGTTTACAGTCTGTCCATAGTTAATAGCTAGTCAGATGAAGGTAAAGAAAGTAATAAGACCTACAGGAGAAATTACATTAGGTGGATGATCTCTATATGAAATATTATTATGTAAAACAAAGTGTTGCTGGAGTTTGAGTCTGACTTGAGTTTTGACTTGACTGCTTGACTCGCTGGAGTCTCAAGAGTGAGTCTCGTCACTTGTGGAATGAGTTCAGCTCTCAGGCAGATATCTTCTACTGCTTATACTCTTATATAGTGAATGCATACAGATAAATCTTAGACCAAGTCTGCTTACTTGGAGTAGTTCTCGCTCTTATGAATTTCTTATAAATGATAATATTATTATACAATCCAAGTGGATTACCTACCTACGCGTTTATCTACAAGTTATTTACCTATCTGTACATAGGCATGGTAGTTACGCAATCCAATGTAAAATGTTATCACGATGGAGTAGAACAGACTGAGTGGAGTGATTGAAATGTAGTCAAAGCTGGGAAGACATGACTGGCTAATTTATTGTCGGTGTCTGGGACAAACGGATGCCGCTTGTTTTTCGGGCCTCCCAACATGTCATTCCACCTTCTGCGGCCTGTTTCCCATTATTCCACATACATTGACAACTGAAGGCCAGCAGGGAAGTCCGTCTCTGTACAGGGTTTCCCAAATCAACAGTGCCTCATTTTTAAATATCCACTCCTTATAATTGTAACACATACAATCTACATCATCATCAATGTTCAGATGAGCTATAAAATGGCTAAAATAGTGTAGTGGCTAAACAAAACCAATTTTTGGTCAATATAGGTCTAAATAACTATTATTGACCACTTTGACTAATAAATATCTTAACCAGTAACGTGTGCAGTTTATTGGTTGGCCAAGATGTAAAAAACTGACTAAAATATAGTCTGTATGTTACCAAACATAGTTATCAATACTTTGATTTAAATAAGTTCATTTAAATGGCGTTCTGATGGCACTTAAATTCTTGCTAACGTTAAAATGTAAAATAAATTGAGTAATTCCACACTTTTTATGTCACCCTGTATCTCAAGATATTTTGCAATCACAATTAATATGTTGGAAACAGAATAGTGTAGGTAGCATTTGATTCAGATCAATTTTGTTCAGAGACTAGTACCAGGACAACTCTCTTCAAAAGGACGAAATATTTTTCCTAGTTTACTCCAGTTGTAATGAAAAGTGGAAGCAAACATTCACTATTTAAAACAACCACTAATACTAGGATTGCAACTTTTTGGTTTTAAATACTGATAATGTCATGTAATTGATGTAGTCATTTGGCACTTCCATCATTGTTTACTTGTTTAGTAAGTAGGGAAAGATGTATTACTTTTGTAGTGAAGTTTAAATATTTCATTACCATTTGCATTTCTGTGAAGCAAAGTTCAAAAATAGTAATTATGAACGGCTGGTTAACTTTCTATTGTCCATTAACAGGTTGACTTCACTTCAGTCAGATTGCATGAATTATTGGTTATGTGTGGTTCGTTTGTTTTTTCAGGCCACCAACAAACAAATATTGCTTTACTTACTCTCGGGTGATCCGCTTATACAAATATCTAATAGGATTTGTGTCGGCCGAGTGTTGAGAGCTATAATCTCCATTTTTATTGCTTATTCTTATTACTATCTGTGAGACTTACCATTGCAGAGGAATCTTTCATCAATTTGTTATTATATCCTTCCGCTGATATATTTCAGCAATAGTGTTTTACATCCCATCATACTGTGTGATTATGGCCATAACCGTATTTTCTAGCATCACAACCTGCCATATTCTTCATATCTTGTGGTGCCTATCTTTTGCCATTGGTCATTAGCAAGAGATAGACTGTAATTTATTTAATTCACTCGAATTAAGTATTTGCTGCAATACGTAGGTGGGCATTTCTACAATTGTGAGCAAGAATTTGCCCATTTCCTGATGATATAATGAATGGTGTAATTCATATTGTGTACCTGAGCACCAAATCTACTCATAATATATAATGCTATCTCCACTTGAATTCTGAAAAAGTAATAACATTTTACACATACCTAACTTAGAATTATTATGATTGCTACTTCCTGTCGATTTCCAGCATAGCAATAAAATCCATAGTAAAATAAAGCTACAGTAGCAACAGTATACATCCACAACTTTGATACAGTTATAGTTCATTAAGACATTAAAAGCTGTATTAATCAGAATGAAAAAATACCACTCTTTATGGGCACTAGGGCCATGGGTACTACATTTCATTCCTTTTGTGACCCTGCTTCTTAAATTCAGAAGCGACATGGCATAGTTATGATATTTTAGAAAACTATTTTTAATCGACGCTTAGGCTTTGGTTTTATTCATCCGCAAGACAAGGTATAGCGGAGAGTAGGAAATTATGCTCTATAACATAACACGGAACAAGATAATTAATGTTTTCGATAATGAACCCCAACGCATACCTCTATATACTAAATTTAGCACATGAAGGTATATGTTGGGGTACATTATCGAAAACATTAATTGCCATATAACATTGGATAATAATGTACTCAGCCATTAATAAACAATTCCCATGTTTTTCATTTACCTATCGGACAATGAAAATCAAAGCCAAAGCGCCGGTTAATAATATTACTCACTAGTTTTTATTTACTAAAAGTTTTTAAAGGGCAGGTTTTCGCCTTATTCTTTTTTGTCTTTAAGTGAAAATGTGTTGCAAAATACATTCGTTATTTAGCTCCTCCAAAATTTAGTTAAAAATAAGGCAATGAATTCGCAATTGATACATGTGTATATCTACAGAGTAGACTAAAATAAAGGGAATCAATTTTTGTGTTAGAATTTATGTGCATAAAGAGACATAAATTAGCGAATGTTGAGTGTTTAATAATCTGCACAATCGGCAGTAGGGGATATTGCAAGAGATATTTCTCTGCTAGCTTGCGCCAGGTGTTTATCTACAGATGCAATGGAATATGCAATGGATTACAGATGTGCTGCTGTAACAACTACCAAACACAAATTAACGTTATTATAATCCCATATTATAAGAGGCAATTAAAACCTAATACATACATCAACTTTATAGTTTATTACATATTTCCAATGAAGCTAAAAAACCGGTTCCTCTTTGAAAAATTTGAGGCAATGAACATATTTCAATTTGTTTGATTGGTTTTCATCCCTTGGGTAGCAATTTCAACTTCAACTACCGACGGAGAAAGTCTACTGCAGCGATACAAAAATTATGATACCGATAAAGAAGTTAAAATTTTGAGAAGTTTCATTTCTTCTGAAGAGAGCGCATCAACTGGGACAAAACGTGTCCCATTAGAATAATAAACTGTAGATTGTATTAAAGATGGATATACAAAGTCGAGCTATAGAGTAATTTTTTAGGAAGATACCTAGTTAATCAGATAGGTATCCTGCAGGCAAGTACTGTAATGGGTAGGGTACTATTAAGTTTTCATGTTTTCATCCAAAGAATTTTTTGGTGCATGAGCAAATTATAGTATAGCATTTTAGTCTTTGTCGTGAAACTTTTGTCAATGTTATACATAGACAGACTTCAATAAAAGAATTAGTCGTAAAACGAAAAATTCCGTGGTCAAATGTATAAATGTAATTATAAGAAAGTTTAATATCTCATTGTCTATGCTTTTTAGAGGTAATTAACGACTCGACTGATACAGTAAATCTCAAAATTGCAAATCATGATCAAATAAAATATATACTTAAAAATTATGCTTTGCATATCCTATTATCCTACTACAGCTACCCTAATGGTTGAAGCTAAAGGTACCCAATGTTGATATTAGAGTGGTAGCGCAGATCAAGTAAACGTAAGACGTAAAAGGTATGCACTTTTTTACGTTTTAAGTAGTAAATTTAGCGCAAAAATGGGTAATTAAAAGTTTGCATTGTAAACTAAATCTTGTATCGTTTAGAATTGATACTGACTTCAAAATCAAAACTGCATTAAAATTACTGTACTTGGTTGTTTTGGACATCTCGTAGTTAGTTGCGAGCATGCTCCACTCGTTTTTTTTCACTCCCCCTGCTGTATCGCAAGATTTAACATCTTTGGGACCTGATTTTACGTCGATTTTACGACTCGACGGTTTTACGTAGTTAGCGTGAATTTTATGTCTGGATAACTCATTTTTTCAACGTAAGACGTCTTACATTGAAAAAATGAGCTTACGTCTTACGTCATCTGCGCTATCACTCCATTAAATTTTGGTTTACAACTAACAGTGTTAGGTCACAGATCGCAGAAAATGGCTAACAAAAATAAACTAAAAATGATACATTCCATCTACTCCCGCGTTTTTAAAACTGGACGAAAAAAAATGCTGCGCCCCAGGCTCCATGTTAAACTAGGCTAAAATGAGGCGCAACATTATTTTTCGTCTAATTATTTAATGGCTATACAATAAGTAATTCTGCTTCTCTCGACTTGAAGAATTCTCAGAGCAAATACTTTTAAAAGGTTTTTTTAAAATGCCTCATTGATGAGACTGGCAATGAAAATGTTTGCACTTTAAGCTTCCACAATGTAAATTCAAGCTATTAGCTCCCGGACAATGTACACAACATAGGGATCTGTATGTGGCAGTCGGCAGTAGTGAGTGAGAGCACCCTTATTTCGTAGAGTTGAAGTGTAGTGGTAGTACAGCATGCGTTTTGAGTCAGCCAGAGCTAGAGTCCAGTTTGTTTAGCTCGGCTACCTGAATCTACGTAGTTGCACCTGTGAGAGGGAAAAAATGCTAGAAAGGGATATCGAGAAAGTAAATAATAGAATACAACGCCTCACACTCTCCAATAGGTGCCGGCTACACCAACGACGGAAGTTGATTCGTAGGGATGACGATGACGTTTCATGCAAGGGCTTTTGATGTCTGCGTACAAGTATTTTAAGGGCTACCTTCTACTCGACGTACTGAGTGCTAAAAGGTGTTAAAGTTTAAGTAGCATTTTAGATTGGCTCATTGACAATTCCTATCCTATAATGTTTATTATCTTCTATTCTCACACCACATCTTTTGACATGATCGAGTAAAACTTGAGACTGTTTGATGATTTAAGAATTCGGTGATGAATTTTTGTTTAACCAATTTATTTAGTTTTTAGTTTTATTAGTTATGGCCTTAATTAACCAGAATTTGCTAGGACCCAGTGACTGATCAAAATCTTTGTCAGTATTTAGTTGTGATGATTTCAATTCAATGATAATTTTTTATTTTTCATAAGTTTCTTAATTTGTGTAGTATTTTGAACCTTAGTGGAATATTTCTTGTTTAGACCTTGGAATGAAGGTGCAACGATAGTTGTAAGTGATATAGGCTGTATAAATAATTGCGGCACTGATTGTGAAAAATGATATAGATACAGTGACTTAATATTGTTAAAGAAGCAATAAATTCTAGTGTGATTATACTCTTTGGCATGACGTGAGGGTGAAATGAAAATTCTTGGAGCTATGAAGGTATAAGAGTGGAAGTAATAATGTAAAATATTGCGAAAAATGCTTTCGTGGTATGCGAATTATCTGTAATGATAAGCATGGTCTTGAGCTTATCGTTATTAGTGGCATTTAGACAGAGTTGACAGGGAGAAACACCTATTTCCTCTTTTCTAGTAGTTTACATGGTAATAATTTTATATAAAATAGGGATTATAATTGAGCAGTAGATGTAGCATTAGAATGTTAGTTATTGTTAGTCATTTGTATTTCCAGACATTCAGGTAGGACAAAGTAGAGAGAGAATGGTGTTCTGTGGATTGGATATCATATAAGATATAATTATATTTGTTTAGTTCATTTAGGTAGAACATGCAATGCATAGTTTGGTCGTTATTTGCTTCTCAGAGATGTACCATTTAGATTTCATTTGGTTGTACAGTGATTTGCCTGGCTAATGCTGGCTGACTGATTGTGGGCAAATGTGGGATTTTGGCACGGAGCTCGTATCCGGCGAGCTTGTAGACAAATTGTACTTCAACTTCGCACCTTAATTACAATGAGCAGAGCTGATAATTAGTAGGTGCAGCTGCCCACACCAAAAGAGTTAGAGAAATCATGAGAATAGAGAAAAGAATCTCGTCCCTGGCAGATGCAGTATACAAACACTTGGCTAGACCCTCCACTATGTGTTCTTAATGTACCTCCAGTAAGTATTATTCCTTATTGCCTTGCCTTACCCCTGGGTTCCTCGACACAAAATGTAAATGATATTGTAACGCATTGTTCTTTCGTTTTGTAGTACTTGGTCCACCAAGGAAATACAAATAGGTAGGATAGTTTTCTCTCTATGGCTGGGATTTACATGCCATACTAAATACGTTGAAGAAGCATGTTATTGAGGTGGTTGCGTTGTGGAGCAACTTTCCTGATTGTGAGTGAGCTATCTTATGTTACATCTTATTATTATACATTATGCTAACATTGCCAGCCATTAGTCTTTGTTACCTACCATGCATGCACGCATGATATTAACTTCCATTTACTGATAGAGAGATTTGTTCTATTACTTACTGTTCAAATCAAATCCTACCTACGTGCTTCTATTACAGGAGGAGCACGTTAATATGTATTACAAAATATTAGCATTGAGTTACAGATTGCATTACCTACATGACAGCCCACTACACACTACCGAAAGTAAATAACCACCACTCAATATTATTAATCTCTAACTACTTAGGTAGCCAAAAATTTAATTCTCAATCCATCGAATAATTCCATCAGAAAAAATACTTCTTATCAGTAATACGATGGCTTCATTTTATACTTACTTTAAATATACAATAAGGCACGAAATATTCCAATTAGATAAACTTGTTTCAACTTTTATGCTCAAGAGATAGTTTACTTGTATGTATTTTCCTCCGATATTTTAACAAGCGAAATATTTCACTTGAAATGAAAAGTGAAATAAATGACCATTTATTTCGTGAAATATTTCACTTCCACTTTTGTTTGAAAAGTGTTAAAAATGAAATATGGTTATTTCACTTGAATAAGATGAAAAAAGTCATTTTTTCCAATTTTTTTCATTAATTTCATTTTTCAAGAAGAAACCTTTGAAAAGTGAAGTAAATGCCAACCCTGCCAGTCCTTTTATTGTTTTACTATGCATGAATACCAAACAGTCAAATATTTCGTTAAATTTTTTTGTTCAAAAATGGATTTTTTTGACAAATTGTAGTTAGAAACGAAACGAATTCTGTAACTTAAAAGGTTACATTAGTTGAAAATTCTGTGTTGGGTCTGATGAAGTTATTAAATACGACCCTATACAGGATTTTGTTAGGGAGGGAGGTTAAAAATTAGGAAAAATATGGCCCAGTGTAGCAATAAGTAATGCATTGATGACTATATTCAAAGTCTGTGAAATTAATGTGTATATCGAATGTGGAGTAAGATGGAAGAATGAAGCCAGCCTTGTTCTCTCATGTTTAAGAACAGTTCAATCGGTTCAGAGTTCATTTATTTTTGCTGTAACCAAGTTTGGGAGAAGACGGCAGAGAGAGAAGTCTTGAATTGAGGTGAGCAAGAGGAAAGATGTAGGCAGAGCTTATGGGCAATTGGATTCGGTTGATGCTAAATTCTTCCCTGACATGAGAAACGGTCATAATATTGGATATGGACATCGTATTGGGAGGTTGCTCTCTTGCATGTGCTCGTCTGCATTCTAATAAGAGTATTACATGATTGTTTGTTTAGAGTGGAGGAGTGTGGACCCAATAAATATGTGCAGCGTCGTCGCGTCCAAATCATAATATAGAATATATCACAATGGTAGGATTATTAATGGTTTTGATGGCAGACGTGGAAAATCGGATAGGCCATCAGCATATCAAACAGTAAAAGGTGAACTGACTGACTATGTGGAACAAGTTGATTTCATTAGGCAAGATGCTAAAAGAATCAGCTTGCGTGTGATTCGACCCATGCAATCTTCAACTTCGGTGGCAACAGTTCTTAACACCGCTCCACTCCAACCTGAGCCTGATAAGGTGACCTGTAATTTCCCTAAATACCTCTCATGCAATCATATATTTATATTTAATGCCTACCCTTAATTGATCACGTCGATAGCCACACATGCTACCTTTAAATCCTATTACTGACTTTACTTCTTATTTACTTTACTCACTCCATCCTTTTCACAACTCACTTCCAGATTATTATTAGAAATGCCCAACGAGCAGAACAGAACTGTTCAGTTATGCCTCACACATTCAGCCACGTTATGTTATAGACTTGGCCATCCTGCTCCCTTATTTTCTCGCTAATGTTCTAATTTAATGTTCTCAAATGATATAGGAAAAGTGGGAGCGGAAGGTAAGGAGGCTTAGGAGGTCTATTAGGACCACAGCCACCGCGCATTTCTCTCAACCTACCAAAAATATAAAGTTTCCACACTCGGTAATAACAGTACCCTGTGCACTGCCCACCTTTCGTCATGTACTCCTTAAACAGCAAGGCAGACTTATCAATACATTTACGAGGGTTTGTTATTTCGTTAGCAAACAAGACTCCTCTTCTCTGTGTGTAATATTTGGAGAGAATGAGTAATAAACGGAGAAAAGACATGCCGAGCCCTTCTGACTTGGCTGAACTAAATTATTAGCCGTGCAGCTGGAGTGCACACTATTATTCTATATATGGTCGCCTTTTGATTGAGTTTAAATAATAAATGAGATGATTGATAGTGAAGTAATTTCAATTAAAGTGCTGGAAAGTTGTTAATAAAGTACAACCGCATTACTACGAGAACCTACTTTTGCTTAAGTAACTATCTACTTGTTATGATAAGTAAATAATATGCTTCACTTACTCTGTAATTTGGAAGACCTGAAAAAGGCTATTTGTCTCATCCAATATAAAAACACTTACAAATAAACATTTCCAACCTTTGTATGTTTACACTGCATGTCATATTACAACGTCGAGATAAAGTATAAGTACGTTTGCTCAATTCAGGAGAGCAGAATAAATTCCGATTTCATTTGCAGTATTATCAAGAGCTTCGACTTCAAACTCAAGTTCAATCTATTGAATGATTCATGCATATAGGCAAAACAATTTTGGCAAACTCAACGACATTGGTTATAGTAGAAAATTACCTTATTTAGCATACTAAAAATTACAGGACATGATGTATAATATATTATTTCAATTTTCGTATAGCGTGTAGATGTTTACGTAGTTAATGGTCACTTCTTACAACACGTGCATGTAACGATGCAACACTTAAGCCACCAACACAAACAAAAGCAACTTTTAGTAATAGTATGCTGCATTATTATGTAGAAAAGAGTTGAAGTGGCATAATGTAACTTTTTATAGGAGAGACGCAAAGCCCGTCTGGAGCATTAGTGCTAAAGCCGTCACTGAAAGTGGAATGTAATCTATCGTACTTTTAGAAAAGAAAGTTAAACGTATAGGAAAGGTATGAAGAATGAATATTATGAGAGTGGACAATTATTACCCAACCTGAGGATTTAGTGTCCAACTGCTTTTTATTCAAATCAGGCTAGAAAGAAAGAAAGAAACGACATCGACTGAAAATGTTTCACGTAAAAATGATTTTCCACAGCGTTCGAATTCCTAGGGTTTTCCATTAAAACGCATGCACACCTCGAATTTTTGCTTCTACTGCAGAAGAACTAGCAACACCGTGGAAATAATTCGTGCAGAGAAGTCAGGGAGAGAGAGAAAGAGTTAAAGCGATGCTTGCATATTTATTACATCACCAGCCAGGGGTAAATGAATGCATCACTCACGGAGTCTGACTGACGAAGTACAGTATTGCTTGCTGCTAAACTAACCCATTAGACTCGGTTTTGGAGACGTCCTTTGCATGTAAGTTACCCGTTTAAGAGACCACCCAACCTGAAGAGGGTACAAACATCTCTCCCTGCACTCTCTCTCTCGCTCTGGATAGATGATGGAGACGTTTATCTCAACTATAGCCCTCCTATTATTTTTTGAATCCTATCACAATTTAGATGCATTTTGTCTACTGGCCCAACTATTATATAATACTAATGGGAAAACTGCATAAACGAGTACTAGTACAAATATAACTGGAAGACTTGCTCACCCAAGAAAATACGATTAGTAGATTGCGTTCTCCACATTATCGCATTTTTATTACGGCTACGATTATTCAGCTGCATTTTCCACCATAGAGTCAGTCAGTTTAAACTTGGCCGAGTTAATGAGAAAAGTTCCACACAAACAAGGAGTACCCACTCGCATTTTCGGGAGGAGTTTTTCTAGCGTGCCCATACTCACTCTTTATCAGGAGTCTTGTTAATTTTTTTTATTTCGAGAAGTACTGTGCTGAGTACAGCCGTTAAATAATACACAGAGGAGTGCCGGGCATTTCTCCTTTCCACACCACAATCATTCAGCTCTCTACTGTTCTCTTGCAGAGGCGTGAATTATCTTGAGATCCGCTTCATTGGATTGGACACGAACGCAGTCGAATACCAGGTGGTCAACCTGTAAATACACTATATCCCTTCGAAAGAACTATACTATACTATTTAGACTTTATAATATCTCTCCAATGCCCCAATGATTGTTTCAGCTTAATGTATTCATTATTTATTTGCTAGTTGGATATTGCTTACGAAATAAATCTACGAGTATGCTGTAAAACAAATAGAGAAAATGAAAGGTATGATATGATGGATGAATATTGGGGATTTACTTAGCTATTGTGAATCATATCAATATCAGCGTATATATTACATTCAAGTTTAACGATAGCTTAGAGCGTCCAAGAGAAAAACAAATACTATTTGGATAGTGCTAGCATATCTGCTTATCCAAGTGGGCACATAAAATAAATTGGTATTTAAGCTCCCATAAGTCCAACAAACAGATCTCATCATGTTCCATTTCATAAATTGAAGAGGCTACTGCATTGTTTAGTCTCTGAAACAAATATTCAAGTGCAAGTCAAATCATATCATCACAGATCAATGCAGTTAAATATAATTTATGTATAGTCTGTTGCTAATGCTATCTCTTCACAACGAGGATGATACTAAGAAAAAACTATTGCAAATACTTAATTGTTATGTATAATAAACTACACAGAGTGAGTTGTATATTGAAATTGAATTGAGATGGAAAACTGTTGCTAGTATTATGTTGAAGTAAATTGAATCTAGATACTTATGAGAGTATTATTTACGATAGGTAGTAATAAAAAGATTTGAAATGGGCACATTTTAATGTGTGTTTAATAAATTCAGTCTTGCAAGTGGTGCTGTTACTGGTTACTTGGGTTCTATACAAACAAAATAGAACAAGTCGTGCCACAAATTAGGAAAATGAACCTCCACTCAACAACTACCGTAGCGGCTTAATAGGTATAGAACATACGAAGCTTCTTGAAACTTCTTTTTACCCTTTTCCGTGCAGAGCCAACAGATGCAGATGGATTTAGTAGTTCTTTCTTCTTGGTAATTTCTTGTGGAGTGAATGAATCTTGGCTTACAATTAGACACAATAGCCTTTCATTTGAGCAGAAGGATGAGGAGCTGAAGACATGAACATGAACCGATGTCTGTAGTCAGAGTCTATTGAGAGCAATTAGGAGAGACCACCATACGTGCGATCAAGGACTTCAATAACTGGGAATGCAAGGAACTCTGTCTTAACACGACGATCAGTGGCCATCTACCAATCATCCCTATCTAATCCGCTGCCACGATAATCTTGTTTGCTGTGATAAATAAATAGGTAGGTATGCTGGAGAATCGTCTGATCTGAATGACCAGGTTGCCTTGAAGGAAGACACGTTTGGGAACATGATTAATTCGAATTCATGACTTTGAAGAACTTCATTGGGATAGGGAAGCCTATTGTCGTGAGATTGCATTGCCTTAATAACTCCATGAAACGGCCTACAGGAGAAAATTAACCTTTTCATCCCCTCCACTCTTTTTTCTGACTTTTATTTGTTTTATTAGTTCTACTCTACACATTCTTCTCGTATTCACTTATTCCTACTTATCTCCTCTTACAATTAAATTATTTTAATACAACCTTTTATATCCGCGAAAACAACAACCATATAAATTCTTCAACATTTTTATAACAACCAATACCTTATTTTTCACTTGCAATAATACCGTAGGGATGTGACGAAGGTATTACCCATGCTAATTCTGCGAAAATTCATAAACTACAGTGGGATTTTTCTCGCGAAGGTGGCTTTTGCAAATTACATGTTGAGTCCACGCTTTTTCCTAGAAGATATAGTAACTACCTACTTCCTGCAAAAATTCTTTCAAAAAATACTACTTAACATACTCGAATAAATGAATTAGTGTTTTTTGTCTTGCCAATATTCTTTTTGCTTATTTCCGAATAATCATTTTTTGCTAAACATTCTTTCTATTACAAGAATAGCATGAATTATTGTTTGGAGTATTACTGCAAATGTTATTGACAATTACATCTACCTTTCTACTATAAACAGTATTGAGGACGATTTGCAATGATATTAAAATTAGTAAAAAGGTTTCATGAAATCATATTAGTGCATGGTAGAATATAAGTCAAACTTGATGTGAACTACAAGGAATCCTGAGTAACTACGAGGGGAAACACGATAGAAACTGTGCAAGTCGCAATAGCACTTATTTTATAGTAAATTGTAATTGAGTAAATGCGTTGGAGTATGGGAGTGAGTATAGGTGAGTGAGTCAAAGGCCAGATAATCATTCGTTCACTTGCACAGGAAATTATTTTTAGCCATTTGGTTAATACATTTCGTGATATCACTGTCATTGCACAGATGAGAAGATCAGCATGAAATCCTTGTGCATGCAACTCTCAAATTAGTGACATTTTCAATCAACTCTGTCCGACCAACTTTCTCTGTACATACAGACTACGAGAACATGGCATAATTTATCCGTCAATCTTACACACCATGTACAACATCACTACTTCCACTTATTTCTTTTTACTACTGATTATTATTTTAGCATTGAATGACTTGTTTTTTGCCCTTTCCTTGCAACGCTGCTATTACCTAAATGGTAGTCATACTACAAAGTAATAACCTACATCCTTCATACCAAGTGCCTACTCTAACTTCTTACTCACCTTGGAATTTCATTAATGAAACGGATTTTCTCTCCGTATTGTTCACTCATTCACTCTCACTCTACTAATATGCAATTTATTGCTTAACAGTCTTGTGTAATCTCCTTTTATGCGTATATAGAACGAATTACCTACTTCTATTTTGCAAAACACAAGATAAAAATAAAGATCTTGGTACAAAATGCGTACACGTAAGAAAAGTATCTTTTTTTGATTGATGGGTAAAATGGCACTCTGAATGGATGCCAATTTTGCTAAATAACTAGATTTTTTAGGAAACTTTTGTCTACCTAGGTTATTGGACATTAAATACATTTAATACACTAAAAAAGTATTGCCATGCAATATGCAATGTTATTTTAATACCTATGATACAACGTACACTTTATTTATATGCGTATTGTTATAGTCATGAGGAGAGTACATGGACAATTGAATTGGAGAGAAAGAACTAAAAGTGCGATAATGGCGTTTCCGTGATTTAATATTGTTTTCAGTAGTGCTTTTAGTAATGTTGTGTTATTGTCACGTAACACTTTTGCAATAAACGTTTATATTATGAGAAAATTGTCATTAAAAAGAAAAAGAGCTGTCGTTTATGTATCACAAAAATAGAGGATGTTTAGGTAGGAATTAATTATCCACTTAACAAACGCCATTAGGCTTATAATCAAAGGTTTTCCTAGTCTTTGTTCTGGTAAATTAAAGTTGACAGGATGACAAGGTGACAGTGACACGATACGTCAAGCCACTTGAGCTAATATCTAGACTAACAATGCACATGCATATAATATTATAATGGGACTCATTGAAAGACAAAGGAATTGTTCAGGAAAGTCCATTTAGAAGCTAAACAGTGGAAATGAATGTGATACGATGATGATCACTTATTAGGAGGAAAACTGAAAGGTAATAAAAGTAGGTAGCAATACATCTGCATTATGCAATAATAATGCCGCTAACAACACTATTACGGAATGCTCTTGACCAGCAGCCGTCAAGTCACCCTGAAACAATAATAAATATGAATACAAAAAAGGCAGGGGCAGGTGATTAGCGTGTAAGATCGTGGATCTAACTGTGTTTCTGGAGAGCCGCACTATCACTGGAGTAGCAGTGCTAATGATAAATGCAACTCATGCCTATAGTTGTTGCACTACTTTTCCTCATAATCATAACCAGCTACTCATTTTGTATTCATTTTGTTTACACAACTTTTACGCATGGTCATTTTCAAGAAACGAGTCTTCATAACGAGTCGGTGTCATTTCAAAGCACAAAATCCTGTAATTCCTCCTTATAATAAGACAATTTTATTAATGTGCCAAGATAAAAACGGATATGACGAGAAGGATATAAGCATAATTGTAGTGCATAATCGCATTACATGTGTTCAGTCCTGCTCTTTGTATTGCCATTTCATTTGATTGCGATTAATGAATGCGGAGAAACAGCGATGAACTCAACGCCGACAATGCCGACAAAATAAAAGATAAAACGCTGCATGGCAATCAAATCAGGAATATTAGCAGATAGTGAAAGATGATCGTTTGACCGCCTGGCAACTACGTAATGCTCTTCAAGGATATGAACCTAACTGTCTAACCCAACTTACATAAATGATAAGTGAATAATAAGAAAAAACCCAGCTACAAACAAGAAAATAAACAGAAATAATTCTAAGTCACAGAAATAGTAACTGCCTACCAAGTTATGTGTAAAACCGACAATAAGCCAGTAGAGTATAATAATATGTTTTATAAATATAGCTTTGTGTGCACACGTAATATGTGAATTGAATGCTTTGTGCTATAAATAGCCACAAAAACTGGCCTTGTTTTTATTCTTATCAAGAATTGGAAGGGTTAAGGATATTGATCAAGGCGATGAGGTAATAATAGATGGGAAAATATTTAACCCGAAGAAAGTAAACCGCTGGCTAAAGAAAAGATGGGAAGTTCATTGTTTGCCCCAAACGTATCATTACTATGTCACCTTTATTGCATAGTACTCCACTTGCTGGAGGTTACTAACAAGGAAACCTTTCAAATATTCCTCACAGTAAGACACCGCACTTAAAATCCCCTGGCTAATTTTCTTGTGCTAATTTAAAAGATTCGTTGAACAAATACGAACTGGAAAGCCCAGAAAGACTCTAAGCCCAGGCATACATGAGAAAGTATCAGATGAATAAATGTTTGGTTTACTGTTTCCGACTGACGTAACTGTTAAAGAATTATTATGCGTAGTCTGAAAAAATCCTTCATTACCATCCAGAATTGTGTTTAAATTCAAATGTCGGTTTTCTTGAGACGGGATTAATATGGATTATATTTTGTTATTAAATCAACATACACCAATATTGTTGACCAAAATTCTCAATTTTGGGACTTTAGCTTTAGCCGATCCAAAAGTTAATTTGGAAAAAGAATTGCGATTTAAAAGCTAACCACTTTTGTACCCTTTAATAGCATGACTAACACCCTACAACAAAAAATTTCGAAATCCATCGTATTTTAATGGACCTGTCTGTATATCTAATCTAGATACAGAAGCAGAGACAGCTCTAGGGTACTTGCCTCTTTGTAACTTTTGTAACCTACTAATTTCTGTACGTCGTAATTCTCAATTCGCACCAAAAAGTTTTGTGAATCCAAAGAATTGACCTTTCAGTAAATATTTATGCAGTAATTTTTGATTTTGCAGTCAAAAATTTTACCTGAGTGCCCAGTTATTATTTAATTAACTACTCGTTATTCAATGGGTACAAAAGTAAGTAAGACATTGACATTTTTAGACTACGGGTAAATAAATGTAAACAAAATGGTGTGTTATTTGTTTCTTACAAATGTAAACAGAACGCAGTGTACTTAAGCTAGTTATTTAATGTATACTTCACCTTCAATTTAATTTATTTAATTTAAGAATGCTCATCTACTTTATTTAGTGCTCTTACCATTTGGTTTACCAGTTTAGTTCATTTTATTTATTGACAAATAATTTGGTAATCTAATTAACTGATAAGATTAAATTCTTGTGTAAACTATAAATTATTCTTTGCAGCTCAGACTTATTTTTGTACATTTATGGATTTGTGTAGTGCTCTAGTACGCCATGATTGATGATCGTTAATGACAACTAGCCAGCTATACCTAGCAATAAATGAGGGCATCTTGTGGTGCAGTAAAACTGGGTGAATGTATTTATTCGTGTATTCAGTATCAGTAATCTGCGTGCGTAGAGATAAAGTATATTTTCCCAGATAAGGATTTAAGTACCAACTGGAGAAAGAAACATCGGATCTGATAATCGTTTGTCCAATAATCTCCCAAGTATTCATTTACTATTTGAAACTGCATGCATGGTCCCTTAGCTATATGGAAATGGCAGTTTAAGACAAAAAAGAGCATCTGCAGAAGCCTAATGAAGTGGAATTTGTGGCGAGTCGAATGGCTCGTACCTTTACATGAACAATGACATTTATTTATATTAGAGTTAGGGATTTGGTTTAGTTGTTGAGTTATTTTTGGGTAATAATAGAAAATGTGATGAAGCGGAATAATAGGCAGGTGATGTAAGGCCTCTTAAAAATGTTAACAATGACGTGGAGGAAAAGTCGACATGTGTTTTGTTGTATGCGATGTACCTATGATATGTTACCTATTAGCATTAACAAGAAAAATACTAACTGCCCCAAAACAGTAAATCCACAGAGTAAACGAAGTGAACAACTCGGAAGGGACGGATGTGTCAATGCATAATGGATAAATGGAGGAAGAAGAGCAACCCAAAAACCACAAGGAAACAAAAACAGGCTCAAAATATTATGGCTTTTCTTCTGTTTTTATTTTGTGATAAATTATCCAAAGTTGTAAACAGAGAGTGAATACGAATCGTCCCAGAATTCTTCCTCATTGTTAATCTTTTACTTGCCACACACACTTCACTAAGTACATCAGTCCAGTCCCCAACAAATCAAATCTATACAAGACCCCAATACTTAACAGTAATACATGACCACTTATCTACTTTAAAGTTAGTTATCTGAATCTGTTCATTTTCTTCCCTATCATTACATTGCTGTAGGCATTGGATATCTATATTGCTTATAATAAGGTATAAAAATATATTATTTTGGTATAGGCATAGTGAGACAGATAATAATGATCTTACTACTCTCTCTTTTTACTCCAAATACTCTACAACGTGTAACATTCTGGAATGACCACAAAACAAAGCGGCAGACAGACATTGTTCGATGTTCGTGGCACAGAACAGATCCGAGAGATGTTGAGAGATAGAAGGAATTGCTACAAGAAGGATTACAGTTTACAAACGAGAATATATGTTACAAGAGCAGGAACAAACCAACATAAACATAACATGAGTTACATAACTATGAACGGAAAAATCAGGAATCCTATGGGTCATTTATCTTACATCTTCAGAAGAGTATTGTAGGAAATTATCTAGAGGTAGCTTAACCCTACCACACTAAATATTTTGTGTACTTATCTCTACCATTTGTACCATAATCTTTTACGTGGCTTGGAACCATCTTAATCAATTGTATCATATACACAATTCCCAAGCAGACCTACATTTAAGTATTTGGGATACATTGCTCAGCCAGAATACTTACACACATCTGTAATGTTAGTAATGTGCTATGGGGCAATTTATCTTCGATGTATTTATGTGCATTTGTATATCTGTATTTCTGATTATGCTGTTACACGATTAACTTAAGGTTACAAGGCTGTACCTCGGGGTGTCTCTATCCCGTCCTATTTCACCTATCCCTAAACCAACCCAAAATTCATATCATTTTTGAAAATACTCGCAATATACAATTTAATAAACACCCTATTTATTTTTAATTGTAAATATAGTCCTAATGATCTAATAAAGGCTTTTAATTTGCTATGATTATTAACTACCCATTTATAATTAATTTTACTGTTATTAATGAGAATTTCCGAATAGCAATTAATCAACTATTTTATTATTGACAATAATTCCTTGGGCCACACACTCTTAATAACCGTAATATTTTTGGTACCTTACTTTAACGCCAGATATAGTTTGATTAAATTCCCATATTTATTATTTCTATATATAGGTAGATTATTTCAATAAAAGTAGTTTCATGACATTAGAACGGCTAAGCATGATAATTATGAATGGAGTATTGAATTAATGTACGAAAGACTTGGTTTACACTTTTTATGAAGACTTTCTACTTCATTTTATCCGAAATTGGTCAATATGTTCAGTTTTTGCAAATAAAAGTTCTGAAATTTATCATAAACGTTATCTACATCCTAAATGTCAATAAATATTAATTAAAGTCATGAAAAATATATTCATTTAATATGGTGCTATTTCCTGCAGGTCGCGATCGTGACAAATAAATAATGTATTTGAAAGTGATATTTGGTACGTAGTGGTAGGTATAAATAGGATAGGTTGTTTATGAGCTGTGTAGGAAGGAAACTGAATTTATTCGAGAAAATACGGTAAAAGATAATGGTAAATGTAGGTTTGGGCCGTCTCGGTGGAAGATGGGATACTTATCATTAAATGGTCTTTCTGTTTTATTGTATTTACGATGTCTGTTACTGCCGTTTGATTTGATGACTTGATCTGATGGAGATGATATGGGACTGCTGATGTGATAGGTATGGTAGGAGAGTTGTGAAGGAGACATGAGTTTCCGTCTTGTTTATTGCAACTATGTGTGTACGTGTAGTACTTGGCTGTAGCAAGGAGAGGTAAGGGTCGAGATTATACCTCCATGCACGGTTTGTAGATAATATAAATAGGTAGAGATAATAAACTGAGTACACGTATGTATTTAGTTATGTTATCCTAGTAAATGGGTATCTGCAGTTACTCATTTCGTTTGTGTAGTAATTTAAATTCAGGTACACAATCTCATCTCTGATTGAGAAATTTAGATTTGGAAACGTGATACGGCGTAAAAAATTGTACATCGCCTTGTAAATGAAAGTGCCATTAATAAATGTCAATGAAAGTTTAGTCATCATTATCTACGGAAGGTTCGGTGACGGCAAGTCAGTCACTTCAAGGGATGTATCCTCTCCAAATGCACCAGTCCTCGTTTCGACTCTCGGCCAATCAGCTCACCTTCCTTCCTCAACTCGATCGCAGTCCTAGTCGTTCATGTCGTTAACTTAACTATTATCTACCCACACGCCGTCTCTTCCCTTATCTTCGCCTCTCTCAACTAAACTGATCATCTCTTAAGCTCTCTCTGATGTTTCAATTTAACTCACAATCATCAACACACACACACAGCACAACAACTACGCATAGACAGCCAGACAGACAGGTAAAACTAACTCAGGTAGCCGTAGCAGGCGGTCAACTTTTACTCTCAATATTCTAATATTACATATAATATCTATATACCACGTATGTATGTATAAATAGTACTATATTCCGTATATTAAATCAATTCGTTACGTATATATAACATTTCTATAGATTATATTATATGCATTTATAATAGTGCTACTAGAAAATTGGTCTTTCTAGTTAATCATCACGCGGAATAATTTATATTTTAAATGCATGCTACTATACTTTGCTTCTGAGCTGTCAAAGGAAGGAGAATCTAAAGGCGCTTATGATTTTAAGAGTTCATACATCAACGCCAAGCTATTAATTACGGTGCCAAATGAAGCCTTTTGTAAACACACACGGAGTGAACTGGATTTGCACAGACCATCCTTGCAATAACAACTGCGACGCAACCAACGCTCAACCTGAACGCAAAAGGACATTACAATGCTTTGCATAATTCGCCAAGATATGCATCTCTATTGTAATTACATATAAGTAAGCGGAGGAAAATGCTGGCTTGGTATACAGTTTAAATATTTATTGAGTGAATTCAGCCTTTTTATCTCTCAATTACCCTCATAATGTGTAAATTCCCAGGACTCCTGGCTTCTCTGCTAGTAAGGATTAAGGAAACTTTAAGTAAAGCAAATAGAGAGCACTTATTTGTTTTTCGGGGCTGGTTTGAGACATTAAGACAATTATTAAAGAGTAGGTAATGTCATTGATATCATTATACACTCGGACGGCATTGTAATAGGGAGTTGAGTGAATATGATAGTCCTGCTGAAGCCGCCTACCTACCTGGTTGGGTATAGATGATGATGTACCTAAATACGTGCATGGCATAGATGTAAGTTAATCGGAAGGTAGGCATAAATAGGTAGTGGATGTAATGAATGTATTATAGTGCACATTATATCATTATGTAACTGTGTATAAGTCAGAGAATGCCGAATGAATGTAGAAACTCACAAGGATGTAGGTATTTAAATATAGGAAAACAGATGTATGCGAGATGTAGCTGGGTAATGTATGTAATTGCAAGGCAGCAGGTTGTTTTGTTTATAATTTATTAGATGGAAAAACAGATAGAGAGAAACAAGCGCATACTTACGATTAGGCATCCGTATCCATTAGCGTTGAATGCATATAATAATATCTGCATATCTCTTCTATGTCCAAGTCCTAAATAGCGATGTGGCTATGTAGCTAGTTAGACTACACACATGGAATTTGCAGAGCCCGTGCATTATACAGATAAGCACAATTAGAGAGTAGTACTACATTCTGCAGACCTATGTAAGTGCAGGCAACATTATTATTATGTATTACCTATTCCCTATATGTTATTTCAGTGAAATGATGGGAGAGAAAGAGCTCCGAGCTCAAGTTCAAGTTCAAGTTCAAGTTCAGCTTTATTAACGTGACATCATAGGCCCATCAATTACACGAATTGAAATCAGTAATAACAATTAAGCTACCACTGCTCTTCCCCCAAAGTCACAAATAACAAATAAAAAATCTTTACAAAGTAGCAAATACAATAAATTATATTTAATACATTAAGTAAAGGTCATTCCGTTTAGAGATCATTAGTTGCTTCACACGATCAATCAGCATGTTTAGGGATAGGTCTTTATACACCCACTTTCGTGGCAGATTATTCCATGCCATTGCTGCTGCGTGCTTTACCGATGTTGACCTTGAGGATACATAATTAATTTTGGGGAAAGAGTTACAATAATTGTTCCTTATGTTATACCATCCTTCCGTACCTACTAGTTTATTATTAAGATTCTTCCATACTATTTTTATTAAACTAATTTCACGTCTTTCCCATATAGTATATAAATTTAGTTTGTCTAATAGAGGATTAACAACCGTCTTATATAACTTTTGAACTTTTTACTTTTTGCATCGGTTGTTAAAAACCTTGAATTTACAAATTTTGGGGTAATAGAAATTAGTAATAAATCTATTTATTCTATTTTGTACTACAGACAATTGTAATCGGGTATGAATTGACCAAATGCTAATAGCACTGTCAGATATCGAGATCACATAACATTGGATTAACATACCCATAACTTTCTCCGTGACTAAACGTTTTATAGAATATAACCGCGCTAAAGCAGTTTTTGTTCTTTGATCTACATAATCCAAATGAGCTTTAAAAGTTAAAGTTGAGTCAAGTATTACTCCCAAATAACGAAACTTGTATACTCTATCTATTACCATTCCATTGTACATAACATCATCATATATTTTTTCCCTATAATACTATCTCCACCTTTGTGGAAGATCATATATTTAGTTTTTTCTATATTAACTTCTATTTTATTTAATTTGCACCAATATTGAAGTTTAACAAGGTTTTCATTTAATAAATTAATAGCTACATTTACATCACTATTCTCAACCCAACATACAAGATCATCTGCATAAAGTGCATAATCTATATTAAAGCACTTACCCACATCATTTATAAAACAACTAAATAGTAGTGGTCCTAATGCCGAACCGGCTCCTGTCCCCGCTTCTATTTTGTTGTACTCTGAATAATAGCTACCATTTTTCAGCCTCACAATTCTATCATTAAGATAATTATTCAACAATTTTACCATGTTGGGTTTGAGCTTAAACTGTTCAATTAGTTTAACCATAAGTAGGTCTTTCTGAACAACATTGAATGCAGTCTTAAAATCAACAAATATTGCTACCACTCTACCATTTACTTTATCTATGCTGTCATGTACACTTTGTGTAAGTTTTAAAATAGCGTTATCGCAACTACGATTCGCTCTAAAGCCGAACTGGTTGATGTCTAAATCATTATCTACCATTCTAGTTAGTCTTTTAAATATAACATTTTCAAATACCTTACACATAAATGTTAAACCAGCAATTGATCTATAACTTCTTGCCCCGAAGTAGGAGCCTTTACCCCTTATATAGTGGTGTCACATTTGCCATTTTAAATTGAACCGGCAGAATGCATGTATCTAGTATAAAAGTAAACATAATTGCTAACGGTCGAGCCATTGACTCAGGTATTTGTTTAAACACTCTTTTCGGAATATGATGTACCATATTACTACCTTTATTTACAGACCCAATAGCTTTTTTAACTTCCTCACTAGACACTTCGACATCATATGATTTCACAGTCTCTTTATGCTCATTACAATACCACTTAATTCTATCACTCAATTCGGTATCACTAAATGTGCTATCTTTTTTGACAAACATAACATCATAAAATTCTTTACATATATCATCCTCACGTTCTAAAACTACCCCTTCATCATTAATTAGTTTGGTGATAGCCATGCCACATTTGTTCCTATAACCAGTAATTTCATTTACAACATCCCATATATTTTCACCACTGACCTCCTGAAACTTCTTAGTATAATATTTTCTTTTAGCTGCATACATCATATTACTAGCTTTATTTTTAACAATTTTATATTGTTTCCACTCATCCTTGTTATTGGACCTAATTGCACATTTCTTAAGCTTGTCCCTTGTTCTATTTATTTCAACTAAATCGCTACTGAACCATGGTGCATTTCTATGTTTGCACAATTTTCTAGTTACAGGAGCGTATTTATCTAAAATAGCTATGATTTCAGATTCAAACCTGAAAATATTTACATCTATTATATCATCAGTCAAATAATTAAAATCCATACCCACTATTTCATTCTCAAATGCTTCCCAATTAATTTTGTTAAAATTACGACTTTCTATTACAATTCCAAATCCTTTAGTTCTTACTTCCTTTCTGACCAAGTACGTCAGATTATGATCTGAACCACCAAAAGGAAAGTGGCCACTTATCATATATTTCGAATTATTGACATAGAAATGATCTATTAAGGATTTGGTGTTTTCTGTAATTCTAGTAGCTCCAACAATTTTTTGACTAAGATTAAATTCCGTCATTAGACTTTTTAATTCCGCACTATACCTTGTATTCTCTAATAGATTAATATTTATATCACCACAAAATATTTGCTCCATTTTAAAACATTGTAAATGGCTTATTACATTTCTAAATGTGTCAATAAACATTGTTTTATGATTATTATTATTTTTGTTTGGAGTGAGTATTATAGATTGCCGTTACCATGATTTTTGGCATACATTTCCTCTGTATTATTATAGTATTGACTTCTATAAATTGATTTGAATTAACATTACCCGGTATGTCAACTATTTGGAACGAAAAGGCATTATTTACATACATCAGCATTCCTCCTCCATCACTAACCTTCCTATCTATTCTATGACAATAATATCCCTTAATACTAAAAACATTGGTTAAATCATAACTGTACAGTTTACTTTCTGTTACGCAGCATACTGCTACATTCTTTTCGTTCACCAATAAATCTCTAACATAGTCGATTTTACTTTTTATACCATTTATATTAACATGAATAAATTTGAGACCTTTATCAATTCTCTGCACATACGGTAAATTATTGGTGAAAACATTTTCATTTGCCGATATTTCAAAGAAAGATTCTGATATTTGCACTGGTTGCGTTGTTGTTTGTTCGCTTTCAGTATTGATGTCTTGATATGTGTTTTCGTCGTTACTATCATTGACATCAGCAGGAGGTTCTTGAATTGCAAGACATCTATCACAAATCCAGTTACTTCTTTTTAGTATGGCAAATTGTGTCGACGTCACTTTAGGCAGACAATTTTTTCTGTGAAAAGGTACATTGCAATTAGTACATGTTAGAAAATGTTCCCTTTTCCTAATAATTTCCACGCAGTTCCCACATAATTTTCCATCAGCTGCTTCACTCATCTTTCCATCCAGATTTTTTAGAATTAAAATGTGTAAATCTCTTACAATTGATAGAGTGTTACGGCTTATTGTGCAACACTCTAATCACAATTATGCTTTTTGTCGAATCCAGTGTCGACTCCAGTGTCGAATCCAGTCCACAATATGTCATCGAGGTAAAAGTAGAAGTAGATCCCATAATAGCGCTCCCCTTGGGTAATATTTCCATTTTCCGAATCTGCATTTCCTCATCTCCAATTAGGTACTCCAATTCCAGTCATCACAATCCTTTTGGCAGTTGACATGAGCACTGAAGTTATTAAGATTACACCCAACCAGAGTACAGAAAAAGGCAGTGCACAGACGGCAGTGATTATCAAAAAGTCTTTAATCGTGCACTTTTGTTTGCTTTTTTGAGCAACATTTATAAGATACTTGCTACTGATAACTTTCAGAATAAACTTGTGTCAATCAAATCACCAAAGTATTCAAAATTTGATATTTTATCATAAAAAAGTTCAAAAATTTTACAGCAAGGTTATAAACTCAACTGTTCGCGCCAAGCAGCACCAACCAAAAACTTCTTTGGCGGTCGCACGGAGTTACGCGTGAGTTTGGATTTTATGTGCAATTATTATTATTCTAGGCCGACGCTTTCGCATTCACATTGGTGTGCATTAATAGCTTAACTATGACTGAGTCAACGAGCTGATTTAGCTGTTTGTTTTTTCATAATCCTCCTAAGTAATGATATAGTTTTAGGGAAGCCAGAGCACGGACCGAATGGCGCTCTAAATATCGTGTATTTATGTCTGCTCCAAACTCGCAAATCTCAAAAACTAGAATACATTAAGCAACTTAATGACATACTCATCGTGATCATACGAATAAAAATAAGACGAACCAACAAAAGCAACCGCGATATCTATAATGACGAAGCATTACACATTCATAAGTAGCTACACAACAACCTTAACAATCAGCCATTCTACGCAACCTGGATAAATTGCACCGGCTATACTTACCTCCTTTAAATGTTGACTTAACCAAATAATAATAATGCATATAGGGAAGGCCAAAAATATCAACTAAACAAACTAGGCACTCTCACTGAGTCGTAATTGGACTAAAGCCAACAGCTATTTTATCTATCCTAATACACATCACATAATTATGGAACTTGTGCTCTGCAATACCTTAGGGAATACTATACATGCACACAGATTTACTACTAGGTACCTCCATATTCAATATATATGCACACCATTATCTCTCTAAATAAGCTTTAAGTACCAACTCTCTTCCTTTTCTTACCCCGCATGCTAAAAAATACAAAATGTTTGCACATAATCATATCCTACATGTACTTACCATAGGAACACCATTAACTTTTACATCCTCGTTTTGTAATTTTAGAATTCATGCTAAAACCCTCTGCTTAAAATCCGCATTTCCGAATTCAAATTAAGCGAAGGCACTTTTGGTCAAATATACGTCATGATAAATAGATAACTAGCTAATTATAATCGTAATATAGAGTACTACTATATATTCGTCACATTTATTTTAATAAATCCCGCAATACATGAGCCAAAATTGTCTACTAACCTGTGTCATTAAGCTACTGATATTTAAATTAACAGCTTAAACTACAAAAAACATAAAATGCAAACATTGCTATCATGGCTGACAGTGGCCAGCTATTTTGATTATATCTGAAGAAATAAATACACACTAAATAATCACTTTCACAGAAAATTCAAGTTAAACCACTAGAGTCAAAATCCAATTATTTTTTGTCGTTTTTTATCTGAATATTTTATTTGACATTATATTAATTGCATTTTTCATGGTATGCAAATCATTAAGAAAATTAAACTTTTGTAAGGTACAAAGGAAGAAAATAAGTTTTTTTGCAAAACTGAATAAATAACTGAAAGTAAACAGTTTCTAAGTAATTGTTCTTGGTATATGTATTTACATAAGCTGGAAAAACTCCCTGCCTAAATATACTAGATAATGTATACAACTGTCATAAAGCATAATTACAGCATTATAAATTATAACCTCTGGGAATGGGTCTGTTGGTGAGTTTAGTTTAGATACCTCAGGCAAGGAAAGCATGTTTTTGCTAGCAAGAGTGAAAACTCTCACACGTACTCACCTATGAGTAAGATTGCACACTGGTTAATAGCCTTAATTAAGCGATTGCAATGCCGACTAGAAAACTAGGTTTCAGTGATACTAACTGTTTGAACTAATATTTTTTCTTAATGGGATCACAATACATTGCTAGTATACAATTAAAAATCCACATTTTCGACAAATAATACATATTATAAGTATAACTTAATATAGTTGAGAATAGTATACTTTACTGATAGCAAAATATAAATGGCATTTAGATTATTGTAGAATTATACGGACTATTTTACATGTAGTACTGTTTACTATTGGTACTCTAGAAAATTAATTCATGATAGAGGCAGAGAGAAATGTTGAAACACGACTGTCACTGAAGATCGTGATTGTGCATGCATCTAATCTTGAATCTAGATAGAGCTACAAATTTATTAACTGGAACTTCGTAATCACGAGAGATGACTATTTGCTTGAAAATACCCACCGCAGCAAGCTTGGGTTGAAATAACTTTTCAAATTTCAATTTAAGGAATTTCGTTAGATTAGTAGTTGAAGCAACAGCTTTTTGGATAAAAAACAGAAGAAATAAATTAAAAACACTCGACTTCAGCACTCGGTCAGGTTAGCGCGAAAAAAAATGAAACTAACTATCTGTCCACTTTCTCTGTAATAAATGGAAATACTATAACCAATAGTAGTAATAGATAGATGCAACAATAAACAAGGACCTACTACGACTGAGAAACAATTGAGAAGATTAAAGAATATTAGCTGCCTATAACTGTTGAGATTTTCTAAGGAATTGGCCATTTAAGCTGCTTACATAAATTTTGCTCAAGTATCTTATAAAAGACGGCTTAACTTTTTTGAGACAGTAAAGAATTAGGCAGAATAAGATTAACTGTGTATGAACTTAGAAGATGACAAGAGCATAGGCAAGAGTCAGTATCTTCTTTGCTATTTCAAAAGAATTTTTGTTGGTAAAATTCGGTGAATCTTGGCATAAGTTGGTCCGAAAAGATGAATTTTGCCTGTTTCTTAGTATCTGCATTAGATAAGAAGGTAAAGTAATAACACTTGAGTTAATTATTAGAAGGAAATCTTAGATAAGTGTACTTGCACAGAGAAGACATAAAATAGAAACATAAATACGTAGCCGGATGGTATCTCTTTAACCACGGGTTTCGTTGCGGGTATATAAATATGTAGAATCATACAGTGAACTGGCTGTATGTATGCAGTGGGAACATGACATGGACAGACCGTGTGTCAAGACATGCAGGACCACCCTGTTCTTTTGTTAAGACGACCACATACCATCATCCACTTATTGGCTCTGCCTTCTGCAATATATTCATTGGCTTGTCGCTTACTAATTTCACCACCCGATCACTCTTACCACCCCGCCACATTGCAACCCGCTACTTTTACCACCCCAAAACTGTTTAACATCCGCTAATGTTGCCATTCAGTATATTTCAATAATATGCCTATCTATCCAATAAGTAAAGTCCAAGCCACTGTTTAAAAATTATTACGTTATCACGCTTGTGGTAAAAAGAAATGGCTAACAAAATTGAAATACTTTTATGGTGTGGAAACTAGGTAATGACATACTTTTGTTAGAATCTTATAATTTAGAATAGAATGTTAGAATAGAATGTTAATGGAATAGAATTAGCAATAAGAAAATTATTATTAGCATTTTCGCATCTTCCCAAATTAAATTACGTTTATTGTTCGTATATGTTTTAATTATTTCTTTTCTGGTTTTCGTCTACACTTCGAAACTGAAAATCATTTTAAAGTGGTAAAGGGAATCAGTCTCAGTTGTTGACACCATAAGTTGTCAACACGTAAAAAAATTTTTAATCCTTTTCGTCAACACAACAGTTGTATTTGTTAACACGCCATATACCTTTTGTAAATACACCATTTTCTTTTTGTTGACAGAGATTTAGACTACGTGTGACTTCACATAATGATGAAATAAAACAACAATATGAATAATTGATATGGATAAGTAAATAGGAAGTCATAAAAAACATGTTTTGTGGGTGTGTTGTGTACATTGTGTTGACAAGCATTGATATGTTGGTGTAAACTATTTTTGTTGACAAAATGTGTTGACAATTTGGGGTCGTTTCGGTAAAAGTACTGGGAAGATAATAAGTAAATAAACGTATGGAGTGGGATAAAAGTGTCGGATGATATATTACAGAGTTGTAACTATGCTGATTGTGAGAGTATCTGTACTGGGGTGGTAACATGGCTGGATCTGGAGTGGTAAAGAGTGGAATCGTCACGTATCCTTGCGCTGCATCAACCACATTACATTACTGGCATTACACTATTATTAACATACATACATTACATAACTAACATAGCTTATTGTCTTTTTCTCATCCCTACGTTAAATCGCCTCCTATCTAACAACATTATTAGCGTCGCTACTCCTACCGTATAGCTCAGAACCGTTCTGCCAACTAATGTACATCCTTTATTCCAGTCAGTGATTTGACACGGCTTTTTCTGGTTTCTTCATAGTAATTGATTTACAACTATTTTCCCGTTTAATATTTTTTGCTCAGTATTTAAACGATCTTTTTCACATTGTCAGTCACCACAGATCCTAAAATTATTATAATATTATTAGAAAAGGTAATATGTACTCCAGTCAAAAATAAATCCCACTTGTTACCTATTAGACCACTGTACACAAACTACCAACACAAACAGTTTAACTAATTTTATAGACACATCAATCGTATTTAATAAATAAATAATAATAACACCCATTCATAAATATCCGTATTACCTACACAATGTCCCAAAAAAGAATTATTTATTAATATTGCGGCAACAAGCTCTTTAATAAATTCAACCTGAAAATAGGACCACTACTGAAATTTGACAAAATAAATGTTTTCCATTGTTACCAATTTTTTCCTAGCCCAAAATTGTTAACCATGTTGGTTACTTATTATGTATTTTTATGCTTGTAATCGGATATCCCATCCAACAGATGGAATCGGTTAGTAAATGGATATTTTGTAGCTTTTGATTCTAAACTGGATAAACAGGAGGTATTACTACGTGGTTATTCTAAGATACCACCCAAATACTCAACACTCGATGAAAACAGTAATTAAGCAGGATGCTTTGATCATGCAACTGTTTATACTTAAATACATACGTATTCGGATTGCATGTGAAAATTCTGCGAGTCGTCACCTCGGCTTTGCAAATTATTTCCTTACTCTATACTTTAAGCTTTACCCATCCTTTGTCTTTAGCTTTTACCTACGACATTGTATGAGTTTTGCTGAATAATACAAAACATGCTGACTAATTTATGTAGCGTGTATTAATAACATCGTCGTGTTTGCAACCTTTGTATGGAAAGTGTGAGGGACATTGCCCGATATTATACGAATAATTTAAAATAACAAAAATTAAATTAAGAATAATTAGTAATTATGGCGTTTGTCTGTTTAACAAAATGGCTTTTTCTTATCGTCATAACTAAAACTAGTTAATGGTCATTCCTGCGTATTTACTGCTTTAATAGAATCAAAAATTGGCCTAATTGGCAATTCTGTAATAATTATGTATTGATAAACCAAATGTTTTCTGGTAAATGGGTACATTTATGCTACACAGCACACGCACCTAATTTAACCAGAATAATTTCCCCACAACAAAGCTTATAGCATACTTTGTTGAAAATGGCACTGACACACGGTCATGAGCATGACGAATTGAATGTTTTCCCATATTATGTGCGTAATTAGATATTTATGCGCATCGGTCAATGTGAAACGTAGTTTGCAATATTGCATGCCGCAATTTCACTCAGCAAAAAAATCGGATTTTTTGAAAAGTTACCCTCTTTTCCAATGTCATGATGAGTCAGTTGGTCTGCACATTGAATATTATATTGATGATACTTTGCTATCTACGATAGTAGGTGCATTTTAGGTATCTACAAGGGTGCACATTTAACAGCCCGATATTTAATAGTCTATCAACACAAACACCGAATTTTTTATTCAAATCCATATTCGACAGGCAAAAAATGTTTTGCTTAGAAATTAGGTTCGTTTTAATGTTTATGCAATCGTTTGGCATAAATTACGCTAGTCTGTATTCTGTGTCATTTAAACATTTGGAATATCTGAATTCATCCCCTATAGTACTAGCATAAGTATTAATACTTTACTGAGTAGGTATTAGAACTGTAGGTTCTGTAATTGGAGGACCATTTTACTCAAGCGAAATAAATAAACCGGTAGGTACTAATAATAATTAGTACCTAAATAATTTTAGCTGTTTGTGACTACAATAATGCTTTAGAGTGATACAGTATAATTTGGAAAATGAGGTGCCTTGGTTCAGGAGTAGACATTCAGTAGTCGTGTGAAAAGTAAATGGGCATTTATGTCGCATTACTGCTGGTCGAATTAAGTGCAAATTGTAGTAACTGTCTTTCTGTCAGTGTGTCATAGATCTATGTTTCATGTGAATTGTTCAAGACTTGTGTCGTAAACCTCGTAATAACGTGTGCAACTTCCAAGTTGGCCAGATTTTTAGAATGGTAAATGTGGCTTCATTGCAATCTAAATCGGATTATTTACCTGCCGTGCGCAGTGCCTTAGAAACATAAGACCAGCAAAATCTGTGGTATAATTTAGAAAATAAATATTCTGTCCCAGTTCATTCATTCTACGAGTTAGATTTTTGCAAATCCTTGTTGGATACTAAAAAGGAGAGCTATTTGCCATTTTTATGCCAATTGTTCCTTTTTTTGGAATTTTGAGTTGCTAAAGTTTGCTGATGCATCCCCTAAAGTCTATGACTGTGCTTATGCTTGTATTACAACTTTTAACAGTTACGTTGTGATTGTTTTTAACTTCATATAAAATTTCGTGAGTTAAGCCAGAAAAATATATATTTTGGCTATTTATTTTTAATGACGATAGCTCTAAAAATATTTTTTTGAATGGACTGAAATTGAATGAAAATTATGTGGACAACGTACACAGATTTAACCTCGGCCATCACTTATTCGAAGGAGAGTGTAATTAGCAGAAAAGAAATGTTCGTGTTGCAGTGATGAAATCAGGCAATTTTGTTGAACTGTTAAGCGAACAACCCACCCGGGTTGCTAGTATTATTACCATCAGCATTGGATGCATAGTAGGTGTCGTTTCTGAATATTTGGTTAAGCTCGATACTATGAAATAATTAAATGGCCAGAGTTCTCTCTATTTCCATTTAATTTGATAATGAACAATAGTATTTTCTTCATCCCTAATTAATAATTTGATAGGTACGGACGGGGCAGCGTAATGAAGTAAATTTAGCAGGTAAGTTGAATTTGAGGCAATTCAATAATGTTATTACACATTTTGTGTTAATTCTAATGTAATTCTAGCAGTGCTCTTATGTCTGCATGACTTGTTGCGACTAATTATGTCCATAGTACTTACTTACATCAGATTGGGGCTCTGGAATCCTGAATTATATAAGTACGTATGGGTATGGACAATCTACGCCGAAAATAACGAGTCATGAAATCAATTTGATATTTTGGTGATTTCATGTGTGCATATTACTAGCTATTAGGTAATAAGTTAGTGGATAGCCCATATAGGAAACAAGCGTGCACTCTCCAGGGAATAAATTTATCAGAGCCATGCAGGACGACTACATTTCATGTTGTAATTATTTATTGGAGAGTTCTTGTTTGATTCCACTACTAATACTTTTAGTATAGACTGACCATACGGATCGAGTCAACTCACTCTTACTCAGCCCCTTGTAACTAAATATTTATAGCTATTAACTCTGAAAATTTCGAAAGGAATAGGTAATTGAACAATTCCAACTCACAATCCCTACACACACAGAGGCTACTGTTACTGAAGTATATTATGATACCCACCCAGCTTTCCTCTTAGGTTTATTCGTTGATTAAAGTAACTTAAGCATCTGATGTTTCATTGAATTGAGAATGTAATGCATGTAAAACAAAATCATGCGAACTGCAAATCGAACTACTACCGATTTGTGAGTCAGTACGAAATGAACTTGAAAGTGCGGTAGCCTACACCTAATACCTCTGTATGTAATAGAAAAAAAGTAGACAAATGCAAATGAAAAGTGAAAAAACGAAGGTAGGCTAAAGGATAAAGGTACTTACATCTAACACACATTATTTAAAACGTTGAAGGTATTGGACAAGCCTTGTATGATTTTGAGCATGAGAGACGATATGATTGTAAAGGAGTGATGGGGAAATAAGGGAAATAGGTATTTCACGACAGCTGGATGTTTTCCTCAAAGACTACAAATTGAAATAAGTTTGTAGTTGGTCGGACAGACGGACGGATGAGAATGGAGAATCGCATGCAATGGAACCGGAATGGCATTTCATATTCTGTAAAAAGGATATACGGGCAGACACTCACTCACACAGGATCCTGACACATCCACCTTAAACTTATGCGTGATATGAGATGGTTGTTGGGTTATAGTAACTATTTTTATGAATTTTGTGAACATTAGGAGGAAGAGTAATGCACGTTGAATTGTATTCTTGTACATAGTTTGAGAGAGAGATGAATTATTGTGAGTATATTAATATATATTTAGTTGCGTAGTAGTAAGGAGATATTTGGAGGATGTTTGTATAGATAGTTGAGAATGAATGAGTGTGTGAGGAGTGGATTATAAAAAATGAGATGAGACGGAAAGATGAAGGGTCCCGAGTTGATTGTGGTTGTTTATGAAGCATAGCATAGCATGGCTAACTGAGGAAAAGTATCAACCAAGGATGACAGTGCTAATTTTTCATGAAGCGGGTTTTTGGTGGAGAGATGGTGGCTGTGGTCTGATGGGGTTTCATGCTCCATGGATATCAGACTGTCTCCTATATACTCCTGCCTGACTCCCTGCATGCAAAAGAATCAGCGACAGCATTTCTATTACGTCTCTACACTTTTTATTATGATGCAATCTATTAAAATACACTGCCGAACGACTCTCTTACTGCATTTACATCAATTTATTACAAGTATATTGCACTCCTCCTGCACCAATCTTCTGTTTGCACTAAAGACTCAGATTTTAGAGTCATTCTATTTCCTCCTCCTAGCCTTGCCCCAAAATGTTGCGGAAGAGTAAAAGTTGACAAGTCGGATAGACTGAGCGCCGTTCCAGAGTCCGTCGTTGGGAGACCGGAAGTGAGGAATTGATGGTGGACACGCGCTGGTTGAGTGCTGTGGCATCGCAATGGATTGGTCCTTCTCTCCCACCCTGTCATCGACTCCAACTGCCACCACCGCCGCCGTTTGCACGCGTCCCTAATTAGTCTCGATTCCATTATGCTAATCACCACCTTTTGTGTCTCAGTTCCATTGATCACTCACTCTCCTTACTACTACGTCTCCACTCTATAACTCACTTCTATCATCGCATCTTTTATCTACCTAAACTTTGTTTGCTATAATTCCTTCCATCTATATCTCTGTTGTGGCACATCACTTCTTCCGATGTGATATATGGTCTTTAGTGCATAAAGCACTGCAAGGAATGCACATCTCTCCTGCTAAATGCGAACGAGTGCGTGTGTGTGTACAAACAAGCAATCCTAGTCGTCCTTTTGCTTCACAGTTATGTCATGTTGCAGCATTTTCCTTTGCAGCATCCACATAACAATTCGACCTACCACACACAGATCAGACCACATACCCTTTGCACCTTCCATCCTTCTATTAACGCTTGCTACTTTCAGCATAGAGAAAGTTTCTATTTCAATTCAGGAATGATTCTAATTCATAACCATTGTACAGTTCCACATAAAGCAAAATAATATTATGGAGCCGATATGGAATACCTTTCATCTATTTATACTTCCATAGTTCAATTCAATAAAAGCACATATAATGACAAGGAGCGCTGAGCGCGCGTTCAAACTGACACGTAATATCCTTTAGATCCATTGTCTGAATTTATTTATTGCTTTCATACTGCACTCAGCACTCCCCTACTCCATCCTGCTTCGAGAAGTCTTTTTCTTCTTTTCAATACTCTCATTTCGTCCATAATAAATGTTTTACTGTTATTTACACGTTTTTATTATCTATAACCATAAACACAAAAAAAACATTCAAACTAACTAATTCATACATTCATGAGACAAATTCACGACAATTTTCCCAATTCTTCCGAAAATACCAGTTGACATAAAGGCAACGTTGTTATACTACAGCACTTACACTATGCAATAAATGGCTAAGAGAAAAGCGATTAAAATGCATACATTTTATTACCATATGCCTATGCAGTAGCAATGGTAATTACCTTAAAACAATATTGACCCATGAAAGTAATTGGCGTTTTGTTTAATGTTTCCGATATATGCAATTTATTATTGGCAGTCAATATAATATTTGGCAGGTGCATATCTTTGGATAGAATACAAAGTAATTCCAAGAACATTTACATTACAAAATATATAACAAGCTTTGATGTGTTAGCTCTTTAGGCAAGGAAATGTCTAAAAGGTATTTTAGTGCATAGTTAGCATGCGGGGAGTAAACATTTATTTTTCATCTGGTATAAATGGAGGAGTGCAAGACTGCAGTATGTGGCTACTAATTACCTCTCCACAAAGTGCACATGCAAATTGAGTGAATTAGAGCATCGAGGTCTAATAAGTGAAAGTGAATAAAAGGAAAATTTCTGTCGGTTTGTAGATTTCTATGTATAGCTGTTTGAAAGACAAGAGAGGGTTTGATGTCAGGGAGAGAGTGAAAATAAGGAGATGAGAGCAAAGTGGATGTTTAACATTCGAAGAGAGAGAGAGTGGAGTAGGATGCATGGATGGGCTCATGAAAGTCACGGAGTCAAAGTCATGAGACAATCTCGTAACATTATTCTGTGCACTTTGCACAGGAGAATCGACTCTGCTAAATGGAATCAGTTAAGTTGCCACATGGCCATAACATAATATGTATAAATAGAAGGAGATGAGTGCATAGATAGGAGCAAAAGCTACCCGACCGAACCCGGAGTTGTTTTCTGGTCTACCCATGCAGCATAGCGGAGCGGAAGTGTCTTGATGCTTACGGAAAGATCGCATATCCAAAGTACAATTCTCTCTTCCCGTTCTGCATGTTGCATTATTTGTGCTCCAACTTTCCTTCCCTCTCCCAACTAAACTCTCTCCGTCCGAAAAAGGACATTCTCCTATTTCAAATTCTATTCCCTGACCTGACAATCCTTCGCCTACATTTCCCAACTTGCCACTTTCAATTTTCTTTGCGACAACAATTCTTCTCTCTCGCTTTACTTATCAGTCGCATGCACTTTGATGACCCATATACTATATTATATACCTCCTAATTTATATCAAACTGTTATATGCAAATCTTGGACTATTTGTTTTATTCTCCTACAATCGATAGCACAATTTAACTTACCTACACTTATTTCCAACACTGAAATAATATCTACTCTAATAATGCTTATAATTTATCACTCTGCGTCAGCATAATAACTATATTTATTCTGCTCTCCAATTATTTCCATTACTTTAATGAGAAATTGCAACCCACAAATATCCAGTACCTTATCATTTAGATTTGCTATGTCGTACCAATTGGGAAACGTGTAATAGATAATCAATATTATTGATAATAGTGAATCTCTTTGCTCTGACCTGTTTCACATATTCCATGTATGCAATCCATAAAATATTACTTTATCTATTCATCCCGACAATTATGATGTTCATCAGCTTGACATGCTGAATGTGTTTTTTCCAAGTCTAATATGCGTCACATCTTTTATATCGGCTTAACTCAAGAAAATAATCTTTGCTCATGGCAAGCTTGTAAAAATCTTTGCTTGGGTACATTATAAAATTACTTGAACGCTTTATGAAAGTTATAGGTTTATATTTACGAGAGATTTATTAACCTTTGTTCAAATTTCCAAAATTTGGAAAATGGATTTTGTAAACGAATTGAAGATACAATTTTAAGAAATTTTCCACTGTTCCCAGAAAAGAATCTTCAAATATAAATTGCCCTTATTTTCCGAATATTTTCTGCTTATTGATATACATACACGATTGTCCCTTATTTCTTGCAATGATATGGAACAAAATAAAATAATGCATGAAAAGGTACTCTCTATATGGCACCTAAACATATACAGTGTACTTCATATGGCCTTAAATTCAATTTACATAATAAAATATGCATGTATAGTAGATCATTTAATAAAGCTTCCAACTGGTCTGCAAAATCCTTTATGCAAAAAGTTGACAACCGGCTCATGCATGATCTCACTATTCAGCAAGCAAATTTTGCACTCAGTGATATTAAAAACTTTGTCTTCCAATGTTTTTGCATGCGAAGGTTTTTATTATGAACATTTGTGTATTTATTCTGCAGTCACTTTTTACCAGACTCGAATAATGTTATCAGTAAATATAAATGTAAGACTATAAAAATCTACTTTGTTAAGCCATTTAGAAATATATATTTTTCTTCTGTGCTTTCTCTGTTCCTGTAAATGGCCATAAATGTTTTGAAGCAAAGAAATAATTGTTTTGAATTGTATTTAGTAGGTTTGAACACTAATCTCTAGGTTAACCCAATTGTGTGATGGGCATGAAGTGGGCATTCTTATATTTGTAGAGCCATATGGATGTGTTGAGGAGAGAAAAATATGGGTAGGTTTGAGAAATATTGAGTGAATTGAATTTTGGGAGACAAAGGAGGCGAAGAGATGTCAAAGGCATGTAAAGACAGTTAGTTTTGTTTTCTATTGAGAGCGTTTACTTTTGTCAATTGATCCTGTTGTTCGGCAATGTTTCTGTTTACTTATTGGAAAATGGTGGGTAATTGTGAGCGTTTTGCGTGTAGTGGCCGGCACGAAGAGGGAGAAAGATATTACGTTACTCACTTTAGTTATATTATTATATTAGCTCTATCGAATTGCGGTGAAAGAATTGCATGACATGCTGGATTTTGTATGCTGGCGTAGAGATATAAAGAAATGAAAATCCTTCCCACGTACAATGTACACATAAGTCTACGTACTAATCCCAAATAGGTAAACAGAGTGTACATACATATAGGAAAATACAAATAGTAGGACACTTAGGTGAATAATGTGTGTAGGGATCTTATATGGAGGATTGTGAGAAAGTTTGCTGGTAGAATGCATTTGTAAAAGTGTATACGGAGAATTGTATATTGTGCCGTGGAAAATAATTCTGTCGGTCGGACTCATCTTCAGAGGTTTTAACCAAAGAAAAGATCCAAAAAGAGAGTATCGATTTCCTATGTTTCCCTTGTTCATTAATTCCGTTGAGAGGATCGGATGGAAGGACGAAAGACGGTGGTGCTGGATGCATGCAGGAGAGAGCTAAAGCCAAGAGCGAAATTGTAGTAGAAACAGCGTAGATCTATCATCTCTCTCGGTTGGAGTAGCCAAAGGAAACTCTTTTCACTCACATCGGCCGAGCTGATTGTCAGTATGAGTCTCAAAGTGCATTAGAGGGACAGAGTCAGCAAACACATATGTCCTACTATAGCAGTGCATGTTGGAGATGCAATATTATGAGTGAGTGAGCACAGGCAGATTGGGAAGGATGCGTCGAGTTTTGTGTGCCGTGTCGTTAGGATGATAGAAAGAGCAAGTAAAGTACCCTTTATTTACAATCGAATTCGTTACGGTGGTCACTCAACTGAAAATGACCGGATCTAAGGGCTCTCAAATGTTCATTTCCTTCGGTCCTCGTCTCTCCCTGGACACAACTCCTTTCTCTGATTAGCAACTTTCCTTGCCTTTATTTATTGTTAGCTACTTCTTGCATCCATGTCATGACTTACATTTTCCTCTGTCTCATGAGCCATGTGACATAATATTACTGCCTCTTTGTCCTCCGCCTAACTACCCTCATTTTACTTACCTACTCCAAAATACCCCAGCTTATCCATATCTGTTGCTTCTTGCACTCACCATTATTAGTCACTGTGTATAAGAAATGTAATCATGTCCGCATTTTTATTATGCAATAAAGAAAACATTAATAAGATTGATTTACTTTCAAATTATTTATTAAAATCGTATTTTAAACGATCTGTACTTATAGTAACACTATTTTGTATTTTAATTGTTAATTATACTACTTTTACATTGTATTGTGTTGGTGGTCTTAAGTTTTGCGACATTCTGCAGTAGAAAATAAAATAGTCGTTGATAAATTCAAGATAATTAGGAAGAGAAGCTGTGGATTTATTGCCAGGGTAATAAATAAATACCTGGTAGATGCTAACAGAGATCTATTTCATTCATTATAGTTAATCGCATATGTAGGCAATGTGTAACAATCTTTATGACAAAAGTAATGAAGGATTTGCCGTAAGCAAATTTAATTTTGTAAAGTGGAAGCGAGTCAGTCTCACTTTATGCACTTGAATCTGACTTGACTGCATGTATGTGGACTAAGGCTATACAGAGTGATGATGCATAAAACGTCTTTCCGAGTAATATCTGCAGTTTCTTACTATTATCTGTTTAAGTGTATTTGATGAATGTGAATGAATCTGTTTTGGTTTAGTTTCCCATGGAATTGATTTGTAGGTTTGTATGAGTCGGACTACTAAGAAATGCCGAAGGCGAGAGCAAGAATCATCGATAGGGACTACAGAGTCGATTAAGTAGATACGATGTAAGAACAACATGTGCATGTAAACAATGTATTTATCGGATCTGAAGTAGGTATCCAGTGAAAAGTTCAGATGCTCCGCATTAACAATTACATAAAAGTGAATAGGAGCCCATTACGTCATTAAAATCAAAATAATGGTCTTTCTTTATTATTATAATATAGTTTACTGTTCTTTGTTTGCTTTAGTGTTGTTGAGGGCCTTGCCCTAGGAGAGCACAGGCAGACAGTTAGCAGGAAAAAGGGTAGCAGTGACCCATTAAAACAATGATGATTTATGAACAAGTCGTATTTTATTGTAAGAGATTTCCGCCCATCAACTGCTTATTGTTAATAATATTTAATATGCATAAGGTATGTAGATTAGAGTCGAACGGAGGTGGTTAGTTGGGTCTCTCGCGTTGAAAGAAAAGCAATACTTTAGGTTGCAGCATAACATTTTACACATAAAGTATCAACTCGCATCTGCTGCCGTTCGTCATGTCATAAATGCCAACACTCTTTTTAGCTAAAATTATGCGAACATCATTAGGCTCATAAGTAAATGAGGAATACGCCAACGTACTTTAGAAATCCTCTTCTTTTTGCAATAATGAAATATTATGTGGTCGCCATAAAAAAATACCCCAGCACAGTCTTTATATAGATATTATAATATTTAATAATCTTATCGAGATAAATGTATACGTAGTTGATTGTTTATTACTACCCCACACAATATACGGAGTAGTATGTAGAACTATTCTGTATAGATAACTACTTATAAAAATGAAGATGGGTAAAAATAATGCAGAAACGTGCATAGTTAAGATGTACCATCTATAATATTTACAACGTTATCGTGACGAGTGTCTGAGTAATATAAGGTATAAAATATAAGTTTGCGAATCTATAATATTATATTAATACATGGTCATATCCTCCTGCTAATAAGTATGCATGGAAAAAGACATTAAATTAAAATGTGCAGAATAAACAAACAAGATATCAGTCTTAAGTATGATGAGCTCCACTCAGCGCTGGCTCTAATGCTAGTGCCAGCTCCACTTTTTAACAGAGTTTTTGTGTTTATTAAGTGTATGGATGGATGGAAGAGACAGGAGAAGGGATTGGGAATGGATGTTGGTGGGATGCAATGTAGTTCGTGTTAAAAGGATGACATGGGTAGGTGAATCGAAAAAAGTTTTTGCATCTCGTTTGCTCCTTAACTACTTATAACAAGTAAGTAGTAGAGATAAAGCTACTTAGACTAAACGTTAGTGGAGGAATTGAACTTTGGCTCGGACGAGATTGAATAAATTGCTATTAACTCTTCGAGACTGAACTGTTTCTCGTCTCGTAGCTTATCGTTAATAGTTAGCTACGGTTTGGATTACAGAGCTCCTGTTGTTTGTCGTGCTAGCTCCTAGTATTTCTTGGCTTCACTTGGCTTTGGCTCCAGTTTTATGAAAGGCAGCTTTTGGCTCCAACTAACAAACAGTTTGGCAAAATAAATAGAATTGGTGAGGAGAGCCGACGGCAACTCAGAGCAATTCAAGGCAAAGCTGTCCAACTATTCTGTTATTTTATCGTCCAGAACGAAACCAGACTAGGGTGTTAGTTGGCAGTTAAGTATGGGAGGTAGTAGATGATAGGTAAGTGGGTAACAGGTGAAATGCTGTTGATGTGATGATGGAACTGTTACTGATACACTAAACTCCTATCTACATACTACAACTAAATCTGCAATCCAAGAGATTAGTATTTCAGGCTCTAAGGTATGTACAGCTTTTCCAACCATAGACATTCTGTACTCTAATGTTTCTGTGTCTGAACAAGATAACATTTATTTGCATCCTCAATGCTACTTGTTAGTAGTATCCTTATCGTCAAAGAAATAATAACGTTCATCTGTTTAGCATCTTCAGGCAGTTGATGTTGATTCCATACAAATAATATAATCAAGAAGCTAGACAAGCCCTTGACTCCCTTTACTTTTTTGCATGGAAGTACTAGATTCTATTACAAATGACATTAGTAGGTCGTTTCCCATAGCACGTTGTGTAATGTAGGTAGGTACATATGCTGTATGTATGTATGCCTGGGTAGGTAGGTACATATGCTGTATGTATGTATGCCTGGGTAGGTAGGTAACATATTTAAGTGTTGGATGGAATGAAAGAAAGAAGTAGTTTGGGTTAACCCATTTTTAACGCAGTATACCGAAAGTTCCATAATTGTGGATAAAGGTATAGAAAAGAGAAGCCCGATGACTTTTCTCGAGGAAATAATACATCGTTAACAATTATTATACCTAAGACAGGTATTTATCAATCAATTTTCTTAACGTGAAGATTCGCGAATTGCGAGCGTGCATGTTAGCTAGCTTACACCTTGTCTAGCCTGTCAGTTCTGTCTCACAATCCTTTCCTTTAGCTAACGAGCCTCCTTGGGTTGGTCTGCCTTCATCTCTCTCTCCAAGGCTCTGGCTCCACTACTCACTCGATTTGGCTCCTGACAATGGAAACTATTAGATTAATATTATACCTACGTACTACTTACGTCGTACTGCGCTATTAGTAAATAGTAGTTTTATTTGTGTCTGAGCACACACGGAATATTATTACTCCCTCTGAGTAATAAAATTCCGTAGTAGTAATAAATAGGCAGGTAGGCATAGGCTATATGATAATCATATGAGGTGAGTAGCAATAAGTGTATATGTGGAAGGTAGCGAATCCTAATTCTGATCCTAAATAAGTAAATAACATTTGAATGCATCGCATTATTATTCGTTTCCTGGGCCAGGTCTAGAGGATGGCATGTTATGATATGGCATGGCACTTGAAGTCACACATTATCGGAAGGTGTAGCATTCATTCTGCCAGTCAGCCCAAACGATTATCTCTAATAAGTACGTGCTCATCGTATGCTTAACAAACAGAATCATTCATTGTCTATGCTATTGTTCCTTACTGACAGATTGTGCTATTGTGAGGGAGTTGTTATAAAACATTGCAGAATGGACGCGATGGAAAAGGCCAAAAATATTAGATAAATCCGCGACTGACTCTGCTGTGTGTGGAAGGATCTTCCATTTCAAAGAAAATACACACTCACTCACATAAACTCATTCGAAGCCAACACACGATAGATACCTATTATATTCACAGGAAACTTCACATCAACCACCAAAAGCAACTCTTTCGTGAACTAGAAAAGGAAGTACCAAATTATCAGCCTGCGAAAAATGCCTGTCTTTCTCATTCACATCTCTTATGTATTTAGTACAGTATCCACAATCACAAAAGCATCTCTCCCTTCCCTTATGCACTCTACCACACTCTAAGTATATAATAATATATATATTTAATGCTCGACAAATTACCATCAACTTGTCGCTTCATCCCACGACAACAACAACAATATAGTTTTAGTGGTGTCTTCCTCTCTTCCATAGTATTCCGTTTTGTGTGAATGTCGGAGAAATATCATGCTATGCTGTAGTGTGGTTAGCAAAGGAGTAAATAATAGGATGGGACTCGTATGTAAATTGCGGGTTCTTACGTGGCTGTTGATATCAGGCGAAGATAATGTGTCATTCGGTCCCTTGCCTTGTCAGTCTGTTCTCGGCTGTAAAATAAAGGAACATAATGTAGCATAGCACGTCAGACTAGACACATCAGACAGAGTAGAACCCTTGAGTTGGAGTTGAAGGCCTCGTTTGGCTTTGACACAAGTGCATGCAATGTCGTGACGAAGAACAAGAGCCGCGGCTACCTGCCTTTCCTCTTCTTACTTACTTACTCATCCTCCTCATGATCATCATACCAATATTATTATATTTTATCTCCTAAACACTGCAGTATGTTTGTAATGGTCTACCTGACTCTGACTACATGCGCTTCCACCGTTTTTACATCCAATCCTGACTGTCTGGCTTGTCGGTGTTTTGTTCCGTCGGGTCCTGCCTGGCCTACCCACTTTTTTAACTAGATACTAGTTAGTTATACACTCATGTTGCATCGTAGGTGGCTACCTGAACTTATTGTACTCCTAGTTACTACCTAACAAGGCACACTATTCTCCCTATTTCTTCTAACCACATAACCGCTAATAAGCTTTACTATTCCACAACTCCTTCCAATCAAATCATCGAATAAAATTCACATCCCATTTAATAACTCACAAACTATAAAATATTGCACGTTGAACAGTTTCTCTACAGCTACGCTTTGTTCTCACTATCATTTTATTAGCCAACTTTTCTCAAATATGCAAACTGATAATCCACTGGCACGACCTATATTCAATTATTATCGCCAATAATACTACATAAGTATACACTATCCTTCTTAAACTATTCATACATCTAACTGTCCTTACAAATTATATTCTATTCATTCTTATTGTCAACAATAATCATACGCTACGCATTTAACTGAAGCTATGTCATTTCTCTCCATGTACAGCTATAAGAAATATCATGTAGGATTCTTATACGCTATAAAAGTTAACATTTATAAAAGGTAATAACGCATACTAGAAACTCCTTTTTCGCATTGACAAATCTGCTCGCCTATAATTTAACATTTTCTTTCCTATACTATTATTGTCATGCCTTTATGAATAATGAGAAACAATTGAGCAATAGTGTTATTTTGTATGAAGAGAACAAAAACACGCCAAAATCCATTTTCCACTTAAATAATGTCGCAAACGACAAATTACTCAAATTGGTGCTACTATTACAGTTTCAGCTATACAACCTCCACATTGGCAAATCTTGTCCATTTTCTCGAAGGAACAATATTACTTTAAAATTGGAGTCAATTGGCTTTCGTAACAATAATCATGTATTAGTATTGTGATGGACTAAAAGTTATTTCTAAATATTGTAAATTTAAACGGTTTCCAATTATTGTAAACTGGGCATAGATATTCTACCTAGTGTCAGTTAATAACGAACGGAACTTGCAGCTTATGATAATGTCGGAGTGTAGGTAAGCATAAGTAGTTACATGTTCATAAAATTATTTTAATGCGGTAACCGTTCTTTATTTTTTGTGATGTATAGTAAAAACCTTGGGATTGGTGCCTTAGATACCCACATTAGAAAGTCAAAGTGCATTTAGACTGAATAGTTGCATGTATCACATAGAATGTCCCATATCCGCAGAATGGTGTTCTAGAATGGAAATGTCGAACAGTGATACTATACATTCGTGTCCCGGTTTTTTCACAAAGAAAATAGTAATGCTGAAAAAATATGATGTTATGGAAACATTAATATGAAGGTGGATATTGTGTATTTAGGGTGGCTTCGGAGTTCGGAATCACGTCAAAGTGGTGCGGTAGACACTTTTTGTTAGAATTATGCGGTTGGGTAGGATTAAGTTTATTGGAGTCGCAGCAGCCGTCGCATGATGATGATTAGTAACATGTATGACCACCCAATTACATAAAAATTACATAACATGCATTGTTGTATGTAAAACACGCCCAACAAATTAAGATCAAACAAGGGGCGCCATGAAGAACCAAACGGTAGTTCGTTCCGAAAGAAACTGTTGTGTGACGAAATGAGAGGAAACCACATAAACGCATAGCCGATGATACAAATTGTAGGTAACGACGGAGCGTAGACGGACTTGATTTGACTACCTAACAATTTCTATGTCATTTAAAGTGAAACTTGCGATTAGACGCAGTGAGAATTTGACAACTGTAATTCTAATAGGAGTTCGTCAGTCAATGGGACGGCCGCGTTACGTGTTTACAGTATTTTTAGGATGCGGATATGGGGCTTTTTAGTCATGCCATTCCATGCCTTGCCTCCCACTCCATAATTCTATTCATATATTCCCATGAAAATGAAAATACTCTTGCTGGCAAAACAATACAATTCATCTGTCTGTCATTTCCTTGCAAATGCAGTGACCACAATGACCAGTTGACCAAGAGTAGGCGTTACACTTCAATCTCCATTACTACATTTGCGTCGTTTCTCTCTGTCTCATTGTCAAAACTGTGCACTGTGTGCGTGATCTTTTCTTTCTTACTCAATACTAAACAGAAACTCTGTCTCGAGAAACACATAATGAATGGATGCAATAGAGGATTTCTTATTTTTAGACACATTTTTACTTGTAAATACTCGTTGAGATTGGGAAACATGTTGACAATTTTTACTGTGTGAAGCTACTAAATGAGATTTCTCTGTATAATGAGATGTGATGATGCAATAGAGTATTCATATCTATTTTTTACTTAAGTAAATATGACAGGAGCAAAAATGAGTTAAGAGAGTGAGTCTAGACAGGCAAGGCAATCATGAAATATAAATATTTTCATTTATTATCACGCTAAAACCAGAGGAAACCTGAATCAGGATCATCATCACCAAATAAATAAATAGATAAGTTACATAATTGTTCGGTTGTTAGATGTGGAGATGATGCAAGGGAATAAAGTATTATCTTCTAGCGTTAACAAGCTGCTTATATCCATGTTCTTGTTGCATATACTTTATAATAATTTTATAATAATATGTAATTTACATTCTGCAAGGTGTTGTTCATAATTACTAGATTGGGGATGCATAATTGGCCTTTGCACTGTATACTGTATATACAGGTAAAAATGTTTGACAGGGAAAATGCTTGTTAGCAGAATAACGAACGCCTGTCTCACTATAGACAAATGAAAGTAATAAGTAAATTCAAATAGTCATTATTCATTCCATTGGGAGCTAAACGCTGTGTAATTAATAAATGGTATAGGATACTTTGTATTCACTATTTTCATAACGAACGAACGTCCTCTCTGCAAAAGAACAGAATCCCTGATATTATTATTATTATCCTAAAATAAATAGGTAGATTAGGTAAGTACAATAGAATGCGTATTATTATAATGTATGTAGACGTGTACAAAGTAGCTACATGGATACTAAGTAGATAGGTAAATATTATGAGAAGCTGTTAGCTAATAATGCGTCTGAATAGAATTGAGAAAAGTAAATTAGGCAGCTGTGCTGTTAAAATTTATGGACATGATAATAACATACATAGTGCCTAATAATATACATATTATGCAACACTTTCCAACTGCAGATTCTGGAGGATATGACGGAAAAGAGTTTGGTTCTAGGTGGGAGCAGTCTTGGTAATGTAGTGAGTGAGTGAAATGATGTAGTGAAGACAATGAATGAGAGAATAGTGCAAAACTGGCACCCATCATCAACACTGATAGTTATATTTTGTGTAGTAGACACTAAAACGCATGAAATGGAGGAGTTTCAGGTTGATAAAGTGGATGTAGTAAGAAGTGAACATGCCACATCGGATCCACTACCTCCGTGTACCTTCGTAATAATTATTATTATTGCAGAGAGCTATGAAGATGTATGTGGTAGGTACGGCGATGGGATGCGATGATGGAGTTGGGAGCTGTGATTACTTACGAGCATTAGGAGCCTCGTTGTGGGAATAGGGCAGGATTCAGAAGAAGATGAGATATGTGCAGAGGTGAATAAGAGATGTTCTTTGTATGAATAAATATGATATATTAGACGGAACACAGTACAGGTAAACTAGGTAGGGAGGAAAGGTAATAATATTAAGTGACCTAACGATAAACTAAGTAAATACAAAGGTGAAGGAAAGGCACGTATTTAGTTAGTGCTCACAAAACCAACATACTTATACATACATTTAAACCAAATATTACATCATACTAGCCACCTTAGACAAGCTATATACCTCATAGATAAATACTTTATGCACAATTACAATATCATCATAAATAGTAATCTCTGGGCTCATTTAGTAGTAGTAGCTGTATAACGTAGTACATCTCCTCCAGTCCATCCAAAGTATAGAATAATAGATACATCCACAGATATTTTTTGTATATATATATTATAATATATTAATATATAGTACTACCACATTAGTTGATGTTACTAGGATAGGCTAGGGATCTACTATGTAATAATAATAATGCCTTAGCTACCACCACCACCGTCTTGAGTTGAGTAGGGTTAGACAGATTTGAGTTTGTTTGAAGTAAGTTGATTATGCTGGAACTCGAAGTGAAGTGAATTTTAATGCAATGCTATGGTCCAGTTAGCGCAAGGAGGTAGGTAAGTAAGTAAGTAAGTATTATTAAAGACAGACAGACAGATATAATATAATAGTGCAGGTAGGTAATGTAATAAAGATGAGCTCTATATACATTGGTATACTAAGTATAGACGAATCGTCTGCATAGTGAAGTAAAGTAAATTGTAGATGATGAGGAAAAGTGTTTGTTTTGTTGGTAAAAGAAGATGGGTTGGTGGGATGAGAGTTGGCAGTGGCTGTGTAGAAGGTGAATAGATTTCTCACTACAGGCAAGAGTTAGTTGGCTCTTGTCTGTTCTGCGGTGGTTATGCGAAGAGTAATGAGTGGGACGTGAGATGGAAGAGCAAGAATAAGAAACTCTATTCAATTCTATTATGAGTAGTAGGTCTAGTAAGTAAGTCTACTCTATTGGCCATTAGCTGTCTGAACACATGCAATAATAATATGATATAATGTATGGGGCTAATGTAATATACGAGTTGAGACCACGACGACTCTTCTATTACCTGTATTATACAAACTACATGTTAGTTATTGCAGACTACCCATCCTCCTATCTCCTCCATGTAAATACTACTACATAGACTCTAAACACACACACACAGGTCTAAATACCTACTACTTACTTAAGTTGACTTAAGAAATTGTTCTCAATTGATGCAGCTCTCTCTCTCTCTCCTTGTTAAATACTGATCTTGTCTCGCTGTTCTGTGTGTTCCTCTCGTTTAGAGCTCGGAAATTGTAAGTTGTACGCAGTTAAGTAAATATGTCAGTAAGTGTAACTATAGGGCAGCCGTAATAGTCACTTTAAACAAACAAACAAGACAAGGTGCACTGGGAACTCTTTCTGGTCCAGCCACACTAAAATATTGAGCTGGGCAGCGAGACTCCTCAAATTTTTCGCTCAGAGAGGTGTGCCTTAGAAAATCAACACCTGTAATCATCTGGTCTTGAATTAAGAACTGTAATCAACTTGATTTTTATACGTCCATATGGTCCGTGTGTTGTTCTCCACAGGCTATTATGGGATGGAGCTAAGACCACCGTGATGGTCCATGCTCTCGCACAAAAAACTAAAGATAGGAGGAGTCCATAGACAGCTCCAGTATATTTTCATGTTTTTAACAACTTACATTTTTCCCAATGACTTTATAAAATTAGAACTTTATTACCAGTCATGAGGGAAGAGAACTGCCAGACCAATGCTGCATCTGTCTGTCAGGCTTTATACGTGGTATATATCGTTTACCTTCTCTCATGCCATGCCTGCCTTTATGTTACTTACCAGGCATTCGGCAACATACCTCCTCCCTTAATATGCTACACCAAATAATATGCATGGGTATAAATCTAACCGATGATGATGATGCCTGCCTAGCGTTCTTCGGACCCCGACTTCATTCATTCTATTTCATTCCATTTACCTAATATCTCAACAAAGTCCAATGTGCTTTGCTTACTCTTCCATTCTATTATTGCCCTAGCTCCGTCCGCTCTCTATGTATCTCTACAACAGAACAATCAAGTCAGGCAGTTACTTTATATGTACTTAACTATGATATCATATTATCCAACTACCTTCTTCCCATTATCATCATTATTATTATTATTATCATTCTGAGCATTACATACATGCATACTATTTACTACTATGGCCATTGGGTGTACATCATTTTATATCCATCCGCTATATTAAACTCGTAAGTAAGTAACTGACCGGGCATCCAAATTCCCTTTACTTAAATTATGTACAATGTTATTACTACTAAGCTACCTTCATACATAACTAGTGCATACTAGATAGCTCCTATCATGATAAAATGGTATATATGTACAACTACGGTTCTTTCGTGTAAAATTTTCTATTTCTGTTCATCCATACTCATAAGCACACTTACCTTGTTATTGAACACTCTAGATATTTGTGTGGATGCATATCGTTTACAATGCTACTCTACAAATGTCTATTTCTTCTGATACACCTAGGGTGAACCGTTTTCGGTTAAGAAATTAATGCATGAACTTTCCTTCCCGTGTTCTATTCACCAAATAATATTTCCCTTGTTGATAATGATTGTATACTCTGAAATAATGAACTAAAATACTAGCATTCAATTTATATAATTATATACCACTATTATGCCGAAACAATTCGCAGTTTAAATTCCGTCCCTATTAGGTGATGTATAAACACATCATACATTACTTTCATTCCTACGATAATTAGTTAAAGGTCTACAAAATTGGTGCAAATTGAGACTGATTCAATATGTGTAAGGTATGTCTCATATAAAATGTTTTACTTTCCCGATCAGTATATAAAGACATTTTTAATTGAGCTGCCTTAGACTTAGCTAAAAAGCCGAATAAGTTGTTTTAGGCCTTCGGTTGCATTTGTAAGATTTAAAATATACATGAATTATTCTGGATTGCAAGTTTCGATATATTCGGTCTACTAATCTCACCAGGTTTTCATGCGAAATAAAAATTTATGATCATTTTAAAGTTATATTGCTATTGTTACTATGACACTGTCCTTGCTATAACCATGGCCACTGTTTGAAATTCAACGACTTCTTTGCAAATTCTATACATATTTTTTTACATTTCTTTACATATTTTTATTTACATCTTACAAAGAAAGCTCTTTGTTAAATATTTTCCTAGGTTTGTAGTGTCCAACCAACTTTTTTGAACTGAATATAGTTACACATTTAATATTTTTGGATGGTACAGAATTAACTAGCTTAGTAATGAGTAAACGAGGGATGTATTTTTGGTAAAGTTAAAGGACAATAATTTTCATGATCCGATACAAACTTGAGACATTGGGAAATCGCATATCGAAATTTCTCACCTCAGGGTCGATTTTTGAAAAACATTTCAGATATGTTCGAAGATTTAAAAGATGGCCTAGCCCATTGAAAATGAAATTGTTGTATTTGTAAGTAGTTTAGTATTCATATTTATAGTATGTTTCAAATACTTGTCTAACCATGCTTGATATTGTATTAAAATAGAATACAGTTCGCATTACAAATTTGTAATGACAGTTTTCTTGTGGTCATCTATTGGGATTGTAATTAGGTGTTTGTGGGAATAATTAAAGGATAGCATTAAAATAAGCCAGAAGATAAGTTAGGGAAATTTGATGCAAAATGACCGGAGCAAATAACTAGGTTTTGGTGAGATGCAGTATGGGATTTAGGGAGTAAATAGAATGTGAGTACATTATTTAGGATGGGATGTGTATCTGTGTGATATGATAAATGTAGAGAAGCGACAGTTTGAGAAAAGAAGTTGTTGGTTGAAGTAGTCGGGAAGAAAGAACATTAGTTGTGCACATTTATTAACTGAGCTGGCTAATAACTGTGATAAGTATTTGTAGTATCTGTAGTAAAGATATATTTTATTATTACATTATGGAGTGAGTGAGTACTGGGCAGATAAGTACCTAAATAGTAGAAGTTGTGGACATGGAGCGGATAAAGGGAGATGAAAAGAAATAAGATGGGAGCATATCATGAGTCGGAGCAATATCCATAGATCTTGTGTCCATCCATGATGTCATCATGAGAGATGTGATCGAGTTATATCTCGGAGTAATCTGCATTCCTCTCTCTCTATGCAGACTCTTGCAGTCGCAACATTCTATGTTGAACTCTGCACAGGAATTCTTTCTTCCCCTTTGCTCTCGCCGACTTTCAGTCTTGTCTTGTTCATACATCCTTAACTTTTGCTTTTGCTCATGTAGCTTCTATCTCTGTTGTGGTATCTCTGTCTGACTCTAACTAGATATGCCCTCATCTCTTTCTCCTATCTACTTTGTTGTAAGTAGGTACCTAAGTACATAAAGATACTAACCAAAGCAAGAATGCATCTGCGTGTGGTGTTTCCTCCGTGGCTACATACATACATACATACATTACTTACATACTTAGTACTTGCTTGCTTTGCTTATTATACAAATCTCATTTTGTTCACTGCAGCTTTATAAAGTACTTCACTATTACTCACCACTCACTACTTACGAGATAGATAGAAGTACTAATACTATACATACCCTAGTAGTAGTATATTATAATGTTATTATGTATGTATGTAGGTTAGCTTTAGCTTCATATTATGTAGTCATAGTATTATTAGGCATGCACAGAGGCATTTACTTGTATAACTGAAACACATTTTCTTTCATTTCATTTTGCGCTTTCTGTTCTGCCCTCACTTGATTCTACAACACTTGAAATATTCGGTTTCTTTTGGAACTTGTTCCGACAGTCTCTCATTGGATATTCTGCGATAGCAGCAAAAGAAAGGGTCATGATTAAGGTTATCAAAATCTAGCCTTCTTTCTATTTACTTTTCAATGCTGCCAGTTAACGTCAACATATTATGTGGTCATTTATTTCGTATTGCAACTTATTCATCACCAAATCAGATGCATACCTACTTATTATAAGTATATGTACAAGAATCAAGTAAGTGGACTAATACCTATATATTACACTGTTACATTAAACCAGTACTAGTAATACATAGCTTCTAAGTATGGACATAGGTACATAATATACCTCAACGATACTTGTCTTTATTTCTTAATTTGCGATAACTATAAGTTCCATAACAAAACTGCGCAATAAAATACAAATGAATAGCTAAATCATAAACTTTTTCTGTAATTTCGGGTGATTCGCTTTTGATTTCAGTCAAACTATGTATCTGTATTTTAACTATGTATTATTTATATTGCATGAGATGAGACTGCCTACGTATTTTACTTATATAATTTACTCAAGATTATACATACCTAGCCTATAATAAAATATTCATTACTAAATTCAAAATGACCAAGGAAACAGCTCGAGTTATAAAACAACATGAGAATGAGGTTTTTCCCTGCCCAGTTAAACTTCATTTACTATCAACTTAAACAACCTAAACGTGAATTTAAAACCAATAAAAACTCTTCGGCTCAAGCAATCATTTCAAAGTTCATGCACTGATATGCTTCACAGAAAAATGTACTAGAATATTCTTTCCCTTGAAATTCATCACGTACAGTCGGCCCATAAAACTAACTAGGCCACTGATTACATTATTACATTCAATAGTCACTATTATATTATTCAAAATTGGTTGTTTCCTTTCATACTCCATGGACATGTCTTGGATCCAGTGATAATTTTATTTCACCATTAACTCTCATTTTATTAGTATTACTATGTTATACAAATCATCAATTTGTATACCGTGTACTACTACATGAACTTTACAACAAAAATTCTACTCTTTCACTCATAAATATACATTTTATTCCTTGCCATGCAAAAATAATTACATTTACATCGCAGAAACTCTAATTTTTTCATCATGTAGTTCCCACTTTACGCATCAATACGTAATTACCTATATAAAAACAGTAAATTTTTTGCAAATCATTTGGCAACAAATTTAGGAATTATCCCAAATGAAATTACATTCTACAATCCATACCTGATCTAATATTCAAAAAGAAAGCATAATATAATGCATGATTAAAATAAAGAGAGGATGAAAAGAAATGCTGGTAGCAGTGTAATAAATAAAGAGGAAGAGCGACACCAACGAGGATGAGTTTTGTTTGGTTGTTGGAGCAGTAGTAGTTGTAGTAGGAATAAAATTGCATTGTGGAAGAGTTGTGTTGAGACGGAGGTTGTTGTTGTGTGAGAGTGAGCTGAACACGGTATGGCAATGCATGGAAGAGGCAGCGTGGGATTATTGAGCGTGGCGAGAAGGGAGCAACAGCAAAGAAGATATAGAGACAGGCTTAAAAAGAGATTCAGTATTTGTGAGAGTGGGATAGGTAGAGCGTTCTAGAGTGTTGAATGCGGATGGGAGTAGAGGCATGAGGCGTTTCTAGCCACACTCGCAGGAGAGAGTTGGACCAATAAATCTTGGACTTGGGTGTCAACCATCGCGCCAGAGAAGGAACGCTCTGCCACCCTCAACCACACAGAAATCGGGGACTCTGGCTCAACAGCCAACATCTTCCACCGCCAACCCAACCCACTCATCAGGGGTAACTCTTCAATCCAGAAATCCAAACCAACTTCAACTCACTCCAGCAACAACAAGATTCCCATTTCCTCCTCTACGTGGCTCTCCATGCACTTCCAACCACCAACAACCAACTCAACAACAACTCTCCCGTCTTTCATCATTCTCACATTATTCTCATTCTACTCGTTAAAACTGCCGACGATGCTCTTCTCCTGAGAATCCATTCTGTCAGGCAGCACAGATAGATTTCCTTGCGTGAGCAATCATTCCTTCCAAAACACTGACAATACAAAAAGACAAAGAATCTCCTTGATTTCCTACACACGTTTTTCTTATACATTCTTTACACACCAACAATTATCTATTTAACAATAAACACAAAATTCATTATTTCTATTGTACAAAGTAATGAGATTTTATTTATTTACTCGACTTGTCCAATTTACTCCAATTTATGTATCATTTCATACGTTTTACACATATTTAAGGACAATTATCATAGAATAACAAAAATACACCAATTAAGAAAAAATGACAATCACACTCAACATTTTTACCACTGCTTTTATTTACTGTGCCTACTATTAGATAATTATATACGAAGTCTCACGTTGTTGTAATGCAGTTACAATACAAGTCTCAATGGAAATAACAAACTAAAGAGAAACTAAAGAGCGTCTCATTTGCAACCAGAATTAAACCTTATTCTTTAGTGCATGTTATGAATTGGGGCATTGCTATAAAATCAAAGATACGCTACTACGACGAAACAGTGCAATGCATCAATGACCTATATATCTGAAATTACAATACTACTATCCTATGACAGGTTCAAATTCATGCCGGAGTATAAAGCTATACTTAATTGGCAAAACAATATATTGTACATATTGTATATAGTTGATACTATCTATATATTGGGTGAGGAGAAAATGCATTGAAAACGATGATAAATTTGACTACCTATAGATGAAGAAGTATAATAATAACGATATGATACGGTAGGTTATGGATTGCATTGTCTTTAGTATAGTGTCCGTCTCATGGTTACTTAAAACTTGCAAATGTAGGGCGAGATGAGGAATAATGTTTGGTTTAAGGCAAGAGAGGCGTAGGAAATGCTTTTCGTCAGAAGAAAAGGGCCACAAATCAAAGGTCTTTCAGTGGGGTTGACCCAAAGGGCACTAGTGTTGTGCTCCTTTCGGCTTCCCAGTTGACAAAAGAGGTGTAAAATGGCAAAAATTAGTCTGGAGTTGGGAGATTTGTGTGCGAAATGGTAATGAAGAGGATTTGGTATGGAAGTAAGTATAAGTAGTAAGTATAGAGGAGAGTGTAGTAGTTGAGTAGCGGTGTAGTGAGTGGTAGAGTTTAGTAGAGCAGAGAGTTGAAAGCGGAAGGAACGGAGAGAGATGAAGGATGGATGAGAGTGTGAAACTCGGGGCATGATAAAGAATAGCGTGCATTGTATTCGGGAGGCAGCGGTGCGATGGAGTCTGTAAACGAAGGAGAGCAAGTTGTGAAAGCGTAAGTGACGATAGGAAAGTGTTGAAGAAGACTGAGAGAGAGAGCAGTGGATTTGAGTGAGTGTGTGTGAGTGGAGCCTGGCTGGCCGGGTATAATTCGGTGGTGGTGGGCATTGTGAAGAGTGAAGGTGTTGGTCAGGGGGCGACTTTCTCGGGTTGGAAGTGTGATCGCGTGCAGGTCTAGCGGCGGCTGTGGAGTCCAGGGATTGGTGGTTGCAAGTGAAGAGAAACCAATGGGCACTCGGCGTGCTCATTAACGCCCCACGGCGCTACCAAGGGCCAGGAAGGCGTTTGCTTTGCCACTTCTGACAGCGCCCACAACAGCCAGTTCCCATCCCCACCAACATTCCCAACACTCAGTCGACAACTACACAGGGCCAGAAGCCCGCTCTATGTAGCAGGTATACGTATAACACTATTCCGTCAGTTGCACTCACTCAACGTAACTCTCTCTGCCACACACATACACACACACATAGACAGACAGACAAGTCTCTATGCATGTAGTAAGTAGTAATGCATAGAAGTGGTGGCTGGGCTGTTGTAGTCAAGTTGTTAATAAGACCCAGTGTACAGTCGACGTCTACACACGGAGCTACATACATACTCCCTACTACTACATACATACAATAGAGGAACTATCAATTCGAATTTCAACAGCCTGCCATACATCTCCAGTCACACTCACTCACTCACTACATACATACACAGAGTAGAGTCTAAGTCCGTGTGCATCTTCGCAAACTCTCTATTACACATACATACGAATAACATTCATGTCCGAGGCCTCTCCTACGACCATTCTATTCATTGACTTCATCCTTGTCGAATCTCCTGTGGTCGCCCGCCGGAGTCACAACAATATCTGTCGTTTGTGCACTACTAAGATAGAGTGGTTTCCAATTTCTTGTGTCTGACAACTTCCCATTGTCTTCCCGTGGGTTGCAAAAAAGTGTAATTAAACATGAAATTGAAAGCTGAGCTATAAAACTCATTTTCACGGTTGCAGACACCGCAGAATTCTCACCTCACACGCTCAAGATTGTATGTGCATGGACTGAGCCGTATAGACAGACAGTTCTCATCAGTAGTAGTTAGTAAGTGTGCTGTGCGAGTATATTCGGTACAACGTTGTTGTTGGTTTGCTAAAAAGTATCTGTAGCATGTAGCATAACATGCACTCCTGTGGCACAGGTACGACTCTTCGCATGAGTTTACATTTACACTACTCGGCAAACGTCAACGTAGACGGAGTGCAAGGTGAATTTATCCAGCAGTCGTTAGTAGTCCAACCAAAGGAAAGCAAACCAGAACCAGCTCGGCTAGTTCAGTTTGATTCTGATCTGATCTCAGTTTCATAAGCGTACACGTTAACACAACAGCTCAAAGTACAATCACCACGATAGGACATTCTACTTAGCTACTCGTCCTCCCGTCGTCTCACATCAAACTCTCAAAAAACGTGTCTTGCCCAATTGCCAAACAGTCCCAAGCCAAACCAAACTTTTTCTCCTATTTATTGTTCTGTGGATTCTTTTGCTCACCTAGTACAAAAACATGTGCAATCAGTGTACCCGGCACAATGTAGTCAGCGTCATTATCATTGCATAATACATTTTTTGACTGTTCCTATATTATTATGTGTACATCCGGGACTTTCAACTCCAGTGACATCCGTTGTAGTGACTGGAATTCATCAAAGTGATGCAAATAGAACTGGAATAAGACAATTTGTTTTGACTTGACTGGGAAAGTGTAATATTATCTCTCAGTAATATTTTGGATTTCGGTGTATACCTGCCTAGTGTCAATTCTCCAGATCCGTGAGAGTGAAAAGTCAATGGATCACATTCAAATCGGAGAGATAAGAGGGGTCATGGAAAACTGCGGTGATAAATGGAAAAATAAGTCTCCTACTTTAACTGACACTGTTTGTTGCTATAGCTAAAGTGAAGTAAATAACCGAATTGAAGTGATAAGACTTTAAAACTCAACAGTACTTAGTTAGTTTGTAACGAATTCCAAGAACTCTCTCTCTACCTTTTGACAATAACTGCTCACAATCAACAACACGGCAGAAAGGTTGCTGATAAGAAAATTATTCACAAAGGGAGAGCAAAGGAAACCTGGAAAGACAAAAGATATGTAAAAGAAGAAGAGAGTATTATTTTTCATTTATTATCAACGACTCACTCTTCATATCTCTTTGTCTGTGTTTGCATTTCTAAAGAAAGATTGTAAATCAAGATAGGAAAAGAATCGATACGAAACGAAATCGCCTATACTTTCAAGTTCTTCCTCGTCCGGTGTCCTTAATCTGTGTGTTCTGTACACCATCAGTCAACAGACACACACACATCTACGACATCTGATTACAATCTCTAAATATTTTATAAATAGTTATGGAGCAGAATTCCCAAGAGCCCTCAACAAGCAATAATTTTCAATCTTGATAAGATAAGAAGAAGCACAAGATGCAAGTGGACTGAATATTTTAGTACAAGTTGCCCATCCAAAAAAACTCTCTGAAAAATAATCAAGTATTTCTGTGAGATGTGGATGAAAATAAGAAGGAAAATAATAATAAGTGAATCGTAGGCTACGAAGCGAGCCACTGCTTGGACACGTGCTTTGATCTTCAGTTGTTTTTCCGCATTAGCGCGTGTTAGTCTATTTATAGTAGCTCGTAGACGAAATCCTAGGAGTCTGCAAACACTAATCAGGTTTTGGTGAATCAGTGATCGAGTGGACTGTGTCATCACGATAGGAGATTACAAGAGTGAACGACATTTAGCGGGAATCGGCTTGCTACCGGTCTCAATGCGTTTCGAACCTCCAGCGTCCCTTGTTCCCGAAATGGCGTTTCCGCCATTCCTTTTACCCAGGACAGTTCCAGCAGATTTCAGTGTCTCGTCACTCCTAGGCCAATCTCCGTATAGTATGCCCCTGGGAGCGCCTGGATATCCTCTTATTCCAAAACTAGGCCCTTATCCTCCTCATCCGGGCCAGAATAGTGGACCTGGCATCACCGACGACCTCCGACCTTTACGAAATATCCCTCCTGATGACGACGGAGTTGTTGATGATCCTAAAGTTACACTTGAGGGTAGGGACTTGTGGGAAAAGTTTCATAAGCTTGGAACAGAAATGGTCATCACCAAATCTGGACGGTAAGTTCAATTCTCAATCATATTCAGTTTTATTGATACATACCTTAGTTAGGTAGATTGCCCTTTAGAAATTGTATATCTCGACTTGTTATGTAATTTGAAACGGCAAGGTCATTTGATGTGTGTGGTTACAGTGTGCAAAACTGAAAACAATATTCTCCGGCGGTATCGCTGTAACAATAGAGTATCCAGATTTTAATTGCCGTACATGCTTCGTCTCGAGACCGGGGATCTCCTGTGCATGTTGACATTGAGACAAACTGCATTTTTATGAAATAGATACATAGGATATGGCATATTATTATGTTTATTAATTCCTAGGCCTACTCTAATACCTATAAACATATATCTTTTACGGCGTAGTAGGAAGATTCGATTCCATAAGGGTATTATTAGATCAGTAATGAGGGTAATCCAGTATTTTTGATATCTACCCACCTGTATTTGCACAATTTCCTCAAAGAAATTCTAAGAAAAGCGAGTGTTTACAATGCTATACTTGAATATAAAAATATTTTTAGTTTATATTTACTCAACCTACATAACCAATTTCCCTTTTAACTATTAAGTCACTAGAAATCACAACAAACCGAGTCATTGCACTCTTACAACGTAGTCCTGCACAATATAAAATATCTTGATGTACAAAATATTATTATAACGAGGATTATTTTCAAGTTCAGCCTATCTTTAGCGCATTAGTAAACAAATGCAAATTCTCATTCATTGCAAAACTATACGTATACCTCCCGTAATAATACATACATACCTAAATGACACAAGTATGTACCTACTTTTACAATATGCGGAACGTTTTAACTAATTTATTCAGCAATAATATTTTTATCTGTGGGTTTCTTTAACCATACAAATTGAGAAAGATTGTTCACGGACATGTAGAAATATAAAAATTAGGAAATAATTGTCCTAAGGACAAGTAGGCCATGTACATATATAATGCATGTCCCATTATTATTATTTTTGCAATTTTAATAGCTGTCGGTATTAGTGAAGGTACTTTATCGGTGACATATTTTTAGTGTTGACAACATGGTAAACAATGTTGTTCACAATGAAGTATTTTGTTTTTATAATAATGGCATTGTCCACTTTTAGAGGCATTGTCGCGACTCACTCACACACAATACTGATATTTATGCATGCACCGTAGACTTATTTTGTGTTTTACTAGTAAGTAAGGAAATAGAGTAATTACATGGCAGTTACCACCTCCTCTATTTAGTTTCAACAGAGTGTGGCACATAGAATTTGTGTCTGTACAATGTACAATACGGATAATAGACTGTCATTATTGTGCTTTTATTGTCGAAAGTAAAACACTAATGTATTTTCTTTAGGCATAGAGGCAGACTTGAGGGAAAGGAGAAATTTGACCAAATTATGTTGTGTTTGCGGTCAAAGGCTTAAAGTAATAATATTACTTTATGCATTGTATTATTGTATATTAACCCTTTGTAGTAGTAAATAGTCCTCGATGGCTGTGTTGTCCGGTTGATCAATTCTGAGTTTAGACAATTGGGCTGGTCGGCAAGAGAAAAAAGGATAATCATCAAAGGAGTACCTACTACTCTGGTATAATGGATTGAATGCGGTGAGGCTGGCAGGGTTAGTGCCGCTGTTGACAACAGTTGTATATAGACTGACACTCACTATATACATAGACTATCTGTGTCGTATCAGCTTAAATGTCATGATAAGATCGGCATGTTTTCCCTATTAATAAGCCGTAGTCGTCGTCGTGGGCACTGAAATGGATAGGACGCTGAGACAAAGCTAAGTGAGTCCTCCGTCTTAAAGACAGTTTAATGGCGACTTTTTCAGTGTCAAAATTGTCTGCAACTCAAACTCGGAGTGAGTGTATGGGAAATGTGCTCTCTCTGAGTGACAGATACACCGTGATGTCGATCACTACTGTTTGCTTAACTGTTTTTGCTCTCCAGTCAATCCCGTCTGAAATGTATTGCCATGACGGAGAGAGGGGAGCGTTGAGAGAATAGATAGATCCCTTGGTTAGAAACTCGTCTGGCTCTCTCTCTCTCCAATACTACTACAGTGTCTATTGAATCTCCAAAATGATAGACTGTGGAGAGTATAGACGCTTTTCATAGCCTCACCCTTAATTTGGTAGATTTTCCTTCCCCGTGCCTCACGTTCTATCGGGAAAATTCTGATGGACAACGCTTTGTCATGTCATAAATTCACAATTTAATCCGGTTTCCACAGGCTGACATTTAAACCACCTCTAACACAAAGATGTCATAATTAAATACAAAAATCTTTAATGATAATTTAATTTGCGTAATTTAATATTGACAAATTGGATTCCAACCCGGATTGCATATCTGGATCAGTATACATACATACGTATATCTATAGAATTCTTAATAAGTAGTCACACACTTACCAAACAAAAGATAATGAATGTATCTCATTAGTTCCCAGCTAAGCCTCTTGATATGCAGAATTAGCAGCAGATATACATTATTACATCCACCCATTGTGTATCTAGTAGTTAGTAGACGTAGATAGATAGTAGAAAGATGAATGTCCACGTGATGCTAGGTTGTGAGAACGCCAAGCGGTTTCTATAATGCGTGTGCTGCATTTTATCACTAAATCACTACAGAAACTACATCCAAATGAGAATTAGGAATACGTACCTATAATTTGTACGCAATAATTCATTTCATGTCAAGCACTGGTTTAACAATGCTAGTAGTTACAAAAAGTAGTACTCGCCGTAGCTACAGTATTATTACATTCAAATTAAATTTTTCGCAACTACTTAATCTTCCCTCATGTAAACATGGTGCACGCAAGGAATTTTACAATATTTCCACTGTTCTGGAAATGCTTTTGTGTCTCACAGCAAGCAACTAAGTTTCGTAACAAAGCATTTTGTTTATCGCAATGCATTATTAAATGTGGAGTCATATTCTAACATTTTCCAAAATTAAGCACTTGGGTACACATGCAATTTGTTTAACTCAGACTAAAGCACAGCGAATAGGTTAAGTAAAAAAACCATTTTAATTATTTTGAATATTGCATATAGGTACCTTATATCCATAAATTGGCGAAATCTTTGCACTTTGCACTGATTACGTGTACATCTTGAATTAACGTAGATATTTATGTAGGAAAAGCAAACAAAATTATGGACATGTAATTATCTATGAGTAATCAGAATTGATTTCCATAATAGTTAGTGGTTTTATTTACTAGTGTTTATGCAATCTATGACTACTAGTGTAGATTCTCGCATACATCAACAAAATTACATTGCGGATTTATATGTTGAAGACGTTAGTCAAAAGCTGCTTATATATACTGACTGTATTTCAGTACTAATATTGCAAATCGATAATGAATTATTAATTATTCTTGCCATTCTTCAGGATTCTTCTTCACACGCAATGAATTGAGATTACCTACCTACCTCGTTTTTATTGAAGGGCACTGCTATTAAACGTTTAATTATTATATAGAATATAAAATGTTGAGCATGTCTACGTTTCTATCCCTCGGCCTATTATACACGAAAACTTTGGGTTAAAATACACTCAGACAAAAGTCAAACTTGGAAAATAGACTCTTATTTGTTCAAGTGTTTCCAATTGTGCAAACGGGCGGTTAGAAATAATTTAACGTACAATTCAGAGCGAGGAGGTTAATAAATCTGTATTGAAACTATAATTTGTAAACAATAACTTCTATTATTAAGTTAGGTATCTGTATCAACAGTTTATGAAAAGATTCAAAGTAGGAGCATCTTCTAAGAGCAGACAGGATTATGTGATATGAAAGATGAGGATTTTGTCGGCGTAAATACGGATGTCCGAAAATAAGTCTCTATGGGTGATCCTTGGCGCCTGACTCTAGCAGGGGTCGGCGGCGCGAGCCACTACCTGCAGCGATTATTTACATTAGTATCCTTTTCTTTTCTGAAGGAAGACCTTTAACACCTAATAGTAGTCGACCCTTTTCATTTAATATATCTCTTTCTTATTACAATCAATGCAGTGTTTTTCGTTAGTTATCTATCTTATGCAAGGTAGGTTTGTGCTCACTTTGTTGTAAGTGCAGACTTCATGAAATGATATATGAACTGTCTGTATTAAATCTAATTGGAAGTTATACTTGTGAGGTTGTGAAAGGCCTAGTAGTATAAGTCTATCACTAATACATTGATTGTGTTAGGGATAGTGAAGCCAGTTTATTTTATTCTACTCTCGCTGTCTGATTTTGTATAATATACTCTTCTGTCCAACAGAGTTAACATAAAATAGGACTTTCTTCTTCTCCTCCACTTTAACCTGATGCTAGTGGGATAGAAGGCGAACACATGAATATCATCACGTATAGATGATTATGTTTCTATTGTATTATTATTTAGAGATATTAGAGTATTTACTATTGGAGTTTGGATTCTCATTCGCATAATATGTATAGAGGGAAAGCTCATAATTTAAGTCTCGGCTATTGTATTCCATTCAATATGTTGATGACAAATATGACAGGGAATGGATGAATAATTTCAGCACTGAGTGAGTGCACTTTTATAAAGGATACGGTCATTTATATGCTAACCGTAAGTGATATGTGTAGTCAGACTGGCTAACTTATGTAAATGCATTAGACGCGTAGCTTGAAAGTTTTACGATTCATTGGTCTACAGACATATGCGAATTGACATTTTATAATCGTAGGTAATCGAAGAAATATTCTAGACAGAGATTACTATCTCTACGTATACAAAAGTCATCACACGATTAGGATTGCTTCACATCATATGATGGAGCTTTACTCACACAGATCATGTACATTCACAGGCACATAAAACTAAACACGACCAAATTGAAGGAATATTTATGTGTAGTTACTCGCGTTGTAGTAAATATCGGAGATATTCTGTCAGAGAGAATGGTGACAAGAGAACGGAATGGATAAGTGTGTTCTTGCTGATGATGAGTCTAGGCTTTATATGTAGAAGAAGATGTCCCACCACACGGGGTAAACTAACTAACATTAGGAAAGCTCGTTTAGTATTCCTATTTATTTTCTGTTCTCTCTTTCCTGTGAAGGCCATGTACATAACTCCAACACAGCACTCCATGGAATAATACACAACTTTGAATAGAGAGATAGTGTGTATCATTTTTGTCTTATGTCTTGGGAATTGCAGTGCAGAGCTCATTGCTGAAAAATTAAATGATACAGATATACTATAGAGGATTTACATATACAGATAATATATTTATATAGTTGTTGAGTGTATATATCTGCATAAGATGCTAATGCATTTATATTTACTGGTGTGTGTGAGCAAGGCATGTCTAAATCTACATTGCATATTACTATGGTGGTGGATGTGGTGATGTATGCAAAGTAAATAAGTTAATGGCTATAACTATGACTTTTAAGTTTCTCTAGTCAAATATGTTTGTAAGATATACAGTGTCCTTTTCAGAATTGTGGCCTGGCATACATACAAAGTGTTGGAATAGTTTGGCAGCTAAAAGATAAACGGCAATGGAAGTGCAAGCAACTAAACTCAACTGTGAGATGAATATCGTTGTTATCACACTCAGTCAGATATGAAGATGAAGTGTATGTGTTGTTTTAACTATCCCACAATGAAATGTGTTTAAAATGGAGAGAATTTTGACGCCAGTGTACAAGTGGAGGAGCTGACTGAGTGAGAACTATATTTTTAGAGATAGTATTTGGCTATATACGGAGGTAATAATAGGAAATATGAATGTTGTGCCTATTTATGATGGCATGTCAGATTTAAATGAGCGGTCATTGTTTTAAATATAGGCGAAATGCCCAAGGCGAGTATAAAATATATACCTACCTACCTACACTAATCCGGTAGAATTTGTTTTGCAAAGCCAGAGTAAGTGTAATATTGAAAGAGTCATAAATTGGGATGTCGCCGACTGATGATGTTACTCCTTTGGTTTGTTTGTCTGGTTGATTATAGCAGAGGTGTAATTAATTTTTCCAGAATCGCTCGTTTTTCCCACACATTATTATCCTTCCACTTACCATTACTTCCATGCTGTATGAATCCGTTGCCAAGTCATGAAGATTTTTGTTTCCCTTTCACTACTTCTTTCTTGTTCGTCTTGTTAATTCGTATTCCTTACAGACACTTCTTTCTTCTTTGTAGTCTTACTTTACTCCATAACTTTTATATAGTTACCTATTTAGACCCGATGCAGACTGGTGATTATGTATGCAGCTTAAGTTCAGTTTAATAGATAGATAGAGGTAGGTAGCCATTGTTGTCTTAAAGCTTTTTTGTTCTTGTGTAAATACTTTATAGTGGTTGTATACTAATAGGTACAAGTGTAAACAGTAATAATAATATATTTTCTAAATTAATTGGTTTTTAGTTTGGTTTAGCAAGGTAAATAATTATAATTTTATACTGCGAGACATTTGATTACTCTACGGAGAGATGCATATGATTTTTATCTTGGAATTAATTAAATTGGTGCAATGCAATTCATTATTTATTTAGATATTAGATTTACAATGTGGTTGCTCCTTATTAGCTTATTAGAATTAACATAGATTTACACAGACAAGTTGACTAGCTCTGCAAAGGTGTTATATTTGTAGAGGTTAATACTCCTCTAAGGTATCGTGCTCTTTTGCCCACTGTTTAATTTGAATGTGATAAATGGTATATGAATATCTGAACAGAGCAAATGAAGCCGTCACATAACTTGGATTGGGGCGCAGAAGCCGCGAAGTAAACTAGAAAGACGAGAACGTAAGACTGTAATGTATGGCTGAAAATACTAAGAGAACATGAATCTTTTTTCTGAACATACTTTACTCTGAATAGGCGTTATGAATACCGAAATAAATTGTAAATTATCTCAAGCACTAAGCCTGTCTATTGTAAGTATACTTTATATATGGGGTATAAAATCTAGACAGTTTCTAAATACTAACTACACACAGTTAACTACACAAAAAATTTGGAGACGAGTATTTATGCATGTTTACATATGCAAAGACTACTATCAGTTGGTTACACCTATTTTAATTCTATCCTCTTTAGGGTGGGGTCAGCTTATTCTTAAAACAGTTTGTCTAACCATACATGAACAGATAGGCATCTACATTAAGAATAAATATGGGAAATATTTCTACCCATATAGAGTTGTGTCTGTGTGCATCTCAAGTGTAGGTAGATAGGTACCCTCGTCGATATGACGTCTTTACGTCCAGTGCAAAACTGGATATAATTTTTTGTAGTGCCAAGCATCTTGGTTCTTCACGAAAATCTGACAACGATTGAAATGAAAGGAGGTGCAGTCAGAGCTGTTTAGTTTTTGAGGTACAAGTACGGAGGGCTTAACTCATGTTCTCGTCTTGGCTAAACTTCTCGTCTTACGAATAATAATTCTACCTGTGAGGTCTTCTTCTTAACATTACCATCGGATACAATTAGTATCTCATATCCCAATAAGTGGTTTCGATTTCCATCGTATATAATCCAATAACAAAGCACTACTCGCAACAAGGGATTGCAATGCGATTAATATTTATTCCATCTAGACCTATTTAAGAAGGACCATTTTTATTTTATCTATATTAAGTATTTCCAAGTAGAGTACCATTTTTACGTAAGCTCTAAATTTAATACTGTATCTACGATCTAAAAAAGTAAAACTATAACATATTTGTAAAATAATTGCTTTAAAATTGTATTCTCTGAATACAGCAGAGTTTAATGGAGCAAGTGTAACATCAAATCATCATAAATATAAACAAGTCCTATAAAAATACACCACATCTAATTATGGCCAAGTTTACTTTGTACTCCTTTTTAAATAGTAAAACAAAATGTACTCAAAGCATGACGTATTAGATACCATAAAATGGAGCTAAACAAATCTCTAAATAAAACTATTGATGCTAATAACACGGATCCGGTTAGTAATTGTAATTTAGTTAATATTTTGAGGGTCTATTACATTGGATGGAAATTGATTTACTACACGATCATTTTCTATTCAAAAACACTCAGTATACGCAAAATGTATTTAATATTGTTAAATAGCAGTCCATGCTTTCTTTATCAATTAGCAGAGGTTTTAATTAACTTTTAGTAGCTTTGTTGTTGGCATTTAAGTGAATGAAATTAAGTTGAGAGATCAGAGAGAGAATTAAACACTGCAAATGCAGACAAAATTATAGAAGAAGGAGAGCAATTTACTTTGGCGTTGAATTATGTGGCCTAGAAATTATAATGGAGTCAGAGAAGAAGAGAGTTGTATAGTTTGATGGATGTCAGCTAATGGTATTAAAAAGGATGATGGCAAGTGACTGTAAATGAAGTGGTATATGCTGTGTGATAAAGGAAGTACTATTACTATTGTATGTAGTCGTGGTATATAATGATGAACGGAAAAGACAATATTTAATATAGAGAATGATAAGTGTGGGCTAATATAGAGGATGAGAGACAAAAGACAAAAGAGTGTTGTGCAGAATATAAAAAGAAAAAAGAGTTTTGTCGGCAGTAAAAGCAGAATGTGGGTGAATTGTGTGTAATTTGGTGAGTTGGGAGGAATTCGGGATATTATTGTAGTAGTGTAGTATAGGGAGTTGTAAGTGTGTTTGCATGGGTGGTTGTCAATACTAGAGATTAATTGGTCTGAGTTGGCAAAGTGTTTGGCTCTGTAATGAGACAAATCGGGAGAGTGACGGCGGCGAGTGAAGGTGCATTAGAGGCCAATGAGGAGGAATGATCAGTGGTGAGGCTTTTGGCGGAGCACTAAGGTGAACATCTCTTTCCATGTCGGCAATAATCAAGTTGAGTTAGCTTCGTTTTCCGAGCTTATGGTTATCGCTCCTTCTCTCTCAACAGTGCCTGTCTGCACACGCACATTAGGCAGCTACTTATTTAGTCGTATAGGTAAACAATATAATTTTCATGGAGGAAGCATATCTGATGGAGACTTCGGGGCTAGAAAAGTTTGTCTATACAGAAATAGTAAATACTACGCAATACAGAGTTTCTGTCTGTCTTCTGGTGGAGAGTGTCTTCACTTGCTATCAAACGCAGGATTTTATCTCGGGAAGACGGGAGAATGAAGAGTGGCGGGCGGTTTGTGCATGCCATTACTACTAGATATAGTTAAAGTAGAGTTGTCCCTACCTATACTACTACTACTACTTACTATTTATGTTCGAGGACGGAGGAAAGTTGGAGTAGATTTTGTTTGGTAGTTTTAGTAAAGATAAAGCTGGGAGCAATGAAACTCGTTCACTGACAATGAGGAGGGAAAGAATACTTTGGCCTTTGGATTCTATTTCTTCGGAGGAAGAAGATGGGTATTTCTGTTTGGTCTGGGTTCGCAGTTCGTGCTAGTCCTTTAGGTTTCTCACCACTCTCTCTCTCTCACCACGATCGCTTCCAATAAAGGCTATATCTAATATAGTTGAACGTGTGTGTTTTGTCGGACTTTGTCTGTGGGCTTTTCGGTGTTTCTGGCCCGGGTGTTGTATAGTGTGTGTTTGGTCGGGGGAAAAGTTTTTCGGTCGATTCTCTGTCTCTCCGCCCTACTGATTTGCCAAGAGGATTTTTGGGAGTCGGTGTTCTATGACAGTGCAGCAGCTAGCGATACGATACGAGTCAACTTGTTCATATTCTATGCACAAAGTGCTCTGTCTGTGTCTACCCTATCTAACTGGAGTGAGTAGTCGGGAGATAGGTGTAGTAGTAGTAATAACGTAGGTAGGTGATGCCTGCGTGTATAATAATATATAAATATAATATAAGTATATGGGAGGGATATCTAGGAGGGAGCAGCGTTTCGTAGTGCACTGCTGCACATCTCACGAGGAGCCACGCTTGCTCTGCTCGCATGAATCACTGCCTTTCGCATCTTCTCTGGCCAAATTACGATGTGCGGTTCCAGAGATCTATTGAGCGGAAGTGCTATCTTTTTTGCCTTCATATCCGAAAAAGTACTGTGGCTTTTAGAGCTCTTAGATATTGCCAACTTTTATTAGGCTCTATCAGGCGCCCCTTTACATTACATCGGACACATCTTTTATGACTCCGTCCCTATCTTCTCTGGAAATTGCTTCTAGATGTGGATGGATGGAGAGCTTCCAAGTAATGTGCCACAATTTATATCTGCCTTCTTTGTATCCGCTCTTTTACTTTTCATGCATACAGATAGATAGACACACACACACAGTAGATCCAGTCACTACTCTAAGTAGACATACAATATCACCATACCTATTTGTTCCCTGACTACCGCTATGAATAATATTCATCGAATACTTCTATATATTATATAATATTATGTGTGTACCTACTCTAAGGATTGTTGTCGTCGTCTGTATCTTTTTGATTTGACTAGTGCATCTATTATAGTATAGTTCATGTGAGTGGGTGAGTCAACATAATACACGCTTTACAATACACACTTTTACTGACTTTTTTCGTCTCCAACCAGCACTTTTAGTCTTCTCTGTCCGTCGCAACAACCATGACAGCGGAGTAGAAACTAAATAAGTAAGTAGTAACTATATGTTTGTTGGGTTCTCAAATATGTTCAAGTCCGACCCTGTCCTTACCATTTTGATTCAATTTTTGAAATTCCGCTGTTGGGCTCTCAAATATGTTCATGTCCGACCCTGTCCTTACCATTTTGATTCAATTTTTGAAACTCCGCTTCCAAAAATCCATTCACAACATTCCCCTCTCATGTGCTCAATTTGATTCATTCTAGTATATTTTCTACCCATTATATATATAGTTACTATAGGCAAAGATGTTTCTTGAATTTCTGTCGTCATCATTAAATTTCAATTTGGGAGCGTAAGAATTTATTGACGGGTAGAAGGAACGAGATTTTTGTAAAGTGACACTCACGTGAATCCATCCATTCACTGCTCCATTTTGTAATCACTTGACATTTTCTTTTGTGGAAGTACCTGTCACTATATACGTAGTTTGTAATTCTGGTGAGAAAAGTCGCAATTTTCTGGTGGTCAGAGCTCGGCGTGTTTGGAAACGAGCATACGGTGATAGTAATTAGTCCTGTTGTTTCTAAGTAGATACTTAGTTGAGAACGCTCATTTTCCTTCCTCGAACATAGCAAAACATCATGCAAGGGAAGCCGCTGCTGTGAGTCGAACGACAAGCTAATAAAAGTATTGAAGTGTCATGTTTAATATGTGCTCCTAGACTTTTTCCTGGGCTTTCAGCCATGTTGTCCACTTTTTCTCACTTCCGCTGCGTGGAACAAGTCACGCAAAGTCTCTCAGAATCCCTTCATGTCTGTGGCATTTTTTCTTCATTATTGACATAAATCAACGTGTATGCAACTACGCTCAGTCACCTCTCCTCTGATATCGTCGTTTCTTCCACTTATTATTACACCTTGCCAACCATCAATTTCCATGGGCACAGCACTAAATCCATTGCGCATTACATTCACGCTGCTCCATAATCCTACTACTCTACTAACTGCATGTTACAGAGTCTGATGTCTGTCTCTGTGTATTCTTTTACTAATAAGTACGTACAGACCACTTGAACGAGAATTATTTTTTGTTCTGGCGTCCTCATGTAAATGTAGATATAATTTTTCGCCAACTGCTAACTCATATACAAACACCGCATTAAAGTGTTTAATTGGGCACAGGAATTATAATTACTAGGCTGAGGTTGAAATTGATGTGAGCAAAACGCTCCTGTAATTGCATATTATTCATCCATTCTCTTACTAAGGCCGTAATCATCATTTTTCTATGACATGTCTGTATTTATTATGTGCGTACAATGGAACTTACAAAATAATTAGAACATAATTACTATATCCACTCATAAAAATATCAGATTAATATATCTTGTACAGATAAGACATTTTTTTTCCAGCCATTTCTTCTATAGCGTTCTATTTTTAACACTATTTTTTACTCTCTGAAGTTAAAATGTCAGTGATACATTTTTATGTAACTACTTAAAGTGCCAAGTTGTCCAGAGTTAATTGCTACCTAGTCTGCGTGAAGAAAGTCAACATGAAAAATTGAAACAATATACTAGTACAGTGTTATTATTATTACAAGTTCGACCTACCTCGACCTACTCTGCGTAAAATTGTTGATGCACAATATGCACATGCACGACGCAACAATAACACAGAAACTACTTATTACTAAAGGTCTGACTAGTTTGTTCATGTACGTTGTACTAGGAATACATAATATTACAGAAAAATTGGCGCTGTAAATGTGTATTTATTTGGATTATGGTTATACGCTTCAGTATTTCTGAATTTGCAAACCTGATTCTTTAGTTGTCTGTCGTTATCAGTACTTATATATAATTAGCAATCTGATAATTACTAAATGAACAGAAATTAGTTCATATAATATCTGAATGCATCTGCAACAACACATTTATTTAATGAGATTTTTTTCTAATTTTTTTATATTTCACTTGAGAGTGTTTTGGAATGCCCTGTAAATTTAGTGTAAAATGTTAGTATAGCAGATAGGCTGAGCCCACAGAGGAAATAATGTATTAAGTAATAGTGGAGAGCGGGCTCATTGTTATAGTTGGCCTCACAATGACTAGGGATGGACGAAATCCATACTGGAAACTTCAATATGGCTGATGTTTAATCTTCATAAATGAATAGAAGTTTTGACAGCTTTTTCATCTCAGCTGGCTCTTTCAATTCCAACCATATTTTGTGTGCCATTGGCTAAAAAGAGCCTTTGATATTGCTGCAAAGGATTATAATCGTTCCCCTTTTTTGATTGAACCATTGTCAGTAGTGCCTGTGAGTTGGTTGGACCCTTGTGGATTCATTGGAGAGAACATTTGTGGTCGACAAATGTAATGATGTTAGCAGTGGTTTGAATTGCTTTTCATTTCTTTTCCTTATGCCTTATTATTACTATTAACGCTTAAATGTAGAGCCTCCATAGAGTTGCATCCATCTTTCATTCTCATAATATATTTCTATGCATATAATATTTGGAAGACAAACTTAAAAAAACGTTTTCCTCGTGTGACTGCTGTAAGTGTTGAGACTCCATGCATTTCCAGCTATGTTTGGATCCAATCTAGAGCAGCAAATTTCATTTAATTTCATAGGCATAGGAAAAACGGACAGGAACACAAAGCCTTTTGACAATATGAACCAAGTCTATACACAATGTAGAGCATAATGAATAAAACGAATTATATTCCACTTGTCGGAGGTTATAGTTTTGTTTGAGAAACACAACCCCATTGTGTGTCCAAGTTTTCTCGTAGCTGATTTTATTTCGGCGCACCGTTTCCGCCCGTTCCGTTACAATAACTGTGAGCTGACGATGAGAGACGAAACTAGCAGCTGAATGCAGTCATATTTATTCGTATGCAGTAAAACAATGATGGTGCTACTATAGTAGTCACTATGACTCTATATCTCCTCAATTATTATTGTAAATGCAAGCTTACAAGGTAGCGAAACACAAACTTACATGGCGCATATAGTAGTCCGACAAGCCAACAGTCAACAAAATGCTTTTAATACAAAGATGTAAGCAAGTCTGTGTTTTCCATGGAGCTGTAGTGTAGAAATGTTGGTTAGTCCACAGATAAATTGATGGAGAGAGATAGTGGTAGCCCGACTTACTTTCGCTTCAATTCAAGTGCCTTTGGCATCTGTGAAGGGGACTTGCTTGCATTGTGTTCACATTGAATCACTCTTCTCAGTTTACCAAATTTCCCATGACGTCTCTCTGTTATTGTCCAGGGGATAAGTACTATTAGACTTAATTGTCATGATTTCTGAGGATTTAGTAATACGGGCGCATGAAGGTGTGCGGATATTATTATCGATCATTGATGATTGGCGATAGTGCTCGTGAGGGCTTACAGGATAACAGAGGTAAAACAATGAGGGTTTCATTTTAAAGGGATTGCTCCGGCAGATGTGACTGGATATGATAAATGCTCCACTAAAAGAAGCCCGAGTGACATTACGTATTATCTCTCTGTATATTACACTAAAGGTCACCGTATGATTTTTCAAAGTAGCAGCGCTCTATACCTAATGCTATTTACTTTTTCCTACTATGCTTATACCTCTTTAGTACTGTACATGTTATACTTATAGATAGACTTTTATAGCTAGTTACTTAATACTTGAGTTATTCTTGGGTATTATATGTATTTCTAGTTTTACGGATATTTATATGTCATTACGGAGGATATAGCATCTTATGTAAAAGCAGAAAAATGGTATAGTACACTTAAACGTAAAAAGGTCTGTATTTATACAGAGATAGTAAATAGTAGAGTCAGAGAGTGAGGACAGATCGGATGTGTATGTATTTGTATGTATTTCATTGGATTGGAGTTTTAGTTAGTTAGACAAGTTAGTTTTGGTTGGTTATCGTTGAGTAGGTTAGCTATGTGTGTGTGTGAGGTAGTTGTAGTTAGTTAGTTGGGACAGGGAAGGAAGGAAAGTAAGTAGGGTTCGAGGACGAACAAACAATTAGGGTTGAGTGAGTATTTGAGGGTGATGTGATGGGTAAGTATCTCACCACGGTATTGTTTTCTTGGAGTTTGTCAGCTATGACGGCGCCCTACGATTCGTCTGGTTCGTTGCATCCGAAAAGGATGAACACAATTCGGACACACAAGGGTCTCTAGCTGACCGCGTTATCGGCTCTCACCAAATGAAGGACCTCCAGACACTCACCGTGCTTCCAAATCTGCGATCTCTGTATAGTTTTAATATGGACAAAGGTGCCGCAATTCACACAAACCTCCTCCGAGTATCCCAGGAAGACGATCAGACCAGGTAGTCAGTCACTCACTCACATTAACTCGGATGTATCAACAGTCGCATCCTCATCATTCTTCCCAACTTTGTGTCAACAATCAACCCATCCATACACACCACTCACATTCTATACACTCCACTCCAATACACACATACCACTCAACATGTCCTCCTTATTTATAATACTCGACAAGATACCTACCTTACCAATATTTTTACTTGTATAGTGCCGGAGGAGTGAGTAGTAGGAGTTTTATCCCATATAATAGCATTAGGATAATAATATGTAATATTCTGTTATACATTTAAGTAGTAGTAGTACAATACTTTTGGTCTCATCAGTAAACCATTAAAATGATCTCTTATGGTTTTCTTTTATCTAGTATATGTAGACATCCTTGTGGATGAGTGCATAGAAGATAAGATACATTGTATGGGACGGTGTTACATTTTGAGCTTCTTCGTTTTACCTTCTTAGTATATTTATGGAAATATTCCTATAAGTTGGTAATATCTTTTTGAGAATCTCATGTTCTGTGCAAGACTCATCCCTCAGTCAGTTCTGTTTAGTTTGCTTCACGTCAGTTCCCTCATTCTCTCGAGGGTTTCCTTCAAGTTTTGATTTTCTTCTTCATTTTCATTTTCATGAGACGCCTGAAACCATTTTCAGTTGAGTGACTGACTAGTGGATCACATCCCAGGCCATCCCGTCCAAACTTACAGCAATTTTGATTTTTCTATTTCTTTGCCTGCACTGTAGTGCATTGTCCCTGCAAGTCTGTCCTTTACTTTTTCAAACCGTCTCATCATCTACTTATTATGGATATATTACATGTAAGTAGCTTAGAGAGGGAGATGCACTACAGACATAATTCTATGTCCGTATTATAGCTATATCTCTATTTATAGTAATTCCCTGCTATCTATTCTTCCTCCTCGTTTGAACATGACCTCTAGCCATATTGGACTTGCATTGTGCTCTGAGAATGGAAAATATTATGTACAGCTAGGCTGTCACCATAACATCTCTTTTATGTTGAGCTGTAATATTTAATACGGAATGCCTTCTTTTACAGTTGCCGTGCTCTAAATAATTCTTTAAAAAATGCCTGCATATATCCGCATTTTACAGACTAAATAATACACTTAAATTAATTTGCGAATCTTTTATAACCCAATCAACTGGAATGAAAACTTGCGGCAAATTAGTAGTTTCACTAATTGTGAGAGCTGTAGACGTTATATGCAGACTAGAATGTTGACATACATGTGTCAATGTGTCACCTCACCTCACGCAGTTGCTATGTATGTACTTGGGTGAAATGAGAAATTGTCTTACAAATGTACACTGGCCAATTAGATACATGACATATTGGCGCAAGGAGTTTGCCAGTTTGGGGTCTTACAGTATACTAATGTTACATATAAAATATTATTTCAGTGTTCTACTTCTACATTACACTTGCCTACCAGTTTATGTGACAGAGAAATAGTAAAAATGGACGGGTTGATTAAATTACATGCGAATAACAAAGTGGTAATTGTAAATAAATCTGTCTGCGCTAAAAGAAACAACAAAAAATATCAGACATAAAAATAATTGTATTGTTTTAAAATGACATTGTACTGATAGTCTGAGGGAGATTGTACTATATTATTGGTATTTATAGTCATTAATTTATATAGACAGAGATAGTAATTTTCTATAGTATTATAAGGTAGGTAGATAAAAAGAATCTATGGATATTTATAGTCTGTATATATTTGTCGACTACTTACTATTTGACATTTACTACAGGTTGAAGTATACTAATCGCTGTGAGTGCGATGGCATGGGAGATTGAGTTTTGATTTGATTGTATTGGGTATTATTGTGTGATGAGGTGGGTATATGGAGATATTGATTATTTAAATAGAGGAGGTTATGGTGGATGAATAATGTGTTGAGGAGAATGTAGTAACATGTTCAGTGACTCGGTATGACTTATCTATTGTTTGATAGATTCAGAGTGTAGTATTATGTGGCTGAAGTGTTTGAAGACGAGGTGAATGACTGAATTTATGTATTGGATAGAATGTTGGTTGGCGATGCGAAGGCGATAGGACAGTACATAGTACTGTGTCCATTATTTAGTATCTTCACGCCTTTTCATGGAGACGACAGATATTCCATTTAGCATTTCATTTCACGTCCTTACGTAACAGAAGAGAATCAAGTCTTTAATGTGTAATAAGAAAGAATTGCCCAGAGTACGTATGTATGTGTCTGCTGGCAAAGAACTCTGTCTGTATGGCGCAGTTGCTAGTTGGTGTGCAGTGGAGCGAGAGGTGGGTACCTCTTTTTTCTCGCACTCCTTCACTTCTTCCGAGCCTTGCCACGTAATGCATTAAAGGCTAATCGCTAGGTGAAAATATAATTTTATTTATTAAAATCCTTTCGCTAGCGGTAGGCTGGAGCTGCCAGCATAATGTACTTTTATTACACTCGCAGAACTATGGAAGTGGGTGCGGAGCGATGTTTGTTTATGTGTGAAAATGGAATATTACACGTAGACAATATAATAAGAATGTTAGTGCTTTTTAGTGTACATGGGAAAATTGTTTCGTTGATGTACGGACGATATACACATTCATTTTCACAGAGAAAGCCTTTGACTAACTCTGAGTAATAATATTAAATTTTAAATTACTTCGTTATTAGCAGCTACCTACCTCTCGTCCACCACCACATTTACTATTCACAGCCAATATAATGTAAATCTGATATACCACACCACCTTATAAATTATATAGAGCTCATAATGTCCCTAAAGGTACATAGTGTTGCCAGCATGACGAATTTAATGCGTTGTAGCAGGTGCGAAGGCGAATTTTACAGGTCACTATAAATTAGAATTCGAGAAACTGGAAATCGATTAAGTAATTGTAGTAGGAGAAATTAAAGTTTCAACTTAAAAAAAACTTGGGATTTCTTACTTGGAGTTACTTGTTGAGTATCAGTTATGTAGAAAAGTGAGTGAGTGAGTAAGTGGTTGGGTTTCGTACATTTACTGTCAGTCTGTATAGTCTCAAGCTGTAAAAGTTTGCAAAATTAATATCCAATTACATTGGTCTCTGTCTGAGATAGGAATAGTTGTGCTGCTTCTTTTAGGGTATTAATTTACAATATGATTTATATTCAATCTGTTGCTGGCAATGAACATAAATGTATTTTCTTTTTGCATAGGTAGGTGATATTATTTATGTAGATTCTGCATAAACTGCTATTGACCTGAAACACTTTATAGTACATAAGTAAGAAGGATAGTCATACTACAAATAGTTGTGGTTTATATTCATACGTAACCATTTAACATATAAATTGTAGTGTATTATGACGTAGGACCACGTAAACTGTGGTGAGTTTTTTATTTGCAGGTGTGTCGAGAGTACCTTCTGTTAGTAAGTGCGATTTCCCTAGGCATTTTGTATATTGATTTAAAGAATGTCATTTAATATAGACGAAATCAGATAGGACTGGAATAATTGGCCTATTCCTCTTTGATTTGAGCATAAGTGATTTTAGTGGATGGGTTTGTGTAGTGATAATATAGTATGAGTTCGTTGGTTGCATCTGGCCCTTTTAGGTTTGCGACAAAAAAAGCTAAGAAGCCGCAGGTTGGACTACGAACTCTCTTTAGTCTCTATCTATCGAGATGGGCTAGCTACCTAGTCTACTTATGATGGTGTACATTTGATATCACAAGAGGATGACCCAGTAGTACTGAACTGAGTAATGGCGGTGTGATGGCCTTTGAAGTGTGCTTACACAAACGTTGTACTATGAATGTCTGTACTTGAGGAGGAGGCTAGCAGATGTGCTCTTCCTAGCTAGTTCATTGTGTAGAGTACAAACAAACATACAATGTATGAGTAGTGTAGTATCTACACTAAGAAGTGTCTTTGTGAATTTTGATTTGGTGGTTTCTGTACGGATTTTCTTTGGTGGACTCACCGTGTAGTGAGATATGATGCATTCAGAGAGACAGATATGATAGAGATGATGACTGTTGTTCTGTTGGAGTTTCAATTGCGGTAAAATAGTTAGAGAATTTTCCTCTTGATCAAGCCGATGGACTTTTTCTGAGTTTTCTTTCTCAATATAATTCAATGACCTGTTTTGCATCTGATAATAATTTTTGAGAAATTGTCATGAAATAAAACGCAGATGAATGGTCCTTACAATCTGCTTCTCTCTGCTCCTGATATTTACTTGATTTATTTTCAGTCGTATCGTGGTGAGTCTCTGTAGGCCACTTGAAAGTACAATATAGCTATATATGATTGTATGTATAATATTTACAATTGACACTACCTCCTAGATAATATTCAAATTTTGTGCAAAAGACAAAATGCTAATGCTCTCGGCATTGTCAAAAGTACAAGGACAAGTTGGGTATATAAAATGTCGCAGGGTTGTTCTGAATTGATGATGTGTATTTATTATCTGTGCATAATGTAGTGTATATAAGGAATGGACACTAATAAGTGAGGTATTTGCATAATTTATATCACTTTTGTATATGGTAGAGAGAACCACATTTTATGTAGAGCAAGATATACCTATAATGGCGTTAGTTATCCTTTGGATTTGATTGTAAATAGCAACTGTAAATGGTGAAGGAGCATAGAAACATAAGTGTCTGTCTGTGGCAAAATGGAATCAAACAACAACTGTGACATGTCATGAGAGTGAATATAAAACGCCCATTCATTATACAGCAGTATGCGCACCGGCACGCCTTACTATAAATAATCTCATTAGCACTGTTGTTTTTGTTCTGTAGCCATAACATATTATCCTTTACCTATTTGTGAGATGCGTCCTGTATGATTGTCTGTCTACATGTTTCGGTTTGGTTGGACAATGCATTTATACGTGTCTCTATCATACTCGTATATGTACAAGTACATACAGACAGACAGACAGAATGTACACACATCAGTAGATGCACACTATTAATATGCTCTACTATTGTTCCTGCCTAGGTACATCTCTTTTCTTCCATGCTTTCTTGAATTTCCGGCCTAATTCTTATCACGAGAGCATCTGTGTGTATCATGTCATGTAGATCAGTCAAGTCAGACTCAGCCCGCGACTTCGTCTCAAGTACCAACGCTGTATTCTCTCAAATTAAACTATTATCATATTATTATTATGCTACTTGTTCCCCGTATACTTGCTGCGGCTCATTGTGAGTCACTAGAGACATTCTCGGCTTCGTTTCTCATGCCAAGTCGACCATATGAATTTGTCGTCATGCTCATATAATATGATATGAAATTCATTTAAGCACCTTACATTTCTATGAATATTATAAGAATGAACAGATTTAGGCAGATAACTCTTCAAAGATTCTTTCCTAACTCCGACTCCCATTCCTCGTCATTTGTGACTCCGAGGAGATCTACGTTTATCTGAATTCATCTAGCATTTATCTATAATCTCTTTTTTACTCTTTGCTATGCTCTAGTCTACATATTCTTTGTATTAGTGTACATTCGCAACTCTGATTGCTCCTATTTAGTATCCAGTCTACGTTTAAAAAATCTCATTCACAAAACGAACTGACAAGGATCAAAAATGAAATAGCAAGTTGGTTTGACAAAGAGTTTGTAATCATGACCGTGTCTCATCCGCCCATTACAAACAAGAATCGCGTGAAAACATTACCTAGCCAAAATAACAATGGGTGCATATAAAGTGAATGGAGCTGATATAAACAGCCACTATTACAATAGACGATTTTCTGCATGATTCTGAAAATGAGAAAGGTTTACAGATAAGTAGTATAACTAGACATTTATAACATACCTACACATACTTCATATAGACACAAAATTGTCATTGAGGTTAAATAGCTAAAAGAACAGTTTTTACTTACGGACCATGTATTTTTACATTAATTGGAGTGGGATTAGGACCCAATTATTTTCAATACAATCCTCGTCTACTGCAAAGTGCGCAATCTGCGTGAGTTTTTTGTCATCTGCTTGAATGTCGTCTGTACTATCATTGTGAGACCTAGTAGTTGGCATAAGTATGTCTGTGATTATGGCCGTATCAGATTTCAGCACGTATTAAATAACTGAAATACTATATCTGTTGAAAGTGAGTCGGACTAAAATAACAATACGCACTTAATGTTATAAAGAGATGCTACTATATCTATCCTTGTATTCAATAACTGTATTTGTTGGTGATTTATTGCTCTCCAAAGTAATATAGTTTGAATGTCAAACTACTATTTCGGTCCAAGAGGAAACCATTAGTGTAGAAGGTTCTTTCAGGATGAACCTGTTTCTCCAGTAAATAAATAAATTCATTTCTGCGTATTGTTTGACAGTCATGCAATAAGGATCTTTATGAGTTATGATTTTTGTGGTGACGTTGAATTGTTTCGATATTATGAGCATAATGCAAAACAAAAAGTGTTCCTTGTTAGCTATAGTAAATAAAATTTTAGCCTTTACGCAAAAGAAAGCATGTAGCAACGTATAAGTATATCGTGTATTTTATTTTGTTAGTTATTCTGTTTACGATTGCAATATTTATCCAGCTAATGACTATAGGAGTTTAAATGTTTTTTCCTGAACTCTGGTGTATTGGTACATGAATGACAATTGTATATGCTTATACTACTTATCCAGCTTATAATGTTTTTGAACTCTGGTTTATTACTACATGAATGAAATGCGATACTTTGGTATTAAATATAAAATAAATGTGCATGGCCTAAAGCAATAATACCAGGATTATAAATAGTCATAAATTTGTATTTCTATTGATAAAGGAAAATTGAATGTGGATTTCATAAGGTTGTCAGAAAAACATTTTAATTTATTGTTTCGTGTTTAGATCTGTAGTGGTTTAAGTGAAAAAAGATAAAAAGAAGGCAATGAAATGTGGAAAAGTTTAATGAGTTGCTTTCCCATGATCGACGTTACTTTGTTGACTGCCGTAGAATGTAGTATCACATTAAGCACACACATCTAAATATTTATTTACATATGTTAGAGTAGGGAATGTGTAGAATGATGATAATAATATCATGTGTTTGTTCATGATTTGAATGATTATGTTGTTTCTCTGTCGGCAGGCAAATGTTCCCTCAGATGAAGTTCCGTGTATCAGGACTTGACCCAAAGGCCAAATATATCTTGCTCCTGGACATCGTCGCTGCGGACGACTACAGATACAAATTCCATAACAGGTTTGTTATAATACATATTTGTGTACTTTATTTTGTTTTATGCATGTGTTGCCGAGATAATGCCCAACTCCTCTGAAAATATATTGCTAACGTAACACTATGAGAAGCATACGACTTAATCTGGTTGTGCTTTTGTTGAATATATACCCTGGCTGCTGGACATCATTTCTTTATGAAACTGAACACGTCAGTAGTAGTTAGGATCATACACAAACACATCATTGCCACTTTTTTCTCAGAATGTTGTCCACATTGTAGGTGTAGTCAGTCTTTTTGTTGTTGTCGCAGATAGAGAAGTCAAGATAATGTCCTAAATTCTATACATGAGGACAAGTTGAAGAAATGCTTACAATTATTAAAATGTCCTTTGCTACTTGAGTACGTTGGAATTGATACGGACGGTCTAAGAGATTGGTTTGTTTCACAGAAGAAAAGTTAATAAGATTCCGACCAGCTTTTAATAAAGCTTTCAATTTTAATTTCAGCCTTCACAATGACATGTCATTCATAGTAGTTGACGATCACATTTCTTCAGTTCTAATTTAATCTACTGTCAAACTGTTTGATATTCCTTATGAAATCTTAGCACAAAAAAGACAAACGGACTATAGTATTATAATTTTACTACTTGTTCTTACTTTGCTAAATTGTATATGGATTTTCGGCGTTGTCTAGTAGTAGGTACAGTAGACACTTAATAAATATTTATTTGTAAATGTGTATATAACATTATATTATAATATTCTGACTTTGTTCAGACTTTCTATATATTATATAGCTAGTTATGCGGGGTTGTGACACTGATGAAGTTAGGTTGGGTATAAGTGCAATGCCTTTGACTACTGACGACGGATCTTTAGGGAGTAGTTCCAGCATACGTCTTTACACCAGTTTGTTTTATTGTAACAATATCGCATGTAAGATCTGCCCAGCGACTCTCCTGCCTCGTCCTGTCCTGATTCTTTACATAATGATGTAGCCTGTTTCTCAGTAAAAACTCTTGACATTTAAAGCTTATCAGTTTTATAAAATCGAAGTTTACATTTGTTTGACCATGAATCCCATTAAGTACACACTTGTTACTGATATTTAGTGAGAGGTAGTTAGGTACCACAGGGGAAAATCATCTACGCATAATTAACTACTAATTACCAACTATCTTAGATAAACTTTGTAAGTTTGGTAATTGTATAGAGTTTAACCTTTGTATTGCATCAATTTACTATCTCTCTGTGAATGTTAGATACAAGTTAAGAATTCCAATGTATTCGGCGACCAGGTTTTTGTCCCTGACTAATAAGATACAAACAAGACCTAACCTTTGTACTAAACTATAGATACCTTTCACTATACTTATCCACTAAGCGTTACTTGTTGTATTTAATTATGTGCGTAAAACCAGAAGCATGTATGTAGCTTGATAATGTGTGTAGTTGTTTAAGTTGTACATGTATGTGATGGATATTTATTTTCTGATTTTCAGTCGTTGGATGGTGGCGGGTAAGGCGGATCCAGAAATGCCCAAACGAATGTACATCCATCCGGACTCACCATCCACGGGGGAGCAATGGATGCAAAAAGTAGTCTCCTTTCATAAGCTAAAGCTGACGAATAATATATCGGACAAGCATGGCTTTGTAAGTGTAAGGAAAAAACAGTTTTATTCAACTTTTGTCTCATTTTATTTGCCTTGCGTTGAAACAACATATGGTAGCCGTAGTACACTACAGAATACGAGTACATATATACTGATCTTTTTACTACGATGTACGATTTTATATTCGTTGAATACATTTGCTATGATAATTCACACAGAGTTTACATTTAGTAGGATTTTCATCATTAAACATCCAAACTTCAATATATTTAGTATCATATTATTAGGGCTTTCTGTAGTTTAAAGTGCTGAATAGTATATTGTTAAAAAGGTAGTGCTCAGTATACACAATGCTTTTTGTATGGATTATTTATAATAACTTCGAGCATTAAATTGGGAAATTCTCATAGCGACATGTCAATTAATTAGTAATGTTTGCAAACTGATTTTGAATAACAATGTAAAAGTAACGGGGATTGATACTTGTGTTTTAGAGTCAGTCATGTCAGCCTAATTCGTTTGCGTTTAGGTAAATGCTGTAGAGGAAGAAAGGTGAAAATGGAGTCATAAAGCTCATATGTATTTTGAGTATTTAAACGAAGAGACTTTAGAAGGAATTATTGATGAGGGTGCCAGGTAAAGGCGTTCCAAATATTTAGGGCTATCACTGGAAGGCTTCTAATCCCTCCAGAGCTGAAGGATAGTTCTGTAACATCAGCATTCATTAGGATTCTCATTCTTCGTGCTGTAATTTTAGCTAGGAAGTCTCCAATTTACATGTCCACAGTTATATTATCTGCTTTGTCTTTATTAATGCTCGATAAGGAAAGATGAACAGAAGGTAGCTCATTTACACATTCATTGTAAACCATTTCAATGGAATTAGACCATCTTCCATGTTCTAATGGCATTATACATACATTTTCGCTTTGCGTGTGTTCCTTCATGGTGCACATGTATGCTATTTATATTACGAGGAAAACCCTATTATGGATGGATAGCCAACACATTTTTACGTGAATAATGAAGTGATGGCTAGGGTTAGGATAGAAAAATGCCTAATAATAAATGGAACAACCGAATTTCCAAGTAGGAGAAAATGTAGAGAGTGTAGTGTTGGTTGGCGACACGAAACGTAGTCATGCATTCTTCATATTAGTCCCTATATCTATACATGGATGGATGTGTCATGTGTCGTCCATTTGTACTTTTCTACTGTGTACACTGCTCCTCACTCCAGATTATTGAGTTTAGTGACAGGCATATGGGAAATGAGCGTTGAGCTCATTGGGAAGTGGATTAATTACTGCAGCAAAATGCAACTTTAGGCTGTAGCTACACAGAATTTATCCTCTCCTAATAAATACTATTAAATATCTCTCTTATAAAGCCCTGTAATGTAACATAATATTTTATAGCGTTTTTTATTGGAGAACTGTGTGGAAGGCAATGTTTCAGGGGAAAGGAATAAATTGCTTTAATAAGCCTTGATGGAGATGTGAATTTATGTGCCAGTCTTCTCTACATTAATCAGTGTCGAATTTAAAACTTTTGATAGTAGTTAGAATTTATAGAGTATCTAACTACAGTTACTTATTGAAAACAATCTTACATATAATCATGTGACAATAATAATAACAAAGGATGTGTAATAAGCACGCTAAGGCGCCCACTAATGGCGACCCATAAATAGAACATAGATAAGTGCTATTAGCTTAAACATCCGCGTGCAGGGATATCTCAGAATTGTAAGTTATTATGCTTAAAGATAGATGATACTAATTAAGTAGGATAAGAATAGATAAATAGGTATTATTTAGTTCCGTGACGGTTTGGACACATCACACTTGTAAGTTTACAGTTGTAATGGATTTTTCCAGTTCACTCCTTAAGAGAGGGATTTCAGAGACTAGCCCCTACCAAGTAATTGATTATACAATACTAATACATACTATACATAAATATATATAGAAGAAACGTCTGGTATACACACAAACGCTGCAGAAGTTATTTAATTTGATATGTAATCGCTAGTGGCACTTGCGTTGCAGTTATAATGATCTATGTGTACGTGAATGTTTCTACGTGATGATGATGCATACAATAATGATCTATATGGGATGATAAATATTATGTATCCATTGTTTACTTGAGTTAAGAAGCTAGGTTGTTATATTGTACTGAATATTTGTTAAGAGAACTATGCATATCTTATAATTATATGTAATTTATATATCTATATCAAGAGTGCAGAATTCAATGTGTGCAATATATAATTATTTATGTTGTATAGGTACCTAGTGTTGCATGTTGAAGCAAGTAAAGTGTAGTACTAATATACGTAATAATAATAAAAGAAGGGAGGGCTATTTCGCCGTAGGCTAAACATGAGATTGGATTGCACTTGGCCGTATCCTATCATAGTAGTGTAGAGTTACGCAATGTAGCCTACTCAACTTGACTATTGGAATAATATTGTAGTACCCATGTAAGTGATGACGACGATAGTGAGAGGATCTAAGAAGTCGCTTGTTAATAAACGTACCTATCTATATGTTCTCCACGAGACTACAATTTAAGGAAGAATTGAGTCGAGTAGTTTTGAGACGGAGAGTGAGAAAGAGGAAGCAAAAGAAATGATGGAGTAGAAGTAGTAGAATGGAATGGAGCATGGTGTTTCTTTCTACGGAGTAGTCTGGATATAAAGTTGAGATGTATATGCATAAGTAGGTATCCATATGTCCTTGTCATATTTTTCATATCGAAATACTGAGTAATAGGAATATAGTAGTCATAGTACAAAGTACATGCAAAATTATAGTATATAGATGTTCGGATTGAAGCATAGTAGTGGAGATCATTTTAGTCAGGGTGTGATTGCTGGCTTGTCGCCACACTACACAACATCAAAGAAATTCGCCGGATTGAAGATGAATAAGTCTTTCTTCCCTTGCTATCGACTACACTTCTCGTCACTTTCGGGACAAAAAATTGATGATGAATGCACTTCTGTGAGTCTCCTCAAGCCACTCTCTTTCCTTCTTAGTACTTAAGCATCGCTACATCATATTCATGACAAGACATACCAAGCATACTTTAATGTCTAATGCCGTTCTTTTCGTTCGAATCTAACTCTCCTCACAGTCTAGCATTAGCAGAATTGATATCGCCTGCGACAGTCTAATGCCACACAGTCGACAGATCTAGTCAGCTCAAGCGAACTTCGGAATATTCTCTATGTAATTGTAAATAAGTCTGCTCAGATCTCTCTCATGTGCTCATGGCAACAATTATACTTTAGTTCATTGGGCACATCTACACTATGCATGCATTTTGTCGTAGATGGATCAATTTATGTAGTAGAGTTGAAATACTCCTCTTTAAAACTTCAAATGCACGTTTACTGCAGGCAGAGGTCATAAGAAGAGGCTACTGTGATAAGATAAATCTTCTATTAGCCTCTTTTTCCGACATTGTAGGCTGTAGTATTTAGTTACTTCAAGGTGAATGATGGGTCATCCCCTCAAGTATGCAGAAAAAACATGAGCTTAATAAAAATTGCTTACTATATCTATACTATGCACTTATTTATATAACATACTTAATCTGCGTTTGCGCGATGTTACAGTATTTATATTACTTGCACTAACTACACACAGATAAGCAATTAAATTGAACCTGACACCTGAGTTATAATAGAAGGATAGTCATTCATCACGGGGATTCTTTGTATTCCAGTTCCAATCTAAAAATACAAGTTGCCATTAAGCTCATGCCGCTTGACTTTTATCTCATTAATCTGGTACATAATGTGACTGTATTGTTGTTTATTATTACTAAATATGCATCTTGTATGCCAGATAGCAGAGGTTTTCACATTCAAGATTTTCATCTTGCTTTCCGGATTTTAATCATGGATGAATGAAAATCGCTACAGCGTGAGTATATACCCAATGGATTTTAATCTACATTTTAACTGCATGTAGATAAATGTTGTAGAAATACTCAGATTCAAAAATAATTCATTCTGGAGGGAATTTTATAATTTATTCTTACACATGCGCAGACGGAAAAGCCTTTTTTTCAATTCGTTTAGATGTTAATTAATTTTTCCTGATTTCAATCCTCATCGTGAATACCTACAATATATCATTTGCTTTAGCGCAAGAAATGCAATAAAAATGAATGAAATAGTGTAGCCTTGCTTTGTAATTTGAATAGAATGGAATAATACAGGTTATATATGTACATCAACTGACGATAAGTTGAGTTATGGGTGTTCTGTAGTATTTTCACACATAGACAGATAATAGATAGAGAAGGAGGATTGTTTTACATGTAAATACAGAGGTAGGAAAATAAACAGATAGGACGTCTCAACGTCTCCTCAAACTTTTTTGTGTACAGTGTCGTAATTCTTATTATATGTAGATACTTACTGCGATTTGTGTTATGCTCTTTGGTTTTAAAAACCTTGTATATGAAGTACATATGGGTGTACTACATCTGAGAAGAAAATTGCATAAAGATTGGCGAGTATCTATGAAATACATCAGAACAGAGCTCGGTACAAGTCTTTAATCTCCTATACTTTCAATCTTAATATTATGGCAGTGTATAAAGAGCCCTACTATTTATATGGATGCGTATAATTATTATGCAAATATAAGTCATAGTCATATCAGTATAAACCAATAGCTATACTGTATGCTTGGAATATGTTACATATAAGGTTACATTAACATATTAGACGAGTGCATAGATATGTACCATTATATATTTGATGTACATACTTTGATTTGCTTTCAATTTTTTAATCTTTGTGCATTTTTTAGTACTGAATGTTATACTGGAGTTAAAAGATGAATTGATATCTCACTATTTAATCACATTATTGCAATTACGGCTTCCCATTATTTTTGCAGCATTCATTTCATTCAATATAATTCAATTTTATATTTATTGTCTCTATAGTAGCACATACCTAATTTATATCCTACAGATTATCAGAGTCAAAGCTAAAGTGTTATGTTATATACTAATAATTTATGTTTTTCAGTTTAACATCTGAACTGGTGCTTTTTTACATTTCAAAGATCTCCTTGCATCTGAACGTTAGTATATAGTATCTGTATCGTAACACTCTTTGCAAGTATTTCAGCTACACAGTTCATGAACAAATGCGCAATAATCGGGGACGTTTCTTGTTTTGTACATTTTATTTATTTCTTGCGGTGGGGCTTCAAAGATGTCTACAATCATATATAATACTATAGCAACGATAGTTGTAAAAATACAAAAATGCTCTATATAAACTTATATAATGCATTATATAGTACAAAAATGTATGTATGCGCTATTTATTATGTTGTGATTTGATGCATTTAAGTAGAAGCAGGAATAAAGTCTGGTACTTTGTATCTACTAAAGCTTCATGCAGCAGTATGTATTTACATACGTACATAGAAGATACCTAAGTATACATTGGATGTAAAGTAGAAGTCAGTTCGTAAGTCTAGAAGTAATTTCAGTTGTTATCTTATCTCCTGATGTTGTACAAGGAGCAGTCTTCTATTAAACCGCAACTCGTGTTGTCGTGTTCCGATGTCTGAACAAAAGTTTAATATTTGTTCTTGTATCTCTGTTGTTGTGTATGCATGTAAATTGTCATAGTACATTGTGTACATCTGCCACATTTACGGTAACTCTGTCCAATTGTTGTCGGTTCCTCTTTTTCCATAAGAACCCAAATCATTTAGCTACAGTGCACATCATGCCTCCTATCAGATGTCCGTACAAAGTGCATATTTACATTTCTACTTCAATTTGAGCAATTTCACTGGCCTGGCACAATTATATTATTCTATTTCAAAGATATTAATATAAGCCAGAATGTAGTTATACTGCAGTAGTAAATGCATTCGAAGGAAGTGTGTTGGAATATATTTTCCCATGTACATAGTCGAAGCATTGTTGGTCGAATATTAATTTGAGGAGGATAATATGATATTATGGAAAAAAGGGAACTTTATATGGGATATCTATTTTTCGGAGTACAAAGTGTTCATAAATAGGATGTCAAATGGATGAATTTAAAGGACGTGTATGTAAAACTCTAGTTAGTTGCCTCTTCGCAATTTATTTTCCAACTGGTGACATTCATAGTTGATGAGACTGGAAAAAAGAGGCAGGCAGGCATGATGATTAAGATGATATGGAAGAGTAGAAGCGCTAAGGACTGGAATGAGAGCAGACAAGAACAAGACGGAGCTTGTTTTATGAGATAGTTACACAAATCAGGAATAGCGTTGGGCAAAGTTGAAGGTGTATAGTATTATCTTTAGCATTGTAGTTGTGAGATGAGGGTGTCAGACTACGAGAAGAGATCTCATCCAACAGTAGAGTGGATTAGAGTAGGTATTTTCTAGTGAGATAATTCAGCGGACTGTGAAGAGATTTCATCTCTATGTTGTTTCTCTGTGAGTCTCTCATGTCAGTCTCTCGCTTTTTATGCAAACGAAAGGGAGACGTTTTGTGCTCTCCTCCGATACCAAGAACTCTTATCTTCCTCCTCTGTCTGCTCCTGCCTGGTTACTTCGTGGATGTGGCAAACTTGTAAAGAAGCCTAAATATTTTTTTCTCTCTCTCAAAGTGTACGGACTCTATGTAGGCATATCTGTCTGCATTAACAGCACTGTCTCTAACTACCCATAGCTTTGTGAACGTAAAGAGCATTCATAATATAATTCATTCACTCAGAATAGTCATACATATGCACAGTCCTATAAAGCCCTTTTTATTACAACTATTAGGTAGGTAATATCATATTTATAGGCAGTTGCATATTGTATACTTTTTTGTGAATTACATAATTAAATGCATACCGAACTATATAACTATACCTGTGATTTATACTGGTGGATTATTCTATGTCGCTTTAATAATCGCTATACCTTACTGTAGTTACATAATATTCTGTCCATGTGTACAGATTTCGTTTTTCTCTCTTTCTCCCCGTCGCGTCTCATGATAATTTTCCTCGTTTAAATGTAGCATCCTTTTTTCAGTGTGCGAACATTGTCAGCTGTGTATTCATCTGTGACATGGTTTGATGCGCTGGATACCTGCGAGTTGAAATCCTTTATTGCTCGACTTTGGTGATAGCAAAGCGACGGCTATCCTCTTAAAGAAGCACCCGATGGTGTATCTACTTAAAACATATCTACCATTTAACAGAGGACTTTGACGTGCATGCACACTTATTTACCTTGAATATATATAGTAGAGATATCTCTATGTCGTAGTATTTTAGTCACATTTCCACAGTCGTCGTTTCATCCGGCTTATCTGAGTATCTCTTCATTTTCATGTGGATGCGCTCGTTCGTGGTTCACTCATATTAAGGAATTACAAAGAGACAGAATAAAGCTCATCTCTCACCTCTCTTCCACTGTGGTGCCTCTTAATCCTCTTGGAATAAGACCTCATGTCGTTCCTTTGCTTCGTCCTTTTGCTCCACACATACTCGACATCTCTATGCACAACAGCCGAGTACTTCCACAAGGTGGGTACTCACGACTAGTACTTTTTGGGAGATTGTTGAGAGAGACAGAAGAGGATGGAGGGAGGAAGTCGGAGTTGGAGGCACTCCAGCCAGCTCAACTCCGCGACCCGTTCAATCAGTTCGTACCTAGGCGTGTAATATAGATATTGTGCTCCTGTCCTCACATTCACACCCAACTCAAGCCAACCACGATGATGCTATGCATCTCCTTTGATCTGTTTGAAGTTACTGCATCTCTTTTTCTGTCCATTTGCTATGCTCCATTTCACACTTTATTTTCTTTGGAACTTTGATGATAGTGTCGAGGTTGTTTTTAATCTGTTCTATCCCTCCCGTACCTCTTTTTCAACTCCCTGCCCCAAAATCTAAATACTCTCTCGAACCATCCAACCGCTACACAACACATCCTCTACTCTGCCTTTCAACTCCCTTTGTAATTTGTTTATTCAAGGCGTGATAAATGTTGCGTCCTTAACTTTCCGTAATTATAGTCAAATTAAATATGTAAACAACGTGTAGCTTCGCGTCTGGCCACTTAATTGTAGGAGGTGGAGGTACAAAATATTATAATGTGATAAATGCTACTCGCATTTTGTCTAGTCTGTAATTGAACATTTTCCTCTTTTTAATGATCTACTAAATACTACATGACATACATTTCTTTTATAGTAACTACTACCTGGTAACCAACAGTATATTATCTCGGGTTCTTTTCCGTTATGTTGACTTAACTAGAAAACGATTACTAGACTTTTAGTGCACTTTATGTAAAAAATAGTTACTTTTAAAGTAGAGATGCTTTCTAGCATGGATGACTTTGTATAGTAGTAACATAAAAACGAATAGAAACATGAGATAGCTACTGGTTGTAAATTGAGTCAAGCGACAGCTTCTGCTCCAATTTGTATGGTTGACCGTTTGATGGATTTATTGTTGAGGATTTAATGAGTGGAGGGCACATGTTTGCAGTAAGGGAGGCACGAGTTAAAAATACTTTAAAGATTGGGTAAAGATTTTCTGTCGTCTGCTAGTATTTTATTCCCATCTCGTATATCTAGCAAGTGATGCTTATAATATAAGTTAAATGGTATATAGACTATGCTAAATATAATATGGTGCAGTCTACCCTCTGACTCTCGCTCGTGTCTCAAAATCTCAATGCATGTGCTAGAGTTTTTTGTACGTGGATAGACATAATTTAAGCTATGTAGCAGTAGTGGTAGTCGGTTGTCGGAATATAAGTAAGTAACTGGTCCGGGAGCAATAAAACACACGATACATACTTACTAGTGTTCTGTTTTTAGCACTAAGAAGTGTAGCAGTGAGTAGTCGAGTAGTGGAGTCTCGGTCTAAGGAGAGTGAGAGAAGTGAAGGAGTGAGTAAAGGAAAGTGTTAGTTGCATTGCATGGCAGAATGTTGGAAGCAGTGTGGCCCATTTCAGCTGTGGTGTAATAATTTAGGATCAAATGAGATTAGGGTGGGCCTTCGCATCTACAGAACCAATGGTACTGAAGAAGACGGCTAGGACCGTTGTATTTTGAATTGGTGTAGAATGTACGTATGTATTTGTGTATGTGGCTGTTGGCCATAAACCCATGATATAAATAAGACTATAGAGCTATTAGTTGGTGTAAATAGGAAGACGTTGAAAATGAGAGTGAGTGCGCGATGTGATGTGAGCGAGGTGAAATGATGGAGTGCTACATTTCGCCTTGTCTAATTTCATGGAGGAAAATTGACTCTTCGGGCCAGGAAGGACGGACAGTGAGTAACTGGTCGGAAATGAGTCGCCTGTAAATGTCCAGAGGAGCGAGATTGGATTGGATGCTTGGTGGATGTGACTATGGAGGTTCGCAGTCATAACTAATTGAAAGTTCGGGAGAGTGGAGAAGGAATACGTGTGGCAGTAGGAAGTCGGAGAAATGAGTTGGGCGTGAGGACAAGATTGAAGAGATCAGTGGAAACATCAAATAGATCGGAGAGTGAAAAGAGCTGAACAGGCCAGACAGACATTTCTTCCCCAATATCATCCAATCCTCCACCAACCACCATACATACTATACTATATAGTATTTATGTTATATAAGAGATAGGGATATATCTTTATATATTATGTATAAGGAGACGACTGTGTACATTTGCAGAAAGGGATTTCAACAGAAAGAGAAAAGAGTCGGAGAGAAAGCGATCTAGAGTAACTGACATTGGGTTGGATGGATCGGACGGAATGGATTGAAGACCTGTGGGACTAGAATGGTATTATGAGGCAAGGCAAAAGCAAAGCAGAGATGGAGAAAGAGATGAGAAAAGTGGAAATGTTGAATGTTGAAAATTGGATGTGGCATAGCATACTATTGCAATTGCATAACATACACGGCTATGCCTGGCAAAGCGGCCAACATCTCTCTCCAAGGATCTCTCTCCTAATAGCATCCTTTCTCCTTATACCCACTCACATGCCGGCAACTACATATTTTATATCATGTGAAGCAATAGTAACTACCTATGTACTTGCCTACTGTACTTACTCTCTTTGTCTAGTACTCCGACCTGCATCCCTGTCTCCTTATACCCTACGTCACGTGTACAATGGCAAGGCACTTTTTAGTAGACACTGTCTCTTTCTATTCCATATACCCTTATATCACACTTCCTGCTTTTACACGGACTAAGAGGGTAGATTTGCCATATCTACACTTTCCCTGCTAGTAATAGCAAGCTCTGGTGAATATCCTACAAATACACCGTGCATAGGACACAATGATAGTTGCCACCATCTCTGCGTTTCCCCTTTTATTAGATATTTAAGAAAAACATTTAGTTAGCAAAAGTGCCAAATTTAAATAATATTTAACAAGTAGATAACTTAAAAACAAGAAAATTATGCATGAGATTGTTAAATGGAAAAGAACCCACTCCTACTGTCCTACTCCTCTTGCCAACTTATTTATCGCTCCAGTGTAAATTCTTGATGACGCCCTTAGCTGAGGGCTGCTTTAAAAAAACGTTTTCTAACATAATTGCTAAAATGACGGGTACTTTCGCCTCAACCTACTCGTAAAAAGGGGCCAAAACAAAACAGAATTTTTTTCGCTCAAATATTTAATTCGTGGATAGTACCCAATAAGAAGACAAAGTTTTTTTCAAAAACATGGGCCTCTGAAAATGGTTTTTCCTTTTTTCTAGAAAGGAAAGCATGCGCAGTGATAGAAAAGAAAAATTGTTCTGGGAACTAGCTAAGACGATTAGTATTCAGGTAATAGCATAGCGATAGTAGTGGGCACAAATATTTAGTAGGATGTTAGTAAGGATAGGACTAGAAGTGTAGATATACATGTAAGTAGTAGATGTAAGTATGTGTCTAAGAGTAGTTATTGTAATATATGTGCTACGTAGATTTAAATACATTAGAGAGAATTGAGGACTTAGGGAACTGTTCGTGTGATATAAAGTGAGGAGAGAGTATTATAGTAGTAGGAGAGTGTAAGTTGCATGCAAAGTTGTGCTGTCAAAGTTTTTGCCTTTTACTTCCGACTGACTTGCGTTTCTCGTCGTCGACTTTTCACACAGTGAAAGTCAAAGGAGTGAGGAGAGAGATAGATACTAGAGATAGAAGTATCTGCAACGCTATGGAGTAGGGCTGAATAAAGAAAGTATCAAGAGGAGTCTGAGACTGGAAATGTATCAAGCCTACTAGTACTACTACTCTAGTAGATGTAAGTGTAGTGTGGCTGCAATGCAACCGCTCTCTCGGTTACTCGCCCTCGTCGCTTCAATCTCTTCCGTTACTTCACTTCACATTCTTTCGGCTTTCCTCCTCTGATATTATTTCCCTATGGCTTATATACAACATTATTCTCTGTAGTACCAGCTTCTGTGCTGGTGTGTATGTGTGACTGTAAAGTAATAAAGGGTGTACATGAACTAGAGGCTTTCTCGTATATAAGTGCTGTACTATATCTTGTTGACTAAATAAGGCGGGTGAAAGTAAGTAGATAAGGAAGAGAGATGTAATTTGAGTATATGCATAGCGGGGACATTATTTATAGATGGAATTACGTATATCTTTGGTAGTGAGTGACTGAGAGGTTAGTTATTATTATGCGGAGTCCCATATACATAGAAGGGAGAGAGAGAGTTTTAGCACATATATACATTCACTATTGTAGTAGTATGTACATATATTATAGTGACAAGGCAGTACTACTACTATTACTAGCACTCAACTGCACGGATCGATACCTTCTTTTCTCGGAGTTGGAAGGAATGTCTAGTATACTATATATAGTGAAGATATGTGAGTAAATATGTAGGTATTTAGCTTAGTGGTAGTTCTCTCCTCACTACATATTTTTATGCAGCACCAAGTATATAATACCGGCGCCTGAGGGACCATATCCTGTGACACCAAAGTCCATAAGCCTTTCTTTATCCACACTTATAGAGCCTAGCAGTCATAACAGCAATCCGAAAGGAAATAGACAGCCGTCTCTACTAACTCGGCAAAGATTCATTGTGCTCTAGTCGCTCTCTCTGACTCAGACGGAGATGCGAGAGCAGAATGAACAATTCTAGGCGTCTGACTCGTGTCGTCGTTTCGTTCTCATAGTACTTTCTCTCTTTAGATCTTCCCCTCTAGTCCTATCTCTTTAGTAGTTGTCGACGAGACTATGTGTCTTTTCCGAGTCCTCCTTTGTCTCCATTCAATATTCTTCTATTATATTATTTTCTCTCTCCTTGCCACCACCACTTTTATTTAGAATTTTCTTCGCCAAATCCTGCATTCATCTCACCTAGTAGCTGTAGATTATACTTATTATATGTAACTACTACCATCCCAATCTCCCATACCTACCTATTATACTTATAAATTATCATCCACTACAGATATAATACGTAGTATATGTAATCCATACGTGTTACCACATTATAATTATCTGTCTATGGAGGGAGTTAGCACATTTCTAAAAGATTCTGCTATAAATAAGTTCTGAAGTAGTTGGAAAGCTGTACCTGTAAACCTAAAGAATTTTATTTGCTTCTACAAAATTCCTACATGGAGAAAAAATGCAGCGCAAACAGTTTTTTTTGCCTACACTTATAGCCTTATTGTTACTTGGTTACATCGTATATTAGTTGATACTTACTAGTATAAGCTAAAGCTACATGGATTTGCAATATATTATGCTATGTAGGTAGTACCTTTATAATATTATGGATTGTACTCCAAACCATAAAATGTAGCTGTAAGTGCAAATAGTTATATGCCTATGTACATAATACATGCCTCTCTAAGTCTATATTGGAATGTGTACTTAAGTACACACTGTATCGACGAGAAATAGCAAGCCGATAGATTTGTCAAAGTTATAAGAGCATTTTCTATGGTAGAGTATTTTGTATGGAATTCCTCTCAGCAATTGTGAACGCTGTGTACGTGTTTTTGATTCGAATTATTGTTTAACAGCCTGTTTTATGTTCACGACATGTCCAACGTGGTAGGAAAATGGCACAATATCTGTATATATCCCAATATTTATTAAATCCAGGATTGTGTGTTGGGAGGCAGTGTTGGAACTACATAATAAATACACAGAGCTATGTGTAGGTAGTCTTGTTTCTGTGTAATGTGGTACATACATAGTTAATCGTAAGTATCAAATACCTATGAAAGTAGTAGCCCGTATGTTTAGATAGGTACACACATCCTATCCTAATGTTTTGTGGTTTCCATTATTAGCGGAATTAGGAATATCTAGTGTGGAATGAAGGAAATCCATTGCAATAGTAAAGAAAGTGGCATTTTGGCAGAATGAGTATTGAAGTAACGTGAGGAAGTGAGGCGTAAGCTTAAGTATGACCTCAACAGTGTTTAGTGGAATTAAAGTTAGCATTAAGTGTTAAGCTTCGTGTTTTCCTATCGCATTCTTCGTCTTGGCTGACTAGTTTTCCTTTATTTTCGATGTGGAATAGAGAATGAGCATAAATTGTGTATAGGAAGGGTAACATAACATCCAACAGTTGACACACACAACTGCAAAGGAAAGAAAGGGACTACATTAAAATAATAAAAGTGTCGTCGTGTGTACGAATCCCTACTTTTGTTGATGGGCATTTTTGGAGTCTATATAAGTATATATAATATATGACTAGGCTGACGTGAGATGCAAAGTGAAATGAAATAAAAAGTGGTGATGGCTCGTGGTGGTTGGCGTAGGACATTTCTGTGTGGATGCATAGCTAAGAAAAGTGTGTGTAATAATAGGAATAATAATAATATAGGGAAAGTAGTGTGGACAGTGGGCAGACAGAGAACAAGGATGTAGACAATAGTAATAGGGACTGATAGCAGTCAAGTAAAAAGTCAGTCACTAGAAAGTACAACACGTAAAGTGAGTAAACGACTGTAAGTAAAGTTGAGACGAATATTTTCGTGTTACTCCGCTCGTTGCTTTCTATGTCTGTGTAAATGGTTTGGTTTTATGTTATGTGCCACGGGACGACGCGGTGCGATGTGATGGTGTCGTGTGAGTGAATGATAAGAAGAGTCGCCTTGAAAAATGGAATTAATGTCCAGTTCCAATTCCAGTGGCTCCTTTCCACACTAATACTCATAAGATATGCATAGTCCTCAATGACTTCTATATACTACTGCCTGATATATCTTTTTTCGCCTAGATCACATGCATTCGTAGCCACAGAATAGCTAAATTACAAAGACAGATATATCTACGATTTTATATGCAAGTATCTGATGTCATATGTATTTATGTGCAAGTGAGCTAGAAATTATTGGAGACAATATTGAGCGAGACGAAAGAAATATATAGAAGGCTTTCTTTTGACGACGACACCCTAAAAAGATATTGCAAACAAGAAGTGACTTTTAGCATATGGAAGAGCGTTTGTCGAGGTAGTCACCGAAAAGAGAATATTTTTGGTGTACAGGTCAGTCTAGTCCAGCAGGCCACCTACAACCGAAACAGAGCTCACTTGGCTTTTATCAGCTTGGGAATAAATACTTACATAAAGTGAGTTTTCCACTACAATTGCGTGATATGCTCCTCTCATTTTTGTTTCTCTTCTCTACAATGTATAGTTTTAATTAAGGGGCGTTTTCGTGCACTTTTGAGAAACCAGCCTAACAACGTTACGCACTCTGCTTCCTATATGCAAAACAAATCCGTGAATAATTCAACTGTGGTTCTAAATGTTTTAATGCGCTCACATTTCATTTAGATACCCGTCACCACATTAGCTAGAACCAACCAAGACTCTTATTATCATTCTCCCGTCTCATCCATTTCCATGTAGATACTACTATACATACACAATTCAATTTAATTTATCATCAATATATTATGCTTCTCCATTTCCTATGCATGAGCTACATGTTTTTCAGACCAACTTATTTACCTACACCACGATGGAAAACTAGCGATATTAACTAAAACAAATAATATTCTAAACTAATACTCTGGAAACTGTTTCCTAAAGTTATATTTTCTATAACACATTTTCTGTATGAAGGTTCTTGGCAAATAAACCGCTCTACTTATCTATAATATCTCATGGCTTACTTTTGTGTGAATTAGGACAAAGAGCTGTAGACATTTGCTTACAATACCCAAAATTATCCAATAAGAAGTAACATTATAGTAAAAAATATAGAAAAATTCATGTCCACAAAGTGATGGAATTTCATCCTATAGCAAAAGTCTTAATAGCAAATCTACTTAGATGATTGATAACTTGGATTTAGACAGAATGACAGAATGGGACTATATAGACCGAAAAGACACTCGTGTACATAATTTTTGTCCTTTGTATTTCTTAACGAAGCTTCTTGATAATTTATATTTCAATAGCACACTGTATAACTAATCCCGATTGAAAATAACACGATGACATAAAGTAGGTACAAACAATTACTTGCTAATAGGTTTTATATGTATTGTACAGCCTGTTAGCAAAATCAAGTTTTCTGTACTTACTTAATTGGATTAAAATTGAAAGGTATCTATCTATTGCTATTGTTTCTCTCGAGAAGGCATAATATATTAATACGGTTATCTGTGGGACATTAGAACGGGAAAATAGTTCATTCATGGTGGCTTTCCCTTTCACTTGAACTGGGAGGATAAATAATTTAGTTGTTATAAGGAGTAGAATGGGCGACGACCAGACGAGGAGCAATGAAAACGCAAGGTTATCTTTACCTATATACGATTGAGGAAATGCAATAATAAATAGTAAGTAAAGTGGAGATTAGAGATATAAGAACTTAAAGCCTGTATTACTCAAGTCTAATGTTTTGGCAGTAATCTAATGTGTAGCAACCAGTATAGACATGCAGTATATTATGTAGTAGCATGCACTTGCTTGCACACACCATAATGAGTGGGCTATGCACACGTAATGGTTAGAACCAGCAAAACGGAGGAGGATGAGTGACTGAGGGACTTTATATTGATTGAGGCAAATCCTCAGCCGGTTGAGTAAACGGCAATCTCTCGTTATGATAAATATATAGTACATTGAAGGAAAATTCTCCTAAAGGGAGATTTCTCACAATAAAGTCAAAGTCATTACTGAAAATGATACAGGCTGGAGGACAATGTGTTATGATAATGATGATGAGATGGTGGCTTACTGCTCCCGACATTTTTACTCGCATGGTGTTACCCTCAACTCTTATGATTTATTTTATCCGTCTTCCCAGGGGACCAAATTACCCGACTTTAACTGTAATTTGGAGCCATTTCAAAATTTCCTTAAAAGTAGTATTTCCTTAATGAAGATTCTGAATGAAATAATGACTGAAAAACCTTAATCCTTATTCTTGGAATGCCATATGGGAAAAATGTACTGTAACAAATCTTATTGAGAGCAAAGTTTGTTTGTAATGACGGAAAAAATCACAATAAGGATATTCCGAAAATAGTTGAACAATGTTGTTAATGATGTATATAAGGATTCCATCCTTGTAAGAATTCATTAGATCCTACATATAGGCACTAATACTGACGTTCATAATCCCTGTTCAGTTTTGAATGGTACAGCAAACTTTTATTCCCTCTGTTACATGGCCTATTAAAATGATGTGAGCTTTAGAATGTTTAGTGTACCCAATTTAACATATTTTTCTGTGTTTTCTTTGACATGCAATAATTCATTGTGTGCGATACTTACGTATTATATTTATGTGCAGCAAAAAATTAATTTAAAATGATAATTCAACAAGGTATATTATGAGCAGAGGGGAATGGCAATAATAAATGCATTCAATAGAAATGATAATATTGGGAAAGAATGGCAGCGTTGTTGTTTCTTATGGTAGTGGTTGTAGTAATAAGGAAAATGTGTATTCGTTCTTGAAATATAGTTGGGGGTATAATAATGCATGATTCGTATGTTTATGAATTCCATTAATTTTATTCCTGCTTTGGATTGGTGTGTGGCTGGTTGTTATTTGCTTTCTAGTACTTATCGTGCTACTTATTAGTTTTGATTTGGCTTTAATGTAACTGTATGTTGTACGATAAACGATTTATACTGTTAGTTGCCAGAAGTCTAGCTAATAGGAAGTGATTTGAATGAGCTTTGCACTTAGCTGTGTAATAACAGTAATCCACAGATTTTGTTGAGCCTTTCATGCTTTCTAATCACTACTGTACATGTTTTGTCAGTGAACTGCAGCATGGAAAGTATCACAAACCATGTATATGCAAGTAAGTACTTAACTAACCTAGGTAGGTATAATATGTTATTGAGTATTTTGTGTACAATTACCAATGGTCGGGTATAGGAAAGATGTATGCATATATATATAAAGTTAATTTGTAGTTGTGGTGGGTATTGAATTCAGAACATGGCATAAAATGGCAGAGGAGTATTGAAGTCAAGTCGAGCCATTCATGAGAAAGAAAAAAAGGGAAAAGTAATTTTGCTAAAATAATGCAATGTAAACGTTAGTGGGTTGTTGTAGTTGTGAACGTAGCAATCGTATTCATCATATTATTATCATGATCAGACTCATATGTATTACTATTACTTATGTACTTAATATTTTGAATCGACGTTGGAGACCTTCCTTAATATAAAATTTACATGACATGTTTGATTTTTTCTTTGTATGTCGTGAGCAGACGATCCTCAACTCGATGCACAAATATCAGCCTCGCTTTCATTTAGTACGAGCCAATGATATTCTCAAGCTCCCCTACTCCACGTTCCGCACTTATGTTTTTAAAGAGACGGAATTCATCGCTGTTACGGCGTATCAAAATGAAAAGGTAAGTCAACTGACTAAATTCTTCTCACATATCATTGTTATTCCTCCCATTTAGTTCCGTTTGGTACTACATCCATTACTGGAGGTAGGTACTTGTAATTTATGTAAGTATATTAATGTATTCTTTGTCCTACAAAAAATGTTATGTAGCAACAAATACATCAATTCAAAAAATACATTTAGTTCTACTTGCAATTTCATTCACTATTCATTGTATTAGTGACTGAAAGTTCGTCCTACATTCACAATGCTATATCTCAAATTAGAGAATATCTATGATTACGTACTTAAATGCTTGCCTTCCTCTAACTGTCTACTTTAGTACACAATCGCAAAACTTGCACAAACACTAATCAGTCTCTCTGCATTCATCCTTTACCTATATAGATAATATGCACACTCGTATATTTTATATTGTAATATACTTTGGGCACGTAACAATATATAATGTATGTATGTGCATGTTCTTATTGTGTATTCGGTCCCAGCTATGTATGTAGGTAGATTGCTTCAAAACTCGTTTACTCTGCTCATTTTTTCTTTCAATTAGTTTTCAAGGGTCTGAGCCTTGTTCGTTCTCTGCAGTTCTTGCTCGAGAGCTTCAGTTTCAACGGGCAGCGTAGCGGTTCAATTCTATTGTAATGCTGTCTGTCTCTGCTCTAAGCACTAGACATTAATTTAATATATTAACAAAACCAATTGAAAAAGCATACGGTGTGCGTAGATGAATAAAAAACAATTTTTTGTCTCCCTTAATCTGAACAAACGCACAGTAGGTATACAGACTTCGGACTAAGCAAGATTTGTTAACTGGCTCAGTAAAAGTAAATAAACTAGCTATACCTACATATTATTACAGATAACTACATGCATTTGCCCAAAGTCATAATAGTATATAGGCACATCTAAATAATTGAATGTAGGCTTTGTTACATTTATTTACTTAAGATTAATACATTCGATACAGAAAGAATGAAGGGCAAGAATAATGGCTCTAGGCATTTCCAGAGCAGAATAAATGCCCATTACCTATACGTACACTTTTATATCCATCTGGATTTTCATCACTTATTAAATAAATCTAATTTGTAACTTTTAATAGGGCCATGATACAGAAATTTATTCCAGTTCAAACACATTGAAAATTCATGCTAGTGAATTAAATGACTTTTATTACTAATAGGGCGTAGCTATAATAATTGCAGAGGTAGGAGACGCATTACTACTTGTCTATGAATACCAAGTAACCCAGTAACGATGACTAATAGGTGATAAACGAAATGAAGAGATTCAAGTAATTAAGTAATGAGGAATGGTTGATGCAAATTATAAGTGTATCCTATTTGACGTGTCTTGATAGATTAATAAGCAGAATTTCTGTATAGAATTGTATGGAAATTTTCCTCGTGTGAGACAAGTGATAGTGACATGACAAAATTGTCGTGAAAGAGTAAATTGTCATCATTATTTACTGGAAACCGTGGAGTTGATATGATATGGAAAGGATGTGAACAAGGATGCTGGCAAGTGTTAATTAGTTATGCTCTGATGTGACTAATGTTGTTTGTCTTTCTCTACAGATAACCCAACTAAAGATTGATAACAACCCATTCGCCAAAGGATTTCGAGATACGGGGGCTGGAAAACGCGAGAAAAAGTCAGTGATGACCTCTTACTATTATTCTTAATACTCAGCACTACTTAAAAACATTATCCATAGTAATTAGGAACTATTTCAATAGGATGCATGCCAATTTATTTGCTATATAAATCCAAAAGCCTGAGTAGGGACTACTGAATTCATAAGTGCACAATATCCTGTTTTGTTCAAATATCATCAAAATACATTTTCATATCCTCATTGTACTCATTATGGTACTTTAAAACTACTCGCAGTAAATACTTCAGTTTTAGACTATGTACACTCCAGAGTTGATGACTAACCAAAGAGAGCTACTTTCAAGTTACATTTGAATTGACATTCAATTTTACTGCAAATAATATATCCACATTCACATGAAAAATTATTCTTTAACTAGTAATTTATAAATTGGCACTTTAAAATTCAACATTTATTCAAATTGTTCCAATGGAAATAATTGTATACCTACCACATTATTTCGTTGTTGATGTAGTCAAGGGGTATCTATAGGTAGGTATTATATATATTTCTTTGGAACAACTACAACTGTCATTACATAGATTATTAATATCATTAGGTACTGCGTTTGGTAAATGAAACGTTATCCATTATCAATAGTTTCATATCATATTTTACATAAGACAGCCTATTTCTGTCCAGAGAGTGTATCGAAGCACAAAGAAACCATTAAGATCTAATCACAGCGATAAATATGTTATTCATAAAATTATTGGTCTCGGTAAAACCGTTTGACATGTTGACATGAATAGAACATTCAGCTTTTTCACCAAGGGCATTGCAAAATACTAAGATAAATGCGTTATCTGCTCTGCTATGTACAATCTTCAAGAAACTACTGTTTATTAATCTCCTGTCATTTTCCTTATTAATCATAGCATCATGTATATTATAAATGGTTTCTACGAATCTTAATATCGCCATTTGAAGTGTAAAAGTTAGTAGATCTGTGTGGGTTGATAATTTTTTAAATACATTTATTGCCCTACAGAGTAATTTGTAGATGAAAGATGAGAATATACATAATGTATACCTTCTAAATACTATTGATAGCCAATATAACTAACTTACTTGGAACTAGTAAACTTTTCGTCTGTGCTCATATTTGACTCTTTAGAAAATAGTAAAAATGGTTGTAGTAGTAAACAGGTACATAGCTTGGGATAGTAGTAGTTTCCATATGGTTTATTTGTGGATTAAAGATACAGTACTTAAGTGGGGAGTTGAGCTCTTGTCTGGCAGAACAGAAATGCAGATGTAATAAATAGATTGTAATAGATTTAATATCTTGACAAGAAGTGATCGTACGCTCATTAAAGAGGCTTAAGGCAACGAAATAGGGAGTATTAGTGCAGAGTATTTTTTAACAAAAATATGACATCAGAGAAATGTTTGAAAAGAGGGCTGAACGACTGCTCTCCGATTTAAAGTATCTACTTAGGGATGATAGAATCTGTGCTTTGTCTTGTGGCCGATCTGTCGCAACAGTCAATCCTCCTACTATTTGTGCATCGTATTATGCGAAATGCAGATATAGGCGGTCATTTATTCACACTGTGGTGATCTGCAACGAACTGACGTTGAATAGTAAGAGATCGGCTATTATAATATTATGACAGGTAGAGAGTATTTAGATAGAGTATTCATTACTGAAAAATGAAAAGAAGGATTAGAATTGCGGATAATGAGCTATCTGTTTGTCTGCCACTTTTGTTTGATTCTTATGTCAGCTTAGCACTTAATTATATAAATACACTGGTATCCTGACTAGACTCAACTCGATCCGACTGGTATGATCATTTGCCTCTAAGTTATATTCTGAGGTCGCTAGTTCATTTACTATGTATAATGTACCCGTTAAATGTAGGTAGATAGAGGACGGGATAGTTTTATTGGTTGAAAAAGGTTGGTAGTGGATAAATAAGTGCTTTGGCATTGTTGTTGATCTGCTGCTGGCTGTAGTGGTTGAGTCCAGTCAGTCAGACTGACAATTGCAAAGATAAGGAAGGGAGGCACAGAGAGGCAATGTGTTGATGAGTGAAAGCCGCTCATTCTTTGCAATTTAATCTGATGCTAATTATTACATTGGTTTATCTTTATATATTATACGCTGCTACAACAAAGGATAAATGTTGGTTGACTATCTCACTTGAAAATGTCTCTCACATAGATACAGTTTTTAAAAGTATTAGGATGTAATACAGTTACTACTTACTACGCCGTAGATGAAAGATCTCGTTTGGAGAGAGTCAGTTTGTCTTGTCGCTGCGTTGGATGGAAGGAGATAGAATTAGGGTTCTCTCTAATAGATATGAGCATTACATCATCAGTTCATCTGTATTCTTGTCATATATATGTATCTGTGGTTCACTTAAGTTGACCCTCACCCCAGACAAATGACAGCTTCACTCGGCTTACGTTCGTTTAAACTCAGAGTTGGTTTCTATATCGGCAATTCAACGGAATACTTAATAAAGATATGATCAGATGCTGCGTAGAGAGTATCTCTATCTCTAAATCCCCAATAACCACATTTAAAATAGGATTTTAAACAGCTATACTATCGAAAAAAGTTGTATGTATGTACATCTAAGATATATAATAACAAAATATAGATTCGAGTAGATTTAGTATACCATTTGTCGATTTCATACATGATGCTTCTTTTATAATTCCAATTTATTCGGGCATACGTCGCTGTCAACAGAACGTAAACTGTTGTGTGTGTGTTGTACTATAATGTAAATAAGATACGTTCCTCTTTTAACCGATTGTACTATATAGAAGGAAATTGTGGACATCCTTTAAAAGGGGCACATATCAGTCTTTTTGTTGTTCGGATATAATAGTTTATCTAATTGAGCTGAATGGTATAAGTAGCAAGTGTTTCTGGCGATTTAAATTTAATTTCGCAGTACATAGTTGCAAAGTTATAAGTTTCCTCGTTAATTTGAATTGTTAAAATTCTTAAGAGGCGTGGAAGCATTAGAAAGAGATATGACTAATCTGTAGGATAAAATAAGTGGGTAGGTAGTTGGTAGTAGTATTTTAGTTGTAAAGGAAAAGTCAATTACTTGGGTGCAGCAAGGAAGAGAAATGCCGTAAGCAAAGAAATGTCAAACCACTTAAAGCTAAGTAGTTTGCGTAGCATTTAAGAGAGCTGAAGGGAAAGGAAGGAAAGAGCTGTATAGGGCCGGTGACGGCAATCCTCCTTTTACGGATGAGCTAATGTACGAAATCTCTCGCAGCATTAGATGTTGAGCCAGCATCCGATGAAGACATTATGGATCGAAATGTAATTAGTTATGTAGGGTGACCTGAATTTTCTTGACTCTGTTCGTACTTTGTAGTCTGTAGTTAGTGGTGGATGTATCGCTGTGTAGGAAGAGTAGAAAGAAGGCGGGTGAGTTGTATTGAATGTGTTTGGCTGAATGGGTAAAGTAGAGGAAGAGGAAGTCGGAGAGACAACAGAAGCACTTAAGACGTGACTTGGAACACTTGGAAGTGGGATGAGAAAGAGATGCTGGCGAGATATTATGTGAATTCGGTGAGTTGAGTGAGGAGGCAGTGCAATGCAGTCTATTCTGTTTTGAATAGACAGACATGCGAAACGAACCGACATGTTCTGTTGGTGCCCATGTTCATTTATTTCCCTCTTTCCTTTCCTTCGGAGTTGAATGGAATTGAAGGAGCTCTTATTCTCATCTCAACTTAACTGACTTCTCCACTCCGACTCCGACTCAACCTCTCACTCACTCACTCACTCACTCACTCTCAATCTCAATCCAAATACAGTGTTTGCTCTCTCAGGAGGAAGTACTACGTCCAAATAATATTCTTTCTTCCTATACACCAATCTTTTTTCAGACCTTTTTTCCATTCTGTACTGACAATGAGCACAAACAAATACTACTTACAACTCCCTTTCACTCACTACAGAGATGCAACGCTAAATATAGCCACAGATTGTACTACTTAATACTTTTATCTCTCTCTTATGTACTATTTATGTCCCTTCTCCAATTCCAATACAAATACTACGTCTGGAAATATGAAATTGTTGTGCTATGTTTCCACACACAAAAGTTGTCGGATTTGTGGTTCCATCCATAAAGAAAAGCACTTGCTTGTCGAATAGAAAACTTCATATCCGCGTATGCGTACCCTACTTTCCTTTAAAGGTTCTCTTTTACCTTTAGGTGGACATTATACTAAATAAGTATTCAGGCATTGCATTAATATTTCTGTAACTGCATTGCATGCGAAGTTATAAAATTAAAAGAACTTATGGTTGAAAATATGTAGTTCATCAAGAGTATTTTCTGTAAGGAATTTTGATATAATGTGTGTACAAACTGCACTTATTTATGTGCATTGCCCAAATAGTAGAAATAATAATGATGGATTTTTTGATGGCACTGGGACAGATAGAAATTGCATGTGAATGAGTGAAAAAAGGATTTTGGCTAAGGATGGTGATGGAGTTGAGATGCAGAGTGTGCATAATTTAAAGTAGGTAGGTGAGTAAATAGGAGAATAATGTGATGTGTGTGTGTAATGGTAGACATAATAGTTTAGCAAGGCAGAGGAATTGACAAGAGAAATTCTTTAGGTGGGTTAATGGAAGTTGACCAGCAGAGCGAAGCCAATTGAGTGGAGTGGAGAGTCGGAATGAGTGTGTGTTTGTTTTCGTGCATATAGTGTTTGTGGAAGGCGAAAAGTGGCGTCAGTGAAGAAATGTCATCTCGTGTTGCATTGCGAGTCAGAAGCGGATGGAAGAGTCAGGACAACGTCTGCTTGATGTCTTGTGTCTAATTAGCTAAAAGACTGTGGACTCTCCTCGTCGCCGCGCTCTTTTCTTTTGATCTTTGTGATAGTGGAAACATCTCGAATCTTATTCTGTGATGCATGAGTTCTGTTCGACATCTTCCTAGATTTCTGAGTACAACGTCTCCCATCCATCCTCGCTCGCTGTCTCTATTGCATTTCTCTTCCGTCTATTTCCTTTGAAAATTGGGCGAGAGAAAATCTGAAGAGGTAGAGACACTCTCAAAGGAACATCTGAAGAGTCTTTCTCTCCCATTCCTATACTTAGCTACTATAATAAGTTAAAACTGTCACCTATATTACATCAAGAGATTGCAAATGCTAACCAGAAGGAGCGACTGCACTCAAGTACCTTATGCTATTATTATTCCTACTACTATAAGAACAAAATGTCAGGTCTGTCGAGGAAATTAGATGCGTCTTTAACAAAGGTTGATGTACCTATACATTTATTTCACTTCGTCAACACCTTCTTTGCATTTCCCTTTTAAAAGGCTCACACCCAACATTCATCTAATTTCCATGTCCTCCAAAATGCAATTTTGCACTGTGACGAGCATAGGCTTTCTATTGTTAACCTCTTTGTAGCACTTACCGCCTTGTTACTTTTACTATCTGCATTTTAGAAATAAATAAGGCTTGTAATAGCCTCTTGTGCTATAAATATATCTATTAAGTAACCTACCTACTTACTTACAACGCATAACTCTTTATTAGTTAGGAATTAGTTGGGCTATAAAAATTCTTTCATTACATTGTTTGATAAACTTAGACCGATTGTGATCATGGAGCATAGCTTAAGTATCTGTGAAATGCATTTTTACTAGTTTATATAGGTATATATAACATTTGATGTGTTGATTTGGTATTCAACTAAGAGGAAAAGATCTTAATCATGCCAAAAGTTAATCTTGGCTCTGTCTCCCTTATTCAGTCAGACACATTGTAATATATTAACATCCCTCTAGTTTCCCTTTTATGTTTACCAGGTTGAGGTTTTGTTATACATGTATCTGTATGCATGGAAGTCGGGAAATCCAAATAGAGGAAGTGTACCTTGTGTCATCTGTTCTGCTGTTGACAGGAGTTTAGTAGCTAATGAAACGGAATTATGTATTTAGACTTCTTGAATAGTTAGTAGGGAGTACATCAATATCTATATAGGATAGAACCATAGATATTTTGAAGACCCACAGAGTAAGCAGAGAGTGAAGAGATGAATTTTTTGGTTGATCGAATGAAGTTGCGGCTTCCGGTGGTTGATGACCATTTTTACGGTTGCAGAACGGAATTCGGCGTCCAAAGATCTTGTACTTCTCCTGCGTCATTGTTATTGGCTAGGTTGAAAATAGTTTGACTATTTGCTCATGGATAGAAAATAAAGAGGTTCCTTAATGGTTGTCACTAAACATGTGACGTTGCTACGCTAGGGGTTGCTATAGATATGGCCCCAATATAGTCCATCTTGTGAGTTAATAGTCTAGAATAGTAAAATGTAGACATTTCAGTACGCTGAGGATGTAGGTATGGCTCTTTGTATATATACTATTTGTAGTATTATACTGTAGTCTTGATGAGAGTTTTCCTGGGAGCAAACTCCCTGGAGATGATTTTGACGAAGAGAAAATGTTAGTTCATACGACAGAAACTCGGATACTATATATTGTAGGGTATATTATGCATAGTAGTATTTGAGTGTGCTCGTAGACGCAAAAATATTTGTTGAAAAGAGTTGGTTATTAGATCGACATGTTCTTTTAATGAAGCACGTCATCTTGTATTCCCATGTCATCCTCAGGTCTTAATTAAGAGCACGACATTTTTCTTTTTGGAACAGAGTATATAGTAATGTGCTAAGTGAGGATGGTTAGCATGGCAAAGGTAAACGACAAGGTTGGTATGTAATAATATAATGAAGTTTTCTTTTGGCTTTTGCCCTGAGATTTAGATATTATGTGGATAAATAGAGAACTAACTTGCATGGCGTGAGGACCTAGAGAGCTGGAAAAAATTGAATTGAGAAAAGTTGATTCTAGTACTATATAAATAAGACAATAGTTGTGCATGTCAGGAGGAATTGTGGATAATCCAACACCGTTGCTGTCATTCATTCACTCTCTGTCTATCATTAATTTTATCTTCATTCATTAATTCCTTGGTTTGATTAGACTTAATTATGTATTATGTGCGGGTAGAGTGGAGATTACATAATCAGATGAATAATCAGCATTATCTAGAAAATGTCAAAGGAAACATTGCGAGAGAAAAAACATTATGTAGGGAAAACAAAGCAGTTTGTTTGTTTATTCACTCATTATGTGAAACAAGGAATAACAATGCCTTATTGCATCGAAATTGCTAAAGGATTAACATTCACGCTATGAAACTTCTGATTCTACGGGAATGACATGGGCACTTGTACTACTAGCTATTTCCTACTGTAATGCTAATGGCACTCCTATAAAATTACTAAAGTACTTATACTCTATAGTATGTAGTAGATCAGTCGACTGGATTAAAGTATTCATCGCAATAATGTAACATAGAATGGAACATCCAAAAACAATGCGTAGACATGCAGACGTCCAATAATCAAACAATGTGTCTCTCGTGTATGTACGTCAATGCTCGTCAGTATGCTGGTAGTTAGTTTGAGATATTATGTGTGACTGTCAAGAGTAAGTGGCAGAGGTGGAATGTGGGAATCAGCGACGACAGATTAGACCATGTCTTCTTTATTTTTACACACAGCCACAAAAGAAGAAAGGTTGACTAAACAAAAGAGTGTATTTATCCATGCTGACATGGCAGGCACTGCAACTTTTGTTATTGTTCCCATCTGTCAAGGATATGTGATAATGAGACCAAGAAGGAAAGCAAGCACAATTAAAATCGCAATTTTAATGAATGAATGAAAGCGATTGCCTAGATTTCTGTGAATGAATAAAGACTCATTCATACCGCAACCAAATTCTTTAGTCCATAAATATATTTATATATACGTGTATTTATGGACTCGTATATTCAAACAGATCTATATCCTTGCAGTGGGTACTTATACCTAACATTAATTGCATACCTGTCCAACCATTTCCATAATATATTTAACAATAAACAATTGCACAGATTAAACGTTATACAGGCACCTACATAATATTTGCAACAGTAGTAAACGATGCACTATGGTGCATATAACTGCAGATTTAATTCACGCGTTTCTATTTATCATACAATAAGATACTCCGGATATCATTTATTTATGCACCATATTACAACCATTAAAATTTACATAAATTACACTTTCTTGGTAGACGGCTCTTCCTTTTATTTCGTTCGAAAAAATGCTTTTTTCAGACAACAATAGAACCCATGCTTTTCATTCACATAATTAATTTATAGCTTAGCCGTTTTCGCATGTGCATGCCGTTTGCCAGTATTAGCTGATGAGAATTTGGTGTAGATATGTTTAACACCAACCAAGAGTGGGGTTTGACGTGGCTCTATTTTTAGATTTGTTGGATTATTACTTTAGTTGATAGGGCAGGCGTTAAACTTACTGTTAGTTAGGTAATTAATATGCGAACAGTTTGTTGTAAGATAATATATTAAGCATATCTTACGTTATCTTAGGTCTTCGGGCAAAGCTCATAGAGATCCATCTACATATTTATAAATAGGCCTGCGTGGGATTAAATAATCGACAACGAATGTCTGAACCAACAATTACGTAGGATAAGAAGTTTATGGTGATAAGTTTGAGTTGGGAGAAAAAGTGTTTCTAAGAGTCAGAGAAGCATAAATCTTGTAAGATGTGTTCGTTATTTGTGTAGATTAAGTTTATAGTTGGGCATAATTTAATAAATAGAAAAATCGGTGAAGAAATATCATGAGTCAGACATGACAAAATCACTAATGAAGAAGACCTTTTGATACAGAGTACTAGTATATAGTGTATAAGAAGGAGATGTAAATACAAATGTAGATAATCGTACAGTGTATTGAATATTATTTACATACTAGAGTAACATAGTACTTAATTCAGTGTGTGTTGTAGGTATTTATTTATGTAATGGCCATATAGGTATATTATGTAGATGTGAGCACACATTTATTATTTAAAGTAAAAATTTGTTTGAGAAGACTGGCTGGCTGTGAATTGATTATGGGAAGCTAGATGAAAGTAGGTCTCCTCTCCTCATCAACGTTTTTGTGTATGATCACGATAACGACGTATGATATTGCGATAGTTGACTGATTGTCCGCTGGTGATTAAATGCAAGATATTAGTAAATTGTGATTTGATGTGGTCTCTTTATTGTTGATCAGCTACGTATTTATGTATGCTTATTGGATTGCATTATATCTGTTTGCTCTTTCTTGAGTGTTGACTTGAATCAGTCGGTCGTCGTCAGAGAGAATGGAGGAGTTCAGTTTGGCTTTTATTTAGCTAGGGAATTTATGTCATAGCGTTCAGGTCAGATGCAAAGTTGAAGTGAAAGAGATATACGACGGTAGGAGCAAGGCTGTACTTCATTTTCATTATAAAAGATTCGTGGAGAGGACAAGAGGTTGAATATTATGATGTGCTGTGATGCCCTGCTCTGTGGCCTTCTCTCAATCTCTATGATGTCTATGGATTTTTGTATGAATTGATAGGAGATATCAGCGGAGATGTGCCTGGGTGTGAGTAAGTGTTTTTATTTTCAATGAGACTGGATTAGTCGACTTGACTTTGACTTATCCGTATGTATTTACTTCAAGTGACTTTTTCCATATCATTTATGTACTACTACTACTTCTACTACTAGTACTACTACTAAGTACTACTTACTTTCGGCAGTTAAATAGATATGGTATAATATTATATAGTAGTGGAAGAGTGGTTTGGTTATTTACTTATTAGTTAGTTAGTATGAAATGAAGAGATGAGGAGGTCGGGATAATATACCTTCCACCAAGACGTAATAATAATATGAGAGGTTTGGCTTGCTCTGCTCGCTCAATTCTAATAATTATTGTGTACTTCTTTTTGTGTGTACGTAAAGTACATGGAGGAGCAAACGAACCGATTGTGAGAGAAGTAAGTGGCATTTGCTTAAGCGATGACCCATGGCGAACTGTCGCGACAACGTTTGGCTTTCATCTTCACCGACTTGCATGCCGTCTTCTTGTCTTTGCATTCTCACAAGACAAGTACAACAACCATGGTCTCTGTCTTCACTATTCACTTCAATTCACTCTCCAGGCTTGGAGATGGGATGGGATGAGTGTCTTATCGTTAGCTCCACTAACTAACTAACTAATCTAACTCTACATACATAAGCTCTTCAACTCACTTACAAAGCTCGGCTTAGCCTTGCCCTCTCCTCTCTCAAACACTCTCCGCAACCTATCTACCTATCTCCATAGTCAACTCATCCTTTCTCTGAATTATTCTTCCAGTCGCTTACTAATACCATTATCTTCCTAATAATATTACTAACGCATGTGTTCCATATGCACTAACTTGTGTTCACAACTATATTAATAATATCCAAGTGTATATTATAGCTACCTTTTTATGAATACTCTAACCAGAGCTATACCTAAGTACATGTATAACATACTCAACTGGTTAATACTGCTATAATTTATATTCTTGCCATTGATTTTAATATTTAATCTCCTCTCAGCATACAATGTTTGTGTGCAAAGTTGTCTATAATATCATACCACAGAGAGGTTTTATTACATGGATAAAACTTCCCTGACATCATTGGAAAATGAAGAAAAATATTTGTTTAGCGAGGCTTTGGGATAAAAGAAAATAATATGTTATAGGCGACATTAAATGAGGTAATAGGAGAGTAGAGGGAGATTGCTCATTCTACGTAAATAAGTAGCAGCGGTGAATAAATTTATTGCAGTATCATATCAAAGATTATAATATTGTTATGCGTATGTGGTGCAGTCATTAAAAGAGTGAGGATGTTATGTTGGGAAGATACTTAACATAACCATCCGCCCACATTGCAATTGAAATGAGCATTAGATGTTTCAGGTTAAATCTTCACTACAAAGTGTTGAGTGAGAGCATATCACCCACGGCCACGGCTAGAGTAAATATTCTGGTGTGTCTATTTCGCTATATTATTATTGTGTGCTTACTAATAAGTAAGCAACCAGTTGCAATTGGATATTGCTAAAAGTAAGTATAGAGTGAGTACATAGACCATGTGCCATCCATGCAGGATACACATAGGCAAGAAAAAGCTGGCTCGTTGAATTAGCGGTGGTTAGATTAGACCTTGTGTGTGAACATAATGTGTGCTACTCGAACTGACTTCAGTGACTTGTAGTGACTACTGGCCCCTTATGTGAAATATAAAATTCCCTCAAATGAGCCAACAACTTTAAATGAAACAGAGGAATATGTTCATTTATTTGTATCTTTTGTATTAGCGGTTAGTGTGTAACTAACTGGATTCATTATAATATTACATCACATTGCCATACCACCGTTGAGTTGAGTGTCTATACTACGTTTGTTAGTTGCCATTACCACAACTGCATGAATTTGCAGTCTTCTCTGGGAGAAACAATATCATATTGTGTTCATGGCATCCGTAATAGACAGAGATAGTAGAGAGGCAAAGGAATCAAGCCAACTCATCTTCTATGCATGTAGTAGTAGTGTTAGTATGCACGTCGGCATTTTCCAAGCTTACATAGGAAGCCACAAATTACACACATTATTGCTGCTATTTGAGCCAATTATTGAGCAGGATCAACGCCTTATTTCATCCTTATGTTTAGTACAAACTACTTATGCATGTGAATTTTTCTACCAACTTTGCACCAGGTTTACTTAAGTAGAGTAGCTTATGTATCCACTTTGGGTTTCAGGTGATCCAGCTACTATTTATTAGAATAATAAACCAGCAGGTAGCTAGCTAACTATATACTTATATAAGTATAAATAGCACATTTACATTGGTGATAGTATTTTGTGTATGCTTAGCAAGTGAACAAACATTCTGTTTATGTAAAGCCGTAAAGAAGTTTTATTTATTTTCTTGGAGTTACTTACCACGATGTATAATACATGTACTTATAGTTATTTGTCATAGGGGGAATTTAACAGTAAAAGCAGTACAGAAGGAAATAATATTTTCTTTGCACTGCATGTGTGTACTTATATAGAGTATATTATAATAGATTAGAGCAACATGTACGTTGTGAATTATGGTGGCAGGAGGCTAAGTTAGCGATTAGGCATGTGAGATTGGGTGACCTGATCAGGCTATCTTTGTTAATCTTGTTGGTGAAGTGTTATCGTTTAACTGTGTGCTGTGGTGTTGCTGTTAGTCTTGAAAAAAGTTATGAAATAGGAATTTCCATCAGAAAGGTAAATCACCACGAGAGTATATAGAGAGGTCGTATTAGCTATTAGTAGGAGTTAAGTACACAGAGAAATAATAATAATATAATGTGTAACAAGAATGCAGAACTACCTTGTTGAGCTGTAATATCCACGTTGCAGAGTTTAAGTATGCGAGAGTTAGTAAAAATCACTCCGGAATGGAGAAAACATATAATTTTAAAGCTATTATATATTACCAGGATGGATATTTGAAAGAGGACTGGAGTGTTTTATTTAGTAGTAGTCGTCGTTCTGCTGTTGGTTACTTACTAGCTGTGAGATAAAATTCGAATATAATATGTGATGGCGATGGGTTGTTATCTATGTTATTATACAAGATGTTTTAAGTAGCTACAGATAGTTCTAGATAGGGTAGGTGCATTACATAGTTATTATTATATAGTGATAGTGGTGTGAGGAGGTAGTAGTAGTAGTATTATGAGATTAAATAGCTAAGGAGACAAGACAAGACAGTCATCACCATCAGTGAGGTCTGCTGTTGTCTTGGAGTGAACTGATTGTAAGTAGATATCCAGGTAGTCGTGTATTAGTAAATAAATAAGTAAGTGTACCGGTCTTGTCTATAAGGAGATATTTACAGGTATGTATGCTGTGTGAGTTGATGAGGGTGTGAAGGTGCTACAGATGGATAGTTATGCAGGCTGTTGGTGAGAAAAGTTTTATCACTCCTCAGGAGCACTTTTATGACTCAAAAAGCTAGGAGGATGAGTTTGAGAGCATGGGATACACAGTGAGACTCCTTAATGGCTATAAAGGCTTCTTGGCTACCTTTCCAACATTTCACCATTTATTTACCATTTACACCATCGCATCAACATTCACCGAAAGCCTTAGCATTAAACAAAGCAGGCATTCAAGATGGACTGACTCAAGTGAGTAAGAGTGACAAAAAAGTGTCCTTTTTTCTCAATACGGCTTATACCGGCTCGTCTGGTTCAGTTTTTTACAGAGACCGAGTAAGAGAAGCGTCAAGTCGTTTACACAGATACCTTTGCGTCAAACCTTCTCAACTACAATTTTACAAGGATCTGATAGCAGAAGCTAAGAGTTGAAATGGAAGTTGTTAGATTTAGGGCCATGGGAATCCACTATTCGTCTCTGAGATGTTTTTCAGTTCAGCAGAGTTGAGCTGGAGGTGAGCTCTGACTGACATACTCTTCTCTAATACTATTATATTATGCCCACCTACCTCCTATACTGTATACTATTTCTATTTACTTGCTTTTACATAAAATAAACACTCAACTATGTACACATTTATCCAGAAAGTTTGCAGGTATTTCTATCTCTCTCTATATATATACCCTAAATAATACTATAGATGCCATATACTCACGAGCCTTGATAAGATTTCGATTCTACTGAAATTCTTGCTCCCAATCTTGTGAAACTTCATAATCTACAGACACATTGCTCCGTAAATTCTGTGCCCTCCTATACAACCAGTGTCATAAAAGCAGAGCTCTGTCTGAAATTAAGTTTGAGCATTGATGTTAAGACTCTTACTTAATTTATGTATGTAATAGTGTCAATGATACTACTTGAAGATTAAAATGGATTACCTAATAGTAATGTTGGCGTTGGCACTGGCGCTATCTTCCCACCAAAGGCACAAGTGTTAATTGCAGCATGTCTGATCTATGTCTACTTTTATGAATCCAAATCTGTTTCTTTGACGTGAAGCAATCAAAATTGCGCAGTGAACTGCACAGAGGAAGTAGTTAATCCTTTCATAGAGAATTGCCACAGTTTCTTCTGACACATCAAACTTTTTATGAGTCACAGCCAGCAAAGTTGAATATTTTATTCATTACATAACGAGAAAGGCAATCTGTATTAATTTGTATGGTTTGAAGATAGTCCTTCTTTATATAATTTGCCTGTAGGTTTACTGTAACATGTTTTACGCGTAAGAAATGATAAAGTAAAATTAGGTTCATTAGTTATAGAAAAAAGTCTGGAAATTTTTTCATTAGAGAAACTAGAAATGACAATATAAAGCACATGTTGACTCATAAATCATGTCCGTATGAAAATAATGTGTATTTTAGGGTATGCGAAGGTATACCTACAATTCGGGCAATGAGTATCTGTTTGGATTGTGTAATGTGCTATTAGTTGTGCCCTGTAATCTGTTTGTGTGCTGGTGTTTGTAGTTCTGCAATGAATATGAGCTTACTTACACCACTTACATGTAATTGCTCAGGTTATTGTAATTTCAAGTCAAGTGGAGTGCCAGAGTGGATATTATTACTGATTGAGGAGGAAAGAGCCCATAGGCTTTTTATATGATGTGTAGCTACATCCATTCTTCCTCCATCAAGGAGTACCTTCACAAGATGAGTTCAACTCTAATCCTAATTTAATCTCTGGTAGACTCGGATGTGTACTTATAAGGCTGTGTAGGAGTGGCTCTCTATTCTAGTTAAACTCGTAATATTATTCCCTGCGTAAGTACACGAGGGACAATGAAACCATCTGAACGGCCAGTGAGGGCAGTGAAAATGAAGGGCAATTTGGTAAACTCATTTGCTGTAAATATCACCTAGCGCATCGTACAGGATGCATTGATGTAAATAGTCAAATGGTTAGTTATACAGTGTTACCTTTGTTTGTTCTAACTTTCTGTCAAAACAGGAGCATTAAGACGCCAATTATGCACGTAGTCCCAGACTAATTCCCTTTACAAATCTATAGGTGTGTACAGGTACTCACTAAGCACAATTCATGCCGCTTTTCAAAACCTTCTGTTACAGGAGTTAAAGGGCATTGGAAATGTAAACAGTTGCTAGAAAATTTCTTCTAATTTTCTGCAATTTGGTATTCTATGATCATTTTTGTTCTTTGGGTATCATCAATTTAAAAAATAGAAACTTCTTAGAATTTCATAAAATACTGCATCACAACAAATGTTTTTTTTAAAATTGTTGTCAAGGTGGAATCAGTAAGCACCCTGTAGAGGTGAGGAGTAGGGTGCCTCTATGATACTTTTTAAATGATTACTACTACATGTGCACGGTAACATTTTAGTTTCATTTTCATTAATCTTTAACTGCACGGTGCATTAGACACAAGTACTGATGCTCATCAGTGATAAGTTGTCATTTTCTAAGAACAAATCCATTCTTCTGGATGGAATTATCGACAGGAGGATATAGCACAGGTGTTTTGGATATATGTAGTTAAGTAGTATTAAGGTGGTTGGTAAATTTTTTAAGTAGAATGGAATCACGTAGCGTGCGTGGAGTTGACACTTATGTTGGGAATTTCTTTTGTTTACAGACAAGCACTGTTGGCAGCTCAAAGACACGGAGATGACCATCCTCGATCGAGTAATGCGGGACCTTCGATGAGCAATAGTCTAGGCTCAGGACCATCCGACTCCATGTGCCACGACAATGTGGACGATGACGAACGTGTGGATGTTGTCGGCAATGACCACCGACCTGACTCCGTCTCTCCTCCTCCGACACGACACCATGGTTAGTCAATCATTTTGACAATATATTAGTTGTACTTATTCTACCCCAAGATATTTATTTAGGAATCATAGGGATCCACTATTCTTTACATGCTATAAGCACATCTGATAAAGGCGATAAATATGAAATGTATGTAATATTTATTACTATAAAGATATCTTTATAAGGAAATAAGACAATGGTAAAGTTGTGATGAAATTAATAGGACTTAGTAGTGGTAGTAAGGCGCTTAGTGAAGAAGACAGGTATGTTATTGTGTTGGGCATACAGATGTAAGTCTTTTGTTGTCTGTGTGTTGTATTATATGGAAGTATGTGAGCTATCTGTATTAAATGGTATGTGAGGTATTTATGTGTGGAGTGGAAGAAAAAAAAGGCTTATCAATGTCATTTTTAGGCATTGAGAATGTAGAAGATGTGTAAAGAACAGAAATCCTTTTTCCAAAACCAAGTAGGCATATGAAAGGTAATCAGAAGAGGTTGTAGTTTGAAGTAGGTAATTTGAAAAGACTTGCCGAAACGAAAAGACATGAAATGGAGACGATGCGATGTGTTGCTTTTACTACACATACTTACTACACAGAATCCTCTTTATATTTACTCGTACTCATCTCAAGCGACTTTGTAATCTTAAATCTACGGAGAAAAAATAAGGTGAGGGCATTGAGATAGAAAAGGGAACGTAAATAAAAGCACGTCAACAAAGATAGAGAATGTAGCTGGTTAGTTACTACTCTTAGTAGGATTACTAGAAAAAGGACGTCCGCGGATTCTGGAGATGGAATTGAGCCTATGTTATTAGTATTGCTTACACATTTGCAATCAGTGCATGGTTTGGCTAAGAATTTTCCAGGTAGGGAGTGAATTATATTATTTTGAAGTAAGGTTGAGTAGCCGAGCATCAACCAGACAGGCAACGATGTGTTTCTGGTATTTTATTCTGGAGGTCGGCAGGAAGATATTACTTATAGGATAAGAAGCACTTTACTTGGCTGAGTACTATGTTTTGTTTTGTAGTATTATGCAGTGTGTGTGAGTGTGTATTGATGTAGTGGAGGTCGGAGAATGTGAATAGAAAGTGATGTCGGCTTGTGTGAGACAAGTAAGAGATGTATTAGTGTTAGAGCTTTGAGGTCGGGATAGAAGTGGAGTGCCAAGTTTTTACATGTAATGATTTCAATTAGAGGTGTCAAAGAGCAAGATCCGCATGATGTCCTGGAGGATAATACAGCACTAGCAATAGTAGTAAGGTAAGATGGAAGCAAAGGCAGTGAAGTGTGTATAAGTAGCTAATAAGTCAGTCACTAAAAGGTAAAGCTAAATAAACCTAGAAAGGTTAGGACCGGAACAGAGAGCAACTTTCCTATATATAGATATACACATAACTCTATTTACTCTCATAATATCGTATTACTACTCAGGCTACTATATTTAGTTATGGGCATTGTGATGTGCCTACTTAACGATTATACCACTTACTTGGCTAATGCATGTACGATGTAATACATACCGTAGGTGTTGTATTTTAGTAGCTACATCGTACTATGCACTTACTCACTCACTTTATTGTTACGTCACTGAAATAATAAGCAAGAATACCCGTTTATGTCTCCTCAGTGTAATTCAGTGCGGTCTGTGAGTTTACGTGCATTGTATAGTGTCGGTCTGCATGTGTGTGCTGTCTCTATATAGAATATAAATAATATAAAAGCTAGTTAAGTATCCGATGTAGAATGGAGTTTATTTATGTTGGATTGGAAGACAAGATAGACATTGAGGAAGATAATTGAAGGGGATTGCTAATACAGTGTGTGACTGAATGTTTGAACTAAGTCTTGTTTGTTGTGTTATATCATTTTGTCTAATGTCTTGAATTTAGATACAATGTGTACGAGTGAGGTTTATATAGAATTGTAGTGCCCACTCAGCAGAGTACAGGATATAAGGATAGTTTTGGTGTAAGCAAATTTGTAATAGCACTACTTACTACTAAGGCCACTATAAGGTGGTATAGGAAGAGGTTTAGTTGATTTGACTTGACTTGAGATGCGGAGAAATAGTTGAAGATGAGTTTGAAGAGTAGAGATAGTAGAATTTTCCATTTGTATGTAAGCAAGTACATAAGCGAGGGTTGTATTTTGTATTGTACGGTTCGGTTGCGGTGAATGTTGATGTTTAAAGTTATGTGGATGGATGGTACGTACGTACGTACGTTGCCGGTTAGGAAGGTTGAAGCCTGACGGATGTGTAATACCAACAATTCATGAATAATTCATGCCGTGCTCTTATCTAAAAGCGGATTTTTATCCTTTTGTGTTACACTCGAATCAATATCCACAAAATGAAGTTGTGGGACATGAGAATCCAATTGTGTATTAGAGTGAAGCTCAATTTAGTTGATATTACAGAAGAGTCGGTTCCGATGCTCCACTAGATAGACGGAGAGATACATCGGATAGATTTTTCATCCTTGTGGACGCATCCACCACTATCTCTCACTTATATAATACAAGGATTTTAGTATACTTACTATAAGATTATTTTGCTTATATCTTGTATTATTATTGCGGTATAGGTGTATATTGTTTGTACATTTATTTTAACTCTATGTGAAACGTGAAAGATATTCCAGTAGGAGATATTTTAAGTGAGTATCGACTCCTGCTACAGAAAATAATATACTGTGGCTGATTTAAGACAATGTAGAGTGGAGATATGGGCAGAGGGGTCAAGTCATGTCCTCTGAGCGGGACAAGCAGGACAGGGTGTGTCGGCAAAACAACTCTTTTCTCTTTGTGCGTGTGGTATTCTTAATATCTGTAGTAGAGCATAAGTGAGATGGTTAGCAATGATAAGTTCACAAGGAGGAAATTAGATCTTTGCTATTTCTACAATATCACTACGAACAGTGCGTAGGTACCTGTACAAGAAAATTCTTCTGGTGGTTAGTCTACTTACCTCATCCCTCCACTGCTATATCCCTGTTACAGATTCCTACAATCAATTCTTGGAGGTTTTCTAGTAGTACTTGGAGTAGTTATAAGTGATAGAATATTCACCTGTAGAGTCTAAGCAATTAATTGATTTGAATGGATGCCGACAAAACGTCTTAAGTAGAGTAAAATGTACACTTGGGTTTAACAGCCACATAAAGAGGAAGGACAATTGTAGATTTTTACTACTGCAATTCATTATAAGACTTTGTGAAGTAAATAGTGAATTTAACGAGCGTGTATTAATGTGTGGATGTAATTTGATTGTTTTTACAGAAGAATTTGGCGGCGGGGCAGAGAGTCAGCGACGGGAGGACAGTGACCGCGATATCAGTGACAGCGGATCAGAAAGTGGCGGCGGAGCATTTCGTCCAGCGGCACGTGATCTGGACCATCCTAGTCCGAACATCTCCTTGGGTCCTCCCCTACAGCCGCCAATGCTCCCTTACCTGTATCCTCCAAGTATGTACCCCGGGGGGCCTGGGCTACCACCCCTTGGTCCCCCTCACTCACTTCCTCTCTCTCTGTTCGGTGGGTCGCAGCACTCGTCAGCAGCGGCGGCCGCCTCCCTCCCTCCCTCGCTCCTGTTCAACCATCTGCTGCAGCAACAGCTCTTTCACGGTGGCTACCCGCTGGGACCTCCGGTCTCCCTCGCGTCCTCCTTAGGGCCTGGTAATGTCCTTCACAATCATCCAACTTTGACTTCTCCAGAGTGCCGACAGCGAAGTAAAGAAGTGTCGTTTTTGTTGCAGCTTTACTCTCGGAACGCCTAAAAGCGCACCGGTTCCTCCCGTACCCGCTGATCCCACCGGCCACGGCCTCATCGTCGTCGACTTCTTCTCTCAGTTCCACATCCACCAGTGTCCTCGGCGGGGGCAGTCTGTCCGCCTTCGAAACGGTCACTCCTTCCGGTCACCCCAGTCCTAAACACTCACCGAGACCGCCGGTCGTGGAGGGAAGTGTTGTCGATCCCTCTTCGGCGGTAGTGTCGTCTGTGCCACATCCTCATCGTATACCTCTCCTCTGTATGCCTGGTCAACAGCAACATCCTTCGGAGCTCAAATCCATTGAAAAGATGGTCAATGGACTAGACATTAAACCAGACTTGGGCAAAAATGATTTGAATGTGGACAAGTGAAATGCTACGAAGGCGTTATTGTGTTAAATACATTTACATACTCTATACTATACATACATGCTACACATACTACTACATAATAATACTAATAATATACCTATGTACAATACTATTATGATACCTATACTTATACATATACTACTACTACTACTACATACTACTACGTCGGTTCCGTATCGTAAGAGTAGTAGTACTTACTATCTATAGAAGCGAACGAGAGAAAGAGAGAGTGCGTACGTCAACGATTCCATTGGATTTTGATAACATTCCCCACTACACATGTTCCCCATTCATCCCCCAGCCTGCAGTGTTCCCAATCCATCCAACCTGCTCCCAGCTCTCTCCTTCAAATCAACACTTTGTCTGCCAGCATCTCGTCAGCTCCACCTTCTCCAAACTCACCTTCAGTTACACTAATTATCTCCATGCTCCATTAACACCTTGTTGCTACACTGTCACACCGACTCTACATATCTTCCACCTACTTACATGTACCCAGTTACTCTTTACGTACGAATCAACTCTAGTAAACTCAGTCCAAAGCATAAACAACTTCTTCTACTAGCTAGCAGTATTTATTTCAATACAACTTAACCTCCTCCGTTTCTGTCCTATTTTTAGAAATTACTATTTCAATCCTACCTGTTTTTCATTTACAATAATAGATCATGGGGAAATTCCGCTAATTACTAGCCAGGTTTCAGTAGTACCAACGCTCCATTAAATCCGTTGTCTGAGTCAGATAAAGTAAGACGAATATATTTATGTATGCAAAAACGGACGGAGGCGGTAACAACATTTAAATTGTGTTTTTTTTTCAAACTAAGACATGATATCTGTATCAATCAGTAGAAATAGCATTTATAATTTAAGCAGACGATAACCATAGCCTAATAAGCTGCGGATATCTACAGTCCTAACTATACAAATCATACCAAACAGAAAATCAACCTCTAGAATTGTCATCGTTAGATAAAAACACATACATAACATTATCACATGCAGTACAGAAGAGATAGTATTTATTGTTATTAGTTAACTACGGATATTACAGTAAACTCTGAAAACGCATTAGCTACAGTTACAGTTTCCCTATGTTTGCATTTACGTGATGAGTTGGATGGTGGATCAATTTGCCCTGAAATGAGCACGAGTGAAACGCAAGGATGTGCAAAGACCTTTCCGTCTCAGTTTGTTACAAAGAATGATATTACTGGAAATGTCAACAGATAACTACAATCGTACATGTTCTAAATTTACGTGCGTACGTACATCTTTCAAGAACACAGACAGACACACATACACCTTGTTTTGTGCAGAAGAGGTGTAGACAACCTAAGGGTTGAGAAAGAACTGGATGAAGAAGGGATGAGAAGCAAACTGCTTCAGCAAATGACATGGGGGCATTGCAGTTTATTACATACTAATACCGTGTAAATGGATATTACAATAATGATATGATAACATAGCAATACTACTGATTGTAAGGAGATACGTTAGGCTAAGTTGATAAATTGTCATTAATTGTTAAGGACTAGAGTAAGTTAAATCGTAGATAGCTTTAGATAATGTTAAGTAGTCGTAAGTACATATTATTATTATGATGATATTAATTAAGTCGTAGAATTAAGGTAGATAGAATTTGTGAATTTTTTGGTAGAATGCAATCGGACTCTCGGTTTGCTGACCTTTGCTCCCGATATCGTTAGCTCGAGGCTTCCGTCGTCGAGCCAGTGCGAATCGTGCGTGGCAGAAGAGCAGTAAAGTTTGTAAGCTTATTTAATTAAGATTGTACTAATGTCTAATAAGCGTTCGGTGAATTGAGGGGCTCTGTCTGTGTACAAGTAGAGATTTCCAAAGCTGGCGTAGAGTACAGAAGGAACGATAACTTGAGCAAATATTAGCCCAGGGTAACTCAGCTTATGTTAGTGTGTTTGATGATGAAGAGGCTGAATTTGAACTACCTACCTAACTTACATACCTAAAGCCGCGTGAAGTGAACTGTGAATTACTCATCAGAATGTATGTGACTAAGTCAAATAGGAAGTTCTCAAATCAATGCAAATGCATTGTATTAGTTACCTACTACTACTACTATACTACTACATACATACATACAAGTACTACACAACCTACCTACATACATAACCTTAAATAGAGTACTTTAAGTTACAAACTATGCAAACGTGCTCTCCGTAGCCATTTGTAAAGAAAATGTGGGCAATCATCACAAAATTAAATAAAGTGTTTCTTTTTGCAGTATGGAACAAAACGATGCGTTTCCTCGCTCATCATTGATTAATTTTTCGGCTCCTCTGTCTCTCTGTCGTGCATATCATTAACGGTGTTGAGAAACACATTCCTCTGCCTTTTCATCCTACAAACCAACACTAACAAGCCTTAAGTGCAGTCGCAATCCCCTCACAATCAACTACGGCATCCATATCCCTATACCTCCTGCATATAAATATATCATAATCCATCATCTTCACATCTCATCTTCATACTACCGTCTTGTGCATATTGATATGGGTCTACCTGTATATTTACATAAGTAAATAGGTAGGTACATACATAGGCACTTTATTTAATGAAGAATTTAAGAGTCAGAGACGTGCCTTGTGTGAGTACTATTAGTATTTACAATGCCAACTCATTTCTAAAGTGTAAGACAATCAGTTTCGTTGTGTGAATTCTGTGGAAAACCTTTGTACGAATTACTTGGTTAGATTTCACTAAAGGCGTACCTGACTCTCTATTTGAAGAAAGAGTTATATAGCATTAAAAGAATACAGAGGATGGTATCGACTCATCAAGAGATTATAGGCAAATAGGGACGTAAGAAGGTAGCAGCTCTGTAAATTAGGTGGCCACAAGAAATCAGACGGCGAAGAGTTAGTTGGCGTAGTTTGGTGTGGTTGATGTTGAGTGAGAGGAGTCTGCGGACGATTAGGCTTGTGGAAAAAGGTTCGTTTGTAGATAGGTGCACAACAGTAATTGTAAACAAAGAGATAGATGCAATTTAAAATGGTCTGGAAATAGTGAGGGAAGGTGTGTTGAAATCCTTGACGTTAGTTTAGTAGTAAACAACTAATGTAAATTGTAGTAAATGCTCGCTCCTGAATGACTCTGTAGATAGGCTGTGATGATGTGACATTGGAGGAGTTATCAAGCAAATCCAAATGATAGGTTACTAATGAAGAAGATGACATCTAGGAATAGCCTGGATCTTGGCATGATTTCTGAAGTAGCAGACAATAGAGAGAATAAAGAACTTAAGAGCACTAAATTGACGCCTCTTTCTCACTGTTTCAGCACAAAAGAGGCACCGCAGAAACAAAAGGAATCATCATTACTGATATTACCAACCTCTCACTCACTTACATCCTTTCCTGCATTTTTCCATTGGCATTGGTGCATTGAGGCAGGCAGAGTGCAGTGGGCAGACAATAACATAGAAGATCAAGTAGAAAGAATGAGAGATGCAACCTTCCATTTCCAGCCCCATTTAATTGCCACCACAAACTCAATCCAATCCAATTTGCGCGTATTACCAAAAGAGTAGAGATGCACTCGCCGACAAGCCACCAGACTCCAACTCTTCATTAATGGCACTTGTTTGTTATTGCTCCTCTTTAATATTTATGTGGCGGCTCTTGAATGTGCACTGCATACTTACTTTACGTACTCAATATGCAACACTTCTTATATGTACTCCTGATTACTTCGGCTGCCCATTAATACTCACTCTCTATAACCTAACTACACCTTCCTCTCAACACTTATTATTTACATATGTAAATACATCCTTTTACTATCGCACTCCTGCCCAACTATTTCATATTTTATATCTATTACTCCACAATGAAATACTTTTTTTAATAAAACTGGGGTAAGTAAGGATTAGACTCTTCACACAATACCGTCTTTAATATCATCCTAGCAAGAGCAAGATGAAAAGATGCTTTGTGCAACTGAAAACCGTTCTTATTGCCATTTGGAATTCATATAGCCTATACTTATACAGTAAGACTGTTCTATAAATAAAATTTAATTATTCAGTATTAATAACATTTCTAATTCTTTGAGTCACTGGATGGTAATGATTATAGTATATTATAATGGATGAGTAAAAATAATTATTTCATTCTTTACGTTTAATTACAGAAGTATTATACAAAATATTTTTCATTTTAATTGGCATTTTGTATGTGCATGACTAGACTGCTATTGCGATAACTACTTCAAGCGAATATTTACCCTTTGTGCCAATTTTAATGACTAGTAGAGAAAATGTTTTTTTCTGGAATATTAGTCGAATCTAGTACGTTTTCACAAATTGATTTACCTTATAATATCTATTCACTATAGCAGGGAAATACTTGTACAAAGAAGCCGAAAAGCGTGTTTTTTGTTTTTCTTGATAAAGGACTTATAATAATATGAAGATATGCAGGCGTGATCGTGAGTCAAATCAAAGCGAAGCAACTTATTGTTATCATTTTGCTCGAGTGAATTCAAGTGGAGCAGGCAGTTGTTTGAAATAAGGCAGTTAGTATTCGTTTACTTTTTGTAACAAGCAAGACTGCCTACGTATTTTTCGGAGAGGATATATAAATCGATTCAAGTTCAACGGAAAGATGCAATTTATGTAAATTAAGTGTTTCTATTTTTTTATTTAATTTTATAATTACAAGTCAGCTTACAAGAGTCAATTGTGTACCTGTTTAGGTTACCATTTGATTTCTTTACACGCTTGCCATCCTGGAAATATTGTAATTGATTACAAGTAGTCAACGAAATTAATAGAGTAACAAGAGGGAGTACATGCATAGCACATGCCTGTTACACCCGCGGCCTACTTTATGAAACTGTAGATATCAGGCTGGTAAAGAACACCGTGAAAAATGAGTTTTCATATTTAATTACCTGTGTTTGTTTTTGACACAGTGATAATCCAATATTTCATAGATCATTAGTACGATGAACATCTACAGACCTTTCATCCCTTTGTAATATACACGAGTAATATTATATTTATTTGTCCAGTGACAAAAAACACTGGCTGGATGGACCCAAAAAAGCCCAGTTACTATATACCTCGTTATATTTGTTTTGTAGCTTAGGTAGGAAATGGTATAAATGTAGAGTGTGTGTGTATAATAATATGTTAGCGTATAGGATTAAGGCAGGGAAGGCCAACGCGAATTGAGACTTTGATGTGTGAAAGGATCGTTAGGACCGGGTCCGTTGATCGAGACGTTGTTATCACACTGCTGACAGATGGTGAATGGAGAACATTATACTCTTTTGTATTCCTCTGTGGGGCTAAGGTGTGCGTTCCTTAGTTAGCCAAAGTTAGAGAGGTGCTAACCTAACCTATTATAAAGTCAAAGCTACAATCCAAAAGGTTGTTATAATATTACACTTACAACTATACCAGACCTATTCTTATATGCTAAAGTAAATATATTATGATTTACTCTCCAAACACAGACCTATGTTATATTAAGTCCTGATGACATATAAAGAGTTGATAACGTAACATTTAAGTAAGTCAAGAGGGCAAAACAAAACAACATCCAGCAAATATTCAATGGAGTTGAGTCTGAGCTGCACTCAGGAAAGGTTATTTTGTATACGACTGTCCTGTGTAAATACATGTATTGTTTTGTAAGGAAGCCACTTATTCTGACCTGTTCATTTCAAACTCACATACCTGTATAAGATAATATGTACTGGAGTGCAATATAGAGAAGGTTAGATTTTGAATGGATTGATTATTACACTATTCTTTATTATTACAATCATCTAAGCACTACCTGTCAATAAACTATGTGTATGTTTTAACCTTAATCTTCAATACTAACCTATCCATTTCTATATTCATACACTACAGATAAGTGCACTGTAATTGTACCTATATCTATGGTATCATCTTAATACCCCTCGGATTGCAATACCCCTCCTATTGTAATACCCCTCCGTTGTACTGCCCCTCGGTGTAATACCCCTCCGTGGGACTACCCCTCCGTTGTACTACCCCACCGTTGAACTACCCCTCGATACAATTCTTGTTTTTGATATCAGTGTTAGTCAGTGCTAATGTCAATTTAAGATAAAATAAGATAAGGAAAAATGGAAAGGACGAAACTAGTCACTACTATTTTTACTTCATAGAAATATGTTATGCATCTGGAGTTAGTAGAGATGTCCAAAGTGGTCAAGCAGGTGTTTAACAAAAGTACAAAAGCTTAAAACATCATTTTGAGGCAATAATAATAGAAACAAATGTTACATGACTATTAGTGACTATATGCATAACATATTATTATAAGTAAAAATTGTATTGATTAGTTTCGTCCTTACCATTTTTCTTAATAAATTTCATTTTGTGTTAAATTGACATTAGCACTAACTAACATTAATATCAAAAGCAAGACTCGTATCGAGGGGTAGTACAACGGAGGGGCAGTACAACGGAGGGGTAGTCCCACGGAGGGGTATTACACCGAGGGGTAGTACGACGGAGGGGTATTACATTAGGAGGGGTATTACAATCCGAGGGGTATTAAGATGTAATCATATCTATCTACTTTAATATTGCATCGTACACGTTCCCTATATAGTATATTATATCGTCTGCTTCGATGTCTACCTTCTTGTAATGATCTATATTACTAGAATGAAGTCAAGCAACCCAAAACATAAATGCTAGTGTAGAGATAACCTTTCCTCATTTAGGCCAAGCATAGCATCCTATCTATTCTCTATCCACTTCCACACACGAAAACATTTATTATTATGACTCTCCAGAGTAAATATTGAACATGGTCAATTTAAAAAAAATAAACGTTTTTTAAAACTTCAAATATTTACACAACCTTTGTACGTGTCTATTATTAGTAAGCCCACTTTCTCTGCAAAGGTAGGGAAGGAAAAATAGCCACAAAAAATGTTTTCTATTTACAAATACAAATAGGAGTAATGTGGAGTGGAGGATAGATTTTATCATCATTTTACCACTTTACTTGTGCCTATCTTTAAGAAAATAATACTCTATTTGGGTGTTGATTTCTTCTGTAAACATCGGTTAGTGTATCCTCTTGTTCTTTATGTAGCCACAGAGTTATATCATATTGTACTTTTTCGAAGGTAGGTAAACATGCATTTACACGTTGTGTTGAAAATTACTATCAAGTGTTCTACATTGCTTGTGGATCTATTTACCCTCTAACCTAGATTTCGGTCTTATATATAGTATAAATTATTTATACATCGTAATCCCTTAATGATATACTGCAAGGTAGTATTTACGCTGTGCATAACAAGACTAATAGGACGTATTCTTTGTAAATGCTTTCAGACAGAGTAGTAATGCACTGTTTTTTTGCAAAAATAATGATTTTGCAAGGCCAGTAGTCAAAACAAAATTTTCTCCAAGTGAATCTCTGAGCGTTATGCAACACAAAAACATTGAAACCTTATTTACTGACTCTTTCATGCAGATACTCTAATAAGAGTACAATTATTTTTCAAGGAAACAAGCACAACGGGTAGTCAATGTAAATCTTTAGGTCAATTTACTTTCCTATTTTTCCTAACTAGTATCTTTCCATTAAGTAAATAAGGACAGTCCGCTGTCTACTATTATACTATTCTACCCAAGAAAAGCAAAACATTCGACGGCTTTTTTTAAAATTCGATTTGCCTATTAGCTTATGTGAATTGTCAAGTTGGTTTCCTCCTATGAAACGCACTACACCTTAATCTAGTCTCGAGAAAATTATTTTTAAATAGGTATTAATATTCAAAACGTTTTTGGCGATGATGCCATGCTACATAAATTGAGGGCAACGCAAGTGTTTTATTTTTACTTAAGTAAGGTATGTATAGTGACCACAAATAGGAGGAGCGATGTAATGTTAGCTAAAACTGCTTTTTTAGTAATTTAATATCTCATTTTCCACCATATCAAACAATCTTATTAGTATTTCTTTCCTATTAAAAATGTTGAGACTAAAATTAATTTAACATTTTATGTTTTAATGCTATACTGAATGGTGTGTAGATGGCCAAACATATATAAGACGGGGAAGTTGTAAAAACCGAAAGGGAGCAAAAAAAGTGGACACTGTAGGTGTGTAGAGGAATATAGATAGTGGAAAGTTTGGTGGTGATTGTGTGATGCTAGGCGGTCTGTCTACGTGTGATGATATGTGATGCGGATGTGTGATGTAGGAAAGGAAGGAGTGGGAACTCGTCTTAACCAAACCCAAGGAAGCTCCAATCAAAAGTGCTCTCGGGTAATGGAACTTGGCGAGTAGTGCACTTCCCATGCACACGCAGACACAAAACTCTTTATTTACTCCGAGGCAAGGCTCTTACTTACATTACGGTTCTTGTTTACGATTATTAGTATTTCTCTGTGAGATGGTATTACGATGTGATGAAATGCAGTGCAGTGCACTTGTGCTTTTTCTATGTGCAAAATCCCATGCACTCCCAGCCACTGCTTCATATGAGAGGAGAAACTATTTAAGTTGAGAAACTTGTAGATTTTTATAGTTGCCTTTGGTCCATTCTACAACTACAACTAAGTAACTAGTATGTGGCAACTGTATACACAGAATACCTACCTAGACAAAGTAACAGACAGAGTAATTAAAAGTAGGATATCTGTACCATGCATGCCCTACCTAACTATATACTAGTACCTATACTAGTTACAAAGTTGCCTATAGAGATACCTATTTGTAAACAGTAGAAGAATTTTAGTTTAATTGAGTCCGGAAGGGAGAATGAGACGGGTAAGTGCGTTAAGGAAGGGAAGGATTAGGAGCGTCGGTATAGGAAGATGCACTTAGAGTGACACTCACGTAAGAAAGGGAGTTTAGTTATGCGAGATCGCATGAGATCTTAAGGCCCACACACTCACTCACATAAGACGGTGGGACACAATGGATAGTGTCGTGTGAGCCGCAATGCTACAACTTTATCTAAGCAGATCGATGGAGAGGAGCGAAGAAAAAGTCCGAAAATATGTTTCCCTTTTATAGGATGGTCCGGGGAATCGAGTGTGCGCCCGCTGTGTAATCGATATGACCAAAACCTTTCGACCAAGCCAAAGCACCCGGCTCTCCTCTTTCTCTCCTCTTCCACACAGTCACACACACACACAACAATCCGAAAGTACAAAGTGCATTGTGTATTGTGTGTGTGTGTGTGTGTGTGCAGGATTAATATAACTAATGTAATGTCCATCGATATAAAGTGCTGCACACCTTGACTCTCGGCCGGACTGGGTTAAGCCATGCCAAGCTTGTCAGGAATTACCATTACCAACCACACCGGCCAAACATATCCATCTACAGCTCAAATATTGCTTTTGACACTCACTCACCACCGCACCGGGCACATTCGGTTCTGTCCGATTGTTTCTACCACTTCTATACATTAACTATGATGTATGTGTGTAGGAGCAGCCTACCTATCAAGATATTCTAAATAAACATACCTACACTCAACACACATACCTCCTTAATTCAATCCACTCTTCTACATTCTAAATTGATACCTTGCTCCTACCTTTCCTTGATACACGTAAATACATAAATATATACATTCCAACTTTAGTCTGTCACTTTGTATTAATATCCTCTCTATGTCCATGCAAAATCAAGTTTACCACATTTTTTATTAGCAACACAACATTTTGAAAAACAAGAGGATTCCTCTATTATAATTTAGAAATTATCAGGTTGAAATGGGTAGTATTTGCATAATAATATGTAGTTATTTTATACTTTTCCAGTGGGTGGTTGTTGTACAGTACAAGGTAATGGCTCGTGCCAATAGGATCCAATAGCTAAGTACGATCGTATTCGAAGAACAACTTGAACAGAAAGTAATTTGACGTTCTACTTGGTCCCTTTCTTGGCTTTGCCATCTAAATATTTAAGTTGAGTGATACATGTACATGCTTACATATGCATACATACATAGCGAGTTAGTCAGAGTCGAGTCGACAAAGTACCCAAAAAGACAATGTATATAAGCATAAGCAAATGTAAGATTAGTCTATGTAGACACAATACAATAGAAATGCAAATTTCCAATAAATATGACATATGCCATATGTAGGTAGAGTTAATGTTATAGTGCGGATGCTTCTTCGGCGGTCCGATTAGGTGGTCTCGTCCACTTTCCTACTTTTTACTTCCTTTCCACCTTTCATCCCACACTGACTACACTTACACCATATCATACATACAAACATACATAGCATGCGATATGACCACCACACTTTTCGCAGTTTAGGTGAGCTCAGTTCAATTTAATAACACTGCATTATGATGCCTACCAATTCCTACCTGTGTTCAGTTTTGTGAGACTGGAACTGATATTACACCTTCCTTGTATATTTATTGAAATAGCTAGGTACCTACTCTGCCTTTTATATTTAGACTCAGTAGTAGTAGTCAGTCAGTCAGTGTATGATGTATGAGCATACACCTCTCTTCCATGCACAATCTACATGTGAAGGAGATTAGTTTTTGTTAGCATGTTTCATGTAGAACAGCACATTTATACGCGCATCAATTATTCAAAGTGTTGAATTGTTGTTTTTCTCCTACCATGTGTTTAAATGTCTTCATATGTGTTTATAGGCTGCTTTATATTCTCTACTTAAAATTAATGTTATACTAAGTCTTGATGGTTTTATTACGTTGCTAAAAAATCGATTTATTGTTTGCTATTGCTTAATACATTTGCTCAAAACTCATTAGCTCCCTTCCTTATGGCTCTCCTTACTTTATACTTACCTCATTGACAGCATACAGACTTTAATTTAGGCCCCACACATAATATTCTAATTGGGTACCTGCACGGCCCATCTGTAATACCTCACAGGACTTAATAACGGACCCAGTACACTTCCTCCTCGTTACATTATGCATAATTCTAAGGACCAAGTTTTTATAATGGAAATTAATTGTATCAGAGCACCTTTTTATACATAAGAAGCAGAAAATAATATTTTTTGTCCATATATCAAAAATACAATAGGCAATGACAATGGAACAGACTATGAACGAACTTCTGTCAAAAGGTAAATTAGTACCAAATCAAGTATAAATAGTGGTGTAATAAGTAGAGCTTCTTTAGTCTGTAAACAAATACTCTCTATGACTAATACATAGACAAAGAAAAGAATCATGAGACAAAATTTTTTGTCTATATGTTCTTAGTTAGGGTGTTGGATTTCACAGGGAGCCTTTGGCAGACGATAAGAACTGCTTTGATAAAATAAGACAAAGCGATCTATTTCCATCGAGAATCCCAAAAGCCACTGTAAGTGTAACTCCATTGTATTTTATGTGGGATTCATGGTAATCTTAGCGTAAAGGATCTGCAATCCCACTCTTATAACACGTCTAAAGACACTTCTGGCCAAGCTTATAAATATAGCTGCAAAAAATAATTTGTGTCTATGTATAAAGACTAAGGAAGTCGCATCAACATAGATAATTTTATATTGATCTTCAGTTTTATATTGTAATTCTCTCCATGTATACATATACGGGTATTATATGGTAGAAATCGAGATGTAAACGTAGCATAAGATTTGCTTGAGAATTCTATCATTCCAGCATTACAAATGGACCCAAATAATATTATTTTCATGTGGATGATGGTAGCTACTTATAGCTGTGTATGTATGCGAGGTGCTGTAAAAATACAAGAGACAGTCTGAAAGAGATGCAGATGGAATTATAGTGAGGATCAGATATTTAGTGCAGATAGTTTCCGTGAGTATGGATAAGAGATGATGGTGATGTGATGGTGGTAGTGGGATGTAGTGGGATTAGATTAATCTACACAGCCGCCGAGAAGACAAGTGTAGCGTCAAAAACATCGCGACGCTCACCACAAGCTCCACTTGGAAAAGATGCCACACCAAATCTCCTTCTCAATACACAGCCGAATTATTCAACCAAACTCCAAGATTATTCGCATCACAGTCAACCACATTATTTTCAGCCTTTCCGGTTCTCTGTCTCCGTCGTCTACTCGCGTACATTTACCTACTTTCCTTCGCCTTCCTCTCCCATCCTATTATCTACTCCCGTTTATATCATCCGAACAGATACACACATCTCTTCAAATTGTTTTTCTGCATCTCTAAATACACAATGTTTACAAGGACAACCATAAGTCCTCTCATCCAATTTAATTGCTCTTTACTCTATAACATATTGCCCATTGAGACAACACGCAATCATGCTGAAGAAGAACAAACCATTTATATAGAGCATTACTATATACTAACTGTGAAATTTGCCATAAAATGCTATTGTATATTACATGAGTACAGTTTGCTACAAATTACTGAAATAATTCAAGAAAAATTCTGTCATTTCAAATTCTATATGAAATAATGTGTACATAAAATATTGTTAATTATGCACTTATTTTTGAAGACAAAATTAGGTTATAAAAAACTAAATTCTAGTTTTTAAATTCTTATTACTAACTATACCTCTCTCTATATTTCAAACTTCTGAATTAAACTTCAAGCCATTGGCCTTTATGTCATACACCATAAAGTGTGTCATAAAAAGTTGGTTAAAAATGTTTCAGATAACAAGTTCAGACATCTGGAGAGTCTGGGTAAACGGAAATGGAAAAACCTGGTAAGAAAATAAGTCAGGTAGCTGTTATTTATTTGTATTGCAAGAATTATTATTACTATTCCGTATAAATTTAAACTGCATAAAATTGCATTTCTAATAATATGTATTTGAATGTCGTTATTAATAGCAGGTTATTTAGTGTGCCCATTGCAGCCGAGTGCTGATGAATTGTGCATTATTATGTTGACCTTTAAGAGTAGAGTCTGCTGGAGATTGTCATAGTCGTGAGTAGGGGTGTGCATATAGAGATGAGATTTACTCACCCGCTCTCAGATCACAAACATCAAAAGGACTCTCAGGATCTTACAAAAGAATTGCTCATCTTCCCTCATTCATTCGCTTTTTCGAGTCCAAAGAAGACATGTGGGCGATTCTGAATGCATACCTTAAGTTGCTCTTGAAATGGAAGGAATGAAATGCACTTGAACCACATTACACTAAATAGCTCATGTGTATATATTCCTAATGTTATTCACAAACATAATATAACAAGTCCTGGATGGCCAGACTTATACTACGTGTAGTGGTAGGAGTACAAAATTGTATATATTATCGAGTTGACTAGTACGAACGAACCAACCGACCATAAACATACAATTTAGTATGAGCTATCCAGGCGTATAAGCTTTATATGAGAGTACTTGTTTATAAATAGTTTAGTCTATCATCTCTCCGCTTATAAATACTAGGTAGCTTTATTTACTCAAGTTCCTAGCTTTATTCACTGTCTCCGTCTGTAGAGATACTTATTCCACTATGCTGTGTACAAAACCAGATATGCCTTGCATATTTTCATCTTTGTCTCCCCTTTATTTCATACATAATGGCATTCATCCTTTTATTAGACCAAGATTTCAACAAGAGCTTTTTCTTCACTTCTTGCATTACAAATACTCTACGGTCTACTACCGTTGGGCTCTTATTTAACTACGTCAGTCTGCATTCCTAAATACATACGCAGTAACCACTCACGTTTCTCGTTTCCGAGATATAACTTGTAGATAAATGCATTGTCACCATTCTCAGCTATGATCATTTACTTACACGTGTAATTAACAACGTAGTTCTATTAATTTGTTAAATATTTTAAAATAAAAAATATTTTTTGACAAAGTGAGATTAATCTTCTGACTTTTATGATGCTTATTTCATTCGATATATAGATAAATGCGTACAAATGGTTCTCCATTGAGAGCAGATACCTTTGTTCCCAATTTACGACACGGAAAAATCCACAACACAAACTTTGTGGATTTTGTGGAGAAAAGTCAAGTCTTTTTTCAAAGTTTGCTGGCTTGGCACAACAGAAGTTCTTTTCTTAAGTTCATCGCAAAGGACTCGAAAGAAACTTTGTAATAATGAACAAACTCTTTGTGTCCTATTCATTGTCATTACAAATGTAAAAGGAGGGGAAAATTGGCAAGTTAGACTTGGGAATATATCCGAAACAACTACTATGTGTACTATACTCATACACCAAGTTAGACTCGGAGAATAGATGTGCAAACACAAACACTCTTTTAGATATACCATAATATTTGTTACACAAAATGCTGCATCAGAGCCGGGAAAGAGGGGATTTTTGTAAGTGGCATCATCCTCTCATTACTGAACCTCATCTTATCCTCATCCTTGCTACCAACTTCTATCTCATACACATTATGGGCTTTTATCGTTTACTTTGTTATTTGTAGCATATTATTTGCGAATAATTTAACTGGCAGTTTTAAGTATAACTTAACATCCTAAATGCTCTTGAAATGAAAATCTTATATCCTTTAGCCATTTCATATCATGCATAACTGATCATAAAAGTAAATCATTTTCTAAATATTGTTCGCATTATTCGTTTTCATTAGCACCAAGAGATGTACTTATTTTTATCATGATTTTTGTCACTGTTATTATTACGCTACTCTGTCACAGTATCTTTATATTCTTAAGTTATGGCAAATAAATGCAAAGAGACGGAACCTAGTAGTGCAATTTAAAATTAGTTTAAAAGTATTCCAAAGATAAATTACATACAAACTAGCACAGAGGTTTTTATCTTGAATCTTAGCAGGTTTCATAAATGATTTTTACACTTGAAACATTGTAAGTAGGAGCAGTAAGAATAATTGGGATAGAGAGGAATAAAAGTTTAAAAAACATTCTACTATCATGAGCAGTAGTTGCATGACATGAGATGTGGTAGGAAATAGGGAGTGCAATAAGATAATATCGTGAAATGAATATTGTTCATAGAAAGATGAGATGATTTATCTGGGCAACGATCTAAGTGTTAATGAGTGAAAACGAGTTGTTTCCCAACCACATAGGAATAATAACCTGAAACTGTGAGCTTGTTCAAGAATTTCTATGGCTCAGCAAAATGAAATAAAACTAAACCAAAAACCATACAGGTGTACCATATCTAAATAATAGTACCTAATTGGTAAATAGTAATCGGAGACAAGCAAATAATACAAGTTTCTGTGGAGAGCTGTGAAAAGAACTGGAATGGCTATCTTTATTACACATATTAATATTACTTTACCTACCCGTACCGTATTATGCCTCCCCTCTCCTACAACTACAAAATATGTCTTCATGCTATACGCAGCTTTTGTACAGAACTCTAACTGCATTTTAGATCTATTGTGCATATTAAATGTAAACTACGTCCACGTAAGTGTGACTGTGTGGTGTCAGTTTAAAAAGATTGTCCTGTCGAGTGACTGCCTGGTGTATTTCTTTCTCAGTCCTCAACAAGATAAATTGATTATCGCCTCTTATCAGTCCTGCAGAAAATAACCTGCCGAGTCTCACACCACATTAATTTTATTCCGTTTGCGTTTATCCTCCTCACTTCAACTTGTAAGTGGAAAACACCTTTCCTGCTCCTGTCACCATTAACGAACTTTTTTTCAACAAGTATTATTATTAAAGACAGCCTTTCCACTATCAAGTTATATCATACCTTTACATTGTATGCATAATAAATACATAGGTATGCACACATAAAAAGAAACAGATAAGATTAAATATAAAATAATATACTAATAAATTTAATATACAATGCAAATATATAATAAATTATATATGATAATTACAATATATATAAATATAATAAATAATATAATACAAAATTTATTTAATGTTACAACTTTTTTCTCACCATACATCTATAAATTCATCTTGTTCAGTCTAATGAAAATTCAAAAACGATTTTACTACTGATAAAAAAAGTCAATTCCTCTTGGATTTTCAATAATCAACAATATTAAGAGTTGGTATGGCAATGATAACCAAAGTCTCTAAACCTCCTTAATTTCTACTTAAATTGTATATATCGTATGTCGTGCAGATGAGTGAGATGTGTAGAGTGCTGATGTGTAGAGTGAGAAAAGGATGGTTTTTCATACGTAAAATGTTACGTTGTGTTGTTCCAAATCCTTACACACGATACACATGCAATACATACCTGTTACCTACATGGATTGTACATTGCATTTGTATTGTACCTATTTAAATTAATAAATAGTAAAAATTCCTTACTTTTTACGACACGTATGGTTACGCATTTGCAGAATGTTACTGCAATCAATCATGTCTATAGTATAAACGTAAAGTGACACATGCGCATTGAATTCTGTATGTATCAATGTATGTATGTCAAACATCAAAAATTTTTCGCCAACTGGTTGATGTGGAGCCAATGTAATCCTAGTATACAAGGCTACCAGTACTGCTGAATTTCAAAATGGCATCAACATTTGGTTTAATTTTTTTTAAATGTTAACCCATGGTACGTTTATGGCTGTATGCATACGCGCTTGCGCAATGAAACAAAAAGCCGCAAAGTCCATGGCATAGGATATACCTAGATAGATATATTTCGATTCAAAAAAATTAAAACCTTTTTTTATATGCACGCTTGAGCATTTTAACCAAAAGCCGCACGGTCCATGACACAGAATATAGATAGATATACACATAGTTACATACCTACAAGCGACATAGGAACAAATAATTTTATATATAGTAATGAAAAGTTAGTTGACTGATTTCATTTCCAAAACAATCCATTTATTTATTTACTAAATTCAAGTGGTTTCATAATTGCTGATGCTTCTATGGTTGTTATTTGTTAATGAATTATTATGAGATAGGTATCGTTAGCTTTCATGTTTAGCCCATCCATTCATCGCCAATTTTATAGTGCTTTATATCATTATCAATATAATATTAAATTGCAGAAAGTTTAATTAAAATTTTGGCTTCATTTTCAAAGTAGGGAATCCTGTATGCTAACGAGTGAAAAGGTAAGGAAAGATGGTCAACTGGACATAGTATAAATTTACGTAACTACCTTGCTGACGCAGATATTCATTGGGCTCATGCATAAATGTAGGATAATAAACAAGTGAGCAAAGTAAATCAAGAGTTAAAGATACGTATAAATTGTCTTCAGCTATGTGGACGAGGAAAGGTATGTACAAAATGTAAGGTAACAGCATGTTTTATTACGGCAACGAAAGCATGTTTGGGTTTGAGTGCAGCACATATACATACAGGTAGTAAATATAAGGTGTAGATGGATGTAGTCACATTACTAGAAACGAAAGAACGTGGTACCTGAATTTTGTACATAGCTGTAGTAATAATAATCTGATATATAACACGGTTTGGTGAGGTATGCGACTGGCAGTATTAGTAATTTAAAAAAACTGCGGGTAGGTGAATTGTGTATGGTAATAACGACGTCTGCCTATTAGTGTACGTGTAGAAATAAGGCTAATCGAAAGTCAGAAATTTAGGAATTGCGCCTATGAAATAATAATGTATGTAATAAATGTGTGCGACGTGTATTTGGTGTCCTGTAGTAGTAGACTAATATAGATAGGCGTATCCTACACTCTCAGGTACACAATAATAAAATATCGAGAAGGTGACTTGCTCCTGGGTTGACGATGAGTGAGGAAAGAACGTGTAAATGGAGAAGGAAAGCTGGTAGTTAGTTATATAGGAAAACAGAGTCCACTTACACTTGGCTTGTGTGTCTGGCTGGACAACAATAATTTGAACATGAGAACATCGCATCACACAAGATATGAATCGGAACAAAAGAGTGTTATGTGAAGAAATGTGTTTCATAACGAAACTAGTTATTGTAGGCGTTTTGTGCAATTTTGTTAGTCACGCTAAGTGTAAGACGAGGAAGGATGTGATGCTATGTGGTGGAGGTGCAGCCAAAGCAATAAGCAGTCACTTTACTTGCCTTTTTCTTGATCTATCTATCTACTCCACTTACTTCTGTACGAATTATGACTAACTACCTGCCTATACTTTCTATATTATTCCCTTCTTGGTGTCTGGCATTTCTCACTTGCAATATATTTATTATTATATATTAACCACATTTACTCACATTTTGTACACATTCGTGTTTTACCTTTTTCTATAAGTAACTCGTATATTTTCTTAAGACATTAAATCCCCGTACTATGCATTTCAAATCCTTACAGTAATTCCAGTCCATGGATAAGTACAGAGTTTAATGGTAATACAGCTCTATATACTAAAACTATAACAGCTCTTTGTTTTGCTACTAATCTAATTTAGTTTGTTCAAATAAGTAGTAACTACTACCTACTTAGTACATGTAAGTAGATACAATGTCTCTGGTTAGGAAAATAAAACATGGGTAGACAAAACATGAGGCGAAAAATGCTCACGCCCAGAGACAACACATTCAAACCTGCAATTTAGAGAATATCTTTTTGCTCCGTCAAGTCCAGCGAACTGTTCTCTCCTCCAGAAAACGCTACTGCTATACATAATAATGCTTCAATGAACACATACACACATTAGCCAGGGTTTCATCATCTCCATATAAAACATTTGAACTCATTTAGAATTTTAGCTACAAATCTGCATTCTGCAGTAATAAATCCAATGGACTTGTTTTTGTATTACCCATACACATATTAAAATGATGCCTGAATTTTTAATATTGTAGCTTGTCAAATAAATGCAATTTTCATGGTTCCATTACAAATGAACCCTAGCTTACATACCTTTGCACAATCTGACAGTATTATTTGCTCTACTATATAGCTAACTGAAATAAAGCCACCAAATATAAAGTGATCTGTTTCTCCTGTCTTAGGTTGCCCACTTAAGTGTTATATTGGCCTTCTTCTTTACTTAAGGTAGACACCACATTAGTAATTACATTTTGTCTCGTCTTCTCCAATTCTTGAAACCTTGTGGCTTATCAATGTTTATTACTGGTCTTAAGGTTTATGCTGCCGTATTTTTCTGACACGTAGCTACAACTTTAAAAAAATTCCATTTGGTTCTGCTGTACGAACTCGCCAACCGTCCATCCATAGTTCTCGAACAAATTAGATTCTTTTCACATTGTGGGTGTTACTTAAAAGAGGAGCAGACGACACATCCTGACATTTTGTTAGCACAAGTATATCAGTGAGTTCTTTAAAACGCTGAAAAGGAAAACAATGGCTTTGATTAACATTTGGTAATTCCTGTGTAGGGCTATACGCATTTTGTAGGTAGTTCCTCCTTATAAAAGTAATATTTAAAGCATCTTAGGTGTATTTGTAAAAAGGTAATAATATTAGTATCCTGCTATCAACCTTTTTCTTACGACTTTAGAGCGTCAGCAGTTAGCTCGTTATTCACTATCGTCAACTCCGTAACGTGCCTTCCTACCTTTTCCTTGTTAGCTAACATTAACACTTTTTAGGGAAAGTACCTTTGACCTTCTGTTTAGTTGTGAAACGCATTATCTTTGTATGCGTACATCTATTCTATGCCCACTTAGTGCAGAACGGTGAGTACTTATGTGTTTAGGTAATACTCGCGTTTACAGATATACTATTGTAAACACACGCCGATGTGAAGATAATATGTCTTTCCTATATATAAAGTGAATTTTGAGTTACTAATAAAGTAACGCATTTTGTGAGAGTAAGGAAGGAAAGGAGGTCGTCTTGAGTTCTTGTGTCGTATTTGTGTGATGATGAAGGAAGGGAAAACAATTCAGGTAAAACAAAGTAGCCAGAGTGTCGGTAGACCCCCAGCGACGCTCTCGTCCTCGCTTAATTGTCTGGGTGAAATCTTCTTTACGCCTTGTACTCACTCAGTTTCTTAGAGGTCCTGAGAATTGATGCCCAATCTAATGGGCTGTTGATTGATTAACAATGTCTACCTGATAAATTCCCGATTGTCCTAACTAATGGACTAACTCCTACTAACCTGTGAATGTAAAGGTAGCGAAAAGATAGTAAGCAATATGTATCGGTCACAAAGCATGTAATAAGTTGATATTCATGTTCTCTATCTCTCCTGTAATATCTCCAAGAAGCACAGATGCAGTCTATGCCACAGTTAAATTGATTGAACCAGTAGTAGATAGGCATTAGATACACTCACTCACTCAATGGCAGCCACTTAAAACTTGAACCTATTTCTTTTCTCTCCCCACCACTATTTGTTTTTCATCCATTTACTACCTTAGTAGAGAAGTGACCTAGTCTGGCCACCACTTTTAAGTACCTCCATAATATTATATCGACAACCTTTATGTTTGCACTTAATAACTATATATTTATAATAGTATATAGAGTATAGGAATATCTGTCAATGTTATATTAGTACTATGCGGTTGCATCTGAGGATGAGACAAGACAGGACAAGCGTATCTCGACAGGTAATGCTTTCATGTGAGTTCCCACTGTAAAAGAAGATAGTGGATTGACTGGAATTATTTATTGAGATGAGATAGATGCTGATGCTAGTAAATAAAAAGCATGACTGATAGAAAGCCTAATTATCAACTGAGATTCAATTGTACCGATTATTGCTCTTAGTAACCCGAACTTATATGGCCACAAAAGAACTTTCAAGTGAGTGAAAAACTGGATTTCCAGACTTTACCTCTTTAACATCCTTAGTAGAAATTGATATGCTCCTGAGTTCCGTTTAATGCGGCGATACATAAGAACATTGTGAAATGCAGTAGGAATGTAGGCATCACCTACTTACTTCTTTCAATCAGACTTATTTTGCGTTCCTTCGTTACTTATTCATATAATGTAGACTTATTAAAACAAATATGTAAAAGTAAACTTCCGAGTTGCTTTCCAGCGGCGGCTTCTCTCCCTCTGACGATACGAGGACTTGATCTCTTCAAGAGATACTGCAAAACTTGCCCATCCATCAAATCCGTCGCTGACTCCTTTGACAAGTTTTTCGACTTATACTCTCTGTAATCTACCGGTACACCAATAGAATATACCAGAGTCTTCAAACAGGACTTCCCTCCTCTCCTTCTATCGACACGTATGTCTGTGAACATTCTCTAAACGCGCATCCTTAATACCTTTTTTTACAATCTCTTTTCTTCACTGTCTCTAGAATCTTCCAACTTTTGGCATAAATTAATTCAGAGCTTAATAAAGCATAATGATACATTTTTATATAACTAAATTCCATTCTAAATTTATTTTTTTATAAAATATTTTTTCGCCCTTCTAGCTAGTTTAGTAACTGTAAATGTTGTATATCCACAATTTAATTGCAAGTCGACTACTCAATACTCTAATTTTTTTGGATTCAATTCTTAGGGAATTAGTGTGACTTTAATGATTGTTTACAATGAGTCGTACTTGTATTGTGCAGTTGTCGTTCACCTAATAATGTCCACCCTCCTCATGACAAATTGTCAATGTCTGTTTTATGGAAGCATGGATTTTTAACTTATCGGCATAGTATAGAGTTTTATAGCCTTGCGAGTCAGTGGGTAGGGTGGGGTGGTTGTAGAGGACAAATGACAAATAAAAAAAATGATGTGGCTTTAAAGTTTTATTTTTTGGCCGTGTGAACAATAAAACTAGGCCACTTTTACGAGTAGAATTCATAAATAATTGTTTGTTGTGTGCCTTACGGATTTGACACTATTGTAACCTGTTGTACTAGTAAGTAGAAGGAGGGCTAGTAAATTCGGGAGAGTATCCTCCTAATCTGTATATATTGTGTCTATGTAGTACGTGCTGTAAAAGGAATAAGGTGCCCAAATGGGTTGGTGATGAATGATGATCCCATAAGTGGCGAGGAATGAATTGATGTCTAAGTATTGTCTGATGCATAAATCATAAGGCCGGAATTGGTTCGGAGCTGGCTAAAGAGATAGCTAATACCTATATTATGTAAGATGGAAGGACAGAGTACGAAGAGAGTGTGCTATTAGCATATAAGGAGGTACAGACAGCGTAGACAACGCGAGCCAAAGGGAAAACAAATAAACACATGATATATCCAATATATTATGTAATGCCATATAGTTTTATGACGGTCTCCCTCGACTAGTTAGCAGCAGAGTGGAAGTAGTCAGCAATCTGCCTGCCTCATGGAGTTCCATGCCGGGCACGGAAGAACAGACAGGCTAACAATAAGCCAAGTTTCAATCTGACTTAACTAAAATCTAAAGGTTTATTAGTGGCTCCTTTGGCTGGTTTGATCTCTACGGAAAGAAATGAGGCTGAGGGAATAATATTATATATAGTAGGCTATTGTATGGAAATAGCAAGTCTAGTCTCATGCCTAATAGTCTAGTCACTTCTCAATTCTTCGTAGACCTCCTAATTGTTGTGGGAAGGGCTGAAGAATGATTTCCAGAAAGGAATTCACCAGGCAGGAGTTGTAGAACGTGTGGGGCAACGTGAAATATTCCAAGAATGTTTTGTTTGTGAGAGAAAACGAATTACGCATTAGCAGAGCTATGTCTATCCGTGTTTTCTTATACATTATATAAATTATATATATATAATAGTATCCTATTCATAAGAAAAGCACATTCTGGACCTACTACTATTTACATGATAGTATAGATCGGAGAGTCTTGGACTGACTGAACACAATGGAATGAACAACAACGAGCGGATACACAATGTAGTAGATACAAATACAGCCCTATAAAATATGATATAATAATGTTTTTTCAACTACTAACAATAGGTAACAATAAGTGATGCACACACGCTTACTTACCAAGAACAAAACACAAATACATTCATAATGCATCATTATTATGCAGAGAGTTAAGGCTATAAGGTACTTACATTCAGTCTCATTGTTTGAAGTAGCAGAATCTACACCAATCCCTAAGAGGCAACACCAACACAATAGAGAGGAATAGCACGAGAATGCCAGACTATCACTAAACTTCTTCTTTTTTTGCTTCACTTGTCTTGTTTCGTTTGACTCGGAGAATCAGCTCACTCAGACCAACTCTTTTCGCTTCAGACAAATTTTTCTTCATCATCCATTCCAACCCACTTCCCATCTACTTTCATGAAGGACCACCCTTTATGACACATACGCAACCTGTTAATTGTATTTATTGGCATCGATCTAATCATATTTCAACCACTAATTGTCTTACATCCTTCTTCAACTCTTATGAGTCGGCCTCATCTCCTTCTTATCTCATCCCTCCATCCCATACACTCATCTAATGTATTAATATCTCCGCTACCCACACTAAACCCATTTGCTTTGCCTTCTTCCCATTCAAATTATCAATACCTATAATATCCACATTACTATTATTTCATTCTCTATTCAAAATTTATTATTACGTCATAAGTACATATACAATATTCTATGGCAATAATCTACCCTTTAACAAGGTGTATCATCAATAATGTCTTTAATTAAGCAGCTATAGATAATCGCCTATTTTTCGATTGATTTGCAAAAAGGGTTGAGACTAAAAAGCAACTTTGGACAGTTTTCTCCTCGTCAATCCTTCTCCATTTTTATTGATACTACGGATTAATTCTCACTTCCTAACCGAAGTTTGCAATACTGTGATTAAATTAATTTATGATCAGTACTTGGTACTTTAAACATAACAATTTGTACTTTAATTATTTAATTAACTACGATTAGCATAATTTAATTGCTTCATACTTGTAGTAAAATGTTAATTTACTTAACGAAATTAAATAATTTTGTTTCGTAACCTAAACGTAGAAGAAAATTCATTCAAGCAGCTTTTGCATGCTTAGTTCAGAGTTATAAGGACCATCATTCATTGTAAATTACTTGCCTAAAAAATAATGTAACCTATACCAGTAAATATAGCTTACAAAATTAAAGTATAGGAGCAAGCTAAAAATCTCGTCCTTTTTCCACTTCCCCGAAATATGAAAAGAATAATATCGCCATTCTTCAAACAGTTTTTGTATGCGTTGCTTTATAGGCACATGAATGGGTTTGTGTTTTCTGTTTGTTCTGAATGTCCGCTTAATGCTTTAGTTTCCCAGTGTCTAACAATTTCTAATTGAAATGAAATATGCTTCGAAGCACATAATTCAATATACTAATGTTTGATTGGTGTACAAAAATGACGGTCTGAGATTTTTGAATTTCCTGTAAATTGAGTCATTTTTTTCTACGCAATAGTAAAAGGTTTACTTTACTCTCTTGCAAATACATCTAATAATAAGAATTGCCGACACTCATTTCGTATCTTGTCGTTTAGAAATAAGATAGCATTGCTAACAGTTTGAGCCTATATGAAATGTGTACACACAATTTTTGTGTTGACTCGAAACGGGAAGAGTGAAGTGTGGGAGTATGCAGCCTGCATTTGCTTCCACACACTATCTATCTGTACTTGTAGATATGGGGGAAAAGAGATAGAAAACAAGGAGCTTCTTTGGAAATTTTTTTGTTTTGTGAGAGAATCTGTGGGATGGTTACAACTGTGTTTATGAAGTGGAAGCGAGCCGTTAGATTCTCTCATGAATTTTACGTATCAAATGGAACAAATTGTAAGCTATGGGTTTTAAGCTAAATGTCACTATCTACAATGAGACGGACTTTTACCCCTAGCGCCTCTGCTTTAATAATACACACTCCCCGCAGCGATAGTGAACACACGCAAGTAATTTCTAAAGATACACGCAGAGTTTCACACAGAATTTTCAGGGTATTTTAGACTTTAAAAACTGCAGAAGTTTAAACTGCTCATTTGTACAGGCTACTTGTCTTTAGCAGGGTAACCCTATACTCTATACTTGCATTTTCAATGTACATACAAATGGACTGGGATAATCATGTTGTGTCACAAAACGTGCACTGCTCTATAATTGCATGAGAAATTCTGGAAAATAAATTTCTCTCAAATTGTAACAGCAAAAAATTTCAACAAACAGGTTCAAGATGCAAAAATTATTGCAAGTTAACGAGTAATAAATTAACACAAGAAATAGCAATGCACTGTAGAGAGTACTGATCTTTCCTACAACATACTAATGACACTGTCCACATACATACAGATTTGTATCAATCGCATTTGTCGTCCCTCCTGTGAGTTGTTGAACTGGACCCGTTTTTTATTAGCTGAGCACAAACAGCCAGCGTAATAGTAGTATAGAAATGTGCGGAGAGATAGATTAGGGTGATATTGGAAATGGTGAAAAGAAGACACTGAACCGAATTGAATGAAAGTGAGGAGAGAAAAGGACAAGACTCGAGAGACGACCAATTTTAGAGCGTCACCAGATTTTTTCTATCATCCCTAAGTAGTATAGACGCCCCATTATACTAGTCATTGTAATCTGTATCTATTAGAGTTGGAAAACAGCGTGTTTACATGTGTATTTATGTTCATGTGTGCGGAGGGAAGCATAAGAGAAAGTGGAGAGAGATATAGTAGAAATAGTTAGAGATGTTACGGCTCCTGAGTAAATTGCAAGAGGAAGAGAAAGACAGGGAGAATCTTTCGATATCAATGTAGTTTCGTAATTTGTCAATGGCTAGGGATGGGATTCCCTATTGAGAATGGCATGGGATGACAATATAGTGGGAGCAGAGGAAAGAGCAAGCATACAAGTATGACCAAAGAGAAGGAAAGTTTAAGTCGAGTATATAGATATGTGGTTGATCATTTGCTTCAGACCTTTATACTTTGCTTTGATAACAAACAATCTAGCAAACAGAAGTCATTTCAACCAGTTTTTGGCTGGTGATGAAAAAAATGGTATTTTTCCAAAGAGACATGTTTGAGGAGGCAAGTGAAGAGCAAGTCGCAGTTGGGCAAGAGCAGGAATCATGACATATAACATATTAGAAGAAGACACATTAATGCCCCTACTATAGGTAGATGAAACTCAGTAGGCTAAACGTTGATAATGGTGGAAACTGGCGGACAGCTTTTGTGTGACTCTCTGTCTGACAGAAACTGACTTGCCTTGTAAGTGAGTGATGCAAGTGTAAGTAGAGAGCAGATAGAGACTTTTACATTAGTTACATTTGTATTATTACTTTGCATCTCTCCCATCACACACACTGGTCGAGAGAGATAGGGAATTGGTGACTAGTTTTTGATCGTATAATATTATTATGTGCATTGTATTTACGTAATACTAGCAGTGTATAGTATGGTGTAAAAATCTTGGTATTATTTAGATATATGGAAATAGTACGGTTTCTGTATCTTCTTCTTCTTTACTCTTATATACTTCATAAGATGCTGTATAAGACGGTGTATGCTAATGGTATATGTATGTGTGTGTGTGGTGGTGTAGTGTGTGTGGACTATAAAGGAAGAGCTACCGTCCTTCACTTCAGTCAACACTCTGGACTTGACTTTGGCTTTTGACTAAGTTGAATGTTGTGGACCTAACCAGTTTCACAGTGTTTGAGTGAGAGAAGGTACAGCAAGCCCCAATTTCCTTTCATTACACACAATGTCATTTTCTTAGGCCCCTCAATAACATGGTGCAAGATGATAAATCATTGGGAAACATTGCCCTTACATGTACCGATCCCAGCCGAGTCCTCCATATCACTACATTAAACACACTCACTGATTGTTAGTTAGTCCACTCCATTATGCACACACAGAGCGGTTTAGAACCAGAGAGTCTCAATTCGACATCTATCTCCACTCGATGCATGTTTGTTTGTTTGTACATATAATGTGCATGTATGCGTGTAGGTATGTCAGTCACTTTTCTATCTGAGGTGGTACGTACTCAGTAGCAAAGAGCTACCTACCCACATAAACATATGTAACTCGCTTCCTCGCCTAATAAATTTCTTCTACCACAAAACCCATTTCCATTGATTGTCTTTTCATCACGTCCAACAAATACTTGCCTTCTTTGTTTCAGCTCAAAACAATTCCAAACTTTCGGCTTTACAATTCCACACACAATGTAAAATCCCATTTAGCCCATGCATGTATCTCTCTCCACAAATATTTTCTATTCAATTTCAATACTTTACTTACACTTCCAAGTATATAGTAAATGCACAGAGTGTGGCATTATTTTCCGTTGATTTTCTTGAATACCATGAAGAGATACATGTAATCATAGCAATGTCTTTGAGTATTGTCTGTGTGGATGGTAACCCTATAGCATACTTGATGATAACATAGTATACAAGTATAATAGTATAGGTATAATACGTATAGTGGTATTTGTTGGTTTGGCTGTTTAACGTGGCTGCACCGGAGATGTAAACTCCTTTTTTTCCCTTTCAGCTTGCGTTGCGATTAGCTAACGTTATGTTAGTTTAGTTTCAGTATGTTCGATTCTGTCCTCCTCCCTGATTCATCTCATCATTATAATCATCACTACCAGCACATTATCCTTCCAAGACTACTTCAGAGTTCACACCCCGTCACAAACTACTCCAACATTCTTGACACCAGATAACAGATCAATTCTTCCTTTGATTTCCTTCTTGCTCTGACTAATCTCACATTTCTCAAATGATTTTATCTTATCACTTCCAATTTTTTGTACTCCTAGCTCTTTCCCCTATATACAACTTCAACTCTGAGCCTTCCTTTTTGCGACTGTATCTCATTATTCTTTCATACAATTTATCTGTTTAAATGGGAGGCATCATACGTTGTACTTGTTTATTTAGCATTCTACTATTCCACTATCACGTACATAATTCCTTGTTAGAATTGCGAAAAAATTGGTTTCGATTGCCAAATTACTAACTTGGTATCCGGGAAGACCTGCCAAAAGTGCCAATCGCTGAAAAGTTAAATTAGCATTTATTCCAACTAGAAGTAAGTCAGAGTAGCGTTGTTGTTGAACTTTCCAAGTATACACTTGTAATTAGCTATTTAAAGATGCATGCAATCTCTTACCTTTCTGACGTAATTTCTAAGACCACATACATAGTATTAAGTTATTACCATTTTCTAACTAATCCGTAACTTCGTGCATAGATAACAGTTTCCACTAACGTAAATAAACGGCAAGTTGACATGTAGTGAGACGAATTATAATATATTTACCAACAGATCAAATCTACAATTGTGAACTTGCAATTAGATAGAGACTTGAATATGTAAAGATGCACTCAGTGAAGATAAATCTGTAAAGGTACTGGTGCAGATCAACTTAAAAATGACGTGATATCCTAGCATTTATTTATTAGGACTTGTTAGCCTGTAAAATTACATCTGATTATGCGAAATGCCTAAATTTCTTCACAGTTGCGTTCACCAGGATGGCAAGAAACCAAATGTGGGATTTGGATTTGAACAGAAAAATTAGCAAGCAAAGCAGAAAACATACAACTACAACGACTAGCATTATTTATTGCAGTGCCTATGCGACTAGGTGATGTTTTCTATTATACATGCTGAAGAAGAAACAAAAGCAAAGGATGACATTCACACTGTAGGTATCTTCATCTGAATTGCTGTTGATTTACAATTTATTCAAATAACTTGGCATATCTTGGGTGGATTTGGATTCTCTTCGCATAAACACAATAAGCTAAACTTACAAAATAATTTATACTCATAGGAACGTATGATAAATAAAGCACAGAAATATTTGTATCTACTGTGCAATCCAATCCAATATGTAGATGTGGGTGATGATAGTGTCCTCCTATAGTTGCCTGGAACAATAAACGAATAGATACTAAATATACATTTGGAGAATCGCACATAAAGATGTGTAAGTATTTGATTCTGAATTGGTGTTTATCTAGCAGCGAGCTCCCACTTGCACGATATTTACGTATGTATATGCCAGTATTGTTATTTATCAGATAGATAAGGTCGGGATTTAGGGGGTTATCTGTGCTACGGAGCAATGTTGATGTAGTGGCGCGGAAAAAGGTTGGAGGAAGGTCTTGAGGGATGCCGGAGCCGTGTGATGCGTAGTACTGAACAAGAATACTTATCGTTAGAATGGCTCGCATGCTTGATATCATAGCTCTATTATCAGACAGAGGCATGGGATATGACATTTGAAGCGACACTTTTGCTCTCCTGTAATGTCACCCGCAGGCTGACATGCAATCTATATACATACATCAACCACTAACTCTGATATTAGAGCCAGTCACTCAATCCTATACACAAGTATTTATTATCGGTGGTGTACTCAGATATACGAGATGTGAAGCAGGACGACTTCCTTCTTTCACTTTTACACGTCCTCCTGCCATGCAGTATTTACTCAGACACAGATACATATTTATGTTATGATTATTATGATAGCTGAGTTAGTTATGTGTCTTGCAACTTTTTGTGCATGATTCGTATTATGCCATGACTGATATTATGCAGTTAGTTGCAGCATAATGTCGGGAGTTGAATCATACACAGTAGCTTACATCAGCTTAGACCCAAGTGTCTTTTTCCATCCAAGAATTACATACTTTATGTACCATAAAAATGATACACAAGTCTGGCATACTAAAGAGAGTGTGGAGAGGAGACAAGGAAGAGGGGCCAGACAAGACAACAGTCAAGTCAATTCAAACCCAGAAACTTCACTTTTGACTATCACTTCTTCCTATTATTCCTATCTACATACTAGGTACTTATGTACTATCAAAACTCATCCTTCTCCACTCACAATTTGGACTGCTTCACTTGTTCTTTGACACTCCTGTCATTAATTATTTCCAAACTACCAAATGGCATCTATTATTAAAAATTATGAATGGATTAACATATACTTAGTATCCATTACATAGGTAATATATAATGATATAAGTCAGTGCAGAACCACTACTACTGTTCCTACAGCTATATATACAATCCTTTCGGCTAGATATCCATCAGTTCAAAGTGTAAACAAGAATCACACCTTTACTATTATTTTTCGACTAATATCTAGCTGATATACTTGCAAATTGAAATCCATATATATAGTAATTAAGAATCCCTGCAAATGATATTGACGTAAGTATATCCCTGTCCATTCTAACTTGCCATTCAGCATGCTACACTAGTATTTGAGGCAAAGGACTATTATATCATGGTTATATATATATATATATATATATATGTGAATTGTTCATAGGTAGCTGTAAAAATGTATATCAATTAGTATATAAAGTGAATATAAGGCAGTGAGAGGATATCTAGTTGAGTTGTTGTTGTGTATGTGGGTTGTTTGTGTTTGAGTAGTTTGCGTGGTTCATTGTTGTTTCAGTTGTGATATTTGATAATCTGGAGTGATCTTGATCTGACTGTGTCCAGATTGGACTGGCGTGACTGGACTGTTGTGACTGGAGAGATGAGAGTAGCAATGTGTACTGGAGTCAATCGGATGTGAGAAAAGGCTAGTAGAGTATCAGAAAGTGAGCGAGTTGAGTTGTGGATATAGGGAGAGAAGCCGAGAAAGACGACGTTGGATGTTGGCCGAATCAAGGAACCATAACTCATCCTCGTCTGAGTGAGAGTCACTAGTATCGTCGAGTCGAGTCCAATGCAGAGAGCATAAGTAATAGTCAGTCAGAGAAACGATGGCCGAGAAACAAACAGTGAATTACAATAATGATATGTGGTTCATTGCATTACCTGAGCATTTTTGAGACAAAAGGCCGTTTCGAGATGAGTAAATGACCCCCCGCTGCGAACAGGCAGCTTACGGCGCCAGCACTCCACCGATCTTGCCCTATCTTCGGCCTATGAAGAATGGTCTTGACCCCTGCTGACATTCCTTCTTGATAGTCACTGAGACTCTGCCTTGCCAACCACACGATCTTCAGTCGCGCCAACAAGGGAACGTCCATCTATGTCTTCCCGCCGACTCCTCCCGCACCAGCTGGACATTTCTGCATGGACACCCTTCTCCCTGGGGAGAGATCTGCCGTTGCTGGAAGCTCCTTTGGCTATTTATCCAGAAAATGTTTGTTTGCCCTGGCCTCTCTCTCCATTTAACTTTTCTGTCAGGGCGCAAATATGTGCATGTCCCAGTTCCGGCACCGCTCTGTCTTCTCCAGGACACTCTCAGTCTAACTTCTCCGTACAGTAGTAGTCCAGCCACACCGTGCCGCCGTCCAGTTTTTTTACCCACATAAAAAACCTACTGGAGAGTGTCTGCTTCTTCTCTTCGCGCTCTGTAAGCACAGAGCTAATTTAATTTTCACTTTTGTCACTGAAATGATTACATTACCTCGATTTCATTTTCTCAGACTAATAAACCTAGGGAGCCTTATCGCCAGGTCAGATCAGTGTTTACATAGACAAACTTGATTTGTACACCGAAGTATTACATAGAGGAGCCCTTACATACACCTAACCACAAACCATGTCAGTAAAAACTATGCTAGGCAATTTATGAGATACAAATTGTGTCTCAAGGTAAATAGCTTCTTACTCCCTATAAACTTCATTACGTATTCCGTGTGGCTTTCAATGGAAATTAACAGCACTTAAAAATATCACTAACTTATTAGTTGGTGAACCATTTAGATTTTAATATAGAGACTCTGCTATATATTTAATATGACTTTGTTGTTCTATATAAATGTTATCTTTAACCATAATGGCTACGTTAATAATATCTGTTTACTACTGGTTCTAATACCTGTGCATACTTATTATTGCACTCAAAGGTTAGAATTAGAATATTGTTCTCATGTAAATAATATTGACAGGCATTCAAAACACAATGCTGATTTTATAAGTAGGGACGGAATTTAGTTGAATGGACGGAAAGGAATAATGTGTGTATAGTAATTACATAGAAACAAATAGTGAATTCAAACTACTTACAGTGTATTATAGCCATATGATTTTTATTTTGCATGCTTGCAAAAAAAGAGTTCGTGAGACATAAATTAAACACCTCCAAAATGAAACACCGAAAAGAAATCCAACCCAACCTGAGACAAGAACGGACTCACACGCAAAGAATTGGAGAGCAAGTGTAATGCAAGATATGGCTAAAGATTTTCTTGTCAACTTTTTGCAATGTGCGAAGAAGAGAGCTCCTTACGTAAAATAAATGGCTTCCTTTCTTTATAACAATGTAAAGCGTACATGAACACACTTAGGTATAAATCAAACCATTAACCTGTAACACTACACCTTACGTTATGAGCAAGACTGGTATTTCTCCTGTCTTTGCAGGTACTTTACTTTTATGTAAATTCATATGAACCCATGTAGAAACAATAACAAACAACTCTTCTCACTAAATGGAACTCTTTGAAAGCAGAACAAAAGATTTCTTTCGCCCATCTAATGCAAATTATGCATTTTATTATAACCAACAAATTGCAGTTCTCTTGAAAGTGTTATAGGCATTTATTTAAACTCCAATGTCGGCATAGTTAAATATTTGCTATGTTTATTTGCAAGTGAATTTTATGTAACGCTACAAAATATTTGCTCACCTTACATTTATACCAAATACTGATTATTAACTCCTGCATTGCAATAGTCCGTTAAATCAACACAACTTTATTACCCCTATAACATATTAGTGTCATTATATAGACTTGCATTGTATTTCGTTTAGTTTAAGTAATTCTACTTCTTTTAGGCAGAATAATGTCCATTTAGAAATAAGATAAGTAAATGCAAAAAACCTAGAGCTTCGTAGAATAATGGTTGATGAAGATAAGTTTAATTCCCAAGTTTAGGTTTACAAGCTTTAAGTATATACCTGTACATGTGTACAAGTAGAGTAAATGTCTCTGTAGAATGGATAGGTATGTAAGTGTGTAGTGTTTATTGTGATGTAAGATAGTAATAATGTTGTTATATTGCGCGTATTACTATTATGTCAATGTATACATTATGTTGGGTGTGTGGCAGATTCGGTGAGATTGGTTTTGAGATGCGAGGAAGGCGAACGGAATGAGATAAAGTAAAAGTAAACTGGCTCTCTCTCTCTCTATCAGGACACAATAATAATATTATGTAGATATGGAGAGAGTCTCATTTGGAGCAGAGAGTGATAGTTTAGATAGAGTAGTCGAGCGGTGAGCAAACATAAGTTGAACATAGAAAGGTTAGATAGTGGATGCGGATATAGGTTTGGATGTGCGTTGAGGAAGGCAGGAGCGGGTAGGAGATGAGACTAAACGTGTTTCGTCTCTTGTTTATGGCCTATTGAATGAACGAATTTCCCATTGCCAAGGTGCTCGTAGATGCTGTTATACTTCAGGAAGAGCTAGGCGCCACATCCATCACAGAGACCACCGAACCACACCTCTAGGACAAACCATTACTTTACAACTCATCTGTCAACACACTCCAATGACCAATGGCCCATCGACAGCCATCCATAATCCAAACTCTATCACCTTTGTTTTATCTCCTATAAATACAAAGACATTCACAGTTAACTTAACTCACTCTCCGCACTCACTCAATTACTTAACCTATTCACTTAAGGCACTCTCAACTCGTCCTCGACACTCCAGTCCACCCTGACTCATGCAAACAACCTTTTACCATATCCATTAGCATTTACATCGCACTATTTATTGCTATACTAATAATTCAGTGTTCTTCTTTTATATTTCTATTTATCTGATGACAACTGTCCAAATTGATTCACCAACTATAAACGACATACCGTTCAACTCAACCTCAACATAAATTGCTTACTTTTCCACTTTGTGCATAATTTATTGAACCAATCCGTTAGCGATGGTTTTCTTCTTATAGTGCATCTCATTATTATCAACTTATGAATATATTGTTAGTACATTCCTATGTTTATTGATCTACTGTCAATATTTCCTTTTCTCATTTTTGGAAAGTATGACAAGGCATCAAGAATACTTTAAACACTCAAGTACATAGCATACTAGGATTACAAAGTGGGAAATTGTTACGATTGTCTAAATAGCATTGCATGATCTACATTTGTGAAAAGGCCCCACACGGTGACTTTCAGTAGGAGTTATTAAAGTTCACTTTTGCGGACAAACTTTACATAAATACTTGAACCTTCTTGTGATAAGAATGGATTAAATGGCTGTGTATATAATTTGGGCTAATTTCCCATGGTAAGTAAATATAATTAATAATATGTAGCTACTCCTTTGGTTTCTTACTTATGTAAACAGGACAATTGAGTCTAGAAAGTAGGCATGAGTCAAAGGTATAATTTATGCGGTAGTTATTTAAGATAATGCCTGGAGATATATAGAGCTATTGTGTGTTTATGTAGTGAATTAAGGAAGAATTTTAATGGAAATCAATGACCTAGCAAGTAGAGTTTACTTAGTATGTATTAATAAAGAAACGTGCGCTGCATAATGCGCAAATTGAGAGTCCCAATAAAATAGGGCAGTCCAGTGAGGCAGTACAGTTTTCGGTTTTATTTGGTCTAAATAGAGAGATGTAGGTACGGGTTGGGAGTGATGACGATAAAGGATGAGCTTTAAAGAATAAGGTAACGTATCCTTCTCAGTTGTCTTGATATGGTGTAATTTGCTGGGGCGCAAAAGAAAAGTAAATAGTGTGTCGAACAATGCCTAGCTGGTTATGGCTGTGGCCTGAGGCCTGGAACCGTCAGCTGGGATGAATTACTGCTCCATAATGGAGGGCAGTCTACCTGCGGGCCTTAACAAGCCTGGAAAAACTAACAATCTCGCCCCCAGAGCGACCTTTTCCTTCATTCCTCTCGTAACTCTTCCAACAACATCCGATACTCATCTTTTTCGTGTCGTTCGCATCCGTTCCCCCACCCCAACCCACACACACCTTGTCTCTATCATCCGCACTTTTCAACACACACTTCTCCCCAAATCATCCTTCACGAATAAAAATCCTTATTACCTCTTAAAATACTGATATAGCTGTATTATCTAGTGCACTGGATCACATCATCCTATTGAATGTGTGCATCCAACAGATCATTGCTCATACTACACATGCCAATATTATTATTATTACTATTACTACCATTTACTACAGACACAACACAAAGGCAGATAACTATCTCACTCATTCACCAAACTATTTTACCAATTTGAACCAATTCACTCATTTCATCTTTCAAATGCCTTCAATGCCTCATTTCTTCCCCTTTTTCTAGTACTATGCTATAGCTTGTTGGTAAATATTTTACCTTTTCTATATTATGATCCTTTCTTTTAATGCTCCAGTCCAGTAAGCAGTTAGTATATAATTTTCTTCTTCCTTTCATTACACTTACGATTATCTATACTTAAGTTGCGTTGTGTAAATACATGCACCCCTAGGATCAGTATATCATGTTGTAACATTACTTATCCATTGATTGTTGCTCAGGATCATCCTAACTGAACTGACTGATGTGTAGGATGATGATGACTGAAGTGTTCTCGAACTTGTTCATTCACTCGCCATAATTCAAAGACAGTTCTCAATTCTCTATAATCTTCCTGAAATGTAATACCTTCTCGTACAAACAATGCCTTTTTACCCATCAATCTTTCACATGAAACTAAATACTTCAACTGGTGAGTATTTCATAGGTAGTTAGAAACAGTTTAGTCAAGTCTCAGGAAGTTGCTACACGCTCCCTTCCAAACCAACCCGGACTCCTATACATAGAGCTTAATTGCAACAAGACGAATCTCATACAATTCCAGTACCTACCTTCAATCATGATCTACACCTTTGCTGTGCAACTCAACTTTGTCTCTACGCACCTTAACAAAATGAAAAGGAGCTCCCATCTCACAACTAGAGATAACATCCGTCATCCTGAATCATATTAGTAATTTCTTTTTCATAGAAAAGCAGAATTTCCTGACCTACACTATCAAAACAACATATCTATCTATAGTAGCTATTAAATACATTTTATCTGAGACATATAAATAAATTTTGCTTCTTCTAATTATTTACTTGAAAATGAGTTACACCTTTATACTGTCTACAGATAATGTGCATTTAGAACTCTAATGAGAGTTATATACATAAAGTAACGTCACAGGAGATAAATAAGTGCACAACATAATATACTATTAAGGTGTATCAATGGATTATTAGTCAAACAGAGCCCTAACTACTAACCTACCCATTGTACATTTTCAATATAAATCTCAAGTTGTATCAAATGTAATACTTGTGTTTGACGTTAGCTAATACCTACTCGTACAGACTTAGCTTATCACCGAGTTGGCCAAGATAACTTCTGGCATGCCCCGGTCTGGCTTGCTTGGCTGCACGTAGTTACTTCTTCTGCGATGGATGATATACCTACCTGTGTAGAACTGAATTACGTCTATAGGAAACGAACTCATTCACTCCAGTCAAGTTCTAAATCATAACCACCTAAAAGTTAGTTAATCAGTGTGGTCTGTTCCGTCTGTTGGTGGCTTGGCAGAATAGCTGATAGTTGCACAGGCTATCTTTTGAGTTCTTACCTGCCCACCACCATGCTCTTGCTATGTAAATAAATCCAGACAGAGTCCGTGGCATGTCATGAAATATTATTTTGCACCTTGCCACGGAATAACTTTTTTAACAGCCCAATCAATTATGCCATTGATACAATCTTGAGAGGAGAAATTCAGTTGAGCTGAATTTCAGTTGATGTGATGTGAAATAAAACGCCACTTATCTATATGAGTAGCCATTGTATACTGGGTGAAATCTTGTTAGAGCTGCCATTCTTTACCCTGTCGGTCCAGTTCCTTGTTTTGCTTAGTTGGGCATTTCAGATATAAAATGTGAGCTTCTGCATAGAGGCATTATATATAACTGACCTAATAACTCTAGACTTACTATTTTAAACGAGATGCAATGAAATGCGAGCGTGCAAGATTGTATTTAATCTATGTATATACTGTTTGGAAGATGAAGTTGGGCATATTTATTTATATCCAATTGTAATTAGTAGATAGCATAAATATATTAACGAGTTGATTTTATATAACTTTAATTCTAATATATGATGAGGTGTAGGAGATAGTTCCGTATCAAAGTGGAGAGATAGTACAAGTTTTGCTTGCCGGATATACGCTAGTATATTTGAATAATATCTTATCAAAAATTGTCTAGAATGAGTTATAGAAAGAATGGTTGGAGAGGGAGTCCACTGACTTTTAATGTGCGCGTTGAGTTAGTTACCGAGAGCTAACTGTCACGTTATAAGAACTTCCATGCGTAGCAAATAAATAAAATTGGTAGCTCTAATAAATAAGTGTACTATTAGCACTACTTACATTCATTCCACTCAAAGGTGGTAGCAAACACATTTTAATACATAGAAGCCAGCAGTCTTAGCCAAACGAAGCAAATAGCATGTATTATTGCTGCCTAATGTCTACTATCTCTCTCTCAGCCCTTGTAACTCATAATAAAAAACATTTTTAAAAGGAACAAGGTAACGGAGAGACTCCTACAAGCCAAGCATGATATTAGGCATAAAATGCTGTCAGTTTAGTCGAACATTGAAGGGTAGGCAGACGGTTGTATCTATTTATTATACACAGAGACATAATGGCAATAGTAAATGCTCTATGTATAGCTTCCTTGAATACAAATACAGAATTGTTAAGTAAGGAGAATACATACTTAATAGACTGGACAGGATTGCAGGTTTGGTGAGCAGGTATATAGCTTATATACATTTAGTAGGAGAGCAGCTCTGGTTAATGCTCGAATTCGGACAAGAGCTACTCTCGTATTACACTCAATACAAATCCATTTATATTCATAACATACATACGAAGCTTTAACTAACTTATTGCAAGATAAGCACTACATGCTTTTCGACAACAGGACACACAAAGAAAACTTGTTCCGAGAGCTAAGCAAATAACTAAGTATACCTAAATGAACAAAAGCTGATGTAAGTCAGGGAAATACATAGACACTAACTGTGTTACAATAAGTACCGGGTTGTGACTAAGCCCTTGACGTGTCTTTTCTTTGTGTGGGGCGAGATATTTTCTACATTTGGCCTAAATGTATACACATACATATTATATCATGTACTTTTACATTACCAATCCGCAATCAACCTGCCCACTCCTGCTCTAACTAATACATAACTATTTAGATTACCACTCTACACATTTCCCTTATAATTTGTGGACACTGGCTCGACTGCAAAAAATGTTAAACATTTCCCTTCTGACTTGACATACACATTCTAAACCGAACAACACAATTTTCAGACAAACCAATATTTTAGCGTAATAAACATGTTAAAAATTAAACTGCTTTTTTAGAAAGAATTGTGTAAATAGATAGTGAGTAAATGCTTACCATACCCAGCATAGTAATCAAATGCATTAGCTTAACTTGAAGAGGCAAACTACCATTAACTCAACTAACAATTTAAATTTACACGACCAAATGCACAGCTTAATATACTTTAATTCCATGCTTTTTTGCGTTGGTCTTAGTCATAGTCATGAGACAAATCATACTTCAAATCAAACTACCATCAAAACTGTGCCCTATCTTAAATTTAAAATAAATTTTAACTGAAAGGTTAAAATGCACTAAGTAATATAACATTTTATATAAAATGTCCATTTTCGCTATTATTATAGGCATATTTATTTGCAATAAATAATTAAACAGTCTCACTATCTGCTGCCCTATTGAATTTTGTTTTAGATATTGAATCTTTAGCTATTATGAGAGTCTATAGCCATCCACCTAAAATGTCGACCTAATTTGGACGTCTTTAACAGCATTATTTTCAATAATTAGCAGATAGTTGTTTGTGTGAGTAGATCATAAATAGGAGTGGAGATGATATTATAATCCGAGAGAGTGTGTAGAGTAAATAAGACAAGTCTTTAGCTTTACACCTAGGTAGATATATTAAAAGAACAATAGAGTTGGTCTTAAGTTGTAGAATAAGCTTAGAGAGAAGAATAGAAAGGTGCTTCTTTGGTTGCATTTCAAGGTGCCATAAAGAGGATCGCTTTACTGCTTTTCCAGGATAATTACTTCCCAAAGCAGGAGTCACAATTACCTATCGTTAGACTGGAGTACACGCCTATGTTATATAGATCTGACCATGATATGAGGGTTATGCGATAAGCTGCCTTTGTTTTAGCTCCTCATTTTATGACACGTCCTCCTTCGCTCCTATTTTCCTTATTTTATGTTACTAATGCCATTATGTATCCTGACTATCACTAATATTGTACACAAAATAAATAATTACACATAACATAAGTCTCATATACCTTTCCATATCTTACCTACCTTTAGACAGGCGAGATACATCACATTGCTAGCTCTAAATTTTAGATTGCATTGCATTCTAACTGGACATGGATACAGTGACTGACACTCACTCGAGTGAATATATTATTTGTATTTATGGTTCCATATAGTATAGTACATATTATATGCCAATATGATATATTATTATATAATGTTTCTTGTTTGGGTTTAGGCTGGTTGATTATAAGGTAAGTCTCGTTGACTGGAATTGAAGTGGAATGGACTGGAGTGAGTGTATGGACGAAACGCATGCACACACCTCGTTCCTCTAATCAGATCTATCTTACTCCCAGCGAGCTATTCACATAAACAAACACTCATAAAGGTGAAAATAAATCCTCACACTGCACTGCATTGCTCTGTGGCAAATCAAAAGCCAACAGTTGCTTGGACGGAAACAGTTGGTTATTTGCATCGTGCAGACGAAGGCATGTGCCCACTCTTAATATTATATTCTGCTGAAATGAATGAGAGTCTCTATCACCCAATCACACCTCTACTCAATAACACACGGCCACATGCATTTAATAATAATATCCATTACACTCTGCCATACCTGAGTTACATGCTTATTAAATACTGCATCGTGTCCTAATACACTTACGCCAGAAGTTCGTTTCGTTGTTGCCTTAATTCTCAATCCCTTCGTCTCCTCCTAATATCACCTATTATCACAGATACGTATGTTAATGTGAAATTTTAGTAACCAACTTAAAAGTGTAAAACACGGATCTAAAATGATACAGCGAGTAATATTACAACTATACTTTTCACACACACAATAGCATTATAATCATTACCTTATATTACTCCTGCTATGTAATAATAATGCTATATAACAAGATTGGCCTTTTGATATTTGTTTATACTTATATAATTTATCCTAGGGTTTATATTATCAAGTACAAGTTTATATATTATAGAGATAGGAGGGTTGTGTGGATGGGGGTGGTATATTGGGTTTATCCTGAGACAATAGTTACTTAGGTTGTTAGTTTTCGGTGCATAATGTTTTTTGCATACGTTGGGTTATCTGTGTGGAAGTTTGACTTTCGTTTTCCCGTCCGTCGTGTGTGTAATGGCATGTTCTATGGAATTTACTAGGAGAGTTAATCTAATTTTATGTACTGCCTACAAGTGATATGATTTATAACGCTGCGACTGCTTGGCTTACAGTAATAAAGCTCCTTGTTCTTATACCATTTCCTTTGCTACAATCAAGAGAGTGTACTAGTTAAAGGTACCTTATTCGACTGCCTACCTGAGTGACCTTATAGCGTAGTGAACCCGGACTATTGTTTGTAATAGATAGGTATAATTAGGTATTGTTTAGGTGTTGCATTAAAGAATGCAGCTTGCTTCTCTCTCCACTTTATTTCTCCACGCTCATTTAAGAAAGTTGGATTGGAGTCTGCTGGATTGGACTTAATAGATAAAAATAGAGAACCTGACTCAGATCCACTCAAACTCCTTAACTAACTCAACTAACTGTCTGCCCCGTTCAGACCTTTCCACCTTTCCATATTCTCATGAATGTCTATATTTCTGAAGGTGATTGGAAAGAGTGTTGGCCACCTGGAGGAATAAATTAAATCGTTTTTGCCAACTCCCACCATGTGTGTGGTACGGGAACTGGATGCATGCCATCCCAGCACTACTCACTCCCAGTTCCCATCTTCTATTTACTAATTTATTTGCCTTTTCTTTCTCCCAATTCACAAAGAGTTCATCCCTATACATATAATATAGTTGATAAGTAGTTAGCACAATAATCTACTCCCTATTATATACTACATAGGATTCATATAGTACTACCTGGCATATAGAGACGGCACTATAACAGTGGAAATGGAACACACACATCTCATCTCAAGATTACTAAAGATATGCGTCGTCGTGTACTATTGCCATACCTCTACTCATTGAAACAAAAAAGATACGTAATACCTAAATACTTGATTAGGTTATTCTGCTCTGGATTTCATCCTATGCAATAACTATGTAAACACATGCATGTTTGCCTTCCTTTTCCATGCATTTAAGCCTCAACCTCGTTCCACTCGTGTCACAAATGAAAAACTGACTGACTGAGACGGGAATTACATGGTGAATGTCTACCTAGAACTTTGTAGTGGGTATAGGGAACATAAAAAGAGTTAAGTGAGTCTTGCTGAGGTGGAAAGAGTCAGACAGTTGATTACTGCACTGGTTTTCTATCCTTTCAATAACTTGCCCTGCGTTAGGATCTGTTCTTCTACTGTAAATACTGAACATGCCAACTCTTCCAGGTACCAACTGAGAAAATGAATGTCCCACTATATAAGCATTTAACTCACTCCGTGCATTCACTGGACTACACACAGGTAACAAACTCCTCTTGAATCCATATACCTACATATAACAACTATATGGACATGTGCACGGTGTGGTATAATTAGTCTACACAATGTAGGCAACAGTCGTAAATGGTATAAAGCTTTGAATAAATCGCAACTTGTACTCGCGTAGGCTTTACAATAACCATCAAAACTTCCTAACGAGCTCTTAAAGAACCTGTCAACTCGGGATCCTCCTATTTGCTATATGATCTTCCCAATATCATTTCATCCATCAACTTCTCAAATCACATTCATCACACTCAGCCTGCCACTCTCATCTCTACTTCCTACTCATATTGTAGCATGCACAGCAACTGCTCAGCAGCAGCTCCAAATCACTTGACAATAATATTATGTACATACACTTACTTCATCATTTTACAATTTATCTTTTGATTAAATATGTCAATTTACATTGTTAATAGCCCTCTGTCCCACTTATATTATATCTCTTTTTGCTGAACTTTAAGTACACAATTCTTAATGTAGTTATTTACAATTCTAATTGGCGAGACGAATGATAAAATTTAGAATTCATGTTCAGACATTCAAGAATATAAATTCTAAAATTAAGATGCTTGTACTCAAGATTTACAAATGGAGTGAGTCGATAATAAATGTCGATATCTGTGTTTGTATGATAAAATTAGAGCAGCATTATTGAGAGAGGGAAAGGGGGGATTTGAGTATCTTAAAAGAGCCACTTGTTCTTTTGGATAGCTGTTTAGAGCAATGAAAGTGAAGCATGTGCTGGATGAGGATGGCAAAAGATTGGGTTGATGAGGACAAGACTTAAAGGAAGACACGGTTCATTGAGCTAACTGAATGCAAGTATGGGATAGATTTCAATTGAATCCTGGCACCAATAATCAACTTATCTACATCTACATGCACTTATCTACATACTGTGTATGATATTTTACCTGTCCTGGTACTTATTTATTAGGAGAGAGATGAGATGACTTCTTAGCTGCCAGACACATCGTTCTATTGTTCTTTATTCTAGTCGGATTGGTTAGAAAAGCTGCAAGTAATCTCTAAAACAAAGTCTGTATAGGTGGTTTTCTTTCACTGTGGCTTCATTGCATATCTACAACAAATACTTTTATGTGTTTCTGTGTGTGTCATGTAGTTAGGAAACACGGATTAGAGTGTTGGGCAGATACCACACTAAGGAAATCTCGTAAAAAATGATGTAAGAAGTTCTGAGAGAGTGGGGCAATCTCTGTAGTCAAGTTAACTATCCGTTGGTTGGGTTTTTTGGTCCACTCTTTCGCCTTTAATTTACTTTTGGTTTCTTGATGTGTTGTGGTGTGCAGATATCAGTCCACTGACATCATACACTGATAGTATTATTCTATTTCGTGTCCTCGACAGACAGGGGTTCAAAACATTTACTCCTTATCAATATAATTTTACAAATAAAACAGAAAGTGAAAAAGGAGCTACTATTTAATTTAAATTATACTCTATTCCGAGTACAAGATTCTGATAACCTTTTGGATACGCTGAGGGATGCATATGGAAGTGCATAATATAATACGTACAGTTAGGATGCTCTTGGTATATAATGTGGTATTCTTATAGCGTGGTTTTATCCCATTATAATATTGTGTAATGCTGCATTAGTATCTCAAGTAGAATTTATTGCTAGCCTCATCTCGAGCATTTGTACCTGTAAAAGTGAAAGAAGCGAAACGATTGTAAATTTTTGGTTTGCCGTGTACTGTTGGTGGTTTGGTTCTAATGAAAGAGCCACACTGTTTTGGGATTGTGGAATTCATTTGTGGCTAGAGATTCAAATCCGATTCTAAATTAGAGGGCAGACCACCTGCAAGAAAGAAATCAGCAAGAATTTGCCTCCTCGTGATGATGGAACAGATATTGCTCGTTTATTCTCCACTCACAAGACGCGTTCCTCTTATATTCTTACAAATCCACGACTTCTTATTTATATTCGACATTTTTATATATTACTATAGGAATGCTTAAGACTTGAATATTAAAAACATTTATTATTGACTAAGTATAAGAAATCTGTAATAATATCATATTATGGAGGTGTATCTGGATTTGTCATGGATAGAAAGAGCATCGTCATGAAGTCTCTCAGATCTGTCAGTCAGCTTCAAGTTGAACATCCTAGGTGCTAATAAACATGTTAATAAGGGCGACTGTAGACATGATTTAGTTGATTTCATGGACGATTTGTCTCGGATCCGAGCTACACGCCTACCTGCATTTATAGGTCATTCATAGAGACGGGATTGGATGGGCCACCAGACCCTGCCTCCATAACCAAACACGGTGTATGCTAAGGAGTGATCTCACCTCGGAATTCTCAGCTACATATACTTATGGGAAGTCCACATTTATCCCTAAGTGAACAAAGTACATGCATACTTACATTATTTAGTACTTAGTTAAGTACCTCACAAACAGCCATAAGGTTCCTTGTTAATAAATAAGTTAGGCATACCTTAGCTGTCCTCTCTCCTCCACGCTCACAGGTAGATCTGTCCAGGCTACATAAATATGTATCTTATTATCCTCAACTCTCTTATGATTATAATAGAAATGAGCAATGGAGCCAGACTGAAGGAAACAGTCAGACGGGATGCCAAAGATGCAATAAATGACTATAGCACCACACACTAACGGCAGACAGACTTTTTACTAAATATAAATTGAATTCCGATTGAGGTTACACTCCTTTAGCTCTGACACAACAAATATGCAGTTTTACATGAAAATATCTTATTATTTTATTCAAAGCGAAAAGACCTTTTTTACCTATATAAGAGATTCATCTTCCTACTCATCTATTTTAAAACTTTATCAGCGATTAGCTAAACAAATCTGTTGTGTTGATAATTAATACTATTCTTAATGTTAGTCAATTGGACAAATTCAATATTTATTCGATTTCGAAATTAAATTCATTTTTTCAGGCATTTACTATGAAAGGTAGGTAAAATATTTTGTTGCTAATAATTACTGATATTATAAGCATTTTCTCAAAATTTCCTTTTCGTTATTGGATAGTATTATACATTATACATTACCTTAAGAGAACAATTAAATAAAAGGTTTGTTTGTTAAAGGGCATCATAGCTTAAAAATTTGCCGTAAGTATTTTAGAGTGTATTTGGTATGTGCCGAATCTTAACCTTAGTATTAGCAGTGTGAGTAGGTTGGGCATTAACTTAATTCCAATGTACACATGCCTTAAAGACGTTTGTGTTGGAAAAGATAGGTTTAAAATGTATTAGACTAATAATAGCTATGGACATGATCAGTGAGCAGAGAGTAAACAAATAAACGAGGAGTAAAAGGGTAGTGAGTGAGATGGGATTAGTTGATATGATGAGGAGTCCAACGGAACTGTAAACATGAGACGATACAATTGTTGGTATCATATAGAGACACTGGATGTGTAATGGATGGTAGGATTATGTAGCGGGGAGTGTAGTGTAGTCAGAGTGAGTGAAGATGAATTGCTGAGATGGGTGTAAGATAAGATATGGAACATAGGTAAACAGTGTAAGCAGTCGATTGGAGCCAATAGCTCATTTGTTTCTCAAAGGCGACTGAATGGTTAAATTGTAAATTGATAAGTGTGAAGGAGTTAATTGATATATGGGCCAGACCGGGCCAGTCTGGACAACCAAAGGAGCCCAGTAGCGATTAGCATATTGTATCTTCACACTATTATATAATATGCATTACATTGGCTATATGATCTATATAGAATTCCTTGATATTTAATAATATTATATTTACTAATAAAGGATACTTTATATTGTACATAATATTACGAGGATTTAATGACAACGCAATAATGGCTGTAATGTAATATGTAAATGTATAAGAGTAGAGCAATTATAGGGTTAATGGTGTATTGTATATATTCATTGAACTACTTGTTACTAGATAGGAAGAGGGTCTTGGTATTCGGGATCCTGTCTGCGCCTATTTACCTTAAACTAATTGTTAGAATGTATTGAACGACGAAATGGAGTCGATGAGTTTGTTTTATGGGGCAAGTCGCGTAAAAAGATTGGTGTACTCGTATCTTGGGAGATGTTTGAGAGCTAATAGGTTTAAGTTTGGTGTGAGTGAGTGAGTGAGTTGGCTATTAGTAAATTTGTGTGTGACGGGACGATGTTGTTTCTTTGCTTTTGTTTAGCTATGTTGGTTTAGTTTAGTGGAATAAGTGGTGGCTGTGGATGAGTAGAAATTCCACAAGGTGAAAAATGATGGATAAACGAAGACAGAGTTGATTGCACACATCATCAGCGTGAGAATGAGCCCCTTGGATGGCACGAAGGAGGGCCAAAGAGCAAAAAAAGCATATCATTTTCAGGATTCAAACAATGACGAGTTATCATCATTCCTCATCTCTTATACCAACATGAGTGGTATAATAACGGGTTGGAACTGCGAACCTGCGGCGCCTCCGAGCCTCCACAGGCGTTGCAATCCTCCGTCCAAATGGCCCTTCTCCAACTAGTTACGTGGCATCAATAATGAGTATCAACCACCTTCCTTGCCACACACTTTGCCTCCTCCGGCTACGCGTTCCCTTTTACCTCCAATTAATGCGAGACGCTGTAATGAGATGCCTATTTGTTTCCATTCACCACACCAACTCATATCTATACATAATAATAATAACCAGATTATTCATACTTACTTACAGCTACAGACTACTATCATCATCTATAACTTCTTGTCTCCTCCATCCACTACCACTACTCCCGATATATACCATCTTTATCTCCTCTGAATCTTTACCACTCGCTCTATACTCCTACACATATGCAAATACATTATTTATTACACTATTTTCATACTTACCAAAAGACTTTAATCCAAATGTTAAGCTTCTGCTGCTCAACGATATACGCCGAAATAGATACAAAACCAAGAACATTTACTTCAAAGCATTTATACATCAAATACAGTTTAATGTCACAGATTAAATATTATATCATCAACACCAGTCACTATATTTCTGTATGTGCATGTTAATTACTCCAACACATAACATCAGGTTACGTTTAAATTTTACTGGGTATATCGCATAACAATAAAGATATTACTTATGCATCAAAATCAAACGCAAAATTACTGTGTTGGTCCACTGAAATTGGCAACAAGGAAAATTTGAACGACAGGTTATCTACTGTAAGTGTAATAGTAACTTTAGCGATGTGTTTACTTTTCTCGCAATTATCTCTAGTCCCAATTATTATGGTCACCTACATGGAATTTAATAGCAGTGGTTGCATTGTATGCATTCATAAAAGATACATTAAGTATGAGTCAATATCCTGAGCAGAGTAAATTAAAGTTTAACTGATAATAATATTTGCTCAAATAGATATTTGTGAATATTAATAGTGGAAAAGGAATACTTATAAGCCACACTAATGAGTGTACATTGCATAAATACTACCTACGTAGGTAGGTCTACATATTATTAAACTAGAATGTCTCAGGCTGGACTGACAAGTAGTTAGTCGACAGGAGAAGAGTTAGTATTATTTTGTATCAGTATGTGAGCTAGTAAGTTTAACAATGCTTATTCATAACCCTTTTTTGACTAAATTGTATTTACGAGCGTGGTTGGAGCCGTGGAAGTTACAAAGGAAGATGCTCACAGCATTTGTTTGCTTAAGGTTTACTTAAGCTCACTTACATTGTTTACTCCTTCGGCTCCTCGTTTCGTTTCTTTTTATCTCATCATCAATATCTCACTGACACTTTCATTTCGTGCACACAAAACACTTATTCTTCTTTCATGCCTTGCCACTACTTTTCCACAGCTAGTAACTCACTTGTACTTTCTGGTGCACAGCGGATGCTCTATCATGGACATCGTTTCACCAGACTACAATCCTGTATATTTGACATTTGTATATTATCTCGGTTTTCGTTGACCTATAGTGTTGACCTCGGTGAAAATAGCCGGTAATTGCTGAATTGGAAAGAATAAATAATAAATGAGGTCTATTTAGGACATATTCCTTACAGTTTACTCAATTTAAAGTAGAAAGGAATTAACAGTTTGCGTTTCAATGGTTTTATCTGTGAAATCTGAACGGACTGCCTCCGAGTAATGAAAATGCGCATACCCACGCATGATTTTATGTAGCGGCAATAAAGTTCATTTCCGACAAGCCGTTGCCTATTATTCTCAAATAGCATGCATAGCTATATAACAGTTTCTAGTAGATATCCTTAAGTATGTTTGGTTTGGTTTGATTGGATTGTTGCACAATTTGAGTTTAGTGTCCGTCAACTGGAAATTAACTTGTCGTCAATGACTTGACTTAATATCTGTAGGACAAGGTATTGAATTCAAGTTGTACTTGTTGTTGTCAAGTGCATACACAAGAGTTTACTAGTTCAGAGTGGAGATAATTCTTCCGCTGTCACATTCATATCTCATCTTAAAAGAAGTCAAAGACAAGACAGGGTAAGCCAAAGCCAGGGATACAAGTGGACTTATTAAATGTCAGGCAACCTTTCAAATAGAGAGGGAAGTCAGTCAGATGTAGTAGGGAGAGATAGTGGTGAGAAGGAGCACTTGAGTTAATATTACGATCCAGGCAGGGCAAATGGCTAATAAACGTTGTAGGTGCACTCAGGTCTCCTACTACTAATAAACAAGGAGAGAATGCCAGGGAAAATGCACAGGTAGAAATAAATAAATAATGTTGGTAAAGGTGCTCCTGCTCCTGTCCGATCTAAATCTCTTGTTGGTTTTCCTAACACCCCATCATCATCAAACTTATTGCTTTCCTTTTTCTAGCTTCGAGTCCAAACAACTTTACTTGTTTCAACCCAACTTCGTTTCAACTACCTAACCCACCTATTAACAGGAGATTTTTTACCAGCACTAGATCCGTGTGTCTGTACAATAGATACTTACTGGCTATTACTTACAAGACAACATTTATTGCATAGTGTACATGAGTTTAAATAGACATCTATACATTCTAACACAAACACATCTATCAACCTTCTCCCTCTGAAACCCTATACCACTATCTCACTTTAATACGAACTCAGCCTATAAAAATCTTTTCTTTATTTCCAGGCTGAAGCCACTTTAATTGTATTACATTACAATATTTACAATACCTACGCACCATTATTTCCCTGACAAGCTCCATATAATTCTTTATTTACTGCTAATCCCCCAGATAGTCTGCACCTATGTATAAATAGCATTTATCAGTATTTATATACTAACTAGACGAGACTTGTCTTGGTCGTAATAATGTTATGACTTGCGAGAATGCTACAACTGGTTACGTGATAAGGAGAGAAGTATTTCTCGCAGTTAGTGAATTCAATTGAAGTTAATAGCATGAACGAACTGAACTGAAGCGGAGAACATAGAATGTGTAAGCGTTCTTATTAACGTTTTTCTGTTTCCTCTTTATTTCCATGTTGTAGCACCGACACCCGTATTTAACACCTTCGATAACCCACGCCACACTGCCACACAACCGAGCATAACACGTCTACCTTAGACCATCTATATTGGGCATTTTCATACCACTTTTTCCTGGCTTTATATTACAAACCCAATGGCGTAGCCACAGGACCCCAATCCATAAACTCCCACTAAAAATTGCAACTGATAAATTGCCAAAACTATCTAATTATGCTGCATATTAATTAATTAATATGTACCTACTATATTTAAATCAAACACCCAATAAAGTTTTAATAGCTACGCCAAGAATAGTATGGTTTGTATGGAATTGCACTGTAAATATGTAAAATAGTGTAAAGTGAGTACATATCCACCTAGTTGAATTCAACACCTGTGCTATGACATAGAGTAAAACAGAAGCAGAAGACTCCCCACATTCACCTCACCCCAGACTAAGTACATATTTACTAAAACAAAACTCAATCTAATCCGAGCTGTCCGTAAAGTAAGTAATAGAGCATGCGATGCTAGTTGTAAATGCATGAACGTTCCTGGATTGGATAATATAGCAACAATGAAATAAGTTCACCTCTATTATGCATTCAATACAAACATGCTCCACTCGAGGATCAATTCAAACCTAGCAAACCACTTTTACTCTCAATACATTTCAACTTTCAACATGATGCATATCTACCACATATAATACAGCTAAGGCAGACTCACGCACATGGCCATTTCGACTATTGTGCTTTCTATGACCATTTCATACTAATACACTTCTAGGTAGTAGTATATTTCCCTTATACACTTGAAAGTGAGCACCTCCGAGAGAGTGACAGTCAAAGTCAAAGCTACAATACTAATAATCTATTATACTAACAGTATCTACAAAGTTTAAAAGAAACTATAATCATATAATAGTATCAGCATTAAGTTAAGTAGATATCTATCTCCGTAGAATAATCTGCTTATTTTTTCAACAAAATATTTTGGTATAAGAAACATCTGTGTACATTTTATGTACTGTACCTTTTATTTCATTGAACTGTGATGGAAGTGGATATATTATGATGATTAGTGCTTATACAGTGATGTGTCTCCCTTGGCCTGGCTGCATGCCTAGTCAGTAACAAAAGAATGAGTATGATTGCCGGCTCCTCTGTTGTTCTCCGATCGTAAAGTAATAAGTATTAGAAGCTATTGAATAGGAACGTCTCGCTCGGTGTCCATCCTCCGATTCTGGTTATTATTCCATTGTTCTCTTAAATATGCATTGAATAGACGCATAAATGTTGACAAGCAAGTATCACAGTTGATTGTCGATTCATGTTCGTCTCCTATTCATACCCTAAGTGTGTGTATCTCCCTTTGTACACAGATTAATAATACCTCAGCAGACAGATCGAAGAGACAATGCTAGACAGAGCAAAATAGTTCTTTGCTTTGCTGATTGTTCTGTGCCTGGGTTGTCATGCGATATTTATTGCGAGTATTGTCAGCCAAAGAAAGACTAGGAGCAGATTGTTGTGGTTGGTCGGAAATCAGAAATATTATTATAATCGAAAGACCGTAGGTGCAAGTTGGTAGTTGTTAGTTGGGCACTGCTACACCTTCTAATCGTAAATACATACCTACATATTTTATGTAGGCACAAGAGATAAATACATTATTACACTAACTATATGTGTAAATTACACAGAGCTGGCAGAACACTGCAGTCCATACAAAGTACTCAGCTGAAAATTACTTGATGTATACCTTGGTAAATTTTTTGGTAGATTGTTAGTGCCAGTAAGTAGACATAAGTATTGTTTTCTGATGATAATAACACGTATCAACTCTGCAATTCAAGTATACAGTAGGAAAATAAGGAAAACTTGTAGATCGACTTATTATACTAGCAGGTTTACTTGGTGGTGTTAAAGATATTGGTCTCTTTCGGAGAATACTTTATTTATCTAGTAGAGTTGTTTCTGCCGATCTAACAACAGACTCCTCTGCATCATGGTGGTACAGCAATTGCACGTACACTCAACCAAGTAGCCAGCAAATAAACAGATACAAGCATACTAACACTTGCTGCTTCTAAATATATCATAAATAGTAGCTATATACCTACCCAACACATCTTCCATCAGATACAATACACTTGAAATATAAAATGTTGTAATGATATACAAAAACTTATGTAACCCTTATATAATTTATACATGTTATATCCCTAAGATAGATTTGCTGAGTAAAAAGATTCTTCTAGAGTTTGTAAGGAAAGGAAATTTCTGTCAGTAACTTTCTGATCCAAAAAAATCCTAACCTTAGTTAACCGATGGACATTTTTTGATTCATCTCCACTTATCATAAATATTGTAGAACAGTTGAATAATTACTCAGACAGGGATTTACAGACATGGGACGAAGAAAAAGAGATATTATAGTGTGAAGAGAATTGCAGGTTGAGCTGACGTCCCAAGATTTGTGAGTTGAGATTAGGATTTTATGTACATGTATATAAGAATTGTAGTTAGATAGAGTGAGTATGTATATGGGAGCAGATGGCACAGGCAGAATTAAGAATGCAGTGTGGGAAGAAGGAATCGAGTGTAAATCTGCATATTTATGTGTGTATTTAAATAGAGATAAAGGGAGGGTGAATTGGTGTAGGAGAGTATTTTGTGTGGAATGAGATTAACATGAGATGAAGATGACACAGGCAGTGATTAGATACTCGAACTCTGAGAAGATTATTAGCGTTTGTAGGGAAAAGAGGAGGAGGTCGTGCCCAGATGATGTCAATCTGTATTCATGTGTGGACGTGAGATGTAGTAGATACATTCAAGGTGTCAGAGGCAGTGCAAATAATAATTGAGTGGAATAATAATGGGAAGATGGGATGTGCTACGCATCGGCTATGATATGATGGGGTGTGATGTAATGTGAGATCTCCTCAACTCGCTCATCACACCAGAAACATCAGAAACAACTAAATACAAGCTCACTATGTACATACGTTCATCAGGGAACTCACATTAAATATGCTTTACTACACTGCACTGCCCTATCCCGGCCCATCAATCTATCAAGTTACCTACCTGTATGTTTCCTCTCCCGTCTGTCTCTCTTTATCGTTAGTTAGCCTCAACATAATAATATTCCTACCTCCATGCAGTCATTTTTCCCTATTTTCTATCTGATTATTACGTTTATCTCTGTACGTGTTAGTCTTACCTATGCATATATATCAATTGCAATTACCCATGCAAAACTCAATAGTCAGGCGTAACTATTATTTGTATACACACAGCGAATCCTATACTTTGCTAGATACATTCTGTGCAAATTCTCATGTTCAATTGTTAGTTAGGGGTACGTGTGTAGTGTGTACTACATTGGTTTCTTAATTTACGATGGGTATTTGTATTGTCTTCCCCTGCCACTTTTATTTATTTGTAGTAGGTGTTTTTCATTTGGGAGTCTTCTCAGTCCTTCTGATAAGCACTTTTACTCTCGTCCAATAGTAACACTGTATTATCTTACATAATATAAGTATAATAATATTCTTTATGGTAGATAGGGAGTCCATAGAAGTGGTAGTAGCAGTTAAGTTTTGAGAGATTGAGATAATAGTAGAGCAGTTTGTGTATTTGTTGTCTGTAAGTCTACTTACTATTATGCTACTACTTACTTAGAGAGGAATCAGAACATTTGAGTCGTGTGAGATGTGCATTGCTTAGCTAGAGGTGGAACAGCATTTTATAATGTTCAGTCTGTTGTTTTGTTGCTCAACTTTACATGCATAGATCATATCGGAGATTCCATCTCAATGAAGTCAGTCGAAAGGTGCGAAAAATTACACTCTAGTTAATTGTAGTTGGCTGGCCAGCGAGAATTACCTGCTCCCTATTACCTTGTATTGCATGTACTGCATTGACTATTTCATCTCTTCTAGTTTTTCTGAGTATTCTGCCTGTCGAGAATTACACGAAGATCGACTAACTGATTGTTAGCTAAACTAATGCAACGAGCAATCTACCTACCTGTACCTACCTGTCTACCTACAAGATGCTTCTGTGAGTCCTAGACCTGACCTTGTTTTCCTCTCTCCCCATTCTTCTTTAACTGCCAAACCAGGATTGTTTTTCCATGTACAGAGATAGATGTGGAATCAGATACCTAGGAATAGTCGTTGCCAAAGTAAATGCAGAATTATCATCAAAAGAACGAAAGAAAGGAACTGTAAAACCTTTAGATGTTTTATGTACTTTCTTACCTATCTTTACTACCAGCTCTGTATAATATTATTATTTTATAAGTAGTAAGTAAGCAGGGTCTTGAGGTGTATATGTGGTAGTCCAGAAGAGCAGGGGTGCCAGTAGCGCTAATGGCTAGTCCACAGGAGCACTGCTCTTGGGGCTTAGCCATAGGAGCTATCGACTTTAGTCCATAGGAGCAGTTCTGATTTCTTTGCATTAACAATACGTATTTATTAAAAATATTATTAATAGTCATTATATAATTAGTCAGTAGGTTAATATTGCATGAAAATACTTTGGACACAGTAAAATTAATAAGTAACATCATTAAATTGACAAGTGAATCAGAGTAAAGGAGATTAATCGCAGTGAACATTAATACTTAGTGTTGCCCAAGGAGCTTTAACTGGTGTGGTATCTCTTGGTTTCTCTTCGGCTGTTTTTTCATTCCGATACCCAAGAGTCCAAGGAATATAGCATGAGTCTATGATTCCTTTACCACATTGTACTTGAAATTGTAATTGATCCATTTGTACTCACTGTCACTTTTAGACCTCAAGTCGATTAGGTCAATTTGCACTCTGTTCATAGGACCGCTGGCATAAATCGGGCACCCAGCTATAGGCTTAGGTATCGGACGTCGAGTATTGCAAGTGCAGCATATTTTAGAGAGCAGTTGAGGAACTAGAATATGCGCATGCAGAAAAAATAAAGTATACCTTGTAGTACCAAGTGTCATGTAGGCAACACTAAGTATTAATGTTCACTGCGATTAATCTCCTTTACTCTGATTCACTTGTCAATTTAATGATGTTACTTATTAATTTTACTGCGTCCAAAGTATTTTCATGCAATATTAACCTACTGACTAATTATATAATGACTATTAATAATATTTTTAATAAATACGTATTGTTAATGCAAAGAAATCAGAACTGCTCCTATGGACTAAAGTCGATAGCTCCTATGGCTAAGCCCCAAGAGCAGTGCTCCTGTGGACTAGCCATTAGCGCTACTGGCACCCCTGCTCTTCTGGACTACCACATATATATACCTACTACCAGAGAACATCCACACATACTACTACTACATATTATACATGTAGTAGTAGTAAGTGTAATAGGCTGTACAGATAAATAAACTGAAAGCAAGCAAACTGCAATTGAATCTGTCATAATAAGTAAATAATATCCGAGCTGAGTTCAACTCCTTTTTCTATGTCTGTGTGAATTCAAGTTTTTTCTCATTTATTCTTCCAGCAGGTCTTTTATCCCTCTGTATACACATCAAATAAACAGCTCCTCTGATTGTACGTGTACTCATTTATGTAGAAATTATATTGTCTGTGTACTTATGTTGTGTAGGTAGTTAAACATGCAAAACTCTCATGTCTCTCTATATATTTAAGTCAGCTTTAAAACAGGGTACGTGTTTATCAACCTGCAAGAATTTTTGATTCACTCTGAAATTGATACATTGTGGATCTGAAGCTGTCGGATGATGAAGATCTGGAATAAATGCGAGTACAGTGTATAAGTAAGTGCAGATTGACTCGGTTGGCTTTCGTGGAGGATTAGATGGATTATCTGTCTGTTAGCCTACTGTTTACAGAATATTTAGGTTGTTTGTATCTGAGAGTGTTTGGTTTGTGAAGCTATAGAGAGTCTGCCATAGAAAGAAGTTAAATCGATCATGGGCAAAGCAACAGCAGAATCAAATCAAGGCATAATAGCATAGGTGGTATTCAACAATAATTTAGAATCACTCACTCTACTCACGGCACTACACGCTATTATCACCTTTTCTTCAGCTCCCAGTTCATCGTTTTCTTTTATAGAGCCCCACATACCTGCCTAATGTCTAATAGTAACCTAACTACCTACCTCTACCTGTCTCTCTACTCACTTACCTGCAATAAGCAATTTAAAATAGATAGATCATAAAAATTCATAGGGCGATACTATAGAGTACACAAAGATCTCTTTTTACTCTAAACCTCTCCACTTCCAACTCTAAATTGTACACATTTTTATGTACCTACTACTACGTGTAAGTACCTATCTATCCTTTGGATAATGCTTTGCGTATGCATATATTATATATAGTAGTCACAATTTGGCTCAGTAGTATATAGAGAGGGGTACAATCATGAGAGCCCAAGGGAAGCGCCTATACTTTATTTTCTACATTTTTAAATAATAATTGTGCTCTTGATAACATACGATCTCTGATTAGCACCTTGCTACGAATCCTGACTTGATATGTTTATTCATCATAATTCATCGAAAGTTACGCTTCAAGTATTTATGGGGTGCCATGGTCGAGTTGAATGAAAATGGACCTCGTTTTACTACTAATATCTCTTGCACATATCACATGTTATCATGTAGTACGACTCGAATATCTCCACAGCTACAGTTAACATATGCACTCACTCCAATTCTTTCAACTCCCAATGTCTCATCATATTTTCACTGCTGGTTTTGTAAACTTGAAAGCTCTCATCTTTCCATTCATCGCCTAATTTATCTTAATCCTTAATCTCATATCATATCATAATGCTTTTCAATCTGCATTTCCACACAAGTTGTAAATTTTCATGACCTTTTTTCTTTCCTACCAATCAATATTTAGATTATCAGAGCAATAATGTATTTAGTGAGAATGTTTGGAATAGCAAATATCTGCCCACGTAAGTAATAAAGACACGTACGTTTACCATATGCATCAAAGTATCTACTTCATGTTACAGTTAATTTGTACCCGCAAAAATACGGGGCAGAACTTCTCGTTTAAATGCATACCATCATAAATGATGTACACTCATCCAGATTCTTATTGATTGCTATATAAAAATAATAATTGCACACTTGCTCATATTGAATTGTGAAAAATCTTTCTCCATAGTGCAATTAATTATCAAAGGCTGTAAAAATAAAGCCATAAGGCAGAATAAATTGTATAGCGTATCTGTAATTATTATCTCTTGATGTAACAATCTACATGTATATGGTGCATTATTTAATTGTCAGAAGCTACTGGAGAAATAAAAATTGACGTAAATGACCCAATGATTTAATAGACATCGTGTCAATGTCAGACAGCATACGGTAGCTCCATTCTGTCATTGCAACACATAATATAATGTCGTACACTGACGTAAGCACCGTGGGTCTTCATGCAATACTATCTTCTCCAAAGAATAATAATAATCGTCATAGGAGGTATAAAAGGTATGATTCAAATACAGCACTATATTATCATGGATTACCATTCACTTATTGGCATTTTACCACTAGGAACACTATGATGTAATAACAGGAGATACTATAGCCTATATTGTATGGTGCTACATATAATTGAGAGTGAGACATAGAAGTCCCCAAGGAGAGACATAGTCCGTTTCTTATTTCACAGCACACGGAGGTGAATTTGTCCATAGGGAGCAGAAGACCTGTCAAAAAAGTGGATTTCAATATGCCACTTTGTGATTAATACTGGGCTGACGTAATATTCCTAATGTAATATGATCCAGGTGAAATTTATTACACAGAGAGAGATAAAAAGTCATCATAATATTATCAACGAGATAGCCAACTTTTCACAGTGGAGTAATCACGTAAACGTCTCTAGGGATGTGACTCCACTCCGACTCACGTCACATAGCATCCCTATTATTAATACATAATTCCAAAGGGGAGAGAGCCCAACTCGCTTTTATTCCTCTGTCTCCTTTAGCTCTAGCACTATAATTTCTCTTTTGTTTCTATGCTTTAGCTACCCAAAAATTCTTTCTGAACTCCTCTCCTTAAATGAAGCAAATTATGTCTTGCAAAAAAGGAAAACCACCATGCAGATATTATTCGACACATTTTGCATTCCCAGGACTGGATAATAGAGTGTAAAAGTCAAATTTGAGACTGCTACAATTAAATGCAACCTTTGAATGGGTTTTAAAAGAGTACAACCTGTTTATTAGCAAATAAAAATATAGAGGCAAAAATCAACTAAAGTAATAAAGACTGTTAGTTGCATGCACACCTTGGGCTTTGGCGGCACACGATACTTGTGCATAATAATAATGGTATAGCATGGAAATAGTAATAATATTACAATTTGGGATTTTTAAAGGAAGGTAATTGAATAACTTAGCATGTGCCCGGTGCCTACCTGTGGAAATAAATGCACTACTTTCAGGCTTTGATACACAATGCATTAGATCATGCACATTGGAATTAGATTATAGGTATAAGAGATGTGAGATAAGTATAAGTATACATCTGTATGTGTTGTGAGTGGAAGTCACGGCTCTGCAAAGGTGTATTTATATTCATGCAACAGCAGAAACGACAGATTGTGAGAAGAGCAATTTTCCTAATTCAGTGTAAACATTGCTAAGCAAACGTCGGCCTCTCCGTCTTTGTTGACCACTTACATGTATTTGGATATGTTTGTCGTTGTTTTTCTCACTTGAACTTGTTGAAAACTTGATAATTTCTATTGTTTGAGGTGCCAGGTAGCAAATATTGGGAGCAATAATAAGCCATCGTGCAGAAGATTATAGATAACTGCCCGGTGGAGGTTGTGGCTGGTCGCTGCTTGGCTAGCACATTTTTGGCATGAAAGCAGATGCTTACACTTATCCATACTCAGGCGGTTTTAGGCTTTTATTTATATACACCTTGCTAATAATAATATTCTTTCTACTCTGGATTTGTCCTTCCACACTTGAGAACCCACACAAATATTCCCCACTCAAATACAGTTAATTTATTATTTACGTCTATACAAATATACATTTGTTGGTGTAACATCCAAACAAAACTTTTGCCAACAAAACTACTCACTCTTATTATGTACTTATCTCTATATGCATGTAACTCAGGTGAACGCTTTTCTGGACTACTATGTGAAACTGTGTGAAATCAAATATTATATGCGAACGAGCAAATGGACTTAAAGAAATGTGGGCGTGGCCAAAGAAATAAAATTCATACTCGATGTTAACTGAATAACTGAGTGTGGAAAGGTGGCTAAGGCCCGTTGATTTACCTTGGCTTTCAAACAACTCCACTTACTTATATCAACAAATATATTTTAGGGAGGTCTCTACGGAATTGTGTTGGCATTGGCACTAGGCACTTACTACTTACTTATTTACATGCATGGCTGCCTTGCTTTTCTTTTTATTTTGCAATGCATTGTAATTTTATGATTTGCCCTCCAATCCCGAATATAGCCTTCGTTTCAAAAACACAAGCCATTGTCTGTTTCTCAGTCTAATTCAAAATACATTTTTCGTTAAAATTATCTCAAAATAGGTATTTTGTACAGGAATGAGTTGACAAAATCAACTAAAATTAAGCTACCTAATTAAATATTAAATTAGGCATCTATATTTACTCTTTTTCAAGACCAAAAATTACAACGGTCAAATAATTTAGTAGCGTAAAAAAGGGATGTTGGAGTATAAACCGCGGGCAGTGTGTGGAACTTTAGAATATCGTAAATAGTAAGGGAAGATAATAATAAAGAATAGTAGGCTAGGCAGGCAGGGTCGCATGAACTGTACTGTTGGTAATGCATGTAGTTAGTGATTGTGAGTATTCGCGTGTGTCCTAAGCACAGGCTACGAGTTCTCCTCCATGAAGAAAAAGGAAACATCAAGTGTTGCCATCATTAGTGCCAATTTGCGGCCGTAAAATAGCGGAAACACCTCGCTGGCTATGTATTTTCACCATGCCCTGCTCCGTATTTTCTTCGTGCTTCCCAGAGTGTCACTACAATCTCACTTTTTACCTTCTAATTTACGCAAGACCACAGACAACTAGTCTTATGATTACAAAAATGGGGCACTTCCAGCAGTCTAGTCCAGCCAGCAGAGAGCTTAGCAAACCAGACAGACTGACAGACCATCAAATAAATCCACACGGGTGTTTGCTCCTTTGTTTCCTATCCATTCTAGGTGTTGTAACAACTCCTTTAGCACACTAAATAAATACTGCCTCGACTACTCTGAACTTCTATTTGCCATTTCATTCCTAACTGCACAATTATTTAGAGATTTATTAGCAACACACATTCAATTCTCTCGACATTCAAATACTACCAGTCCAGTCTACTTCCATTCTACTTTCCATGTACCGATTCCATCAGCGCCTTTATTATTTTACTTCACTGGACGAATGTATCCAGATAACAAACAGGGTTCCAAAACCTTCATCTTTTCATACAAAAACTCTCTTGTTTTTATTCCCTACCAACCATAAGTTATATTATCGCATGTTTTCCTAACATATCAATTAAGTAGATATACATTTCCTTATAAATTGCCCAACACTTGCAATCAAAATGTTTGAAATGAAAACGTCGTAAATTTAATTTAATGCTTCTAACCTGAAACTAATTTTTGTCCTTAGGGACCATGAAGAAATATTTAAAAAAAAAAACATTTTACCATCATTATTAGATTTAATGTACATGTGAAAAACTTTCAAAGAAGGCCGTAACTGTAAAAACGTTAATAGCTGTATCAGGTATAAAAGAGAGGCGTAATGTTAAGTGCATAAGATTTGCCAAAATTTCACATCCCTTGAAATTAGTAATCACACTACCCATAATGTTATTAAATTTTGCATAAGCTTACAGAAAGAAACAGGTTAAGCAAACAAACTAGTACATAGTATATTTATCTCCATTTCTAACAAACACTAAAAATTCAACCATTCTCAACTAAATTCATTTACACTTAATCGGTCTCTGACATTTTACTATGTCAACTTACTACCAGAGCAAAGTATACCAAAACATTGCATGTCACCTCTCTGCCCATGCATTACTCGACAAAATGTAATAATAATATGACAACTACTGTAATGGAGACGTAGAAACATAATATTTTTTTATTCGCAGCCTTGAGACTTTGGATGTTCCAGATGAAGCTATTTGCTCGTATAAGCCCACATTTACTCGTTTGGGAAAATTATATGCTTCCAGGACAAATAGTTTTGTCATCTAACAAGAGGTATAAAACCTATACTTATATATCATTTGCCCAAAAGATGCTTTGCATTCATTGTTGCAGATACTACAACTACACTGCATCTGCAACCACTAATTAGCAATAATATTACTATTTTGTGCAGAAAAAGTAGTTTATACATGGAAAGCCAATTGTTATTTTCCAGGAAAAAAGTGCATGAAGTTTTTTTCATGCGTGCGGATATTTGGATTGTTAACTAAGCATTTTGTTGACTTGCCAATTGCATTGGATTTGGTAATTAGATTCAATTAATTGTTTAAAATTATTTTTTACACTTGAGCTAGACAGAGGTTATAGAATTACTCGTAGTTAATTACAGAAACAATAATAATGATGTATAGGAAAATGTTTAGAAAAATTAAATGATTATCATTTTAACCCATAACTTGCCTAATTTGTTTCGTTCCTAATTCGTTCCCTAATTCGCAAAGAATTCGCCTGGTTTAAATTATACGAGTGCGGTTTTAATGTATATTATTACTAAATAATTTAAAAATCGAAGGTTGGTTTACATACAGGGTCACAGAATCTGGGGATGAACATAATCATGTTTACAGCAACTCAAGTTGCGTAGTTTAATCAGAAGTATTATACGACTCTTTACAATAGACTTTATTAGGAATCTAAATAAATATGTTTTAGCACTGGCCAATATAATTTACAGATGTATAATTGCAGGTGAATATGGCCTTTATTACATACAATTAGCCAATTTAATTCAGATGCCGTCATTCTTCCCACATGTGTGGAACTGACATTACAATGCAATTAAGTGCAATTATTTGGAGGGCTTAACGTTTCAGCAAGTCTTAGTATATGGACTTTGTGCAAAATGAAACACATTGCACAACGGCAACCGACAATTTAATTTTTTTTATACTTAGGAACTTACACCTTGCACTATTGCACGACAATTTATAAGCATGCAACTATTTTTATGACACTATCTATGTACATTAACTAGCCCCTTCTATATTCTATTCTGTATTTTGCACGATAATACTACTATTACAAACCTATACGTATTAATTTATAAAAAACAACTCTTTGACTGAATGAGATGTTCGTACCTAATCCTGTAATTTACTAATTAAATAGGAAAACAGTAAAACCATGTGTCTTATTATTACAGGTCTAACAATCTAATTAACATCCAGATAAACATTTTTCTAGAAACCTATTTTTTAAAAACAACACCGGATATGCCATTATGAACTGGAAAACATACGAGATAAGGAATTCACACAGTTTATTACCACAACATTACAGAATGTTATGGCCCATGGCTCAAAGATGTAATATCAGTTATGAGTTATAAATATTATGATTGTGTACTATTTAATTATGGCTCTGAGCCATTTTTGTAATACAATATTGGACTTGATGTTCTTTATTATTGTCCATGTCATGAATTAATGGTTAGAAAGTTTGAAACTATTTATTTAATTATTCTTAATTTTTAATTTATTTAAATACAGCTTTAGTGTTTAATTAATACTAACCTCATTTATTATGATATGAAATGATACTGGAATATCAATTTAATAATCTGCTTAATTAATCTCTCTTTTGCAAATAAAATTACAGTCACTTCAGATTAAATCACTATAGCGTTTGCATTTGGTTAATTCATATTACTTTAGCTTACAATGTCAATCGACGCAAACTGCGTGATATAAATAAAGTGTTGGTTTTATTTAGCGATGCACCTCTTCAAGATGATGTTAAACGGATGTTAGTGACTCATAAAAATGTGTTTACTCATGTAGGTTGCAAAGTGGTTTGTTTGGACGACTTAAAAAGTTGGCAAGTTTGGGTGGAGGTAAAGAAATGGTCATTTTAATGAATGTTATGACTGAATTTTAACGATAAGTAAATAATATTAGACTGTGGCGACGGGAAGATGTATCTTAAAAAGGAAGATGATGAGCCTCACGACGCGACGGTGGTATTGGTATCGCCGTTGTTCTTTCTGGGACCCGTCAGTGCATTGTTTGTACATATCTAGCAGAGCAAGAAGTTATGGTGTTATTTATTTGCTGATGCTATAGCCACTATGTTGGTAGGCATCCCCACTCCCTTCAATACAATGAGTTTTTGGTGGAATAATTCATTCTATTCTTACTCGCATGTTTGCAGTCTTTTCCATTTACATTCGATCCACATGAGATCGTGTCCATAAAGAAAAGAGCCAAAAGTATAGCTAATAGCTATCAACATCAACTCTTGAAATGTTTATGTAAATGCGAATATTACATTTACATATAAAAACTTCCTGCTGATGTCTGTAAGGAAATTTCAATTTCAAACACTATTTCCCTTCTGTAATTGGCTCTTCATAGCTTTCCACAGGTCCTCTCATAGTACAGTTAAATATATACCCCCAAGAAGTGTAATGTCGAGTTCATAATGTATTAGTCAAAATAGTACCAAACTATTAATAGGCCTGGAAATAATTTAATGTACATCACGTATTTAATAATCACATCGTTCATAATCTTATTAGTGAGACTCAAGGTGTAATTTAATGAGATACAGAGCCGAACATGTAATCTAATTTGTTTTTATTGCACTTTGTCTTCATAGTTCAGTAAGTATTAAAATAGATTATTGCCAAGTTGCCCAGCATGTGCTCATATCTGAAGGTCGCCATTAAACTTTAGCTATTCAATTGTAGTTTCACTCACTTATCGCTTTTAGGAAACGGCTATTATATCATGTGTCTGCTGAACTAGTTTCACTCGTTGAATAAACGCATCCTAAACTCCATCGTCTTCTCTGAGTGTAACAAAATCCTGTCTCACGCTGTGGACTTAAACCGAAGTAAGTGTAAATCAAATAAGCTAAATACCAATAAAATTTTTACTGCCTCTGCGCCAACTGGTTTACTTTAGTTTTATTTAGATAATTGAGCTCACATAATAATGATATGATATGACTCTTCGATAGTACCGAAGATGATCTTAAGTCTGGGAAATGTATTCATACTAAAACCTATAACCACTGTTTCTAATGTCATCGGTACCTAATCAAAAGTACATTAAAACATGCCATTTGCGATATAAAATCAAAGGTTTAATTTTTGGATGGACTAAGATTATTTTTATTGTAAAACAATCATGAAACTGTTTGAGATCATTAACTTAGTGAAAACAAACTTAAAAATCTGGGATACTGCTATGTACATATATATGCAACCAACTACCATAAATATGATGTTGCCTAAATAGCATAATGTCAATAAATATTGCGTTTATATTAGACAGACTTATTTTTACCTTGATTACGAGTTACACGCACCCCTAACTCTTACTGGTTAAGATACGTAAACAATAGTCATGAAAATTGCAATGAAATAAATAAACAGGCGCCTAAACAAAATTTATGCTACACAGGAAAAAGTCAATGAAAATACAATCACCAGTAAGGTAGTACAATGTACAATAGCTATAATATACAACATTTTAGATATCTTGCATTTCATTTTAAGCTCAGTGGTTATCGTGTTGCAGGAATTTCTTTAAAAATAAGGCTTAAAAGAGACAAGAGAATATCGTGAAGGGAATCTCATTTGCTTCAGATAAGCGCCGTGTGCTTTAAGTTATTTGTGTCTTGAAAATGCTAAAGACTTGCTTTAACAGATAAAACTGCAAAACGAAACTTATATTATTGTGTAAAATACCAAAAGTTTATGTTTATTTATATCATAGGCCCTCATCACTTCGGTTAATTTTGAACTGTTATAATGTTAACCCAGAGCAGAGTGGAATTCCTTTTCTGTATTAATATGCAAATTATGCGATACGTTCATGCAAACATACATGGTTACAAACACATGGCAATAAATATTTTTATATATAGTTATTATTATTATTTTATATTTTTACTCGTAATTTATTATTATATATTGTTACTCGTAATTTATTATTATATATTTTTACTCGTAATTTATTATTATATATTATTACTCGTAATTTATTATTATATATTTTTACTCGTAATTTATTATTATATATTTTACCCGTAATTTGTCAAAATCTTTTGAGATTAATTTCTTCCCCAGAATAAATATCTCTTTCATACCTGATTAATTTTCAACTACATAGATGAATGGGATTAATTTTGTTGTTCAACATTTTTAGCTCTTTGTTAGAAAGAGTGGCTTATACCGTGTATTTTTGTGTTGTTTTATGATGAGGACACATTAGATATATAATTTACAATTTATGCTGGTTGGTTATCTTAACATCTGCCATGTTCTAGTTGGGATTCAATTGAATATTCATTTGAAACTGTGTAACTCTCATATAACTATAAGTATATGTATTTATATAACGTTAACTATATAGTGAGTATTAAACAACGAGTGCCTTTTACAGTATGTAAATGAGATGATTATATTCTTTATACTGCAAAGCATATCTGAAAAGGAAATCCATTTTTCTCGTGTTAATTTGATAGAAGCTGGAGTGATAGTGCTCTATGGAGGCGTAAGTAGGATATTAAAGCAGGGAAATGGGATTTAAAATTGCTCTTTGTGCTGTACAGAACAAAGACAGAGAGGAAACCGAATTTAGCATTTGCAATGAACGACAGAGACGAGAATCAAAAGTTCTCCGAGCTCTTTAATATCCGTATTTGCAAAATGCACGTTGTCCATTAAATCCATCCCTCTGAAGAGGCTGCGCTGTTTACGGTATCTGACAAAATTGTTGGCTTTTAGTTTGCCCTCTTGCCTTTTCCATTAATATATGCAGGATGTGCATATACGAGAGAGTATAAGGATGCCTATTGTCTTGAGTGCACTTAATGTGTTGAATGCATCCTAGGAAGAAAGTCGGAGCGATCGAAAAGAGATAAACTGCAAGTGGTTATTCCAAAGCCAATATCTAGACATTAAATCGATGGCATTATTTCCATGTCTGCAATAAATCGGTCTATTGCGAGCAATATTTGTAATCGGAAAAGAATCTGCCCCCGAACCGCAAATGAGTGTATACCATATGCCTTATCTCCTTCCTACAAATTCTCATTTTTCGTCGATCGTGGTAGTAAGAGAGTTATCTGTGCGAGATACTAAATGGAAAGGGCAGAGAAAATCTTATTGTCACATTTTCCTCTTCCACCAACAACGTTTCTACACCATATAGGGGTGGTTGTTGTGTTCCATGGATGATGCTCCAATTCGTTCCAATCGTTCCCTTCAGCTAGAAAATTGTATACCATCGAAACTACATAATATTTTATTTCCCTATTGTCTAAATTCTGACCTTTCGGAAGTCAATTCTACACAATTGTCATAACAATATGTAAAACAATGCTAATTTGTGCAGAATTTTTTCCTGTAAGATTTTGAAGACAGTATTTTGGATTAAAAATATTTAGTATTATTTAATAAAAATGGGACAGAGACAATAAATATACATTTAGATTAAATTTTTGTGATATTTTAACTAAATATTATTGGATTTGCTTTAGAATTTTTATCTATAGAAGTAGACTGAATATGCATGATAAGCATTGAGGTAATAAATGATAAAGGCAAAAAGAGTGTTTGCTCTATCTCCTCGAGACGGAGGAATTGTGTTAGATTCAGAAATATTTATGTGGAATGCAGCTGCAATATGTTGTGACAAGCTTGGTGGTATTTTTCTGAGTTTTCATTGTAGTCAGTGGAAATATGTGGTTTGCGGTGGTTAGAATTAGAGTTAGACACATGATTCTAGAGCCGTGTGGAAAGATAAATACAAGCCACATTTTCAAAGTGCTGCTACGAATGCTGAATGCTGATTAAATGTATAAACGCGTTGCGAATGCTATTTTATGTTACATTACAGAGCGTAGTGTAACGGTGGTCATCACTTTTGCAGGGGTCAAACACTAAGGGGAAATAACAATTCGCCTTGCTTTTGTCGGTGCATTCCCAACGAGTTTCCCGCAATCTTTATGTCCAATTTCGTGAGTCCATGTCATCAATTCTTTGCGCTCTTTGCATTTGCATTCAACTTTAGTCACTAATCATTCTGATTCATATGGAAGAGTAGCCACAGGCACGAGAGAGTCGAATGCCCATGGACTCTCTGGATTCCATCCCTCCCTCCACACAAAGTCGCCTACTTGTGCATTCAGTAGTCACTTCCAAAAAATATATGTGGCTTCCCACACAAAGTATAAAGCACCACTCGCCTATTTAGGTCCCAAGTACCTGTTTCATGGAATACCAACATTTTTCTATTTTTGGGTTATATATCTTTTTTTGGTGTACAGAAGCACAGAATAGATCATTGGCAAAATTCACCATCATTTTGATATCTTGTAGCTATGAACTAAGCTGCATAAATTAGTAATCTTCAGAAAGTAGTTAGTAGAATTGAAGTAAATGAGACAATTTTGTGACGTATTCTTCCTGCATACTGGATGATAGTAATCCATACGTGTTTCTCCTTCAATTTTTTTGCATAGGTAATTAAGATGGAGTTGCTAAATGATTGTGTTATTTGTAGGGAATATTGGTAAGAAAGTGAAGGAATATATAGGTTGAGACAGAGAAGAAGAAATATTATTGGAGGTCGGAGGTAGGGACTGAAATGGAATGACAGGGTCAAGTAGACAATGAGAATGGATGAGAAAGAAACGGTTGAAGTTGAAACAATGCTGTTGGAGACACATATTTTGAGGAGAGGAATCGGAAGGAAGGAGAGAAAAAGATCGAAATATAATTCGTGAGGAATAGAGTGCTTTTGCAAATGACAGGCGGTAGAAATGTTCTGTTAGGATTACGGTACATTGGTTTTTGGGATGGTGGATTTCTGTTTTCTATGCTTGCCAACCCAGCCAGTCCAGCTACAGACAGCATCAGTCAGTAATGCTGAGAGTTAGGAGTGAAGATCAGCCCAGTGGAAAATTGGCCCTAATCTCTAACTTTGCGGTCGAAGGAACCTCGGAAAAAGTGCTCTTGGCTTTTCCGTATCAAAGATCCCTAAAACTTTGACTTCTTGCTCCAAAGCTCTATACAGACCTTATTGTTCGATATTAGGAAACAACAGTCCCTCTGCTACCTCATCTGAGTACACAATCCAGATCATAGCAGATCAACTGAGGTTGTCTGCCCTCCTGGGTTCCCATCAAACTACAACAGTTGAGTTTCTTCCCAAATAGCATCTATCTCCACGACATCCAACGACATCTCCAACTGTCTGTGTCCTAGGGTTCTCCTATCTCTAGCTGCATGTTTTATCTTATTATTATCCTTATGTCACAGGTGAATGCTAAATTGAAAATTATTTGCAATCGTAATAATTATCAATCTATAAATCCATTCTAGGAAAATATTAGCCAAAGTCATGCAACAATAAAAAATCTTTAACTCTGGGGAACAGTAAATAGGTATAGTCTATAGCTACTAATTGGTAATTGCAGTAAAGCATTTTACAATTGGACGTGATCCTCCCACCGATATAAATACAATAATCTTAGGAGCGTGAAAAGATAAAGGAGAAGATTAAATGGATCTCATCCCTGAACACTTTTTAAAATGGCTTTCTTTCCGTTGTGTTTTATGGAAGCATTGAGCCTGACACATGAACAGTTAGATAGTTGGAGAAAAATGGCACTTTCTTTGCCAACAAAGAAACAAAGCGATTCGTGAGCACAATACCAACATCGGCATAAAATGAGACATAAAAATTGCTGCCACTTGTTTATGCACTGGTGGATGTTGATTGCCTAATAACGGAGAATGTATTTTGTACAGATTACTAAACTTCTGTTGCTAGAGCCAAGGGATAAATTTTGTATGAAATTTCACATTCATAAGGATTTCGTTGTAGTATACGGGATTGTGTGGACGCTCTCCAATTCTTGCTTTGAACGTTGAAATACGGAATATAAGACCACACTGCTCGAAATATTTACTAATACACTACTATACTCTTTTAGTTTGTTCTTAGGTGGCATGATTTTCAATTGAACTAGTAAGCATTGGTATTGAGTATACAGGAGAACTATTTGGTAAGTTTTATGTTGTCCTCGTTGATGGGTCTAAATATAATTGTGTGTACACGAATCTCATGCAGAAAATAGTGGGAGGGAGGATAGGGAAGGAATATCTCTGTTGGGAAATTTGTGCAGTAGGAATAATTGGAGTTGGAGAGGAAGTCGTCTGTGGACTGAGATCTGGGAATGAGATGCTATGTTTGGCAAAGAGGGAATGAAAGGTCAGCAGAAGAAGATGAAACTAATTGGAAGTGTTCAAAGTTGGTCCGCATTGTCTCTTATGAGTAGGAGATAAGAAAGTTTTGTATGTCTGAAATAAATTTATTCGTATTCGGCAATCGAGGAGGAAGATGCCAATCTGATTCGTGTCAATATTCCCAAGTTAGTCAGTAAACTGTGAGTAGTGACTGTGACTGAGTGATTGTGAGTGAGTAGATGAAACTGAATACTGCATGGGTGGGAGAAATGCCAGCCCCTTTTCCCATCGATTTCGATTAATGAATTGAACTTTTCGCTTCGTCACATGTATGGAGCCAATAGCCGTAAAAACTTTTTATCGATAAAGTCGGAACGTTTCCGCTAACATAGTCAACTGACTGAACTGAGTAGTCAAGGTATGATTGTTGTGATGTGAGTAGTAGATCCACAAAATCAGTAGGCACTAGACAGAAGACTAGACTCACACACAGACATCTATATTATTATTATGGACATATCTACGCCTTACTTAAGAGGAAATCCATAGACGAGTCTCCGACTCCTATTATCCAAGCTAGACAAGACTTATTTTTACTATACTTCGGTAGGTAGGTGTCTGTGTTACATAATGTATAGAATCTCCTTCTTAAATAGCTATCTTCTTAGGATGCACACTGAACACGCATAATTTCTACCGACAGACACAAAATATTTTGACTCCTACTGATGCACATGCACGCAGTAAGGAATGATATCAGAATGTATGTATAAAATGGAGCATTGGAATAAATTAGTTGAACGAGTTGACAGATTCCATGGAAATTGATAGGGACAAGCAAATGTAAATAAAAGAGGCATTGGATGGGATTGAACGAGAAACTCTTTTGTTACTTTTAATGTAACTGTGTATCGTGTCATCCTATTCTTGACTTTGGGCAGTGGAAAGTTTCTTTCTTTTGAATAAGAAAGGCTACTTGGGATGAATTGGGTGGGATGTGGGATGCAATGACATAATAGTAACCAGCGGAGCAAATAACCCAAGAAATGTATATAGATGAATCAGTATGCATGTATATAATATGTAGTTACATTAGGGTATTATAGCCCGAACGAGTCTGGACTGGAAAAGGGTGCACATTGTGATCTGCTAAAATGAAGGCATAAATAAGAACACGAGTCATTGAATGTGCTTGGCAAATGCAGGAAGATGAGGAAGAGAAGAAATATAAGGACGGTCTGAAGTTTTTGATGGCGAGTGTCGTAAGAACGTATGGGCACGGACGGCGCCTAGCAAGTGAACCTCGAGCGCCGACAGCGACACCAATAAAATTCTCAATCTTCCTCCTGCATAGGATATGAATGGATGTTGCATCCATAAAAGTGGTCGCTCTTTACTCCCGAAGTCCCGAGATCCATCCGGCCAGCCCAGAATACACACACTACCATTATATCTCTGTAGGCAACTTTCACTCATTGTCAGTTGCTTGTACGACATACACTTTTTACATGCCCCTTGCTTGCTACACATCCGACATGATGCATTATATCTACGTATTATAAGCAGAGTGGAGGAGACCTTTACATATATATAGTTATTTCTTGGTGTAAGTATGGACACAAGAGGGATGTAAGTATAAGTAGTTACTTATGATATTATTGTAGATATAAATATTTTAGACGCATATAGTAATTGTATGAATAGGTATATAGTTATGGTGGTTATATATGTGTATGTAGTCGTGCAGTGCTGACGGAGTCAAAGTCAGTGCCGCGTGTAATACTGATGACTTCATACTGCGACTAGTACACAAATCCAACCATCCGCTACATAAACGACTTGTAATTCACTGAAATATCTGCACTTAATGATTTGGAAAATTTGGCACTAATAAATTCCTTCTTGGCCAGGCTGGCTTAGTGGAGGCACTACTTAGGAAGGACTCTGACATATTACTATAATGCTGTATATAGGTACCTAAATGCTCCTGCACATTACTGAATGATATATCCAGTCTTGTTACTAGCAATCGTATTATTTCGGCCGGCTGAAGACATTTCTTTAATACCTCCATCCTTTTTGTTGTTCCATTATGCTTCCGAATTCGGACCAACTGCTGAGATACAAACCGAAAATGATGCCTGCTCCACAGAGTTACTTCCTCTCCTCTAAGTCCCTGCCTTTTCCTTCATGACAAAATGGCACTATATATCCAATCCACTATATTATAATGCTGCAATATTATTTTTATTCCCTCTAACTTTCTGCATATCTCCGCTCATAACAATCACTTGCTATTGCTATGTTTATAAAGTAAGCCGAGCAGAGTCTTTTCACTGTGCCATGCTAACAACTTGTAACTGTGGGGAATCTACAGTAAAACAGTAAATTTCGTCTTAACTGCACAATCAGAATTTTCTATTTGTTATACATTCCTTCAATCCCGGAGATGCAACTATATTATACTAGATAGATGTACAAGTACATACATCTAGTAGTACATACATACAAGTGTACACAAATTGCAATCATAACCTCGCCATTATGTCTTTCTGCAGTTATTCCTCGCTCGTAGTGTGTAATGCTTCCTAGATACAGTTTATTGCTCTTTTTCTATCACTTCACTTGATGGAGAGAAGGCCAACCCTCAACTCTCCGTTTTATACAAGCCATACGGTCACATGCACAATTGGTGGGTGATGTGATGAGTCTAATTAATGCCTTTTTCTACTGATAATAAAAATTAAAATTGAGTACCTACTAGATTGCTTACTACAAGCACTGCCCCGTTACCTCCTCTACTACCTATATCTTACATCAAATCAACTACCTAATTATGCCAACAGAAAAACAGCTTCCAGTTTACTATCATCTATCTTTATATATATATCAAGTCTAGTATTCAAACTAATAGTACAGTACTCTTCTATATACATAGCACACTCTATATAGTATACCATTATTATGGCGGACTATAATAAGAACAAAGTGTCAAATCCTACGCATAAGTACCTGTACCTACCTTGCTACTCATGCACAGGAACATTTCCACAGGCATAAATATTATGCTTATGAGCAAATTAGAGATTCTCTGTGAACACCTTAATGCCTCTATAGAGTAAGGGAAACAACTTTTGAGTATATACTGGTTTAATTCAAATTAGACCTTCTGCCACAATTCCAGATTATTATTAATATGGTTATGCATATCGTAGATGTGACTGATAGTGGTAATATATATGTAGCAGCACTAACTAATCGCACAGTGGGTTTGAAGGTAATGCTACTCGGTCTATGATGATGATAAGGAAGGCTTCTTGTGGTTCCATGATGCAAAGCCTGAAAACAGCGTCGGAGAGAGAGAGGAGCTAAATAATTTACCTACACCTACGCTGCACCTATCTACACCATTAAACGAAACCAGCCAACAAAATTCAGATAGCTACTTGAGACTGTGGCGAGTCTAGCAAATAGAAAATTTTATTTATCACACTCTCAACAGCCTCATTAGTGTAAACTTAAAAAATACAGAGATTATATTTATAGTGAGTTTAATACTCTGCTTAGGTACATATCTAACTAAGTAGAACATTTGTAGTCAGACACATGAATACAAATTATACCTATAAATTGTATACATGCACATAGGAGAATATTATGTACAAGTAGTAGTTAGTAGTAGCCGTATCATTATTGTTACAAGTGTAACTGTCTATATTCCCAGTGCATGTGCATAATACCTGCTATTGTTTTACTATCGAGAGTGCAGATGGTTATTTACATTAGAGTAAGTTGTGTGGGGTAGTGATGATGGGAATGGATTTACAAATGTATTAGGATACAGTAAGACGAAGGCTCATTGAACATTCATGCTTTGGCCGTGCGAGGCAACTTAACTACATCTTGATAATATGATACTCTTGATAAGCATTATTGTAATGTGAACTTGTGAAGACATTAGTTCACTGTACATTCGTAGCTAAATTCCTCCACTCAATTGCTCTCGTTGCAACGTATCTGTGTTCTTGATAGACCATCAGCTGCAGATGGCAAGCAGGAAATAATTATTATGTTTTCTGTTATACACTTTAGGCAATGCAAACATAGGAGAGGAGACGAAGGAAGGATGGAAACCAGCGTAATCGATTTGCATTCCATATTCTAATTACAATTCTTACCATTAACAAACAAACCACCGGAGAGTTATACATAAACACAGAGTCTTACCTTTTGGTGCGTTCTGAGGGTATCTGTGTGTGTGGCTTCCTTTCTTTATCTAATCCGTACTTACAACAATATTATTACATATCACACTCTTGTGTCTGTAATAATATTAAATATAGTAGCTTATCTTTAGTAGTCTCTCCTGTAACCGGCAGTCATGATTTATTTTTAAGATAAAACCCACTAGTTCGTCCACGTAATTATCCTCGCTATTCAATGCTTATAAGTCTAATACGGAATTCCAACTATGAATTAAATTAGGAATTACACGTTACCTTCCCAAATATGTTAATAGAAAGCATTTCTAAAACATTTGTGTATGTGTAATTAGCTACCATTTATAACACGCACAGCACGTAAATAATTTTAAATTTTGAGTACCGAGTAATTATGCATGTTAATACTATGTAGAATTTTAATAGAGCAGTGTGGCAAATTGTGCTGTGACACAGTGCACTCATGGGCAGGTCAAAAAAGGCTCATATCATGAAACTATTATGATGATTTGGACCACACTGACATAACACGATGTAGGATGTGAAAATCCTCCCAATTCTCTCTCTGAAATGAATTTCTCTTTTATTTATGCACACCATCGTCGTAGCAATTGCAAGGAGCTATATCTTTTATGTACATATATACCAAGTATATGTTAAAATATGTATTTAGTCATGCAAGTTTATGCATAAGGCCAATAAAACACGCAGTAAAAGATACTCCACTATAGAAGTGGGCATTTTACATGTATGCAATACTTACATGCATAGTAAATGAAGAACATCGGGAACAGGGATAGAATAACCCGGGCTAGTAGATCACATCAGGGTGATTCATTCCAACAAGGCAACCCAACGAGATGAGATATTTGAATGCTCTACTGGTTTTGGAAGTGAGGAGCCGAGTCTCCCAACTTTCTATTATAGCATGATATTGTGTAACCTTGTTGGTGAGATGCTTTGTTATTTTACTGACGATGAATTTTCGACATGCTCCAGTCCTTTAGTCTGTATATTCGTTTACAATTCATAGGAAGAGTCAAGACATGGAAATGCCAACCATTTATGAAAATGGGGAAAGTAGCAGGCTCATTTCATATTAAGCCATGCATGGGAACCCGTGTCGATGGAGTGAAAAATCGTCTCTGATTTGAAAGAAGGCGATGAGCCGTTTGTGAATAAAATGATAGGAATATACATCCCTTCCCCGAGAAACCATTTACAATTTTTGCTGTTTGTCTGTCGGCGTGTACGTAATAGAATTGAATAAAGAATTGACACAGGGAGTAGCATTATTATGAGTAGAGTGGGTATAAATGTCCTAGACTCTCATTGTCTCGTTGAGTCCGGACTCAATGGACTGGATTCTCCACCCGAAGAGTTTATATTATTGATTAGCTGCTAATTCCACGTCAAATTGCCGTCCCGACAGCTTACTATCATAAAGCAAAGGAATTAAAGTAGGATCGTAAAGTGCCGAGCTGACAGGACATTCAGACAGAGTGAAAGACCAATTCGCAACTCCAATTCATAAGACAACAGTAAGTAGTCAAGTCACTACTCGTCAAATGTTTAGATGATATTAATATAACAAGATAGTAGGATGTATTTAAGTAGCGTGGACATGGCACCCAGTTTGCACAAAGCGATGAGGATGGAGCCATTCCGCAGAATATATTACCCGTTTTATATAGTCTTATACTCAGATAATGTAACTTCTAACTTTAAGAACCAAATTACTCCAGTGGTTTCTATAAGGCTATGGCTATCAAATGAGTATAATGGCAAATGGGGAAGGACATGGAAAAGTGATTGTGTCTGAGTGAGCTTCCTATCAGTTTATTCTAAAGACTTTCTGAACAAAACGAAATCAATGAAGGCACAGTTGCTAAACTTTGGATGTTGGATGAAAATTTCATAGCGTAGCCAGTGTAACACCTTAGGCCATCACTTTGCGTGCCCACAGCATAGAACACTCCCGGGAATACTCTGATAGACATGTTCTTCCCTTCACAATATTCTTTTCTCAGGGTTCCACATTCGGAATTTTACACATTTTTCAAAGCCATATCTTACTTAACTTTTTATTTCTTTGAGCCATAAGTTTTAAAATAATTAGACATATCTTAATACCAGCTGAATCCTAGCACACAAAATGTGCTAGAAAATGTTGAAATCAGTAAATTTCTAGCGACTGCGCATTGGCCCGAAATTCATAGACCGTTGATTAGACTCAGTACTGATAGTCTAAGTCTAGTCCTTGCTCATTAATTGCAAAATATTACCCTTACTCATTAATTACAAAATATTACGGACAAATATACAAACCTTAATACTTTCAAAAAAATTCCATGCGCATGTCCCACTTTATGTTTAAAAGATTATGTTTATGTAGAGTAAAGATATTTTTTTAATGTTTGAAAGAATAATATCCTGCACCAAAAGCTATGACTACCTATAAGATTGTTTGCAATAGTCTAAATTAGAGTTTTATTGTTGCTTTAAGAGCAGGCTAAACATATTTAGTACATCAATTCCAAACATTTTAAACCTATTTTATTGTAATTATTGAAAAAATAATTTTTGAGTGTAACCATAGCCATTGTAAACTATTTTAGCAACTAGTAAAGATTTCGAGCAGCCACTGGGCCATTTCAGTAGCTACCATTATAGCCACCAGCCAGTTGCTAGTCGTAGGTATGGATATGAAATAACTGGGTTCCTGCCTAAAGTCAAGCAAAACCCTCATTCTACATTTTTTCAAAGCCGTATATTGAGAATGTAGAAGGCAGGCAGGATTTCTATGGTACACACAAGTAGAAACGAATGCCATCATTTTTCTAAGTCGGAGGGAATAGCCTTTTTCTCCATGAATTTTTCATGATATTGGCTCCTGATAATTCATTCTATTATCTGTCTGTTAGCACACACTTTGTGCTAACTTCGAGTTTGCCCTTTGTACTAATACCACAGCTACATTACAGCAGCACAGAAAACATATTTTTCAATACCTCTAAAGCAAAATGAATCCACTTCTCCATATTATAGGAAAGTTTCTACAAAAGCATGTTAATAATCTTTAGCAAATGTGAACCTCTACGAAGTAGGCTAGGCGCAGTTAGGTCCTGGCCTTAATTTCCAATGCTTATAAATAAGTAATCAAAAATTCAACGCTTAAGCATGTTTAATATCCTTTTACTTAGGTGGTCAATTGTACCATGAATTTAAGATTCATGTAAGTACATTTTTGTCAAAATATACTGGGAAATAACTTTTAAAGTAAAACCAGTTTACCATTTGATATGGATCCATAAGCTACTAAATATTCATAGGCTTTTAACTTGACAATTATCCCGTGATTTTATACTAAAGGTCTTTTAATAAACGAAGGCCAAATAGTTTCTTAAATTACTAGTAGTACATAAATACGTAATAAACATGATTAACAAAATTCCAGTCATTACGATTTACTTCTAAGAACTAGATTTGCTTTCAGTATGACAAGGAAAACAATTTGAAGAGGTTGAAGCAATTTCAAATTAACTTAAGAAACCGCACACTCAAGAAACATGCATATATAGCGGTAATAACAAAATTAACAAACTAATTATACTAATGCAATAACCAGACAAAAGGTCGCTACTATTCCTAATTAGTTACTAGAATTTATTATCTGTAATTATAAATGATTACTACAGGCATATCACTTTCCAGTTTAGATACGTGATAGTCAAAATGTCTCATGGTACGGAATACTGGTGACACAATATTGAGCAATACACACTCACACAGTCACACACACCATCTGGCAATTCTAAATGAGACTCAAGTCAGAGTGGTGGGTGTTTGTGTGTGATATGATACGAGAATAATTCAATTTTGAAACATTTCCTACAAACTGAGACGAATATTCCATTTTATATCCTATGGATATTGTTCTCTGCTAATTATCTATAATTGAGTTTTCTGAACCAAAGCATATTCCATTTGTTTCTGGTTCATTTTCCCCAATTTCTTCCAGTTTCAGTACATAGTAACATTAAGCACCCATATGTAGTTCACTTCATTCATTACACCCACCCAAAACATCTAGTTCATGAATTCCATAGACTGTTTTGGAGAAGGTGAAACTAGCATGATGTTTATCAGTGTTCGCATGCGTTTATGAAAATAAAATCTCACTATTGGTGTGGATTTGACATTTACATAGCATTCCATACCGGAGTAAAATGACTGTGACTCTGAATATTGGGAAAGTAAAGAAGTTAGATAAACTAAGGAATGCGGGTTAACTACGTACAGAGTGGTAGGAAATAAAGTTATACTAGGAAAAAGAACATTGATATATATAGAGAAAGTAATATTGTTAATAGGATAGCATGTGAAATGTGAACATGATTCACACGGGTTGTGTTGTGTAACAGCCAGACAGCTAGGAAATCTAACTGAGTGCGTTAGTGTGGCACTAACTAAATTTTATATCTGCCTTTATCTAATATAATTGTCCTGGTAAAAGTGTTTGGAATGCTCACCCGGTAAGTCAGGTGCAGGAGCAATTCAAGTCAACTGAGGGCAGCTAGGCAGGTCGATGAGTTCCCTTCCTCTAAATTTGGAGAGTATAGGTCTATAGTTAGAATACAGAGCTCTATTACTCATTGTTAGAAAGTTCTGTATCCTACTTACCTAGTCCTGCTACTAATTTTAATGCTGGCGTTCCCCGAATCAACCAGGCAGACGGAGACTCCTCGCACAGACCACTCTAGAGAATGGTTACCCAGAATGTAATCACCACATGGAAAATGACTTATAAATGAAAAATGAGGCATCGTCCGATGTGTTCCTCTTAACACATTATCACATACTCATCATGCAAGCGCCCACATCACGCGAAAACTGCCAATATCGGTGTAATGCAAAAAAGCACAAGGGAAAGGAAGTCAGACTACTCGGTCTCGTCACGACCACTGGAACTGCTTTCCATGTGTTACGCACATTCTCTCAAGTTGCAACACATTTAATGAATCCAAATCCCCTTATAATTAGCTCTCGTCATATACTCCTCGCTACCTAAGTAATGTGTAATTATAATAAAACCTATGACGTTATTTAATGTGTGTGTAGGTGGAGGCAGAGAATACGAAAACACAAAATAGGAAACATGGAATACTCAACCACATTATGATTTTGATAATTAATTGAAATTAAGTGAGGAATACTTACAGTTAATTATACATCAATCCTAATTATAGGAAGGAAATAGAGACATTTAAGGGCCACTGAAACTTATTGATCCGATGCCAAACTTAAAAATATTATGAGGCTTTATTATTTTAAACAAAAATTCAATCGACAGGTGCATTTGTCTGATATTGGTTAGATATACAACGATATTTGCCTTTACTTTCTTTACTCGCCTTAGCAGCGAACTGAATGAAGAAACTAAATACAGAATATTAAACTCACTCAGAATAGTCTTTAATTCATTTACAGACTAATTAAACAAACAATTATATCTCTATTCTATACCAGTTAACATTGAACTTTTAAACTATTAAAAACTCTAGGAAATAAGTAAAAGGTGGGATATATATAAACGAAGATGCACCTGAGTATGTGTTCAGCAGTTTACAATGCTTTTCCATCAATAGCAAGGGCATTATAAGTTCAACAACTTCCTCAATTTAATCTTAGTACCTATACGTAATTAATGAAGCAGTAAATGACAATGTAAATTTTGCTTTCTAAAATTGATACGTATGCTTTTAAGCATTCGAATCAAAAGTATAATTAATTTGTCATTTGAGCAGTTATTACCGCTTTACCTGAATTGCAGTTGCAAATACCCTAAATACACAATTTATTATATGCACATATGAAAGTAACACTACACTAATATTAAACTCGGCATGTTAACTATATTTTGCTTCAAATTGAGATAATTGAATTCAACTTCTTCGTTTCAGCCAATATAGGAATTCAGATCTGCAGTCAACCTATGAACTATCAATAACAACAAATATTTCTTAAAAGAAAAAGATCGACAAAAGTGTGCTTTTCAATGACAAATATAATTGAACAAGGTAATTATTTTAATTATTACAAATATTACTTTCGTGTCATTTTTGCTTTCTTGCACACGGAAACTCTGTGCATCTGTTTTCAATGTTTGTTAAGTTAAGACCTTTCGTTTACATGCTCCACATTCCCCCTATATCAACGTGAATCATCTTCACAATCACATCTGAACATCATTACGAAATGTTCGATTATGTGCATATAAATTTCATTACAAGTAATTACCCGTTTTTAACACAATTAGCAGTAAAAAGGCTCATGAAAGAAAAACATCCCCAGGGGATATAAATAGGGTAGTGTGGATTGTACATGATTTTATATTCCACATATACCTACAGCTACAGATACTAGATACAAACATTGGAACTTTTTGGGTGTCCAGCAAATAGCCACTTGCGTTGCAGGCAATTTCACAGTTTGCTGTAAGCGCCCACTACTACACTACTATGATTTACAATTATAGGTACTAATCCACTATACATTGTGGGTACATTAAACGCAAAAGGAAAAACTATAATAATTGGAGCATTATATACCTAGTTTCTAGTTTGTGAAATCGTTTTGGTTCTATTTTATTTGCGTTTTCGTAAGCTGGAATTTAATTGAATTGAACATTACATTGATGGGCCTTTGCATACACGTGTGTGGTGGTTGTTCATGTTAACAATAAAGGTATAGCAGCTCAGAAACTACTAAATGGCTATTATTTCGGAGAATTACATACACTTGCAAAAACTCAACAAGAACATTCCTTCTACACTTTTCTCTCAACATACTAATTTACTTAACCAAACACATTCTTCAACCTTATCAAATATACATGCGCTATCTGCATAGTGTATGTGGCTTTGAATATTTACCTGTTTTTGTCTCATGCTATATCGTTTCAGCTTCAACAGCAACTACCCAGCCACACCTCTTACGAGGACCACCGCCATCGACATGTCAAGGACTAAATAATATAGCCATCGTTTTACATTTTCCCAACTTTCCCAACACAAGTCTCTTTAAATTATATAGAAAGAGAAACTGTTTTACATAAACAGCAAATTATGGTCTTTCTATGTCTAACTCTGTTGTCTGTGTCTTGACACTGCCAATATTATCCCAAAATGGAAATGTCTATAGGTAGGGAGGTAAATGATATCTGAAATAACTTGATACAAAATGCATATCAGACCTTTTCCTTGTATATTCTACTCGTCGTGTCGTGACTAAATGGCATCATCGTGGTCACTAAATGAAATCTTAGCAAAGAAAATGTAGCTTCGCTATATTAAAACCCCCTGGAAAAATCCCAATTTTCAAAAATCGATTTTCATACAAAAGTTTAGATTAAAAATTTATTGCAATTTTTCATACTAAGTGCTACCTTAAAGGTACCTTTTGTGTTATAGTGTTGGCTCTTTCACAATCACAGTAGTAGATGGAGAAAGGCTGCGCAGAGCAAGCCAAGCAAACAAATGGATTCTTATACTCACGCTGTATGCATGTATGTGCTATAAAATGTATTTGGGCAAAAATATCTTCCTTTTTTACTTTTTAGGTACCTATCACTGCAATAACTGTTGTAAATAGAATTTTTTTGGTTTTGCTACATTGCATTTAATATCTTTTATTTTTAAATGTGATTACTTGCCATTTATCTGTTGCTTTAGACTTTAATAAAATACTACTACAAATCTTGCTAATAATATTCTACTAATTTTATGTATCAAATCATTTATAGTTATCTTCTGATACGAACATTAGCATGTTTATGTAATTTAATGAATACGTGTGAACCTAATGATTTTCTATACTATTGATTATGTTTTTTATTTGGAGCTTTATTTGGTTCATTTTACGACATTTGAAAGCATTCAGACCGACAAATATTGATATAATTTCTATAAAAATATTATTACTTTTAAAACTTTGAAACTGTCCTTAAATAGAAATACTGTTATGGTAAATTGCAATGAGTACAATGACTGCTATCTTAGTTAGCTAATTTAATTGTTTTATAATATTATATTTTATGTGCATGAAACACATTCATAAAAATCCCATCGCCATCAACTAAAAACTAGTAGAAACAAAGAAAACTCATGTGAAGCCTGGCTGAGATATCTTGATGAATTATTTCATGACTCATGACTCAATAAAAACCATTTTTCCTCAATACGTACCTACTATTCACTAAATAACGCAACGCAACGCACAATGCCGGTAAGTTATAGTGGTGAGCACTTCCGAATTCTTAGTCATCTTCAGATTTTTTTCGCTTATGAAAAATCTTATTTAGTTGTGGTTTAACACTAGTGATAAAAAGCAGTGTAAACAATTTACCACTTTTTAGGCTTTTTTGCCATCACAGTGGTAAAAATGCACGTAATGGTAAATATGCTTTTAATGGTCAAAATGGAAAATTTTAGCGATTGATTAGACAGATTAGTACAGAGATTTGCTAAAATATAAATTTTAAAAACTTTATTTTCTATGAAACATTGCCAATTATTTCCTCAATTAACCAAATTAATCCTACTTACTTAACTGTTCACCGAAAGTTATAAAAAATAAGTGGTAAAACCAAAATTGTATTTGGTATGGCCAAATTAAAATTAATATGAAGGCAATTTAATTGTAATTAATTTCTCAATCGGCAAATAAGGACTATTAATGCCCACATTGGTTGAATCGAACTCTGATCGGGGAAAACTTATCAACTTGTAACAAAAATCATCAGCTGCTAAGCTATATCATACTTTGGTACCGAATTTTATTCAAAATCTAAACACGAAATTTAAACGAAACAATTTTGAGACTTTTCCCATTGTCAAAATAAAGAATAAAGTACTTAGACTCATCTCGTGACGCTAGGTTATTGGCAAAAAAGAGCTTATGCCAACAATGTAGTTCAAGGGTTCCCAATATCATCTAAAATAAAGTTCTTAAGAAGTTCCTCATTATCGCGTGGCATCAATAAAGTAATCTCCTGACTCAACATTAGTAGATAAATTGCAACTATCTAGAACGACCTTCTCTGCAATCTGCAACGTAAAAAAGTTGGTAAAGGAAAGAGTTGACTTGATGCCTGCAGAGTCAAGGATGCCTACATAGCGCGACTACCACAAAGGTGAATTATTTTCGCTCTCGCAGGAAACTTGTTGTTTAAAATACATGTGTTTGAGCTGTGTTGCAGCAAAGAGAAGACAATACATTGACAATCCAAGAATACTAAGGAATTTTCCCCCTCTTTATGTCTTACATCTTTAAATCTGGATTAACAATTACAAATTTGATTGTCAGTATTACTGTTCACCATTATGTTTGTTGAATACTAATACTGAATACTCATTAGTTGACGATGAAGTCAATGTGAATTGTTTATAATTCAACTGTTATTGTCAATTTTTGACCGTCAATTGGTGAAATAGTTGGTTGGTTAACTGTGCAGAAGGAAACAATCGCATCTAATATTTCATAAACTGGAAATTGGAACCAAAGTCAGGTTAAACCGGTTACCGGTGCGGTGTCTAGGTAAGCCCGATTTCAAAGATTTGATCCTTTGGTGTTTTAATTACTGTTCATTGTTTGCATTTTACTTTTCAACATGTGTTTATTGCTCGATAGTTTAGAATTTTAGAACATTTTTTATGTTCAGTGTTTGGTGTTTGGTTATTGGCAAATCATATTGTCAATTATTTTATTACCTCCACGATTAGTATCAGGATCAGGAATGGGAAAAATTTGATACTAAACTAAAAAGCTGACGTTGTCTTATGTCATATGTCTTAGAGCTGTCAAAAACGTCTTTTTTAATTAAAAATTACCTTATAATAGGTAATTAACAAACTAAACTACAAATTACACCGCTGTCAGCTGACAGCTGATAGCTAAATTATTATTGCCCGTGTTTAGTTTTAATACAATGAACAATATCCAATTCACTATTCTAGAAGAATTTTGTTAGTTGTTAATTAGCTACAAACGCAACAGTTGACAGTGACGTTGTAGTCAGTGTTTTATTTTCAGAAACTGAATTCATTAAAGCTTGGTGGAAATAATTTATGCTTAATCTACCAGTACACAGTATGACAGTATTAGTCATCAGAATTAACTGTCAACTGAAATGCTAAAAAAATATCCGTTAGTACGTTCAACGATATAAATGAATTAAATTTGATGTTCAAAAGCTCAAAGCATGGCAATAATTACTATCAACTATGTAATAGTATTATTTATTTGTTCTCTTGTAGTGCTATTATGAGTGTTCCTGAAAAGGCAGAGAATGTACGGCAGCAAGCTCGAGGGTCTGGACCGACGACTTGCAAAATTGGTGGCGTTAGCATTGAATTTCCGATGAGTCCTTATCCTTCCCAAATTGGTTGTATGAATATGGTAATTATATTTTTTTAATCGGAGATACTTAAATATTTGTTTTGAATTTTTGGTAATTATTTATATAGCAAAGCAGTTGATTAAATTCACATAATACTATACTTCAGTCCAGGGCAGGACTATAAATTAATACTGATTAATAACATGATACATATTGACATTTTGTCTGCAATTTTTATTTCAAAATGCAAAACTAGAATTTAAATATGTATAATTTTGCTCAAGTGTTACAGCGGGTATCATTTAATATGTCAACTTTGACCTATTAATTAATGATTAATATACCTATGATTAAACCGGTTCATTGTGAATATTTAAAAGATTATTGAGCATTTTACATTATGTGACCCTCTAGTTGATACAAGGACTGAAGAGGGGACATAACTGCCTTCTGGAAAGCCCTACTGGATCTGGGAAAACCCTTGCCATGCTTTCTGCAGCTCTGGCTTGGCAACGACAAGCTGCAGGTGCGAGACTTTAATATTTCGTTAATGTTGGTGCTCATTTTTTTGATGGGTAGACGCTTTTTATCCTTAATAGCATGGTACTTTTCAAAACGCGATAAATACTTTAAGACAGCATGGAGGAAATACAAGATTGGGTTAGGTTAGTGAAAATAATATTAAAGATGCTCACTTGATTTAATCAATGAACTAAAAAACATTATATGCCCCCTAAAATGATGTAAAAATAAGGCCTTTTCCTATATTCTTCTATCAAGAGTTCATCGATTAGTCGAAGTGTAAGCGTAATTAGGAGGCAATGCCTAGGTCATAGTCATTCATGGGTTACCCAGCATGAACAACTGAAAGCAGCTATTTCTGTCATCCATTTATTTTAGATTTCAGTAATTTATTGTCATTGTCTGCTGTTAATTGTTTTTATTATAAATCTTTTAAAAGATGTCGAATTATTTTTCGATAGGAAACGCTATTCGATATTGTGTATGTTCATACAAAACATAGCATGAATTCGTAATTAAGTCGTACTAGTCATTGGCATCGTTGTAATTATGCACAAACATCTGTCAGCGTAGTATACAGCTATGCATTTTGTCACGATCAGCTATGTAAATTACCAAGTTGTATTTTGAATAATACTTTTTCATCCAAGATTTTTTTTAGTTGAGCTCCATTCAGCTCCCCTTCTATACGAAATGAATGTATAGGCATTGAATACTTACACTGACAGTTTGACTGTCGGGAAAAATACCTCGCGCTTACATAGTATTTCCATTGGAGAATTGAGATAGTATTCTTATATAGTTATTTTAATAGTATTATTTTGCTAGTATTATTTACTTATTAACTACTATAGGTGCATCAAAAAGAAAAGATTAAACGGATTATAATAATATTATGTGCTCTAAATGTAAATGTATATAAGTAAATTGTAGTTCAAAAGAACGGCGGACTAATTAAAATTAGTTGCAGTAAAAATTCAATCCAGTTTATGCACTATGCACATTAGAAGACAAAAGTTATAACAACGTAAAATTGCATAGCTAGGTGACATGCGGTAGGTATCTTTAAGAGTATACTTCAGTTTAAGGTAGAAGCAAATATGTAGCCTGATTGCCGATAATTTTGTGTGTAAGGACATTAATCATCATAAAATGATGTGAGGAGAATGTAGATTTTGAATATTTCAATCCGGATGGGTCTGAATTGATCCATTGGGATAAGTAACAGAATAGTAGGATGACAGTGAGGAGGGAAGACAAAGTATATAATATACGTAATGCCGAGAGTTGGTAGATTTATCAATATTAAATCTTGCACACATTTATTAGAATGTACAAAGCAAGTTGCTTGACGAGATTACAACTGCTTCATAAAAATTTTTCAAGTTTTTTCTCGGGATCCTTTTCTTCAAACGAATGCGACACTCAGTTGTGACTCTGGGTCGTCCCATTCCAGAACGCAGAGACCATGTTCTTTACGACAGTCACAATTATATATCTTTCGTCAAAGTTTCTAAGGCGAAGAATTCCCCACTGCCCTCGCGAGAAACTGGAAATTATAAACGCTTTCCGACACAGCCCTTACCTTGCTTTTCTACACATTGTTAACATGCCATTCTTTTATAGCCTCACCGAAAGCCTTCCTATCGTACTTGTGTATCTTGTAGACATTACTCTCTATCTGCGATCTCTGATACTAGATATATCATCAGTTCTTCGTCATTCCTATCGTCAATTTGACTTCTTATTTTTAATTAGCTCACTCTCTTAGGTCTACGTCCCCATCACATCACCAATTTTTCTTCATTAACGTTTACTTTCCGAATATTTCATCCACATAACATAACTGCCAATTCTCCTCTTACAGACTTTTCATTGTTAGATCAAAGTTGCATATTTGGATGATCAATTAGGCAAATAAAATTCATCCGCCATATTGTTATTTTATCACATTTGGCAGTTTTCATTTTCCATTCCATTTAGCTTATTCTCATGTAACAAGACTAAAAATTCATTGAATATGTTTCAGCATTAATATTGGTGCGTAAAATGACAATATTACGTTATATTGTAGGTATAGTTATATTAATGATGGGTTAAATATTTATTAGGCAGTTTGCGAAGATAAAAATCAAAATAACAGAATAGTTTTGGTTCAGTTCTTTGTTTCCATTTTTCATTAGAAGAGCAAGGAGGCGCAGGAGGGTTAATGTTTTTTCAGGTTTAAATCAGCCCCAATTGTTATGCAACAATAAACCAGAATCAGAAAACATCAATTGACCTTAAAATGTTTTTAAAATATCATTATAAAATAACGTTTGAAAATTTAACAACTTCGCTTTGAAATACCCGTACCATTTAATTTTAAATTGACGGTTTTCATTCACCTTATAGGTAAAGGCAACAACTATTTGGTGGATTTTTATTGTTTATTTATTTTGTTATTGGATATGAAATGCTGTATATTGCTCATTATTTATATATTTCGAGTTTCCACAGTTGATTATTGGATTTTAGGAGTTTCTAAGTTCTATAATATTCCAATGACTATGGGATAAGGACCGAGTGGTGAATTTATGTTCAATTTTCTGATCTGCTTTACAATTAGTTAAGCTTCATTGGTAAGACAATAAGTATTATATAGAGATCCACATCAGTAAAGATTTTAGTAATGTGTGTTTGTCCATTAGTATCATAGTCAAGTGGCGGGCGGACAGTTTAAGTGCTCTAATGGTCTCGGAGACAGCGGTGCTCGATAAAAGAGATCTTCTGGCAAGTTCTAATTGTTTCGATACGACTACGGCAACACACTGAACCTATTACTATCTGTATCTGTATACCGGTACTAAATACCTACCACAGTAGTGGCTGGTGCTACGCACTCCTCCTTTTCTCTTTGTTTCCCCTTCCGACCGATTGAGAGCTTAATAATTGTCAACCTTTGTCCAACTAATAGATAATGGTCATCTTTTCCAATAAGGTAGATGATATACCATTATATTTCATTCAGATGTCTTCTCCGTCATGTACCTACTGTTCATCTGGGATGATTTTATATACACTTAGATATAGTCAGTTGTAGCCACATTGTATATTATTATCAATAATTATTATCGTGAGTACAGGCATCAATACTTGAATACTTGAAGATACAGCTTATACGAACATGACTACATGAGACATGGTTTAGTTATTCCCTTAGGTCGTACGTGCTATTGATGTATTGTGTTGCATGGGTCTTCTGTAGAATGTTAGAACGTGGCAGGCTAGGCCGCTCTTGGGACAGGAACTGATCGATGCGATGAGGAAAAAGTTCACCGTCTTGCATTTCCAAAGTTTTATCTGTCGACCACACACAAAATAATTGTTTTCGCTGATTACAAGTACCTAAGCAAGCACAAGTAGCATTTTAATAGGTAATTTTGATTGCTGAATTTATTTGGTGATATGGCAAAATCCTATAAAAATGAATATGTAAAATGAGGTTCAATATATAATGAACATACCTTTACTCATCTTTGAAAACTTAATTTGCTTAAGGTACACACCATGCGTTTTATATGAAAGTGGCCCAGTTAAATAGCTTAGTAGGACTCGGGTTAGGTTAATAAATAAGTTTGATAGCATTATGATTCTAATTTTGTTGGGCAACGACTGTTGAATGTTGTAATTTATGCCACTGTTTCCTCTAACATTTTCTTAAATGTGAAAAACGATTTTATCAAATTTTCAGTTCGAAGTATTACGCTATAGTATTAATAATATTGGCTATTAGTTATAGATTGATAAATATAATTTAGTTAGTTTGTCTGGCAACCTTAATTTCATAAGCACTGTTTAGACTTAAATCCTTCTATATTCAATGATTTTGGAAATATAAAAAATGGGTCAAGTAAATACAGTATGTCAGAAAATATCATGAACAATTTCATGCTGATCACCATATCGTTTGCATAATAAGACTATAAACATTGTGAATAAGTGATTGTACTGCATTTCATATTGATGCATGAGTTTCTGTTAGGTTTGACTTTAGATGTTAGTCAGACGACACGTTAGAATACAGGACATGTTTTACAAATACCAGGTATTTACTTACGTAATAATAACCCAGAAACCGTGGTGCAGGTACATTACAATAAAGTTCATATAATTCACGTTGTCCTTCTTCCTAAGAAAAATACAATTGAATCTGAAGTCAATCGATGAGATAAGTGGTGGGGTTGATTTCATGAGTCCAAGACAACCTTCCCACTCTTTGTTGTCTTTTTGACGGATGATGTGGTTGCTGAATTTTGTATAAACTACTTGTGTCTTGTCATTCAAGAAAGTCTATCTACTCCATTGTATGTTAATGTGACCGAGAGTAGATGACTGTATGAATCGTTTCTTGGTGTCTCTTTTCAGTAGCTTTCACACGCTTGTTCTGAAGAAAAAAGCTTTCGATCCTTGTCACCTCGTCTCGTCAAATGTAGTCAATAACAAGATGCTGACATTTTGACTCATCTCAACTAATTTTTTATTTCTGTTTGCGAGATAGTCTACCATTTTACCTGTCTGTGACATGAATTATATTTGTACCCCTCGGAATCTATTGTTGCTTTCAAGTTAAAGTATCTACGCGATGTGAAAGATTATGTGACATCTAAAACACTTCAGTAATTGTGTTTAAATTACGAAAGATTGATGTCACTGCATTGCGTATCCGCTTGACCTTTATAACTTTCTGCGGCATTATAATACATACGAAGCACTTGTGCACATTATTTGATGAAGCAGGTAGATGCAGCCATAACTTAATCAGGAATTGTCTTGCAATATTTTCCTATTTTCATTTATTTGTGGAGAAAAAATCACACATGGGTACGAAAAGTGCATTATTATAATTATAAATATCATTCTTTTATTTATGCGTTTAAACAGAACGCTTTAGTCATAATGGCCATTACGCCATTTATATTTAAAAACATTTTAAAGGAAGATGAGAGAATATGTGTAAATTTAAATTCTCAAAAGAAAAACTGTCCGCATTTTTGTGTAATTGTGTACATTACATATTCCATTACGTCTGATTTTGTTAATTCTCATTTTGTTATCCGGAGAGTTATATTTTATACTTAAATTTACTCCAAATTTTTCAGCATTGGTAGCAAGTTTGTGTGAATGTGAGATGGCTGAGATGGGTTAGGGTTCTATGTGCGAAAATGCTTTTAAAAGAGGATAACTTGCTACTGCTAGTAAAGTAGTAGTAGTTGAATGGAAAGTACAAGTGTAATCTGCTGGATTTGGCGTCCTGGAAGTTAAAGGCAAAAGGAAAAGTTGGAGTAGCGTCAAATGATTTGAGGAGCACACATTGCCATCTACAGCGGAGCAATCGAAGCATCCATTTCTATGAAAATTTTTTCTGCTCCTCTTACATTAGCAACAAAGACTTGTGTATGTGTAACACAAGCTTTGTTTAGCGTTTTCATGCCAGGGCGGGGGTAAAATAAGAATTCTCATGTTGTTTGCTCCTAGGATATTTCTTATGCTTTAGTTGAATGCATTCATGTTACATTTTCACATTTTTATCTGTAACTCAATTTCATTTCGAATCTCTTGCTGGACTAGTATGAAATTCTAATAATAACTCAAATATTTGTTGCATCTGGTCTTTGCTGTAGCGTTAAACCATGTAATGATTTTTTACTGAGACTCAGCAAAAGGCAAAAATGCATATTATATTGATACTTATACTCATAGAATGACTTTCAGTATCAATTTTGTGCCTAAGGTAGAGAACAAAACCTTACTTGGTATTCGATGCACACATAAATATAAACATATACCATGTATAAAAAGATATACAATACATTTGCTTAATTTGAAAATTGAATTACAAAATCGTTTGACATAAATATTTGTACACTAACTACAATTCGAATTAGCTTAATCACTCGACTATTAACTCAAACATTTTTATTGTCAATTTCATTTTTTCTTAATCAGCTAAAGAAAGTTTTAATGATTGTTTGTATGTGTATCAAACGTCGTTTTTGAAAATCCAACGGTGATTTTTGGCAATATTTTCCAAAACTTTTTTCTTGTAGACGAAAATCGAAATTTAGTAATTAATGTTAGGTAATCATTTTGATAACTAAAGCAAGTTTGTCTAGGTACTATGTAGGTGAAAAACTATAGCAATATCTTGGCCGTATTATTATCCTAGGAGATGCTATTATCCTAGGGAATTTTACTTTTGCACTGCATGACTACATGATTACATGTATACATTCTATACTGGTAAATAGTTGGTATCTGCCCTGTATAATTTGTCTGTGATGGATGTTAGTCTTGTTTAGTAGAGTAGTAGGATTGTTTTACTGTAATCTGTAACAACTCTAACTTTTATCTATTAGTGAGGTTATATAAAGTAACCCTATACCTGCAATTATTGTACTTACCGATGAATTGGTGGAGAAAATGGATACTATGATGATGAATATTATTTTCACTAAAAACTCGGTATTTTTTATCATGGTTAATTAGATGAGATTTATGCAGCGAACCAATATTGTGCCAACGCAACCGTGTTTCATTATGCCTTCATAATGCATACATACTCTACATGATTATTTCCATGTGATAATAAGTATTTGTCCTGTTTCTGTATTTTAATGATAAAAGTTCAATGATATTAAGAGCGTGGATGAAAAGTATTAAACACATTTTTTTCTAATTTCATATTTTGGAAAGTGAATGTTGGAAGGTTTTGAATGCTTATGAAACGGCTTATTTATTGTCTCTGTGTGTCTTAGTGGGAGAGTATGACATAATATAACCTTGAGTGATAAAGACACACTACCGCTCAAGCAGCGAGGACTAACTTGCAGTGACTCCTTGAACGGCTTTACTGTTCGGAGAAGTTGTTGTCTGTGGTCCTATCCAGACATTCTCACCAGCTTCTTCGCTAGAGTCGGGTCTGGTCCGTTTTCTTGACCCCGGCCTATCGTCCTTACTTACTATACATGTACATATTAGTGTATTTTTTAGGACAGACTATTCCTAAAATTCGGGGATTATAAATTGTTAGGCCCCCAGTACTGCCTAAGGCTCATGCATCAACATTTAGCTTAATTTTGAAAATTGCTAATACTAACCCAGATTGGACTTGCGCATTTTTATTTCTAATTCCATTCACACTAGATGGAACACAGAAAAAATAAATTTATTGGATTGAACTACGCTGCCGGTATAGCTGTAGGCTTAGACATCAACATTTGGTTTATTTTCCAAAGATGCTAATTCTAATGTACTCTAGGCGCCAAAGCCCATGCAGACCTTTATTTTGTAATATGCATACACACTTTGCTCATTTTAGCATTGCATAGAAAGTAATCTTTACTTTACATAAACTTAGAGTGGGACATGCGCATGGAATTTTGTCGGTATTCTTGTATAGAGGTTTGTATCTGCGACTACCAGAACTGATTTAATATTTTGTTTTACAATTCAACACGCTTAGGCATCAAAAATTGACCTACTAAATAATCAACACAACGATCTATGAAATTCAGGCCAATGTCGCAGTCGCTAGAAATTTACTTATTTCATCACACTATTTGCTAGGTTTCAACTAGTATGTATTGTACATACACAGCATTCAGCATGAAACATGAGAAAAAATATTCTTGTAAAATAGAGATTCAACTAGTAAGTTCAAAAATCCATACCCATGGATAGACAATTCCATGGACAGACAGGGATTTTTGATCCAAATGGTTTTTATGAAAACAAATTCATATTTGTAGTAGGTTTATTGGTCCGGATGCCTGAAATTTGTGAAGATTGTCTGAGAAATAAAACCAAAAATGATTTTTTTGTAAAGTGGCCAAAGTTTAAATAATATGTCTTCAAAAAAGTTATCTGGCTAAAATGCAGAAAAGTTCTGATTATGTTAGCAGTAAAACTTTCTAGTTTTTAACATTTGTATTTATTTATATGATTCGATGTATAACATTTTTGTTGATATTTGGGAAATTAAATTTTTCATAGCGATGGGGTAATCGTATATATAATCGTAGAATTTAATATTATAAAGTTCTAAGCATTCTTTAATTTGTCAAATTTAGCCCCGAAAGTATTATCAGTTGCATTATTTTACAAGACTGTAACTTGGTATTATCAGCGACACGTAACATTATTAAAAAACTTTAGTACAAATTCATTAAAGTATTATATGAACAAGAGTCAAGAGTTAAATTAACAAAATGAAATTTCTAATATTTTTAATCTTGCCCTTAAAAAGGAATTCAAGTAATTTTTAGGTTATTAATATGGCAAAAGTAGTTATGATATCCACCTAAATAGGGTTTAATGATATTTGATGTAGGTACTTTAGTGTAGTATGTAGCGTGTGTAGATTAAAGACAGGTACGTTTAATGCTCCCAATTCCTGCATGAATGTGGCTGAGTTTGTTGATTAATAAAAATAAGGAAATAAAATTTTATGGCTAGCAAGCAATCTCATAGATACTGTGATTGGAGGAAAAGTTGCATTTGCTTTAATAGTGGATTATAGGTATAAAGAAGTGGGTATGTGAAATTGGTAAATAGAAGATTGGAAAGGAGAGGAAGGATGAGGTTCGAACAAAGAACGTTCTGAAACAGACTGAAACTGCAGTGGGTTTTAGAGATATAATGATTTGTTTTGTAACGCATCCTTTTGTTCATACTGGGCTTCTTTTGATAGCATGGACTTGAACTCTATTTGTTGTTATGTAAAATAAAAGGTAGGCATGGATCGAATTTCTGTCATGCTTATGCTTAAGGGCACAGATGCAGATGCTTACTTTAGCTAAGTAAGTTGGTCCGTCTCAATTGGTTGTTTAGTTAGTCGATAATTTTTTCGAAGCTTAGATACTCCTTACTATTTACTACTGAGTATGCAACTAGTTGAGTCAGGTTAACAATTTTTCACTTTTCATGTCACGTTCTGTGGGTTTTGTGATAGCATAACATTAAGTTGGTCATTATAGAATTTATTTGATGGAAAGGGAGTGATCGACCACATTTTTCTCCTTTATATCTTCATTCTTCATGTGCTATTGCCATACCATTATCATCAACGTAAATATTTAGCATGTTTGTTTGATACCTTTTAATGTTCGTTATTTGTTCGAGTAGATTGAGTGAATATTTATTAGTGGGATTTTATGTGGAGTCCAAAGTTGGATTAAAGGTGCGTTTGTTTGTTGTGAAACTGAGTGAGACATTCGAAATGAATTTATATTCCGGCGGATAACAATATTTGTGTGAGTAAGTAGATTAGCTAAGATCTGGCTTTGGTAGAAGCGAGCAGACTCTGGACAACTGTTTACAAAGACTGAGTCAGTGATTGCTTTTTTATCTCAAAGTTGAAATAAAAGTTTTGTGGAGAGGCTGAGTGGTAGTTTGTCTTTAATCTCGAGAAAAAAGTGAACAAGCCTAATGGCTCTCTGAGTTTGTAAAATAGAGTAGGTAAGTACTGGATTTAGTGGGAATGAAGAAACAGAGAGAGATCCGTCTTGTGGACGTCAAAAATGAGATTTGTTGGATTGTTTTATGATACTTTGTTCGTGCTTAGGTATCATGGCGTTGAATCAATAAAGGAGTCGGGCGTCGTGAAAAACACATAAGGGCGTGAGATCGGAGGCGTCTGTGGTGTCCGGGTCATCCATTGGTTCGCACCCTATCTTTCCCCGAAAATCCCGCATGGCGGGCATCTCTATGCTCCATGCGCCACTTGGTTTTTAATCCGTCACTCACTTCACTCCTCGACTCTCCCCTAACTAAACTCGCTCTAACTTTTCTGTCTCATGATGTAACAATCAATAGTATTTTATGACAATGGTCAGAAAAGTAAACACAAAATACTTTCCTTCTTTTTCTCCGGTTTTGATTCTGTGGTCATTCACCATCATCCTCTCTTTCCAATTCCAGTCTAGAAGATTTCACCAGCTAATTAGCTCATGTCAGACCAATTTCCTAGCTTCCGCTAGATTACTCCGTGTCTCTATTGCATGTTGAATTAGTAAATAATTACATCTTGTCCACTACGATTCTTGACAATGTTTCATTTGACTACAGTTTAAGGAAGTATCATATGATTAATTTGAAATCTGTAGACAGTTGAAGGAGAATTTACTATGGTTGTTATTTATAGGTAGGAAACAGAAAAGGTGGGCGGAAAGCGGAATAAGAATATCTCTAAAAGGCTAAGGTTAAGGTCGTTGCGTGTATGATTAGCTTGCCTCTGGCTCCTACTATGCATGTTCATTCATATGTTGGCCAAGTATTTTAATAGGTGGTTTATTATACTGACTTCATTCTAGTTGAATGCACTATTATGTTTCATATCTGTCTGTTGTAAATACGGTGATATAGTATTACATTACAAGTTCACAATAGACTATTATTAGAAGTAATGGCCTGCATGGAGAATGAAGATATTTGTCAACATTGATATGAATATTAATTTTATAAGGATACTGAATCGAAACTAGGATGCAGTTTTTGTTGAAATCTAACAGATCTGAGCCAGGCTATTTACCGATGTCAAAATGACTCACATTTCATACTACTTGCAATACATGTTTTGCACTCTGTAGCTACAGTTAGTAATTTATATTTGTTAACTCAAAATTCATCTTCAAAATTTTGACTAAACTTTATTTTAAATCTTTCAACCAAAATAATAGGGTACATTTGTATATTAGTTCTCTTAATTTTGTTGAAATCTTCATGACCACTTGACAGTTCAATAGCACTTCAGATTCAGAATAACCGAGAAAAATTGGCTACCAATTTATTCTGGAAACAATCTACACGGTACATTTTTTCTACGATGAATACTTTGAAATGAAACTTCAACTCCACAGAGAACAAAAAATGTTGTTTTCATTTAGTAATAATAAGCAAGTGCTAGCGTTCAGGTACAAATTAACGTGGAACTATTGTACTAAAATTGACTAGGATTGAAAACATCCTAATTTTCAACTTTAGGTTGATTTTGCCTATAAAACTGACACAAAGGAAAGTTTTCTAATGTATTTGTGAGCAACTTTTTAAAAATAGGTACAGTCAAAACCGAAAATAATTTAGAATGGAAAACAGAATAGAAGTAGTCCTAATTGTACTCTATAAATGTACTTTTGTCTCAAAGTTGATTTTAATTGCACACTAAACACAAATTTACAGAAAACTCAAAAGTACATTTCTAAGGCAGTTGTGATAGATTCAAGAGTGAATTAGCATGTGCAGGAAGTATCGTTCTACGATTGGATTACTAGTTACTATTAGTGATAACACAGGTAATTTAGTGTTGAGTAACGTTACATAAGGATGTTTACAAATTTTTGCGACAGGGAAAGTAAGGATGGGAATTGTAGGGCATTGTGCGTCTGGTTATTCAGTATTCACTCAGCATTCATTATAGTGAATAATAGTGATAGCAAGGAAAAATTAATTTACGAGTCGATGGTTATGAATTCACATCTCTTTAGTATGGGCTGAAGGGTAGATAGTTGAAAAGAGAACATAGAAGAGATATCTACAGAGAGATGATTAGATTTTTTTGAAGAGGAAAGCTTGAAAATGATATAATTGGTACTGATGTTTTCATTGAGGCGGAAGCAGCGTGGGATGAGACATGAGACGACATGATGTAGAAACTGATATGTGACGCAGATTGAATTTGGGTCTTACTAGTTCTAATACCTACTCGGGATGTTTTTGTTCTGCTTTGGCTGAGTGAGACTGAGTGCTTAGTCTTACATAATAATATACTCTCTCAAGTACGACTATCGGTTATTTAAAATTATATTACGCAGATATACACAAATCCGTCTCTGTATATTTGTTTCTGTAGTTGGTTGATCGAAGGATTAACTGTACGCTATCATCAAACATAATTACAAAGCATCAAACGAAATACCTAAGATTTCCTCTTGCTTGTAAAAGTATAGATTATATAACTTAAGTATAGATTGTATGACTTGAGTGAGTCGCGTCGACAGGGTATTATGCTGAAAAAGTGAATGATATGACACTGCAGTATTTCATTTCATATCCTTATCAAATATGAATAGCACAATCAACTGGAGTTGAAATCTGTGTAGGTATTGTAGGCTCCTAAGTTCACATGCTTTCGCTTTACTATGTACTACTACGGACTGCTACTTAGTATATCGGAGTGAAACATGTTATCTCTGGATTTGATATGCAGTAAGTATTTAGTTGTATAGTTTGTATAGGTAGTTGAGTGGGTAGGATGCTATTAAACATAACTTAACTTAGTATAGTCACGTAACATGGTAGTAAGGAACAAAAACGAAGGGTAATAAAATATGTCTTATGAGTTATAATCGTGTGTGAAGCATCAATGAGGGCTGTGAATGCTGCATTGTTGCGTAGTCTGCCTCACTCTACAAAGTCGTCATCAGGAATATTGTGTAGCTAGTTAATAATAAACGATGTGATATCATGGGGCTTATGCTCCCCTTTTCATGAAATGCAGTTTTTGTAGCCCTATCAAATTCAATATTAGCTTTCTTATGAAAAGGGGCCGGACCCTATGTACGAGCTGGCCCATTGTGTTCTACAAGTAATTGGGTAGCTCAGAGGACTTCCCTTTTCATTTACAGGAGTTCCAACTTTGTTGTCCTTCTCTAACAATCTATTCAACGCAATTCAATGCGCTGTCCCATCCCACTGTTTTCATACAGCTTGTCAATCTCATTTCTTAACTTTTTTCCTCTCCTATCAAATTAATCATGTACATAATCATGTTCATTACCTAATCGAAACAACTGCTAAAATTTGAAATAGAAATTGACAGCTATCAAAATTATGCTAATATTCGCTATTATTTTTTATCTAGATGAAGGCATTTTAGCCAAATGAGCATAAATTCAGTGATGTTTTATGTATTAGTATTGCTACAAGAAAACTTTCTAGACATAGCTTACCTATCAAATTATAACAGCCAGAATAGCGACGCTCTTTAATGTCGACAGAAAGATGGGTAACTGGAATAGGACTCACTTGGCCCCATTTTTTCTATGTGAGGGCATAAACTTAGGACCCTTAAACTTTTTACCCACGTAGAAAATGTTATTGGGAATAGAATTAACCAAAAATTAAGTGTATGCAAACTCTGGTTTAGAAGATATTGCAATCTAAACGGAGAACACATCACCATTTGATTTACATGGGAATGAAATACAATTGGAAAAAAAGACTTGAGGGCAGTACATTAATGCTTTCATAATTACAGCACAAGTGAATTAAGTATTCCTTAACTTAATTTTTCAACTCCCAGATGTATGCAATTTTCCGTTTAGAAGCATCGTAATTTCTAAAAAAAATTTTCGTTCTGTACACCTTGAAGTGGCAAAAATCAGACTAAGTAAAGGGTATTTCATCTCAATATATAGCGCATTAGTGTTGTCATGTGCATTATTGGTTGTAATACGGTGGACGGTGTGTCTGCATCAACTCAACAACTAAAGCTAAACAAACGTAGTTTTAGTTATAGCATTGTGAGTTGTGTCTGACTGACTTCATATTCATTCTTATTATTGTTTTATCATCGAAACCTCTTTGTACAGGACTGAATACGACCTATACTTGCTAATGCAAGTGTGCCGTAAATGCCGCAAATGAAAATAGTGCCGTCCATAACAAGAACGTATTGAGGGATGGGCTTTACAAGCTGAAGCCCCCCTTCCCGAAATCCAAGAAAAAGGAATTTATTTCTCAAAATAGCAAAAAAATTGCACCCCGCGAGATTATTTGCCATTTTTGACTCATTTTCCGCCAAAAATTTTCAAAATGTCCCCCCGAAACTCAATTCTGTATACGGGCTTGGTTCATAAAATAGTGGCTTAGTCAAGGCTAGTAGAAGTAAAATAGGTTTGGAATTCCCAGGCACTTCAGATTTTTTTGTATGTAAAGCAATTTATGACGTCGCACAACGACTTTCCTATACATTTGCATGTGGCATCACCATAGAAAAACTGCATGTCAAACAATTAAACTAATTTTTGGTTCCATGGGGATATATAGAAAATGTCGCCGTGTGACGTCAGAAATAGCTTACATTACAAAAAAATCGAATAAAGCACAAAATACCGCAGGTTGGGTGGGTTGTAGTCAGTCCTGTGAAAACTTGGCCATAAAGGTTTCGATAGTACAACAATATCTATGGTAGTAGTAAGTTCAAAAGGTGACTGACAATGTGACAAAAGAATTTGAAAGTAACTACGGCAATCATATTATCATCTTTATGTTTTGAAACCATTCGAAATGCTAGGGCCCACCCATTTTCATAAAAAATAGCTTCTCCGGGCCCAAGTCCCCGTGGCCACCAGATACCCATCTTTATACCACATTTGACTTATAGTGAATCGATTGATAGGTCATAATGAAAGTTAAATAAAATTATGAAATACCATGACTGTAAATAGTTAGAGCTAATTTTGTAGACTGTGGATTGTTAAAGATTCTTGTTTAATGTAGCTTGCAATGGATTTTGCGATGTTGATTTTGTGATTTATTTGTATGATTTATTAATTTTATTGCTTATTGTTTTAATGAATTCTGCAGAACTAGCTCGGGAGCACAATGCCAAGGTTGACGAGGCGCATAGAAGACTGAACCTACAGAAAGAAGTGAATGGTCAAAGAAGATCCTCCTTGAAAAATGAAGAAATACCCGAAACCAACATTCGGGACTCCCACTTGGAAAATGGTGAGTGCATAGATCACTATGATTTAACTTATCCATATCATTCGGTAGAAGCTTTATTCTTTGTAAAACAATATGCAAGTAATTCGCTTATTTTGAAATTATTTTAAGTGTTAAATGACATACAAGTACAGGCCACTAAACGCAAAAACTGCAGCGCCAGTATTTCCCATTCGGTATGCAAATTGTGAAGACAATTGAAACATTGTAGAACATTGATACCGTAGAGTTTTGTTAAAGCCATAGCCCATAGCACAACAATTATATGGGAATAAAAGATGACAAGGTGGTGTAATCGTCCTGATTGACATTTAATAGAAATGTCAACGTTTTCTGAACAATTAATGGTTTTGAAATTTCCATGGTAAAATTTAAGAGTTTGGTGTGCATTTTTGAATTTTCAGATAAAAGTTTTTCAGGTTAAATAGAACTTTTTCCAAATATTACGATTATGTATTGTGCTTTGTGTTACTGTATAAATTGCTGCCAAAAAATTTACTATCGCTAAGGGTGAAATTGTATGTAATTACATGACATTAAATTGTATTGCCTGACATGTGCATCTGAACTGAATGACAGTGTTGAAATTAAGTCAAGATGTAAATGATAATAGATATAGTACACATAGAGATTTTCTACTGCTGGATCTGCTGGAAGGGGATATTAATAACTTAAGCAGATTTTCTGGAAAAGGGAGACACTTTATATTGTCATCCAAATTCCTAGCATTTTCGTATATAAATTTTAGGACCAGTTTTCAAATTTTCTTTTGTCTTTCTGTTGTACTTCTTTAAACACAAGTATTCCCTTTAAAGTTTACTAAAAGTCCTATTTGGCCATTTTTGTAGCAATTTTTTCTGTGCTTGCGTAGGTGCGTAGCGTGTGCTATAAGTACTTCCATTTTCAGAAAGATGAATACAGCATTACAAACAGCGTGCATAGAGATTAATAAGTGAAGTTAGAACACTGTAGCCATTAAATTATTTGTATATGCTGTCACTGTCACCCGATGTTTTCTTTCGTGCCATGTCAGTGTAGTAAAGCAGGATAAAAGAAAATGTTGTATGATTAAATTGGCAGCCTAACTGTCAAAACCAGATCATTTCTAGGCAACACATCTAACCATCCAGTGCAATTATCATTTATACTGTGCTAGAGAATATGTTAGTACTTCAAAGATAGTGATACTAGTACTAGGATGATGCTAAAATACAATATACTTACTTATGTCATTTTCTTTCATTGGAAAACCTATTTATAGTACTTTATTTATAAAGTAAACAGGACATAATATGTATTTCCTAGGTATGCGTCTTGTTTTGTTGAGCTGTGGAGTTACACAGGGAAGGAATTGAAAAGCAGTATAAATAGAGAAATAAAGCATATAATGAAACTAGACTTTTGGAATAGAGGATTCGTTAAGCCTAAGTGAGTTCACTGAGATGAAGCCTAAAGGTTCCTTTGATGTCAAGTGCAGTGCTGAGGGTGAAAGAGTGACTTACGGATAAGCTCAATATGTATGGGTAGTGAGTCGACTGTTTGAATTCACTCTCTCGAGTGTCATCGCATCAGTATCAACTGGTATTTTTGTAGACTCAGGTTCTATTTCATAAAATGGAGCAAAGCAAGTTGTAGAGAGAGTTGTGTCATAGGCTTTTATAAATACATGAGTGCAAATAGGGGAAGGGTAGAAGCAAAGACTCCGGATCCGGATATTCATTAAGTAGAATGGATGGATATTCTTAACAGCATGTACAACCAAAAAGAGAAATGAGTAAATAGGCATCCAAAAGGAAAAATAAAGTTATCCAGGGAAAGCAAAAAAATGAGACTTCTTTACGAATAGTACCAACACAACTTACAGAAGTGTGGAACAGAAGGCTACAGCCATGGCGATGAGATCCTGCCATACAACTACACCTCCTACTACTACCTACACTGATCCTACTACACATAGAGACGCAAATCTAGTTCGAATTTTGTCTTCCTTGTTACATTTATGAAGTTACTAGTTAGCATTTACCTATTTTTGTGAAGTTTGAGCGATTTTTGACAGCTTTACCATTTCTGAATGCGCTTGAAAATTACATATTACTCAGACCATTACGTACGAGTTAAACCGATTTTAAGCCTTCTACCTGGCACCGATTCTCTAAAAAATAATTGTGTCCTAAAAATCTAGCGGATGTCTAAGTACGGGAAAACCTTAGTTAGCCAACTCAAAGTAATTGACTAACTCTGAGTTTGACATTTTTGGATGAAAAATTTTCCATAGCTATCTAAAACTGACGGAGAAAGTTATATCATGACTATAGCTTAAACTTAAAGGGGCACATGCGCATTGAATTCCTTGGTAAGTATTAATGTCGGTATGTATGTCAGGCATCAAACATTTTTGGCTCCCTGGTTGGTGTGGGGCCAAGTTCGAAATAAAAGCTTTTAACAGTATGATAAATTCAAAAACATGATAGGGCCGTGAGTCACGGCCAAAGCCGTGAGCAGGTTAACGAATGAAACCGATTTGCGTCTCTAGACAGAAAGGGAAAGAAATATTGTGAAGCTAACTCAGCGCTTGACTGTGACAGGCTTTCTCGGTCCACCGGGCTCCCTTTCGTATGCACTGATATGTGAAGAAAATTGGCGGGCTTAATTCCCTCGCAGCATGATAGTCGTAACGATCTCTGTAGCAGAATGACTTTCTCTTCTGTGGTCCCTCCGTGAGACCAATTGCAATCCTTTGTGCTCTGGAGACTAGTTGAAACTTTTCCCCTCGGAGAATCAATCTTTCCTTGCTACTGTCGAGTATCGTTGCTTCAATGCCATATAGCTATTCAGATATCTATTTTCCCCATATGCAGACTGTGGTCTACTCTAACTTCAACATGGATCTAAATTCAACTCAGACCAATCTCTCTCATCTCAACTTACTTCCATTCATCCCAAGCAAAACCTAAATATGAATTCTCAGGTTGCCAATGTTGGTATTCTGTACTGAAAACAACCCTTCCCAATAAATGTTGTTAAATAGGTACTGTAGGTATTTACTATTACCTAAGTAAAAAAGAAGTATACTTAGAAGGTGTTTCAATTCACTAATAAAGGAGGAAGACGAATTAATGTAAAGGCACTGATGTAAAAAATGGACACAACTACGTTATAAGTGTGTAAGATTCCTTTTTGATAGTTACCATTTGTATTCGTGTATAATTTTCAAGTAGAATTTGTAGCGGAGAATAAATTTGGCTATTTTTTTATTTACCACCCAACCAATCAGCAAATAAAAAATATTAACCAAACAAAGTAATCGAGTAGTTCCAGTTAATGCTACAAAATTAAAACGACGAAAATAAATCGCGAGTAAAATTACGAGAGTAAAAAATGACGAAGCGGCTTTTGACTTTTTTGTTCATGATGTGTTAGTCTTTTCTGAAAGGTTCTATTGATGTAGTTTTTTCAAGGTATCTTGTGTAATTTAGTGATAGAGCATCGACAAAGTGACGTAATATTGATTACTGACTGAGTAAAATGATATTATTGGTACTAAAAAACTTTAGTACATCTAGACCTGGATGAACTTGATGTTAAAGGAAGTGCAATAGAGATGTTTAAGTAAGTGCAATAAACCTAGGAGCAATATAGTAAGAAGCTATCCCTTCATCCTTTTTGTAGATATAAGTATCATTAGTAAATGTATGTAATTGCTTTCTTTTATTACTAATGATATAATAGTCAGCATTCAGGATCAAAACTAATTGCAATTCAACATCATAGGAGAATATATTCAGCAACCTTCTATATACCTTATTGTGATATACACTTTGGTAAGCCATGCTTAACCAGTGATCCACTGACTGTAAGTATACTTTAACTTGTTTGTCTGACTCGTAACCTTTCTTTGCTTTTAAGTAGGAAATTGCACTTATAGCACAACTTAGATTCTGAGGTTTTATGGCTTGGGATAGCAACCTGAAAAGTAAACATGGCTTTCGTTTCAAACTTACATTAGGATCCTTTGCTGTATCTACAAAAAGGTGAGATTACTATTTCAGATCCAGATGTACAAGAAATATTGAGCATTGTCTAGGTCTTTTTTCACTAGTTTATTACAAAGTTGTAGTTTTCTAGAATAGTTTTGATTGAACACCTTTTACAGTAAAAGTATTGGAAATAATTGTCACTGTTTGATTGATATTGTTCTTTATAATATTGTGCACAATATTGTTGGCTATTCTATACACTTGTTAATAGTAAAAAGAGAATCAAAGAAGTAACTAGCATCAAATAATGTTTACATCGCAAGACCCTAGTGGGTGGCTAAAATAATGTTTAGATTGTGAACAAAGTAAGGCTAAGTTGGAGTATTGGTCACTAGGCACCAGATAATAAACATGTTAGCCAGTTAAAATGCCTTCCTGAGTCTAAAATATAACACAGGACCCAGATCCTGTGAGTTCATACCGTCAAACATAATACTTTTTGACTCACATCATAAGGGTACCTAATTATTTGTTTGATTCCATGTTTATGTAACTAAGGAGAATAACTGACAGAAAAATCTTTGTGTGTATACAACTGCAAGTATCGTAGTATGGTCATTAGTTTGGTCATCGTGTCTACTGCTCAACCTATAACAGTTGCTGAAGTATGTATGTATGTATATACATACTAGTGTTTGTAAAGAATAGCTAATGATACTTTTCTGTCTTCGTCCACTATTTTCTGGTCTCCATGCAATTATTATTTTGTCAATAGTAAGGACATTCGTAGGTTTTCAATTACCAATCATTTCATAATAGCTAGCCAGAACAGCGTTGTTTTTTCCCTTGAGATTTGTTGACATGAGCTCAGAAGATCAAATCTATCTGCAAGCATTTATTGCGTTTCGGACCCTCCAGAGCTATTCATTATAGTAATTACGCAGTTTCGACGCTAATATAGCAATAATTATGTAACAAATACACAAATATTGATTAGATATGGTTATTAGTAGCAAAAGCTGAGTAAGCTCCTTCTGGTAGTCTCAAGTTTCTGACATAACACGCAATAAATTGACTTGGACTCAATTTTCATCGATTCTCCTCGCAATTAATACTATTGTTAACGTAGTCATCCATTATCTAAGCGAAGCTTGTTCAAAAGACTTTAGAAGGACGTACGAGGGACATTTTAGGCATTTTCACCAACATTCATGCGAAATGTACCTATAGGTATGTGTACTATGAGCAGCGTGCTATATTAAAATTGGCACAGGTAATTAGTACTGTATTCATTTTTAACGCTAATGGTCCAAGGTTTTCAAAAAGGCTCGGTTAGACGTGCACTTGAATCGTCATACTCTCGATACGATGTTTAAGGAATCCTTCTACGAAAATCGTTCCAGATATTTATCACTAATAATAAATGCTACTAACCGTCTAACGTATTATACAATCTTTAAACTTTGTGCTGCAGAAGACTGGATTACTTACTAGGTTGATAATGTCAATGATAATTGCCATAATCAATGTTGATGATAAATGCTAATGACCATTTTTGAAATGAATATATTATCAAAAATCTTTGCTCTAATTTTTTAAATTTATTAGGATCTAAAGATGATATCTCAAAGGCAAAAGTTGGCGACGGCGAAGCGGAAACAAATGAAGTGCGACCTACTGCACCTACCATCGACTTGTGTGACACTGACAGTGACGACGACTTTCAAGAAACGAAAAGACCAAGAAAAGCTAAGGTAGGATTTTTAAAGCTTTTGTAACAGAACTTGGCACTTTTCAGAATGCGCAACTAGAATGTTTTTGTTTGTGAAATGCTTAAGGAGGGTAAATGTTTTCAGATTCCAATCCCAGTCGTCAAGCGTCAGCCTACACCAGCTAACAATAGTACTATTGACATGAAAGAACCGGAAAGACCACCAGGAGCTGCGAGTGTTGAAGCCAAAAAGGCTAACGATGTGCCAACAGACATCCCTCAAAGAATGAAGTATGTGATACGTACTGTTTTTTGTATTTGTCACTTTTTTGGTATTAAATAGTTGATATTCCTTGGTTAAAATTCGATCTACAATATGATGCAACTCCTTATAGTGAAAATTCATAGTCTGGTGTAGTTTACCATTGAGCAAGTAAATTACTTCCTTAGTAATGTGATAAAAGTGAAAGTATTTCCTTCTGTATTCTTATTCGTACATATTTAGAGTTCCTAAAATATTCTTTGCAACGAGGACTCACCAACAAATTGCTCAAGTAACTCGGGAGTTACGGAAAACGAACTATAAATCTTCAAGGTAAAAGAATTTCCTTTATACATGTAGCCTTTTATGCAATGTATTTAATTATTTCCTTGTGCTTTATTCGTGCTCATTAGTTGTAAAATGGTTGTGGGTTTCACTGCGGTACTTTGTTGATTATGTTGTATATTTTTGATATGGTGTTTTATTTAAGTCAACAATGTTAGAAAATGAAGAATGGGTGAGTCAATTCAGACATAAATGTAAGGAATATTAAGGCGTGAAAATAGTGCTCGGAGTATCTTTTAACAGTTATTTTGAGTTAGATACCTTAGTATACCGTATATATTAGGATATGACAATAGACACAGTGTGCTATGTCATGATGATTATAAATATGGAAGACTTGAGGCATACTTCACATAATTTGCATATTTAGATGCAATAATAATACAAAGTAGGAGGGATGGTGAAAGGAGAAAAAATGGCTGCGAATATTTGTTCAGGAAGTTTGTAGTATAGTTACTACAATGTGGCTGGGTAGTAAGTAGTGGGATTCATTCCATTGGCTCGAGGCCTAAAATTCATAAAGAAGAACAAAGAATTAGAGAATCGTGTAAAATATTGCTCAGTGTTTGTGGAAACAGAGAGGTGGTTAAAATGTGCCATTCTGTACAAGGAGAGTGAGGAAGTACTTACTACTGTTTTTGACGTAGACACTTTTTTTACAAAGCGTTGCTTTACATTAGGCCACACCAGGCCAGGCCACACCATCGAATTTTATGAGGAGATGATGAATTCATCCGTAGTGTGCAAAGAGAATAGCGAATGGGAGAGAAAGGAATGATTTTCGGGTTGGAGGAGAAATGTTTATTCCGACGTGCCTGGAAGTAATATTATATTCTGGATGGCTGAGCTTGTGTTTGAATAAGAATCCTTTTGATGAGATATCTGTCTTTATCCTGCATCTTCTATCACATATTCCCATCGTGTTTGTTTCCTTTGTCTTGTTATTTGTTGTGTGCGCTCAAGCGGTTTCCCTTCTTGTGGGCTTCTCTAATATCATTCAATTCAATGAACTCCTATTTTATCTTTTCACAAATTTTATTCCTCCAGCGATAAAAGTAGCAGGGATACTGACAACAACCTTTGCCCTTCCTCCTCCTCCTCTTCAATTTTCTCGCTTGTCTCTTTCTGTTTCGTTGGACGGACGACTTACTCATATTTCTCGTCACATGGCAAAGCATGGAAATGGGAGCTCCAGCCTTTTCAAATCCTCGTTTCATAAAGCGCTGTGGCCATCCATCCCATCCAGTGTTTATTATGTTCCATGCAAACAAACTGCCAAATGCAAGAGTCTCATCTCATCTTATTCCTTTCTTAATCGATTCTGTTCTCTGAGAAAGGGAATGTACACTCCATGTCTATTATTGCCTTCTTTAGGCACTTCACTTTGTTTTCCTGCCCTATATTTACTTATATCTTATCATCTATTTTTAAACCAAGAATGTAGCAACAATTCATCTCCTTGTAATACCAGAAGCCCAGATACTCATCTTCCCTATTCTTCACCGATTCAACAATCAAATTCTATAGTATTCCGCATTGTCGACGCTTGGCTTCATTTCACAATATCGCTTATCTGTTTTCTACAATAGTTTGTTATTACTTGCGTTCTTACTTTTCTTTATTATTAAGTAGCACTTGTACATAGTCACTACTTGCCAGAATGAAGGTTTTATTGTTTGCATTTAATTACATTCATCACAATACACAATTTGTATGCCATTAAGTATACTCATTGAAATTGCAGTTGCAGTTGAGCAGAAATTTGTAATCTATTAGAACCATGGATAATTACAAACTATTGTGAAATAGTATCCATTATTACTCGATGTAAAGCAATTTTAACATTGGTACACTTTCCATCGAAACTGGTTGTGTTTATACAGTATCAGTTACTTATATTTAACTCATTTCATGGCTATGGCTGTAGACTAAAAATGTAGACTTAAACTAAATTTCTTAAACTTAAAGACCAACTGAGTTAAGACGTGAGATACAAATCATAGGTACGCAGCTGTACTTAAGTCTCGACTCGTAAAGGATAAATATGAATTTGAAAATGCGCTGACCTGAAATTCTTGTAGGTTTAAAGCCAGAATTTCGGTGGTATATTTATAAAATTAATTTCATATCGTAGCTCTGTTTCTAATTGTAACGTGAAGACTTTGACGAAGACTTTCAACTCTTTGAAGTATTTCAGATAGAATTTTAATTAAAACTATTTGACAAGACTAGGACTACGGTTGCAATCTTACAATAGTATTTTTCTGTGCTAGGCTCCGTCAGAGTGTAGAGTATGGCTAGCTGGAAAATAGGAATGTATGTAGGGTAGTCTCCAGTATCATCACATCATGCTATTCCTTTTCTAGATGAGATAAACTGAAAATAGAAATGATGAATTAGGACACAGAGTTTCTGCATGAACCCACAATTAAGTCTTTGGAGACAAAATTAGCAGGACTTGTGATTTATGGCAAGAAGTTGGTAAAATACAGGGGAATGTGTCTGTTACATCGTGTCACGCATAAGTTATTCGAGTGTCTTAATAGAATTTTATGCCTCAGTTAGTAGTTGAGTTGAACCGCACCATTATTTGCTTCTTTGGGCGTACCAATGTATTTTGATTGCTACTTGAATCAACTGAGCCGCATGATGAACTCCAGCAGCACTCACGTTGATGTAGCTCCTTACCTTCCTCATAATTATACTCATTTGTGAAGATATATCACTTAATGCATATTTATCTCTAAAAGTATATAGGTATGTACACCTATGCGTTTGCTATTTAAAACATCTTATGGAAATGTCCCTATACGCTTACAACTCAACTTTATGCTTTCAAATTATAGAGAAAGTCAAAAAGCCCATTAACAAATGATTCCTTTCATTCCACAAGACCCTACGTATATATGTCAAGAGTCGCCTATCACTAACGTAGATTTGGATTAACAGAAAGTATAATCACTGCGTGATGAAATGAGCCTATTTGTGACTATTTCATAGGACTTCTTGTCTAACAGCTAAATTGAATAAACGAACTTCCATTCCATCATAACTGCTGTAACCGACGCTAATCCAAAAGTCCAAACATTTTATTCTACTTTGTCAGAAAAATGTTTCTGATTTACTGTAGAATATAGATATGTAACCGATATCTCTAAAATATCTAAAGCAATGTACAAAACTATATGCAATGCATATTACATAAAAAATAAACTCTACTCTGGATTAGCATTCTCTCTTTAACATCTTTTGAAGCTAAATGAAATGCTGATGTCTATACATTTTGAAAGGTATAAACAGTACTGGTGGCCTACTATCATCATATAAATTAAGTTTATATTTGTAGGATAAAAATTTTTGGCGATTTTATGATACATACTACAGTACCATATTGCATAAGTAATATTTAAATACATTACTAGCTCTCAATGACAAGTCTGAGGATCAACCTTATTTGGTAGCTATACTTAATGGAACAAATATAAAGTTATGTGTAAGTATAAGTAATTGACACTTATTTTTAATCTCGAATTTTAATTTTATTTTTTGCTATGACTAAATATTATGGTGAGCTGTCCAGTAGAGCGGAAATACTTTTTAGGCCTTTTTGAAATAATCGTGATGAGAAGGATTCTCTGTCACTTCATCACGAGGGAGCAGTATTTCGTGGCGAGATGATTTCATCTACAGTCTACAAATCTCTGATAGTGTATTCTGTAACTAGAGTATGTAATATACACCAATAGTATATGAAAAGAGATATATAAAAATAAATATAAGGGGATTGTGAATTTGGATGGAAAGAGGATTGCATTTTGTAAGGCGATGCTTGGGAAGGGGTGAATATAGTATTAGCAATGGGATGTGTTCTGAAGGGTGTAAACCCTCCCAAATGAGAATCCGAGAACGGCAGTTCGTATCGTAGTGACATTAACTTGCCTCGTTGAGGGCTATCAGTTTTACGACGAACGGCGGTTGTATGGATGCGACAAGGGATCGATATTAAATCTCTCTGTCGCAATACTATTACTATAAGTGAATAGATCCACTTTTCCTGGATCACAAACGCATTTTTATCTAGAGATATGAGCAGAGGGATTGTCATTGCGTACTGTCGTAGTCTCGTTGTGTTGATATGAATGAGACCGAGATAGGCACGAACCTCAGATGATCTAATTGGCTCCCTTTACTTTATAGAGCATTTTGCGCTCTAGCGATTCCCTGCTTTCAAATCTATTGATTACAATGCTTGTGCCAGCTCTGGCTCACTCCCTACTAGATAGGTATCAAAACTATTAATTGTATTTGGTAACTAAGTCTTATTTTTATGTGATGCGTGTCCTATGCTCTCTTTTACACCATGTACGGATATTTTTATCTACATTTGTACACAATGAACCCTGCTACCATTACAATCACAATATTGATTTGCGTAATTGTATTATGAATGTACTATTGAGAAATTTTATAAGCTTTTATAATGTACATAATACATTTTACTACGCGACTCTAAACATATAAATAAACTAGGCAAAAATTTTATTACGGAATAAAATGATAACATGTTACGTTGCTTTGCGTGCTTAGATTTTCATTATTACCTTCAACTTTCGACTTTATTTTTATAGCTACTTATTATGTTCCAATTGCCTGGTATTTTTTAATTTTCTTAATTCTTTTTATTCCAGAACTATGATTTTGGCAAGCAGAGAAACTACATGCGTTAATCCAATTGTTGCGAGAAAACCCAACAAAAATGAAGCTTGCAAGGAACTGCTGGATACTGCCAACCAGGTTATTAGTAGTAAAAAGTTTCCCCTTTTTGTATATTGTTTTTTCATTTACATATGGGCAGAATATCCACTGGACTTACGGGAAGTTTTTAATTTTAGTCAAAAAAGCTACATTGAGTTTTCTAAACTTTAAATTGTAGCAATTAGACAATTTAATGTTGTAACTTTGTCGTTATTATATACGTTAGAATGAATGTTTTAAAATCGGTGAGACGCACGATTTTAAAATGCATACTGATGATTGTCAAAAGTTGTCAATAATGGTCTAGATACTCAAACCTATTTCCGATGGAGTCCAGGAGTTTTGTGACTTAAATAATGACAACTAAACTCATAAGATTCGATCTTGCATTGTATACTCTTGCCTCTTGTTAAAATGAATCAGAGTACCAAAAAATCACAAATATTATTCTCATTTGCTATTTAAACAATAATTAAAACTGTATTTATCAATAGGGTGGAGGCTGTGGCTGGTTTAATAGTGCAAAGAAATTTGGGAACTTTGATGTACTGCAAGGGTATGGTGTTAAACTTGGATACGACCTAGAAGATTTCGTCAAAGCTGGAATTGTTGTAAGAAGTATTATCAATTTAGTTTGTATTTTGTAAGATACAGATAGTAAGATATAACATTTAACACCGTCGAAATATTCTATATTAACATTGATTTAATTTTGATGTTTTCTATTTTGTTTGCAGGCAAAAGCTTGTCCATATTATGCAGCTAGAAACTTGATGGATTCTGCGGACATGATTTTCTGTCCATACAATTACTTAATCGATGCTAATATCCGTAAAAGTGTAAGGACCATAAATTCATGAAAATTATAAAAATAGTCTTTAATTGGTGCTAATTTTTTACAATAATGTATTAAATGTAGATGGGCATTGAGTTGGCTGGTCAAATAATTATTTTTGATGAGGGGCATAACATGGAAGATGCATCCAGAGAAGCAGCTAGCTTCAGTGTCATTCAATCGGACATTCAGGCAGCAATGCAAGAATGCGAAAAAATGTCTAATTGTAACGTAGAACCAGTGGCACATACTCAACTGGTAAGCCATCTACATTTTGATTGCCAATTCACCAAAACCTATCCAACAGAATTAGTTTACCTAATTACATTTTTACACATATTTAATTTTAGCATCTTTTTGTGATTGGCGTTACTCTTTTTTCATTTACATTATTAGAGAAGTAGGCTTAAATTGCATTTTTTTTTCATTTATCTGTATTATTATTGTCAAAATGTTAGAGATTAAATCGAAGAATTTACTTTTACATTGATAAAAAAGATGTGAAACGTTATGCTTGTTTCTGAACAGGCCCAACTGCTTTCTGACTTTTCGGTTTGGATGGATAAGAATCAAAATAACCTTACGGAGGTAGATTTTAATACCACTGGACATGTCTGGAATGGAAGTGCAGCTCTTGCTTCATTAGATTTTCACGGAATTTCTAGCGATAGAATAGTCAATTCTGTGGTAAGTCTAACCATTATTAAATACTTAATACTTTTTAATTGTGTTATATTAATGTATGTAATTAACCTATTGGCAATTTACCAGCTAATTTTCGAGGCGGTAATGAAAGCACGGGACAACGAAATTGAACTTGCTAAAGAACGGGGATTCTCCAAGTCAGACAAACCTGCTCTTCCATCTCAAGCTGTCGTGGTTATAGAGACACTTTTAACAATGTGTCACTATTTAATCAAGAGTGATGGAAAATACCGAGAAGATTTTCGCTTCTCTTTGATGAGAACCGCTGCAAAGAATTTCAGAGGGAATCGAGAGAAAGCTCAGAAAGGCATGATTGTTACCTTAAATCTGTGGTGCTTAAACCCTGCTGTTGCATTTTCGGTAAAATTTTAACAAATTGATATTATATTTTTGATATGTTATTGTAGTATTGACGATTGTGGACATTGTGGTGACAGGCGATACAGTTTAGATGCGAATAGAATTGTGTTCAGGAAATTGTTGTGACAATAATGACCATGAAGTTGTAATGGTGATATTACTGGTAAAAACAGAAGATGAGTTAATAGATCATGTTTTATCTAATCTGACAACTTTTTATAAACTCTATATGCAGCAGTAACAGCAAATTATCAATTTTATTTTGTAACTTAAATACCTAGTTAATTTTATAAAGACAAAATACTCAAACTAAATTATGCGAGAGACATTTTTGCTAACAACGTTATACTAATGAAGTTTCATTTCAAATGTAAATTAATTAATACGTAAAGTTCAAATGTAGTTCTCTCCGATGTTTTTGATTACAAGTGACCACATTATTCACAATTGTTTATATTAAATAAGTCACAAATGGCCACTGACTGTAGTCGAAACTTTTAAAAAAATATACTCACAATTTCATTTAATATTTTAATACATAAGAAATAAAAAATAGTATTAAATGTTGTAAAGAACGAATTTAATTTTACGTTTTTTGAGATAATTAAGATTTAAAATAATAGTTTTTAATAACTTGTTCTCTTTACAGCAAATAACTGATGTAGCACGATCTGTGATAATAACGTCTGGGACGTTGTCTCCATTTGATTCATTTCAGTCGGAGTTAGGCTGCCCTTTTCCAACAAAACTGGAATGTCAGCATGTCATAAAACAAGAACAGGTAACTAACATAACTAAATGTAAGTATTTAACTTGTAAGTATTTAACTTGTAAGTATTTAGCTTGATTATAAATGATTTATGTTGTTGAATAGATTTTGGCGAAAGTTATTAACCGTGGTCGAAAAGGATTGGAGTTAAGAGGAACCTATCAGAATGTTAATTCTTTCAATTACCAAGATGAGATTGGAAACATTGTACTTGACATTTGCAACGTAATGCCCTACGGAGTATTGGTATTCTTCCCATCGTACAGACTCATGGATGTGTTAAAAGCCAGGTTTACATTGCTATTGCACATTAACTGATAGATTATTAATAGACCATTAAAACAAGAACACATTTACAGGTGGGCACTGACAGGTGTGTTGGATGCCATAGCTGAAAATAAGAAAATATTTGTCGAACCCCGGACTGGAGCTGCTGATTTTCTAGAAACCATACAAGATTACTATGAAACCATTCAAGAAGTTACTCGTAATGTAAGTCAGTTATATCAATGCTTCATGTCAACATCACAAGAATAACAAATAGCACAATGTTTTGTAACGTTAGATAAAATTATTATATTTGTATGGTAAATTTCATTTTATTTATTATAGCCTAGTGGAGTTCACGGGGCTCTATTTATGGCTGTCTGTCGAGGAAAAGTCAGTGAAGGTTTGGATTTTGCTGATAACAATGCTCGTGCTGTTATTTGTGTAAGACAAGTAATCAACTAACGTTCTATTTTAATATTATTACAATTTAACATTGTCAAAATATACTTTGACTTCAGATTGGAATACCTTTTCCCAATGCCAAAGAGTTGCAAGTAGTCCACAAAAAATCTTACAATGATTCTAATCGTGGTCGAGGTCTTCTTAGTGGAAATAAGTGGTACGAAATCCAGGCTTTCAGGTATTAAATATAAAATGCATTCGCTTTGATTAAATATGACCGTAAGTAAATAATTAATTAATTTTTAAAATGTTTTAGAGCATTAAACCAAGCTATGGGTCGTTGTATTCGGCACAAAGATGATTTTGGAGCTGTGTACCTTTTGGACTGCAGATTTGGTGAAAACGATTACTTGCAACCATTACCAAAATGGTTTAGAACTCGGGTAATTTTTTTATTTCTCAATTTTTATTTACAATATCAATATCTACAGATTTACATGAATTTACAACGATAGAAAACCTCTTTTAGGTGACATTTTCCAAGTGGGATAATATGGCTGTACACGAGCTGTCTGAGTATTTTAAATCTATGGCACCACTCCTTTCTAAAGTGGCAATTAAAAACAATTTGGTTGAGGACGAGGATGATGTAAGTGCTTCCGGTTTTGATTTGAGTCAAACGCAAGACGACGACACCGATCAATCGATGTATTTTTCCGGAATAAAACCGACGGGTAATATTTAGTTAGTATTTACTTTTTTACAATATCTAAACTTAATCTAGCAATTCGGGAAAAATAATTTCAGAAATATATTCTTATTATGTAGATCAAATCATCAAAACTCCTGAAAGTTTTGAAAAACCTTCTAAAATAGAAAGAGGTGTGGAACGTGAAGAAAGACGGAGTACGCCTTCTATGAAGCGAGCCAGAGGTAGCATGAACCTTCCGAAAGAGGGAACAAGTCCCATGGCTCAGTGGTTAGCACAAAACAAGACTAACAAAAACCCTGGAGGAGGATCTAATAAAATCATTTTATGACTGATAATAATTGTGATGCTAGTAATATACTGTCAACTTCACTACTATTGAAAACAATACTGATAATTAAGTGCAAATACTTCAATTTAATTTAATTGTGGTACTACTGTACTACTAAGGCCATACAGATCAAGTAATTTAGCCCTTCACAATTTTGTTACATTTTAAAACAATACATAGTTATGACGTTGGTCGAGGCAGATTTATTTCAAGTTTAAACCATTTCACAATTGCAAACTAATTCACAACGACAATAAGCTTTACATTACAATAGTTATAAATACCTACTAGTTACCTGTATTCTCTATGGACTTTTTAATTAATAATCTCTATGTGTTTATTTTGTTACATTTCTACTAAAAACATTGTTGAAATTCTAAAAACTCTTTCAATTGACTATGTTGTATACAATGTCTGATTTTAATAAAAATTTATACAAAATTTTGTAGTTGGAATCAATGGAGAAAGATACTCTGCTATTAGGTTTGAAATTTTTAAATTAGTTCCAATTCATTTGTATAGAGTTCCATATCCTCTATTATTCCACGTATTTTCAATTGACATCTGTAAATCATTTTTTGATAGCGTTGTGCTTGTATTATTAAATGTAAATGGTGAAGTATAGTTAGAGTCTGGATATGCTTGTTTTTCATTGAATTTTGAGAGACGACGATTTGTGAGGGATGCTGAACTTTCGGTTGGGCTGTGGTTTAGTGTTTTCCGGAAACAAAGTTCTGCTATCATAAATGTCAATGCGAGGGTTGCTCCCACGAAGAGAATGAGAAATGCAGTTCCTGTTTCGTAGAGACTCATCCCCAGAAAACCATCTCCGCTTGTGGCGGATGAACATGAGGACTCCGTACCCCACCATTTCCGAAAGAGCCGCTTCATTTGTCCCGTCTCACGAAGTTGAGACACTCTATGAAAAGTACAGAAACAACTTTTTATAGACTTCCTCACAATTCTCATGTCAATAGCTTGTCATTTGTCAACAGATGACACAGGACAGCTTCACCGGCTATTTCATAAGGCATTGAACTAACAATTCTCAAATCGACCAAATGATAAATTGTGATTGACATTATTTTTCGAAACAATGTACGTGCTAAGGATTTTTAGTACTCGATTTAACTAATACGAATGATTGAATATAACTTATACCAATTTCTATCGTTTCATGTTAATCGCTTTAAATAATTTTAAAGGCTTTAAATGGAAAACATCAAAAATTTACAAAAACTAGAAGCTAGGATATACTTCAGTAATTTTATGCTATATTCCAACCCAAATTATCAATGAACATTTAGTACATGTGTGCATTGTGTGCGTTTTTACATTTCCTGATTGTAGTGCATGAAAGATTTTGCCTGTAAATTGCAAGGGCATGCATAAAGTCATAAAAATGAGACTTGTTTTTCTGTATATGCTGGAACTCATAAGTCAACAGTCACGCTTGAAATATTTTCATGTTTGTCCAAGTAGACAGTGCATATCTGTATACTAACCAAAAAGACAATAGGATCTACCAACGCACAGCTTTTACTAATAGATGTTACGACATTGCTACTGCTTATGTATGTACTTACTGGTAATAGTATATAGGGATACATAATGCGTGGATAGGAGATTAAGGAGAGAAAAAAATCTTACCGCTGAGAGATGACGGAAGCAAATGGGAAATTCTTCTGGTAGCCCATATAACCAAATCCAGGAAAATAATTACCCGGAAGCCAAGCAAAGGAGCAATTGCCTTTAACTATGAACGAAGGAATAAGATCGCTTGTGAAAAAGATGTATCTTTCGCGAAATACTTTTTGGATTCCTTCAGGAAATCCAGAAACGAGTCCTGATGAATCCTGCTGTAATCGCTGCCAGAACATTTTCATTTCTCCCACACCTGATTCCTGGGAGATTATCAATTTAATATTGTCAAATCTCGCTTCAATTCCCGACAGGCTCAATATAATGTAAAACACAGTGCATAGCTATTAAATAAAATGTACTGTTGCAATGTGAAAAATCTCTTAACCTTGACTCTATCCAGAACTGCAGAACCTTTGACAACTCCCATTTTCCAATTTTTGTTTCTGACCGCTTCACCTAATGAATGAATAGGCATAGTGTCGGGAGTTGCAGCAAGAAAGGAAGTAAGACGGGCAGTGTAACTTGCATACATCACTAAAGAAAGAATCCAAAATGTTCCCAATGCTATCCTATAAGGAAGAACTGATGATTGCTCAGCATGTCCTGAAAATATAAAAAGACTTTTCATAACTGGGTCAAATGCTAATTCCAAGAAAGAAAATTAGATTTCGCTAACCCTTTATAGTCTACAATGCACATATTGAATATGATCATTGACATATTTATTTGAAATGTCAGTACATCTTTATTGGGACCGATGTCTTACAGATATTTCATACAAATAAATACAGGTAGGATATATTGACTCTCTCTTGGTGCGTTTTAAAAGAGAAGAATAGGAAGTGACAACGGTGACAGGAATAATTTTCACAAAAGTTGCATTGGTAGGAAAAAGTGTACTGTATCTGGAATTCTAATAACAACTTCTGCACGTGTTGCTTGCATGTCCGTGAACGAGATAACGTTTATTACAGGTTGACAGATTCCAGTTGATTTATATAGAAGAAATGTCCAAATTGATCGGATTGCATTGTCGGACTACAAAAATCCTAACACATTTTCAACAAGGTATAAATAATACAAAACCTTTTTTTGCAAAATCTTGAACAAAATTTATTAGTGAATGATGTTCATGAGAAAATCATCAACTGTGATGAGGTACACCCAGCGTTTCGACAATTCTCTCAGTCTTGTTGATCCATATTCATTAATAATCAGGAGATATAAAGTATTCTTATATTTAGTTACTATTACGATGACAAATATTACAAAAGAACTTGTTGCTGCTTCCATTTTCTGAAATAACTTACGGGGTAGAAATTTTGTCAATACTTTTCACAAGGAAATCATGGTAATAGTTGATGCTTCATTTGATGTTTAGTTTAAGTTAATATTTGTCATGTAAGAATCACCTATACATAAGTAAATATGTACCTATAGGTAAGTGTTTGTTTGTTTATTGATATTTGGAAGATAAGTCTATACACAGTCTAGTCAGTCATACAATTCAGAAATTTTGTATATGTATGTATGTTGAAAATATTTCATGGGTTTGGATTTCGTTGGGAAGAACTTGCCTTGAAGGAGAAAGCAGGACGATAAAATCCAAGCTGAATTTCCAGGCGTTGTCTCAATGATTTGGAAATGAGTGAATACAAGAAAAGTGAAAACCCCAATGCTCACAATGACAGGAATGGCCATCCAGACTTTCCATTCGAACGGTCTCAAGAAAGCATTCCACTTGAGCTCAGCGTTTTTCCAGTCTCTTCGGATTAGTAGTCGAGTCTAATTACAATTTCAACGGAAAAAATTACTAGAATCTCTTCTGAATACATTATTTTAGTCTTATTTAGAAAGGATGCTTTGGCAGAATGAGTGGGAAGGATCTTAAGATGTTTTAAGGCTAATTTCACTCGTTACTAAAATCATTCATTTTCCAGCTTATGTAAAGCAATTTTTTGTAAAGAAATTGTTGGTAAACATAAAAGCTTGGATTTTGAATAAGAAATGTCAGCGAGAAAATTGAGTATGACACAACGTATGTGAATAATAGTTACAATAGGTACTGACGTTCTGCAGTCTAAATAGTCAGCCAAAAATAATTAGTAAAGATTACAAATGTCATCAATGGTACATGTAAATATTAAATTATCCAAACAGAGTTATTCAAAATCATGCTTTCTTTTACCCACCAGCTCGTCATTACAAAGCACACAGCACACTTACGTTTATTCATCGCATCTCGCATATAATGTAGTGTAAAGGAGATCTCAAATCAAAGGATGAAAGAGAAGGAGGTTTTTAGAGTAATCTGCTTGATCGTCTCGTCTATGTCTGTCTATGTTATATTTGCAATCAAAATTAATCTACTGCTTCATCAAATTAACTAATCCAAATTAATCAATGTTTATGTACACTGAATGAAACATGCTTTATCGTGCAACCTATATACCCATCTGCTTAAATATGTTGTAACTAAAGCAATGCCATTGTAAGCGTTAAATTAGGCTTGTGAAACTGAGGTGTGCATAATAATATTATGACTATTATATAAAAGTAGCAGTAATAAACTACCGAGCTGTATTCCACTGGCGGTGAGAAATCCATTACAGTTTTCCTTTGGGCTGTCAGACTGAAAGACATGATGGCCATTTCGGCTTCCTACACCATTATAAAAAACAATTGGGTCATCCTTAGGCTGATTCTCAAATGTCATTTTTCTCTGCACTCAAATTTAAATATGCATTATTCACAAATTTTTCAATGGAATTGGAATTCACTACTGATAGTTTGAATTGTAATCTGAAAAATGATGTTGAAAGGGAAACCGCTAAAATAGCAATGACATGAAAATTCTATTATGCAGTGGCCATATAAATAAAACAGTATAGATTTTTGTACTTTTCGTTACGGAATATAAGAATGCTATAAGTAACTCCTAAATGATGAAAAGTTTTCAAAAACCTTTTTCTGAAGTTGTCCAACCATTCCAGACCAATTACCAGTTTCGTCTACCGAACCGAAATTATTATCTGGCGGAGGCAGAAGATCCGTACTGCAAATAAAATTAAAAAATACATGTATCAAGTAAGTGGGATCATAATTAAGTTGACTTAAAGTGAAAATCTTTAACTTTTCTCAAAAACCTATGGCATTTTGGTTTTAGATGTAGAACGATGATATAAAATAGAATCTGTCTGAATAACTAAGAGAATCAGTTGTTCACCGGTTCGTTCTCTGTGAAAATAATACAATCCTGGAAGCGTATTTTCGTACAAATTGTATCGAGAATAATGGTATGTTTACCAGGCATTTACGATGAGCAAAATTTTGGCATTTTCGAACGTAATAGTGTCGTATATTACCCACCTGTGCACTAATCGTAACATGAATTTGATTTTTGCAAGCCATTTCAAACGAAAAATCGCGTTGATGTGACAACCTGACGTCATTAGCTCGTTTGAATGTCACAAAATATTATTTCTTTGAATTTGAGGACTACTTGTTCCCACTTAACTTGCGCTGCTCGATTTTTCTTTAGAAACCCTGTGCGATAGTTTATCAGAGTGGTTAAGGATTTTATACTTCGTATTACGATAAAATGTTTTGAAAATACCAACTATCGCAAATACGTACAGCTACTTACGATATGTACCCACTTAAGATGTTTCGAAAATTCGCTTCCCGAGTAAAGAATAAGGACTATAAGGCATAATCAAGATGATTTGTATATTTTCCATTGGGACCTTATTTTGAGGTGGTAGTAATTTTCGTTGTGACCCTAATGGGTTTAAAATCTAAATTGGTATTCTGATAGAGGTTGGTTGTAAGTGGACGCTTACAACAGATCAGATCAAAAGTTAGTGTAAATTACGGTTGCAACTAATTCGATATCTATGGCAACAACATGTTTAGAACCAAATAGACAAAATATCTCAGACTACCTTATTATTTTTGGTTGCAAGGTTAGCATAACTTTTGGTTGTAGCTTCAATCTTGCAACCAAAATTACGGGAATATGAGAATGAGCTCCCTGAATGAACACACAATGATACAATGCATTGCTTCAATGCATATAAGTACAATAAATAAGTAGGTAACTACTATGAATCAATCTTTAAGTTGGAATTGGAATGTCCTCTTTCGAACAGACACAGTAGACAGTTCTATCTGCTCTAGTTTTGCAAATCGTAAGCATGGTGGCATGATACTATGTAAATAGATGCTGATTAAGGAAGTAATGTGTCTAGTTAAACACATGCAAACTCTTGTAAAAATAATTAAAAAGCTAATAACTTCATTAATTTTGAAAATGTTGAAACTTTTAATACAAAATGTGATAGAAAATAAAAAACTACAATTGATAGTTAAAAAATTACTTAAAGGGAAATACTCCAATGATGTATAAAATACAGGCAAAAATAAAACCCGTTTGTGGACATTGAGAAGAAAAGGTTGGGTAGAAGCCGCATTGCAATGGATAGCTCAGAAATCGTATCCTGAAGATTAATTTCTTTAATGGGTATGGGTAGGAAAAGGCCATATTGGCTATAAAATAATGACTTTCTCCTTCCAACAGATATAGATAGCCTCACCCGAAACTGTGGAGAAGGATTTTAGAAGTGTCTACGGAAATGTTATACATACTAAGTAGTATAAATCCTCCTCTACTGTTTCGGGTGTCGTGACTTTATGTTGGGATCGGGAAAGTCGTGAACAAAATCAAAAGTAAAGCTTTACAGGTCTATGGAGTGGGAGTGAGTGAGACCCTGTTTGGTCAAAAGATCAACACAGTTGTCATTTGATTTTTGCCTTGTATTGTGAACAGATACGATACGATGGTACTTCATTAATGACTCTGATGCTGTGGTGGTGACAACTGGGTTTTCACAACTAAGCGGTAGAATTTAACATTTGAAAATTCTGCTTCCACGTCGCATATCTTTTTCTAAGTTCTACATTACAGTTCATAAAATCAGAAGTTAGAAGCTGGAAATTTCAATTTAATTAAGTTAATATTTCTCGCCTTTAAAATATTTAATCAATAGCAAAATTTTCTGACGGGATTTTACTATTTTCTGCACACAAAGCATGACTTATGACGCATCTGTACACCAATTGGTCTCATATAAATGACACGATTAAAACATAATGGAAACTTACGTGAAATTTAATTCGGAGCTGACAGCATCTAAAATATCAAAAAGATAACCAGATCCTTGGTACCCTTTTGTTGTCTTTTGCACATATACCACTGGAGGTCCCTGAAAGATTACAATTATTTAATCTGTGTTAAATTGTTGTGCTCAACTACATAAATTAACCGGTAGTATGAGAACGTACGGGTAGTGCAGCAAATTAGTAAAAAAAATGGCTGGCATCAGTTGCAAAAATTATCAAATGTGAATTGTTATCCCTAAAACGATTGACATCTTTTCATTTGCAAATACTGAATTTGATGTGGAATATATTTAACGGGTCAATGAAATAATTTAAATAGTCAATGAATTATGATTTAATCGGTAAATGCTGAAGATTTAAATGGAGATAATTTGAAAAAGTCAATACAAACGCTGAATGGGTAAATGACAGTTGGTTTTACATAGAAACCTTAGAGCATACCCAAAAAACAGTAAGAGACGGCCGTCTGAGAGTTTGAGATAGCAAAATTATGTCAATTTGTTGAACGACAAGACCAAGGTTGAGGTTAGGTGTTAAAGTGAAGGGAGGTAAACGACACAATTCTCCACTCATTTTCCACTCCTGGGCCAGTAATCACACTATCTTCCAATGGCTTCTCACAATTAATTTATAGTTCCAATTCGGAAACCGAAAACAGTCCCCCCGAAGAAAATTTTACTTTGATCACGGCAATATTATGTCATGTCACTTGTGTTAACTATATTGTCGTTATTTGTTCGCTTATGATATTCCAAAAAATATCGCTGTTCCAACTACAGGGCAGTTGAGAAATATTGCCGTGATCACAGTGAAATTTTCTTCGGGGGACTGTTTTCGGTTTCCGAATTGGAACTATAAATTAATTGTGAAGCCATTGGAAGATAGTGTGGTTACTGGCCCAGGGAGTGGAAAATAGTGGAGAATTGTGTCGTTTACTTCCCTTCACTTTAACACCTAACCTCAACCTTGGTCTTATCGTTCAACAAATTGACATAATTTTGCTATCTCAAACTCTCAGACGGCCGTCTCTTACTGTTTTTTGGGTATGCTCTAAGGTTTCTATGTAAAACCAACTGTCATTTACCCATTCAGCGTTTGTATTGACTTTTTCAAATTATCTCCATTTAAATCTTCAGCATTTACCGATTAAATCATAATTCATTGACTATTTAAATTATTTCATTGACCCATTAAATAGCATCCATTTGATGTTGCACAGTTCTAGTACCCTAGCAGTTTTAACTTAAGGGTTTTACTAAGGAGACTTGTCAAGGAAATTTGTCTCTTACGATTTTTAGGCCGACCTAAGGATTAATATAAATTAAAAATCCGAGTCAGTTCTATTAATGGTCGAGATACTTATAAGTGCAAATAAGGTAAGAATGAAAGACAATAGATGCTGCACTGTGTCATGCCTTTAACTCTGCAACACATTTATTCAGGAAAAGGAACAATGTTAGTTGAAAATCAAAAATGAATCTAAGATAGTAAAAGCTATTTACGTTATGAGCAGGGAGGTGTAAATTGTAGGTATACATTGAAAAATGTATGCGCAGTGAGATTACCTAAACACATTACCCACTAAAAAATATCGGTGGACGAAGCACTCCCTAATATTGCAATAATTTTTTCAGACATAGACTAAGAAATGAAATGAAATTAAGTGGAAATACCTAGGTAATAAATACTTGCATAATAGAAAGGAGATAATTTTCTACCTCCTGAGAGTTAGGGATGCATTTAACTAAGTGCATACATGCTTATTATAAAAAGTAAATTAAGTAAAGTAGATTTGCAATATCTAGTCAGGTTTTCTAAGAAAATTTAGCGTAATATAAGATTTAGTTCATATGGGAATTTAGTGAAGACGTCTAATATCAAATATAATATTTCTCCCGGGAGATGATCTAATAGCAACTACGCGAATTACTCTTTCTTGAGGATTTCAATTAATCATCCAGTTTCTACCATCATTACCTACACTCCAAATGTGATGAAAATTACCCCTGTTCCTTAAATTCTCGTCTTAAGTAGAGCCGAAAAAGGTGTTTGCTTTATTGTAGATTGCTTTGGAAGCAACATTGCTTCTAAATGGAATCCTGAGATGTAGGAGTCTGACCAAAATCATTATCATGCAAACACGACTGAGCATTGTCAAGAAATATGGCTTATCACTTCATGGGTCACGGTAATGTCGAAATGTACAGTTTATTTTTGGTGAACTAATTGGGGATATATAAAATGATATTAAATCTTTCTTTACGTACACACATTAAGCATTCGACATCCACAGAATGATAATTGAGGAAGGAGATTGCATCAGCAAGAAATTAAATTTAGTGTTTTGTCAAATGACTTAGGAGATATGCACACCAGCATGCCAGGCCACCAGTAGAATGTGAAATTAACACAAAAATTGTTCCTGACTAACCTAGTGTGCAGTAAGGGAGTTATATCAAATAATATTTACTTTATTAAATCTATCTATGTATACTGTAGTGCATGTGGATCTTCTACTTTAGCTAGTTCTGGTATTAATACACCCTGAAGTGGTGACTTATTGTACTGAACTTAAGCAGTAAAAGTGACAGGATATGAAATATTGTGGAGGCACTTAAATAATTTTTTGATGTAGATAAAATCAGTGGGTTATTAGATAAAAGGTGCAATTTAAGAAAGATTGTACTGTACAGAGAGAGAAGTGAGTCTTATAAGATTGCCCATTAAATTCTGTGGGCCCAATGACTTGTGACGATCGATGGAGATGCCGGTGGACCTTGACCAGGATCCGATTTGGTTGGCAATGGGTGTGGAGGAAGTTGCGAATCCAAATATATCATGGATTGTGATAGATGTGAAATTACTAGAGTTCGAGGATGGATTAGTAGTGGCGGAGGCGAGAGTCCATTTGTAGTTGGCGTTGATCTCCGGATGAAGTTGATCTATGATTAGTTCTTTGTCGACGTCCTTCCCACCGACCACCACAATGGGCCTAGAGGAGCGGTAGTCGACGAGAAATTTGGAATGGACAGGGACACGAACAGTTTTTCCGTTTGGCTCAGCACGGAAATGGGAATTCAAGACAATTATGGGCTGAGGAGGAGAGCCTCCTGTGAAGTCTTGAAAGGAGGGCTCGTGTCCAGGGTAATTAGACACACAGGTTAGATTGGGGCCAGCAGAACGGAGCAAGGTGGTCCGGACAAACTCACACATTTCATTCTCAACCTCCTCTCCAGTGCTGTTCGGGAAAATGAGGAAGGCCGTGGACCAACCCACGAAAGATGTATAGTCGATTAGGAAATCTACGAAGAGTGTCATCTCTGCATGAGACGATCCGGAAGACTTTCCACTCGGACGACGTACAGGCACAACTGAACTGAAGGATTTGATGGAGCCCTTGGGGCCTGATCCACGGAAACCGTCAAAACTCATCCGTCGCTTCTTCGTCCCATTTTTGAACAACTCCACGGATGTTGATCTTGGCACGTTCCCCCGTTTCTCTGTCTCTCCATCCTCCGCCAACACTATCTCCTCCAACATTCTCATTAGCACAATATAAACGACCAACACCAACATTACCTTCCCCATCATGTTTCCTTACTCCGCTTTGATTACAATCATTTGTACTAAGTAAGAACACATTGTGACTAAGTGGGAGTTTGTGTATCCAAACTATTTAAATCATGATTTACGGCTATCTTCTATCTATATACTATCTTTGATGAATATTCAGGGTTTTCCTCTCCTGATTCTTACTTACTTACATCACTTCACTTTCACACCAGAAATGTGATTCCTCATTAAGCACGATTTAGCACGGAGGAAATAACAATAGAAAAGGGGCGGGCATCCAAGAACATGTTCCTTTCTTTTACATTTTTATAACAAAATTGTTCAGCGATAACACAACTTGAACCTCAAGCAGAATTCTGCTGGCGGTGCTAGATTTTTCATTAAGTAGCGTGGAGAAACACTTTATTAAGTGAGAAAGGATTATTAAATGCCATTATGCATGGCTATAATTGAACACTTTGCGTGGTCTTTCCATACTACTTTCCATCGTAAAATGTAATCTCGACGGAATATAATTACCGGTATTACTTTTAACATTTTTTGTCCGCGAACTTTTACCATTCCATCAGCTTAATGTTACAATGTTTTCTACTATTTACAGAAAAATTCTTACACGTTGCACTATTATGCTTATTTGTTTGTAAACACTTTCTATGAACATTTAACACGAGATAGTAAATGTTTAAGGTCGCTTGTGTCCAATGAACACAAAAAACATTGCTTAAAGCAATTTAAGTTGTGCCCTATATAATTTGTATGCATTTTGAATGTTGTACGGTGGGTAATTTTGGGATTTGGGCTAAGCTCAATAAACAGATTTTAAAAAAGCCTTTTCAATCTCAATAGAAAAACTTGAAACATAATCAAGAGTATTAGACTAAACAAACTTTGATAGATTACAAATAGGACCCAGTTGGTTTCAAATCCCACAGAAGGAAAAATGTTTGTTCAATGTTCACCCGAAGAAATCTAAACGAGCACATCGAAGTTTTTATGGTAATAACAACAAACTATGCCTTCAGTAGTTCAGATCCAACTGAAATTCCTCCGAGACATTCGGTGCTTTTAATCCATACTGACAATATTATGGATCATTATTTACTTGCCAACAGTTATAAGTAAGTATGCGTTTGATTTCCTGTGTTAAGCATGAGTAGACAACCGATATCCCATATAAAGGTAACTCTGCGCATTAGTAGAGCTACCAATTATACTTTTATAACTACGCAAATAAAATATAACGTTTTCTCCGTATAGCAGAAATGCAGTGATCGAGTATATTAGAACTACATAATAATGGATATAAGTTATAAGTATAAGGACGTCGGGTTATGGGAAATCCGAGAGTTCTCTTCAATGGTCTGCAGTCCCCTATTGTCCAAATCATTTTTTATCTGTTGGATGGGAACGTGAAGAAACCGAATTCGGACGTGAACTACTTCAACCCATTTGTCAGTCTTGAACATTTCTTTGCGGGGGTTCTGAAGCCGCTGTACTTGGCTCTCTGAAATATTTTCTTTGTTTGCGCAATAATAGTTATACCTATCCACACCTTCGAATTGTCGGCTGCTTGGATTGTCAGTCATGTGGATTTAGCGTGTCCTATTATACACCGAACTGTATTGTTACCTCCACTGCCACAGTTAGGTACCAGTCCTTCAGTCATAAAGACAGAGGCTAAAGGAACTCGCTATGGAATTTGTTGGCATCAATCTTTTCATTTCTTTGATTATGCACCTATTATTAATATCCTTACTACATTTGACACACCCAATATATTAATCACTCGATTTTAGTAATCTTAGCATGCTCCACATTTCTCAACCTATATACTGTATCATTGTGCACAAAATTTATTTACTGTTTTGTTTTAGTGTTCTTGGTTGCCAATGATATGTTTTTGCATTATTTCAATAACTATCTCAAGGTCACCAATTATTATTTAATTTACAGTTTCGCAATGATGGATTTATATTTTTATATTGATTGACGCCAATAAAAATTATTTCACGGCGACATATTAATTTAATTATAGAAGTTGTAGATGTATAGTGTAGGACCTATATTATATTAAAGTAGAAGTTGGAAATATATACCACAGATAGCATAAATTATTATCGAGGTCGAATGCATATTACCTAGATTGATGCACATTATGGCTGACAATGTGGACAAAGCAGAAGTGGTGATTGATACAGTTCCATTTCTAGACATTTCATTCTGATGAAATATTCCTTCACTTTCCTTCCGCCCATTCATCTCACCTTTATGGTTCATTTTCTTTTGTGGCAAAGCTACTAGGGCTTTTTCTTCAACATAAGTATATACTTAGCACGTTCCAAATATCTCTTATACCCATTGTGAATAACTAATCGTTTCCTCGAAATATTAAACAATATAGCTTAACATTTTAGGTACTGAATGGATTCTAAATTAACCAATGTTTTATAAGGTTATAATAGAGACTATATTGTAAAATCATCCATCACTCTGCAGTAATTTCAAATACATAAATGTTACAATGCCTTTGTTTTTACGTTTACATAATGACAGGTTTACATTGTTTTAAGTATTGAATGCTTCTATAGTTCTGGATATTGCAATATCCTAGTAAATATACCTTGAGGTTATATCTTGCACAATAATTACCCAATAAGACTATTAAAAACTATTAAGCATGGATAATAAAATGGTTGATGCTAATTGTACATTTCATCATGTATTATTGAAAAAGCAATACAAAATTTAAACACTGTCTCTCTTGCCACAAGTGAAACCGAACAAAATGTTTTTAAAAACCGAGAAAAATTCAACTACTATCGCAATTATTTTTATTGACATGAAATAAATTGTATATTATAGTTCCAATTCTAAAGAATATATAAATTGTTGTTCGTAGTGCCAATTAAAATGTCACCTTTTACCACAAATAGTAGTGACAAACTGTGGAAAGGTAGATTTTGTGCTTACTTTGTCGTACCCTTGGTCATTATTAGTCACTTTAATTTCTCATAGCTGAGCAGGGATTATGGTTAACGTTTTCTTCGCCACGATGTCGGTGCATGGATAGTGGGAGAGTGTTAGTATGCTAGATTATGATCTTTCAGGAAAATATTTCTCCCAGTAGAATTAAAAACCATGTCACTACTTTTACTACCTTTCGAAAACATGTTATAGGTTAAGCTTCTCTTGAACTCAAGGCCATGCCCATGAAAAGATGATTACAGAAATAAGTAATAGTGACAGTAGTTACTGGTACTTCATTGTAGCGTCTGGAGCCATACCATATGAGACATTTGGCGACTGTACTTGCGCATTTTCAGGAAGAGTAAAGGAAAAGATGTAAAAACAGAGACAAGTAATAAGAATGTCAAAGCTAATGATAAAATAAAGCGAAATTGTAGGAAAGTAGAGTAATAAGCGTCACCATACCTATGTCAACAAAGTAATTGTTAAACATCTTCAACTGCAGTGGAAAAGTCAATAGTAGTAATCTTTAATATTTCCATGTCTACAAATAGTCTCTCCATATTTACTAAAACCTATCTTGAAATCCAAGGGAAAAGGCTCTGTATATAATCTGCATACTTTTATACTTATAAAGTCTCCATTTATTCGTTGATAAAAGTTTTTGCGGATCACTCAATATACGTTCTTACTTAAATTTGTCCAATAGTTCCAAGTTTTCCAATAGCAACGTATCAATTTAGTTCTCTTTGGTGTTCATTGTTTGCACATGCCTCTATGTAGAAAATTGTGCTTTTTATAAGCGTAGTTATTACGCCTGTAATAAAAAAGTAGATTCTGAAAAAAGAATGCAAATAAAAAACGGTATCTCGAAATCCGATGTAGCTATTACTAAAGATATGCTTTATTGATACGAGTCGCAATTTGTGTGGGTGTTTTAGTAATAAATATCATGATTTCAGCACATGAGTTACACATCAAACAAATACGTTTCTTTATTTTCCATTTTCTCCTAGAGATTTTTTTCTAGTAAGCCCGTCCACTAACAATTACATTTTATTTACAATTCAACTACCTTCGTCCATCAAATATATGCTTCGTTTCTTCTAAATTTTTACATGTCCGTACATTAGTATATTACACTAGTTTACAAGATTTTTACACAGAAGTCATGCATACAACACGATAGGGCTAGGCTAGCTTTGAACTGTGCTTCTAAATAATAGATTATTTATTCACACTTTTTTACTTAGTATTTACCTTAGCCTTTAGCATGCATGGAGAACGTTCACTTTCATCCTTTACCTTTTCCCCTTCTCCCAAATATGTATTTTGATGGTTGCCTAACTGTATACAGATCTACTTGTTTGTAACACACAGATTAATTTTTATAATCTACTATCATACATATGAACAATTAAATATATCATATCACATACAATTATATAATGAAAAATTGAAATCATTAGGATATTATACCCAGAAAGATTTGCCATTGCATATTGATATCTTATATTTAGAACTTAGAAATAAATTCACATACCATGCATTGTGTACTTTAATGAAAGAGTTCTGAAAGTGCATGAACATAATAAAAGTCGGAAAATAAGTAGTATACATTTTTACATAAAGAAGTCGCTTAATTTTGATTGTATTGTTTGTATGCGCACTGCTTATTGAATGAGATAATATCGAGGGTTGCAATTTTGCATGTCAGTCGCGGAGTCGTGTATACAGATTTTATAGTAGTCGATTTTCCTTATCTTTTTCTATACTGTACTTTATGGCAGTGTGTTTGCATGTTTGGTTCGATAAATGGAAAGTTGCGAGTGTTCACTTTATACTGTAAGTAGGTATAGTGTAGCAAATAAACGTAGTATAGTATATAGAACTAATAAAACAAAGCTCATTCTGAGAGTAATTAAATATGCCTACTTATTCACACTGTGAAGGTGTACATAATAACGTCACCATTTCAGCTTTGGACAAGTTTTTGGAACCTAGAGGGTAAGTTACGATAAGGATTTTCAATTGAGTCTACCTAATTACCATATAATACACATGCACTGTAGCACTAAGCTTGACTTTGTGTGACATTTGGGGAAACATGTGACTAAATGCTACATGCAAAGCATAAGTAGGGGTCAAAAGGTACACTGCTGTTTTGTTACTTACAAAAGTGTCTCGAAGTATCCTTAAGTTGAGTGATAATTTCCTTTAAATGACATTATCAATAACGAATAAACATTCAGAGTGCAAGTTCACTGCTGTTCATGATAGCGTTTGTCAAAATCATTTAGCAAAGTCATGCAAAACGCGTATATCCGCTCAAGAAGTTGAAAAGAGACAAGATACATCCATGTCGCCTGATATGAATTCTCTTGGGGTTACTATAAGTCAGTGTCAAAGTAGGCAGTCTTATAACATAACATATCAAAGTAATGTCAAGCTCTATTAGAACGTTTGGCGATAAGAGCTGTTAAATATTCGTGTACAATATTTAGCAGTAATTTGCCACTTGACCCGATAAGCTCAACCAGATTAATATCTTATTCAATAACTTTGCGCAACTTTGCAATGTACTCAACTGCTGGGAATTAAATACACATTAAGTTGTTGATTGCGTGTGACAAGATTGCTAATTAAGTTAAAATTATCTTTCAGTTACTAGCTAGAAAATTCCAATCCTTTCCCGTCACACGGAAAACTTCAATTAAATCATTAATTTATATTAGCTTAGCTATAACTTTGCAAGTTTCCCAAAGCTTCATAATATGTATTTCCATAAATTCGATCCTCGTAGTTTTATTACGTTTATAACTACGCAACAAATTATACATGGTAGAGGTAGTAAGATTAAACATAAATTAGTAATAAAAAATCCAAGCCTCTATGTACTTATTTACATAAGAACCATTTGTCTTATCTATAGTACCTACATAAAAAAAGGACGAATATGAACTGCTACAGAGCTTGTCTGCATAATGTAAGTAAAATCATGTAAATTATTTATCTATGGTTGCAAAAGGGGATTTTCAGACGGCAATGAATTACTTTCGTAGGTGAGTCTAATGAGTGGAACATAATGATGTTTTCCATAAGAATCGTTTTATTACCGCTACGTCAGATCTGTAGTGCAAGGAAGATTAAGGACCACTCATAGTCAATCGGTCGTTTCATTTAGGGATAGTTTAAAGTTCAAATGATTCATCGTAAAATTTCCTTATGGGCAAAGGTAATTTATGCTACAGTGCTAAAGGATTTTTTAACTAGTTCTGCAAAAGGGTATAAATAATACATAAATACATTCATCTGTGGTCAGTGCTTATGGATACTAATAACAGAAAAGGTAAACCAAGTTGGAGGTCAAGAATTTTAATGGCAATTCTGTTTACAAGTAAAGTAGCTAGGTAAGTGGGTAATTACCTAAAAATGTATAGCACTTTAAGTGTCTATGGCCATATGAGTTTTACAGTCCTAGTGAACATAATGTTGAAATAAGTAGAGCAATAAATCCAGCAGTAACTTTCTACAATAGAAGAGGCTGTAATTCAGAACGATATTCAAGCTGCAATGCTACAACCTGCTAGGAAAGCAAATAAAATTGCAAGAGTGGAGTACAGAGCATTTGCATAATATTTACTCACTTACACGTGCAGATCTTCAGTATTATTGTTTCTAGCTAATAAAGTCTAATGAAGCGTACTATAATTCATTTTTATTCTTGGTTCATGTACAATCGTTTTCTATTTATTTTCTTTTAGTGCTGTAAAAGGGAGTTTTTTGGCTACCATATATAACTGTCAGACTACTGAATTAATAACACGTATGGATATAGAAACAGCCTCTGAATTATTAGCGTCTGATTTTTGTTTTCCACCTTTCAACAACAGATTTTGACAGCCTCGTTGGATATCTAGCTCAAATGATATCATTGCAACAGCAGCATTGACTTTGTATTCTATTGTTCGCCCTATTGTTTTGTACATGACTTGACTAACGTATTGTTAGTGCAGTATTTTCTCTCCGCCGACAATCTACCATGGAAAAGCATTACAAATTTTTAATTGCAACCTGGCCTAGCCTAGGCCATGCCATAACCCATTTATTATGTATTTCTTTGTCTCAAGATTACTTACTGCTTGCAGAAATATGTACTAAAAGGGGTCTACTAAAATATTTATGTCGCGTAGAACAAGCAAGAGTATCTTATGCATTTCTGGCAGTTTTAACAAGCACCTTTACTAATCTATTACGAACGAAAATTCAACTAATTTGTGCAGATGAAATGCAAACCCTGATCAAAGCTACTCTATTGGCATAGCCCCTAGCAGCGTCATTTACATGTTCATTGTACATTAATATCCAACAGAAAAGTAGTCAGTATAGATGGACAGAGGATTATTGGTATACACAAATAATTAGTACCTAAACATATGTTATAACACAAAATTCTAAGCAATATAGTAGTAATAAAGATTTAAAACGAGCAGAAAAATATTCACAGAGTTAATTCATACTTTCATGCATTCTCCTTTGTTTCTATGAATTAATTAATTCCATCTACTCGATCCTATAAACATTATGAACAATTACATGCAAAATATTAAAGAACCGTATAATTAAATTATAATTTTTATGAATGGCTCTATAAACTTGAAACCCAAACATTGTAAATATTCTTCTCAAATCTAATCATTGGATTTCGTTGAAGGGCAGTGAAGTGTAGTCATTATCCACAAATTGCATACTTATCTACTATTGTAAAGTTTTACTACGCACATTCAAAAGGTATATACATTAATGCTAGAAGAGACAGGGAGATTATCCTGTTCTCTTAATGAGAAATTCATTTGAAATGAAATGGTTTAGAGCTACGAACATCGAAATGTGATATCAAAACTTCATTCAAACGTGTACGAGTAGTATTGTTGAAAACTTGGAATATTATTTTATTACCTACTATGACAAAAGGGGAACGACTGCAATAAATGACAGTTGAGCTATTTCAAGTAGACAGGCAGAATTAATTGAAAAAGGAAGGCTTCCTTTTCATTTTGATCTAGTATCACTACAATATATTTATTAGTGGAGAGACATGCATTAAGTAGAATAATAAGTGTTTCTATAAATGATAAAAGGAAATGAATGGTCGTGTGTGAAAGAGAATTATATCGACCTATATACGTAATGGAAATATCTATATATATATTTAGATAGGAATATGTATCTACAAACAAGGATACTAGATTGACAAGCTCTGATATTGAATAAACATGACATAGAATGTAACAATAGATAACTAAATGGAATTGATGATCTGTTTGTTAGTTCATCACATGATATGCCCCCCACAAACAAAGTCAACATAAAGCTGATTCCTAACAGCCCCAATACTAAGTAAAATGAATGACTCAAATAAATCATTCTAAATATCTGTTCAAGTTTAGGATCAGTTTAAGAAAGCAGATCGCCGACTCTGCATTTTACGACATTTTTTATCTCGTGCCAACATCTTGTCCGCCAAGCATAATAATATGATTAAAATATCCAAATTAGTGCTGGCCATAAAAGTATAGGCATGAAGAAATTGTTTTTCCAAGTATTCGGCTAGTAATCGTGTTCGAGTGGTAGTCTTGAGGATTAGAAACTTAATTACATATAATTTTCACGTTCGGGATAACAAATGGCACATTCGTTGGTGTACCCTGAGAGTGTGTACATATCCTGCCTAAAGAAGTTCCTACTTACTAAGAATACAAAAAAAACTTAGTACATATCACTAATTGTCACAGATAACAACTCGTTTGTGATCAAGCAGACAAATATCAGATCATTTTGTCGCACTAGCTTTGTAATAAGTTGTAAAGATAAAAAGCTGGAAAGAATAAAGAAAAGCGGCAAAGAAAATCTTGTAGGTAATAACTAAGTAATATTTTATCTGTATATGTACATGAATGGTTATGGACTCTGAACCTGATTTATGATGATCATAAAATCATAACCTTGTATGTAATTACAGTTGTTTCTGAGTAAATGTCGCATATATGTAGTCAGTAGATTTCTGAGTGTGTAGTGATTTTACGTAATTACCAGGATAAATAAAAGGGGACTTGAAAACGTAAATTTTTAATGTGCATGTAGAGCTCACAGGGGTGTCCAACACATAAATACTCGGCATTATCACCTAGAAGGGACCACATAACATTAATATTAATAATATACTCGTAGCTACAACAGTGAACACCAGAATATGCTAAAAGTAGTAGGAGAGTATGTACCTTCATGATAATTAAAATGATAATGAGAAATAGTAGTGACAGGGAATACTGAAGTCCTCTTTAAGTATATTTATATCTATAAATTCAACAATTGTCGTCCTAATAAAGAATTACTGTTATTATTAGGAGACGACGTTTTGTTAACCATAGACGAGAATGATCTTCACTTTTGCGTGAGATAACGCTCTTGAAGGGAAGCTAAGAACGAGACGGTCGGCCTGCAGTTTCAATTTCAGCTAAACTCTAAGCTACGACGACATTTGTTACCAGGAGACTACAGCAATAACAATACATAACTGTTAGGGAGAAAATTGGGTGCTAGCCTATCTCGAAGGCAAAATAAAACTGAATCTGGAAGTCAACTTACATGCAATACATGAAAGGTAAGTGAGATCTCCTACTAAATACATATTATCATTTGCTCATGTGTGGGTAATAGAAGATGAGACTCTTTTCGATGTCTCCTGGTCTTCCCTGTCCGCACACTGTAGATTATTGTTCAGCAGAATCCGGCTGACCCGCCTGGCCTTTGGGCGACGCTATCAATATACTACCTAGTCTAGTACATTCTTATATATAGAGCTAAAGGACTTGGAAAGGAGTTATATCTAACTAACTCCTTTCATTGCTTTACACTCAACTACTTTTTATGGCATTCCGACAACTAGGCAGAAAGAACTACTACATTATTATCTCCGACCACAACAAATACATACACGCAAACACCCAACACATATGCACTACTCTCTCGCTGTTTATTTAGCGTACTTATCTGATGATTTTTAGAGGCGGAAATAAAAGTAAAACTCAAGCTCCATCCAATTACCCGAAAGCTTCAGCTACTTAAACTTAACATCGACTTGACTTGGCTTGACCTCCTGTGTTTTCATTTCCGTTCATCTGTCCTCAGCTCAAGTGCTCCAAATCCCCTTTTCTATATTCTATCTGCTCTAGTTTATTAGAGACAACTACACAAGGGCCAACAACCCTCTAAGTATCTATTTGCATTGCATTAGTACCTTCCATAACACTTGTCCTTATTATTATGTAGTAACAATTACATTTACTACATGCATACATAGGGAGTTAGTGCTAAATAGTAATCCAGACTAACTCACTCTAAATTATGTAGGCAATGCTTTGAGTAGAAAGACCCTACATAATGTACTCACTAAAGAACATTCTCTTATAACAATACACACAGTTCTACTATCTAAGTTATAATACAATGGCTATACTATTGTACATTCCAGATCCCAGACCTTTGCTAATGTATTAATAAATATTATTGAGTAGGTAATCCACATAGTAGTATAGTAAATAGAGTGTAAATGTAACAGAAATGAAGAGCTAAAGCAGAGTACATAAATGTCTGTTTAAATTGGAAGTATTTAATAGACGACTATTAGATGCTATCTGATATCCTTCCTCGTAGGGTGTTGAATTAATTCGACTTTTAGAAAGATATCGATAGGTTCGGTAAATGCGTTACGTGAGAGTAGTAAGGGTATAAATGATAAACGAAATGTAATGAAATGGGAAGACATGCCAGAGTGCAGTCTTGAAAGAGTCTTGAGTTTTCCTTAGAAATGTGTGGCTACTGCAACGGATAATAATAAGATAAGGAAGGAAGTAGTGGCTGGAGATGTGGCTGTTGACGGAGCCACACTCTGGCTGTGACTGTGGCTGCTGCTGGATTTGTCCGGGAGAGACGTTTCGGTGAGACTGTGATGACTCTGCTGAATTATGTCTTTCTCACTGTCCCCGAAGGATTTTTCTGTCGCGGTCGCGGGTTCTTTGCCGGGATGTCGGTCGTGCAGGGTGAGAACTTCTTTGCTGGGAGCAGACTCGTCATGGGACTCCTTGTCAACCAACTCCGTGTCATCTCCATTCCAGTGACTGTTTGTATTCTTTTTGTGGCCAGAGTCGTGGTGACATTTCAAGTCTTCCGCAGTCAGCTGGATCACCGGCTTCTGTCCGTTGTACGACTGATACGTTGTTGTTTCTTCCGGTGCAGCAGCCACGACGGTGACATTTACAGTTTTCCTTCCCACACGAGTCTCCTTCACGTGGTGGTGAGAGTGATGCCCATGCTCTGGTCTCTGATAAAAGTCGCATTCGATCTTGCTCAGGTGTTCCTTAACATTCACGCTCTCCGCTTCCACGTACAGACGAGCCATCCACAGAAGGGGACAGTCACACACAAAACGATTTCCTGCATCATTACATCATTAAAATATTATTCTCCTGCATTTTTAATTAGGACCACACTTATAACTACGAAGCTTTATTGGCGTTACAGATCAGAGGAAAGATATTACAGTACCGTTGATAATAAAGTGTAGATGCATGAGATAATATAAATATAATAGTACAATATCCAAGGGTGATATGATATGGAGTAGTAGGGATATATATAGTAGTTTGTGTGCTGTGTGCGTGTTCTTGGGAGCAGATGGATGTAAATCATCATGACAGAGATGTTCTTTGCGATAAATAATTTTTTTGCAAGTTTATACTTTGTATTATGATGTTTGATGATGGTGAGATAAAGTTATCAATATCAACTCCTTTCATTTTATCGGTTACACTTGGAGTCGACTGCACTGGCTCATGTTGTACTACTACTACAATGTTGATGTTAGAGTTTGCAAGTTGCGTATGTCCATGGCCATACCATGTAATGCCAAGTTGTCCAGAGAGTAGTGTAGTCAAGGCAGTCGGAAAATTCAGAGAGAGAGAGAAATAATAAATTGATTCACGTCTGGGAGTTGTAAAAAGTTGAATCAAAATCAAGGAGAATGGCAGACGGGAAAAAGAGGAGACGGACAAGTTGAGACAAGAAGACAGGCGAAACAGCTTCGAAATGAATGAAATGCAATGAATGTCAATGTGAGTGAAGAGTCAGCCAGTTTTCTATGAGATGTATTTGTTTTAAGACCTGAGTCACATCCAACAGCCCAAGCGATTTCTCCTCAAATAGCGTTGGGGACGGAGCATAGGCAGGCGGCATTAGTTATGATATGAATCTATGAACATTTTATATGAACCTCACGTAATACAATGAAATTAATTCATCTTTTGAGCTGACTGACTGACTGATTGTGACTGAGTTGAATAAAATAGAAGCCATAACTCATGTTTAAGCAAATGAAACCGAATTCACTCTCTCGACGGAACAGAAGGAGTCCACGATAAGACGTTCCCAACGTCGTCTGCCAAGATACATTTGTTCCCTGTGATTTCCATGATTTGCATGTAATTTAACCAACTAACCATGAATTGCACAAGATGTAGCCGAAACCGAAATGAGAGAAAAAGTTTCTGCTCTGAATGCAACTGAACTGAACAGATAATCAAATCATTGCTCCACATCAACTTCTAACTCGCTCTACAATAATACAGATACCTATAGATACATACACAATCATAAAACTACAGCTGTTTCAATGTTGCTACAGTAGGAGTAATGATAAAACTCCTGGAAGTAACTGCATTAGATATTTCCCTCTTAACTATACTTTCGGATTCGATGGGTAAGTAAGAGGAATCCTCACCCATTCCTTCCTCCATGCATTTCAACGATGAGCCTCACTCAGCTACTGATTTATGACCCGTAGGGTTATAAAAATATACGATAACGGGAAATGGACTCATTTGCTTTTTTCTCCATCTCATATTAAATGAGTGTGTTTTCTCCGCTAGATAAACATATTGCCAATTCCCAACTAAGTAAGTCCAACTGAAATCCACCTGAGTGCAACTCTCATCTAATCTCCCAACTCTAAATGTGCCTGGCACAATATCATTTCTGCTTTTGCAAAATCTTCCTACAATATCTCCTCAAAAGTCTAACTTTAATGCACAAGGGACTTTTCATTCCTTTTCGTGACAAACTTGTATGGATTAAGATTCTTCACCAGTTATACTTGGGAAGAATAAAGTATTTTTCATAGAATTCTCGTTTTTGTCTTAAATTTCAGTAAAAATTGCGAGAATATTATTAATAAATAAATAGCATTTTTTTTATTAATTCATAAATTTTCTGTATTTCGACTTTTAAGTGAGTTTGATGCTAATTAGTTTGTTTATGCTAATAAAAATGCAATTCAATTTCCCAGGAGTAAAACAGGAGATTCTAGGCTGATAAAAATTGCATTTGCAGGTGGAGAAAGCTCAACTCTGCAGTTACATGTTTTATTTATTATTAATGGAGTCGACAGAAAAGTTTCACAAATTGGTTGTTTGCCATGGGATGCCACAAACATTCAGCAGGATTCTGTTCGGCAGTGTGTACAAATATTAACTTTATTATTGCATGGCTTGGTTCACCTGTCACCTTAAGGCTCCAGTGCATTTATCCGTACTACGGAGACAAAAGGAATATTCTAATTCGCTGAAAATTCACGCCGACTTCATTTAATCAGACTACGAAACGTTTTATTTCAGCACAAAGAGAAATAAAGGAGCTGAAATATGAAACGGAAAATCTGGAATGCAAATAGGGAAATTGCCAACAGAGCATTACATAACGGTGCTGAAAAGACGTCTTATGCAATGCAGTAGGTAGTACAATAGACAAAATATAATTATGCATAGAGCGGAGATTACCCTACAGAGTAAGATGATGGTCATATGGAATTCAAGGAAGCCTTTGGAAGAAGGTGCAGACGGAATTGAAATATAGAGGTACATACGCAGAGCAGGTATAATATGGAATTCATCGCAGAAACTACCTTGGGAGAAAGACATCTTGACAGGAAAGAAAGCTCTCGCTCTCCTATCTCCTATGGTAATGAGACAGATGAATTCATGTCAAGATGGAAAAACTACTTAAATAAGTCATAATAATGCAAGACAGATAAGGAAAAGGAAGTCAAAAGAGCTAATACTACATAGAGAAAGAGATGAGAGAGTGACTACAAAGAGAAGTCAACTAACTGTGTACTGTAATTTAAACGCCATGTGCCTAATAGGTTATGCTACTTATATGTGCATGAGACGAAGGACATTATTATGCTGTACTTGACATAAATAAAATATTCTGTTGTTGCAAGGAAGTTTGGTGCAATAAAAATAAAATATAAGTGTGGAAGGATATCACGAGTTGTTCTTTTGGATAGTTTGACAGAGGAGTCGACTGCCAGCCAGCGAGAGATAGTAGTAGAGAGTACGGATGGAATAGTAATGCCCATCTGGCATGAAATCGAAAAGATAATAATGAGAAAGCAGTGAGAGTGCGGAAACAGTAGAAATGTTGGGAGGAAATTGATTGGAGTGGAGTAAGTCATATCATGTAGGTAGTTAGCGAGATGCCCTGATATGATTTAGCATTGCGGAATGACAATCATGTTATGTAAAGAGATGGTTGTTAGGATTTGTTGAACTCACCTTCGATCATGAGCTGCATGCTGACGTTTTTGAGGTTGGTATAAATCGGGTGGATGAGAGACCAACTCAGAGACTCGAGCTCATTATTCCGTAAGTCGAGTAAATGGATCATGTGCAGGTGAGTGAAGGTCGTCGGATGGAGAACCACGATCTTATTTTCCTGGAGAATGAGACGGGTGATTTGCTTGAGGCCAGCAAATGCCGACGCGCTCACTGAGCGAATTTTATTGGCTGCTAAATCCAAATCTTGAAGATTCGGCATCTCAGCAAATACGTGATCTCCGAGAAAGTCAATCGTGTTGCTCCTGAGATCCAGGCGTTTCAAATTCTTAAGACCGACGAAAGATTCCCGGATGAGTGTTGTCATATTATTATGCTGCAAATCGAGTTCCTCAAGGTGCCCCAATTCCTTAAATGCTTCATCGTGGATGATGTGGATTCGATTTTTGTCCAAGTAGAGCCCAGTGAGTTGAGGCAAGTTGACAAATACCTCTCGGTTAATTTCTCGGATGAGATTTTCCCCCAAACTCAATCGAGTCAAGTTTTTCATGTTTCCAAATGCATTTGGAGAGAGAAATTCAATCTCGTCGTCCACAAGGGTAACGTCACTGAGTGATGCTGAGTTTCCGAAAGCGAATGGAGGGATCTCTTTAAATTCCGATAGTTTTGACGAGAAGTAGAGCAAGCTTGACATACCCGGAAACATTTTCGGCGATGGGAAAAACGTCAAAGCCCTGTCCGGACGATTGACGAATGTCAGAGACCTTGTCATGTTTAACTTTTTGAACGCCGTCCATCTCGGGTCTCCATCCCCGATCTTCACGTCCTTCCTCACTTGGCAATTGATTTCCACCGGGTGATCCACAGGACAATAGCAATAGATTTCTTTTTTTGGAAAATTGCACGGGTCGATCTCATCCTCCTCATTCCCCAAACTTCCCGTAACTAAATAAACACTGAGGAGAAGTATCACTACTTGCAGTCTGCACAACGGAGACGATGACCAGGATTTTGGAATGCGTGATTTCATCTTGGAGAGACTAATAAACAGTTGTTTCGACAATCTAAACTGTCAGAACTTCTTTGGGACCTGCAATCAACACAAACAAGCCCACATTCTTAAACTTCTTGCCAATTTGTACGATTCACACACAAAGACATTATTGTTCCCTCCATTTCAACAACATCAATGATACAACTATTTATATATAAACCAACCCTAGTTACAGGTACCCCTTTTCAAAATTTGCCCTGCCACAAGTGCATAATGTATCTCAATTTACACACATACAATAGCAACTCTCTCAGCCTACATTTCCTATCATAAAATATGAGCAAACATAACTTATGCGCCTACGTAGTAGTATTATGCCATTTAACATTCTTGAGAGCTTTCCTTTCAACTGGATCCGTAAACAAGCTAACAAGTACCTGCAGTCGAATCACATAATATGCTATTACATCTTTTGTTCATGTACTTGTATTGTATGTATATTTACTTGGCCTATATTATGTAGACATAGGTAACGTCTCTAGAACGTAAACACCGTTTATTATACTTCCTTTGTAGGTATGTACCATAAATTAATTTAGTCCTCCATGGCATAAATATTGTTTTGCTTAGTTTGTATATACAATCACAAACATTAGATAGTCAACACAAATATTATCCATGTAGACAAATAAATCTTCTCAATGGATGCACAAATGCCATAATTTCATGCATTATTAAGTTTTTATCTCGTTTTACAAGTTATATACATCAATGTAGATAGATTGGTATTTTTAGAGATTTTAGCTGACATAATTACAAGGAAGTATAGTGAATTTAGTGCAGCATTAAGTAATTGTGAATGCATGGTGCAACTTCTTTATCTAATCTGTAGAGAAAAGGCTGACTATTTCAGAAAATCACAAAAAGAATGTTATTGTATGTACTTAATGCAACTACCACGCACAAATATTTTAATGGATTTCATGGACATGAATTTGATTACTTACTTACTAGAATGAGATGTTTAATGCAGTTCTTTATTATCAACGAGGAGCGCTAGCACTAATAATACAAAGGGAATTGCATGCCACTTAAATCCATACATATTTTCACTAAGGCTAAAGATACCACAAATAAAAACAATTAAAAGTAATGTTTCATGCATGCCTTAGCTCTGCTTTGGATGATAGATAAGAGACAAACAAAATCACAAACGCATTACTTTCGTCTAGATTGTTTTGCTATAGCAGTTAACGTTTTAGTGCAGCATTTACTCTAACAAATATGACAACACTCTAGAAGTAGGTTTAAGACCGAGGGCATTGGGAGTAGGTACTAGTAATAAAATATTGACGAAAAAGACCGACAACATCAACTCTTCTTTGTTCGCACTAATCCCATCCTATCCTCATGGCTTTTTTAACCTGAATATATGCGTTTTAAATTCAATATTGTGTATCTAATTCATATAACTATAAACTTGGATTCATTAAACGTGCAATCTCAAGCATGCATGCTATAAAACGCAACTTATTTAAATTAATGCTACTATTCATTCTAGTTAATTCCAATTTTTGATATGTAAAGGACATTACTATTTATCTCTAGTATTTATAGTAGGCACGAATTTTAAGACAAATAGAGAGGTTGACACACAATACGATGATAGTTTTAATTTTAAAGTAATTTTCTAACAAAGGATACCTCCTTTTAGTCTCACTATTTAAATGTTATTATAATAGAGTTGAATTAAGTCTTTAAAATTACAGCAGACATGAGAGTAGCTTTAAATATGATATAACTCGATGGTATAATGAGGATTAATGTTATATTAATGAAGATTAAAGGAATTTGGATTAAATGTCCTCTAATGTACAAGATTACAAGATAATTTGGGATACATCCTTGATTTACATTAAGTTGTAGACACAAATCATGTAGTTAGTAGGAATAGGTACTGACATTTTTGCATAGGTACTGCTTATATATGCATTTTTATACAGTGTATTTGGAACTCGCTTCCTAAGTTATTTATACGAAATAGGTCAAGTGTCAGAGAAAGAGGAAATGTCCTCTGAAAATGATGCTGCAAAAGTTCCGTTACGTATATCTAAATAGATAGTATAACATTGTGAATGCACTTGATCTCCTTTTAAGGGAAAAGATATGGTGTGCCAGATAAAAAATATTTTTTGTCGCTAGTTTCATTTTTTGTGAAACGGCGACTCTTTGATTCTACATAGACATTATATTACTACTACAAGGATGACTTTTATATGAATGCTAAAAGTAGAAATATATAATTAAGATGAGTATGAAGAGGGTTGAGCTGAAAAGACGTATTCAGATGTAAAAAGCCTCGGTAGAAAAAGGTAAATTTAATTCACATGCAAATCTAATGGGAAACGAGGTTTGGCTGGTGTTATTTACGATAGTCTGTAATTATGCAGGGAGATTACACGTCATTGAACCACGTATATAGAGCAATGCACTGCCATGTCTATAATATCCATCTATTTATGAATGATATGTATCTCATTTAAAGCTTAAGACAGACTGCATGAGTAAATTGTAAACACTCATCACATCACTCTTGATCATTCTCTCGCTCCACTAAAGATTAGAGCAAACCAGACAGAAACATAATTATGTACACAAATGGTAAAAAGAATGTTTAGCTCGTCTCCTTGCCTGCCTTGTCTCGCTCAAGACTCCACTTCATTCATAGCCAAATGCATAAATAAAAATAAAGCCGACTCCTTTCTGTTTATTTATAAGCTTTGTATTGTTTTGTTACGTCAAGTTTACTTTTTCCTTGCTACACAATCAAATGCATTTCTGACAATGGAGAGATGTTACTCATAATATCATCGCTGGAGCCACCCACAGACAATCAGACAATGCACCACAAAAATATAACCTTTTGATAGTCTTACTGCCAATTACATTAATTCTTTTCATCCTTTGCTAGACAGACGTAAATTATTACGTTACATTTATTACCAAAATAATTAAGGATTATTGCTACACAGTATAATTTCTTCAGTGAGACCATCTTTTCGAGTGGGAGAAACGATATGAATATTGAAGGACTCAAATCATTCAATTTAAGTGTAGAAAGACGATTTGACATCAAATAAACATCAGTAGCTATTTTACAATGTCATTTACTACGCTTTGTACATTTGTAATTTCTTTTCCATGTCCGAGGTTTCTAAAACGAAATTTTACTGTATGCAATCTTTATTTGTTGTAGGCCATATAAATAAAAGATTCACAAATACCAAACCCATAAAGGCGATTTAAATGTGGATTACACCGGTTTTAATTCTGGATGCAGAGCTTTATTTGTTGTGGACATTGGAGACACAACATAATTTTATTTGTGGTCAGTTTGCAGCAAACCATTGAGATAGACTTTGAAATTTTTATAAATTTCCATAAATCTTTGTATTCGGTTATTTTTCAATGTTTAATATGCATGGTGTGATATAGATAAAGACTAAGTATGTTTAATCTGTAAATGAATGAGCTGTTAATCATTATCAGCATTGTAAGATTGTTTGATTTACTATTCTATGAATGCGAGAATTATTATCAGACTGCAATTAATAAACGTCGTTTTTTATATTGACTATCCTACATATTAAAGTTACATCTTGCCCTTTTGCACATCTTGCACAACTTTTCATATTCTTAAGTTTCACTGTCATCGGATTTAAAACTGAGTGACAGTCTCTGTTATTATGTGGCAATGAAAATCGAGTGATTAATCAGTGAATCCTTGTCATCCAATAAGTTACTTAGTTGTAATATAAATAGATATTTCATGCACTATTTATTTGTATATAATATTTATGTAGAATGTTAATCTCAGTTGGCAGTTGGTTAGCTTTGCTAGATAAATGTTTACATGAGAATGTTTACAATATGGAAAAGTAAGAGGAGTACAAAGATTTATTTAGTATCTCTGTGAGGATAAAAAAGGTGAGACAGTTGCAAAGCGAGCCAAAAGAAATATGCATTTTATTGCTTGTGTAGTTTGTATTAAATCTTCCTACTCAAAGTATTTAAAGTATTAAAATAACTTTTACGATTAGAGTCACCTCATCTTAATGCATGACATGGCCATTATTGTACAGTGTGTACACGAGTCGAGTGGAATTGAATTGGAGCAATGGGATATATATAATATTAGATCATATGTTATGCAAGTCGTTATGTATGTTCTATGTATCACTCTGTATTATGTTAAGTGGTATTGCTATCAAGTGATATTAATGTTACTACCATTTGTACAGTCAGAGTCAATGCCAAAAAAGACAAGGCTGGTTAGCTTTCCTTTCAACTTTACTTTACATTAACGAAGAATTGCTTGGCTGTCTTCACTTGAGATCTTGACGAGATTTCAGTTGACTTAACACTGTTAACACGAACACAACTTTCATACGGGACCACACAGTAACTTTATTTATGTACTACTTAGGTGTGTGAATGATTATATTTAAACTCCATTTATTTGCATTAGCGCTTCTTCGACATCTAAGCTACTATTTACCTATTAAATAAAACTATAAAATCTAATTCAAAACATGTACTTATATTTAACTGTAATGTTTACTTTTGATTAAATGTTTCTACTACTGAATGGTTAACGCTCAAATATTATTTTCAATCTGCATAGCATGTCATTTATACATTCCGGCATGTTTAATATGTGACATATAAAAAATTTAAATGAAATATTCAACATGCCTGACTTATACCAGTAATAAAATAAAAAGAAATTCAAGAATTTCGATAAAGATTGAATACCATTATGAATATGTTATCAAGCCCTGAATACTGTAGACTACAAAATATTCAATACATTCCACATTGACAAAACTCCAATAGAATTCCTACGTATGACATAATATGCATGTACACTCAAAATTGCAAGACGGCGTCACCTCCACAAATAATTCCATGAAGCTGATATTTCCTGCATCCATTTATTTTTTGCACACTGCTCCTCTCATACTACTATTTGTGAAGAAGTCTTACTATTATTTTATTACTCAAGCTTTAATTTAATGTCTATGATTTTAAAAAGAGTATTCCGTACTATATCCCATGGCATACTCAAATGGTAATAATATAATGATAGTCGCCGCTACTGTAATTGTAGTGAGCAAAGTACATATTTTAAGTATGTATTTAGGTAAGGGAATTAAGCATTTGCGAAAGCTGGTATGCATTTTATTTTTATTGCGTGAGTTCATATGATACTTTTAATGAGACAGATATCTGTTATTTTAAAACGGCATACCATCGAATCAACATATTTACCTTCTAATATGTTTGGTAGGAATAGGAACAACATAATGGGCTCAAATGAGTATTTTTAATAGAATGTTTAGTTAGTGTAGCATAATCTTGTCTTTGGAAATTATACACATTCTATGAATGCAATATTAATGAGTACAAGCCGAAGTAGAGTGGATTACTTCACTACCCATTAGAAACTGTACAAGTGTCATATAGCACATAGTTAGATGGTTAGATGTACGTAAATTTTTTCCAGACTCGTGTAACTGGCACTGTGAACGAAAAGGAAAGTGCCTTGCCGGCAGATGGATAAATAAAATACACATACCTCTGTTAAATTATTGTATTTTCTGCAGAGTAAAGCAGAATAGCCATTCTATACTTTATAGTATCTGTATAGTAATCATTATATAGTATTTCTGTATTCCGGTTTTAATGTTACATATTATGTTTATAGATTTGTCTATACACGATATACACATGTGTTACACAATATGGGATATACGTACATTTAAACCTGATCTAATCCTGATCTATTCTTCCGCAAATTTTTTTCTGTGCATCAGTAGTACATGTTGTATATATTATACGGGTACATGATCTACCCGGCAGCAAGATCCGTCTGTAGTGAGCAGCTTGTATTTACGATAGTGGCACTGAAATCCATCCTTTGCTTGTTTTCTGTAGTGAAGAAGGGACGAGCCAACGTGCAAACACATTTAGAATATTTTGGCAAATGTGGCGGATTTTTTTCTGCTAACCAACTGAACCAACTTAAGAGTGAGAGTTGAGACGAGGCTGCAGATCATGCACTGTACATATAAAAGAGAGCAACTGTCTTATCTCTGAAGAAAGATGGAAAGTAATGTCATATGTAGCAACTGTCTATAAGGATCTACGATAATATGCAAGGCATCACCACTATGAGACATGTACATGTGTACAAGTCAGTAATAAAATCTCTTTGAGATTTAATCTCTAGTCAATTTACATATCTCAACTAACTTAAATCCTTTTCATAGTCAATAACTATCTATACAATAGAAATTGTAATTTTTCAAGTAGTTGTCTCGCCCTTTAACTCTTCTGTGCAAATACTCAGCAGGAATTTCCACAACTTTTGAACTCTTCTTCATACATTTCCTTACTCTGGAATGTTTATATTTTCATGTGTCGGTAACAGTGGAATTATTCATCTACCATTTGTTATGGCTGCAAATGAACTGTAAGCAAAGAGGAACCAGGAAAACTTTAACCAGCCAGCAGGCCGACCAAACGCACATAAAATTTATTATTAACTCTCACTTATGCTACTCGTTTCTGTATTTATATGAGAGATTTCTTTACTCTGACATAAAATAACATGTGCTTTAAGAAAACAAAACCAGAGGACAAAAGAATAAATAATTTGCCCTCTTTTACTTATTTTAGCAATTTTGCAATAGGCAAATATATCTTACGAGAACTTTCAACAAAAGTCACTAATTAATTTTTTTAGATTTTGAAATTATGTTTCAATAGACATCTGATTTTTATACTAAATCAGTATTTGATACTAAATAGAAACAAATGCCATTTATATCGACAGCAAATACATGATTTCTGTCGGAGGAATTAAAATATTATGTAACATGGACAATTTGGTCAATTTGTGGTTCACCACAGAAACAGGTTTAATTACATAGTAGCAACTGAAATTTCATGGTTATGAGTGGGTGATTTATTATGTTGAGTTCAAATTTAGCATACTTATAGTAAGCCAGGATAAGGTTAAACTGACACTAACAAATGTCATGGAAGTTAACGACAATTACTCTTAGTAAATGTCAATAACACTCCGATAGACATTACACAAGTATGTAACTGCAAAGAGTAGATTTCTATTTTAAGGTAACTTCGCCAAGGATTATGCATTGCATATATTATGTAAATACGTTTGAAATCACACATACTACATTCCAGTTTGTTTTAGAGTAATAAAAAGTCATTTTAAACTTGGAATCTGTTTGAACTGGGATAATAAGGAATAGACATAATATAGGAATGCCTAAAGCCATGCATTTGACTCTTAATGAATTTTCGGAGGGATTATCTGATGAGTGAAGTTGAGTTTCCGTCTTTGTTCATTCCATTCATTTTTGTCGGCACTGGTATGAAAAAGAGCAAGTAAGGACATAAAGACGGATTATAGTAGAGTTAGTCAGAGTCAAAGAAAGTCGTACCTAGGTAATAATGTGAATAGCAGAGAGAATCAGGCATTCTAATTGCACAGACATAAAATATAAGTATTCCTTAAACCGTGATTGAATAGCTGCACATAAGTGCCTAATGCAATAGTGTGATTCTCATCAGTCTCAACGTCAAAACTAACAACAAACTCATCATCAACTCTAAGAAAGATGATGTGATGTGTGCTGATGGATTGAAACAACATGAAGAAAGGCAGTTTCATACGCTGCACACTCATCCACAACTCACCCCGCTCTTTCAACATCATTTTTTCTATCCCACAAAGTGCAGCATTTTAAAATATACCAAGGTATTGCACTTTCCTTGTCACTGCCACTTTTGGCCGATTCAAAAATTAGTAGAGATATGTTTGAAGTCATTTTGACTGCGTGTTAGAGGTATGTAATAAAAGTAGGCGAATGTAACTCCTTAGGAATTCTTTTAATATACTGTTTCCAATATTATTAGAGTATAGGCTAATACCAGGAAGGAGCTTTGTTTGAAAACCAGAGCAAAAGCAGGGCATCATAGTCAGGCAGAGTTTGTTAATTAGAAAAGTAAACAGAAAGCAGTGGGAATATCTCACTTTTTTCTTGCAGTATAAACACGGAGTACGATGGCCACATAACATGTGCTGATTGAATATATAAATATCCTTGTGCAGTTGTTCTTTTCACTTATCAGTGAGAATATGACGAGTATCATATTTGAGTTGCCAGCGTTTCGGGTAAAAATAATTTTAAATCCGGTATTTACTCATCAAGTGTATTAATGATATTTAAATAAGATCGGGGCTTCGTGTAGTAAATGATCGGGAGAATTGGCCATTTTGATAAATGTCGATTTTTCTATATTTCTCGTAGTGAATAGAAAAGCGGGTGGAGAAAAAAAGGCTGATATATTATAGAGTAGTGAGAGTCTCTTACAAACTGCATCCACGCAAATGAATGTTTAATGGGAAAGTAGATTGAGGATGACTGTGTGTACAAAAGTGAACATACTTACTTTCATTAGTAGCTTTGTGCAGCAGTGCAGCTAATGTTTAACTTTACTACATCCTTCCTTAATATCCTAAAATTCTTGTTTGAGATTCCCAGTCAGTTCACTGTAGTAAGCTTGGAGTATATATTTCCAGGAAAATTGTTCATGGAAGTAAAGATGCTTTGTGTACTCAGTGTCTGTGTGTGCTGTGTACCTACCAACTAAACCTCTCCTGCTTATTAGCCCTGCTACTATATCTTTGACTTGTATACACAACATCCGCGGTGAATCACCTCACTCATTTATTGCCTTCGTTCATGCACTGCATGCATTTCGCTGCAATCATCCATCCGCCGTCCTCAATTCCACTTTTGACTAGACTCAACTAACCTAACCTTTCCTCTTGCTCTCACGAACCCGATTCAGGAAAACACAAATGTATACTACTAGTAGGAAATGAGCGAGACGGGGGAAAGCGAAAACTAAGATTTTATTGTGTACACACAATACAAAAGTCAGGAAGAACTCAAATGAAATGACTCCGAGCTCACCCATGTCACAAATCCTATATCTATATCTGTATATAGTTCATTCTCTATAATATACGCAACCGACAGAAAGAAATACCCCACACAGTACTCCATATGTAATGCCTAACCTATAATTCATAAAATAAATACCCAGTGGGGTTCCCTACTCCCTACGATGTGCTCCTTTTTTGTCAATCAATCCAAACTAACCGAAAGATATTAAGTTACTACACGGACACTTCTCGTTATCACATACCTAATTCTAATAACCAGTTCCTACTTTATTTTGATGACACGATCGACGCTTCGAGTGTGCTTTGCTTTTGCATGAGTGGCCACGTGCAAATCTGTCACTTTAATATCACTCCTAATACTACGCAATCACTCTTTAGATCAAACTGACTGAGATCATTTGTCGTTTCCACGTTGAACGTATTTGGGAAAACGCTCCGAGTTACACTACTTGACTGAATAATTAATACTTCCACATAAATGGCTAAACTGCAATAATATGTCTCCCTAACTAGTAAACTCGTCAGAAACTCCAAATACGTTTTCCTAACAGCTTGTCCTACGAAAAGCCGACCAACTCGTTCCGTAAGATATATAATCTGCATTAAAATATTTGTTGGTCATTATCGCTACAAGTTGTTAGCTGATAACTCCCCAGGGGAATACAGAAATCACATTTCTAAATTACAGCAACATAATTAAGCTGTACCCGGCACTTTCAAATAATCATAATTTGAGAACGTATAGGATCAAATATGTAATATGCAGAGTTGTCAGTTAAATATTTCAGTGTCGGGTTTCCATCATTCCCTTCCCTCTTAAACTGTGATAGTTGGGATATAGAGTTACATGAATAGTCAAACAAACAAAAGAACTTTCTCGTCTGTCTGGTCTGGACTTTGTCTCGGGTATTTTTTAGTGTAATTTTTGTCTGGCCCATGTTTTAATTCAACTAGTCATTCCCATCCTTTAAAATATCTTCTTGCTCAATTAGGCAGTACAATGCAATAATATAGTATTTTAGTGTATATTAGTATATTGGAGATTTTAAATGCATAGGAACCACTAATAGAATATCAATTAAATTAGAAAACACAGAATTATAGAGAGATGCATACAAATGAATACCTGGCCGTCATTTCTTAGCTTGGTCGACTCAAGCCAAGATAACAATGTAACTTGACACAACTTATTCTACTCTCTCACTGGCACCAACTGTGATGTCCTGGAAGGTTTGCTAGTTGGGTTTGTATTTTTGTAGTCAAGCCCAGCTACATGAAACAGAGTGGATGTGTAAATCTCAAAGTGCACGAGTCATTCTGTGTATATTATTCCTTTAACAATAGATTTCTTTCGATTCCCAAAACGGATGTTTGAGTTTCTTCTGTCGAGAAAGACTTTAATGCATTAAATTCATTGTGGAACTAAGTTTATCCACTTTAAGAATAAAGGTTACCCAAACTAAACAACACTATACTGTTCATACTTGATAAAAACACGACAAAGCCAGACAACCAAATGTATCTAACTTTTTATGATAGAGAAGTGTAAGAAGGAAATAACGTTTGCATATAGGTACACGTTTCTCCCTTTTAAACTGCAGCCAAGTCGCAATATCTTGACATGTCGTCATACAATACACCAACTACGATTACACATACATTTTATGTAAGTTGTAAGATACGTTTACTAAAGTTCCCATCTGTCCCGAAACACCAACTCTCTTTTGTTTTTTTCCTCGCACTCAAGATTCAACTCTAGAATTGTTTTTTTTATTTCAAACATTGATTTCGTGAAAAGCTTTGGTAAAAAAGCAAAGAAAGTGAGAAAAGAAGTGCGAGAAGGTTCCTCCACACCCAAACCTATTTATTTATTTCTCCTTCACCATCCAAGCCGAAAACACGCATTTGCTCTCCCAAAGATCCTAACTCAAGCCACTTTTCTATACACACGCATAAACTTTCTACTACAACGACCCGCAATTTCCAGGAAGGACTACGTACTACAATAACTCCCTAAAATATAAAATCCTCCAACGTGTGATTGATACCGATACAATGATTTAATGCAGATTTTAACAATGCTTTGTATACACCTACAACTCACTCATGGAGCAAGAAATACAACTTATGTACGTTTTTATGGTCGCAACTTATCCCGCACGCACTTTGAAAATGCCATTTTCTACTGCTATATAGGAAATAACAATTTTTGCACAGCTACAATGTTTTTCTGGCAAATGTCAAAATGTTAAACTATAGCAGAAGTGCTACTGGTTTTAAAATCACATTTTTCCCTATCTGTAATAGACATAATTTTATCAAATACCATTTGAAAATTTGTATCCTATACTAAATAACATAAAGTTGTAAATTTATTTGTTCCTAAGACTTGTTTTTCATGGTAATGTATTTTTCTTGCAATAAACTTCTCTAAATTTGAAATAATACAAAATACCCACAGATATTACACAAAATTGTTAGCATTTGATCATTTTTCAAATTATGTATTACGTCTTAACCAAGTTTAGGTAATCCGTGATGCTTTAATACCAATCATGTTCTCATCTAGAAGTAGAACTGTGCAAAACAGTTATAAAATTCAAATAATATTAAAGTTTTAGTATGTCTTAATAGATATTCGCTTTGACGGAAGAAATAACTTCCAAAGATAAGAAATCGAGCGACGCCAAAAGTAGGATACCAAAAATGATCAAACACAAAACAACTTGGTTTAGTCAGTCAGAAAAGCAAAAGGAGCCACGTTTTATGACTTCGGCTTTGATTTTAAAGACTGGGAGAACATTATTTCATAACCATGACATAACCCTAAACAAGTTGTAAAATTAAACCAATTAAAGTGTATGAACAACATAATCTTATTATTATTCCCACAAAATATAAATTAAAAGGGAGATAATATTAAATGGAGTATTAAAACTATTAAACTATACATTAATACACAATAAAATCGAATAGCCAAAGTAATCGTTCCTATATGAAACAATTTCAGAGTTAGAGACGGAGGAATTTAATTTTTTTAGTGAAGCAGAGCAACGTGTCTGCTACTTATGTAACATTTTCGCTACGTCTTGTATAAAGTTCTGCGAGCCAAAAGAAAGCAAAAGTAAGTGTCTCATTTACATATTTTCCATATATTGCTATGCATCTTTAGTAATATAGGAGCAGCCGAGCCCACACCAGACCACGGCCAGGGTCGTTGTCGTACTAAAAGATAGCTGTTAAGACGTTTGTTATCGCCTAGAAAAGGATAATTTATTAGGAGTACAAAATATTAATGCGTCATGAAAGCTGTAATTCACAATCAGCTTTGCTCTTTGGCACGAAGCCAAACCTTGATTTTTCACTCTATACTTACTCTATTTTGTGTTTTAAAATTGTGTGCTCTAGTAGCAGTGCATTTCTTTTTTATTCTTCCAGGAAAAAATATACTTGGGTCATTTCATCCCATTTATCTTGGCGAACAAACATTAATCTCACAGTAAAGTTTTATCAATTTCATACAAGGAAAATATTCCCTCTGACAATTATCAACTGCTATAAAATCTTCAATCCATTAAAACTGCTTTATAATGTAAATCACAGTACTTCATTACTATGTAATTTTTAAACTTAATGACAATATAAATGACCCCAACTGAGACGAGGGCTAATTATATTCATCTTTTCCTTAAATCTTTCCAATGCATCCTTGAAACATTGTTTCTTTTGGATTCTAAATGACACATAAATAATATTCCTTCAGAAAATGCTAAAAAAACATGCTAAATATTTGCAACTGGGTGTGCTAAAAATTCTGTCAATAAAAATGAGTTATGTAGCATTGACGTTAAAAACTAAAGAAAAAATTAGGGAGATAGGTAAAAGTATGGGTGTACAATTGACTGTCAATATAATGATATTATCAAGTTGGGAATGAATAGGTGACAAGGTGACATCATGTCAGAGTTGAAAGGGGAGATAATAGACTACTGCTTATTTACATATCACATAGTAAGTAGTGAATTGATACTATATTATTATAGTGCATGCCTTATGGAGTGCATGGCAGTGTGATGTGAATCAGTAGTGGTGGATTTTCTTATAACGAGAATTGACTGATGTCCCATCTTTAAGTACATATGCATTCCTATTCATTTTATTTGTGAGACATTATTGTGTGGCAGACACCAGAGAGTTAGACTGGCTGGAATTGAATGGGGAGATATGGTGCGTGACTGTGACTACGGCTACATCTCTATTGTCAAGCTTTCGTCAGTTTTACAAGACGATGTTGGAGTGTTGAGTTGAGATTCCAACAAGATTCTCTTGGTTGAACACTTGTCAGCCAAGGGCAGATCACATTTCCTATTTGGATCAAGTCGGTAGTTGTTGGAATTGTTATAATATAAACTCTCCTCCATTCTCCGCTCTAAATTATACTGCACTTACAACAGAATTACATCGGGAGATATACTTAGATAGGACCCCAAATCACATAAGATTGTTTTCCCTAAATATATACTCCGTGTAGGCGTTATACTGGGGTGTTTAGTGAATTGAAGACACATTGCATTGGTATAGGCCTATGTATTTACTATTTACTCTTCTTCTTCATCTGCCCCTAAATGATATAAAAGACGGAAAAAAGCAGAGTCCAATTCCTTTTTCCAGTAGATAGTATTCGGACGGAGAGCCGTCGAATTCGCATTGCATACTTTACTGGAGCGTGTGTCACAGTCGTCTTGGTGCTTTTAGCTTATCGTTCTCTTCTTCTACTCCTACTCCATGCACTTGTTTCCTCGCTTTTATATCATAGCTAGAGGAGCTAAGCCATTGGAAAGAAACTTGCCTCGCAGTCGAGTTTTCAGATCTGACTCAATTTAACTCACTCAACTCTCACAGAACACAGGATTCGAATTTTTTCTTTTTCTCTTTAGCTCTTGCTACTAGTCCTAGTCGTTCTCTTTCATTCAGCTCACTCTCAACTAAACTCATTGCTCCAAAGTGGATTGACAGACTGATATTGCACAATGAGAAAACTTCGGGAAATTGTTTGCAAGATCTATTTCTACTTTTAGAAAGAGTTCCGTCGACTACTTACTCGTTTGTTAAGTCATGTTAGCTATGTCACATTTTCAACCTTATGTATCTACAAAGGTAGTCTAATAAATGTAGTTTTCTCGCCAGCTCTTGCTTATCTTATCCCACCTATTATCCTAAGGAGCTACCTATTCTAGTAAATACACATATTTAATACGTACTACAGCTAAATACGTACATTCCTCACTATATACTACATTTACTACTAAATATACTAAAACCTCACGCTATCTACAATTTGTACGAGTCTCAAGAAAAGAAAACCCACGAAAACCAAATGCTTGTCCTTATATACCAACTGTTATTTGACTACTATGGTATTCCAGCACGTAGCAATAATATTTTCTGAATACTAGGTATGTGTAGTTTGAAACACTACTGCACTGCAGTCTGGGCGTCAGTACATCCTCATTGCCCTTCACAAAACATCTACTCCAGCCCCTATTAAATTCCCAACAGTTTATTGAAAGTCCTATTGTCAATCAGAAAAGGATCTCAACAACTTCTAATCCTCCAAACTTTTAAGCTTAACCCTTTCGTTTTACACCAATCACCCTAAATTGAATCCCATAGAGATACAGTCGGCCACCTATTGTTACCAACACTCTCCCTATGTACGGTAATCTGCTATATATAATAATGACTTACAGACTTACTCTTGCTCAACACACTCGATTTGTGAGATTTCACACTTTTCTTTCAAACTATTTAATTAAAATGGAACATGGTAAAAGCCACTACAATGCTGCCATTAGTACAACTAACAACATACTTCTATTAACATGTATTCCACAATACAAACTTATTTACAAACTTTTGGTACCATTTAAACCCTACTGCATAGAACAATTACCTATACAATTAAATCAACCCATATGTATGTATAATATACCCGCCAGGGTTTGCGTGCACAAAAACTGATAAAGTTTATAAAAATACCCGCATCCGAACAAGTGAATGACCTTATCGGGGATTTTAATATTTTGAAACTACGCCTAGCCCGAATTTCCTCTTAAAATGGAACGAATGGCCAGGCTGTGATAAATACTAAATCTCTGTTTCGTTTGCAAAGCCCAACTTAATATCCCTAATTTATAAACAACCCGAACAAAAGATATTTATTAGAATGTATCTGTTAACTCCGCCAATCTATTAACAGTAAACAAGAGAGCGAAGCTTAAGCAATTCCTCATTTTATGGTGTAACTGTGCGGTCAATATGCAATGTGGAAATCTGTGAGTAATCGACCTAAGGTATTTTTCTATAGAATTGAGCAGAGATTGCAGTCAATGTACACAGATAAGTATCTTTGCCTGGCATGTAGCGATTGATTTGATCTCCGAAGAATCCTAATGTAGTTTTGTTGGTTTGAGTTGTGTGGGTGGATATAAACTACACGAGGCCAGGCCGAAGAGTGAAATGTAGAACTGATTGCTACAATGTAAAATATCTGCTGGGTATATCTGTGTTAATCTGTAATAAACCACCTAACTATAGATATAATATTTTGGCATATATTTAGAGAAGCTAATGCATTATAAAGTATATACAAGTATATCCTATCTGTGTGAATTGAAAAGCTAAAGTATAAAGAGCAAACGTTTCAGTTTCTCTCTCCAGTACTTTTATTTATGTTAGGTTTGCTTTGGTGTAACTCTAATTCTGTTACGTTTACTCACTTCACTTGAGATTCCCAATCTAAAGTCTTCTTGGCTTAACTCGGTGTGCCTGCCTCCACCGACAATGAGTGTGAAGCATAGGATCAACTTTTACATGCTTCTAGTCAGTCAAACCGAACGACAGCATACCATAGGCAACCAAGCCAAGTAAAATGATGATGGCATGAATACCCGGCAAACACACACAGAAGTCTTATGTAATAGATAAATACAAGTTGCTGCTGGATCTACATATTCGTATTTATCTATGTAGACAAAAACGTCCCGAAACGTACGGTACGGATCCGTAGGAATTTCCATGAAATCCTTTGCTTGTTTACATTTGCTGACGAGATTTTCTGCTCCTGTCTATTTACAATTCCATTTGAGATCCATATTTACATTACCACAAGCTGGAACTTCAGATCATTTACACTAATTGTAAATAAACTAGCCATTGTACTTACTAATACATCCAATTAGTTTATTACCCATCAGATAGTATTACTCATTTTATTACATGTAAATATTTACAGCTCACTGGCCCACTATCATTATTATGTACACTCCCATTACTAACTACTCCATTCCACATCCATGGTCCATTTTCCACATCATATTAATTACTGTATCAAATGCTTACTCAATAGTATAGAAATATTCATTAAGCATTTCCTTATAATTACGTGTAGGTATATGTTATTGCCTGGATAGCTCGAGTAATCGATGTGGCTCACTGCTACAATAATTGTTATGCTCTACGTTCATTCCCCGAATTTTCGACAATTTGTTTATTCATTGTGGGTGATAAAAATGGATGTCCCACTAACTGGAAGAAGTGATGTAACTAACGATGTACACATTGCATGTGGATTCAATATCTATAACTATTATTAACTTTATACAGCTATAGTAGTATAACAGTCTTTATTGCTGGCAATATCCCATTGTAACAGAATAGATTGGCCTGTATGTAGGTACTGTAAATAAATACTCGACTCTAGTTCTATAAACAGGTTTAGTGCAAAAAACTGTATCCGCCGTGGTAAAAATCTAAGGTGAGACCTTAACCCAGTTACAGTGAAAGTGTTAGGTGCACATTATCTTGTCATGCTTAAATAAAAGTGAATAAACACGGCAAAGTTTGTCTTGGCTTTTACCGAATTCAAATACGTAGCCACCCACATCTTCTAGTACATAGAAGTTGGAAAGGTATATTTTGTGGATAAACATGCAGAGTTAACTGGGAGTTATGACAGAGCCTTATCTCTCTCCCCATTTCCTGAAATAACGCCAGGTGCATTCAGCAGTAGCAAATGTTACAAAACATACAATTATCAAAGGTACACAATAGACATCGGGTTAGACAAACTGGAAATGATATGCCAAATAATCAATTTGTGCAAACACAAATCTTCATTTAAACTGTGGGAAATGAAGGCAATATAAATTAAAGACGAGTGTGATCTGTCCATATCTATAGATGGATCTCTCATCACCCATGTAACAATAATAACTATACCTTTTGGCATTGGACGTAACTTGTCATTTAACTATAGAGTGTTGTTTTGGGGGGCCCATCCCAGATCTACTGGATACTTTAGAGGCGGATACTTTCTATTAGCATTATCTTCATGAGTTCATTTGACATTTGTCAGTCTCTGTCTGGCTGAGTTCCCCGTGAGGTTCTATCCGAGCATGATGCTTGTTTAGGTAAGTGTTTACTCTGTTTACACACAGTCAGACTCCGGACAAAAACAGTCTGTCTCTCCTTCCTTCCCGGGCATCGAACCATAAGGAGTATAACGAACAGACACAAACATTCTCAAGTCCGCCAGACCATGTAAATTCTAGACGCGGCCCTATGACTTATTATTTACTTTGATATTTTGCAAGACTACTCCTTGGGATTTATATAAGACATTTTAAGTAATTCAATGGTATACTATGTAACTTTATAACAAGATATTCTCGCTCTCTTATGCAGAAAAATAAATCCAAAGTACGACGCAATAGATGTTGCAATAGTTTTAAAACAATCTAGATTTAAAAATGTAAGTTGTTTGGAATCATTTTGATGAGCAAGGTAAATGCCTTGATTGGTTGGTACTTAGGGTTTATTATAAATTTTGCTAAGGAAAAGAGAATACCTGTTTGGCTATATAAAGACATTATCATTTTCCAAAAATATTTTTTGTAGCCAACAGTATTAGGCATGCTCTATGAGCAACTTGATTTAGTATTTTTACAAAAAAGGGACAAAAGATATGGAGTTCTTTAAATCCATGGATTTTTGAAACCCTGATAGTCTATGGCTGGTTTTTTTGCTATATTCATTAGCGGGCATAAGAAGAAGCTACGACTTACTACTGTTGTTAGTTTCTCTTGTAGATTAGTGGGAAACCGAATAATCTGAATGAATGTTTGGCACGAGTTTCTTTCTGTGGAGTTGAAAGTAGTAAATAAGTATATAGTAGTTGTCTCATGCGTGTCTTTTCAATGTAAATAAGTAGCTTCACGCACAGAGACCCTGTATCTCCCTATATATTATTATTATGTGGCACATACGTACAATTTAGTATCATCGTGTCGTCCTCTCTTCCCATCCCATACTGGCACTACTAATCTGCTAATATCCATCGAGTGGTAATCCTAATGTATGTACCTACGCACTTATCTGCATCATATCTACCGTGTATAGACCGATATATTACTCTTATCTTATATTGTTTTGTTGTTCACTATATGAAAAGAGCTAGGCGATAGTCAACCGAACGAGACTGGTAGACAGCTCAGGAAACAAGGTTAGTTCTCAACGCAGCAATTTGGTTTGGCGTGGGTGTGAATAGAAACGGGAAAGGAGAGGAAAGTAGCTCCTTTATATAATATCAACTTGAATCAATGAATTATTCCATAGTTTCGCTTCGCTCTCTGTGTACAAGTTATATTAAATGGCTAACCATAACCCAACCAAAGTTACGCGGTGAAATGCCATGCCAGTGATATATATCATTAGCTTTTCAAAAGCAAAGAACCTTTATCTCCGCACTCCACAATGGTAATGGTCCACGATTCACGAAATTCCACTCTACGCGTTTGTTTTTCAGTATAATATTATAGTTATAATATTATTACTATGTAATAGTCAGTCTAATGGTAGTGGCATCATTTTTGGCTATGACAATAGAGAACTATATACCTAAAATGTATATTAATAAATATATAAGGTGTAATATATGCGTGCACACAAATATATAAAAGCCCGGACTTTTTTCATGGATGTTGAATCGATAGAGGAACGTTTATTATGAATGCAACTGTGCAGTACACCCACAATGCCCGCTTCTGACTTGACTATCGAGAGTGTACGAACATTAAGCAAATGCGTATCCTTCCTAGCACAAATAGAACACACTACAATTGCACTCTAAGTACATACAACAAAGTAAAAACTAACCGAGTATCCAGATGGCAACGGAAAGTTGTACTAAAAGCTTCCTTAGCCTACCATACCATACAAAAGATTGGTAAGCTTCCGAGATCTGGGAGAACACAAAACTCACCGCATATTTATAGCAGGCAAATGGCAAAACTTAAGCTTATCTCCACTTTGGGAATTTGACCAGGTGAGACGAGGAAGGAAAAATGTTGCTTATTTCCCTCAATACAATTTTTCCCTCTCGCTATTAAATATAATGGCAGATACACAGCACCGGATTATGCCCTGCCTGGTATTAATGACTTTTGGGTCTAGTATTTTACTGGAATTGTGGATACACAAAATATTAAGTTACTGAATCCAATCAAACCGAGGGAGGAAGCTAATCATTGCCAATGCTATAACGCTCTAGAGAGCATATTGTAAGTGTAAATTGAAATTGCTGAAAATGACCCACGGCAACATTCCCCATTTAACAAATCATCCAAGCGATGTAAATACCTGATGGCTACATGGATAAACAAAATTAGCAATTACTCACTGTATGGTAGTTTTGTGTTCAATGAGAACGATTTATAACTGCATTTAGAAAATTGATAAACTCACATACCGGTATCAGTAGTTAACAGTTTTACATTTACTTTCTAGCAACCGGGCTATTAACTTAATCGCGGGAACAAAATCAAATTTCGTCAAACAAGTATAAGGAAGGTAATAGATATTTTACCAATACTATGAATACAGAAAAGTATCTATTAAAGTAGAGACTGTAACTTGACACATTAAATGGGTTGGGTACTGTAGCTAGCAGCGATAAGTGAAGTCCATTAATCCGAATTCGATTCCAGTTGAAAATTGAAGACTTTTAACATTGATTGGGTCGTTTTGAAGTGCTAATTTGGTTTTGAGCCGCTCATTTGGTGTCTGCCATCCTGGTTATTGAGGAGTGTGCCACATTGGTTAGCATGTATCAGCCACGCTTGATAATCGTAGCAAGTTTTCAAGTGCTCTTCCATATCAGCTTCCTGTACATGATGGCTTTGGTTGTAGGCACATATCTGAATAGTTTTGGCTCTTTCTGGAAAAATCTTCCTGCAGCGATTAACATGTTGGTGAAATTTGATCGACTTGACAAAATGGCTGAATTCATAGGGACACTGACGCAAGTCGTGTATCGTCCCCAATTTATACGCTAGTGCCTCCGAGTCCGGACAGGTATGAGCTTTCCTCACCATATTTTTCAATTATTAGCCAGGAAAATATCTAGCATGAAAAGAGATGTATTATTTTCAAAATGATCAAAATTAGAGACTTGCAAAACGACCAGCAATACAAAACTTAGTTTAATCAGTGGAAAAAAATTATTTATTTAAATTGAAGTTTTGCCAAAAATGAGCTTTGTGCCTAAAGTTAAATTGACTAATATCAAATATCAAACAAAATCAACTTCGCACGGGTATTAAGGACTAAGGACCATTAAGAAAATATAATAAATACTATAAAATTAATTTTGTGAATAAATTTAAACAGTTTTTACATTTCAAACTTGATTTGTTAAGTTGAAAATAGTTGGTCCACGATCCACGTCCGCACAGTCCGCAGTCAGAGATAAGTACTTTTATTTTTAAAATAGCCTCAATTCGGGTGTCGGTACTCGGTCATCAGTAGCTGCCAGTCACAAGTTTCCAGATTTCAATCGATCTCCGTTCATCCGTGATCACTGGTTCGTATCCGTGGAGATTTTGATGGATAAAATTTAATCGTTGTGTAATAGCGCCTAATGCATTGTAGTAACTGCCTGCCAATGCCACGCTTCTCTCTAGACGAGCTAGGCAGAGGCATGCAAGGTGTTCAAACTTTGCGGGCTGCCCTGCTTGTAGTTCTTTAGATGCTTGCTAGGAGACCATGGGTGTGGTTTAGCACAGTGAAAATAAATGGGTGAGACCATATAATGCTGTATACTATGTATGACCGTATTGTTCCGGATCAAAGCCACTGTGCACGGGATGCAAGATGACTACGCAGGGCCCGAGGCGAAGGGGGGGGGGCACCAGCGCACGTTCCCCCACCCAAAAATCGAGAAAAATGCACCACGGTATAAAAGTTTGGATTTGGCTGCATTTAGCATTTCCTAATAATCAAAGACAAAGAATGAATTGTGCAGTGTATGCGTGTACAACTTTGTTTTCTTAGCATTTCAAGGCTTTATAAAGCCACAGACCATGTTTGGTGCCTATTTCCCATTTTAAGTGCTCATTAGTTATTAGGCCCATGTTTTCAAGCATAGGAAGGTTTTGGTGATTATTTGCTCAACGTATTTAAGTCTGCAAGGGTTTTAGTACCTAAGACATAAACGCTTATAATTTAATTTTTGGTGGCTGGTTTTGCTGTCTTTGATAATGATAATAATAAGTAATCATCATAAACAGGAGCTATAATCATAATCATAACATCACATTAGAAACTGCACTTCAGCAGTCACTGCTGCGTGATAGATCCAATCATGATGACGTGACTTATGGCAGTTAGTTTAGTTATTTAGTACATCCTTTTCAACTCATTGCAATGCCAAGTTATGTTAGCAATTTACTTTATAAGTGTATCTTCGAACCCAGATAAATAATATGCAGGACCAACCAATATGTACAGTGCAGTAGTAAGTAGCATCCTAAAAGGGAGCGTATCCTTCAAACAGAATACGAATTTCCATAACCACTTCATACTTAGTGCCTTGCGTTACAAAAAATTACAATTCTTTAACTTAACCGACAGTTAATGCGTGCTGCTTGCACTAGATTCTCGATGGAGTGGATCTGCTGGATGCGAATGCACTGCTATATGCATAATAATAATACCATACTTACTATTACCTAGGTATCATTACTATTTGTATAAGGTAGTAGAGGAACCCAAGGCTGGACAGCCTAATATCCACTAGCAAAGGCTGTCTGTCAATGTCAGTGTTAATGTGACGTTTCTACTTACTTACTCGCACGTATTTAGTAGTAGCAAAGGAAAAAGAGGAGGCAAAGACAGACAGACAGACAGACAGTAGTGCAAGTGCAAGCTATATACAGTTATAGTCGCAGTTATAAGTTCCAGTTAGTATTTACATAGTGAACATACACAGGGAGATAGCATACCTAATTTGAGGATGAATGATGTTACTCACTTAGATGAGATTAGAATCAAGGCGCATTACATAAAAATTAAATGGACGAACTCAGTTAAAGATTTAGCAACGATAAAAATCATGGAAAACGTCTCATTGACTCAATAATAATATTTCAAATTGAGTGACTTTGACTTGGAGAATTGAGCGAGTTGGTCAGTTCATTATGATTTCCCATATTAACTTAATAATGCATGACAGAGTGGCGAAGAATAAGTCAAGTGGCAGTTACACGACTCTGCGCCATGCATACAGCCTTGGTTTAAAGCCACATTAGACTTGATACATTTTAAATAGATTCATAAAACCATATCTCTGTGTTTGCAGGCCTTAGACAGACAATGAGATGAGATGGAAGCTTTCAAAGAGCCGAGGGAGTCTAATTAAGGCCTGGAGTCTACTAAAGAACAAACTGGCAATGTTCCATCCATCCATACCCTTTTCTAAATACTTCTATTAGAGTTCCATCCACATACTGCATGTCTCAATACTTCCTTCCCCAATAGCTACTTCATTGGAATCCTTCTATCTACTAGAGCCCAGTTTTCAGTTTGGTAAATACTTTGTTACGCTCCAGAATGGAAAAGTTCGCTGAGGTCCTGCATCTTAAGTTCCTGCTGCAACTTTATAATCTAGTTTAACTTGTACAATACGTTTCTCAACTTTGTTTGTCCTTGTCCAGTTCATTCTTATTACTTTCCCTCGATAAGACCAGGCTAAATTGGACTGCATTTCGTGCTCACCGAAGAACCTTTTTAAATCCATCTCATGCCAGGCCGGTTTAAAATTTATATTAGAATTTATATTGCAATACTATTTGCTGCTCTGGTATTTACAATATTCAGGAACTTTGTGCAATAAATAGAGCAGAGCAGTGAGCTGTCATTTAGCTTAGAAAACCAATACTAAATAAAAAAGAGGGTAGTTAGGGTTGTTGTCTTTGTCACCCATCCGGTCGAAGACACATGTAGCAGAGATCTTTTTGTCAACACACAAATCATGGGGGCAATAAGTAGTCAGTTTGCAATATTATGGAGTAATCATTAAGGAGGCAATGAACAAGGGTGGAAATGAGCCTCAGAACAAATTATTGCCTACTCATCTCATCAACTTGAAATCAGGTACCTATATACCTACACGCTCCACATACCAGAAGTGGTGGCTTTTGTGGTTTAACAAAGTCTTTGCATAACTGTCTTAACTCTCATTTCCAAACAGACGGTTTACACAACTTTACTCAGGGCTTACATCGTTACAACAGAGTCTGAACCAAGTGATGAAGAACACAATGTACTTGTAACACCAAAACCACACCGTAGTTAGCTAACTCCCACCAGTCCTAAACGTATGTACAAGGGAACCCGAGCATGGTCCATGTAATTTAAAGTTTGTCTTTGCTTTATTTAGGTACGTATGTAGCGCATACTAATAGCCAGTTAAAGTTCACCCAAGGAGAAGCTATAAATATATTTGCCAGTTTAACTTGCCTTTTCTATACATGCAGCGAGAAATCTTTATTCTAAGTACTGCCTCCTTTAAAATACTCAGAAATTCTTCCACAGGGTATTTAATCTATTAAAAATCGATTTGAATCCAAAATTGGAAAATTTGAATCCTTAAATAAATATATTTTTCAAATTTGAATGAGTCACCCTTTCATAAATATTTTATGTCAATATCTCTATTTAATTTATAGCATTTTTTTCATAGTTAATTTTCATGAAATTCAAAATTGAAGATGCATCATACAGTACATCAATTACCCTGTATAATAATATTGAAAGCAATACAGAGAATGTTAAACAGAAATTATGGCCATATGGGAGTCGGCATTTGTAGGTTTCGGTGGATTTATTCAGATATCATTGCATGACTATTTAATTCTCAGTATAATTAAATTCCACGAATGTTATCGTCAAGTGAGTACCTACCTATATTTAATTAATTTGGAAAGAGCCGGCTTCATATATTTTATTTCTACTAATTGAATATTGTGGTAAGAGCAGTGTAGATTCGTTAAAGCTTTATGGTAGCGAAAGCCATTGGAATGTTGATAATTAGTATTACTAAATGCATACATAACTTCACACTGACATTATTATTACTACAAATATATTTGTAAGTAGTACTCAGTAATAATTATGCACGACTTTGTGATTGTGCTTTTGTTAAAACTAAAGCTTGAACTGACGCTTTGGCTAATTGGATATTATTATCAGGAATTGTAATGAGAGCAGCTATTTACCAAAGAGTTTACAGAACCAGAACTGCTGTGGTTTCACAAAGCACGAATGATATTTCAATTAATTTATTAATTTCCCGTATTTCAATTTGTTGTTCACAATAACTCAAACGTGCATAACTTATTATGAAGTGAATAAAGCCATACAGTTAATTCTAGTGCATCTGTGTATGAAACATTCACAATAGAAGTTGGCAAATGTTATAACTGGTAATAATAAGCATATGAGTGGGTAGTATAAATATCCAAGATTATGTTATGCTGCAAATAGAACAAAGGATGGGACAATATTGTCGTAGAAGTAGGTGGATATTGAGAAAAAACAATAAAAGATTATGTAAAAATTCCCCTTTCCTGTTTAGACTGAATGAAATGCATAGAGAGTAAAAGTTAACTTTTCCTTTTACTTTCTGCAATGCAATTGCAAGTGTTTCTGCCGTCTTTTTGATTTAGTTGTAAACAGTTAGGTTCATCTTCTGAGCATCATATACACAAACTACATGGTACATGCTACTAGATGGGTATCTATAGGGTATAGTTTATATAAGTAGTTGATTGGACGACTTCCAAGTTTTCCAAGATGCGAGATGAATGCCACCCAGAGTTCTGATCGATGGATTAGCGGAAACCCCTTTCTCGCTTTTCTCTATTCACCATTGCCTTGGTTCAAAGAAATGCATTTAGTACGCACAAACAACGCAAGTTGAATGCAAAGCTCAATTTTTTGCTTTGTTCAGACTTGAACTTTATCTCTGCACCATTATAACGTGTGATTTAACACATTGGGAACAATAACGAATTGAGTTTCATTTTTAGATGGTCTGTATCTACATAGAAATTAACACATTGCGAGAGAATTGAGGAAGGCGGGTCGGCGTTTTTGGTTTCTTCCTTATCCGTTCTATACTTAATTGAAAGTAAATTAAACTTCCTTGTAGAGCTTTTTGCTTGAAAGTCAGAACGCGTTACAAGAACAACTAATCGCGTCTCTTTAGGTTAGTTAGCCCATTTCATCAAATCCAAATTGCTAGCAAACAGTCCTACCTTCTTTATCTTAATTGCTAAAACTTAAAACAGTCCCCCTGCCTTATTAATGCATACCTTCAGTTGTTGTACTTCCAATAACGTCTTATAGTTAGGGGATTGAGTCTTAGTTGTCAGTTGTGTCACTCGCTTTTTGCTTCCTAAACACTTTCGCCTTTTCACTCCGGGCCTATTATTCCCTATTCCCATCTCCACCCCTCTTTATTTTATTAGGGAAGAAGGCTTATATATTATGAGAGTATATGAAGCACCATTATAGAATTGTCTCCTACTTGCGTGAGTGAAACTTGTCTTGACTAAACAACGTAACGTTACTTAAAGCCAGCACGCATAATTTTTCACTCCGAAGACGTTTGTTAGACTTTGGTATGTGTAAATACAGATAGGTAGATAAGTAGTAGTTAAACTTCACGCTTATTTTAGCCGAACATGCCAACATATGTTACTAGAACATTTATCCCATTTACTCTAATCCAATCAGACAAGTGTCACAGGAGAGACGACTACATTACCTATTGAACTCATTCTTATTCCTATAAAAGTCACAAATCTACCTCTCCATTAATTTGTTTTAGAGTCACTTTATCCGATATCGATTTAGAGATGACAATGCCATCATAATTATACTGCTACTCCAAGTAATTCTCGTAGACCATTTTAAGAGTAGCTCCCTGTTGAACCAAATTTTATGAGTAACATCCCATAACTGTTGTACCTACGGTAATTTTAAAACAGATTTTATTTTTCTCTGCTCTATTGTTGCGTTTGTGTATAGATAAGGTTTTCTCTTTTCATGTATGTGTGCTTACATGGAAAGATACATCGACACTTGGAAAAATGTCCTGGCGTTGTAATTGCCTCTACTTGCCTTGTTTACAAAAACTTTTTTTATACTCTACCAACATTCGAAATGCGTTATCACTTCAACATTTTATACTTGGTGTTCACTACATTTATTAGCTTAGTAAATATTTATTATCCTTTCTTGAGCTTCTGACCACTTTTTTTAATTTTGACCAGGCCGAGTGTCCAAATGGCCAAATCAAAAACTTTTTCAGACAGGCAATAGACTGGAAAGTATTAGCCATTAACTATATGGATATTAAAACTCAAAAGTAGCAAACTTTGAACGCATTATTTTTTAAATTTTGAAACGAGATGCTTAACGGAAATATGGAACATTTTTACAAATGAGTTTTGACCATTTATCCCTGACTATTTTGACCAAAACAGTTCAGAACCATAACCCTAAACTAATTTCGTTGTTGTGTTGCCCCTCAAAATAGCTACCTAATGTCCTTGTTCATTATAAGGACATTTCAAATAAATGGGTAATATCATTCAACTGAAATCTAATTCATCTCGGTTGTCGAGCTGCAGAGACAACAACAATGTGCATTGTGCACCTTCAGGACTATCACCTCTCTTGAATCCTTCCGAATAAAATGCTCCAAGATAACGTGGCATTGAAATTGAAAGCAGGTTTATCTTCAGTTACACAGTTCACTCCGTTTCATTCTTGTGTCATTTATCTCTATATTTCTCACATCCCAAACAATTCCGCTTCAGGTCAGTTTCATTCTGTTTCCCATCATCTACCTTGGGATTTGTCCTCTCTGTCTCTTATTTATATGTTACTAAAACTCATGTTGAAACTCATGTTTCCAGTTATGTATTTATTTCATTACTATACACCGTTAGAGACAATAATAATCATGCTAAATGCAAAATGTTAAATACTTGTTGGTATATAGTTAGCAAAACCGAATTGAGAAATGTGCAGAATTCAGAAGAATATGAAATGTTCTGAAGTATTATGAATTGAAATGTTAGAAAATATTGAGTTTATTCCAATTTATGAACGAGAAAATACATAAATTGCAACTCTGGAGCATTTATTAGACACAATCGATATTTGATTAATCAGAGAGTGGAAACGAAGCTAAATTGTCCATCCAATCCACTCAAGCTAAACCTAACGAATTAGTAGGTATTTGGTGTAACATTCCTAGTATATACGGATTACATAATAATTATCTGAAGGTATAGAGAATGATGAAAGGGACGGTTGAGCAAGTTATTTCTTCATCATCTGCATATGTGGTAGATAAAGACATTACAGTGGATGGTGTAGACCTAGTATATGGACATAGAGCTGTATTTGTAGTGGGTAAATATTTGGTATAGGTAGATACCTTTCCAATTCCATTTCCTTCTCTATTTATCTGAGACTTTTCTCAGCTCATCTGGAAACGACTCTCAATTTCCTTGTTAAAGTTGCGTTCATCTGCCTACCTTTGTTTGATTCTCCACTCGACACTCCACTTGCGTCTAAGGGAAAGACAGATCAACATCGTTGAAGCGCCCCATCAAAATAGACAAGGCTTCACTTCACTCACGATCAGATCTCTTGCTCTACTCTGCCACTCTCAACGCTTTAAATAAGACCTGAAAACATCTAACAAAGATGAGTCTATCCCATCTACTTGATTTGCTTAATGCTGATCACTGAAAGATTATCTTTGGCCATGCAATTTACGCTTCCTTCTAACTAAATCATCTTGAAAAGAATTCTCTGCTCTATGGGCCATCTCATCTCACTATATAGTTCCTATCTTGAAGTATACATTATGATCCAGTTTCTTAACTCCTTTCCATACCAACCTTACAAATAACAAGGATTTTGTTTGAACTGCTTCAGCAAACATGAACGCAAAAAATAAATAAATAAAAAAAATACTCCAGAACTAACTCAAGAATATCTTTCGTACTACAATAGAAAACCCTCTGTGTACTTAAGCCAACTTAATACAGATTCTATTATAAAATATTATTTAGAAGCACGTAATGGTGCAATATCTCCATTTAAAAAAAGAACAATTGACAACACAAAGTACATAAAAGAGTTACTTGTACAATTACCACCAAAGAAAAGTGTCATTTTTGTGTTCAATTAACCAACTCATTGATTGTTAAAATTCCTTAGTAATGGTCAAAAATTTTAAAAATCCGCCAAATTATCTCATTATTTGAATTTTCTATACCATTTCAACGACTTCTTTATAAGCATCTTTATTGATTTTGTGTGTAGCTTCCATTAAGCTGCTACCATCTTTGTAGTGGTCTGCAGAAGGCCAGTTGAAACTTGAAAGAACTCGTCAATAAAGCTTATCTGATGAAATCAGAGCAGCAATATACTTAGCATATACATTTTTGATTTGTTAGTAATGAAGGAACAAGGAAGATGGGCCAGGTGTTTTACCAGCTAATTATAATAAGTCATTTCGAATAGCGTCAAGTTATATAGCAATAAACTCCTTTAACAAGGAAACCCATTTCAACTGTTAACTGGTTTTGCTTGACTCAACTATTTTTACAATGAGATCGGGGTTAATATTTCACAATAAGATGTGTGAAAATGTCTAGGCAGTAGCGTAAAGCTATCTCATTAAATATTCTACGGAAGTTTCATTCTCGGTCTCAGGTACCTATATGCATGTGTATCAAGGATTTTACGATCACATTACAGTGCACCTAAACCACAGCCTCCAACACCAGTTACCTGATGTAATTCACACCTACCTGTGTTTGGATAACATACACAACAGCATTTAATAAAGTGGATTTGGTTACAAGAACTCTCGAGTCTCATTCGGTGGAATACAATAATGAAAACTTAAAACGAGCAGATGCTCACATATCAGAGATATTATGTGTGAACAGCATGTCTGTAATCTGCAGGTACTGATAAAACTGTTAGAGGATGTTACAGGCTATCTATACTAGAGACTCTCTTCAAATACTATACCAAGTCGAAATTTATTCAAACGCTATTCGCTAGCTAATCATAATACACAAAAACCTTGCACTAATTTATTTTTTAAGCCAGCAATTACCAAAAGTTAGATTATTATCTCTCTGTAAAATTATTGAAGACGTTGCTATATACTTACTCAGATATATCCACTAACTTAGCAAATTGTCTGCACCAAATTCATGTATCTAGTAATACTGTGTGTATAAAAACTGTAGTCCACCCACATCGACTGCGACGCGACAGAGTAATGTGTACCGTTTAGCGGTTAATTCCCTAAATAGTTAATTTTAACACCAGCATACTACTATTTATCTCCCTCCTTCAACCAATTTAATACGAGTCATATCCACGATGTAGCTCTATATTTATTATAAAGCTTGGAAATTCCTTTTGTTAATAATTATACTGATATATGCAGGGTACATATCATGTTCAGATGTATGTAGATGCTACACACTTACTTACAACTGCGTCGCTCGACTGGATTTGATTCATTTGATCATAGAAAATCTCATTTGCTCCTGCTTTAAACACATGCATAACAAATGACAAGGACAAACCAACACTTGGGTAATAGTCTACAGTCTACAGGGAAAGTCTCTTGTAGTTCCCAATTCCCATGTGTTACCATTGCAGTAGCATAGAACAAACAGATTAGCTCATCCTATGCAATTTCTCAAGATTTTGGCCATAAAAGTAAGGCAGTTCTTATTTTAAATAGCCCAACCATTAACCCAATTGAGAGGATATATAATTCAAACTTTGTTTTTGATTTTATATGGAATTCTAAAATTTGATTCTGCTGGCATGAATAATTATTGCTATACTTAATTATACAATATTGTATTAATAGTATAATACCTATATAGACCATGTTTATATATTACGAGTTATTATGCAATAATTTATTTCGTGTGGTAAGGAATGAATCAATGCATTATTTATTATGTCTAGTCACACACCTAGTGTGATGTAGTAGCATAATCAATAATAAACTATTATAGCTACTAATAGTAACTACTAACTACCTATTTGCATTTATTCTCGGAATAAAAATTCAGTCGTATCGTTGGATACACAAACATACTATTACTACTATACTATATATACTTATGTGGTGGGTATTGAATAAATTTATGGCTTGGTTATAAAGTAAAGGTTGACTAACTTCCACTTAACTGTGTGATTACTGATTATGTTTCGTGTGGTGACTTCGATGTTGAATTGCCACGTAATAGCAAGATATATATGATTAACGTGTAGTTACACATGACACTTACACGTATAGTAAACACTAAACCATTGTTCAAATGCACTGAATACATAATCAATTCTTTTGAATGCAGATGATACTATATCTGAATACAAAATACAAACCTGCTTGGGACAGAAAAAAGTCAATGACATCATGATCGCTTATATATTACTTCTAATAATATGCCATTACATAAACATTTGTAGTTGTGCTCTATCATTAGTATTCAATTGAGTAAGTCTGAATTTGTCTACGAAGCATTGATGCATGAAAAATTATGTATATCCACAAATATCTTACAGCAGAGGTATGGAAATAAAATTAACAAAAATATGATTGATCTCTGTATGAAAATGAATAGGGCTATTCATGGCTAACCAAGAGAGAGAACTATCTTGGAGAGTAAACAAATATCACAATTAGTCACAGTGCAGTCACTGATAACAAAGTCAAGACGAAGACAGAAAGTAAACGTGTTAAGTTTGCGTATTTAAAAGTAGGACAGTAAATATTTAAAAATGTAAGCCTACATAACAATATGCGGGATATTATGACTCAAAAATCCTTTATTTACATCACCGAAGGCAAAGTCCAATTTTTAAGCAATTTTTAGGTTTCTGTATAATAGTCATGCAATAGGAATTTATGTGTGCTCTAGATTAAATGCACCAGTGAAATATTATCTGTAATCAATCTTTTAAAGGGCTGACAGCCTTTCTTTCTGAAATTCTTTTTTACTTTCGCCGACTCAGCTCATTTTTATCCCATGGCGTAGTACCTGGCTGTTAGGAGAATAATTATTGCAACAAAGGCAACTTTTTAGTTGACTATAAAGAAACGGATATAAACTCAGCAGGAAATAAAGTAGACAATGGCCACTTCATCTGTTTTCTATGGACTTTAGAGCTGGAGGAAGTAAAGTCGCCAGAAAATACTACCACTTGATATAAGTTCCTAAGTTCTTGTCCATTTTTTGCATCCCTGTGCAGAATCTCGTTTCGGAAGATAATATTTCGCATCATTGCATGGTTTTATTATCCTGTATCTACATTACATCTATGTTAATTACCTTCGCTCGTAAGTATTCTTCAGTTAATACTAGTTTTATGTTAGTTTCACCAAAATTTGGGAAAATGACTTGCATTGCTAACAAAAATTTTTGATGGGAATAAGTAAAGTGAGGATGTTCGTACATCTGGCAGAAGATATGTATAGAGATAGGTGTTTAAAAAGATAAGGAATATTCTGTAATAATTCCGTCTTTACAAGTTCAAGTGTTTAAGAAGAAAGTATATTCTTCATGATAGTTTTATGGAGTGCAGGCATTTAACTTTGTAGATTTGTACATTACTATTACTACCCATTAGGAAAACATGTGCCGTCTTCAAGACGAGTATAATGCATAAGAATATCTGCAAGTTCTGTCAAAGACGCTGTTAATTGTACTGATAGTAGAGCTTTATGAGTGTAATGTCGTCGTTTCGAATGTCGTTTTGATGCGTACACATACTCAAGTAGCAATAGTATGTGTTTGCGCACATTTTTAATGTCTTGCTCATCTGCTGAATGAGCTCTCTTGTCAGTAATGAACTTGTAAAATATCAGATATTATCAAACCTACTGCGATGAGACATTCCATTTCTCCGGATTACAGTACCGCATTAAAATTCATGCATCAAAATTACTTTTCATTTGCTCCCAATAAATTTCTCCCAACAATATGTTGACTTTCTAATGACGTCGATAATGTCAGAATTACTAGACACGACATGCATGCTCTATTCCAATCGACAAACTGACTGCCTTCCTTCTACATGAAAATTATCTACAATTTCATGATGTTATGCTCACTGGGACGTTTTGGGTTCCTGGGCTGTGATAATTAACTATGCCAGTATGTCTATTTGATTTGCATGTCTCTTCAATATTTCTGCCACTAATCCATAACTTTAACAAATATGTTTGATAGATAAGTACTACTGATAAGGAATGTGCTAGAAATTAAGAGTTAGAATTTCTATGTATTTCTATTGAAGAGCGTTGACATTGACACAAATATCAGTAAATCGTTTTTGTAGAAAAACATTTAGAAAAATCTGGGGTAAATCAGTACTAAATGTGCGGATGGTAATTTACGTTGGTAAATTTCTTAAAATGATTGTGATGTAATAATGCTTTTACAAGACGTCCAAATCCATATTTACGAGGATATAGTACTAATACTGGTCAATCCTGTGTAGAGTGTAGGCTAATGGGGAATGGGGAAACAAAGTATTATAATATTAACATAATCACCATAAACGGAAATCACTCCATTCTGTCTAAGGCAACCAAGTCAGTCAAACATCAGAGAATTTTCATAGCTCATGAAAATGAGCAGGACAAGGTCGCACGATTCCATGGATTACAACTTCAGAAACACTCGAGCAAGCAATTGCAGAGAAAGAAACCTTGCTTGTGTTTAGTTACACGTATCAGGCGGAACGTTTTATGACAAATATTGATCTGCTCATTTTATGATTTTGACGGATAATATTCATTCCCCGTTGCAACAAAACCTGTTTTAGTAGTGGTTATCATTTTTACTTATGACTATATTGTTCACTGATTCCAGATACTGCAATACCCCTATGTAAATGCATAGCAATGGGTTAATAAGGCAGTTAGTATTACATTCTGAGATTGCTATCTACTTCAGAAATAGAATTTAGACATGTAAACATGCATGTAAGTGCTTTACTGGCCCACACAAAATCTCCTACGTACTGCCGTACTTAAATTTCAACAAAAGCATTACACATTCTAAAGTTACCAATATTTTAAACTCTATTGTAACTCTCATTCTATCGCTCTGTTGTATTACATATCTACTATCAGCTAGATCGTCAAAGCTCAATTACATTCACTTGGACTATCTATCTTTCAATCAACTTATTGTTAACGACAGCCAGTTATAGATTCTTAATTTTGACTATTGATAAATGATCTATTTTAGTCAAGATCGACACTTTGTATGTATGTAGGGTACATTTTTTAAATTGTCACATTATTACACAATAACGATTAATTAAGAAGCTACAAATACAAGTAGCATCATTATGATATTCCACTTACAAATTACAAATGTCAATCCCCCACTGTTTCAATTATAAGTTTTTCAATTGTGATCTACTATACTATAGAAATAGATATAGTATATAGTGACGGAAATAACTATTGTGTAACAGAAAGTGACCCGTTAAAGTTTTAGTAACGCATGAGACTTTGAAAGGGGATTAGAAATGTATAAAAATTTCCAAAGCCCTCAAATAAAGATGTAAAAAGTTGACCTTGTAAGCTGAATGTGAAATAGCCTAAGTTCAAATAAGGCAATTTAGGATATTTTCAAGGATTCGCAATTATGAAAGTACTTACCAGCATTTGCGCAAAGCATTAAACTTGACTCTGTTATTATATGGTGTTTTTGGTTCAGTTGGTTGTAGTAATAAGGGCTCGGGAGAAAATCTGCAAAATTGTAGTTGGAGAGGAGGAGAAAAAAGTTACGAGGCACAGTGGGAATAGTGAGTGCGAGTACGTAACATAACAAATAATACCAAGTCGTGAAATGAAAATGAAATGGTTGCAGTTACTCTAAGAAAACTCATTGTCCGTGAATAGGATAACAGAGAATATCTACTGGTTAGGTGTTTAGCCATAAAAAACACACATACTATTCATAATATTATGTTGCCTACTCGTTCTGTCGTAGTGGCTGGTGTACTCCATCCATGGTCTCCTGCTGTTACAACTATTCCAATTCTCCTCTCATCCTCTCTTCCGCAAACGGTTCCACTTGGCAAAAAATATCTTGTCTACCAGAAGAACTGAATGACAAGACAAGGGTGTAGCGTGGAGTAAAGTGCAGACATACATCTCTCTCTCCCTACTTACGATTAGTACTCCTACTTATTATTTTCAAAAGCTCAGCTAAATGAATCCTCCCTCCTCCATTTCTACAAGCAAGTATTTATAACTCTGCCAGAATGAAAATAGTAAAATATATCATATCAATAATAATTGCAATACTCGTTCATAAATCCTGTAGACAATGTTTATATATGTAATAGACAACGTTTCACAAAAATTATTTTTGCTCTTTATTTATTCGAGGGAGGATAGTAAATGGTTGAAACATAACAGTTGTTCTATCTGTAACTGTGCCATATACTCACGCATAATTCAAGACACAAGACATAAATTTGCAACTGCATATACAAGTAAAATGGGGCAATGTGTATTCTTATCTATCATCAAATTATGCAATATTTTCCGTTATAGAATTAAGCTATATAGTAGAGTAACTCGTGTAAACAAATCCTAGAAATACCCGTCAGTTTTTTATATTGAAAAGTAAATTATATGCTAATAGGGATATGTTAACATTGTGTAGCAGGCGCATTCACCCTGATCAAGAAGTTGCATACCTTCTATAAGAAAACATAAAAAAGGGTTCCGCACCAGCAGAAGAGTCTTTTGTAAACCGCACATGCATAAGTAGACACGATACTTTCACTGATGAATAATTGTGCTGTAAGGAGAGGAGCTGAAAGTTTCTACTAGTAAACCAGAAGAATTCTGTAAATCTTGGGAGATACCCGTGCAACGCTACTGGTTTAACAAACATCCTTGTCACATTTGTGATATATCTTTTCTGCAGGAGGCTTGAAGAGATGCACTTATTTTAATATATTACATACAAGCTTTCAAGTTCTCAAGCTCCAGACTTGTTAAGCAACACACTTCTGGCACTATGCAAACGGTTATTGGTTTTGTATCGATATCGATACATATAGCTTCTATCCATGTATAAATGCTTATAGTAACTACGTAATACGTGGTACATTATGCACTAAAGAGCACAAAAGATTCAGAAAACCATATTAAGCTGGCATACTGAGCAGACACAGACAGAGTAGTTCCAATTTGCTTATCGTTAGTGGGAAACACACTCTGGGTGCCAGATTGCATTGTGTATACCGCATACTTGAACTTGACTCGAGTTCATTTCGTTTTGTGTACATATTTGTATTACGGTCATAAGTTATACCTTTTCCTTCACAAAAAATATACACAAACGATGGAACTGCATGCATTCGATTACTAAGAAACCTACTTCCAATACAAAGCACGGCAGAATAAAGAAATAATTCATAAAAGACGACAGATGAGTTAGACAATGAAGATGTGTTTTTGGTCCTAGATGCCAGAATATTAAAATGTATTACCATTTTACTGGATTTTGCCATAGTAGACGAATAAATGAATCCACGGTTACGCAAATGAGTGCACGATCAGAATTATCTTTTATAATTATAATATTTGCCGATATTATATAGCATTTGGCTACATCAAGAATTTGTAATCTTTTCCCATATCAGGAATAAATCAAATTAAAATGCATAATACATACTTTTGTACTGGTTATGAGTACAGGTATCAAGGTGGGACTTCCAGGTACCTACTGGAATGACGTTACTGCTGTGCACTAACAATGTTTATACAGTTCTTTAATTTACTTCGATGTGAATTGCATGTAAAGCATGCATATAATAATTAAGCTAACGATAAATAATTCATCGTCCGTAAAATTAAAATCCTTTCTTTACTTTTCAATCTTGTTTTTATCTTTTGAGATGCACGAGTGGCGAGGAAATTTTGTACCATTTTCTGCTCGCTATTCGACGACCGCGGCAGTTTGTTAATCGGTGCTAACTTTTGACACTTTCATTATAATGTATGCACACGACGAAGACTATGTAGTTTCTAGGAGGACATAAATACATTGTAAAAGAGACAAGACACGTGTGCAAACAAAAGCACAGTAAAATCCCCATTCAGGGATTCTAAGTAAACGAAATAATCAACCAGACTAGACAATGCCTTTCCTTACTTATGTGTCGCATAGAAAAATCGATGTTTTCATTACATGCCCGTGATAAATGGAACAGTAATAGCAAGTAGGCATGAAAATGCGTTTTTAGGTCTTAATTGTGCTCCTCAATAAGTATAGCAGTAATAATAAATATAATTACAGGAAGCTAAGACAATTGTAAAATTTATATTAAGCAGCAGGTACCATTTATGGATATTTCTGCACTACCTGCTCTATGTACTGCGATATGACTTAAAAATGACTGTAGTTTAGTTACTACTATTAAAATGCATTAAAATCCGGATCTGAAGTAAACCGTAGTATTAGGAGCATTAGGGAAATAAGTAAAGATAAAGCGAGCGAGCGGGCAGAAGGCATCCCAATGTGAGATCATCGTACGAGGACGGAGATGCGAGTTTAGAGTAGAGAGCCAGGTCAAATAAACAGAGAGCACACAATTTTTGTGTAATCTGCCACAAGGACTTTGCCAGTGGAAGGAAGTCAAGCCGAGCCGACCCATTAAATTACTCTTTACGTCTTAGATATATTCAGAGGCAGGAGAACTACCACCTCAGCCTGGAAAGGAGCGGCAACGCGTGTGGCGAGACTGAAAGAACACATAAAGTTGGGACTAGAAATAACAATTGAGGATGTTGTGAAATGAAATACTAGCTCTAGAACATTTCTTTGGGTCAATGTGTAAAATTAGTAGGCAGAGATCAGAGGAGCTGAAAAGAGGAGATCTTTGTATTCTGTTCAGCAGTGTAATAAGTAAGTGCATGGATACCTACGAAGACTCCTAGTCAGATGAAAAGTCAAAGGGGTTTCCACAGTTTAGGGAGCATCATGTAGAAAGAATAAATTGGACTTGACTGACTGTGACTACGTGGAGTGGGTCGTAAAACCAGCCGATCGAATGTGTGCCAATTTTACGACCCGTCCGTACTTTATGAGACTAATGTTCTCATTTATGATTGGAAAACCTCCTGTGACTCCTAAGCATTCGTGATGAATGATTTCTAATGGTCTAATGACCAACTACTGCTCGATGGACGCACCAATTACCGAAATCCTACTTCTGTTTCCCTCAAAAGTTATCCTCTTCAAGTAAACATCCATCCGTACTGCTCTAATTCTCCACCTAAATGGTAAATAACTTTATCCGTCCAAATTGTTTCTCTTGTAGTGTTCACAACGGCGGAATTGACACACTGCGCTGGAATCCGTGTACACAGTGTCAGGAGAAGTTCTTTTATTGGCACTAAAGCGCTTTAACTTGCTTAATTCACAATCTCACAATACTATATAACACTAAAGCTTAAAATAATCCCGAGTATAAGCACCACGACTAAATTATTACATCCCTCATATTCATTATAATGTACTTAACCTTTCTTTAACTTTTATTGTTAAATATGCCAGGGCCAGAGTGCTAAGCTATGTATCTATGTGGTCGTTGGCGTGTTAGAAAAAGATTTGTTCGAACTTATTGCTGTCAAACTGAGATGACTCATTCTTGTCTCCTATTTCACAAAGTGGAGTATCTACCTAAATTAAGAGTCTATCATTGCGTGATGTCATCGCAACAGTCAATTCCGAACAATATTACCTATGAATCACATTGTATAGTAATTTGCAACTAAATATCAAGTTCTGCCATGCTGAAATAACTATGTATCTATAAAATGTCACTCGTGCATTTGTAATTCAGACTTGGTTGTATATAGAATGTATACATAAATGTTGAATGTATCGCATCGCTTAAGAATTCATGTACTCAAATGTGCACAATTTATCACCAGCATTACATAACAGTACACGAAACACAAAGTCAAATTAACGTCTACTCAGAACAAGAGGTGACAAGGGCAAATCTCATCTTCCCATATCCTTTCACTACGTGTGTATTCTACTTACGTACGTTTACGTACCACTCATTCATTCATTCATTCAACTTATATTACCTATACCTGTAGTAGGTAATATAGTACAACAATAAAACATGTCCTGTCCATAGCACAAAACTAATCCTTCCCCTGAACTAGATCAGAACGGTTTGACGATCATGTCTGCAAGTTCCGTCGTCGTAGCTGTTTTATTTTGTAAATGTGTTCCAGCAGCTTTGAACCATAAACTTGGCCAGTCATACAAAACATACTCTTTTGTATTTATACACCTACCTATAGATTTCAATACCTACCTATTAGATATTCCGTGTGAGACTCATCTTCATAAAATCTAACCTGATGATCAAGTACCTATAGCATATACTGTGTTATGCTTTACAAGTAGAGGGGTACAAGGCAGTACATAAATACGTGGTACACATAACAGAAATATAATTTGTTGGAGTGTCTTGCTTTGCTCCCATTATTTCCAATTCCTTTCGGATGCCGCAGAGTCAACGAGCATTATTTTATTTCTCCAATCCCAGAACTGATCTTTTCCCCATTGCCCTATTTTCTTTGACAATCCTTAATTCCCAGTCCTTTGACTAAACTAACTCTTTCACGCGATCTATTTATCAATGTACATATCTGGATGGAATCTGTATATCATTGTGTACACAACCCTCTACATGTTCGTGACTAAGTTATTTCCAGAGTCAAACTAGGATTTCATAAATGTTTCCGTCCTGGCCCTTTCAACTTTATTATTCTTCTATTATTTACAATATACCTACCCATTGCTACTAAAAAAATAGATCACAAACGAAATTACATTCACTATGCTTCATGTTCCACTTTCCTTCAGCCAAAGTAATAACTTTTAGATGAATCCTTCACATGAGTGTGTTACTTATTTATTTATGTTACCCATATACGTTACATCTAGTTAGCGTCTAGCGGTACTGTTAAAATTAAGTAATTCTCAGAAAAACCAAAGTATTACACATTTTGATTGTGTTTATTTAGAGTACACTTTCATACATACATATAAATATAATGTGCATATACCAAACTGTGTACTTTCATTTCTAATAAATCTAGTCTCGGCTTACCAAAGAAAACAGCCTCTAAGGCATTTTAATATGAGTTGGCAATGTTTACATTCTTCGCGGAGGGCATAAGCCTCTTACGAATCATCTTTGTACTTAAGAAGATATTTTGCAATTAAGTAATTGTTCAGAAAGCCTTTTGACCCCGGCTTGGTCGACCTAATGGCTTGTTTTGACGTTTCTGTAAAAATGTTTATCGCTAAAGGTACTAATGAAGATAAAACGTATCATCTTAAATCCCCTTTATTTTCCTACGCAAAACAGCATGAATTAATGGATAAACATCATTTTGCTGACTGCACACACAGCATGAATACTATTACGGCAGTACATGAACACAAAGACCATCTTCCGTTGTTGCATAGGGATTTTCTAACTCTGGATTGCAAAAAGAGAATGTAAATCTCTTTATGCAAAACCAGCGTTATTGTTAGCTTTCCTGAAGTAAGTCACTTTGATAAGTAGGCAATGGAATAAAAGAGCTAGGTAAACCTAATAATATTTAATTGACGTAAATATGGCATAATACATATGCATTAGCATTTCCTTCGTTGTTGGCAGAAGCCTACAGCGAAATAATCTTGACTCATTGTCTGATGTCAGTTGAAATGAACTAGCGAGGAGGGAAGAATGAAGAGAAACGCGCACTTGCAACACATTGCAAATCTATGCTTGATAAAAACTGAAGTACATTTCCATTAACAACCTTTTTGAATAATAACAAGATCTAATGAAATGAAACTCCCTGAGGTCCAAAGGGTTCTATCACAGGTGAGTAATGAGTCGCCTACCTAGTCGAGAGCAACCCTTATATTACTGATTGGGAAATCAGCGTCACAATGCCATTCGATATGCAAATAAGAAATTATTTTGCTACCTCAGCCCAACTAATAACTCCATGTGCTCATGTGTGCTTTGCACTTCACAAAACTTAAATCCATTAGCCTCTTGTCTACCATGAAAATATTAGCTACCTAACTGTCATATTAACAGCCCAACTATCCACTAATTGTAAGTAATGATTCTAGAAGATGCTGTAAATAAATGGAATACGATTAGGTACACACAAAGGGGAAGCTAATGGCAGTTGCGATTTTAATCGTTCTCTTGCTCTTCCATTCTACTTACGGAGCAACCTAATAAGTTATTATATTTTTGTATGCTTTGCTCGAACCTGTTACACTTTCTTAATTGCAGGCCCTGAAGGCTCATCTAATAGTTACCCAAAAATTACAATGGTATTGTCTTGTCTCACTCTTAATATTAATATGATAGAGAAATATAATATGTGCTTTTGTAATGCTGTAGTTTTCGACAATAAAGTCCCTTAGCATACTGAAAATCTATTGAGACATCTCAAAGGATTTAAAATTCTCTGGCCAATCCTGCTGGGAGGATGTTGCGCTAAATTAAATAATAATTCTTCCCGGAGCTACGCGGAGTATAGAGGAAGTCCCAATTTTAAAATGTAATTCTATTCCATAACATCCGGGAGAATTGAGAGCAATCTTCTCAAAACCCACATCAAAATTATGAAAATGGGAGGTAAAATGGGAAGTTGGAAAATGCATTTCAATCTTCATTGGTTCACGGAGGACTCGTACGATTTCTTTCCTATCTTGTAGATAATGTGCAAATAGAGTTATCGTATCTGGATCCTGCCTGTCCCACTTTCATTTCCGTTACCAAAAATCACCACAGATGTAAATAACGTTGGCTAATACGTTAGTTACGATATCACATTTTCGAAATCTCAGTGCTTCATCTTCATATCTTCAGATACTAAATAATACTTACGAGTCATAGTATGTTATAGGACTTCTACGTTTAATTTTTGAAATGAAACTGTGTTTACTGATGTTAGTGATGTTTAAGATGATATAACTAGTTGAAATCTAGCACATGTGTGCTAGAAAATTTTGAAATATGTAATAGCTATTTTGAAACATAAATACGACCGACGTATACATTCAAAGTTCAATGCGCAGGTGTCAATAACGCGTTTATACTATAGAAATGATTATAAATCATGTGGGAATATAGTGGAATATTTGGGCTTTGATAATGTAGCTTGCCTAAAAACTTCCTGTAACATACACAGCGTATTCATTAGTTGGCACGTTTATTTATAAACTGTATGCAATCTAAATACGTAAATCTTATTAGCAATACCTATAAATATTATTAGCAAATATTACATGACTCATTTTAAATACCGTTGCACTTAGCTATGGCTGGTAGTTTGATGAATTCCTCACTTTCAATATGAGTTTAATGCCAAACTACCAAAATCATACTGAAGCTGTAATTATAATTGTACGCACTTGTTTAGCCCTATAAGAGGTTGAAACACTTGAAGCGACTTAGTTCTTAACTACTTTGTTATTAGTAAAATGCGTGTCTCGAACCTACTTAAAACGTCAATTCATAATTCACATACTATTTAGCAATGATACGTAAAGTAAATAAGCAAACAAAGCTGAAATTATTAAGCAAACACTACATAACCTTAAGTAGTATATTGAACGCAGTAAGTTCAAATGCTTTTAGAGTTAAGTAGGCTTTAAGTGGTAATATTTCCCAGGGTATGATACCCCAGAATAAAAAAGTGTACATAGAGCGGCTGTTGTTTTTCTTATTTCTACCAACTTAGTCATAATGAGTATAGTCTAAATGTTTGTTCAAATCAAATTCTGCCCAGTGCACGAAATGGTTGGTACTTTGATATATGCATTGGTTTCTTATGATTTGTGAGTTTGGCAAGTCACAAGTAATTCTTTCTTTGCATTACAATTTCATACATTGACCAAAGTTGATTTAGTTAGTTAGGGAGTCTTGACTGTTACAGTAAATTATTCACATACAAATCCAGTCTTCTTACGTACTCATAATTAGTTTGCAACTTTAAATTGGCATTGTAAGATAGATGTCAAATATGGTAGTAACTAGGGAGTGCCTTGTTTGCAACCAGCAATTTACACCCCTTTTACTATTGTAGTGAATCATTTTGCATAGCAATCATGTTATTAACACACAGATGCCAACATCTTAAATGTACTTTATTTGCAAAACGTTTTCATGCGTAAAATTATCCATACTTATACGAACTGAGAAGGATATTGTTGTAAAATGCCTACACTCAAATAAAATCTGCGATATAAACTACTTAACAATATTAAAGCTCCATTTCAAGAAGTCACTGTCAATCGCCACTGACATTATTAAATTAGGATTAGCAGTAAACATTTCATAATATCATAAACATAGGCATATCCTCATTACATTTTACAGCTATCAATAATATCATCACTTCAAAACTACAGTGCTTAAAACATTATGTTAGTTCCCACACAAAAATACTTTTCAAGCGTAAAGTGGAATATTACTTACTATTAGTATATTATGTCTACATTATATGCAGGTAAATTGGCCTAAAGTATATCCAGAGGTGTATAGCAACAATATTGCCTATAATCAATCTGACCTTTCAAAAATCTCCAAACATATTTATTACCATCAAAATTATTTTAATGTAGGTCAATGAAGAATTTTCTGATAGATTTTTATATGCATCATACAATTCCATTGATCCACTTATGACTCACAAATCTAAATGCATTCATATTCGAAACGAAATGTAGCATGTTCATATTTAGTGTTAGACTCTTTCTAGATTTTATATTAGGTAATATAAGACTAGAAAATTACCTAGCATTGCATAGCCTTCAAAACCTACCGAAAAAAATCATCAATGGCCTACAATAAAATATTTTTGACATTTATTTCTAGAGACATTTGCCAACTTGTACAATTTGGCTTGTCATTGTCGTTTTGCACATCATACACCACCATGTCTTTGCCTGAAGCGCATACCGCATACATAGCATAAACACCGGATGAATTAATTGGGAATTATCATATAATTTTTATCAAGTCATTTAGAATGATTATTCATTACGGTCTAGTTTTTGGGTGAATTTAATACATCGTCATCTATATAATTATTGTTTCATTCATAAAAACCAGAAGATATATTCAATATCAGTATAGAACATATAAGGAAGTAGTAAGTGTTAACCGCATGTAAAGCGTCATTGGGTTGTACTGGTTAGGTTCTTATAAACCAACAAAAATAGTTTGCTTTTATACATTGGTAGGTATACAATAATAAGTGGTAACGAGTTAACGCATAACTTTTCACACGAGATAAATAATTGGCAGATGACTTCAAATAAGTATTTCATGCATCAGCGGCTGCATTGTCGAGGATATTGTCTTGTAAATATTGATGCTCAGTAATAAATAGCCATTGATATTGTTCTTTTGCTATATGGCGTTCGCACAAAACGATTTAACAAATGATAAACGTCCCACGGAGTTTCATGATGATATTTTCCATGTACCAACATCATGTCATTTTATTAACCTGATTTTGCGTGGTATCTCGACATGAACAAAGACAACCCTACGTTGGCTAAATATAATATACAGGCACAATAACTTTTAGCTAGAGAATTTATTTTCTTCATATTTCACATTGGGTGGCGTCTTTATAAAGTTTTTGTATCATTCGTTGGTTTTGCCAAAGGGATTGATATTTGACACTGTAAACTGCCTTGAATTATTCTCGCTGACTGATTTACTTAGTGATAATAAATTTGATGACAGGGCAATGAGGCGGCAAAGACAGAAGAATAATTGGACGATTGTGTCCAATAGAAATAAGTACCTATCATGTTATTTTATTGAACTGCCAGAATGGGTTTTTATTTATTTAGCGTACTCGGCACTGTGACACTGCTGCCATTGTTTTCGTTGTTTATCGTCTTAAATATAATTCTGAATGGGAGTTAAGCATAAGTAGTCAGTATACATTAAATTTCTACTGAAAATGGAAATTAGCCCACGCAATTTCTTACTGAATATTCCGAAACTCTGGAAAGTTGTTTTCGCAAAAATATAAGCTCGTTGACAGGGCAAATCAGCTTATAAAACAGCACTAAGAAATCAAATCAAAGTAAGTACAGGTATATATTTACATGATTACCAATTTTTAAATCTCCTAGGTTTAGCAATTCAATACTGTAGTATTCAAATTCAAAGAAGGTTTTCTGGTTCATTAGGACAATGTAGACGATTTATTATGCATAATTATATAATTTATTTTATATAAAATGAATCCAGGAATTGGAGCACTAATAGTAAATTAATGGCTAAAACATGAAGTTTTTGCACAAGGTACTTGAGATTTTTTGGCATTGATTTTTGTTTTATCAACGTTTAGGGCAATGCAACGTAGAGATTCCTGCCAAAAAAGCCTATTGACAATTTTCCCATAGGACACTAAAAATCTCTGCGACACTATACTGTTCTTGATAACTATACACGGGATTTAATCGGTTTTTTCTCAAAGAGGCTTGAGTAGTAGTTATGCAATGGCTTTGGTAGTAATCAGCTTTTCTACTCAAAAAGAACTCAATTTTCCGTCATGCATGCTGTCACAAGTCACAAGAGAATAGAAAATTAAAATGCATGTAATCATATCCTTTAACAGAGTAAGCTCTTTAAATTTTGAGTCTTTTATAATGTAAATGCCGAGACACAAAAGGTACATTGAAGGAGGAAAACATTTTAATAATAGTGGGCACCTACTGTAGGTTATTAACTGTGAGTAATTTGGTATGACTAGTTTGTAACTACATCTCACTTTAAGATTGCTAATGTGGTGCTTAGAAAATGTATATGAAAGAGACAAAGTATAGGGATTCTTTTATTCCATAAAATATGCACGCAGTATAGAGCAGTACTTAGCTAATAAATCTTTGGGAAAAGATTTTGGAGTGGAGATTGAATAGCATATAGAGAGCTCTGGTTTAAGTATATTATTGAGTAGGTAAGCTAGGTGGCATTTGTAATTGAAAACTGCGAATATTTTGGAAAGTTGTGTAAAAAGTTAGTTGTAAGTACCTACTTATGCAAAGGTTATAACATAAGGTCTATAAATATCTATATATAAAAGCTAGAATCTAGGAAGCGTGATGGAGGGTTGTAAAAACTTCGGTTCAGATCTCCAGAGACTTTGTTTCGATTCGACTTACCTATACTTACTACAACACATCAAAAGTTAAAACTTTTCCCCGCACCAGTCATTCGGGTCTAATCTGCTTACTTTTCCTTCTACAAAGTCTCCTTTCAAATAGACTTAGTAACATATTCAGTATATGGACTAACTACTACACTGTTATAGATAGTGGCATTATGATCCTGCACTAACTCCTTATAAGGTACAAATATATTATTATATAGTAATGTCTATAATTCTTTATGACTTTAGTCCACATAATAATATATTATAGTATGTTTTATATTAGTCGGAATGTCAAACTGAATTGTCGCTATCTAGCCAGTCATCTATCACAATCTCACGCTGTAAGTTCTCTGTATTTTCATTCCACACGGACTTAGTCAGGCTTGAGTGAACCAGAGCGAATAATAAGGAAAGTCGAGTAAGATAAATTCCTGCGGACCTTACATCATCGGCCGAGTACGAACGAATGCATTATTAAGTACCTTGCTGTCAATACATGCTGATATACACACTTTTTTAGTTTTTCGATTTGGTTGGGCTGCTGTAGCTAGCATGACAGAATAATGAGTAAAAAACTAGGCTATGATTAAATATGTGGCATTGACCATCATCCTGCAACAAACTAGTCATTCATGTCACCTACGTACAATCAATATCACAAAAATGAACCACGCCAATTCCTGTCTCGCATATAAAGCTCACAATTAGCTACACACTCCGACTAATGCACTACAAATCTTTTATACCAAAATAATATATCCACTCACAGATTATAAAAATTATCTCACTTTTATATTCAATGGCAAAAACTAACACATTTTTAATATTATAGCTATCAACGCAACATTCCTGTCTCACCCTGTCTACAATCTCTACATTTTTCAAGCCATGCATTTACATTTCGTTACAATCTTTCAATCTATAATAATAGCAAGCTTTTAAGTTCTGAGTGTGTGTTCAATGAATATGTTCAATGTTACATGTAACTCCTATCAAATCAATATAATAATATTTCTTTTGCAATGTGTATATATGGAAAGAGTTAAACGGTGTAATTTACTACTTACTCAAGACACACTGTCCATGAATAATTTGATGATAATGCTTGTATGTATTAGGAAAATTAGCATGCTCAAATGAAGAGGCGACGAAATGTTTCATAATTAAGGGCAAACAAAAATATTTTGCAATTCATGCGAATTATATTTACATGATTGTAATTTCGTTAGGCGTCATTCAAACTGACTATACAAACTAGTCATAGTCAATTAACATGGAATGCCTTATCTTGGATGACAAATAATTCGTACTGATGATGGTACATTTTAATTTGTATTAGTAATTGTGGTATGCAAATGAGATACGAGTTAGTATCATATATTTTGTATGAATGGTACTTTGATGATCTTAGAAGCCCAACTAATAATACCCAGACCACAATGACATTTTCTATTCCTGTAACGCCGTGCCGTGCATACTGCAGAAAATAGCATAAGCATTATTTATGTGATGCACTTACAATTAGTTTATAGTGTGCTATGTACAAGTGTAGTTATGAGATGACAATTCTCTCAAATGAATGACTGTGTGGGCTTTTATTACATATGAGACACTGCGCCAGAACATGTGTGATTTAATAAGATCAGTATGCAGTGCATCCGCGACCTAGAATAAGGCAGTTATTTATTTTGGTCTCAAATGTGCCACCCATCCTCTGAGTAATCTTAAAGACTAAATTATGGCTAACAAGTAAAGCCAACAAGCACAGTATTAAATTTTTATGGAAATATCTTCTAGGAACATAACATTCATGGACAATATGATGAAGTATCTGGGAAGCCCGGTTTTTTCATACACATATATAGAATTTATTTGGTAAACCTGCAAAAAGATTCAGGTACAAATTGCAGAAATTAGAAAAACCTTAGAAATTGCTAATCTATGGTACAAATTGTATTCTGCATTAATCATTGGTAATAGAAAATGAAATCTCTGAAAAATATTTTGGGTATGACTGTGTACGGTAAGAGAAACTCAGCGACCATGACATTATATATTGCTATGTGTGCTTTACACGTTGAAGAAACGCTTGAACACCAACACCCACAGCAGAGCTACCAAAAAGCAGACATTATCAACGAAATAGGTATAGATAAATGTGAATGTTCCGTGTGGGAGGATAGACTTGTTCAATGAGCTAATCATCTTTTTGTGTCTTGAGTTGTCATTACTCGACATATTTACGTCAGTCTCTTTCTCATGTGGATAATCTTGATTCTCTCATTGTCGGTTCTGAGAATATTTAACAGACAGATGCAGCAATAATATCAGATTATCAAGTATTTTCTCTTTTCTTTAAATCACAAAGTAATGGAATGGTCTCAAAATTAGCTCATAGAATTACGGAAATAATGTCCTAACCTAATTTACATATTTTTTCTAGTCATCTCCAACCTAAACGCTTTCTCATCGAAGTATACATAGTTAAGCACTGACAATAGAATCCTTGCAATTGCGTTCCGTCTCCACGCGATTCCAATCCACCTTCTAATTTGTTATTCTGAATCAGAATTGGTGAGTAATAAAGATGTAGCTATAGGTATAGTGCCAGATTTCATTTCATTAACTTGGGCCTAATCTCATGAATAATACTCCGTAGACACAATGCCAGTATTTATTCTGTGTCAAATGTAGTTAAAATGCTATGCATATTCTCATTTGCTATTTAAATGTGGGTAGGGCATTAAAACTGAGAAGAAAGAGGGAATGTGTGTATTCTGATATCATTTAAGAGTGGAAAGTAAATGAGAGTCTGATTGTAACAAATTCCCCAGTGCAACTCAACTGCAATGCGATGCAAAAGTTTATGAACTGTGACTAAAAACATTGCTCTTAGCTGAAGAAGTGGATGTAAAAAGTAAAACCAAGTGCAAGTTTAGGAAGGAGTGGGTATTATCAAGGTACATAGCGGTAAGAAAGACTTGTGTACTAAAGACACAGACTAAGACTCTTGTGGTGACGCTACTCATGCATAATACATTCATCCCGAATGATACAGTACAACAGAGTATATTTGTGTACACACCACTATTTCCGGACCCTGGATATTTACTACATTATTTACTAGATGTTTACTATATTATTAACAAGATATTTACCTTTGAAAAGCCTCACCACACTCAACTGACTGCTCTATTTCTTAGAAAATAAACCGGACAAACTGACGTTGAGAACGTACGTCATCAGCGGTTTGATGTGATGTAATATTATTAAAGTATCCTGGCAGCAGTCATCTATAATTCAACCAGCAATCGCATTCTGTCCTAACCTCAGCTATGACTCCACTCTAATAAAAAGCAACAGACTAACTTGGACAGAATCTGTCATTAAATATAATGAAAATGGTTTACTACGTTTGTGCGGCTTGGTTAGTAATATCGAAGATTCTTATCTCGCCTTGGGAATAGATCCTTAACCCTGACAATAAGTGTGAAATTCAAGCCATGTAAAATATGTGTTGAAAATATTCTAGGATTGTTTTATATTGGATTGCAGAAGCAAAAAATGTATATAGCCATCTCTAACAATAGGCGAGAAAATGTTTCACTATATCTTTATATAGTATTAGATTTGTTAGGGAGAAATTGCCCAGCCATGGCAGACCGCATCTACACAACAAACAGTCTAACGCCTCCTTCGACAGGGATCTCTCGCAAAAGTAGGTGATATTGTAATGTACTTAGATATGTCTTTGTTCATCTAAATAAATGTAGAGAAATGTACTCCAGATATGTACAGAGAAATGTAATCATCACAGCAAATTGAATTGGGCCATCGATTTTGTCTGTCTCCTTCAAGTAGACAGACACAGTGAAAGTGGCACTAACTTCTTCGTACTTGTTTGCCCATTGCTACATCACATACTACATACATAAACCGTATACCACATAAGCTAGTGTTTAGCATTAGGTGCAAGGTATCTGTTCAAGTATTAGCAACTCTCTTATAATGCCTAGTTAGTACAATTACATTGTAACTGTAACACAGATTCACTTTTTCTCATTCGTACCTCAAAACAAAGCTAGGGAAGGGAATCACAAAGTTTTATGAGATTGCAAACACCAGTAGGAAAATACCTTCTGAATTCAGAATTAGATTACTGCATTACGACTTCCTTTAGTTTACTCCACTTAGTAGTTCTCTTTGACTTTGACTGCTCCACTCGCTGACAATCGAAAAGGCTACCCAAACAATAATAATATTACAGCTAACAGAGACTAAGTAAGTACTTACTCCACTATTTATAATGCACTAAACTTCCAGAGGAAGTCAAAGTGCAAGATTGCATTTGGTTCTAAGTGTTCTGCACCATGAACAGATCACACTACAGTTGGTTCACATATTTTCCGGATATGCCAATCTCTAATTCAACTCAAGTGGAGAGTAATCGGAAATGTAAACACAAACAGTTCCTCCAGCTTTAACCCATCCTTTTTTTCCTACTCTAAAGCTACACTGTATAAATAAACATAGGTAGGTACACTTAGATAAATACACAAACTGCTAAATATGTATAAAAACTCATCATCGCAGTTCAGTATCTTTTCAGTTCACCTCCTCAAATTCCCTTCGGATCATTCACTTAAAAGCTTTCGTTTCACAAGAGGTGTACACATGAATTCAATTACATTTTCAAGTTTTTCGACGTGATTCGAATCATACTCTAGCATTATGTCTAATAAACTGAATAATATATCTCTCTCCTTTTTTCATTTGTCTTCGTCTTCACTTTTATCATAAATCATAATCATACATGACTCCCAACTAATTAGTTAAGCTTCCAAATATTTCTTTCTAAAGCACGTTCCAATGTTACACAAATTGTCAGCAGTCCAATTCAATCCCCTATTGAAATAACTCTAGTGTTAACAAAAGCTAACGGATACATACAGACAGCTCCAAATGCAATTTGAACCAGATTCCAAATGCCATTCATTTCACTATTTTTTCATTGCAAATTTACAGTTATGGCTTCCTATCTTTTCCAGTTTTTAATTTTTGTGCTCCAATATAATAAATACATACTCTCAATAAAATACATAGTATCTCTGCAGCTATACATTAGTATGTATGCCATGCAAATACAAGTGTGCTAGGTATATCACATTTAAAACAGATCTGTGAATGTCACTCAAATAGACAGATGCAATTGTAATTACCAGTTATGTACCTTATGGCATTCTTGCGATTTTTAAATTAATTTTTGATATGCATGAACTCGTATCCCTAGTGGTTGGTAATAGGTAAGTTAGCTTTTGCATAGATAACTCAGTAAACTATCAATTATGGGAAAACGTTTCATTCTTGCTGTTAAGAATGCAATTGATTGAGGGAGAGCGTTATATAGTATACCCAGTACACCATATAGTAAATGTGCTTATGTTATTTTCACGTAATCTCTAAATATTGGTGTTGTGCAGGGTACAATATTTGGCTTTGTAAAAACGTCAAGCAAGTGATGTTATAAACACACCCATTGATAGTTAATGACTGGAAAGACTGGGAGATCATCAGTCCATGGAGTGGAGACTGCAGAGACTACAGATTTTTACCATGTACTTTTAGCAACGTTAACGTATAGCAGAGTTGAAAATTTAGACGACTTTAATAAAGCACTCATCATGAACACAAAAACGAAAGCTTCCATTTAAAATAATTCCGACAAAGCGGCTTGAGCTCTAAAAGGCGAAACTCTAATAGATTTTTAGATTGTAAAAGTGCTTTTTTTCTTTTCCAAGGCTTATGCCTACCTTAATACACCAGTAAATACCCCACACACATAAGGTTGATGGGTAACATAAAACTAACAATAAACTCTTTTAGGTTTATTGGGCATGTTATACGGCGCTTTTAAAAGATCGTTGTTGCATTCAGAAATGGAACACAATAAATTGCATTTATTACTTTTTGTACCTGCCTACGTACTTTGTATACTGGCTGAAAGTAGCTCAACTGGATAAAATGCATGCCATTCATGTGGTGCACATCAATTGAATTAATGGTGGACTTTTTGTAGTCCATTCTCTCTTCCCCACTTACTACAAATACATACTTGGTATAAGTAGATATAGATAAGTCACACAATAATGTTTTCAACATTTGTTGAGGTAGGTTATAGTATTAATCCATAGACATTGATCTTTCTCGTGCACTTTACATCTATCATTGACTTTGCACGTGTGGCCAAGGTACCTGCCTACTTACTACTGTTCAACTCGCAGTGGGTAAGCGACAGTGACTCTGATACATGTTGGTGGCCTTAATATTTACAAGGGAAATTATATATTAGAATTGTTCGCGTTAAAAATTATGACCACTGTAATTACGGCTCCTAGGCGGCTTTATGATGTACTAAATCTAGGCAACGCAGCAACTGACCAAATAGTGAGGTCATGGTTTCCAAGTACGTATACCTAATATTATTTTATTAGCAGCTATATAAATCGAGGTACACTGTGATTTGACTGCCGAGACTCGGCTGAATTAAAATGCATTGAAGTAACAAAGCAATTGAATGAGTCATCAACCAGCTTTCCGTCTCTCCCATAGCTTTCAATCTACTAACATGCAACGTGGCCAGGGTATTGAAACTCAATGCGATGAAACACAATCTGTTATAAAAACACTTTCTAACCTAAAATCAACTATTTAGTTTACACAGCATTAGTAATCCTAAGTAATAATTATTCTGCAGGGTGCAACTGCAATTCTGAATTGAAATTAACGATTGCAGACATTTCTGCATTAAAACATCATTGCGCAATAATATCCTAAAAGTTGGCGATGTGTATACATAGACATTTGTCCATGAAATGCAAGTAAAACCAAAATAAATAAATAGGTCTTGGCTATACTTATAAAATTCTCCAGTATATTCCAATATTACATTTTTACAACAGTAATAACTATTTAATGTTGTAGTTAAAAAGATGCACATGCCCAGATTTTATTTTTTGTTCCATTTTTCATATAATATTTTAGTGTCCCGTCTTACAATGTTATCTGGTTATGCCAATCACATAAAATGACCAATTACTACAATAAATACCAAAACGCCACTACTACTAAACACAAGTCACGTTTTTGCATTCCTAATCATACACATATAATAGTAAGTACTTACATGTATATAGATAACTGTTATATATTATTATATAGAGCGTCTGAAATGTGCATTCTCACTTTTATTGTTCATAGTACTAGGTAAATACTTGAGTGAGAGAGTGAATTGTATTTAGATTTAATAGTAAGTACTTGAAGTTGAAACCACTCGGGCAAGTTGCGACTTGTCTGAATAGAATGGAAAGAATGTAGAAGAGATTTTGATTTAGAAACGGTTTGTGATTCGTCCGATGCATCTGCATCACATCAGAGCTCGGAAAGAAAAATTCAGTCTCATGCATCATTTCCATTCTAGTATTATGTAGTAGTAGACAATAAAAAAGTGTGACAGTGAAAGTCGAGCTGAGTAGAGGCAATCGAACAAACGCCCCACTGACTCTGACAATGAATTTTCCTCCTATTCCTATTCTAGTTTATGGGGGAATTAATGGAATGTGCAGCAAGTTGAGTGTGTGAATTATAATATACTTACACTATGCGTAGAGGGACTGTGTTTACGTGTATGAAGTGTGTGTAAATAAATGATGTGTCATAAAGGAATATTGCATGCATGCGTTAGCCAGACTTGGTGTCTATAGGTGCATCGGAATATACCCCATAAAAATTGATCTTTTCCTTTTGATGCTCACGGAACATTTCAGTGCTGACAGGTTTTGTCTGTAAAAATATCACTGCATCATTTTCTATATTTATTACAAACCCCAGTTAACCGGGAAGGATGCTCCAAATAAATGGGTGCTTACATGCTTAACTTTGGATATGATATTATCTTTTTACAGTTTTTTCTGGTGATACTTCACTCACTCCTTCCTTCCTTTCATTCTGCACTGCTGCATTTGTGCATGAATGCAAAAATGGATCTGACTGTATGTAGATGAACTTCAATGCCCTTTCAAGTTACGTTTGGGACAAAATCAAAAATTACTTTGCTCCATGTCGACTCATTTCTTAAATGATTTTAATACGACAGAAATGCATACCATTATGCAATCTGTGCCGTACGTGCTATTCCTTGCTAAATGCAAAATCCCAGAGTAGTAAAATACTGTCTAGTTTGTTTATTGGGACAGGATACCAACCTTTTCCATGTAGAAGCACATCTTTAACTACTTTATATACTATACTATATATCTATACACTATTTTTATATTCCGAATGCTCTATCAGGCAAACTACCACCATGCAAATTATATTAAATATACACAGAATATTAAAACCTGAGTAAGTGCACAGATATAAAAGTCATTTCCATGCATAATTTAAATAAAACAGCTTGCCCTTACACGATTTACTTGCATCAAATTTCAAGTACCTCAGAACTAATGTAAATGTCGCTCAGCTCAAGTACCTTTAATATTCTTCTTGAAGAGAATATACCATGTCACGGTATATATTCATAGACATATAATTATTACGGTGTGGCGTGACCGTGTGATCGATTTATTTTACATCAAGGGATGTTTGTGGCTAAAGAATTAACCAAAGGGTTGCCCAACATTGACATTCGTTGACATTCAAATATCCCAACATATTTTACATAAGTCTACAGAATTGATACGTATGGCTGACTTTAAATGTTATGTAAAACTGTAAAAAAAATAATCCCGTTACATTTGTAGTGATTTTTTACAGTGTGAACTATGAACATGCAAGCAGGTTACTTGCATATGTAACTATATACAAAAAGTAGTATTAGGAGTGCATTGTTAAAATTTATGCATAAAAAACGGCTAGTGCTTTCAATTTCAATTCAATCAAGTTCCGCCTGCAACTTTAACCTAGTTGTGCTTTATGGCGTCCAATCTCTATTCTCTCTGCTTAAAATTCATGGACACGAAGAGACTAACAATGAAAAAACTGTGATTGTTGCTGGAATAAATGCATGGGATAATGACATGGTCTGACGTTACTTAAGTATATGGGTTAATTGTAGGCAACCAAGACTTATCTATAATAGATGTACAGCATAGTACATTTGGTTTAAAAGCATTAGTCTTTATTACGTACTCTAACAAGTTATGTAGTAGTATATACAATAAAAGTAAGCGGAGTGTTGAAAGTTTTGTTTTCGATGCTTCCAGGCAGACTGAGTAATTAATGTAGTACTACACACTTGACTCTGTTCTTAGTAATTGTTAGTTTGACCCTAAGACATTCTCTCATAGGTATTCATGATCATGAATAATAAAATCACAAAATAAGAAAAGGGAGGACCGAGGCTTAGTGAGATCAGGAGTTTACTAATAATAATAATAATGACTTCTTATAACGTTATTTTAGTGTTGCGCATCGTTGTATACATAAATGCATATATAGTTGTATCATTAAATAATAATTATGTGCATCAGTTATGCATCTGGTATATAGACATGCACTACTAGTACAACCACATGAAAGTGCTCTCTCTCTAAGCATGTACATACCTGCTACTAATAAAGGGTTTCAAAGTTTTTTACTCTTGTGTGTGCGGTCTCTATTCTTCTTTCAACAACCTATGCTTGCTTTCACCATTAAATCTAATTACAAGAGACCGGCAAACCGCCAGGCTAGGCTAGCCTTAGTCATGGAGTTACTGATACAATCAGTTTGATGAGATGAGGTGAGTTTTTAACTAACTAGGAGACATCATCTACATTCAAAGAGATAGTTTTAGTGCAGCCTGCATAGAATGAAGGTCTACTCTATATAATTTACACTTGTAATTCAGCGTCATATGCTACTGCTCCCAACTTAACCAAATTAACAATATTCATGTGCTCTCATTTAAAAGGTTAAACAATAAATATTTGGTCCTTTGACTACTGATGATGAGATGCGCGAGTGAAAATGTACTCTGTTTCTAAAAGTTAATTATTTTTAGTAGACTCTCTCTCGTCCTTCGACAATCCACCTCCCTATAGAAATAATTCCTGCTTAAAAGTTCCACTATGCCGTGGAAACTAATCAATGAATGAATAAGATTATACAGGTAGCTCTAGCTTATAGTAGAGACTTTCGGTGTTACTCACAATCATTAGCGGTTACCTAAACTGTCAATTAAAACTAATGTAGACATAAGGTGGAAACACCAAACTCATCTGGAGCAGGATGTATTAGCCATATGCACATCCAACCCTATAATAATAGTAATAATCTCACTAATAATAAGAATCATACCTTACCTTAATACCAGTAAGGTAGATACCCGCAGACTCGAATCCAGTCGTAGAGAAGTTGCCTCTGTATATATCGCCGGCGATTTTGTAATTATTGAATTATCTGCAGCTGCAATTGAATTATGTTCTGCTTCCGGTGTGTCTAAGCTCAATATACAGTTCTGTTTATGTGATGTCTTTGCAACCACAAACAAATCAAGACAAGTGTTTGTCCTTAATATTTTTATGTGGTCGTATTTGTTTCGTCTTTATCTTTTGATCTGACCGGTCGGAGATTAAACCCGGTGGGATTTCAAAGAGATGTAGTTTAGAGTCAGAAAGAATTTATTTGAAAACGTTCAGCAATTTATTTAGCTCTGTGTATAAATCCGTGAGATCAATATGACGGAGCTCAGATGTAGAGTTTCAGTCTATTTCCAGATTTTATAATACTTTGAAAAGTTAGAATTGTTGATTGAGAGAGTGACAATGCATAGACGAACAATGAAGTCGTAAAAAGTGAGACAGGAGGAGGAAGGAATAAATCGTTGAGAGACGCACATGGACTTGTGTAGCAAATGTAGGTGAAGAGGAGCACGTTACGTAAGACCTACTATGTGAGACTGGCTGGAGTTGGACGAGTCAGTAGTGTTCGTGGTGGGTGCACAAAAGCGACTGCACTCTCCAACGTGTGCCGCTCTGTCTTTTTCTCAACATTCAGCTGTGCAGGGTTTGTCTGTGGATATTGCCTCAGCTCCTGAATGAATGCCATGTACAATGAATAGTCAGATGAGATCAGCGGGCACAGGCAGAAGACTCAGCCGAATGAGGCTACATAGGAATATAACAACCAAGCTGTACGTAGTAGGTAGTAGTAGTGACAAGACTTATTTCTGTTGTATGACTACTATAGAGTACTATCTTAGTGTCTTCTTTTGCTTACATATCAGGCTATTCACATCATCGCACAGAAATTAAGATTATAAGGCATTATAAAAGACTTGGGAAGTAAGTAGTAGGTGTACCATCCTATACGTTTCATACAAAAATAAAGTTTCTTTATTATTCTATTAGCAGACCACTACATACTACTTCCAATAGAAACTATATCGTAGGATATACATTACCTATTTGTCTGAAACTCTTTTATACAGTTCTAGTAAATACTTGTACCCACAGAAAGCGAAACAAAAAATATGTTTTTACTTGTAGAGTATACATAGGTTCACTGCAATAATAAAGATACACATATATCCGCCTAAATAACCAAATTCCTATAGGCTTAGTGTGTATTAGGTAGTAGTAGACATAAAAAGAGGCTATATATCAGTAGTTGGTGGATTGCATGTGTACTTGTAGTTTGCTGATAATGTAATGTGATGTAATGTAAGTAAAAACGTAAAGTAAATGTAAGTCAAGTATTCACTCTCAGAGCAGTCAGTCAGTGTGATGAAGGCGAGGCGAGACAACAAACACTACGAACATGAACTCACTAAACTCGGATTGTATCTGAGGGTATTAGACGGCTGAGTGAGTACAAAATGTGAATGGGACGTTCTTGAGTATAGATCTTTAAATCTGATGCACGTATGTAATAATGAATTTAGTGGGAAATGCATTTTTGAGTAACTGATTGTGAGCAGTCTATATATCTTTGTTTGGGATAACCGCATATAGCTGTATAAATAGGTATCTATAATAATATGTGATAAGACACATCTAGCCAGGCAGAATTGTTTGTGCCTTCATGTCAGTCAGCAGTAGTACTCAAAGAACAATCCTTATTACATCTGTCTAAGTAAGTCGAGCTTAGTTAATGTTAAGTACCTATGTGTCTGTAGCATTTCGTAGACATATTAGGGCCAGATTAAAGATGCAACGTTAGCAAGCATTATTATGCAGCGCAATTTGAGTAGGATTTCTCTTGAAGGTCTAAACCTTTGCCTTACCGAAAAGCATCCTCCTCTTCACACTCCTTTTATAAATTCATTGAAAGGGAAGGCAAGTTTACAGAGAATCTCATTGAGCGGAATTTCATCTTCTTCTATTGCCTTTTGCATTCTTCAACTAATGCAGGGCTACCTTCTTGTAATTGCAATGCTTACCATGTTTACCTACAGGAAAAAGAAACTGCCAGAGACTTGAGGGAAAGATAAAGGTACTTTGATCCCAGCCAATTACCAAAGACGTGCACTGTCATAAGGATATTAAGCAAATAGTAAATGTCTGCGGAGAATACTTGTATCTATCTATACAGGCCAGGTCAGTTTACTTTGAGAACTAAAACATGATCCAACCACCCATTTGCACCTTTTCAGTGCTAGACGTAGAAATTATTCCAGATTTTCACTATGGGCACTATTCGGGATGGATCTCTCCAATGCAATCTCATCTACTTGTAAATAGAAGAATGCCTTACATACAGAATCCTACCCAAGAATTACTTTTTTCTAGTCTTGACTGGAAACAGATCTGAGTGTCGAAGTCGTAAGTGGAGCACCATCGACATCATTTTTATTCTCTGCACACTTCCCGCATAGTACAGACGAGTGCATTGAATGTAATTCTTAATTAGGTATATACCAACCAACTAGCTGGAGCCAGAACCAGACTACGGATGTTTTACTTATTCAACCAACTTTCCAAGACTTGTCACTATAATGTTTGCTCAACTTACAATTACAAAGTACTATCCACCTTTTCTCTATGAACTTTTTGCCAGATCAACTTCAGTCTGGGAAATACACTTTCCCATTGACATGAACATTAGCCATTCCTGTATAATAAATTACTATACTTTCTACAATGCAACTTTCATAAACTGCGACAAAAGTACCTAGTCTTCTCCACTCAAGCCAAATCCTAACTAATATCTTACTAACCATCTTCATGGTGTCTCCGTTAATAATCTTTGGTCACATAATAGCCTGCTTGTTAGTTTCATCCACTTAAAGTACACTTACACCATTTCATATGCATGAAAATACAGCATTGATCAACAAAGTGGACACTCAATGGCTCCTGACACACTTGTGTACCTATTTTTGAACTCACTAACTACATTACCAAATGCTTCAAGTCCATGCAAATTATAACTAGGCCACTTTGTTGGCTATAATAGCATTTTCATATCTACCCATCTCACTTGGTAGGAAAGTATACAATATTCCATGAAATATTAATATTTATGATAAACTTTGACAGTCTAGAACATAAAAAATACAAACCCAATTTTATACTTACTTGGATTTTACTCAACTCAAATTTCTTATCCTTTACTTAAGAACCAAACTGTAGCTGTGGCGTTGGAGCTCAAAAAATTTTTTATTCAGTCCCGAGGTTCCAGAAGATTTCAGAGATTCGACACTCACTTCTCTCCAAGGAATGCCTATGTTCTGTAGATAAAAGGTAGGGTACCTCTTTAAAATTCCTAAAATTGGTGAATGACTTAATGAAAAATTTTGAAAGTTTTGCACTGTAAATGCCTTTGGTAAAAATATTTATGAAAACTCTTAATTTCCCGAGGTCGATGGGTTAACTTCACAGTAAAACTGTTGCCTCTCAAGACAAGAAATGGAACAGTTGTAAAAGTACTCTTTGCTTTTGCTTTATTTCGAAAGATTCTAATCCAGAAGAATCCTATTCCATTATCTATTGGGGATTGGCTATATAAATGCTTGCGAATTGCATTTGAGTGTACATCATGTTAATAGTATATATCATGACTATATTAGAAACGTGAAAAAGTTACACGACATGGATGCACATTGAATTCTGTGTATGTATTAATGTCGGTATGTATGCCATGTCAGGCATCAAAAATTTTTGGCAACCTGGTTGGTGTAGAGCCAATGAAATCCTAGTCATAGTATTTTATAAACGGGAAAATAGGATACTTACTTTACCTTACTTTTGTCCGAAATTTTCAAAATTATATTGCTTAGCTTTGTATGCGGTATACACAGATATTAAGTCCCAAAGTCTCAACCAAGGAGAAGATTTACGAAAATCGAGGTTTAATATAGAATCACCGTGCAGATTTTAGAAGATCGAGGTTTATAAATATAGTCCACGGTGTAGACTTTAAAAGTTTGGGTTGAAATTACCAATAGAATTCAATGTGCCGACTTTTGAAAAGGTTCGACTATCTACTCAAGTGTTCATATGACAAAAATTGCAAATTTTTTGTTTACCTCAATGTTACGAAAAAGAGTTGGTTTTAAAATTGCCTTTTAGGCAATTAAGTTTTAAATATAAATGAAAATTTTAATTTTTCTTGGTGTTCAATTAGTTGGAAAGAACGTCAACCCTTAAAGCCCAGCCTCAATAACTAGACAACTGATGGGCATTTGCTTTTAATGCTCTCCTAGTAAAATACATATCTTTACTCTACATAAACATAATCTTTTAAACATAAAGTGTGACATGCGCATGGAATTCTTTCATGAATGTAAAGGTTTGTATATTTGTCCGTAATATTTTGTAACTAATGAGTAAGGGTAATATTTTGTAATTTATGACCAAGGACTAGACTATCAGTACTGAGTCTAATCAACGGTCCATGAAATTGCGCAGTAGCTAGAAATTTACTGATTGCAACATTTTCTAGCACACTTTGTGTGCTAGGATTCAACTAGTTATCTATAATAATAAAATAGCTCTTGAAGGTTGTGTAAATACAGTATGGGGCAACTAAGTCCGGACTCCGGACATTAAAGTATGGGAACTCCTATGACATGTCCGCCGGAGTTAGTTTAGCTATGCAGCAGTACTGTATTTAGAAATCGATTTCGGTGGGGGCTATGATATCATAGGACAATATCTATTAGGCATAATCGCGCGAAGCGCGAAAATTTTTGGCTTATTTTGTCTAAAATGAGTCAAAAATAGCCTAAAAATCACATAAAATCGCGCGAAGCGCGAAATTTTTTGGTATTTTGAAAAAAATTTTCCTTTTTTCTTGGATTTCGGGGGGGGCTTTAGCCCCCAAAGCCCACCCCCTCAATACAGCCTTGCTATGCAGTATATCTGGAGTCTGGAATGGCGTATACAGATATTTTTAAGAGGAATGTATTTCCAGGAGAAAAATAGTTGCTCGTTTACAGAAGTTAACACTCATTTATTTTAAATTTATACATAGAACAAAAGTTTTTGAGTCCTCGTTCCTACTCCTTGTCAATACGCACACAAGTTAGACTTCCTGGCTAAAATCTCCCTAGGAAAACAGATCCAACACAATCTACATTACTTGTAAACTCTCCGGTGTACTACCTTATTATTATTATTTAGATGATTTATTTTTAATTAGTTTATAGAAGTTTGTGCACATTTTTATTCCATTTTCTTGATTGTTGCCATTATAGTCTGTGTTATGTAATTGATTAGGTAAGGACAATTCATTGTTGTAAGTTTTAATCACACGCTTATTATATTCTTATTATAATTTATAGCAATATTTTATCTTACTACGGGACTGAATATTGAATTGCTTTCGTTCGTGGTAATTAATTGAGTTGTTAGACTGAGTCTGCTCCAATGACATCAGAAGTAAAACTATTTTGCTCCAAATTTTATCTGTCATGTCCATCGGACATAGCTCATCACGTCACTTTGGACTCTCAAATTTATAAATATTAACTTGATGTATAATTGATGCTGCATTTTATAATATATCCAGCAGTAGCCATAATATTTGTGTTTAGTGTTTAATCATTATTATTGTCATCAATTCTCAATTCACTCAGCATTTTTTTTCGTCCAATTATTTTATGCCTGTACTATACACTTGTAACGTCGCGTACCGTGTTCTTACTCCAAGGTTCCTACTAGGCAGTGCAGTGTAGGCAGGTTGCAAGTTTGGAGTTGGGATGGACGAGAGATGAGATGCAGAAAACATTGAGGAAGGAGAAAGAAGCTTAGTTGTTTAAAAGTAGGATTGCAGGGTGTACCATCTATCTTTTTTGACTGCCAGCAACTGCAGATAACGAAGCAAGGTCTTCAGCAAGTTCATGATGCCGTAGCACCACTTTACAATTTTACCCTTATTGGTTCATCTGAGTGCCTGCTACTACAGAGAGAAATTATTACCGGCTAATAACGCAGTTGGGCTAGTAGTTGTAGGGAAAACGAATATAAGACGTATAAACAAGAAGAAGAGTACATTGTGACTGAGAGAACTGGAGCGACGGTGTCAACCGGTCGTGGTCTTTCAGGAAATTGACTTTCTTGTCCAATATATTCCCCTAGGGGAATGTGTTACAATTTGATTTTTGTCAATGGAATGAAGGAGTTTCGAAATCCAGAAGAAAACTAACTGGAGAGGGCTAAAATATACTTTAGGGAGCGAGAGAAAATAAGTATAACACAAGATGTATGAACCAGAGGACGGTAAGTTGCTCTTCTCTTTTAGTTTCACATAAATAAATCCAATGAAGATTTACAAAATAGATTTTGCCGTTGACTAATTAGGAATTAAATTATGGTGCTAATCAAGTGACAAATTTTATTGCAATTGTAATATAAATATTGTAGATGGGGATGACGAAGGAACGTCAGCTGAGCTGTGGCAAGAAGCCTGTTGGATTGTCATTAATGCCTACTTTGACGAAAAAGGTCTCGTACGACAACAATTGGATTCTTTTGATGAATTTATTCAGATGTCAGTACAGCGGATCGTCGAAGACTCCCCACAAATTGACTTACAGGCCGAAGCACAGCATACAACGGGCGAAATTGAAAATCCGGTAAGAAACCTGACTGAAAGGTTACATTAATAGTCAACTTCTAATATCCTCAATTTAAATATTTTATTTGGTTTTATCTGTTGGCAGACAAGGTATTTATTAAAATTTGAACAAATCTACTTGTCAAAACCTACTCATTGGGAAAAAGACGGTGCTCCTTCCGCAATGATGCCCAACGAAGCTCGTCTCCGTAACTTGACTTACTCTGCTCCACTTTACGTCGATATCACCAAGACAGTTATTCGGGATGAGCCTCTGAAAACCCTACATCCGAAGACATTCATTGGGAAAATTCCTATTATGTTGCGCTCCACTTACTGCATCCTCAGTGGGTTATCTGATCGAGATCTGACAGAACTTAACGAATGTCCGTTGGATCCTGGCGGGTATTTCGTAGTCAATGGATCAGAAAAGGTAGATTGATAATAAATTGAATTATTTCATACCCACAAATTGTGTTGGTTATTACTTATTAATTTCATGTCTTTTATAAATATTCTAAATTCCATGTCTTGTCCACATTTCAGGTTTTGATTGCCCAAGAGAAGATGGCAACAAACACAGTGTACGTATTCAGTATGAAAGATTCAAAATATGCATTTAAAGCTGAAATTCGCTCCTGTCTCGAACATTCGTCAAGACCTACGAGTACTCTGTGGGTAAATATGCTCTCTCGTGGTGGGCAATCGCTTAAGAAATCTTCAATTGGACAACGGATAATAGCAATCATACCATACATCAAGCAGGAAATCCCAATTATGATAGTTTTTCGTGCCCTAGGATTTGTGGCAGACAGAGACATTTTAGAGCATATCATTTACGATTTCGATGATCCTGAAATGATGGAAATGGTGAAGCCGTCACTTGATGAGGCTTTCGTAGTCCAGGAGCAGAATGTTGCTTTGAATTTTATTGGTAATGATATTTTAATCGTGCTGTACTCTACTATGGTAAATTTTGTTTAATTTTGATTGCTCATTGTGTTTCAATTGTTTTGTGTAGGTGCCCGTGGAGCTAAGCCTGGTGTAACTAAAGAAAAGCGTGTGAAGTACGCAAAGGAAATTTTACAAAAGGAGATGTTGCCTCATGTCGGCGTTTCTGACTTTTGCGAAACCAAAAAAGCTTATTTCTTAGGTTATATGGTTCATCGTCTACTGTTGGCTGCCCTTGGTCGTCGTGAGCTTGACGATCGTGATCACTACGGAAATAAGCGATTAGATCTTGCTGGTCCTTTACTCGCATTTTTATTCCGTGGCTTGTTCAAGAATTTACTCAAGGAAGTTAGAATTTACGCCCAGAAATTTATCGACCGTGGCAAAGATTTTAATTTAGAGCTGGCTATAAAGACTCGAATCATCACTGACGGGTTAAAGTATTCGTTAGCTACTGGCAACTGGGGTGACCAAAAGAAAGCCCATCAAGCTAGAGCCGGTGTATCTCAGGTATGTCTGTAGATTCAAATACAACTATTTTTATTGAGGTAGTTCTGTTCCGACATGTAATAGATTAATTCATTAATAATCTTCTTTCAGGTGTTGAATCGTCTTACATTTGCCTCTACGTTGTCTCATTTGCGTCGTGTCAACAGTCCCATAGGTCGAGATGGAAAATTGGCAAAGCCTCGTCAATTGCACAACACACTTTGGGGTAACTCATATTAATAATGCCATATTAAGCTAATAGACTTTTTACAAATTGTCTAATTCGTTTTTGAAATGTATCTTTAGGTATGATATGTCCGGCAGAGACGCCCGAAGGAGCTGCTGTAGGCTTGGTAAAAAATTTAGCTCTCATGGCCTACATTTCTGTAGGCTCCCAACCAAGTCCCATTTTGGAGTTCTTGGAGGAATGGTCTATGGAAAATTTAGAAGAAATCGCCCCATCAGCCATTGCAGAGTATGTATTTTTATGCAGTGTCAAAAATTTCCTTATATTTTCACTAGAAAAATGAACATGTAATTAAACTTGTGTACTTCTAGTGCTACTAAAATATTCGTCAATGGATGTTGGGTTGGCATTCATCGTGATCCAGAACAGCTGATGTCCACCTTAAGAAAGTTGCGTAGACAGATGGATATTATCGTATCTGAAGTATCCATGGTTCGTGATATCCGTGATCGTGAGATTCGTATTTATACAGACGCTGGTCGTATTTGTCGTCCCCTACTTATTGTAGAGAACGGAAGATTACTACTGCGAAAAAGACACATTGACATGCTTAAGGAGCGAGAATACAATAATTACGGGTATGTATTATTTGAACATTTAGAAAATGGACGGCTATCCATAAATATTATACTTAACCAATGTTTTTCTTATAGGTGGCAAGATTTAGTTGCAAGAGGGGTGGTAGAATACATTGACACAATGGAAGAAGAAACAGTAATGATTGCCATGTCACCGGACGATCTCACTCAGGACCAGAAATATGCTTATTGTACAACGTACACTCATTGTGAAATTCATCCTGCTATGATCCTAGGTGTTTGTGCGTCCATTATTCCTTTCCCCGATCACAACCAGTCGCCTCGTAACACCTACCAGGTATTTTCAAGCATAGTCACAGATTTATTTCTTAATGGTGAATTAAAGGTAGCACTGTGTAACAAGACACATATATTTATTAATATTTGTTGTATGATTTTTACAGAGTGCTATGGGGAAACAAGCTATGGGTGTCTACATTACCAACTATCATGTCCGGATGGACACTTTGGCCCACGTGTTATATTATCCACAGAAACCTTTAGTAACTACAAGATCTATGGAATATCTTCGTTTCCGAGAATTGCCAGCTGGAATTAACAGTATTGTAGCAATTGCCTGTTATACTGGTTACAATCAAGAAGATTCTGTTATTCTTAACGCATCAGCTGTTGATCGAGGATTCTTTAGGTCTGTTTTCTTCCGTTCCTACAAAGATCAGGAATCCAAAAGAATAGGAGATCAGGTAAATTTACGATTCATTTTGCACCATATACACACATGTAAATATAACAGTTATATCATTAACCAGTTTTTATAATATAGGAAGAACAATTTGAAAAGCCATCGAGAGAAAAGTGTCAAGGAATGAGAAACGCAATTTACGATAAGTTGGATATAGATGGAATTATTGCTCCTGGAGTGAGAGTATCCGGTGATGACGTTATCATAGGTTTGTTTTGAGCCTTATTTTTATTTTTAGAATATATTCTCGACCATTGAATTTTTCATCTAATGCCAATTCAAATCATGATTAGGAAAAACGATAACGTTACCTGAAACAGAAGATGAATTTCAAGAGACGAGTCGCAGATTTGTCAAGCGAGATGCATCTACTTTCCTCAGAAATTCAGAAACAGGAATAGTTGACCAAGTCATGTTAACTTTAAATTCGGAAGGATATAAATTTTGTAAAATTAGGGTCAGGTCCGTTCGTATTCCACAAATTGGTGATAAATTTGCTTCCCGTCACGGACAGAAAGGAACTTGTGGTATTCAATATCGTCAAGAGGTAATTTAAATTCTTTTTCTCAAATATTTATTGAGAACACTATAAAAATTTCCTCTAGTAGCTTCATAAATGATGACAAAACTCTTGGCTGTGTATGATTGAAACAGTGATTTTAATACTTTTTTATATTTCCTGATTTCGTATATTTTAAATGTATAGGATTCTATTAAATGTAATTACAAGATAATTTATTGATATATGTTATATTTTAATTTCAAGGATATGCCATTTACGTGTGAAGGATTAACTCCGGATATTATAATCAACCCTCACGCTATTCCATCTCGTATGACAATTGGTCATTTAATCGAATGCCTTCAAGGCAAAGTTTCTGCTAACAAAGGTGAAATCGGAGACGCCACTCCCTTTAACGATTCCGTCAACGTACAGAAAATTTCTAATCTATTATCTGACTACGGATATCATCTTCGTGGAAATGAAATTCTCTACAATGGACACACAGGACGAAAAATAAATGCTCATGTTTTCGTCGGGCCTACGTATTATCAGGTTCGAATTTGCAGTCTTGACTTGGCATGACTATTTTAACGCATGGTTTTAATGATGATATAACCCTTGGCTGTATGAAATAATCAGAGTGATTTTAACTGTGTATTATTAATCTGAAATAGTGTGAAACTTACTAGTAAAGGCTTATGTAATGCTTAAATTAGTATACTAATTGATAATTATATAATTACATTGACATTTACAGAGACTGAAGCACATGGTAGACGATAAAATTCACTCTCGTGCCAGAGGCCCTGTGCAAATTTTGGTTCGGCAACCTATGGAGGGTCGTGCTAGGTTAGTTTTCGTTCCTTAGAGCTTACTTTTGGTACGAAAATCTGTATTCAAGGACAAACTTAGTAAGTTTTATATTGAACTCTACAGGGACGGAGGACTACGTTTTGGAGAAATGGAGCGTGATTGTCAAATTTCTCACGGTGCGGCACAATTTTTACGTGAACGTCTTTTTGAGGTATAAACTTCATTTTATTTATCTACCTGCTGCAGTGGTGAATAATGAATAGTAAATAATAATGTACATATCATTTTAAAATTGTTTACAGGTTTCTGATCCTTATCGAGTTCACATCTGTGATCTCTGTGGGCTAATTGCGGTAGCCAATTTGCGAAACAAGACTTTTGAATGCCGGGGCTGCAAAAATAAAACACAGGTAAATTTTGGTTTAATATTTAGTTTGGTTTTTGTTTGGTATTATTTATTATCGCAATACGTAAAATGATGACAAAACTCTTGGCTGTGTATGATTGAAACAGTGATTTGAACCTTTTATACTTCTTCCTGATTTATATTTTTACCATATTATGATTATGTGCATAATTTGGACCATCGGGTTAACTTTTGTCTATTATGTATTTCAGATATCTCAAGTTCGTTTGCCATATGCGGCAAAGCTACTTTTCCAAGAACTGATGTCGATGAATATTGCTCCCCGTTTAATGGTCATATAATCTCTATTCTTCAAGAACCCTTTAGTAGTTTACACTTTAGGTGAACCCATTCATTTTCTATGCTAGTATGAAATTATTCAGTTGTCATTTTTGTGTAGCAATAGATTCGTGAATTTATTTAAAAACACAAAAAAACTAAAATTAAAAGATGAATGTGGAGTACTGAGTCTTTAAACTATAAAAATATTCATTATACTTATCAATTTGTAAATTACAGTTTAATATTATTTTAACGTTGTATTTATAATGTTGTAGCTAACTTGATATTTGAAACAATACTTTAGTCTTACGTCATAATTTAAAATTCTTTTCAGTATTTGATTGTTAACTTTTTATATCGAAAATAAAAAAATACATAAGTACTTTTGGTACTGTTCCATAATTATGTCAATAATAAAGTTGGAGTCAATTATTCTTTGTGAATAACATTAACATTGTAGTTAGCTAATAAATTCTTACGATAGTATAAACAAACAAAAAAAATACCACAACACATGTTACATTGCGCGGCATTAAGACATAATGAGCATGGTAAATTAGCATCACAGATCGCAACTGAAACCGGATGCAGTTTCTAGCTAAAAGAGTGCAATGATGAATTAATCTTGGAAAAGGATATGTGTAAGTGTAGATATCATCTTATTTATTGTTAAAATTAATTAAGATACACGCTTCCTAAAATGAAATATCATAATATCTATCTGATGATGGTAATTATTTTCTTTCCTTAACATTTATCTGCATAGCGAGTTCAGTCATAATCTCAACTCTGGCACTACAGATGTTATTTCATTCTTCTGGTTCTGCAGTGTGAAAAAATAGGGAGAAGAGATTTTCACAATGCAGGTGTATGAGTGTATGCGATTCCTTCTGCATTATCAGTAAATATTGTGCATCACATCCTGTTACTTTCCGCTGTTACCATGCATGTAACTGAGTCTGTCTGTGGGAAAACCTACAAAACTCAGCACCCACCCACACACGACGACGACGTAGTATTTCATCTTCATGGACAAGAATACTTGCTCACCTATACAGAATAGCACACACGCACTACTATTACGGATAAGTTCTGTTTAGTTGTTTGTGGTGACGCAAAAGAGACATAGCAAGGATATAGCATGGTGTGGATAGTCAGTAGAGCATACAACTGCAGTCTAAAGTAAGGGATGATCTCCAGGTTTACTTCGTAATTTCTCTGGATCAAATCAAAAGTCAGGCTACTAGTGTAGTGACTAAAACGAAGTCCATAAACAAGAACAATCATCACAAGTGTGGTTGACTGTTAAATTCTTCTAGGACGGATCCTAGGTCATCAAAGTAAAGTTTCAAATAACTTTGCGGTTCATCTGCATTACTGATTACCTAATTTGTAAAGTTGATCATTGATAAATTATAAACAGATCAAAATGACAGAGAACGTATTCCTCTTCGTCCCGAACATCATAGGTTTGTCAATTTTATTTGTTATTGATTTTGAGTATTGTTTACATTCAACATTTACATTGTAATGTATGTAGAGGCAGAAGTTTGAATAATTTTGATGTTTCTGTTCTGCAGGATTTGCAAGAATATTTTTGGCAGTTTTGTCATGCCTTTTTATGCCAAGCAGTCCTGGACCAGCAGTTTGGTGCTATATGATCAGTGCACTGTTGGATGCAGTCGATGGTCATGCTGCCAGGTTCTTCAATCAGAGTAAGAGTAATATTATTATAATAACATTTAAATTTATTAAGTAGCGTCAGCTGCTTTATGGAAATGACCAATCTGTCTGTCTGTAAACATGATAACTTTAAAACTGAATGAAATAGTCCGTACAAACGTTTTGTACGTAGGCTAGGGGTCAAAAGTAAGACCAGATTTGGGAATGGCAAAATCGGTCTTGCCCCTTGATAAGAGGAGGGGTTTAAAAACAAAAAATAGCCAAAATTACTTCCGCTCTGTTCTTCGTAATAAGTCGTGTAATAGCCTATTCGAAATCAGAAAGATTCAGGGGACACTGTTAAATCTGTTACAGTCTGTTAGGGGAAATAAATAAAAAATTAAATGAACATTTTCATTCTCTCAAGCATAGAAAGTTTTTACTCGGTCTAAAGCCATAGGCAAGGTCATGTTGAGGTCGAGTCGTGTAAATGGCTCCGATTATACATATTTTTACCAATGTCACCTAGAACGATGTCATTTGCATAATGCATCCGTAATGTTAAAACGTCTGCCGCTATTTTATTACACCCATTTATATGGTTTATTAGTTGTTACTGCCCGCCAATAGTAAAAAAAGTTTTGTCTCTAAGGTACGAAATTCGGAGCAATGCTGGATCAGCTGACGGATAGATGTGGAACAGCATGTTTGATGATGATGTTGGCAGTATTCTACCCATCGTATGCATTCTTCTTCCAGATGAGTTTGGCCGTTGACATTTCAATGCACTGGATTCATTTACACACGTAAGCACAAATAACTTTTGCCTTCTAATGCAGAGTGCAGAATATTGCAATAATTAAATATTTATTCTAGATCTCTTCTTCAAGGAAAATCTAGTCACAAAAGTATGACAACTGAAGAACCGTACCTGCTGACGTTATACTACACGTCAAAACCAATATTGTTCACAATGTGTGCTGGAAACGAGTTATTTTATGTAACTCTCTACCTTTTGAATTTCTACGATTCCTGTAAGTTGGATTTATGACTTATCTATTGTTATCAACATAAAAGAAAATTTTTGTTGTCAATTCCTTTGTTATTATATAAATGTAATTTTAGGGTTTTGGAGACTCTTGGCCATAGTTTGTTTCCCCATTGCCTTGGCCAAATGGGCTATGGCTATTTTGCAAGGATCGACCGCAGCCAGAAATCTTGCAAATATTGACTTGTCCGAAAGAGAAGCCCAAGCCAAAATCCAATAAGAATCTAGTGAATTATCGTATCGGAGTTTTTTTGTACTTCTAAGGCTTTAATTAATTTTCATTCCGATTTAACTCATCGTTGAATTTTATTTCTTCTTTGCTTTACAATACAATACATGGGATTAGCTTATTCAAGTACTCACTTCCATTTACACTATTACAACTGATATTTACCGACTACTTTTCATTATGGATTATATTTTTCAATAATTTTGTTTAATAATCATCACATATTAAGTTTCACTCTCCACTTATATGTTCGCTTCCTCGAATAATTGTTTCGGGGTTCAGTTTCTTTTGTTACAAATGAGTAAATACATAAGAGACCATGCAGGCTCGGAACAAAATGTCACAGCTAAAGTTGTTACTTTCAAATTCTACTCTACTTAGTGATATGAAAAAAACAATTTCAGGATTTTTTTTGAAAACCCGCCGTTTTTAAGTTATGGCGGTTTTCCGCCTTTTGTCGTTCATCTATGATTCATTTCTAAACTACTTGACCGATTTTCATGAAACCGGTGCCATTCTGCCCGCAAACGCTTTCATCACATGGCCCCTTTTTTAGTTTTTAAAATTTTTTTCAAAATTTAGAAAAAAAATTTCGAAACATTTCGAAAAAAATTTTTTTTGAACGTTTTTACTAGAACTATTATTAAATGCAATAAAAACGCAAATTCTGACCAAAAACTCAATAAATAGGGTGTATATATCAAAAATAAAGTCATTAAAATGGATGAATGAAAACCACTATTGAGTTTATGGTCAGAATTACCGTTTTTATCGCATTTAATAATAGTACTAATAAAAACGTTCAAAAACGAATTTTTTCGAATTTTTTTTCAAAATTTTGAAAAAAATTTGAAAAACTAAAAGAGGGGCCATGAGATGAAAGCGTTTGCGGCCAGAATGGCGCCGGTTTCATGAAAATCGGTCAAGTAGTTTAGAAATGAATCATAGATGAACGACAAAAGGCGGAAAACCGCCATAACTTAAAAAGGGCGGGTTTTCATAAAAAATCCTGAAATTGTTTTTTTCATATCACTAAGTAGAGTAGAATCTGAAAGTAACAACTTTGGCTGTGACATTTTGTTCCGAGCATGCATGGTCTCTTATGTATTTACTCAAATGGTTTTACTTACTTACCATGATGAATATTTTTTGTGTACCGAATGTTTCAAATCAATCAATCAATTTGTCTTTGTTACATTTACTGATGATAACTGTTTGTTTAGGAAATGGTAATTTTATTGTTTTGAACTCCAAAAGTTTTAAATACTTTGTTGTTTGAGAATGATAACTTTAATATTTCGCCAAGCTAAGGCTTTGAGTATTTTCATTTCGATTTAACCCACTCTTAAATTTTGTTTCATATTTCCCTGCAATATGACTTGGAAAATTAGCGAAATCTTTAAGAGCCGTAGCAAATAATGATACTTTTAGTATTTCATTTCGATTTAATCAACTCTTGAATTTTGTTTCATATTTCCCTGCAATATGACTTGGAAAATTAGCAAAATCTTTAAGAGCCGTAGCAAATAATGATACTTTTAGTATTTCATTTCGATTTAATCAACTCTTGAATTTTGTTTCATATTTCCCTGCAATATGACTTGGAAAATTAGCAAAATCTTTAAGAGCCGTAGCAAATAATGATACTTTTAGTATTTCATTTCGATTTAATCAACTCTTGAATTTTGTTTCATATTTCCCTGCAATATGACTTGGAAAATTAGCAAAATCTTTAAGAGCCGTAGCAAATAATGATACTTTTAGTATTTCATTTCGATTTAATCAACTCTTGAATTTTGTTTCATATTTCCCTGCAATATGACTTGGAAAATTAGCAAAATCTTTAAGAGCCGTAGCAAATAATGATACTTTTAGTATTTCATTTCGATTTAATCAACTCTTGAATTTTGTTTCATATTTCCCTGCAATATGACTTGGAAAATTAGCAAAATCTTTAAGAGCCGTAGCAAATAATGATACTTTTAGTATTTCATTTCGATTTAATCAACTCTTGAATTTTGTTTCATATTTCCCTGCAATATGACTTGGAAAATTAGCAAAATCTTTAAGAGCCGTAGCAAATAATGATACTTTTAGTATTTCATTTCGATTTAATCAACTCTTGAATTTTGTTTCATATTTCCCTGCAATATGACTTGGAAAATTAGCAAAATCTTTAAGAGCCGTAGCAAATATTTATTTTATGTATGAATTAAATTACTCATCATCCTTTTAATTGCTGATGGTAACTTTTAATTTTTATTATATGTATGTAAAAAATATAATAATTTTGGTTAGATGATTGTAGCCACTTTCTTGAAGATACACACTTGGTTTAGTCCCTTTCGTGTCTTAAGTGTCTGTAATTGATCTGCCACTGTTGGATAAGTATACATGGATTAATATCTACTTATAATATGTTAAAAAATATCTCCATCGACTCTAACTAGATTTAATAGTTAACGATTGCGCAAATACATACCAAAAACCTGAAACCCTTTCAAATAGCGGTAGAAAATAAATATATCTTACAAATCTCACTAAAATGTGGTAAACTGTTGCTAAAATAAAATAATATATTTACGAACTATTGAATCCTAAATATTCAAATATAAGAATACAATATATAATGGTATAAGAATTGTAATTGATGAAAATCCATTTCAATGGTTTAGTGTTAACGTTATTTAATTTACAATTCGATAAGTGTGATAGGAAAAATGTTAAAAATTTAAATATGTGCCCAAACATTCTTGAAATGTATAATTTCAAAATACTATGAATACTTAAGATTGTGGTAAGTTGTACTCTTTTACATTGAAATATCTGTTACAAAACTCGAGTAAAGCTGAATGGAAGTGGAAAGTTTTGATAAATATTTAAAGTACAGATCTAGACCTTGGACTCATGGCTCTTAGATTTTCAAAACGTGGCTTGGTGACCGAGAAATCGGCACCGACATTTTCGCCCATTAAAAAACCGCGTCAAAATGTCGGTGCCTTTTTCTCGGTCACCAAGCCGCATTTTGAAAATCGAAGAGCCGAGGTCTGGATCCGTATTTTAAGTATCCGTCAAACTTTCCACTTCCACCCAACCTTACTCGAGATTTTTGTACAGACATTTCAATTTATTAGCCTCCAACTTATCACTTTACCTTAATTAGCCTTCTTTGAAATGTATAATTTCAAAATATTATAAATAGTTAATTAGTCTTTCCTGAAATAATGTATCTCAACTATGCAGGCATTTAGTTTCGTTTCAATCGAATGTTATGATGATTAACGATAACTATCTGAATGTACCAAAAATATCTGATTTTCAGTTAAAATTCTGAAATATTATATTATATTCCACCTATTCAGTCGTGTCGTATATTTTATGATTATTAACGATAACTATCTGAATGTATCATCTAAAATTCTGAATATTATAATCCACCTATTTAGTCGTTTCGTATGTTATGATTATGAACGCTTACTATCTGGATGTATTAAAAATATTTAATTTTTTGTTAAAATGCAAATGATCTGGAGCCCGTCTTTTCATTTACTATTGTTCTGCCATTTAATTTTTCGGTTAAAAAAGTGCTAATGTGCTAACCTAATCTATATTATTTAAATATGTCATCGCAATTATTACTATTCTATCAGGGCATGAAATGGGTATTGCGTCGGGTATCAAAAGCCCTGAGTTTTTAATGCCCTGTATTCTATTAACATTTAATCAAAATGTATCTATGATGTCCTTTGACTAAGTACTTACAACGTGCAGGTATCCTTCAAGAATTGCAATACAGTAATAGAAAAAACCCCAATTATGTTTAATTTAGACTGTATGATTCACAGTTAACTCAATTAATGTCCCAACAGCCGTAGCTCGTAAATCTAGCTATTCCCTATCATACTCATCATGTACTGATTATACTTATCTGCAATCTGTAAACAACTAACATCATCTACCTAATAAACGATGTTAGTAGTAACTATGTACCGGATGAGTTATGAAGCATTTCCTTTTAGTCATAAGATAAGATAATGATACTGTGTGAATGACAAATGTGATGAACTGCTTGTCGAATTTAGTACTTAGATGATTTAATGAACCTGCTGTATTGTATAATGTATGTATACCTACAGAACTAATTATAATATCAAGCGGCAGTTACCTATGCAAAAGTACTTTCGGTTACCAATTGCAATATTATTAAAGTGTCGGTATTGGTACAAGTACATTTATTAGATACATAAGTAGATGTGCAAATTTACTACTAGTTTGAAGTTAATGTGGCTATCTGTATTGTATTAATTAGTTCTTAAATGCATCATATTAATATTTAACTCAACATACATATTATAAAATGTAAACTCGATTATCTATTCGGTACTTTAAAGTTAAACATGCCTGAACTTCACCATAATTACAATCTTATTTTATCTAACTTTCATTTGTCATACCTTTATGATGTGTAACTTTGTATGTAGTATGTGTATTTCGGTTAGGAACTTCTTTCCGTTCAATATTGTGTCTACAACTGTCTACTCTAATTTTACTCCACTCTCCAGTTTTGATTTCCACTATAGGAAAATCATGCCCTGAGAATTGCGTATCAAAAAACCAATATCATACTTTACCATACGTAATGATTAATGATTGATTAATTCTAAGTAATGTTATTCTACATTCCGTTTCTACTACGTTATAGTTAATTCTACTGAATTTATTTTTGATTATGATTTTAAAATCAATGTCCTTTACTTTATAAACAACAATAAGTATTACTAATCAGACTAATCACTATTTGTAAAGACATACGTTGAGGTATCAATATTGCATACTTTTACAAAAATGTACTTGTTACATTTGGAATAATATAATTTAACCTGTGACCTTACTAATGAACTTTGCCTCTAGAAATCAATAAATATTATAATATGTGCAGGCTAATAACTATTGACAATGGTTGTCATAGGTGCATTGTATTACTTAGAGAAGGTTTTAAATTCATGTTCTCAGCTAAATGTGAGTACAGATATACTAATAAATGTGCATGAATAATATTATGTTATTGTGTCGTAGTTAAACCAAATAAATTGGGATTGTGTCTATGTGTAATTCTCTGTGATACATTTTTTCTTACAATGCAATTACTAGTATAGGGGCCATCATACAAAAAACTTTTCATTCATGAATTCATGCGAATAGTTCTATCATTTATCATATTAAGCAAATTAAAACAATGTAAGTTGTAATCTCTAAAGACTAGACTATCAACAAGATTAAGAGAAAAACATATTTGAATACCTTTTTGATTGTCAAATGAAAATGACAAGATAAGTTAAAAACGGACAACTTTTTCTATTTAAATTACTACTCAAGGCAATGTTTACTATATCTATACTTACCATATTTATTTCAGTAGGGTAACGGTATTCTTTACATGTAATGTGTGTAAAATGGTGTTATTTTAGCGCATGTTTTATTTTACTTCATGGATGATTTCTTAGTGTAACAAGGTGAATTACCTTGGCTACAACGTAAGGTTGTTGTTTTGGTCGTTTATATTCATGTACTAAGTGTTAGTATTCATCTTATTGGTAATTTTATTTCCTAATCCCAGATAAATGATTATCTGACTTGACTTATGTCGACTTCTTTGTTTAATGGTCTAATCTTACCTTTCAATGTCGTACAAGGTTATAAATAGGGGAACATTCAAAATTTAAGTATCGACGAGTGATTGTGCAGAATCAGAAGAAACAACATTGCTTTATCGAGAGAGCATCAAAATCTCATTTTATAGCATTGCTCAGTCATTTTGATTTCCGCAATTTGTTTACTTGCAAAATAAGCCGGCACTTCTCCCATGTATTATCCATTGACAGGGCATTTTATTTTACTTAATTTTAATCCACTTGATTTCTCTCCTACATAACATAGAATTCATCATTATTTCATCAAACAGACACACACAAGACCTTTTTTACTAGTCAGTACTCCCATCAACGTTGACACGCTGAACTAGAAAGAATTGTTATACACCTATTATTATTATATATTATACTGTATATTTAGCTATGATTGTTCTTTGTGCTAAAAACTTTTATGTATTTACGGAGATATGATGGGTGTTATTGAAATGATGGCATCGTTTTAATTTTGTATTGCACAAGTAAATAGTTATCACAAGAAACAACAAAGAGATTAAAACTGAACTCATGTCACCTTAATATCATATCAAAAAATTGGCAATCGAGCCACTCAATCACTCAACTATGTGTTTGTTAAGCCGGCATTCTGATTTCTGTAATCAAAAGCCGATAGATATGGAGTCCTTTATGAACACTTCAAACACTCATTATTACCTGCCAATTGTCTCTGATTGCCGTTTGTCGCCAGATCCGGGTGTCAGCTCATCCTCGCTTCAAAATCAATCACGGAATGAGACATCGAGCCATTAAGTCGTTCAATTTGGCAAAGTTCTCCTAGGGAATTAATTGAACGAATTTTTATTTTTTGATTTTCAAAATGGAAAATCTTTTTAGTTGGGTGGACTACACCGTTGTAGCAGGAACGCTTTTGTTTTCTATTTTAATTGGAATATATTATGGACTAATTGCCAAGCAAGCAACAAATGAAGACCTTCTTCTTGGAGGAAAAAGCATGGGAATTGCTCCCATAGCTGCCTCCATGCTCGTCACTTATCTGTCTGCAGTTACTGTTTTGGGCAAGCTAATTACATTTTTTAAAGCCGAATTTTTAATTAAAATTGAATTTTCCTTTAATCAATTAAATCAATGACATTTAATTTGGTATAATAGGCTATCCAGCCGAAGTTTATGGATATGGAGTACAAATCTTTATGACTACTTTAGTCTACGTAGCCGTTGTTCCATTTAGCGTCTATTTTTTCATGGCTACCTTCTATAAGATGCAGCTAACAAGTGTTTATGAAGTAAGCATTTGATTCTTTATCACTGAATTTGCTCCTTTATTTCAGGATTCTTGATTTATCATTTTTATTCCGTTTAGTATCTAGAGCATAGATTCCAGTCGAGATTTGTTCGGCAATTTGCATCTTTCATTTTTATACTGCAAATGTCGGTGTTCATGGGAGTGTGTCTCTTCGCCCCTTCCATCGCCATGAGTGCATTTATGGGACTTAAGACATGGCAATCCATTATTGGCCTTGGACTCTGTGCAACTGTTTATACTTCAATGGTAACTTAAAATCATTTTAAGCCTAATAGGTATGTAGTAGATATTATGGCATTTAAATTTACTATATACACCCTTAACGGATAATTCATCGATAAAATTTTATTGAACTTTCTAAAATATAAACAATAATTTATTATTGAAATAATATCAGTAAGTACTCCACATGTCTTAAAATAATTATGATAATTTCCTCTTCAACTCCTGTACGTTATTACATCATTTTGAATTTCATACTACAGTGAAAATTGCTAACTATATAAATTGCATTTTATGAGTGTAACTAAGACTATTAGTGAAACCATTTAAAAGTTTCTCCATATTAAAGGTTTGAATATCGAAATGGTAAATTGTAGCTTGTGGATTCTTATAGAAATTAGAATGCATATTAAAGTTTTTTTCAAAAATGAAATAATAGTGAGCAGAAAACTCCAGAAATCATGAATTTGGCGAATTTGTATTTTAACCAAATTTTTAATCTCTTAATGTCTAAATAATATTAAAAAATCTTTCTTCATTAACATAAAGGATGGAATTGTTAAAAGTGTATTATTATGTTCTGTGGGTGTAGAGTCTAGACTAGCATTAGTAATTATGAAATATGTAATTTGCATGTTTTTAATGTAATCTAGGGTGGCTTGAAGGCTGTGGTCTGGACTGATGTTTTCCAACTCTTTATGATTTTAGCAGGAATGTTTGCAATTATCATTAAGGGCTTCATTGCCTCTGGGGGCGTTATAGAGTCATTTAACAAAGCATCAAAATATGGCCGATTAGATATATTTGAGTAAGTAAGAACTTTAATTTCTTTTTAACTTATTTTAACATTATAATTTGTTCCATTTCTCAATGATGTGTTATTTTCAGGCTGTTTGGCCATATTAATAATAAATGCTGTAATTTTTGTGAGACAACATTTATTAATATTATTTGTTTCTATTTTCATAGTTTTACAATTGATCCTTTCATGAGACACAATACACTCAATATATTTCTGGGACAAGGGTTTACAATATTTTGTCTGTACGGAACTCATCAACCGCAAGTTCAGCGTTATTGCAGTTTGCCGTCATTTGCACATGCAGTCAAGTAAGAATTTAAAAAATAATATTAATGTTTGGTCATTTATTCAAATTATTCGTACTATCAAGAATATTTTAAGGACAAGACAATTACGATACTAAATTATAGCTAGAAATATAATTAAAACAATGGATGATATAAAATACCGATTATATAACTGACGAAATCTGCGGGTAATGCCGAGTATAAATATAAGTTGTCTATGTATACTACTAACCTAGATTTTATACGCGAATGGGTTCCATGGAATTAATGATTTTTAGCACGTTCTGTCAATAATAAATTTATTTTAAGCAATTAAGCCAAATAATTCTTTTATTTTGATAATTTGTTGTAATGACCCATAAAATGTAGAAAAACTTTGACAGGTTGTCAAATCATTCTATTGTAATTATCAGAATACAATATTATAAAATTATTCCATTAGCTACTTGTAACAGAGGTAAATTGTCTTATTTTTAACCTAGTACTACGCCTAATTATCTATATGACGTATGTGATATACTATTTGTTTGATAATGAGGTCATAAATGGTTTGCTACATCATTGACTAGGGCCAGCTAAAATATCTAATTGTTACTATTTTTGTTTAGGGCTACTATATTTGCTATCCCACTGAATGTCTTCACAGTAAGTCTGTGCATGATTGCTGGTGTTGTTATTTTCACGACCTACGCGGGCTGTGACCCGTACGCTTTGGGAACGCTTCAACGTGTAGACAGCATCGTGCCATATTTTGTCATTAAAGAACTTCAGGACGTTCCCGGGATGATGGGACTTTTCACTGCTTGTGTCTTCAGCGCATCATTAAGGTACGGCTAACAGTAATTAGCCCTTTCTGCTCATACACATTTACATGACATTGACAAGGGACCCAAAAAGGAGTAGATATAAAATATATAACTACCTGTACGTAATTGTCCTTATGGCTAAACTAACTATATTTCCATTAGTAAGTACCTGTTTAAAGGTAAGGACAATGTAATCAAATTCTTTCAAAAAAGCATAGCAGTATGTGATTTATAATTACAGCTCTTGCTTTCCTTTTGAATCAACAATCTATCAACTATCTAGTCAATTCAAAAGAATTTACTAGAGTTAGATGGGGTGGGCCATAATAGATGAAGACAATCCCGCATTGACTTTTTCATTTACATAAGTAATTTACACAATGCAGCTTTCACCTTTTACTACCGAACTGAATAACCCAAATAAAAACTTTGTCTCATTACCATAAAGTGCTATTTATGAATTTGTCTTATTTAGGTCCCAGTTATTTATAGCAAATCATTTTGCTTATGTAAAGGATTATTTTTGTTCAAGTACCTACGAGATACAATAACTAATGTATTGCACCCTTATATTTAGACAGATAATACGAGATAGGTACTTTATAAGCCTTATAAGTGTTTTAAACATGTCAGTGATGCTTGCTCATTAATGACTTTGACACACCTGCTTACTTGCTGATAGATGTATACATTTTCTATAATTGAGTTAATCGTAGAGTAAATATATGTTTTATTACTTACGTGTAATTATTATTTGTACATGCATGTATATCCAATATCTAATAACTGGTATAATTTATCATTGTTTGCCTAATAATTGTCAAATGGTCGTACTCCATCGTTCTTAATTCCTGTTTTAAATTAGTTGTAAAATTTAAATGAATGAACTAAAATTTAATTCATTCATTCATTCATTCTCATTTTTCTTCCGTTTACCCTTTTAGAAAAATCTATAATTTAAATATGGTTTGAGATGACAACCAGATTTGTGTTACGTTAGTAACTTTACCCTGCTTTTATGAGGATTATGAGGAAGGAAATAGAAAGCTTATTAGATTAATGAACTTTCTATGATATTTGTACAAACTCTTTTGTTTTCGTTTCTTCTTTTGTTTTAAACCCATCACTAGAGCATAGATGCATGTAAAAAATCTTTAGTTCAAAGGTGACATAATAGAGGCAGACCGCAGACCTTTTCCAAAATACTAAATAGAGTTAAATGTGTCTCACCGGGATATCTTATAAGATCATTTGCTAATAATTTTTTGCAGTACTCTTTCATCTGGACTGAATTCCCTTGCGGCAGTATTATGGGAAGATTTTATAAAAGATCTACATATCGTCGATAATTTGGGTTCAAAAGGACAAGCAAATTTAATCAGAGTTATTGGTAAGTGTTATAAAATATGGTTGATATATTATTTATTAAATACATGAATAAAAATCATGTTTTTTTGATAACCCAGGATAGATAAATGATTCATGTAATTAATTGCAGCTATACTTTTCGGAGTTTTAAGTGTTTTGTTGGCATTTTTGGCCCAAAATATGGGATCTATTTTATCTGCCACTTTAACTGCAATGGGTGCCCTTAGTGGTCCCTTAGGAGCTGTTTTTGCTATGGGCATTCTTATGCCGTTTGTAAACCGACAGGTATTTCTTCCTTATTAATGTCCACCGATCTAGTCACACGTGATTTAAATTTAAATGTTTTAATTGTTTGTTTATATATTTGTTAATAATAATGAACACATTTATGAATGAAACACTTCAGGGAGCAATATCCGGTATGGTTGTTGGATTTGTGGCGATGGTTTGGATCACATGCAATGCATTTATTTTGGACAAGTCGCATACTCCTCTACCATTTCACACTGATCTATGTGTAAATGAAACGTTATCAGCTGTAAACAGAACTATGGACACCTCAGAAGTGTAATGATTTATATTTGACTGTTATCTCACCTACATTGTCCTGTCAATCAATTTTATTTGAGTTTGTTTTAGATGCATTACTTAACAAAATATTGTATGTACATAATAATGTGGTAATATATAGGCAAGTGATATTTATGCATCTATAATGTAATTTTTGTTTTATAGGCCTTGGCCAGAGAAAATCTACACGGTTTCTTATATAATGTACTCGTTCGTTGGAGGCATGATTACCTTTTCTGTGGCTATAGTCGTCAGTATTTTTACATGTGGTATGAACCAGCAAACTATGATATGTTTATTATGCGTATCGAAAATGTGTAATCAGTTACTTTTTGATTGGTATGAGCTTTGGAATAATTTCAGGGTGCTGTAATACCAAACGCATCGAACAGAAATACTTGCATCCATTAATCAGAAGAAAAGAGATGTGCACTGCAAAGGTAACCAGAGATGTAAGCTATAGTTCAGCTCCACAGAACTACGATCGTGTCATTTCCTTCCCCATGCAAAATGGAAAGGGAGGAGATCCGAGACAATCTGGCGGTTATTATGGCTATGAACCCGTCTTGCAAAAAGATTACGTGGATTATGTCAGCAGTCCAGGTCCCGAAACTCCAGGACCTGATGGATATACACCTCAACGTCCTTTATTATACAGAATGCCGTCGTATAATAAATAAATTGAATTACGTACTGTCATGCTAATCAAATCTCGAATAAAGCGTAATTATCTGTTATTTAAATGTATACTAATCCATCATTGCATGACACAAGAGTCACAATCACAACATAACCCCAATTTTAATATTAGGATTTTACGCATCTACTGACATTCATCAATACATTTTACCAAATTACAATGCTACTACAATTATCGAAGGATATCGTTGTAACATTCAAAACATTTCCTGTAAGATCGGAGTGACCCAAATCCATTTCAATGTATGTTCTAGTTGGTTGAGCAAAAATGAACCATTTGAAGATCTGGTCCCCCTAAAGCCTCTATTCCTTATAAAAAAGATCTAAATTGGGGTCCATTTTTGGCTTACGATTTCCCTCGATAGATTAATATTTATTGATGAATAAGCACAATAAGCAGTGTGTGATAATTTATCTGTATAAATATTTTAATGGTTGAATGAGCTCTATTATGTTTATCGATTTATCTAACCCTAAGCAGTCTCACGTGATGTATTAATCATGTTAACAAAAACATATTATGCATACATAAAAAAGTTGAGGATTACTTGCTTAAATACTAGATAGCGATATTAAAATTTATCAATTCAGGTTTAGTTGTACAAGCCAGGAAGCCTACATGCAAGATTTATTTTTACAATTTACATGATCTACTATTTAGTCGCATTCTTGAAGAGGTGCTGTGAGTTACATATAGCATTTCTGCAAGCGTTCGAAGATTGTTAGGGGATATTCAATATAAATACCACTGGTGACATTTCGTTCAATCAAGAAAGATTAATTTATTAGCCTCACAATGAGTGGCGTCAATCATTTTGGAATTGCGGATTATTTTGTGGTTGGAGGGACGCTACTCTTTTCCCTTTTCATAGGAGTTTATCATGCTCTAATTAGCAAACAAACTAGTGAAGATATTCTTGTTGGAGGAAGAAATATGGGCTCTCTTCCCATTGCAGCCTCTATGCTTGTCACATATCTCTCAGCAATTACTATCTTAGGTAACATTCTCATTTCATGTAAATCAAAAATTGAGTACGTTCCAGTAAAAAATTGGGCATAATATAATGTTAAGTTTTCGTTTACGAGGCAAATTGAGACTTAAGAAAATAAAAGTATTAACAGAGCCCTCCCAAAGTCATACTACTATACGGGCAACAATTTTTCACTGATAGCTACCAAAAGACGCTGCCGAGTATTGATCTAAGATCACGAGAAGAAATTTTGCATATTGTGCCAAAAATTACACGAATAAAGGATTCGTTTTCGAAAAAACAATTTTTTAAACACATGCATCAAGCAAATACATGGAGGTTCCTCGTGCGGTTACAACTATTGTCTTACAATAACGATATTTAAGGACAATAACATTTTCTCATTTTCACTATTTCTCACGTAAGCAGAAGCAAAGGGGGTTCAATGGACTTGTTGAAGTACGCTGTCACATGAAGTTGAGTTTTATTTTGCTTGAGACTTAATTTAATGTCCTTTACAAGATCCAGTAAAAGTTTAGTTATTTTCCAATCCATAAAGTAGGGAAGGGAAGGACTCTAAAGGAATTTTGTTAACAATCGTTTAATTTATGAAGTAAAATAAAAAATGAGAAGCATAATTAAGCACGCATAAATGCTAACGACTAAAAAGGGTGGGAACAATATAATAATACCTATATACAAAAAATATTGTTTTCTATCCAAGCTTGATAATAATTTTATTTTTCTCAGGATACCCTGCAGAAGTATATCAATTTGGAATACAAATATTCATGATGACCATTTGCGGAGTGATTTATGTGCCCATCAGTGCATATTTATTTGTTTCTGTATTTTACAAATTAAAATTAACTAGTGTCTATGAGGTAATCTTCCTAAATGTATTTTGTAAACGATTAATTCTATCCCTATCTATACTAATTTTAAAAACTAATTCTTTCATAGATATAATTTGTAATTTGGAAATAGAATAAATAGATTGTATATCGGTTTCCTAAATTGCCATAATAATAATTTCCATTCATTTGTATTTTGAGACTTTGATATTATCGTTTGTGAATTTTTAATACAATTTTGTTATAGTGGTAAATGGAAGTTCAACTAAATAAGGAGTACACCACCCTTAATTTAATAATAAAAAAACTAAATATTAATTTCAATTCAATTATATCTATTTTCTGTAGTATTTAGAGTTGAGATATGAATCTATATTCGTTCGCTGGCTCGCCTCTTTCACATTCATATTGCAAGTTCTCCTCATCACCGGAGTTGTACTTTATGCCCCAGCCATCGCACTGGAAACGATTCTAGGATTCCCCGTTTGGATTTCCATAACCATCATTGGACTATCTGGAACAATTTACACAGCTATCGGGGGACTGAAGGCTGTGGTCTGGACGGACGTTTTTCAGTTTTTTATGATAATCATTGGCATGATCACGATTGTTGCGAAGGGATTCATCTCTGGTGGGGGCTTCTCCAATGTTTTCTCCGTTGCAGCGAATTCTGGACGATTAGATTTATTTGAGTAAGAACCAAAAGCTATATTACATTTACTAGGTAGAGTATTATATTTTCCAATTTTTTGTCTTATAATTTCAGTTTTAATGTCGACCCATTTCAGCGGCATAATACTCTCAATTTTCTTCTCGGCTACGGGTTCAGCACTATGGCCATGTATGGAACACATCAACCACAAGTGCAGAGATACTGCAGCTTGCCTACATTCAGACATGTCATTAGGTAATCATGCTATTTAATTGGAGATTTTATATGGAAAATCCTTAAAATATATTAAATCTTACATCATTTTACTATATCTTAAATTTTTTAGTTATCAAATAATTATTAAAATGTACTTGAAAAGATTGAAAGGGATTTTCAAAATCTAATTTGGCAATTTTTCTTTTATGGATTGCATTTTATTTTTATTTTTGTGCTAAACTGATATTTAAATACTTTTTGAAGTACCGTATTAATCGATTTAGTTCCCCAGGGGAACTCCCATTTGGAGACCATTTTTTGGTCAAAAATATTCTTATAGTTCCTCACATGGGGAATTATTATGATATGGGGAACTATATTTCGAATGGAAAATTAAAAAATTTCAATGTCAAATTTTCATATTATTTCAATGTAAAATTAAATTGTAAATATAGTGAATAGAAATAAGCCCGTCCTACGGACTCGAAATATTGTAATTATTCTTGCGCCTGCGTAGTTACACGAAGTTCATCTTTTACATTCAAACATTATCACGGAAATTTTTCATTGCGCAACTCCACTTTAGATTATCTTATGGGTATGATGAGAGTATTAGTAGGAATTTAGATTTCAACGTCGTCGTCAGAGGATAAGATAGGTTCATAGATACGGTTAGACCAACATTCATTTCTTCGTCATCATCGCCATTCTACTTTAAAAACTTTACCACCTTTTAGCCTTTTTTACCATCAGTGGTAAAAATGCATTTAATGTTAAAAATGGTAAATTACAGGGAATACTTAGCAGACGACACATTAAAATACGTTTTCATGCTCTATTTTCTCTGAAATATTTCTAATTAAGATTTATAATATTTGTATGTTCACTGAAGTAGTGAAAAGGCCATTTAAACGACATTTATTCCCTTAGTATACAGCCAACTTTTATTTAATTAGAAAAAAATGCTCCTTTAATTAAAATTAATTATTCAATAGTAAAAAATAAGGATGATTTTGTCCCAATTAGTTGACTCTTTCTTAGAATTATTAACACACATTAAGTTAGGCAGTCAATTTAGGACAACAATCGTCAGCTACAACGGTATTTTATGTATTAGTGTCGAATTTTATTCCAAACTGTACGAAATTTAAATAAAATATTTTTTATCATTTCCTACCAATTGTATCATTTACCAGCAATGTTTAGGTGGTGGTAAATAACATTTTGTACACTGGTTGACACATATTATGCATTGACTGGGTATGCACAGGCATATATATGCAAAGTCCAGATTCACTGATTTGATTTGTATAATAATATTCTTACGTCTTTAATTTAGGATTTTAGGATGGGGAACTATTTCGATATGGGGAACTAAACATTTGGAGAGCCGTATTTTCTCAAATTTACTCATTTAGTTCCCCAACTGGGGAATTATTGCGATATGGGGAACTAAATCGATTAATACGGTAAATACACTTTCTGATTTAATATAATAACAATAACTTGTACTTACTATTTCAGGGCAATTGCAGTTAGCATCCCATTAAAAGTGTTCACTATGGGTCTCGTCGTCCTGACAGGATTATCAGTATTTGCCACTTACTCCGGATGCGACCCGTTGTTATTAGGGCACATTAAAAAGCCGGACCAAGTGGTACCCCATTTTGTTATCCAAGAACTTTCCTTCATTCCCGGAATGATGGGATTATTCGTATCTTGTGTCTTCAGTGCGGTTCTAAGGTATTACTTCATAATTCCTCCACAAAAGTTTTAATATTGAAATGAAAAAGAAAAAGTAACTTTCTATTCTACCAAATTTCAGTACAATTTCTTCTATACTAAACTCCCTGGCAGCAGTTACGTGGGAAGATTTTGTCTCAAAATTGCCCCTTTTTGATAAAATGGGAGACAAAGCTCAGACGATGACAGTAAGAGTAATTTGTGAGTCATGAGGAGAATCTTGAATGATTTTTTGAAATCAAATTACTACATTACAATTCAAATCTTGATGATTTTAAAATTTTTTATTTAAGCTGTAATCTATGGAATTCTATGCATATTTTTGGCATTTACGGCTCAAAATTTGGGACAAATATTTCAAGCCACAATGACGGCAGTCGGAGCAACAAATGGAGCACTAGGAGCAGTATTTTACATGGGACTTTTCATGCCATGTATTAATAAATACGTAAGATGTTTTAATGGAAAATCATAGATCTTAAAAAGTAAGATATTCCATTGTCGAATCTTAATTTCTCTCCAGGGAGCGTTTACAGGAATGGCTGCCGGACTGGCCACAATGATGTATATTGGTGCCCAGTCATTTATTTTAGCACGGAAAGTGAAATTTAACATACCCTTACCAAATGATATTTTAAGTTGTCCACCTGGAACAAATTTTTCGAAGGCTATCAACTCCACAGTTTACGAAGATGTGAATTTGTAAGTTGTTTTCAAATAGTGGATAATTGAATCAAATAATTAAATTGTAATATAGTCAAGTGCCTATATCAAGGTCAAGGTATATAACATTTGATGTTTTTAACTGTTGTATTTACAGAGAGTGGCCAGATAAATTATACTCATTGTCGTATATCCTTTATCCATTTATCGGAGCTCTAATATCCATTGGAGTTGGTTTGATTGTTAGCATTGCTACTGGAGGTAAATATAACTAATCTCTTACTAAAAACATAAAACCCAGGATTGTGAATTGTGTTGCTTAATCATTGTAACGACATAGTTAATCTTAATACTCGAAATTCTTAACAGGATGCTGTAGTGCTAAGAAGGTGAATAGAAAATATCTTCATCCGGCTATGTACAAATTTGGCTGCTGTGTTGGATCGGATGCTGGCGAGATAATTGACGATGAAGAATCTAGAGCTACGTATAAAGCAGTAGGGGCTAAAACTGAATACCCCGACAAAGACATCAATTCACCTCATACGGCAACTAGTAGATATTCTTATAAATATGATCCCGTGCCGATGTCCCCAATGAGAAGCTACGACAAAGATTAAGATTTATTTCCAGGCCAAAAATCCGCATAAACCATTTGACAGCAAAGCAGAGATGTTGTTTTTTACGTAAATACATAAATAAACGTTTACTAAATAGTTGTTAATTAATATTACAGACATTGAAAATTAAACTGATTTGTGAAACCAATCGCAATTGTAACCCTGACTGCGACCCAACTATCATATTTGCTAGTAACTTTTTTTTGGAAATTCCTTAAGGATCTGAGACCACTGGTCCTACAATAAATTTTTTAAGATTCTTCGAAACCTATTCTAATAGTAACTACAAGGAAATTAAAATAACACAGTTTTGATGAATGCGGGGAGAAAGAAATTTCTTTAGCTTTATTTAGAAACCGAAAAATGGCGGATATATACAATTATTAATCTTCAAGTGCAAGTCACAGGTATTGAAAGTTGGACCTAAGATGGACAGAAAGTTGATATTATTAGCAAAAATTATCTTTTTCAATTATCATATCATTGTATCTCCATTCGAAATAAGCTAGATTCCCTTTGTGAGAATTTTTCCCATTGTTGTTAAAGCCTGGACTCGTGTGGGTATAGACGGGCTCGTGAAACCTAGAAAGCATTTGATGCGGATGCGGACCGTGTTCAGGAGCTTTGGGTGAGGGAATACGAGTTTTATCATGGCAATGAAGAATTTGGTGCATGAATGAGGAATTGAGGAGTAGTACTACTAGTAGTAGTGATGAAGATGAACGCATGTCTAGGATTTGGATGGAAAGTAGAGTTGGAGACTCATAACGGTGTACGTTGTAGCAGGGTAGGCTGCTAGGACAAAATCTTCCTTTCACTTTTAGGAGGCAAGACATCAAACATATTGAACCACCTACTACATGGAAGCTGTATGCTTTTTTCCCGAAAACTTTACACAAACTAGTCATGCATCACTAGAACGACTAATATTCTGAAGACTTAGTTGAAAATTGGATCATTTATATCCAGATTTACACATAAGGTCCTCCAAAATATGCGAACAGAGAAAAGCCCTCTATATTCTTCTAGTATTATCTATAGTACCTATTTATTTTAAGCTTTGTTTTTACTATCATGCATAAATTGTGGGGTCAGTTGGACTTGGGCTAATAAAGTCTTTCACTTCTTTCTCTGTCTAAAACAGAATTGGATCTTTATTAATATGCCCCGTAAAATAACTGTATAGATTATTTTAAGAAAGATGAGACGGATTAGTGCCCAACACAAACTCATTTACTGGTTGGTATTGGTAGTATTGAATATGATTTTTGCCGTTGTTGGTATGCTGATTTTTTTAAACTCGAGTATGTAGAATTATTTATTACCCGCAGTACTATTGCTGAATTTCAAAATGATTTATGCATATCAACTATTAACACTGTTTGATTTTAAAATAAGCCAATGTTCACCCAAACGTTTTGCTGAGATTATTTGATAAAACTGCTTTACTTAAGGTAAAATCTTATTTTTAGACGTTAGAAAATGTTCAGAGTTTTATCGCAGGTTATCCGCTATAAACACCTTTTTCTGTTTAACTGAATCTCTTACATGATAACCATTTTTGTATGAATATCGTCAATAAAATGCTACAAAATTATGTTTAATACAATGAACATGGCATGGATATTACATGCGTAAATCCATATTTTACAGATCCATTTTTATATTTTTATAACAGCGATGAGTATAAAAATACACAAGTTTTTGAGTAACTCTGAAAATTAATTTCTGTAATATTTAATTAAAACTACTTACTGTAAGTTACGGCTGGAGACTTTAGTATTAACAAAAATACTGTTGACGAATTAGACTTGAATTAGCTTACACAAATTTTAGTAAATCATTAATAGCTAGATGTAACGTAACATACTATTCGTCTACAATTACATTAGCCAAAATTAACTTATTAGCATTCGTGATTAAAAGATATTTCAAGAGTTTTCTGTAAGTAGTTGGTACTGTTTTTACATAACAAAGATAATTAAATACTAACTTAACGAACTTACTAGGATGCAGTGGCAATAGCCATATATTAATAATCGACACTTAATTAAAGTAGCATAAAATATACGAATATTGAACGGTAACGGTAATTGTACTTTGGTTTCTATTTCAGTCTTCTTCACTTGAGTCTTCCATAACGACTACACGTCGCCTTCTTTTAGGCGATCTTTTATAACCTTCCTCTAATTGTTGCTTCCTTCCCTTACGCGTGACTCGTTTCCTTCCTCCATCGACTTCCTTTTCGATATCATTTTTAGCCTTTTGCATGGCTTGAGTAAAAGTTCCCACATCAGAATATTCTACTTCATCATTTGGCACACAAAAGGAATCCTGTAAAAATGTGATATGTTCACAGAAATGGAATTATACCTTGTATTTTAATTTTTCATAAGATCATATTATGTTGGGTAATCAATAATTGTAGAAATTAGAAATTTAGAAACAACGGCAAACAACTCACTCCTTCATAGTAAGATTCGTCGTAGTCGCGGTTTTCAAGTCCGCCGCATACTTTTGGAGATAAAGGCTTTTTGTTGCCACCGACTTGAATAGGCACTACGTCTTTTATTGATTCTACGTATCGTGCATGTTGGCTAAACATAATAAATAACATCCATTACCAAACATTAATTTTCCAGTAGATCCTCTTTTAATAATAAATAATAGCAATGAATAAAAACTCACGAATGTGTCACAGTTTCGTCGAAATTTTGAGTTACAAATGATTCGTCAAAGTCATCCTGGTTATCAACACTAATTTCATCACCCCACCCATCAGAACTGTCTCCACTCACTTCGGCCTCAAAATCAAGGAACGGGTTAGGACGGTTTCGATTTCGCCTAAATTCTTTATTGTTTGAGAAATCATCTTCTTCATCACTGTCCTCCAGAATCGATGCAAGAGTGGAACTAGGTGACTTGATAGGTATAACTGACCTCGGGAGGGACTCCGAGTCCTGAGCTCGCTTCGGTGTACGGGTAAACTTAAATTTCTTCTTTGAAGAAACATCCTTATTTTCACACGGGGATACTGGACAAGTAACTTCGTTTTTTACTTTAGAACTGGGTGCTTTCCTCTGTGGTTTTACAAAGTCAAAATCATCATCGTCAGAAAATTCTGGTTGGTCTAATTTTCTTTTAAAACCTCTGTTCCAATCAGTTGAAATTCCACTAGAATGTGGTACATTTTCACGGTTTCTCTTAGTGTTGCTCAAGCAGGGCGATACTGTTTGGACCTTGGGTTGCTCTACAGCGGGGCCTTTAAACTCATGTGGAATACGGGATTTGGGAACTTCAAAGTTAATAGGCTTTATTTCTTGCAAGAGGAGTTGTTCATCGGCTTGCCTTTTACGGTTTCGGATCTCTATAGCTTGCAGTCTCTTCTTTTCAATTATATCTTTGATATTTATTTTCTCTTCGTCCGTATTTTTTTGAAGATTTTTCTCTGATGTCATCCAGGATTGATTATTGAAATCTGAATCCATCATATCTTCGGAACAGTACTGCAATTGGTACTGACGAACATCTTCTCTTAAGCTCTTATCATTTGATGCCGACTCTACTTTCTTGGAATCACAATGTCGATCACAATGTCGACTTCTATCGATAACTTCGGGTATACCTACAGGACTAGGAGGTTTTTCAATTTTTATAGGCCACGACATATTTCTACTTGTCGTTGATTTAGGAGGATTAATGACTGTTGACGATGCAACCCCAGGTGGCCTAGAACTACAAATTCCTCGCTGGCTACAAGTTCCTAATAGCTTATTTGTGCCGTTTTTATTTGCAAACAAATAATTTGATTGGTTGAATGTTGTTGAATCTTGAGATACCAAATTAGTTGCATTAATTAACTCTTGTGTAATTCCACATGGTTTCTTCTTGAAGACAAATTTCTTTTTTGGTTTCAAATCTTCCACAGTAGAATTCATCACGCTCTGGTCATTTGGTCTGCTATCATTATGAGTTGATGAGGTTAGATTGGATTTACAAAATGGATACTCACATGAACTTCCTTTATTATGTATGTTGTCGCGTTTAGAATTTTTCATGCGCATACTATTTAAAAGCCCGTTTAACATGTCTGCAGAATTGTTGTCAGGAGACATTATATCTTCATACTTTTTGAACAGATGGTGTGAAACTTTTGGATTTCTTATTTGGTTCTCCAGACGGAATTGACTTAGATCTGGCGACGACGGGGAGTTGTCTGTGGTTTCGAAGAAATCGTTTACTTCTTCTGTCATTTCAAAGTCGAGCTTCTTAGGCGTACTCTGCCTTTCTGGTTTACATTCAAAAAACTCTGAACTAGTGTCATTGTTTATAGGACTTATATTTATTTCATTGAACATATCTACACTGGCAGTTTTGCTGTCATCCGCCTGACGAACAGGGTGCTCTAAAGCGTCATTGCTGGTTGAACTTAAATTGCTACCTTTATTTTTATGACTGTCATTTTTATCTTCGCCGTCACTGTCTGTATAATCATCTTCTTCTTCAAACAGAATTTCATCGTCATCAAAGAGTTCGTGCATCTGCTGCCTAGTATAACGGACTTGATCTTTGTTCATCTCTGCCTCACTATCCACTTCAATCCTTTTGTCTTTTATTTCGCCTTCACCTAACGACTCCACTGTTTTTTGAGGTTTTTGATAAGAAACTTCTATTCTTTCGCCTTGGCCTTGAATGATCTCTTGCTGATAGGGTCTAGAGGGTCCCGCTATGTAATTCGAAGATAAGTAAGGAAGCAAATCTGTGGTAACTTCTGGCTCATCAATGTCTTGCATCCAGTTGTCGTCTCCATCACCAAAAGGATCATCGTCGTCAAACAGCAAAGCAATATCTGCTTCTAAGTTGCTTTTAGTTTCAAAATGGAAAGATTTTGAAATACTGGTATTATTTATTTCAGATCGGGATTGGTGTATGTTGATATCCTGTTGTGGGCGTCGAAACTTTTCATCGGTATTCTGGCTCCCCAATGATGATGAAAAACATTCTCCAGGAAGATGCGTATTTCCATTTCCGCATGGACATTTCCCATCTTTTGAACCCACAAGTACCATTGTTTCCACTTCCTCCCTAAACAAACGAACCGAATGGCCTGTATGGACGACATTTGGCATTTCCATAGCTTCGCCGCTTAAACTCAAAGTTTGAAGCGATTTTGTCAGATCGTTAGGGTCCATGATGTACAAACAAGGTTCGTAGTTCTGGTTACTGTCGTCGATTGAGAACATGTTACGCAGAAAAACATCATCCTCACCATGGTTATGGTTATTGACTTCGGCGCAAAAATTTTCAGCTTCCATTTCGTAATCATCTTCATTTGGCTTGAGTGTGGGAACAGCACATTCATTAGTTTCAATTTCACTGACCTTAGGAAAGTTGAGGGGTGGATTCAATTTTGCGTTTGTACCAGAAAACTTGGTGCTTAACTTAAGACTTTTTGTTGTTTTCGAAGACTTTGTAGCCTCTGTGGTTTGCTTTTTAGATTCTGCGATATTATTTTATAAACATTAATTAATGTCCACCAAATTACATACAGAAAATGAGTAAATTCACAAGAGACTCACCTTTATTATAGTCAGCACGTTCTGAAGATAGAACAATTCGCATTTTGAAACAGACAGGTTCAATCCCTACATCCAAACCAAAGTAAGGAATCATTTTAAACTCAAAAATGTACAAATTAAAAAAATAAAGTGCCGCAATTACCAACTGGAATCATTCTTGGACTATCCTTGAATAAGTATGGTTCGAATTTACTTGTATCTGATATGTTCTTACTTATGCTTTTGTGCATACTATTACTCCTTTGGTACTTCTGTATAAGTATTATCAATATACTTAAGTAAAAATTAACCAAAGTAAACACCAAGCAATTTCATTTTAAATAAATGAATGATATTATTGTAAATACCGCTTCCTCTTTCCCTTCCGTCAACAAAAATATGGTTTTTCCCTGTCTTTTCCTTCCGGTACGGCCCATCCTTTGAATCAGTCTAGTAGGAGACCCACAAGAGTCATAACAAATTATAAGGTCCACTTCTCCTATGTCTAAGCCCTCCTCCCCAACCGACGTAGCTACCAGTACGTTGTAACCACCCGATCGAAAGTCCTGAAGAACAACAGCTTGGTTTTTCTGATTTAATCCAGCCTTCCCTCCCCCAGATTTTGATTGTCCAACAAACGTCATCGGCTTGACCAAAGGTCTTAAAGTATCTAACATGGCACCAATCTCTTCAACGTTATCTCGATACTATTATCGGAACAGAAATTCAGAACATGTATATTTGCCGTTCAAACAACTCCCTCCTCTATTTACATTGCTACTATGATTAAATCTTTGTATGAAACTCTCACTTGACTAAAGATCATTATTCTAGTTGACTCTCCTTCCGTGGAAAAACCTTCGAAGTGTTTCACAACGATGTCTTTAAGGATTCCCATTTTAGGATGACTTGACAAATAATCAATTTCTTTTCTGCCCTCAGATACGGCATGACTAGATCCATTAAGATTAGAATTGGCGAACTAAACAGTAAAAAAATATTTGTTATGGAAAAATAACATTTATATGATGTATAAATATAAATAATATGCATAAATCCCAAAATACTTAGCAATTTACTAAAACATTTATAATTACCGTAGTAAATAAGGCTGAGGTGCTCAAAGAAGAATTTCCGTTAGAAATATTCAACTTTTCTTGCATGAATTTTAATAAAGTTTTAATGTTATCGTTTCGTCGAAACTCAGCAGCTACGGTGGCATTTCCGCGCTCCTTGTCAAAAATACCTTAAAATACAGAAGAAAAAAATTAGAACGAAATAAATAAAACCATTGAAATCATGGATATCTTCTATAGCCATGGTAAGAATCAAAATAAAATAAAAATTAATTCATTAAACATTCCAAAACCTTTGCTATGTAAACATCGATTATTTTCAAATTATAGAGCTTTGTTAGCAAAAATATGAATAAAGAATGTAGGTCGATAGGACAATATTTTAATATAAGACAGTAATGTTAAATTCGACTGAAATGAATTACTAATTTCAAAATTTACAATCGTAATTTTACTAATGGTGAAGAGATTTAGAAAAATTGGGATAGATAAGGAACGAGCAATTAAATATTTAAATGAATGGTTGTGTTTGTTGTATACCTTCTCGAGTTCGCTGCATGAAATCAACAATGGTATGAAAACCACAATTACTTCCCAATATTAATATTATTGAGCTCTTCTATTACGTAATTATTTTTAATATGTTTGTCAGAAATCCACACGTACCTTTCATAAAAGTATAACACGAGCAAAGTCCATGCATTTCCAACAGCTCCAGAGCTTTAGCCAAAGAAATTGACGTGGCAAAATCTGCTTCTATATACCCTTTCTCGTGAACAGCAATACCGGGAGGAGGATTGGTACGATATTTATCCCGCAAATTAATCAACTAGATTGATAAATTAATCAGAGGTGAATATAGTATAGTAGTAATGCAATACTAATTCCAAGAACCCACAAATTAATAAGTAATAATGCGCATTGTCACCTGGAATTGAACAAATGAAGACCCACTTCTCCCAGATATAACATTTCTCTTCATCAATTTCCCAGTATACAGTTGGAAAACCTAAGAAATATTCAGTTGAATAAATCAGCTGATCTCTTACATTATTGTAAAAATAAAAAATATTTCCAATACTTCCAACAAGGAGTCACGACATGATTTTAAATCATCAGATAATCCCACAACAATCTTCTCCACACAATTTTGGTGTGTGTAAGGTAATATGTCGGAAGAATCTTCTGAACGTAGTTCCACACGAGAAATCATAAGGTTTTTGAATACCTAAAAAGAAGTTAGACCAAATAATTTTTTATTTTTATTCAACAGAATACTGGAGTTAAATAATTCGTACCAAGAAATATAGTAATAGACGAATTGGTAATTAATCTAGAGCCTACTTAACATGGGACGGAGGAATAATGTATGATGGCCTTAACGCCAGATGAATAATTATTTTGTTCAACGAATTTTGAAATCAAACCTGCTGAACAGCAAAAATGTCGCTTCCTGGAGTAGCACTAAGAGCCAGCACGCGAAAGAAAATTGGTGATTGCTGTGCCGCCACAGTTGAGATTACTTGAACATACGCGTGATTACCCATAGCTTTATGGGCTTCGTCAACGACTATGCACCGTACTTTGCTGGCAGGACAAGAACCTTTACTTAAATCGCTAGCCATGACTTGCGGCGTGAGGAAAAAGACTTTTTTCGTCTTCCAAAGCTCCTTCCGCTTATTAGGAGGTATTTTACCAGTCAATTCGACTGTATCTTGTGCGTGAATGCCTCCTATATTATGGCAGGCCTTCAACTGCTGAGTCACTAATGGTCTCGTCGGGGCCATGAACACAATTACGTCATTGGGATACCACCTATTCGAAACACAGACACAGAAATACAGTTTATTTATTACATATGACACTACTATGGTTAATCAGTTTGTTTACATTAAATTTAACACTTTTGACTAATTTTACTGACCTGTTATAGTTGTACATAACAACTGCAGCAATAAACGTTTTCCCCAGTCCTATAAATTAAATTGCAAAAACAGTTTACATATTATTTAAAGCCATTGATATTCTAGACCCTAGAAATTCTTAATGTTTATTACCAGTGGGAAGACTGACGAGCGTGTTGTGAAAAAGCGCTGTGTTAACGATGCTAAATTGGTAGTCTCTAATTGGGTTGTTAGTAGGATAGATCCAAACGTCACCTAAAAAGTAGAAAATTAATAAAAGGAAATAATTATTAGAAAATGGAAATGCAAACGTAGAAACAAGAACCATAGTATTATAACCCAACTTGCGCTAGATATTTATCGTAAACTACTGACTGTAAAAAAATTCATCCACAGTTGTGACACAATTCCAAAAGCATTTTTTTCAATCTTTAAAATAGTAATGGGAAGATCAGCAGCAAATTTTTTAAACGCTACCATCAATGTCAGGTGTCGAAAATATAATACATATACTATGTTGTGTGTGTAAATCCAAAAAATAAAGGAGTAAAAAAACATTTTAATAATTACTTAAGGCTACCAAATAATAAATGTCAATACTTTATTACTAGAAGGATTAAAATAATTGTTAATATTTGACATTGTGTTCCGTCACCTGCGGCTTCTTCAAATCCGGGTAGGTTCGACTGCTCTTGGGACGAAGCCATGTCATTTTATGGTTGACGATGACGATATCTTCTTTTAAAAACACCAAAGTGAAATTCACCTGCAACAATTTGCAATAATTAACACACAACTAAAACTGAAATTCAGTGCATGATAATATTGATAATCGCTTTCCAACAACAATTTTGAATTTATAACGACTTCAACAAAAATTCACTACAAGTCGAGTACACAGTACACACTGACTGTTGACTGTGCGGCACAGTGGAGAGTAGAAGAGACAGAAGAGATAAAAGGCCCGTTTAAACAAATTTCGCTGAAAAGGGATTTAGCGCCAACCGACTTCTGTACCGTCTCCAATAGCCCCTAGTCTAAAAGCTACTACAGCACGGTGAGCGGTGAGCTTAGCATTATTTGCCTAACTACGACTTTACTCTTTACAAACATTATCCGTCTCTTCGAATTTTTTCAAAACTAGAAATAATTGGTGCATAAAAACGATAGCCAAATCGAAATTCGGGAATGCCTCCTTCGAAAGAACATTAACCTGAATTGACCTGAATTAGTCCGAATATCAGGGAGAGAGTTTCATGTACACTAAGTACTCAGAAAGTCGGATTTTTATGCATTAAGTTGAGATTTTGCTTTTCCATTTGGATTTGGATATAGTTGAAAAAGCTATAAAAAATTAACAATGTCAATGCACCGCGTAGGAAATGTTTCAGAACGAAAAATATTGTTTTTGGTGTCAGATATCTACAATAATTTAATGCTGTTACATTAAACTAACAACTTACAAGCAACCACCGTTATACAGAAACCCCTATTATAATTACTCGCTGTCTTCATTTATTTTTGGTCAGCCGACAATAAACACAGTTGCCCTAATCCCTTCGAAAGGCAACTCACAACATGTAGCTTCAGCATCAACATTTGCTTTAATTTCAATAAATAACGCTAATGATTAATGATACAATGATAAGTAAAAGGTGGAAACTCATCTTTAAAAATTTATTAAATGCATGGATGTGCCGGTAGCACTTTCCTAACAATTATTTGGACATTGGAAATGTTCAGACACTCATTATAGATTATAGACCACCCTCAAAGTTTTTCTTTCATACGTGATTATCATTTATCAGTTTTCATTGACAGTTATTGTAGTTCATTTAAGAGTAAAGTTTAAAGGATTATTAATTTAATGTTGAGCACGTTATCTCTAAAAAATAATTATTAATTACAGTTGTACTTTGGTTTTAAGATATGCAATTGTAGTGCAATTCATTCATGGTTTATAAACCAACATATTACGTGTTATACACAGTAAAAGTAGAATATATAAGTTACATAACAAAGTTTGATATAGAAGAAACTTGGGTTATACAAAATTATTGTATCACTGAAAGATGAAGGAATGACATTGGCCATGGCAATGAAATAACAATGGGTACCCGAATGTAATAAAGAGGTACTTGAGTTTGAGTCAGTGGATGTTCAAAATGGAGCTATATAATTTGATTGTCTCTTTCTTCTGAGTAAAACAGAGTTAGGATAGCATGAGTACCTAACTACATAATCGGTGCATTTTACTACCTTGGCTTGCCTATAAAGAAATTACCTACCTACACCAAATAATATCAATGGCAGTATTAATGAAGCATAATATTGAAGATTTTTGTATTTTGGGCAAAGTAGACTTTTGGATTGTACTGATAATGTCATAAATAGTAGTTGTAGTACTGGCATGGTTTAGTTTGGGATTACTCAATTCATAACAAGTATCCAAGTATCACTGTCACACACAGAGCTTTGTTATTTTTGCTGAAATAAATAGTAATAAAATGATCAAAAACATTACCCACCTTACCTACCACTTAGCGTATATAAACATATATAACACAGTTTATAAGATCCTTATTACTGGTGCAGATAGCTATAAATATATACTATTACGAAGGCTAGAGCAATCAACAAGAGTAAATAAAAGCCACTAATTGTATTTTAGGATAGAACCTAGTGTACCTGGTTGAAGCATTTAACACACTGCCAGAGAACTATAAATAGTGGGATAAGATTTTTAATGAAGAGAAATAGCAATTAAAAATAATGTATTAATACTCTTACAATTAGCTTAAGGATTTAATGGCTTATTGATTACTTTAGTAACATAAAACTAGAAAAAGACAATAATTACACCTGGAGATTTATTTGACCTGTCAGTTATTGATTTGGCAGTAGTAGTTAGTGGAGAATTGGGACTGTGTGTATAATTGTAACAAGTGGGACACTTGTTGGCAGTTGCAGGTGTAAGTGTAACAATTTACTTACCTCAATAATCTGTGTACCTATAATATAATAAGTTCCCTGTTCACCTCCACACAATAAGTGAGGATCCTTATTAGAGTAGTGGAGCAGTCCATGCAATTACAATAATACGATTTAACTGGTAATGGCTGGATTGGATGGAAGAAGAAGCAAGGATGAGACTATAGCAGCGGGTGAGACTCACAACGTTGTTTGGTATGGGAGTGAGTATTAGACAGCCCATGAATATTTACCTACTTGGTAACCTAGCTTGATCCTTGATCTGTATAAGTACACAGGTGAACTGGAAGTCTGGTTCTCATCCTCTCTGGACCCTTTAAATATTTCGACTCCCTTCATAAACCATTTCATTAGCTCATCGAACTTCCTCCGAGTTGCACAATGCTTCTGTAAGAAGTTTCTTAGCCGAGTGTGAAAAATATTTAAAGTGAACTACCACTCCTCTACTAAGTCCTATCAACGTTACTGCATTTCGTTACAGCGATCTGGTTTGTTCAGCATGGCCCTCCGCATCGTGTCAAGGTAGATACTTTTTACACCCTATTATAATTGATATCGAAATTATTGAGCCTCGGGAACCCTTCATTTTTTATTCAGATTAAGATCATAGCCGTCATTTATAAAACATAGGTAAATTTCTCTCCCCCAAACCAGGTGTTAATTCTTAGCTTTTGCTCCAGAACTAAACTTTACGTTTCTCGAGATCAGTCTCCTGATTATCTTTTATTCACAGACATTTCTTAAAAAAGATACACCAATTACTTCCTGTCTGCATTTTTAATAGTGAATTCCTTGTCTCCAGGCCACTTGTGTTTTAATTCACACCTGGACTTTCTTCCATTTGGAACTTCTATTAAATTCAACTCTATAAATAGATACATCCTTTATTTTATAAGGCTGAGCCTTTTAATCGTCGAAACTGACAAAAAAGTTACCCCTGTACATTTTCTTTGTAACACTAGTCGTATGATCTATCATTCTCTCTCCTTCATTACTATAATTACACCCAATGAATTACAATTAATTGTGCATTAATATATTCTTAACTCAACTTTTATTACGTTGAGTAAAATGAGTAACACAACCTTTCTCCCTTACTTTAAATTGTTTCCGTCAATAATAAAAGTCAGACACAATGACATGCACGTTACAATTTCATAGGATACTTTACTATAGCGACATGTGTAAAAAATTGAAGTACTTTTATTTCTTTAGTTTGTTCAATCTATTTACTTTTCTTGTATATGTTTCTCTTTCTTAATGAAGCAAGACTTACTTAGACGCACGGCACATGTCAGGTACTTATATGCGAATGTAATGAGAAATCAAATCTAACCCCTGTATGAAAAACCAATGTGATTGTCTCTACTGTTATTTACATTGTGCAAATTTATGAGCATTTATAACCAAATTAATATTCATTTAGAGTAGTATTTACTTTTAAGCTGATTTATATAGTAGCAATCAAAATAGTATAGCATAATTTATAGAGTAGAAATTTATTTGGTGGATTAATTAGTTAATTGGTTAGCAAAAACAATAAATTGTGTATAGTACATATAATACAATACTACAGTTATGAAAATACTAAGTATTGAGCCCGTGATATAAAATAGTGTCGATTGTCTCACATTGCCTCGCATAAGATCCTGTACTGTACTACCGTACCTACTGTAGTGCATTTGAAATGGAAGGAACATGGAACATTTAGAATGATTAGATTCAAAGAAAGAGACTGAGACAGCAGACGAGCCAACAAGGGTAAATTCAAGTGGCACTGGCAACGTGACAAAGACAACCAAAGACTCAAGAAAACCAGAAATTAAAGGAGACAGTGAGAGTGAGACAGTCCAGTTAAAGGCTTAAAGATTACTTGCATTAGTATAGTAACATAATATTGTAGTAGGTAGTAGTAGGCAAGAGCCCAAGGCTAGGCACAGACCAACTTATTTACCTGTCTTCTATTATACTTGAATGAAGACTTGCATAATTAGGTACTACAAATCCAGCTACTCTTAAGCAACAAAAATTACGTATTTGATAGTCTGTCTTTTCTATTCTATAGTGATATTCAGTCTTCGTGTGAGTTTTGTAACAGTGCATCGACAAATGCTAGAATAGACGGCAGCTCTAATTTGTGTTGAGATTAATATAAAAAGACTCCATACAGAAGACAACAGACGCAAATAAATAGGTGTAAGTAAGTGCATTATGTGAAACTCATTCATCTTCATGATTTTACGGCTAGTCTTGGGGTACATAATCAAGGACAGGTGAGTCTCTAGTCTACTTCGAGGATTGTCACTGCCATCAAAATCAACTTTAAGACTCTTACAGTTACACAACTTATCTCTACTTTCAGTGTCTAACTGTAGTAGAATTAACTGCAAGGAGCCATCAATTGCATTATATGAGCATGTTGAGCACAAACTAATTCATAAGATTGGTCTAGACTTCCTGGTTGTCTACAATTAACGAGAAATAGAAACCTTTCAGAGAGATGGGTCTCTTTTTTGACAGATATTTCTACATTACACAACAGTTACCCCATTTGACATGGAATAGGAATAAAAAGGTAAATTAAACCATGCTATAGCGTAATTAGGATCACTTATGAGACTGACGTCTTCAATACAATCTTTCATGTTGGCAGAATGTAAAATGTAATCCCCAGCTTGTTATACTTAATTCAATGTTAGCAATATCATCATCTTTCAGATTTTTAAAAAGAAAACTCTTCCTCACTTAATTTGATTATTGGGACAAAGAAAGATGGTTGATACTAAGGTTTTTGAATTCTGGAATACGATAATTACAATGACTGTTATATTTTACAGTGAGGAAGGATCAACTGGAAGTGACGAGTTTTGCCTTATTTTGGTGTCAACATTTTTGCTATCAGTTGTGATTTACGTACTGACATTACATAAAAGGAAGTGGCAGGTTACGGAGACTAAGAGATCGTTGAAATTATTGCCATCTCCACCTAAATGGCCTTTAATTGGCCATCTGCATCTTCTACGGGGGTAAGAATATAATTAACAGTGCTGGTTGCTAATTTATCCATACTATGAGATTTTACAATATAACTAAAATCTTGTGCTCATTTTTCGACAGAAACCCTTTCATTGAAATGACAGAACTATCGAAAAAATACGGAGCTATTTATTCACTCCAGCTGGGATATGTGCCAACAGTCGTCGTAAATTCCTTGGGTCTGATGAAGAAGGTTTTGGTGGATCAAGGAGGGAGTTTCTTGGACCGACCAAATTTTTACCGCTACAGATTGCTGTTTGGAAATGACAAAGAAAATTGTAAGTTAATTTCAGTGATACTAAATAGACGACCACAGAGAAGGTTATTTGTAGATGGTACAGTATTAAGAACGTTTGTGCAAAGGGTAAAGGAAGGTTAGGTAGTCTTTGGGTTGAAGTGCGACTGTTATGTAATAGACACTGACAATAAAATTTATCCTTAGACTTCATATTGTAAAGCTGTTGTGTCATAATAAACAGAAAACACAAAAACATCATTTAATCTAACCTTCAGACTCCAGATCAGACATTTATGGCATGCTATAATCCTATAACGGTTCACTTTCCCTGTCGTTGGGTTACTGACTGACTGTTTGAAAATAAACATATTTATCCCATTGCAGCTCTGGCCTTTTGTAACTATTCCCGAGTTCAGAAAAAGAGACGGAATCTGGCCCGACGATTTTGTCACTCAACTCTACTAAATAAAGATCTTCAAGTTGCAATTGAAACGGGAGGAAACACTCTCGTCAGGAGCATTGAAAAGGATCGCGTGGGAGGGAATTCTCATTTGGGTCTCAAGCTACATCTTCAGAAAGCTTGCGCTAATATATTCTTTGAGTATTTCTGCTCGCAAAGATTCGACGAGGAAATGGACTCTGAGTTTGAAAATACAGTACGGTGTTTCGATGAAATCTTCTGGGAAATTAACCAAAGTCATCCTACCGATGTTTTGCCATTCCTAGCTCCACTTTTCAATTCTCACCTGCAAAAGTTTGTGTCTATGGGGAAGCAGATACGAGAATTTGTTGAAAAACGCATCATTGATGTCCACACGTAAGTAAATAGTTGCAGAGTTATAAATGGTTTCAAGAGAGATGTTTTAAAGGCCAAGTTTATTGATCAATTGTGATGATTTTGTAACAGAAGCCGATTGAATACAGATGACCCCCAAGATTTCGTAGATACATTGTTATCCCATTTGCAAGACGAAGCTCCAGATACAAGACTGACTCAAGAGCAGGTACTATACATGCTTGAAGATTTCATAGGAGGTCACTCTGCTGTATCCAATCTTCTCGGTCGAATGGTGATTGACATTGCTTCAGTCAAGGGCCTGTCTCAGAAAATCTATGAAAAGGTAGGAATTAAGTAATATAAATCTATTACTGGTCCAACTTTTGTCATAGACTGTGAATACTTTATTTCCAATCATTTCCCACGATTGCTACCCTTGAAACGTCTGTCTACCTATTTATGTAGGCTACTTTTAATTTTATACTTCTTGGAGAATTATTTACTAAGTATCTGATGCTTGTATTTAGAATTTATATTTTATTGACACTTGCCATATAATTCTTGGAAATTGTGGCGTTATGCCAGGAATGGTAACCACAGTGCTATGACATTGACATAGAAATATTGCAATTTAAATGGTATAAAGGGTCAGACTGATGAAATGTTCATGTCTTCTCATTAATATAGCACTTCGTTGAAGGGAATTGTGATTATATCCAAGCTGTGCTCTACGAGACCCTCCGTAAGACATCGTCTCCAATTGTTCCTCATGTTGCTTCTCAAGAAACGATTATTGAAGGTAATTGGAGTGACAGCGACATGAAAGCTACTAGTGTTTCACATAAACATTACATGAAAAGCTTTTAAGTCACAGCATGAGCTTTGGCAATTAACCTTAAGCCAAAATGAGTGCTCTTCCTTCCTTAACCATTTTTAATTGTTTACTCTGTCTCCAGATTACAAAATCGAGAAAGGAACTATGGTCATTTTAAACAACTACGACTTGAACACCAACCCAGAGTTTTGGGATGAGCCAGAGAAATTCATTCCAGAGAGATTTTTGACTGAAACTGGCAAATTCTTCAAACCTGCTCATTTCATTCCTTTTTCCACCGGGATTAGAGCCTGCATGGGGTATCGACTCGTTGAGAAAATTACAACTGGGCTAATCATCTCCATCGTACAAAACTTTGATATTACTTCAATGGAAAATCCGTGCCTGCTACCGATTTCCTGCGTAGCTATTCCTCCGGATGCTGACCTTCGCGTTATTTTTACTCCTAGGGATTTATGACATTTCTTTCCCCTAAAGATTTTAGTTTAGTGTATAACTACTTATTTGAATTCAAAAAGCATTCCACAACTTAGCTTTAAACAAGAATCGGTTAGCCGACCTATTTTCTAATGTTTATATCAATCTTTAATGTAAATTTATTTTCCAAATAAGGTATGGGTTAATTTTCCAGTGTAATTATACTGTATATATTTTTTAGCTTATTAGACACTATTTATAGGAGACAATTCTAATGGTGGGATATCCATCATATTACGACACAAAGATCTACTAAAATCGTTTTCACTCATAAGTTTCTTTCAAATTGATCTTACGAAATTTAATTTCTTGATGTGTAAAATATTTTAATATTATCTAATTCTTTGATCTAAGTATTGTCTCTTCAAATTTAAAGTGATTGATGTTGTAAATGTGAATCCAAAAATAATTTACAGTTGCATTTGAAGTATCCAGTAGCTAAGTAAGACTGTCAAAAATCCCAATCCATGTATTAGATAGTTTTTATTAGTGTCACTATTGTATTTTGTAATTTTCATGCAATGGACTTCTTGTATATAGAACACAATAAACTGACAACAAAACTGTAAAAAGTGAAGACCGAAAAAATTATCGAAAAATAGTCTAATCTTTTTAAAGAAAATATTCTGGAAAAACTTAATTTACATTTATCCAATTATTCATTTAAACTGCTTTGTAGCACTTATTGAGTTGGAGTGTATCACTCCTAGTACATTATGAAATGCTTATATCCATTTTGTGAGTAAAAAGCCTTGGAAATTCATTTTTCTCTATAGAAGTCGATAGACGAGACTAAGTATTTCGAATATCGCGTAATCCAGTCCTAGCCAAATTTTTGTCTCTGCTCCACTTCTGACAGTAGTTTTAAGGCTGTCTATATCCTTCACCGTCTTAGCGTGGAGTAGACCTTTAGAAGATACTGGTGACATAGGGGTTATAGGTAAAGGTATCTGGAACTTACTTGTACCTCTATTAGTCTGTAGGTCTGCACTATTGCCAGAAAAAAGTCTACCTACCTGCCAGGCTGGCACTTGCAGCTTATGATTACATTCCGTATGAACAAATTATGGATTTGGTAGTTCGCATTCATACGCATAATCATTCCCAAATTGTCAATTAGGCGGAAGCCAAGTCTCACTTCCTCGCCTGAAGGATGCCATATATACAACTACCGTGAATTAGATAACATATAAAACACAGACAGACATTTTTGCTTAAACAAAAGATTAATAGCTGGTATAAGTCAGTGATAACTTCCACTACGCCACCCTGTCCATCTAAAAGCATCTAATGACCGGTTAAATTAACAAGCCAATTACAGAATCTCAAAGCTGAGGATTTGGTATTATTTTCGCCACGTCAAGTTATCACATAAAATCATAAATGACAACGATGGAGTAAAATGCTAGACATAATGCACCTATAAAACAGCTTTTAGAAGATCATCAAAAATTAACATGCATAATTAAGGACAACTCGCTAAGCATTTTAAATAAGTATAATACTACAAGCAAACGGTTGTTAATTAACGCAAGAGGAAAATGTGCTAATAGTTGTTATGTAAAAATAAGGAATTATCATGATTTAGTGGACTTTTATACAGGTCTCTGAAATTTATTTATTGGCTCATAGTTTAATATTCAGCACATTGACATTGGTAATTAGTAACAACAGAGGCAACAACAACAAATGTCAAACAAATATTAATACTCATCTAGTCGAAAATGATTGTCATCATATTGAAAACATAGAAAGTCTATTAACGTGTGAAGGAAGTTCCTGATTATTTAATCATTAAAGTTTAATGTATAGATGAACTTGCGGGTTACAATTGTAGTTCTTTAGATTTTAGTAATTCGCACATGGTCATTACGTCAATAGACTTAAAGATAAAGCTGTCCTTCTTCATTATCTTTATACATGAATGCTGTGAAACTACTATTACTAAAATGGAGCAGGAAAAAAAGCGAGGGAGTGGAGAATAAATACCTTATCAACATTTGCTGACAAGAGGAAAGAGATAATTATGGCTTATTAGGTAATTGAGTTAATTTTCGGTAAGTGGTCAACTATAAACTACTTAAGGGCGGACTCTAGCCTTTCCAAAATTCGCTCTGACCCCCCCCCCTTAGCAACCCACTCTTTGTCAATGCATATTATATTGAGAAGTTATAAGCTTTACAAAACTGGCATAAGCTCCTTTAAAAAGTATTTAAAAAAAATAAATGTTTTATTTAAGTACCTACTTAATGTTTTAAATCATGAGACTACTATTGAGACTGATGAGACTATGACTATGAGATATGAATGTGAGACTATTACTTGACTTGAGATTGATAGTTTTACTAAGTCGAGATGAGACAGTTCTGACAGTTGAGATGTTATGAGAAATAAAACGTTACCTGTTTACATGTAACCACGTCAATGAAGAGTAGTCGTAAGCTTTATTTTAAGGCAGCAGCGTCATCTGGTGAAATGGTATGTAAAGATGATTTTCAATTGCCACCGGGTATCGTTGGTGTAGTGATAGAGCCGCATAAACCAAATCTCATGCCTCAATACGATAAGCATTGACAAAGAATGAGTTGAGAAGGCGGTGTCAGAGCGAATTTTGGAATGGCTAGAGTCCACCCTTAAGTAGTGTATAGTTGACCACTTGTTGTCACGCCTATCCATATGCTTCTTGTATAGCAGACGAAGGGAAGGATACAGTTTCACGTATTATGATTCGAGTAGTCGGCTTAAACCTCATTTATTAGATAGACTTTTGTCAGATCAGAGCTGAACTCAGAACACAACAAAAGCAATGGCGTCCGAGCTAGATGAACCCATTTCTGATCAAGAAAAGGTAATTTTTATTATCAAATTCTAAAATATTGATTCAACTCTTATCGATTTTCTCATTTCTGAATTCTGAATTATAGGTCCGCATTGTTTCTGATTTTATTCTTCATTCTCCACCTGGGGAATTCAACGAGGTTTTTAATGGTAAGTTTCCAAACCAAGGGCGTAGACCATTGGCTGTCAAATATTTTGTTTATTAAGTAAATGAACTCTTGATTCATCGTAATCTATTACCTACCTATTAGTAAGTATTGACAAGAATGGCATTTACATTTCTACTGTGTCTATTCTACTTTTAAGCGTTTATTTTACTTGGCACGTCAACATTTGCCAATTACAGAGACAAATCATATGTTCAAAATTGACATGTTTATGTACTACTGTATGCATTTATGCATCTTATTAATTTTGTATTTCTTCATCCTTCACCTCACACTCACGGTCAACCCTTCGTTTTGTTATTGAAAGTCAATATTTATTAGTTTTTGACAGTGTTGCAATTTGCAAAACATTTTTTAAACGTTGAATATAATAATTTCAGATGTAAGGACTCTTCTTAACAATGATACACTTCTCAAAGAAGGTGCTTCAAGGTAATAAACCACAAATTAAATATTCAAACATAGTCGCTTGGTTTTCTGGAAAAATATTCAGTCATTTAAAATCTCTCATTTATTGGTCGTATTGGTATTAACTTTTTGCAAATTGTTTTTGTATTTGATAGTGCTTTCGCCCAATATAATAAGGATCAGTTAACTCCCTGTCGAGTGACTGGAAGTGATCAGCAAGTACTTATTACTGAGCACAATGATCTTGGGTCTGGTCGCTTTTATGATCCTAGAACTAAACAATCATTTCGTTATGATCATTTGAAGAAAGAAGCATCCGAGTTCCAGGTAACACTGCTAACTTAATTATTTATTTCGTAGTTGAAAACTAACTAAGCATATATTACATAAAACTATGATATATTTAACAGCCATGGGAAGCAGATCGAAAAAGCGAGCCATGGAGGTCTTCGTTAGAAACGGAATTTGGTAATTATGTTTCTCAGCATTATCCTCATGGCGGATTCTCGGTTTTCGCTCGTTCGTCTGGTAGTATTGTTACACTTGTGGCATGTGTAGAAGACCATCAGTTCCAGCCTAAAAATTTTTGGTATGTATTTTTGATTTTTTTAAGTACGTAGAAATGTTTGTTAGATAATAATAGAACAAAAATTAAGATTTTATTGTTACAATATGACATTTATTTATAGGAATGGTCGTTGGAGGTCCCAGTGGACTGTAAGTTTTGATCCAAGTGCAATAGACGAGAGTGTAGAATTAAAAGGAGTAATTAAAGTTCAAGTACACTACTACGAAGATGGTAATGTGCAACTTGTAAGCTCCAAGGATGTTAAGCAAAACATTAAAGTTTCTGTAAGCATTTTAATTAATTTCCCATCTTAAATCATGAATATGGCATTCTGTTATTGTTAGTGAAACCATGTCTGTGAATTAATTTAGAACGAATCAGAATTTACCTCGGAATTTGCAAAAATAGTGGAAACCGTTGAAAGCGAGTACCACAACGCTCTCAGTAAGTTATGAATACTAAATATTTTATTACCTAAGATATAATTAGTGTTTATGTTATACCCTAAATTAATTAGAGTATTGTATTAGTTTAGGCAACTTAGCAGTTATTTCCTAGTGCTATTATAGTATTTTAATCAGGCATTGTTTTCGAGTCAAGCAATAAATCACTTCGAAAATACTTAGCCCTGGAATTTTGTCTTATGTAACATATTTTTAGTAATGGCATGGTAATTGAATGGTAATGAATAAGAAATATTTACTCATTGCTATTTATGCCATTTACATACGGTTATTTGTGCTAATTTTATTGCTTGCCTTTTACAATTGTATTTTCTTTGATGGATAGATTGAGTTATTAATTAATGGATATTATTTAACGATGCAAGAGGAATGTGTTTGCATTTTAATAATTAATTTATGTGCTGTTTGCAGGCGAAAACTATCAAACAATGTCAGATACAACCTTTAAAGCCTTAAGACGTTTGCTACCAGTGACCAGGACTAAGATTGACTGGAACAAGATTGTTTCCTATTCAATTGGAAAAGAACTGCGTGCCCAATAAGTTGAATTAAAAAATTCCAATCTAACCTGAACTCCCTACGAGGGATTTCCTTCTAACTCATATTCCCTTCAATCATTAAAATGAAGTCCCTGAATAGGACTCCCTTTAACTCATTTCCCATCAATCATGTCATAAAGAACTAAAATAGAATTAATTATCTACCTTATTAACAATAGTTTGGAGTAATTGTGTCCTAATCGTTTTAGTACCTTAAGTTGTAATAATATGGAGCATGTGTGTCATTTGCCTGTACTACAAGTTTAGTAATTAAGTATAAATTCTAAATATTTCTTATTAACATCCTGTTTAATTAAATAAGTGTATTCATTTACGTTAATGTAACTCTGACGACCTTTTGTAAGTGGAAGTAGTAATTATGTTTCCTCTTTGTGAGACTAAAACGTTTTTAGAAAAATTGAAGTCACTCAGATATTAGTAAAAGAGGGACACATTGCTCCAATGTGCTTACCTGGTTTTATAAAATTCTTTATACGTACTTACTGCTGCATGTTTACTGATTGTGAGAGCAAGTTGGCTGTTCGGTTGGTATTTAGTTTTATATACGTCTGTAAATTGGAGAGGAGGAGAACATGGTACCAAAATTGTCCTATTGTAACGTTGTAAGTTATCTAGGTAAATATCGAAGGGTGTGTTAACTAGTGAAACGTTGACCTGATAGTATAAAATTACTAATTACTTATTGTTGACGTAAATACTATGTATTATTTTCTAATATGAAATCTTATCACCATGTGTTAATGCCAGTGTATGTGTAAACGGTAGTAGAAGTAGAAATTCCCGGAATTTACTGTCAGAGGACGGAGCCAAATGAAATTTGTAATGTAACGTGCTAAATGTTACAGAATACTGTTAAGCTACGAAATTCATTACTGCTAGAATATAAATGTAGACCGAAGAACCCATTTCCGTAAAACAAGCCCCAAGTCAAACAATGAGGCTTACCGTTTTTTACTCTTATGGCAATTAGTGTAGTTAATTGGCAAAAGCTCAAAAAACTTTGTCATGCAATTTCATCCTATTGCTAGCTATTGTAAGCCGCCTTCATAATTTATTCGAAAACAACCAACATTTCAAACGCATACCAGGAGCCATAGAGTGCGATACTTAGAAAATCTACCGCCTACTCTGTATTATGTTCTTTACATCGACGTTTCCTCAAATGCATACTAGACATACCTAATATTATTACTATACCGAGTTCCAGAATTTGTAAATCTATCGCTACCAATACCGATATAATCCAAATCTGTATAGAATACATACAAATCTAGACGATATAAATTTATACTGTAAAACAACGTAATATATCTTCCAAACTAACTTTAGAATTGTGCAGATGTAAGTATATATGGTATATATCATCTGAGGTACACAATTATACCTTTGCCACTCATACTTATGATATATTCATACATTCTACATTAATTGTCGAAGTTGAATTTTCGAACAAGGTTGAATGAATAAATTATAATTGATTGCGATACTGACTTTGGAAAATATTTCATAGTTGAAGAGCTCTTTATGTACAAACTGTGTAGACTGGGACAACTAACAAATTGTCAAGTAGCACTTACACCACTCCTTCATTTCATACCCACCTCACTCAGATTCCTCTCCCTACAATATATCACATACATACATTTACATAATAGCCATGCAGCATTCCATATCCTAGCACACAATCCGGGCATACTACTTCTATACATTAAATTCACTGTTAGTACTCAATATGCTATATTGACAGAATGCTATTTCCAAATTCTAAACTGCTGCTGTTACGTTGTTAGATACGGATGGCAAGACTGTAGTTCTTAATGATGTAAAATATATAGAGTATCTCCTGCAATCTGCATGCATTACCCTAAGCCCTTAGTTTTCTATGAAGCTTAATGCATTCAGTTTAGAAGAGTATTTCCCAGCATAGTGGAGACATAAAGCAATATTGAATGAAGAGCAGGCATTCGGTTTAACTGTTAGTCGATCTTGCGTAAGTTTTATTTGATTACCGAAACCCCATCCATATAAATTTATTTTATCTCAAACTACTCTTCGCTTTCCATATCAATCTGTCCTTAGTAGTTTCATACGTAATTCTAATGCAGTGCATTGCAGGATTCTCGATGCGATGATGCTCTCTATGCATTCACTTCAACCTCATCGTTCTTTAAATACCGTAGAAGGACCGACGTTCCATCCCTATACAAAATATCTGAATAATACGCAGTGCACGATAAAATGCAGGAATCCCGGTCAAATCTATGATAAAGATCATTATCCTGATCTGATGAAGAATCTTGCAACTCACAAGTGTTACGAGAGTTGGAGCAGAGGAACACGTAAAGAATATTCGGCATTTCAAATGTTGAATATGGACGATGCGTTTACATAATATATCACAGTCAAACCCACTCCTTCATTCCCTGTCTTCCTACCACTTTACTTCACTAAATCCTACCTAATTCAAGATAGCTCTTAGCAACAAAAGTTTGGATAGCCAGACCCATTTTCCCTATTCACGCAATCAAAATAGAAATACATAAAAAATAATTAATTCACTTTCACACAAATAATACCAGATTACACAGATATTCTCAATGATCTCTAATCCTCTATACTATGCAAAATAGACGGTTCAGCAAGTCTTTATGTATTCAAATTCATACGACACAACAAGAATTTCTAATTATATTGATTCGAAAATAACACAAAGAGTTGGTTCGGTTCATGCATGGCTTGGCCGCAATTCACTTTCTTTTCCGCGAACAAGCAACTAAAATTTTATTTGCTTCTCTAATCGTCTCCTTTACACATAATATTACTTGTACATCTTTCTGATTTGCATTTTAAAATAGCAATCAGCATAAGTATTCAGTACACAATACTTAGTATAAGTGGATTTTATTAAGTTAACTTATGCACCACATTATAACACATCTTTATGTACTACTTCAGGAAATAATTATTATTTCTTCCCCTTTTTAAGTATGCTTTGAAAATTTCATCTTTTTAGAATTCATAGTATTAGACTACATATCCGGATGGTGGTGAATATTTTGAACTTTGCTTTGTCTCATAGTCTTGTCTTAAGTAAAATAAAGCCGTTGCGTTGTTTCATCGTGTTTTGGTTAAATTCAGGCACTGGTTGGGATGAGACTGTGTTGTAGGTATGCACTTGTACTTAATGTAGTGTAATATTATTATCTAATCTTATACTCCACAAGTGCTTAAGTACGATTAGTATATACCTGTAATTACGCTATTACGGTGCACTTACTGCTTTATTGTGACTGTGGTTCTATGCTAGTGGGTACGCATGTAATAGCAAATAATGGCACATACTATAGATCCACTCTACTAAAATATATCCGCATTTTTTAAGTAAAAGAATATAGGATATAGATGTCTGTTGGTGGGGTACCTGCTTACTTATTGTGTGTTTTGTACGCAATAGACGGAGAAAAAGCGTAGTCTGGTCTTCCGTATGTATATAGTGATAGTAAAGCAATAAATGGAAGTAGGTAGTGTTATTGTACTTGAGTTGAAGAAATGTCGTCCTCCTATGTGATAGAATGGAATGGATGAGAATGGATCTATATGGGAAAACGTAAACATAATCATGGAATATTCTCACATCTTATCTAAGGTATGTCTGCCACTATTATAATGGGAGGTGAGGAATTCAAAGAACAAAGAATTCGACCGTGTTCCTTCCTAATACTAATATGTTGAGTTCTTTCCGACTAAGACGTCGGGTAAGGCAAAGCCAAGTATGTCCAATACCAACAACAACCTTACCTACCTATGATAATCTATGGCCCTGCCTATGCTGACTAAGATACAAAATGCAGAACACGATAGGATCAAATAACTATCACTCCACCACATACTAGCTATACCTGTATATCTCTATAATAATCCGGTATATGTATATATAAACGAGATTCCACACGGCTTCAGAAGCTCACAAACGGATGAGAGATGCAATGCTTATCGTTACACATAAGCTACATAATAGCATTATTCCAAGTTAGCCATTGCAGATATACGTAAGTAAACGACTTACTTTCGTATAGGTAAGTATTATGTATTACGTAATGTATGTGGGTAGTTTCTTGTGGAAGGAAGGCAAATACCAAAGCTCTGTGTAGGTACACACTTTCATCGCTGTAGAGTTCCCCAAGTGAGTTGGCTGGGTTTGGTTCATATAATACTTATTAGTATGTCTTAGTTAATACTCTGCAATATTATGTAGTTCATTTGGTTATCTTATTATAGTACGGTCAGATAGTTTCGTTGATTGTTTGTGCGTTGATGGTCGCGTCGGCTGCTGTGTTTGAATAATATAAATACATATCTATACTTACCTGTAATTTCAGAACGCTAATAATATTCCGAGAGAGAGAGATAATAAATATGAGATAGATAGATGGTGTATCTCATCTGTAGTACTAAAATAAAGGTAGTAGTAGTAGTTAGTTAGGGTTTAGAGGAGGGAGGGAGAGAAGAAGAAGAAGAGTGTTCACCGGTATGTCGGTAGTATAGTAGGATGATGAGATGTGATGTTGTAATACTTGAATGTGGTCTGGTGTGGTAAAGAGGCGAGGCGGTGTCCGTCTCTTTGAGTGGGATTATTAAAGGCTGTAAGGCCGCACTGAATAAGTAAATCCTCTGATGATGCAGGACTGGGTGCTAATGACTCACGGTACGATGGTTGCTTTTCCTACGAGTTAAGTTAAGCCCATTTCCTGAACGTGATGAAAATTTGCCTTTCCTCTGATTTTATTTCACGAAATGATTCATCCTCATTTACTTATATCTAGCAATAAGGCGGATCACTCATACATACATAAAACAGATAATTTCATTTTGGCAGCTCTACTACTAATAACATTATTAGCCATGCAGCGGTATATTTACAATTTGTAGCTATATTGGAATGAAAGAAATGGATTGACAGAGTTGGACATGGTATAGTGTCTACTGTCAATAATAATGGGAAATTGTGTTATTATAAATGGGCCTTGAACACCTCTCTCCTCTCTCCTTACCGACAATAAGTCATAGTTGTCTGACTGACTTCTGTATTTGTCTATAGGTAGGAATGCAATAATGATAGGGAACTAAATAGATAGACAGAATTACATTATCACACTTTCTGTACTAATCTCTATACTATTATTGTGCGTAAGGATTTACTATGGGAATCCGTCACCTTTTACTAAAGCAAAGCAAATTCATTAAGTCATCATAATGGAAACTAAAGTTTGGAGCTTTAACAACCATTCCCAGATCACCGCCACCATTATTATTATTATCATTACCAACCACTGCCACAAAGCAATAGGGAAACTAATAGCCAAACCAAATGCCATGCCAAGTTGATATTAGGAGCTTTGCGTTCTGGTGAAATAGAAAGTTTCGTAGGTAGGACTCTTCTCGGCCGACAGATGAGGGATTATTAGTAGTTGATCCACGTACGAATGAGTATGCTGTTTGAGTAATAAGCCTATGCTTTGCCAACCCAGCCAAACTCATATTAACTAACTTATATCATGTGCATGCCAGAGAACATAATGTGGGCATCCCAGTCTCAATAACATCTTCTTCCACATAATATTATTGACAATAGCATACAATATCATAATAATGCTACCGAACTATTGCAAATATTGAAAACCACAGAGATTGCTTTTATTCATTCTTATCTCGAGTCTCGCATTTACAGACGAAAACTATTAAATAATTACTTTTCTAGGAATCAGCACATGAGATGGAATAATTAACCAAGATGCCACACAATTTCAGTTAAGACATTACAAAAGATAAACCAAATCATTATGCTGAACAAGCTTTTAACAACGTTATATTATCTACTACCATAACAAAAACTTTAGAGTCTCAGCGGTTTCAGAGATAACTTGAACAAACTTTGTAAAATGAGTACAAGCATAAAGAGACAAATTAATTAATTTTCACACACACAATCAGTCACATGCATGAACCACAAAAACCGTCGTAGCTAAATACCTAAGTGTCACTACTTGGAAAAGGAGACCATAATTAACATTTTGCAGCAGTCAAATTTAGTTATTCTACTAGGAGACAAACAACTCATAAATAAGTAACAAAATCCTCATCCAATTGCTTAGGAAGACATAAATTATGATTACGACGTGGTAGTAAAAATAACAAATTTGTGATTACAAATATTTTTGGTAGTTATTGCATAGAATATGTCATTATGGATAGAAGTTACATCCTAATAGTAAGACCATTTGATCTGCAGTGTGATGTGTTTTTCAGAGTCCCTAGACATTTTCCTTTTATTTAATCCCGAGTCAAATTGCTTGCAGAAATGAGTCAGGGGAAGCTAACGAAATGATAAGGCAAGAAACTCCTCACCCTCAGCACAAGTTGACACGTACACATTCCATTTTTCCTCAGTCAGTTTATATTGAACAAAACAACCCAAAATTACTTACGTAAGTTTGTGACATAAGTTAGGTAGTTACAAGAAGTAAAACCACGATAGATACATTTACACAATTACACAGTAGTATGCTTGCTATTAATGTTGACAAGGACTTGAGTGAACTCATTCTTTCTTGTGCTCTCATTATACTTGTATAATGTCATTTTGCACATTGGCTACCAGCTAAGAACAGACAGACAATGGCATCCTTCACACAGAGAGAAGTAACTTGTATGTAGAATGCACTGCAAGCATAATACGAAACAAAGTAACATGACTTGAATACAAATAACTGTCTCATGAGTCAACTCATTTGTCTGCAGTTGGTCACAATAAAATATTATCTGCTGGGGCTCTCATTTTAAAATGCTTAAAAAACTCAACTTACACATCGACGTGTAATTCTAAGCGTAAAGCAATAAATTATGCATATCACAGACACAAGAAACAGAATAGTGCTACATTAATAATGATTTAATTGTACGAAAGACCTTATTTACATCAAGCAAAACCCTGTTACTTATCTAGAATATTATTTCAGATTGGATAAAATACACATAAAACAAATAATCTATCTTAAAGATTTATTTCAAGTCAAAGGCCGGCCTATAATAAAATACAAACTACGTGTCTCGCATTATTGTCACGTATTAAATACATTTTTCCGCTCCCATAAATTACATTGCCTAACATTCACAGTAAACACTGTCGTCTAATGATTCGGCTTTTACTTGTATTGATTGGGATAACGGATAACCCATTTGTAATTATTCACAATGCTACTGCATCCCACAGCTACGTATGTTAAATAATAATAGTCATTATAATTTATCTTGTAGATGCTAAGACGACTTTTCTTCGTAAACTCATGAAAACACAATACATACATTAAATTATCTACCAACTCTCTTACATGTACTCACAAATACCGTTTGACAAAGAATCCTCTGCATATATGTACATTTTACCGAGTGGAGTTAAAATTCGTGTACATTTTTGCGTTAACTTTTTTACAATTTTAATCTCTATTTTTCAACCCTTTGAATATATATTTTATCACTTTACAAAACAATTTCCCAATAATTTATGCAGTTCTAAGGAATTTATGAATGTACAAAGTGCACTTGCACTGTATTGTTTCGTTTCTTATTATTTTTACGCTTGTTGTTATTTCCAATCTACAGGAATGCCATAAAATCATTTTATCATGTCATCAACATCAAAATTAAATTGCGATATTTATGTTGCCAATTTTTTATTGTTTGAGATTATAGATGCTTTCTGCTTATCTTGAGTGAAGTTAACACAATACAAGAAAATCTAAGTGTAAATCTATGGATTCGTATCAAGACGCTTTTCTTACTGTTAGTATCACTTTGATGGAAAGATTTTTGAAATCTTGCAGTAGTGGTGTAATAAATAAATTCGTGAAGCTGGATAACAGCTTTGATACTTGTATTAGAAAGATTTAAACATTGTATGATCTTTCTTTCTTTACAAATTACGCAATATATATTGAGGTTAGCCTACTTATATCAATCCGTTGTTGATGGTTGTCATTTCAAATAGGAATGATGAAGCAATTTTATGTTTCTGAGACGATCGAGAAGCTAATTATTCCCTGCCATATATTTAGTACTTTACTAATAAAAAATACGACACGTATCATGAAAATTTAAATTGAAGCGACAAATTAGTAGTCTTATTACACGAGGTGTAATTTGAACTGCTTGTTGTATCTGAAATTAAAAAAATGTGAATAACGGTGACTAACCTAATATGTATGTAGGCTAGAGTTTGTCGATTGATTTATAATTATCTACGTTTTCTGTAACAAACGATTGTTTTGTCTATAACTACATTAAAAATTGGTTTAAACGTTCTAGAATGTAACTTTATTAAATTATTGTACCTTTTTACATTAATTATCAACCCCTGGCTACAAATTGCCCAGCTGTTAATTAAATAATACAGTAAATTAGAGACAGTCGTTGTAAAATAAAGTAATTTATATTTAAAAGGTTGTTATTCGACGATGACGAGGTGTATAGATAGAATTTTACGATGTGATATGATGTAAAGTGGCTATAAGAAAAATGAAAAGTCATATCTGTGCCTGCAACAAAGTAGTGAGGATTTACGAGATAGGGACTTGAGTTACGTTAGTATTTATGGCATTCCGTACTTTCTCATTGTTGCAGAGAGCATGGCCAAAGAAGTGTTTCGCATTGCTGAATTGAATATTCAATCTTTCCGTGGCTATCACGACTCCATCAACTATCACATTACATAAACACTATTAGTTTAATCTCAAGTCATTGTTATTACAACTGTTATGATGGTGGCGAAGATAATGGATTGAGCGTTCAGAGCTGAAAGCACTTCGTTTGCCGTATGCTAAGCTAATCGCTAATAATTTCTTCATTGATCATTGTCAGATGACATATCTAGAGCTAATGCAGAGCTATAATTGTAAAGTCAATCACTCGCTCAATGATTTCGTTGCTGTGATGTTCAATTCTTTGTACAAGGCAACTATATTATAATGATCCGCTCTATATTACTATTAAAGATAATTTGGATTTTCTTTTCTTGTAGTAGTATAACATGTTATATTATACAGATACATTTTTTACACGTCAGTAGTGGCAGGTAAATTCTTAGACACTTACCAGCATAATATGATTATTTTGTAGGGGTTATGATAAGTGAGTTGCGTATTGTTAATTCGTATTCAAAGAACAGCGGCAATAAATAACGAACGAAAATAGATAATAATGCAGTAATGTAAAGGGAGAATTAATATTTATCGTTAGTTGGCAATTTTAATGAGTTTGGCCTGTGTTACGTATTGTTAGAGAGATAGTTTGATTTGACTCGTGTATTTGTATGCTTTGATCCTTCTCAACATAACAATCAAGAACAATCTTATCTGCACTGATTTGATGGGAAATTACTTGTAAGGTAATCTAATGTAAGGAGTTGGAATTTCAATTCAATTTGAAGTTTCATTACACTCACTCTGAAATAGATTTGAGAAAGCTATGCAAATGCGTGTGGATGTACGCTATACAAATACTTTGTGTGTGTAAATAGGCATTAGAATCTCACTCTTAAAGACCTTCGAAAAGTAAAATATATGACAGTGTGTTCCCTGTCTCGTCCCTGTCTGAACACACTATATAACATCAGAATTAAGTGTAACGTTTTGTATGTTATGCGATGGAGTATGCAAGAAATGCATTTCACTAACGATAAGTAAAGCAAACTAACGAAAGCTTTAATCGCAAGAAGTAGAGCTGTAAAGAGTCAGTACTAACACATGCATGCACAACATCAAAACAGAATAAGAAAGAGTGTTTTGTCTATAGTTGGCTAATAAGCAAGTATTATAGAATTCGTTGGTAGGTGATAGGACTAACTTCAATGGCATTCCACTCGTAGTAAATAGTTAGAGTCAAGCCTGCATTTCATTACAGCCAAGTCAACCAAAGAGTAAAAGGGAGTCATTTTAAAGTGCATTTGCATACTTGGCTGCGTATATTTGGAATTTCGTTTTGGATCGTTGATATTGGAATGGAAATGGACTATTTGTAACACAGAAACAAGCAATGAAACGTAACATACGTATACCTATATCGAGAACATCTGCAAAGTCAAAATAAGCCTAGGTATGTGCATAACATTATTACTATTTAGTACCCTGGATTTCACACATTTATATTTCTGACACAAAAAGATATAAATCCTACGCGTAGAAAGAACACTCACTGCATGGTGGTTGGTGGTGTGTGTAAATGCTATAAAAACATTTATTACATCAAATGTAGTACGTACGTATGCAATTAAACAGACGTTATATAAAATGCACTCGGGCTATTAGCATTATTATACTACAAATATATCTTATATGCAGTAACCACTGGCTATAATGTATTTTTACAAGAGCAAGGTGTTTGCCTACAAATATCTGAGGAGGTAATGAATATCTGGTCCGAAGGTGTCTTCCTTTGCTTATTCTTAAATGGAGATCAAATGCAATGTGTTGTGAATCTATGGTTTGATTTAGAAGAAGGTGAGGTTTCCAGCTAAATTAAAATAGGCAAAGAAAGGGTGTGTTGTCTTCCCCTCGATTGTAATGTTCACTCCGTTTGGCTTGATTGTGTTGTGCATATAGGCATTATATAGACAAACCAAGTGAGACAGACAGACAGACGGGGTAGATAGTACAAGAGTGCCAAAGAATGGACAGAGTCAAATCAAGTCATGCCAAGGCATGGCAGACAAGTCCCTGCATTACTTACAGGGCTTGTATTATTATTATAATCTATATATCAGTGTGTGTGGAATGGTCAAAAAAAGTATATTATTACACATTATAATATTCTGCTGGTGAGTAATGTACGGTGAAGTTGTATAAATACCTTCAATATGTAATAATATTATGCATGTACACACATTTATTGTCTGCATATACTCCATAGTTATAGTTAGTATTATATTATAGACTAGTAGAGTAGGTCTGTATTTAATACATCTGCCCGTATGTTTGCAGCAACTTCGCAATAATCCAATCTGGCATCGCATGCCTGTAAGTATATAGTTAAGTAATAGTTAGCCATGGCAGTTGATACGAAATGGTTGGACTGTAGCCACCTGAAGAGGACTTGGGTGAGTATAAAGCTATTACTAAAAGTGAAGCAAAGGAGGCAATCTCCGTTTTTCTCAGAGTCCCATGTAAAGTGTAAGTAAAGTAATGACACTTAACAATTACTGCCGTTAATGTAATACAATGTAATGCAGGCAGTATACGTTTGGAGCGATACAATTCAAGTGTACGTACACAAGTAAGCACTTGAAGAGTCAAAGTTGCCCATTATATACACCTAGGTAATACTTTGCATGGCATGGCTTTTTGGCTTGCTTAGCTAATATAATCCTTCTTCTTATTACGTTCTCGCATTGTGTTATGTGTTAGGGATTGAGGGCATTGCATTTTTCTAAACATCTTTAACTCTCAAGTCGAGTCACTCACAGTCAGTTTTAAGTTAACATCAACCCATGTCTCTTTCTTCAGTTCAATTTCAATCTACATAGAATCCTGCATGTTTGTTGTCGACTGTTGATGCTATTGCTTGTCTGGTCTGGCTCCTTTCTTCGTCAAATCCAACCAGCCAGTGGATCTTCCTTTAATGAAATAAGCTCCACTGTCTTTCTTGTCCGAGAGTTTCTAATCGTGTGCATTAGTTGCATTGCGTTGTTCTAATATGGACATCCTTCTTCTGACTTCTTACTTTAGCTCTTTAACTCATTCTTTTCATCTCACAACAATCAAACTCATTGCATATAAGACATAGTTTCTTCGTTAGGAGAGTTTCCTTCGTTTGACAGGACTGCAATGAAGACAGTCTCTGATTGCATCTGGTATATTAGGTTGTTTGTTGCATCCCATTAGATTACATTACATACCAAATAGATAGCAAACCTCGCCAAGCCTTGAAATGGATGAAGACTATATACTATAAGTATTACTATAATAATAATAATAATATAATAATGCACTTGCTTATAAGTAGTACATAGTAGTGAGTGAGTACTAGTAGTAGTACACATTCGCACCATGCATATGCATGTATACATATTAGTATAGATGAAAAGATGATATATATATATATATATATAGTATTATACTATATATATATGCAATAAGCACATTTCATTTATGAGATGATTATGGGAGCCGTGAGAAAAGATATGTGCTTGGTTCGGCAAACCTCTGTTCTATATCGCCAAATTAAAACCCTAGAAAGCTGGTTTAACAGACTTGTCTATCGAATGCAAGTTGGTTGTGTCTATATGTGTGGAAGGCAAGGGCAGATTTTTTAGTCTCATCATTCCTAAGTACATGCATCGAAGACAAGCTTCGTAATAATGTAGAAAAGAACATGTCTAATCGTAGTAAGCTAAATAATATCTGATGCTAACATCACATAAGCTCTTGCCAACCTCACTGGCTCACTCAGCTCATGTAGTAAATGTACGAACTGCATATTGCTTATAGGTTGACTTAGTTCGGCTGGATGGATTATCATTACCAATGCAAGAGAGCAGGTAAGTAAGTATGCAATGTGTGTTTGTGTAGGTAGGGAAGACATGTAGAGCCAGTTATGCGATTATATTAAATCTTGAATCTAACTATTTCAAGTTTTCATACACATAAAAGTGGTTATGTGATGCTGAGCTGTGTACCTATCTTTAGTTATTTGTTAGGTCGCTTTTCTTTGAGTATAATGCCACACTACATTACAATTTACATTAGCTTGTGCCCCAGCTCTCGCGTACTCAAGATAAGTTTGCATACAAATACAACCTTTCTTGGGCCGGCGGTGAGTACGGATGATATTGCATGCCTCTCTATCTATCCATTACAATAGTATGCGTATGGATGGAGAGAAGTATGTGGAGTTGAGTGCCAGGGCGCCTAGATCCTCTTCTCCAGTCAGTCCTCTATCTCTCTCAGCCTGCCTGGTATCCTTCCATGGTATCCTTCCATGGTATCCTTCCTTCCCTCTCCTCGTCTGCTGTCTGCCTCCAATTGCTCTGGCTTATCCACGTTAATAGCATAAATACAGATACGGAGGAGCACAGGAAAGTTGGAAAAGAATGGTTTTAAAAGCTACCCTCTCGGCTCGGTCTCGACCTCGACGTTACTTTAATGGAGGAATGGAGAGGCAATGGATTTCCTCCGTCTATAACTCTCTAATACTTACGACCCATTCCATGCCCTTAGAGTCCAACTCTGAGTGAATTCCCTCTGTCTACTGTAGTACTGCACATTTATAAATACCTACTAAAACCCTATAATACCTATTTGTTCACCTTATACAAGCATTCATGCTTTCTATTGTACTATTCTCTCCATTCGACTCTGGAATGGAACCCTAACTAACAAAACTAACCCTACGCGCTCTCTCTCTACATACTATACATCAACGACGACGCTCCAGCGAACATCTATATATTATTATTACATTTATTTATATATACAAGGACTAGAATGTAAAATAGTAAACTAAAGCAACACATTATACTAGTTCCACATAGATAAGGAGTAGTACCTAATATGTATAATACTATAATATTATGGTATGTCCATATCTAAATAAAAACATGCATTACATACAGATGCATAATATTACTTACTTACTTTACAGAAAGCTAAGCAATATATTTTATAGGGGATATATTATTCGGAGGGAATGGAAAGAATAGGAACCCATTCCATGCGTCCATATAATAAAATAGTGGAGAGGAAAAGACCCAGGAGCCATAGTCAAGTCGAGGAAAGGAAACCACCCCCATTAGATGGATGTGGATGTAACTGATGTAAGTAACCCCCTTGAATTTCACGATGGAATGTTCTCTTGCCAAGTCTCCTAGGACGGGATTTTTGGAAGAGTTGTTCTCTTCTTACATTCAGCGTTACATTTACTTTGCTTTAGTCCAACCAACAGAGAGAGTTTCGCTTACTTACTACAAACCTGTATCTAACTCCTGGCAATACGCGTATCCCCTGTACCCTATCCTTTCGTTGTTGTTGATGGTGGTGTGGTTTTTCGAGAGTTGCATGGCTGCATTACACACATGTTAGATAGATGTTCTCCTTCTTCTTCAATGTGATGGCTGAAAGCAACTTTAACTCACATTAGGGGTTGGTTTCCTTTCCTCTTCTCCTGGATTGTTCACTCACAGAAACATCACAATTCACAATGCACTTCTCAGCGTCTTCCCTGCCTATTGTGAACGTTAGCCTAACTTCAAACAGCTTGCCTTTTCATACATACATACATACACCTTATAGACATCCATACTTTAATGTTTCATACACCATCTAAGTAAATATATATATATGCATACAACCGGAGCCAAAAGCCGAAGGGAGTTTGGTTCGTTTTAGTCCGAGTTTTGCATAGCCCCATATGTAATGCACATAGAGTGTATGTACATACAAACGACTCATATTTAAAGCAATAACATTGGCACTAACAACGCGATATAGAGAGTCTGAGAGTGAGTGAGTCAAGGAAGATTTAGAATCATGAAGCGATAGGCAACACGGCAAGCGGAATTTGTGTGGAACCTTTGTGTTATGTTCTACATTGTATTCTATATCTTATAAAGCTTTTAGTTAGCTATGCTTTTATGTCCTTTATAATGTGCATATTTAACTATCTATCTGTCTCTTATTTCCATGTACATACGTGGATATTTGTATAGTTGTGTTTGTTCGGTATGTATATACAATTTATATCTATTATGCATCCCTCTATATATAGGGTGTACTATTACAAGCTCTGTTCCAACATGAAACAAACTATTCCCTGCCGAACTTGAGTGTTTTTTCTTTGGATGTTATAGTTATACGTAATAAATATAATGCACTCAATCTACTACAATGCAAGTTGTAGTTGGAGGGTTGTTGATGTGTCCTTAGTACATACACATCACTTACATGGATAGATACTGTATTTTCAATCCTTATTACTTGTCCTATGTACATACCTATCTGTGTGTGTGTGTTTGTAAATGCATTTTGTCTATAGCTTGTACACTAACAACGACACAAACCTTTGAGCTTACCTTTACTGTGGCTTTGAATGTGTCGAGTACAAGTTCTAGGGTTCTGTTGTGGCTGTCTTGTCTTGGTCTCAGTTAGTCAAGTCTCTCACTTCAGAAACTATGCTTGTTTATCCCCTTTATTTCCAACCCTAGCTAGCCCCGTTCGTCCCGTTGACTTGAATACACGACACGACAAATGTAGACTATAAGGTATATACGACTATATAATAATAATAAGGTAAGGCAAAGGAAACCAGATTCTGTTGTGTTCTTCTACGGAGAGATTCAGTCAGAATCAGATGAATTGCATTGCATTGCGTTGCATATTACGTGTACTCAGGCCATAGGAATAGCTAACAATAAGACTGATGGTGATAAGAAAGTGTACTAGAATATTATTATGTCTTTATAGCTATGTCGTGCAGCATAGCTTACAAAGTTAGTCAAGTCAGTTTAACTTATTGTCAGCTTATAGGTTAGCTCTGAGCACTCTAGCTAAACAAAACATCACCTAACCTCACTCATCTACTTTACTTCGTCTGTAGTATATAGTCAGAAGAAGAAGACAACTAAACAACGCAGTCAGTGTGTTCATATTATAACAAACTTTTATATAGTACTGATTATATATATCTATATAGTCGTTTACCTGTCTATCTTAGCGTATGTTAACTCTTACGGAGCTACACAATTACACTTAGCATTACATACTTTGTACATTGAAGAGATAGACCGCAGAGTGTGTTTGTGTTTCGTTTGGTGTGTACTGGTTAAGAAAGAAGTCGTATTCTTCACATACTACTCGTATATATACATACATACGTACAATCAAGAGGGATGCAATGAACAAAGTATTACGTACGTGGAGGAGATACCAAGGAACAAGGGGACATACCTGTCCATGTAATATTTCCATTAGCATCATCAATAGCAAAGGAGCAGAGCTCTTGATTCTGTTGAAAAGTTGAGAGTCGGAATTGGAGTGTGTGAGGGAACAACTACGTTAACGTAAGTGAGAGCAAGCAAGAACTCCAGTAACCAAATTCGTCAACGAAACCAAGTGAACTAAACCTGAGCAAGCAAGCAAATTCGGAGTAAATCATCATTCCAGTCATTTATGAAAAGCTCACCCAGTTTAAGTTTCCATCCACAAAATTATTCCTGGAAAATTCTCATTCATGTTCGTATTGTCCAAGTTTTAGTGCGAAGTTTCCTGTGCTCCCTTTCAATCTGATTCAATTGAAGTCCGTTTGATATTTCTCCATCGGAATATATTTGTGACACGTTTACATACAATAATCATCATCTCTATGGCATATTTACATGCAGTGCACCGGATTTCGTAGAAACAACGAGTTCCTCGCATACAACTCACTCGAGTGTATCTCTCTCCCTGGTTTCCTTCACCTCCACGTTCTCCGCTATTAAAAGTCTGCTCAACATTCTTTGTTTGTTCTTAACAAAGTTTTTCTGTGTTTCGTGGTAAATATTATTATTCACTAATCCGTGCAACACTCTCGGGCTGAATCAACCTTGTGTCCTCTTCACTCCAGATATATATTTTTTGTTGAATGTTTTTAAAAAGTTAATCATTATACATCGATACCCATTTCGGTACTACTTACTACTGCAAAATATATACTAATTAAATAGTGTTTGGTTCTTCATTTCAAGATATCAACATGTTTTGAGTTTTATTATTTTGTTTCCAATTTTACAATTTGGACAGAGAGTCCCTAGAGCTCTCTGTTCCTTGTGCGATTCGTTATTTTTTTGGAGCGTCATTCCTACATGGAGCATGATGGATCTTTTATTCTCTGGTAAGGCCCATTTTGTATATTTCTGTGATTATTTCCATTTAGACCACTCTACAGTGAAGTAATATCTTGTCCAATAAAATGATACCGAAATTAATTAACAGAGACAGTAACTGTAGCCGATGTGAGTGAGGCATTTTTTAATTTAGCCTTGTGAGAGTGCGTGAGTGTGCGTAGGTATGGTATGCTACGCGTCTCTCCTCCTATAATATTATACACATAATCATATCATCCACTATAACATGAGTTATACCAATATAATATTTATGGTTTGTCGAAAGAAAACTTGGAAAAGAAGTGAGAAATTTGAAGTGAAAAGTTGGTCACTCGTCTTCATAATAACAGAAGAGTCGCAGTGCATTTCATTGCATGAATGCCATGGGCAATATATAAGAAATGTATATGAAGCAGAAATATCTTTTGTAGAGTCCAGGGAGACAGAGGAGATAAGACAGATAGTGGTAGAAGTAAGTGGATGACAGAGCATAGGCAGGAGTAACAAAAGGTTGCTCAAACTTGAGGAGAGGTTTTTATCGTTGGATTGGAGTTAGTTAAGGACTACCTCGCTCACTCTCGGGTCTGCATGTTCTCCAACTTCAATCCAACCAGCCAACTTTTATTCTACAGATTATAGATATACCAAAGGTCTCTCTTTTCCTATTTCGTAGGTAACTAAAGGCAGTTAACTTGCTTCTTAAGGTGTATGAATATTGAAGATATATTATTATGTGGAATGCCATGGCTATGGCTATACTAGTTTATATACCAGCTCAGAAGAGTCCAGTCACAGCCAGCCCGTCCAGTAACTATTCTTTATATATGTGTGTGTATACCTGAATTTAAGTATATAAGGATCTAAATAGTCTGTAGGTATGCCGTGTCTCTTTCTTTCCGAGTCTACCTTATCTATGGATATAAAGAACACAAAAGATAGCTAAAAGGTCTTATAAAGTGAGCATTAAGTATGTTTAATAAAGTAAGGAAAGCAAGTTCATAAGTAAGAAATGCTATTACCTACCTACAATATTACTTTCTTGTTGTAATAGACATACATATGTAGATGTGTATCCTTATCATTATTATTATATAGATATATACACTAGACTAGGATATATAGGGAGACATTGCATTCTGTACCTTTTAGCTCTGCTTGTTGCATTGCATTGTAGTCTTTCGTAGGTATTAGATATTGTTGTGGAGTAGAGCGTAAGGACATAACGTTAATGTGAACGAGGCATGTTTTTGTAGCCAAAGGAGAGTAAAGGTAGTATTAGCTATTAGGCATTGCCACTCAGCCAGATATGCAATGCAACTACTTCTTAACGAATCAACGTCCTCCATTTTGCTCTTACTGGCTCTTGCCGATGGCCTATTGTTGTTTCCAATGCAAATCCTAATTCCTATCATCTTTTCTCCTCTTCATCCTCTTTTTCTTCGCCTTATTGCTCTTTCATCTTCTCCTCTCTGCCATACACAAACACAGACGAACTCACTGCACCCAACAACCAGGCTCCAACCAGATGCATTCGTATTAAATTCTTCTATCGACGTGATTCTATTCTCGGGGTAGTGAACAAGATATTATTACTACTAGGGCACATCAATTCAATTTGAATAGATTCATAATACTCAGCCATGTGCAAAGGACAAAATACGTATCACTAGTATGGAGCAGGAGTTAATTCTCAATTAAATAGTTTCATTTAATGGCTACAATAAATATTATGGCAAGGCAGAAATTTATATGTAGTAGATACCTCTCTCTCTCTCTCCTATCTATAGCCCAAGAGACGACCACTAATCGCGTTAAATGGACATGAAATTAAATGTAGTATCTATTTGTGTACTGGTTAATCTCTATCTAGTACTTGGCTACCTATTCAAACTTCTGCCCATCGTCAGTTAAGTTTTGTCAATTTTTGGGCCATGGCCACTACTATAGAATCTTCTACAGATATGGAGTTAAGTATTCGCAGAAGAACTATTCTATAGGGCTGATAATGCAAAAAATACTTACAGCAGCATCTCAATTTACAGATGAGTAACTATAATGATGTTATGTAGGTAGGTATAAGTATTATATCTGCTGTAAGTGTCTAAGTAATGTGGAAATAAAACGAAACAGTTTTCTGGGCTTATCTTTTATGTACATTGTTATATGATGATGACGATAATGATGATTGTGATACAGTAAGTACTGCATGGAGATAATATGTTGAATTGCAAATGTACCAAAAGACATTCGCTGTACCTACACTGTACATACGAGTACTTCACTAGATTACTTTTAGTTAGATATTTGTTTGAAAGTGGTGTACAATAAATGAAACTGAAGGAGTAAAATGGGATGGAAAGTGGTGCAGAAAATAGTGGATCTTACAATGAGTAGAGTTGATAAAGGGCGAGTTTTACTCTATTTTGGCCATGTACATATCTATATGAAATAGTAGTCAAGGACTGAGTGACTTTGTCCGAAAGAAATTTGTGGAAATTGTATTAGAGAGAGAGTGTTGGAGAAGTGCGGAAGAATCGGAGTAAGAAAAAGACAAAGAGATGAGTCGGTCGGGAGCAAATGGTGCGGTTTTTCCACTGCTTTTTTTCGCCAACTCCTACTACTCCAAGTAAATACTCCTCGCATAGTTACTACAGGACTGGGTGAGTAAGACTCGTCTGTAATACTTTTACACATTAGTGTGTCCTACTAGGAAAAAGTACAGTTTAAGAAGAAGTGACTTCTTTGTAGGAATTCTCACATAAAGTACAGTAAGATTCGTTTTGCAATTCGAGTATTGGTATGTGTGTGCTAGATCAAGGATTATGTTGTATGTATACATGTAGCCTGTGGTTGTATAGAGTACTCTTACTACTACTATTAGTTAGTATCAGTCTATGTATCACAGATTGTGTGCAGAATGTGATCCGGCGGACGAGAGTGCAGGGAGGGAAGTCTCAGTCAGCGAATGTAAAGAGAGTCAGAGGAAGATAATGGAAAGACAAGCGAGGGCAGAAATATGTTTTATACGGGATGAGATAGAAAAGGATGTGAGTAAGTGAGTGAGTGCTATGAAGAACTCCTCACACTGTGCAGTGTGAAAAACTCAAGAACTATGAACATGAAGTGAGAAAGAGAGTAGAGGCAGATGATCATTTTGGCAAATTTGCTAGAGATAGGATGCGCTATAAAAAGAGTTATGGATGGCGAGGTGGGATCGATCGCTGAGATGCTTGGATGGATTGCATTGCTTGCTTTGGGAGCAATTCCAACATAGAATATTGCGAGGAAACGGAGAAAAAATTGTCAAGTAGAGATAGAAGAATTCATCCTATTCATATGTAACAGTAAGAAGGATGCTTAAGACCAACTTCTTCTAAGTAGTACTGAGGATGTCTCTTCCAAATGGAATAATATGTTTACTCCACACCGATCCTTCGTTATCCTCCTCGTCCTCCACTTCCTTCCTATCTCACACTCACTGATATACTATTTATATTTATGCCCGTCTCACTCCCCGACTCAATTCTCTTTTATGCTGTTTTGCAAGTCTTTCCTCCGTCCACTCCAGTTCCACTCCACTTACCACTCTGCAAAAAGAATATAACACTGGACTCTCCACAAAAAATAAGACTATATATAAATGTCCGACCAGATTCCTATCATTTTTCATTTAATTCCTTTGGTTTTCAAACGGCCCATTAAAATAATCCGACAGAAAATCAGTCAGAAATCAGAAACCATTTTCCTATATACTTACTATTCATCTATGCATATTCATTGATATGTCACTGAACTAGTTTCTAAAAGCCAGGACGATATTTATCGTTGGTATGTCAAGGTCATGGTTGTTACACTTAAAACGACTCCTTTAAGTCACCCGCCATAGATGGGGTTTGTAATGATCATGCTGTTAAGAGCGCTGGCAAGACATTGGAAGTATAGGCTCCGGTGAAAATCAGAGTGACAATAGGAAGAGTCTGGCAAATTCCTCTCCATCCATGGTAATCCCCATGGGAAACCATTTACAACATTTAATGTAGTACCTAATTTACATTATTACATTGTAGAAAAGGTTCTTGTAAGGATTAACTCTGTCTTTTGACTTTGCGACTTGTTTAAGTTTAATGCAGTGACAAAGTAAGTAAAGCTCCGTAAGTAGGTTGTACTTGCAAATGGGTTTGGTATTGTTGGCGCACTCATCTCGTTCCTCTAGTTAAATATGTTATGTTAGATCAATTTTGATTTGGAGGAAAGAGCAGAGATAAAGAGTGGGCATAATGGAAATATATGGCGTAGGTTGCTAAGTCTGGATTGAGTTTAGGATAAAAGAGTAACTGGAGCCGAGGAGAGAAACTCATGGCCTTTTCCAACTCTTATTTACTTACTATTTGTCTTCTTTACAGTCGGAGTTCCTGAACGGAAACCGAATCTGAATCTAATTTATCGACAGCGGATGCAATCCAATCATAATATTCTCTTCCCGTCTTGTCATAATCATCATTCTCGTCTATTCTAGAGAAAGAGAGAGGACTAAATCCGAATCTCAACTTTGTAGGTACCTTAAACTCTCTCTCATCTCATCTCTCGTTGAGTTGGAGATACTATGCTCAGCAAATATAAAAGCACCCGTGCATAAAGTCTCTTAAATGTCTATTTTATTCGATCAGTTCTCGCTTTACGAGTCCATATTGTAGCTAACTAGCTATTTCGAATTTCAATCTTGGTAATTCTCTACTCTTTTATTCAATCTTGACTCCTTTCCTCAGTTGACTCGCTGTACAATAAGGTTATGCTAACCTACTGACTTGACTTAATGCCATTATACTGCATATTATATCCACGAGGACTCATTTTGCATCAAGGAGACTCCATTCTTTCCATATTTGCCATGCTTATACATATTACAATGCATATACAAATTACTATAGTAGTAGCCATATAATAAGGTATGTGCCCACTTAGGTAGGTACTTACCTACTTCTGCTGGCTGGCACACACCGGCAGCAAGCAACCAGTAGTAGTAGTAACTTGAGTCAAACCCGAGACGAGTGCATGCAAAATTTGGAAGATATCTCCCTGACTCACTTCTGGAAGGAAGACGTCATTTATTCTCTCTAAGCCGAGTGGGATTCCAGTTTATACCTACCTTAAACAGTATTATTATTAGAGGAGTGTAGTTGTATTTATGTGTATGTACGTCGTAACTTTAGACGATATTAGCCATGCTGATGGAGATATCCTAATGCAATTCCTGCTAAACTTATTTATCTGAATAAAATTGGCGCTATAGCATGTATTAGATAGAACAAGAGATGGCTGCTGCTCTCCACAAAGATACTTTAACAGGATAAGATTGATAGAAAATTTGTCGTTAGTTGTAGAACAGAGATAGTGATTAGATTTCTGGTTTGAACCATTACTCACAAAATCATTGGCTATGAAGCTGCATTTATGTATGGGATTAATTGAATAGGATCGGATTTGAGATTGTATTCCTTATTCTCTCCTCCTCCTCCTAGTTGGCATTTGTTTGGCTTGGCTTGGTTAGTTTGGCCGCATTAGATAACTGATGTTTACGTTCATGAAAGACTAAACTCTCTCTCAATCAATTCAATGATGCTATTCCCACAAGCAGGCAGTTCTTCAGGCGACGATCTTAGCATTATACCAGAGCGAAACTTTGTAAATCTACTATGACTGGATAAGTACGAAACATCCTATCATATATTTAGTTCTTCCTGCGTGCGTCATGTGATGTTGCTCTTTTAATCCAGGATGGGTATAATTGAGATATATCTGATGCTGAGAGTCATTAAGTAATAATACAGTAGCAACTTTAATAAGGATATATATATATATAAAGGAATTATAATCAGATATATACTTATAGTAGTGGGAGAAATATAAAATTCTGCGAGCATTCAGCAAGTTGTCGAGGAAGAATCAAAGACAAGGTCTTTATTAGTTATCTGTTGTGCTATAGTTAGTGTATAAGAGATATAGATAAGTTCTGAGATTGTTATAATTACATCAAGAAGAATGGCAGGGAAGTCGAACGACGGGAGTCGAGTCGTCTATTAACTAAGTTTCAGAGAAATGGCAAAGAACCCGTCTGACGAACCGAGCTAGGGATCTCACTTGCTCTCTTCTAATGAAAGGAATGGGGCACTGTCATCACACACACAAGTGGACGGAGTTACTCAGATGAATATTTCACTAGTTGAATTAAATGCATTGCTTTTTCCAGATGGGTGGCTAAAGGGTTCTTTGCAGTTGAAGTTCACTCTTCGGACGAGAGAGACGAAGATGAGTTCAGGGTTTCCTATAACCAAACTTACCTACCTAAAAGGCACATTCTTTCCATTTGCATAAAGTCACGATTAAGTGAGGGCTGAGATATCCTACCTTCCACTTTCAAATTCAATTACTGAATTGCTCACAGGGCCAGAAGAAATTCAGTTATACAAGAAATATTATGTGGACGAAATTTAGTCACTCTACCGTGACTTCCTCAATTTTCTTGAGAGTCTAGTGGAACTGAGTGACTGACTCAACTGTTATTCTCTTATTAATGCTATTAATGCAGAAATACAATTAAATAGCTATCCACTCCCTACTCCAATCCAAATACCAATCATTTTGCAATATACCTACATAAAGGAACATCTTTCAAGAACTGTTACTATTATTAGACACGTCGCTATCGTCAGCAACTTGGAACAAAGACCCCGAAAAAGTTCCTCGCACTAAATGTACGCGTAATTAGTTAATTGATTATTATTCTTTTGGCATGGTCCGCCAGAAATAGAAGAGGGCTTGGGTAATGAAAGAAGATTTTGCGACATCAGATGTGTCACGAAAGAGTCCAGCCATATACATTTCATGCGAATCTTTTCAAGTGGCAATCTTAGGACGACCATTCATTGCGAGTTATTCTTCAATGTTGATATGTTGAGAAAGGAGCGGGATTCCTTCCTTTTATTATTATATTTTCTTCCTTTCATATAAAGAACTAACACTAACACCACTTAAGCTTACATTCTATCAGTTCCAAATGAATAGTGCACATCTACAGAGGACCCACACTCAAAGCAACTTTCATTCTCCGGCCTTACTTATTTATTTTGTCATTTTGGTCTCGTATGTTTAAGACCCTGGACTGCCTCGCCACGTTTCGACCAATATGGGTTACATAATACAAACTATCAAGCAATGGTGGTGCGGGACCTCGATTTATTCTCTGACATCATGAAACCCAAAAAACCCCATTTCTCAACAATCGAAACTCATAAATGAATAACTCTTTTATAATTGGAAAATAATTTCCTTAGAAATTTGAAATTAGCAAGTGGATTCTTGTGTAAACAAATTTGTCCTACCCCTTAGAACCCTAACATTAGAGTTTCGGAAGAATAAATTGAAGCTCCGGGGCAGTAGTATCTACTAAGCTACTGCTATAAACAAGTCTGTGTATTAATCTACTGTGTTATAGTGTATATTCAGGAGGAAATGATTCCAATATGGAGTAGTACTGTGAGTGAGAAATAAGTGGTTGGCTTCAGAGGCTGACCCAATGAATTTGGAATAGCAACCATTTGGAGAATATTGCCTGGTTTTCGTCTGTTGTATTTAATTTTGGGGGTTGTATGAAAGGAAGATAATAAATACGAGTCTATGCCCTATAGAAGAGGTTACATAGAAAATCCGAATTTTATGGTTTATAAATAGGAATGGAATTTATACGCACAGAGTAGGTAAATAAATACAGTGTAATTACAAAAGCCATAGAATTTCAAGTATTAAAGCAGAGCTAGAGAGACAATTAAAAAGAGGTAGGATGTTGGAAGGGTCCAAGTCAAACCATTCTTTATGATTTCTAGTAATTATAGTTAGCATGAAGCACGTGTAATATATAGAAAATGCGGTTTGGTGTTGCTATTGTTGTATAGTAGTTACTTATTAAAAGTTTTTGTCAGACAAGAACTCCTGGGAAGGAAATATATTCGGAGTTTGATAGGAGAAATGTTGTTGGTATGAGTTGTTTGTAGCAAGTAAGCCGTGTTCATGCTATTTGCGTGTGTATTGTGATGATGTGGATGGAGTATTTGTATAGCCATGGCGGAGGAGAGTGTCAGAGATGTACACAGCAGTACCTATTACATAAAGTTGTAGCATGAACTTAAGTGGGGCTGGTTTTGCTAGATCGCTCAGTCGGTCGGTTAGTTCAGTTGGGCATGGCGGTACGGTGTGGCTAAGGCTAAGTATATTCTGCCTCACTCAAGTTCAGTTCAGTTCAGTCAGTAGAGCTCAGCCAGCTCAGTTCAATTCAGTCACTTCACCCGATTCTATATTATGCAGCTCTCTCTCCCGTTTTCTCCATCCGAATCCATCCTGGAGTTGAGCAGCAGTGACTAAACCGGGGCAATAGCCATCCACACAAAACACGCTCGGTCCATTCAGAATCCCGATTGTTCATGCATGGGAAAAGTGCACATCTCTCTGAACAAAGAAAGACTCTGCTATACACGTCTGTGACTTGTTATTCTTTTGTGCGAAGCCTGGTACTACATAATCATGTGTAGGTACATAAGAATTTATGTCCTGCACTCGTTAAATCTTAGTTAACCTAAATAATTTGAATCTACATACATGCATCTGTAGACAATGGTGGAATAATAGAAAAACATAAATGCAAAGGACCCTGTGTGTACCATTAGCTTTTATGCATTAGTAACTGTAAGCCATGCCTTTAGCTAAAGGCTTTTCCTCCCACCCTTCTTCTTCCCGTATTTCATGTACTATTACCTAAGTGTGTGTGCATGTGTGTGTTATTTAAAGGAGAACATTGCCACTCAAACTCACTCACAAAACAACAGCAAGTCAGTTTTCGAAATAAGGATTGAGTCCTCCTATCTATATACCTAATATAATCCTATCTGTGTGTGTACTACATACTATAATAGTAAATGCGAAGGGAACACGCATGGAGCAAGTAACCACACGTTTCCCTTTGTGTTCAGTTTCGTTTAGCTTGGAAATTGACTACATAGTTACAGTACATTAGATTAGAATGGACTTACAAAGAGTTCGAGTCTCAGTCAAATTGCATTTGGAGAGGAAGCCAGTAAAATGTGAATCTGAAGAGTGAGTGAGTTGTCAGAGGCAATAAATAGTACATTACCTATATACAAACATTATGTATGTGGGAGTCATACTATATAGTTGGGAATGAATTCGACAGTGTCAAATCGGAAGTCGGACGGAATCGCAAGGTGTGCACAAGAAAATCATCCTAAGACGTGACAGAACATGACAAATCAGCATTCCTGTAAGTTGCCAAATAATTAGTCCCGTTACTGTTTACTACTACTACATTCATAATAGGCCTAGATGTTCCGTCATGACAGTCAATCACTATAATTTCACAGCAATGTCCTCTCGCCATGTACTTACACAGGTGATTTTATCTCTGTCACTATAATATCAGGCATAAAATATTTAAGTATGCTCCTGTGCACTACTAGCGATGTAATTTGACTTTACTGTTGTTGATATTTCTTGTCATAATAGAATAATGTGGAGTAGCAGTGGAAAATAAATGGCAGCTTCCTCCTATATATGCACAGTTTAGTTTAGACTCTGCAGAGTGCAAAGAGTTGCTTATTGTTGTTAATAGTTAAGTTGTATACATAGTAGAAGAAGTACTAGGTGGCTGTATTCCTTTTCTATAGAGCCACTTTCTTGACAAAATAGCCAATTGCCTGGTTGTTATATTATTTGTGTGCAAGAGATTCGACTGAAGAAAAGGCATTGTACTGGTGAATTAAGATAAATGTTGTCGTTGTAGTTCGGGAGCACTGAGTTGAGCACAGAATCACGAACGAAATGCTGTTTTTAGAAGGAAGAGAAGGATTGAGTGAGACAAGTACTGCTTCGTTGCTTACAATAATCCTTCGTTAGTAATGAACAAATTCCTATAGAATTCTTCCTGTGATAACTAAAAAGGACTATTGTGAGGAATTTATTGCTCTTTCATTCCATTTGGTACGACGAGATGCATCTGAGCCAAAACAAGCTATCGCAATAGTAAATACTTTTAGCACTGCTCTATATATAAGACATTGTACATAGCAGACACTAATAGACAGCCAGTCCTCCTGTAGTAGCACCACTCAGCTTTAGAAGTCAATCAAACCAGGCAGTCAGCAACCCAGGAGGAGAGACTCAGAGGTAGGTAGAGAGGAAGGAAGACTAACTAATATTTTCACGACAGGGTCCCTACTACTTCTTCAACTTTCTGTGTGTTCAGACCGTTTCAAAATAATTAGTTCCATGTCCATCAATCTTTATTTTTCAAAGTAGTTTCCCAAAAAACACGGGAAATATGTCATCGCTTTCTGTTACGAAAACATTAGGAATGAACGGAGGAGATGAAAAACATATTTCCCTTCTTATATTTTAGTTACGTCAAAGTAACTGTGAACCTTTGCATTAGTTTACGTAGAACTGAAATTCATCTTCATAATAATATCCTCCTATAGTTTGTATTATGATGACATAAGTGAGTAACGGTCCGACGAGGCTATGACTAATAGAGCATACATCAAACATGTAGGTAGAACAGAATAGATAATATACAAGTAGATAGAGGTACATCACATCATCATCCGCATCCCAACTTTTTCTACGGATGCTTGGCTTCCTTATTTGTAATGACTTTATGAGGCCATGCTGTTTCCAATAGGAAGGAAAGGAAGGATGCCCTGGCCCATTCCAGGTTACATGCTGAGATCTCTCTGTGGATATTACCATTTCGCAGTCGTGCCGCTTTGCAAGTAGTACACTAGTATTATTACTTATGTCCCTATTTACGGATACTGACTGTACAACTATACAAATATGCGAAATGGGACGAAATACATTCAAAAAATACACGCAGAACTTACATAAACCTAAATTTGTAAGGATGTGATAGCGAATAGATAAGTGTAATAATGTCTCCATTGCAAACACTCGCTAATGCGACTGTTTTACATAGAGACTTGATCATCGTCGTCTGTGGGATGCTTGTTTTCAGAGATAAATGACTGATGGGCCTGATAAGCTCTAATAGCTTTATCTCCACGTATTACTACCACTAGTCAAACCAAAGTAGAAGAACCCAGCTTGATGATGAGTGGATCTGACTAACTACTAAGCCCTATCAGTCCAGCATCCACCACTATGATACATTCATTGTGATGTGATCATAAGGATAAACATTAGCAGCAGCTTTGATTTGTTTGTTCGAACGCGATCAGCCATGTTCTCCTCATCTCTTCCTTCCTCTACACTATTTCAGTTGCCTCTGTCATCATACGTCAACTCGTCGACTCACCCAATTCCTCGAATACAAATCCTTATCTCACCGTTCAGCACAGATCATCCCGTCTGCTTTTCTATAATTCATTACTGTCTTATCCACGCTACAATTGTTGAAAATTTGTATTTAGCGTGAGATGCTTCGAGGAAAATGCTATCAGCCATGTGGGTATAATTCGAATAGGTGTCGCTACCATGAATCGAGAATTTTCACTTGAAACTGGTTCCCATGCGGAAATTGGGAAAAAACTTTGTCTGGAATGTATTATTGTTAGGTGTGCATGTCCAAATAGAATAAAATCAAAGAGAGAATTGAGATTGACTTGGCGAAGTAGTCGAATTCGAGGAAATGACACTGCCGATGAAGGAATGTGAGATTTATGTGAATATACATCCACACCGCAGAACAGAGTGACTGACACTATTTGACTGCTGTTCTACTGGTTGTGGCTCGGCTGTGTATGCCTCTGTGGTCACATTACATTACAGTTCGCTAAAACGACGACTCTAAACATCACACAAAATCTAGTCACCAATATGCGATGATGTTCATTTAAATATTATGGGTTTTAAAACTGCAGTAGCTACTATCTTGCACAATGTCCGTTATTATAGATATTCCTTCATTCTGCATATAATATGAAGATACATTTGCATATACATTGGTAACTAATGTGCACTCGCCATTTTGGCTCATTTCTATCTATAGGTTCTCTTCTCATAAGTAATTGTGGTAAAACAAGGCAAAGCGGGTTTGATATGATATTTTATTAAACACATGATTCTACACATAATCTGTAACAGAATTCCATTCCATTAGGTTCCTAATGAAAGTTAAGCCGGAGAGAAGAGAGGCAGACCGTAAAATTTTAACACAACATAACATAGGACTAGGACATGTATGTGCTCATAATACTATCAAACAGGAATTTAACTCTAGCCAGTGCTGTAGTAACATTGCATTTATTATCTAGTACTACGGGTTTGCATAGACTTTGCACTATAGAGAGAGAGGAGATTGCAAGGAATTTAGGAAGGAATACGAGATGGAATGGTGTGGCTTTCGCGAAAGTAGTTTTAACCACACAAAATGCTGTCGACATTACCATTCCCATCCTCATTACCATCACCATCGTGCTATTGCTTAAAAGTAAGTGGGCGATTAATTATGTTAAGCTAGATGCAGTATTCTTCGCTCTGCACACACAAAAACGGAAAAATCAATGGGGCAAGAGGAGCAGAGACAAATGACAATATCGCCGAGATAAAAAGTTAATAAGTGAAGAAAGTTGAGGGAGTTTTAGGACTGAGAGCTAGGAAATGATACATATTGTTGGCAGTTTGCTACGAGACAGCTCTCATTTATTTCCTTCCTCATTCGCTATCCAGAACAACGCAATTGGAATATTATCAATAGCAATATTTGGATATATATAGTGGGCTACTGTAGTGATTGGTTCATTTCATTTGGTATGTTGGTAGAACACAAAATCCATATAAACATATAGTATTGGATAGTAGAAACAAACAATAAGATCAACTGGCTGCTTCCTCTGATGGGAAAGTGTAATGGCACATAAATACGCAGGATTTACGTAAGTTGGAAACAGATATTATTATTATTATAGGTATTATTATAGTAGTAGTAAGGATAGAGATGATACTAGGAGCGAATGTAGTCTACTATAATAGTTGTGTAGGTAGGTAGATAGATATTATAGATACACAAAAGTTGGGAAGTGAATTGTGAGTTGATTCAAGTCGAAGAGAGTCGACGAAGTGAAAAGGAGTCTTAATGTTATGCTGTCTAAGTAATATGATGTAGATAGGAGGTCGAGGGTATAGATAGATCCGAAGAATATGATTGTGTGCACATAAAGGGTGGAATTAAAGGAGGAGGATGGATATTGGAGGAACTATTTAGAGTAATGTACCTAATGTAAGTGTACGCAAGATACAAGGATGACACGACAGTTGTAAAGAAGTCTCAACTGAGCTGAACTCTGGCCCGGCTGCTGTGTTTTGGCTGGAGTGTCGGAGTGGAGTGGAGCAAGAGCTGATTGCATGAAATAGAACATAAAGTTGACACTGTACAGAATTACAGAATAGACAGACATGGAATGTACACACAGAAGTTTCAAAGTCTGGAAGACGAAGTGTTCACAGACTTCTTCCTAAGTGTAACTCGTGCACTTCCATGTCTATCTATCTCCCAACTATCTCTCTACATACAAACTTGTATTCTATTATATTGTTGTATAAGTAAGTGACTGAGTTGGCCCTGCCTCGCATCTCCTCTGCCAATGCAATGGAAAGACATTCAATTCAACTCAAGACAAGGCAAAAGAGCAAAAGTCTCAGATTGAGTCGAACTGTTAACTCAACTGTAGACTTCTATGAATGTCCTACTCCAGACTCCAACCAACTTTCAGATTATATACACAGATACTAAATACTAGGACATGTTACTGTGGACTATAGTAATACCAATACAGATGTACGTAGTAGGTAATACAATCCAAGAGTTCCTATATTATGTAATAGAGACAAAAGCAATAGCATTGGATGCCATTTCATGAGACAGGCAGAACAGGACAGTCGTGAAATACGCACAAAGGAGTGGATGGAATGGAGGTGCTGGAGAAGAAGTGAGTAGGATTCTTTCACTGGAGAATAACCATATCTGGAGTACAATCACATTGTTGTATTCACATGTGAATATGTACAAGAGTCGTCTTCTTCTTGGCTATAAGAAGGTACCAACTAGTAGTCCTAGCTAAGTGTGTGTAATGTCTGTATTACTATAATGGTACCTAGTAAGTAGTGTAATATGGAAGTAGTAGGTTGTACTAGTACTATAGTAGTGTGTGTACACTATAACAGTGTCTTCTTGTCTGTCACGAGATTGTATTCAATTCCGTCGGTTCCTTTTCCCTCCTCCGTCCGATGGATGAAAAAAGAATTCCGGGTTTTGGATAATGTATTTAAGAGATAGGGGAAGACCCCTTGGTTGGTATATGCATATAATATGTGGCTAATATGGTGTGGAGTGGTGTAAGAGGCTGTTAAGGAGTGTGTGTGTGGTGACTGGAGAAAAGAGATTCAGCAAGACAGATATTGTCTAGCAAATGTGTCTTGTATGGCGGTGGGGTGTGTAGTCATCTGTTCCGTTGGTCATGATCCTTGTTCGTCCCTGTGTCGAGTGTTGGGTATATTTTCAATTTGTGAAGAAAAATAGGCTAATAAGTACGACATAATAGAAGACATTTTATCCGGGAAATATTCCGTCCATTTGATCACATTGGTGGACGCAGGAGGATTTGGCTTGATTTCCTTCTTGGCTTTCGTCTGGAGGGATGTGACTGGGACGTTGTTAGTATGGTGATGGTATGTGTAGGTGGATAGTCCTGGGTGTCCTCTTCCTGCCCTGGTGTTGTTGTGTGGGTAATGCTTGTGTTATTGTGTTGTATTGTCGTGACAGGAATGGAAAGTGTTTTCCATTAGCGAAATTGTGGTCATAAATTTTCCTCTAGCTACGTCTTCCTGGACTGATATATTCCTCCGATTTAACCCGATTTATCGCTACGCGTTTTTGGATGTTCCTTAATACAATTTCCAAGTCTCATCCTGTGTTTGTTTCACTCCTCATTCACATCCCCTTCATCTTGGCAGCCGACTAGAGCCTTCTCTCAACTGAATAGCCCAATTTTGATGTGCGAAATGTGCTATTCTCCCTCTCTCTCATGACTTTCCTTTTACGAGCTCTCCACTTATGTAGCCTGGCCAGATTCGAATTCTCTAACTGCTCCAGCAACACCAACCACGGCCACATCAACGAACACTCACTCCAAATACATACACATCCACTAACTATCTACATACGACTCCTCCGACATTACACTCCACTCATCTCAGTCACCTCTATACTTACTTCCCCTATTTACTATGCACCATCATCCACTAACTTATACATCCGACCAAGTGTCTTCTCTCAAACTATCCACTTTTCACCCATGTACATTCTACTACATCCATCCCAACTTTCCCATCTCTCTCCCATTCACAACACTCGTCGGCCCAACTTTCAACACAAACTCCCCTTCTGTCTCCATTGCAAATATCTACATACTATATTAATCCATTCTTATATATATATTATATTATTTCCTTTGAACAGTCAAGTAAATATGTATAGTGGTAGTACTTGGCCGTAGGTGTAATATTGAACAGTATTTACACACCAGACGCCACATATGCCGGCTAATAACTACATCGGATCTTGTGGACTAGAAACATTCTCTGTTAATAGCATTACTTTCTGTAATTCTTTTATAATATTTATCATAGTGGTTATATTATATAATGTGTGTCTATATCTTGTGTTTATAGAGACAATTCACTTATCATCATCAGCACACAATCAACTCCCTTCCATTAGACATCACTGATACAGACTTAGGAAGGATGATAGTGTAGAGCAGTCAGAGTGGGTGAGTATACATACTTTTACTACATTTTACATCATCACGGAAGTGTCCCTTATTTACTCTCTAAAGCTTGCTTGCAGTCCAATTCCTCTTCCAACATTAGAAATGCTTTACACATAGGTAGCAATGCAAAGGAGTATTCTATTTACTTTGACATCAGCAAACCAGCAGCATCCTCTTCCTCTTCCCAAAGTTTCGCTAAAATTCATAGAAGCATAAAGCACTTTTGTAATATTAAATATATCTGTATTATCAGGTACTCAACTGAATATTTTATGAAGTATCTAACTCGAGTTGCTATAAAAAGAAAGACATGAAATATGCTTACTGAAGCAGTAACTATTTATACACGACATACTACTTACACTTTTCAGTAGTGTAAGTGAAATAAGTACGAAGGGTGTGTGCACAGATAGAGGGGAAATAATCATAATATGGTCCTGCACTTACCCGGGCACCTACCATTACATATGCAAACTCGGGAAAGTGTATCCAAACCGGAGAAAAGCATTGAGTGTGTGTTTTGTATTGTGTGGGGGAGTGTTTGGGAGATGGAATGAAAACGGAGCTGAAGGTCTCCTGAAACACTTTCTTTCTCTGTCTCTTTCAACATTTCTCACACTTTCCCAGCGAGAGCGAGGAACGAAACCAACATTCCCGCACTATTCATATGTGTGGCATGTTTAATTTATAGCGTTAACATCCTCCTATGCATAACAGTTATCAGAACATATTGCATTCCTTTCTGTGAAATATGCAACATCCTTCTCTACTGTTGACTGTATTTATGTTACTGTCTGCATTCATATTTATCTTTTATCTATGCATGCACGATGTCGAGGAGAATGAGCTACTAATGTTATAATGCTACAAATCTACTTAACTTCCCCAGTATAATGCACTCCACTGTCACTCTCATCCAAAATACATGAGCATACATTCATGGCCTCCGATGAAAAGAAATCTCTAAACTATAGTTTTATATCATTATTTACCGACTCTCTCTCTCTATTATTTGTGTGCAATTAACACACACATCCAGATCCTACCAAAGCCATTTCAATTGCCATTTAATATTAAGTTGTCCTGTTGTTCCCTTGCATGAATGCTTTATTGTATCTCCCTCTGCACAACACTCGACACATGTGGACGGCTTTATTGCTCGCATGCAGTCGAAATATTACCCTGCAAATTGTCACATGCAGTTCTACACTGTATAAAAGACTATTTATTTGTAGTAATATCATCCCAACGTCCCACTGAGCTCCATTTTACAAAGAATAGATAAAATGTAAATCTAGAGCTATTGAGAAGCTTTAAAATATCCTAACGTTTTAATAGGCGCATTCGAAAATCTCTTTTTTCCCAGATTTGAAACAATGGGCAATTGCAATTGCTAAAAGTGCATGTCTTGCAATCTTAATCCTTATTTCTAAAGCTGTATGCATTTTGTTACGTATTAACTATAGCACTTGTAAAATAGATATAAAGTTTTATTGCATAGATGATTAAGTGGTCCACTGTATAATTAGGAGCGTAATGAGAGAAAATGACAGAGCGTATGAAAATGACGGCCAAATTAAGTCTATGATTGAAGGGAGGCGTATTGTTGAAGTGTTGTGGCATGTATGTTAATTATGCTCATTCGTTTGGTACAGAAGTTCAGTGTGGAAAATATGATCTATTTAAAGCGTGTTCCAAATCAGAATGTTTAATTAGGGCGTATGCCTCTACTTAATGTAGACTTTAGTCTCTATATATACAACGTTCTGGTCTTTGGTTATTATAAGTTGCATAATAATCAGCATAGTAGATATATCAAGAAGAGGTCTAGTAGGTCTAGTCTAAGGTATAGTAAAACTGTTTATCAAGTAATATATGGAGTAATGACGTGGAATAGTATTATTGTATTAGGTGCTATTATTACGGCTCATTAGAATAAATGGAATATATGTCAAAGGATAAGAGAAATGAAGCGTGTTATTTAGGTATGTCATGTCATGTCAGATGCAGTGATGAGTTAAGGTTTAATGGCAGTGGAGATGGGCGATAATGATATTTAGGATAAAATGGGGAGATAGTCAGTGGTAGCTGGGAATGGGAGGATGTGTAAAGTAAGAAGGAGGAAACAAGATGTTGATGTCCTTCCAGATAAGAGTGAGAAGACGGAAGCACTCTGGATTGAGCAGAAAGATATAATAATGGCATAATGCTAGGAAGAGACGTCGTAATGCAGTTAGAGTGAGAGCATACTGTTATAGTTATGTCGTCCTGTGTGTGTGGGGATTGCATTATTGGCGAGGACGAGGAAAGTTAAATGTTCTGAATGAGTTGAGTGACTCGACTCGAGATAATTTCCGTGGAGACTTTCAGTATATGCAGAAAGGACCAAGAAGATGATGGGGAAGAATCCACACAAAGAACTTTCTACTCTCTAAGAAGTGCTACACATACTATACACACGTGTGTGACGTGAATGCCACTCGTAAATCCGTAATCTATCGTTCGGGAGGGTATTGGAGGGTATTGTATGCAGAAATGAGGATATTTCGTCGTTGTTGATGAGAAAATTAATGTGAGTGAATGAGTGAGAGAAATAGAGGAGAAGTTAACGAGGCTTTAATTGCTTTATTTGTTCGCATCCTTCATTATTCATTAATTTCAGTTGCTAGAGTTGAATGTTGAGGGAAAGTGAGGGGAACTCATTGAGTTCATGGTTGAGCTGATTGTGACTTGACTTAAGCTGCTCTGACTCAGGATGCTCCTCTTCCCTGCTCACTTCCAAGTCTCTCTGTCTGTCCAAGTGTAACCAAATTGAACCAAGAGCGAGAAATTGGGAGAGAAACCAAAAGGAGCTCATGCTAGTCCTAATACATGTGCATGTCTATATTTGAAACGACTCCAATTTGTAGACACACCTTTCACAAGTCATATATACCAACATATCTACCTACCACCAACGCAACTCAAGCATTCCCTTGACATTCCATAATGTTCATCTGCTGTACTTGTGTCTTACAGCTTAACTAAAATTGACAAATTTTGACTTGCTTCCTGCGTCGAATGGATGATGGCTCAAAATATCTTGTACCTACTCTTACACACTTCACTTATATCTGTTTACCCCTTTTACTGTGCTTTGTACTCCCATATACTATTTTGACATGACACGATGTAATGTACAGAGTTAAGTAACTGCCTAATACGTTGACTTTACCTACACGGCACGCTACAGCTCGCTTTGAAACTAACTCTACCTATTTGTCTTAACTTAATGCAACTACTTACTTAGTTCATACATTAACTTGGGCCGGGCGGGTGTCGGCTCCGACTTTTTCTTCTTGATGAGGACTTCCCTCACGTCTCTCCACTCTATTAGGACTTCTCTTTTTAGAATCAGCAGTTATTTTTGTTGGTGCTTTACGGGTTTCTCTAGACTCCAAGGAGTCAGTGACAAGCACTGACAAGGGAACGACTGAACGCACTTTTACGCATTACACTCAGTCTCAAGGACTACTTACTCCTATTAGTTGAGCTGAGTTGAGACAAGTCTTTGCGCACTCTTATTTAAGATTAGTCACTAGGCACACAAATCTTCCGGCACGCCATTATACGACTACATACAACGACTGGCTACATTCCCTGCCCCTACTCTATTAGTATGTATATACCTTCTACTAATAATGTACAGCATGTCCTGTTTGCATTGCACAGTGTCTTACCACCAATATTACAAAAGGCTGTTACATCCGTGCGTATGGAAGCATAAGGTGGAGAGTGTAATGTAGTATATAGTATTGTGGGAATACTTAGCAAAAGATATTGTTCCACGCTGAAAGGGAAGAAGATAGGATGTTAGGGAGGGATGAATTAGTTGCTTGTGCTGTGGCATGTTAAAATGCACTGTTCAATGCACAAGGAGTGCAGTGAGTGCAATATTAAAGAAAGTCAAATAACGGAGATAGAAGAGATAGCAAATGCATGTACACTTAGGGAGATTGTAATAGTAAGTAGAAAGTACGTAGAGTAAGTGGGTGCCACGTAATGTTGTATGTATGTATGTAGGGAGTATTTATGTATGGTGATGTAAAGGAGGAACGGGATGAAATGAAGGAAGAGGAAGGTTGCTGTCTGTTTAGTACACAGCGATTCTTCTATCTCTGAGATAAACTTAACTCTTTCATGTGCGTATGCTTCGTAAGTGTGTGGAAATGGATCTGAGGAAGAGAGCGAGGCGAGGCTCCTGTTATAAACTACGTCTTTGCGTGATTAACGATTCGAGGAGGTTTGGGCCTATGTGGAAGCTATTTTTCCACGCTGGTTGTGAGTTATGAGTTTTGACTTGGGCAAGCCATGTTCCCAACGCTTAATCAAGTGTCGACTGACTCCGCCAACTTTGTCTATTAAAACAAACTCAAAGAGGAAAGTTGAATTGGTGACTTATTTGTTTGTGCAAAAGTCAGGGAGAGAGAGAGAGGAAGAGTGCGATAGTCCACATCTACGTCCTCATTTATTGGTTTGTCTTTCTGCCATGTCTTGCTTTCTACAAGATTGAGATAGATAGTTTTCAACTATTGTTTAGATCGGTGACTTGACTTCTCTCCTGCACGGCCTTCCCTTGCCCTCGCTTTATTTGCTTCTCCCAAACACACACACAGATACTTTCTCCCTACACTTCTCCTACTACCTATCTAAGTCATAATATTATGTCTAGGCCTTTGCGGAGCTTTCAACAGTACATGCTATGTAGTAGTTACTAATAAGTTCACTCTTTTCCCCAATAGAAAGTCAACTGGAGTGTGAACCTATATTATCATCATGTAGCCAGCCCAATATTTGCCTATAGTAACAAAAACCTTATCATTTCGTGTGTTTACGAGAAAACTGCTAACTGACTTATTTTTAGTCCGTTGCGTATAATATTACTGATGTAACGCACGGAAGGTATATAGTTAGTGTAATGTGTCGTGTGATACACATTCAAAGAGGTCACAGTCATAGTGAAGCAATAAATAGTTTAAGTACTTTCGCTATAGGCTATAGTATTTATTATTGCCGGCACAAGTAGTGTGAGTGGAGTGTACGTATAGTAGATTTCTCTAACGAAGTGTATAGAGAGAGCAGGAGAGATCAGAAAGAAGGAACTCGAAGAAATTCGAAAAGAAAGGAATGAAAATGGGAGGAAAGAAAAGTGGAGTAAAGTAAGTAGTCGGAGTGAAAACAGAAGAAGAAGGAAAAAAGTCGTATAATTCCCAGGCCCAGACTTCCATTTCATTCTCGTAGTTAGTTTCATTCTGCTGGATGCGTCTGTTGTAAGGAGCTGTCCGCTGACGGAGGAGGTTAGTTGGAAAGCCAGGGAAGCAAGAGAGTCCTAATAGCAGAGTAGTACAAAGGATAATGAGTCTTAGTTGATGAGAATGAGAATGAAAAGAAAAATCCCTCTTGTTCCACGCTCTGTTTCTATTGCTAATCCGAAATCAGAATCTTGTGATGGTTAGTTGATGATGGGTAATGAGTGACAAAGTCTCCTACTGATTCTCTTTTCCTCTTTCTCCCTTTCGCCATCATCATCGTCTCAGATTACCCAATTTCCGTCTCTTCCCTCCTCATTCTAATTCTCCCTAACTAGACCTCTACCTAAATATATACTTCTCCTATTATTGGCAGAGTCATTTCACCAAATAAACCTTTTACTTATTGTTTCTTATAAATAAATACTACCTACTACTTACTCCTGGCCTGAGTATGAACTATATAGGAAAAAAGCTAACCAAATTGTACTCTTTCCCTCCTATCGCATTAAATATAGCTAACGATAAGCACAATGTGTAATGTAGGAGTACATACAACATAAATAAATAGGAGAGAAAGAAAGATCGGAGTGTTGTTTTGTACGGGGCCAAATCTCCAGTTGGGTTCTCTGACTGTCTCTCCGACTCACCCCGCTGTGTTCGGTGTTGTTATTTACGCCGGAATGGCGGTGAGCTGAGGCTGAACCGGGAGCGAGGCAGTAAAACATTCTCATTCCACAATATCACCAAGAAGTGGCTCTTTTCTGGATAAATGTCCATGCAGTCTCCTTGTTTCTGTATTACTCACTCAATTCCTTGCTCTCCTCTCTATTATCCTATGCTACAATGAATAAATACACAACAGGCCACACACGGAATACAAATATATAGCAAATATTTGGTATTGCTCTACTATATGGCTACTACTAACTACGATTTCTCTTTGAAACAAAATGAAAAGACATTCCCCGACTTGCTACATCTTTCTAAATTTTGTCGCTTCTTCCTTTTCAGATCCTTTTGCATTCACGTTGCAAAAAAGGAAGCAAAATACACAAGGAAAGAGTTTTTGTGCAAATTGATATGAATAGAATACTATCTCATAGGATTATACTACTCTTTTTGCTAAATATATTTTTAGTATGTATTAGTACGAAAATCGGTTGAAGTTAAAGGAAATCTTCTGAAATGATATTCATGGCTTTGCTGAGGTAGGCACAAATAAACATAATATAATATAAATGTGTATCCCCTACTACTATACTTTGATATTAGATGTTCTTCTCGAGGAAATAAATTATAGTCCTAAGTACCTACAGAAAGCATGTCTTCGAACAAGTAAGCAAATTGTGATGTGTTTTAGCAGTTTGTTTAAGTAGAAAGTAAAAAATAAAGTATAATAGTTGCTTGTGCGTGGGGCTGAGAGTTAGTAGGGGACTGGAGGAGGCCGAAGAAAAGAAATAACGGAAATAAGGAGAAAGAGTAGTAAGGAGATGACATAACAACATCTGAGCCAAGGAACGCCATGGAAAAGAAAGCAAATAGACATTGAGGATAGAGTTGTTGGCTGACTGGCCTTTTTCCTTGGATTTTGGCTTTAGTCAATGAATAGTGCATATAGGAAGGAAGCCGGTGGTGACTGGCAAGCTTGTAAAAGGAAAGGAAAGAAAAGGGTTAAGTTTGCTTGACTGGAAGAGAAACGAATCGGACAAACTTTCTCCGGCCTGTCCATCGAAAGGAGTGGTTTGCTTTTGCTCTGCAGTGCCATGCCAAGCAACTCTCTATACTAATACCGTAAATCCCCCATTTAGTAAACTTCATTTTAAGCAATGTTCCCATAAAATATTTTAACCCATTTATACATCAGAAAAAAAATATTAGGAATTAATGCTATGCAGACAATTAATTTAAAATCGAGTTTTTAAGTCAAACTGTATACTATTAAACTAACGTAATTTGTAGAAGAATCTGATTAAAGATAAAAATGACACTGTTAATTCTAAATCGTAGAAATATCAAAGATATCAATTGTCATTAAAATTATTACTTGTAGCATAACTTTAAAAGGACTATTTTCCAATCAATTTGAAAATTTTAGTGAAGATAAGACCGGGGAATTAATAGAAGGGCTACGGTGTCAATTGAGTTTAGTTGGTTGAAAATTTTGATAGTGCTGAACTTGAGTTTATCTGGATCTGGTGTAGGTAGATAGGAGTGCATGAGTTTTGTCGGAACTCACCCGCCTCCATTCATAGCCGGCTGTGCTGAAAACCTCCCTTTAGAGAGACATCACACATGAGATGCATATCCAGACAGGAGCTATAAGTGTTATGGTGTCAGCTCGGCGCTTTCAGTCGGCTGTAAGCTGTGATGTGCTCTTCTGTGGGATAGTTTTGTGACAGCTCAAGCTAGCCTTCCCGTTCAACAGAAAGTCCACTCGACTCGGATAGCATCAGATCACATCAACAAGAGAGACGTTCCCAAAAGTGTCTCATAATTTTCCTGTGTGGAGAAGAGTCTGCTGGAAGTTGTGATATATGTAATAGCCATTGTGGACGGAGGAGGAGTAGGTGTACTTTATAATGTACTACTACTACCCCTACTTACTACTATAGCCAAACATACCAAAGATTTCGAGGAGATCAGATCAAATTAGAGTGTAGACCCATCGTATATCATATCCCCCTCTGTTTTACCCTCGAAATATTTTTGACACACTTAATGGATATACTTTAGTCACTGCTCTGGATTTTATAGGGAAGAAATGTTTCGTGTCGTTTTTTTAAATTCTGCAAGCAACACTGACTTGACTAACTTGACTCAATTCGACTGACGTTTCTGAACTGACTGGCGAAGACGAAGTGAGCGGTTGAAATTTTGGTAGTCGAGAACAGCCGGAAACTTCGTTGAGTTTACTTTCTTTGGTTTACACTGCATACCTAGAAGTGCACTTACATAAGCATAGATCTATAGACTGCTGAGACAAGACATTGATGGAGTTGAACAGAATTCAATTGAACTGAACTGCAAGTTGAGACTTAACGACCTTTTCTTCGCTCAACTCTCAAATGGCTTCTTTTGAATTATCACAGATAGAGTTATCAACTAACTTCTATCTACCTACGCACGTATAAATATTATAGTATAAATAAGAAGATACCTACTACCATAGCTACTTAACGCAACTTCTTATATTTCAACACGTATATTATTGTACACTATCTTTCCTTGTATTATAAGACGTGAGCTCTCAGACCAACTGATTTCTTGTCAAAATTGTTCTCATCACTTCAACCGTGAATCTCAGGTCCGTTCTCTCAAGTGCTGCTCTCTACTTGTTTTACGATTCTTAGCTCACGGTATCTGAAACTATTCTACTGTATTATGCAGGCACGTAATAAATAAACACATAAACCTGCATAGCTACTATCTATAAAAATAAGCTAATAGTTAGTATTTATTTATGCACATAATACTCACCCTTTCCCTCTCCATTTTACGTAACTCTCCAACTTGAATTTAATTGACTAGACATGTCTTGTTCCAATCCGAAGCCTTAAACTGCATTATAAACCTGCCAAGTGTCTAAAGAACCATGTCATCCGTCTTGTCTCCTTCTTTTGCAAAATATCCTCTTGGCTTAGGAAAATATCCAAATGCATTTCCTTAAATGACTTCAATCCTCCACAGTACGAAGCCATAAATAGCATCTACTTACCCAGAACTGAATACATTTAATGCAATATATTAAATACTCCTTATATACGAAAAAATTTATGATATGAGCTGTGCGGCTATCTATTCAATTTCAAAGTCAACTCAAAAAGCGGACTATTAATTCAGCGGAATGTCTTTTGTTTGAATTAAAACAATATAGGTGTGGATAGGTGAGTGAAGTAAGTGGTAGGTAGTATGACAAAAGTGCTCTTCACCAAGTTGGTGTTTAGGCATTTTGTCCCCTCAGACATGCCCACACATTTGGAGATGTAGGTACGTACGCTTCAAAACGCACGTCAGCGGAGTGAGGAGCATCTAAAAGATTGAGTTGGGCCCAGGCTGGGAGGAAAGAGTCGACTTCCTACTAAAAATCAAGTTGCTTCATTCCCAAAATGGACATAGTTTAAATATTTTATCAGGCAACTTTCACTGGTGACATTTCTACAAAACTATGCTCGTCTCATGCCATTAAAACGCTGTACTCGAGTACTTAGTCTCTCTCCTCTCTGTTTTCTATCTGCACCGTCTACATTCTTACATTAGCACGACTCCCCACGCCTACAATCTCTCTTCCCCTCTATACATACCTTTTAAACACAATAACTAAATGTGTCTTCCTTTTAAGAGTCTTTAAAAGTATATGTCTCTATATTTAATGTATCTCTTACTACCTACTACTTACTTCTATCTGTATACAAGTCTCTCCATAAATACTTCCATCCATCCACCTACATAGAAAGTGTGTGTATATAGACCTTATTTATATAGAGTTGTAAATGAAGATGGGCTCTGTGTATAGGAGATCTAAATGCCTACATAAATGTGTGTACATTGCTGCACTGTTGTACTAGTACACACAACCTTACCTGCATCTGCACATCTATGTATTTCACATTACCATCCCATTTTCCACATTAGAGTCAGACAGACATTACGCTTCGTTCTCGAGAAAAGACCTACATGCTTGCATTTCATAATTGGCCAATAAACTCGAGAGAAACTAAATTGAGTTTGTTTGTGCCATGCTCTACAATGTAGGCGAGGAGTATATGGCATTTGAGCAGTTATCTGTATACTATCTGTGTTGAAATTCTATCTCTTATGTAGTATATGTAACATTAGTTAGTTAGCAACGTCTTGTATGTCGTAATATAATGTAATAGGAAAGTAAAAGCTGGAAAGAACTTAGAGCTCGACAAGAAACTAAGATTCTAGATGTTTTCTCGGAAATGGAAGAGTTGTCAGCCAAGAGCAGAGGAATCGGTGGAGGAAGCTAACGCTAAGGTATTTCGATATACTTAGAATTTCTTTCTCTATGAGATTACCCAACACACACGGAGTTGTGCTTTGATGTTCACTTGCTTAGTTCTTAGAATATCGCTCATTTACCTTGTATGTATATATACAGGTATGGAGAGCAATTTGGATTATATTTGCTTTGTCGTCCTCCATGGAGACATCCTCATTAGCTCTCTGCTTACATCATCAATACTTATTGTTATAAAGTCAGCCCACTCTTGTCTTTTATTAGATTCTTCGTTCCATTTCCACCTAAGCGTAGCATTTATTATTAAGGGTCTACATTTATTAGGAAGGATTGGAGATATATATTAAAATGATGTCTTATGACAAATGTATATACATTATTAGAGTTGAAGATGCCATACTGTTACTAATAGCCAAAAAATGGTTGGGAGATTGTCATGTTGGTAAAAGAGAGTACCAAATAGTGATCATAATAGAATTTCTCTGTTGTACAAATAAATAGTATCTGGGAGTAAATGGATTTAAGGGTTGTGTCTGCTCTTCCTTGCACTCAGCTCCATTGCAGCCACTCAGGGATAAGTCTTAATAGGAAGGAAGGTGATGATTGCATAGAATTGGATATAATGGAAGAAAAGGCTATCTTGGTCGACAACAAGACATATTCATTCAGTCACTCAGTGAGAGTTGCGTGTCCCGTATGTATAGCAGTCAGTCAGTCAGTACATGGCAGACATCCGAGGAATCCATTTGGAAATGTGTATTCGAATTCCCTCTTTATTTTATTGTTAGTGGCTGATATCTCATGTCATGTCGACGTCTAGTATAGGATATCAATGGCACATTTATCTACCTCCTGATTCACTTATGGTTTCTTCATGTCAACCAAAGTAACTTGCATCCTCTGCTCTCCGAAGGTGGGAATGTCATTAGCGGAGAATACAGAATTGACGATGACAAGCTGGAGGATGACAGATCCAATATGATGATGGAAGGAGACAGCATATGGGTACATCTGCTGGGAATCCATCCACCACTATATCACTATACTATGTTGAACTGTATTACTACTACTACTACTATCACAGATACATGTACCTACTTACTATTATTATGACTACTTATTACTACTACTACTAATACTAACGCTCTCTGTCTGTCTGTCTGTATCTGTGAATGAAGAGGATACATTCTTCACACACACATTCCTTTTAGAATATTATGGTGGTTTTATTACTATACATAAATGTGTAGTGGTATAATAAATACGGAGCTAAGAAGTGTCTACCTCCCAGCTAAATTTGACGACACTCCTTGCAACAACAGTGAGACTAGTGTCAGTGTATTTATCTTGAGTGTAAAAGGATAAAGAGAGGATGTGATGTGGTGAGGGTTGTCCTGCTATTTGACTTATTTGAGAATGGGAAAAGGAAGGGAGCCTCTTCCTCCTCTCTTGAAATATGGTAACCTTATTAGTACATGTGGAACATAAGGAGCATCTGAAGAGAAGACCCAAATGGTTTTGTGGTCAAGTCATTTCAATCTTTAGTGAAACTGAAGAAAGACTGTCATAATACTTTTCTGTCTCCAACTCGGAAGTGTAATACTATAAAGGCTTTCGTAATATGACACTGGAAGAATGAGCTCGACAAGGAGTCTCTCCATAACATTTTATTTTAAGGGGTACTTACTTACTTAGATTCCAGTTATGTATGCTGAGTCTTGTGAGACTTATTTTAGCTTTCATCTCATTATTTTATGATAGTCAAATGGCCACTAAAGTCAGTTAGTCTGCTAAATCGGCTGTAAGTAACTTCTTTTATACTATCCACACTTTTCCTATTTAAACTATTATTTGACTAGGATGCCATACAATGCTCTTTTATGTACATATCTACATAAGTATATAGAATTCCTACCTTACATAAAAGTCACAGAGCACCTCTATGCACATAATAATATAATAGTCTACTACGTACGTTCTGCAATATTATAGAATGTCTAATGGCTCTCCGAGTTTGACGTCTTCTTTGATTATGCATTTTGAGTTGACTTGCCATTTGCCATGCCCATACCGACTTTCCATAATATACTTGCTTGCTCTTCTGTCTGCGACTTCTCTTCTTTATACCATTGCCTAAAACGACAAGAGTTAGAAATTCCATCAACATCCTAGCGAACTACATAATACCATTATACGACTACCTACATACTTAGCATACTATTTACTTATACATAGAGATATTACCTATGATGTACAAGCAAATATTATTATGTGGGTACCGTATACGCTCTAATAAATACTGTCCTTTAAAATGGCAAAGGTAAGGCTGAGTAAACATGGTAAACTAAAAAACCATCTTCATCCTCTGCCGACTGAAGTTGCGGTACTTAAGAGTTCATTTGGTTGATGTTATTATACTACTACAGATCTATAGTATACAAAGTAGTATAATATTATTCCGTACATGAAAGTAAGCGAAGGCAATATATTTTATATGTGTTGATGTTTGTTTCTGTCCGCTGGCTGGCTGGGACTATTAGTAAATATATGGTTTGTATTCTAGTGTTGTAAAGAGAATAGGACAAGACACAGCACGAATCAAATGAGTTACAGCTCTATGTAAACTTTGTAAAGTTAAAAGTCAAGTAATGCAAGCAAAGTGCAGATATGCAAAGTGAAGGCAATGGGAACTAAAGGGTTTGTTATTTGGCTTTGGGTTCTACTTTGATATTGCCAGTCAGTTAAACTGAGCGAGCGAGAGGCAAAGTCTTATAAGGGAACTATAGTTTATTGCTTTTATAAGGGAGTTGAGTTAGAGAGCGAGAAAGTCGACTCTTGCAAATATTTCAGATGATGAGAGAGCCGTCATGCGAGGGAAGAGCAGAGGGACTCATACTTTACAGCCATACATTAAATACCTTCGTGAAAACTTGATTAGACTAAAAGGCAAAAAGAATTACTATGCAATGTGATGAGGTTTTCCATGCTAGATATATATCTAAGTCATGCCGACATAGGCATATGTAAACTATACACGAACAAGAGTGCAGGACCGTGTTCTATGTAATGATGTTTAATGTGGAATCGAGACTAGTCTCACTGCTACACTAACTACACACACCACTTTTCCTAAAGGACACTCTGCATTTATCTAATTCCTCGATTAAAAGTCGTCTCGACTATAATTCCTAAGCATTACATCTTTTTTCATTTTAACGCTGACATTTATAAAATCTCAACCATCAAAAGTTCCTTCCTCCTTCCTATTACAAAAAACTACTTTTTACTTGATTAACAAATGAACAAAATGCAAACGAGATACATTTGAGTTTTAAATCGAAAACTTCTAAAAAATTAAAATACTTTATACTATTAAATTTCTTCTGGATTTTACCATGGTTTCCTCCAAGTTTGATAAATAAGTTCCTTCTAAGTTTGTTCAATTAAAATGTGGCCACAGAACGAATTATAGTAGATTGACTCGGAGTATAGTCCGAGTATTTCCTATGCATGCATCTAGTTATCTGCGACTTGTGTGCTCTAGAATACGGAATGTTATTGTTGTGATAGGATTTAAATGTTGGATCGAGCTGTAAAATATTTGCGTTCACTTTATTACCATGTTGTTTTAGTGTAAAATAAATCAAAACATAACATTAGTTATTCATTTAGCAGTATACATGCATACTAAATCTACAAATTGTACACTAACCAGTTCATGCATTAATATGCAAGCCATTTATTTTGTGTGAAGTACCTACACTCTAACTAAATTATTCATAAATTTTCAACAAAATGCATGCTTCTTCCCATATTAGATAATCAGCACATCGGTTCATTTTCCATGAAATTGTAGCCAGTTGTGTAACATTGCTACTTTTATCATTGTTTTTGAATGGAATCCACTGGAGTGAACTAATTGGACACGGATCTTTTGAAAAATAAACTGAGTTTGCATACAGCGTGTAATTCCTATAAAACACAAATGTAAACAATTCTACTACTTATCGCTACATCTTCATTAAATGTTCCAACAAATACTTCATTTTACTTAACCTGTCAGAATGCATTGTAATGATACTAGTGAAATACATACACGTCCTAGTTTTAAAATGGTTTAAAAGGTCTATTTGCACTTGTGGTGATAATGATAACCGCAGCTAGTTCCTAATGGTATAGAGAGAGTGTGTAATAAATATGATGGCGTGCAATATAACATGCCGAGGGATTCTTTCCTCTCATCTTTATGTCAGTTTTCCAGTTGCAGAGAGAGAGATAGTAGAGATGTGTTTGTACAGTGTGTGTCGTATGAGTTTCATAATGTGTTCTTTGAGGTTTTTTGATGTGGGCTGCATCAGAATGTCTGTTGTTTGGTGTGGGTAAACTGAACGGAACGGGTTGAGAGAAATTGAGAGTTTATTTCCTACTTATCCTTACACTACGATAGTCCACAACAGTTGAAAAAAGGCTCTTTTGTTACTTGCTCATATTATTGATGTGATGATAGAGGAAGTATGTATCTTCACAGAATAGAGGATAGCTTATCTGAAATGGAACTCGTCTGATTCTTTGCTTCCCTGCCTGACTGCCGTCGATTTCTTGAGTCAAGTGATGTGAGGTGAGTGAGTGAGTTGAGTTGAGTGATTTTCTTGAATCGGCGGACTGTGGATGATGTGTGGCTTGGCTTCACTCCTCTCTGCCACTCTCAGTTTTCTCTTGTGGCCTTCTAAATGCATTATATAACATATCCCTCTGCCTAGTATTATATACTACACTCCCTCCCTATACTATCCTTAACACTTTATTTTCCACAGCACTCCACCATTTCTTTATAAAGTTTTCTCTAAGGAACTTGGTAGAAATTTATGCCAGTTTTAATTTCTAGAATTAACTAAAAGTAAACATTGTAAATAAATAGTTTCAAGTTATGCCATAAATTCTCAGTTTTCCATCTTGAACATCACATTATCAAAATATTTGTAGTAATATTCTAAAATTGTTGCTTAATGATTTCTCGTTTTTGTCTTAGTTCTTGGTAAAAGATATAGAAATTCCTTATAGATGAGTTCCCTATTGGAATATTGCGTAATTGTACCGTGATATAATACTTTTAAGGTAACATTACATTCTACATTACTTGGTGTACTGTGTGGTCCCATGTGGCGTGGTACGTATAATAATATTGTCTGGCTAGAATATGAATGGATGGGAAAAGCCTGATGTGAATATTAGGCTTGAATTGGGTTTATAGTCCGTGGCTAGAAGTCGAACGAAACTGGAGGAAAACAAGGGTAGTTCCATTAAACATTATGTTTAGTTTTTTGTGATAGAAATAAGGTCGGTTTATAGACGAGATTTGTTATTTGAGAGTTAGTGGAGAGAAGGACGGATAAGATGAGATGTAGAGGGAAAAACTCAACTCTGATCTCAAGCACTTTGCTGGAAACCATAGTTCATGTCTTCAAATAAAAGAGGATATTAGAGTATTGTTCATATAGGAATGTTGATTGGCTATCGCCTACTCCTCTATGCCTAAGTGCTATGTATGTATTTACTGGTATGTATGTATTTACTGGATACTACTATGAACCTGGCTAGGTGTGTGTATTAGATAAGTATATTAAAGAATGCTAAGAGAAAAAGTTATTTATCAGATATGTGTAGTATAGAGGATTTAATGCATAAGTGCACTCTAGTAGTAGCCTATGGATGTTTTGGATAATAAGAATAAGTGGATGTATGAATGAGAAATATGAGGAAATTTTATTATGTATCCATTTTAAAGCCGGGCAGAGAGTGCATGATGAAGTAGTTTGTTGCGCTGTGTCTGTACAGAGCAAGTTAGCTGTTGAGTGGTTTGTTAAGTGAGTGAGAGGGAAGATGAGACGGATGGAAAATGAAATGTGGGGTAGCTTCAATTGTGACATTAAAAATTTAGTCGGGAGTAAAAAAGTGAGGAGGTTCGGAGTCTTAGTCGACTCGAGTCAATAAAGTCAAATTAAGAAGTTGAACGTGAAGGAGTAAATGGGAGAGAGAGTCAGTCAGTTCCTCCAAGTGCCAGCGCGTGTGAATGCATTTTAAGGGTTTTATGTCTATCACTTTACGACTGGAGATATAAAACTAAAATGCCAAGTGATGTGCTGTTAAGACGAAAAATGTGTCGCGGTCTAACTCTCACCGGGCAGGCACGCTACTTAAAAGTAACTAACTAAGCTCCCTGCAACTTCTTCGTATTTCCAACTCTGCTTCCTTACAGTTCCAGCAAAGAAACTCTTTGTCAAACAACCAAACCCAGCTCTCTCCCAAGTATAACAAATCTCTTCTATACACTATATCATATCATAACCATATTTCCTTACCTTGTTTACTTATCTTTCCCTTGTTTATATGAGTTATGGCCCTCTCACTCTCTCTTTTCACTTCCAAAATTCTCCAAAACTCGTCTTTGTAATTCTTGTTCAAATACTAACTCCCTTATGGAGCTCAATATGGCCCTATTACGTGCATTAGACAGACACATAAAAGAAATTATGTGTTACAAAGAATTCTAATACTTATGTAAGTACATGTAAGTACTCACGTCCAACACCATTAAACACTTCCTTTATAATACACTGCTAAATACATCTTACCCAATAAAATATTGCGCCGTAGAATCTCAAAAGAACATAAAAGCTGGAGGCAAGACCTAAATATTTATTGATGTTTCTCTACCAAAGATGCATATTATATATATTATACATCTACAATATAATATTTCTAAATTCTATGCGCATATCTAAAAAATTAAATTCCATAATGTTATTATTATTTTGTGACCAAGCCTTGAGGTGCATGTTTTCCTTTCGGCTTCTCCAGTTGCTCTTATTTCCTTTTCAACTTGAGGAGAATTTTGGTTGCATGCATAAAGCGAGGGAAATGATTTCTTCCCCATAAGTTTCCATCTCATGTTACTGTTCTTAGTGGTTGGTGTATGTTTAAGAAGATTGTTGAGTGCAAGGAAAAGGACCCTCATGTCCGTGTTTGAGTCGAGGAGCTCTTATTGTCTCGGACTGTCTTGTCAGATCTCTTCTAACTCAAGTCAAGCAATGTTAAGTCAAGAAGGCAATGCAAAGTTAAAGTATTAAAATAGGATGCTATTACTTACTCACTCCGTAGTAAATAGTGTGGACTGGGGTGAGTCTCGGGCTGAGTTATACTATCACTATCTTGCTACAGATGTACAATATGTAAAGAGAGGATGAGCTCGCTCAGTTGTGCTCTAACAAACGCTAAGCTCATCGTGTGACGCCAGATTTTCCTCCACCTTTTTCTGACTTGACTCCACACTCTCTCCGCCGCTTTCCTCGGAGAGAAATGTGAATAGGGTCGTGTTAGTTATGGATGGATGGCAAAAGTTAAGATCACTCCACTCAAATGCATACCACCTTAGCATAGCTCCTTCCATCCAGTAATAGTTAGCATACTTTGTATAAAGAGATTCTCTCATTCAGGATATGCATTACTAGTATATACTCGAACTTTCTCGTGGCTAGATCCCGGAATATTACACACATTGATGCTAACTTAGCCAAGCAAAAAAACAAGAGTATATAGTAAAGAGAACAACCGGATTTGGTTGGATACTAAATATAACTGTTATTTTTACTTAGTAGAGTAGAGTATGTGTATTCATTCAAGTACATCCTACCAAAATATAAATACACATAATAATACTTAGTCGCATTAGTAATAACTACATATATTTAACTGCAGCGAGACATTTCCCTCCTCTTGTACATGACTACAGAATAAAAAAGTTGTATGCTATAGTGCATTGAAAAAGCAGGCAGGGTTGTTGTGAATTGCACCATGGAGTTTACTCAGTCACCCATATATTTGAGATCTTCCTCCCGAATGCTCCAAACTCTTTTGTACAGGATTTTTGTCCTTTCTTCTAGTAAGCTTTGCTTTGGTTGATGTCCGGGCCGTGGCATGGCATGCCTCACGTTTCGGTACTGAAATTTTATCGGTGTGAAGAATATGCTGAACCTTTGTAAATGTGTCTCTTCCTGCTAAGGTACTCCTAGTGCCATTGTTCTCCGGTTATCTTGTACTTGTGTCTAATGTGTGACTACTGCAGAGATAGAAATACAGTTATGCAATACTTTGCAGGCAGGTTTCTCCGTACATTTCATAAGTACGTAACATGTATATAATATTACATACAAAACGGCCATGCATCTTTCTCAATGTGCGATTTTAATGCTGTGCAGCCTTCTGTTTTGTCCTCCCTTACAGTCTCGTTGCCATTTTCTTTTAAAAAATACATTACAAGAAGACCTACATTTGAGAAAACGATCTGGGCTATAAGTGTAGTAACATATTTATAGTTTCGAATAATATTGCGCCACTGCTGTTTTTTAAACGGCAGCTTAGGCGTAGTAATCTTTAGCAGTGTCACTCACAATTGTACATTTAGTGCATCGCATTTGTTCTCCGAATGTGCGAGCAATAGATGTGTGTGTGTTGGATACATAGCGTGAGTTTACTAGTTGGGAGTCGTAAAGAGAGAAATCTTCCTGTTTTAGAGATCCAGTCGGAAAGATGAAAATCCTTGGCTACAAGAATAGAATAGGATGACAAGGCGGAATGCCTTTCAATGTCATTCTGTTTGGAGATCTCATCTCATCTATGAAACTGTCCGACGGGTAATCCATCCGTATAGAGAACAAAGTTGTCCGTCCTAACCTAAATAATTGCTTGCTCTGCTCTCTGCCGCTTCTCTTTTCTGGCTCCAGCTCCAATCCACTTCACTACTGAATTGACGCTCTTCATTCTTTTTCCTACATTATTGCTTTCTTTAGACTCCCGTTTTATTTGACTTGTTCGGTTTTATTTCGGGAGAAACTTCTCTCACTCTCCTAACACCATGGACACATCCAATATATAAAAATTAGGAGAACAACCATTCCGTGCTGACACGAGACAAAACTACACTCGATGCAATCTCAAGTGCGATTAATTATTATTCTACGTCTTTTTATACCTCCACGAAATAATAATAATGCTCTACGACCATGACTCTAGTAATTTCATGCAGATAAAAAAACGCAGTTATAAATATAGTATAAAATCATTTTTATTATGTAAAAGTGAATATACCTATTCGACTCTCCACTCTTAGAGTGCACAATGTGTAAGTAAGCAAAGGGCACAGTATAATAATATAGAACATGGTAGTATTGTAAGTAGAAGATATTTGTCAGAGCGGGTACAAGGAATATTATGAGAGAGCTGGAGCAATTCCTTCATCCAAGAAAACAGACGACATGTAGAGTCGAGGTTTAGTGGCTGTCGAGTGTGCAATTCCCATTTCCTATTTGCATGTCCCACAGGTTTTAATTATTCACGAGAGCGAAGAGGACGGGTTGGACGGCACTTTACAGTCTCACTCAGCCCTGAATTTGTCCCCACTTTTCATGGAGAAAATGGCCTAACGCAACATGCTGGTCGTCTTCCGATTCTGCCCGGCTACACAGCCTCTTTGACTCCACTTGACTATCTCTTGTACATTTCCTGAATACTTTATCCCTCCATCAATAGCACTCTCTTATATATCTCTGGAAAGATTTCTTCCTTATTTGCCTTCCTCCTTTGAATCACAGAGGAAAACTCCGTTTGTTCCTCTGCCTACAGACATACATTACATAATATCTTACTTGTATATACATATACGATATTTAATTATATAGAACAACTCCATTCCTCCTGCCTGCTGCCCTGTCGACTTAGAGAGGTAGAGCTAGACTTGGTTTCGTTATTTACATAGATAGTCACATTTATATTTTGCATTCATTTCCTGGCGTTTTGTCTTTCTTTGGTTAGACTCTAAGTACTTTATGTACTTAAGCTCTATTACTGTTAACCATATTATGCCTAATGGCATTATGGACAAAGAAAGCGTTTCATTACGCTAGATTACATTTGTATTATTATTATATCCATAGTTTGTCTTTCCTTACGTGTTTTCATTGTTTTCTCTTGATATGAGATGTTCTACAGAATGTTCCATGTCCAACACTCATCTCCAATTCACTTTACATATTAGCTGTGCCATGTTCACTAATAAAATACATGTATTTCCACTCTTGTGCTCATTCCTAACTACTACAGATGTGCTTGTTGGAAAGGAATGCCATGAAGAAAAAAGAAAACAAAAGATCAAGTCAATTGCATGTGCGAGTGAGTATGTAGAGGAGTACACCTAAGTACTAGATAGGTAGGCAGGAGTATATGTATACTTATAGTAGAGAGTGATAGATGTAAGGACTACGGATGTTTCTTGTCGTCCTGACTGTCTTTTTCATGAGTATTTTAATGTAACATGCATAGAATATCTGCAATTGTCTCGAGTTCAACATTTATCTGTCGTACAACAGAACTCACTCACTCACTCTCCTCATCCATCTCGTCTAATCTTGAGTTTACAAAATACACTGGTACTATTATGTATCTGTTGACTCTGTCAGTTCTGTTCTCTCGACTCAGTTGTTTTGATTTGGTTGGTGCATGGAAATAACCAGGACACTCCGACCAAAGGAGACAAACTGGAGAGAGAAATCCGTAAATAGGAGGTACAATTCACTGGGAAACAATGTGGAATTGAATCTAAAGTTGTAGAAAGAGGATTGTTGTTGTGTTCTTTAAGTTCCTTCTGTTTTCGGTCCTTCTATTGTGTTGGGGAAGTGTTTTTGAGGATTCTACACGACAGAATGCCACATACGTGCAAAACACAGGGAAATACTAAAGGAAAGGATGTTGTGCCTCCTCGTAGAATCATTTTGTATACAAAGTATATTGTTATATGTGATTTCGACTAGGAGTACACCAAAGAGAAACCACGGAAGAAAAGATCTTTTCTACAACGTGCCTACTTCGCCATGACATGGCATGGCAAGTCAGTTGTCTTGTCGGTAATGTAACGCAATGCAACGGTGTGAAAGAAGCATCTGATGCTACATATAGAGCATATACTACTATGGGTACCTTAAACTTAACCCTTAACCAATCTGTCTCTTGTTGTCTCAAGCCGTTTTTCTCACATTCTCCTCTTCGCTAGTCGCATACAGATACAGACACTCACGCCACGCTGTTAATGCACAATTCCATTTCAAAGCATTCGCACACACTGCGTACTTATACTACATACATACAGATGTACCTATTACCCGTCTCCTTTTATAATAGTAACACTTCCTGTACTAATATTTATAGCAGTAAGTAGTAGTAGTAATAGTAGTAGTAGCTTTGTACCAGCAGTAGTCTGTAAGTCTTGGCTCAACTCATTTCAACTCTCAAACTATTTTAACTCTCTCTCTCTCTCTCTCTGTTCTTTTATATACACATTAATGATTCCACCCTACTATACTATATAATAGTATATACATATAGTTGAATTATAAGATAATATGTAGCACCTTGTGATTAGGGAGCTCGCATTAGATATAAGATGTTTGTATTCTATAAGAGTTTGAATTCCATATATCTTGTGCTACTCCTGCTGGTGTGACTGGAATGTATGAATGTATAGTTAGCTAAATGTACGAATGTTCTAATGTGTTGGTCGTCGGAAAGTTGTGTGCGATGAGAGTAACTTTGCAATTAGTCGAAGGAAGGTTGGTTGGGCTATGTCGCCGCAGCCACCATTATAATGTGTCATCCCATAACTTGACTTCTGTACTAAATGTAATCCTCTTTGTTTTCAGATTGATCAGTATTGAGCGTGGAATGGATTGGCCATTCAATTATCATTCCAAAGGGCGGCCTTCCGTGTTCCGAGTGCGACTTTGGTCACTTGCTTACTTAGCCCTCGCGTTTGGATTTCTAGAGCCGTCTGCTGAAGCAGATTCAAGTCCTCCAGTCGCCGATGTTGAGGACTTGTTCAAAGGTACGTTATTTATTTGTCATTCCCTCTCTGCGCCAACCAGAATTACGAGCCTCTATTTTCTTCACAAGTGCCCATCAATGTTTCCAAACTGATTGTGGAGAAATTTAATATTGCACTTCACACTGAATACAACTGCCAAACCAATAATAGGAGCACGGCCGACATTCTGATCTAATATCTACACTTGCTCCACTTCTTTACAAACCTTCAATTACATTTTACACCACCTTCCCCCTATACTACGTACATATACTATTCTTAGTGTAGCAATGCATATTTGGAAGTTTTATGTGCATAGGTACACAAAACTACTAAACTGCTTGGAGAAATAGCTTCCAGGATACAAAGAGGCATTGCATAATATGTGAACAGTACAGCAATAGGTACCTAATAAATACTGTAGCATTTTAAAGTTGTGGAACTATGAAAACATTCATTTCGCAGGAGGAGATGTAGAAAAGTATAATAATCGTGTATAGAGAAACTTGCATGAGTCCGTCAGCGTAAAATCCTCAAATGTACTCTGTGCGTTTGTTCTTTTGCCGCATCGGCAGTGCTTTTCTTTTCCGGGCAATTGAAGAAGGTTTTCCATTTTAAAAAACTTGACTCGTGGTTGTGGGTCTCCTGGCTGTGCAAAGAAAATTATTTGGTTCTGTTTATGTGTCTTTGGGGAAGAATGTAAGCTGAACATTTACCTAGAAAACCACTTGAAAGTGCCAAATTTGATTTTCTTGGTGTTTTATTTCTTTCCACTGACTTGTTCTAATTTAGCTCCTACTATTCTGTCCTCCTTCCTCCTCTCTTTGGTGAATACACACTTATGAGTCTTCGGTAAACTACATCCACACATTCCTTACAGACTTTCCTAAACTATAATACCCCATTGTAGGTCTAAAGATATCGACTAGACGGTTAAGAAAATCATTCTGGTGGTGCTACTACCCACGAAAGAATCTCATAATGTATCTGTACCTATGCAGACTATAGGATAAAGAAATAGGGCTGTAATAAGAACATTTCCCCAAAATACGATTCCAGTTCCGGAGAAGTTGTCTATATAAATACTTACTCGAGATATGTTATTTGGTTGGTGAGTGGATGTAATAATACTATTGTCTACAGAGCATAACTAACAATGGGAAGTGGAAATGGTATCAGTATAAAGTGAATAGCGTCGCATCATTCGGGGAAATGCTGAGTCTTTCGGTGCACATACGGTGCTTGAGGCACTAGTTAGTGCCCACACTGCTGAGAATGTCATGTAATGAACTGCAATGTAGAAAGTGCATGGGAAGTAATTGTGTCTGCTACAAGAAAGAATAATAGTCTTTATATTTATATTGTCTCAAGACTTAAGTTGTACACATTGAGTAAATAGTTGTGTAATGTTTTTGCATGTGTAAGTAAGGAGATGGAAGATTGGGGGAATGAATGAATGCAAATGTAGCGACGCGAGAGAATCATTTTGAGATATGGAGATTGAGAGTGATGCGAAGCACGCGAGAAATGAAGGCTTTTTGCCAAGATTGCTGAGGGACAGAGAGAGGAGTCTTTAGATTAGTCCTGTTGTTCTCGTCCACTGATCACCCATTCTTTTACCTCTATCACATACACACAGACCGCCTTCTAATAATAATACTCCCTTCCTAATCTGATATATTAATACGGGTATAAGTACCTACCTACGGAGGGGGATGCATCCCACAAATCCATATGACAATAGAGAAAGCAGAAAGCATGGGAATGCAATGTCTGGAACCGGAAGATCGACTTGTTCCTCTATGCTCTCTTGATTCTCATTCCTCTGCTGCTCCTATTCAAATAACCAACTGCGTCCATATACATACATACATTAGATATATTATATTATAGAGTATTATATTATATTATATTATAGAGTTACCCAATGCCACCACAAGAAAATCAACTTGTGTACCTACTCCATGGAGTGGTCGTCGTGTGCGTGGCATAGAGATAGGTATTATTTAGTAAGTAGTATATGGAGTGGAGATAGATAAGAGTATTAACACTGGGCATTGGGAGGAAGAGAGAAAAGTTTCGTCAGGAATGGCACCCCAGAGGATGGTCTTAATGGCTGGAGATTGCCTTTCCCTATCTGTTCATATCTTTTCACGCGACTTTGTGACCTGTATTGACAGCTGAGCACAACAGAGACGCTAGTGTTTGATTTCATTCCAGCTGATGGGATTATTAGGATTTATTGAGTTGCCTACACCCCTTGCTACTAAAACAGTTTTATGCTATCTGGACGGGTAAATGGGCTCTTGGATTGAATGGGGTAATGGAACAAGGGATAAAGGGGAGATGAGATACTGAGGCTCCAGTGTAATTGATTGTCTGATGTTCTACATTAAGTCACTCTTACACTCACAATAAGCGAAGGTAGGGTGAAGGAAGGCATCATATCTGTTTGTAGTTAAGTAGGCATTCTATAATCCATAGGACCAAGTGCTGCTTGCTGCATACGTGAAATTACATTGCATTTGCAATGTGCTTCTTCCTCCATTCCAATTCACTCTCTTCACATCGCCTTACATAACGTGACGTTACATTCTATTACACTGCATTGCACTGTGATATTATGTCAGACTAAGCGTTACATTACCATTCCTCCATATAAATACATACATACCGATAATATACACATTCCCCAAATGCACTACTTTCAGTTATATTACACTCCGACTAGAATCCTCACTTTCCTCCATAAAAACTCTCTGTGTGCAACACTTGAATAGTTATTATCATTGTATACTCTAAATATAACAAGTATATTCTATACTAAACATTCTTAACTCTTATATGTCATACAAGCATTTTTTGGCATGTATGTAATCTGGAATGAGGCGCCTGACTGCCTAAGCCAGACGAGGTCTACACTACTACACAACAGATACACATTTCCACTTACGTACATAATATTTCTACACATGTACTTTATTTCTCTCAACTCTCCTTCTAAAGAGAGATTACAAACATTCATTCTCACTTTGGAGCTCTGAGTAGTTGCATTGCATTACACTCCAACTCCAACAAACTACATATTATACAAACATATACCTATATATACAAGTATTTCACTTACACATTTCTAGTATATCAAAGGAGTACTCACCCGTTTACTTGTTTATATAACACACATTTACATTTATACTCAAACGGTAGAAGGTAATCTGATATACCTACCATAATGTATAATGCTCTAGATAACGAGTAATGTTTCTTAGATGATGATGCAGTCGAATCGAATCACTCACAATAATCTAACCATAGAACAACACTTATGGGCCAGCTTTGAGTGACTGCTATTCAATTCCATGTTTTCCTACCTTTCTTCTCAGTGCCAGGGCATTTGAGTACTTACAGGATACAGAAAACTTGATAGGGAGCTGATGTCTCATATCCTTTGACTTTGTGTCGTCAAGGCTTGACTTACTTTCAATTGGATTGGAGTTGCCATGCCAGAAACGAATCACATTTCTCTACCCTAGGAAATAACGTAACAGTGTCTCTAGGACGACAGGACTCTATAAGTACTTCAAATGCATTTTTACAGTCAAAAGATACCCAAAGCAGAGTTTTTGATTTGTTCGCATTACTAACGGAGCTCTACATAAATATATTAATGTAGCTTAGCCCCGGATCCAGGAATTCCACCCGATTCTCTCTCTCTCTCTCGCATATCTAATACATTCCTTTAACTCCCATATACCTAAATATGCAAAGTATTAAAAAAGAAAGAGGTTTGCATATGGCTCGGCTTAAGCTTGACTTACTTACCTTCGCTCAAGGCTTTCAATCAGCTCACTCAGCTCAGGTTCCTCTTTAGCTCATATGTGATGCTACGAGTAGTATTGTGTCTAATAATGCGATGTAAATGTGCCTACCGATAAGTACCCGACAGAATAAGAGTTGGTTGGTCGGGACTCAGAGAAAGCTGACTTTTATATCACGTATATAAATACTAACTATAATAACTTTTTTGTATAGGTGTAGGTATATCATATTATGCAAATATAGAGACAGAGAGCTAACGGAGATGGTTTCATTTATAATCCATGTATATGCTAAACATAAGTGCAGTTCAGGAGTGAGTGAATTGAGATTGAGAGTGTGATGTGCGAAGAGGAGAGAGCGTCTCGTCTTTTCGCCCGGAAAGAGTTATTGGGTTGAATTTAAGCTGGAAGCTCAGCCTGCCCCAAGTGAGGCATCACATTATGAGCTTTGAACATGAAGCCTAGTGGCCTGGCCGGGTGACAAAGTTAATGAATTGGAAAAATGGAATTTGCGAGGGATGGATGGATGGGTACTGTGATGATGATCGTATAACGAGGAGAGCTTTGCTCTCAGACACGACGATACATTTGTGTGAACGAATAAGTGGAACATAAACTACATCGATGTGCAGGAAATGGGAATGAGATCCCGAGCCGAGCTGTCCCTGCCACAACCTCCAATATTTTAGGATGACTGAACATTTATACAGAGACCTGCTGAACTTGATAGAATTTTAAAGGCTCTCCTCCCCATACACATTTATACATTTGCTTTACATTACCATTACATAAATACTCGTACCTATGTAAATACACAATGTATAAATGTCTAGTATCTATCCTTCCAGCCTCTCGGTCCTCCCGCTCCCCGCCTTTCTCCCGTATCTACCTCCTGTATTTATTGCATCCTAAGTATATGCCGTGGAAACATTCTTTGCAATTCTGGGCTACCATCTCCCTCCACTAAGACAACTTGCTAATAATATGTGAATACGTTTATACTAATAAAAATTACTATAGATATGTTCTAGAACATTGCAGAATATTTATTTTTATGCCTCTACTTAGGAACTATGCATAGTAAATGTAGTCCACATATGTATACTTTGTAATATGTGCAACAATATTATTGGTATGCCTACTTAAATATTGTAAGAATTTATGTCGGTCCGTAAGCGTGTCAATGTATGTCGGTTCATGAGATACTTAAAGTTACTTAAAGTTATTCATCTCTAAGAGAAGGAGAGAATAAAGAATTGAATGTGGCCGAGGAAACGAACCAAAGGAACAAAGTATGTAAAAGCAAAGCCAACAACTCTCCCATCTCTGTCTCGACGATATTTTACTTGACTTCCTACATCTCTCCTTCTTATGGTGCAGATAATAGATCGCTGCTAGTATAAGTTTGACTCCTAAACGCTATCTGTTCTTCTTACTATCTCGTCCCTTGTACATCTCTGTCTCTACCTCCATGATAAGTATAAAGTGAAACCAGAGAGCCGGTTGCCACTGGAACCCAGTAGAAGAAAGTCTAGAATGACTAGTAAGTAGAAGTGGAAATAAAAGAAAAGATCTCTCCAGGGCTGCTTATAATAACTGCTAGGCATGAGATGTAGATGCTGAAACGAAGTTAGTCGTGCGATGTCCAAATGGAGATCCCTAGCCAAACGAAGACAGGGTTCTTGGAGTGGGCTGGAGAGATCCCGTTTCTAGACTTAAGATCATTGAGCCTCACTCACTCTCTTCACTTCTCTCGCTGCACTAGAAAAATCCTGCGACTTGCCTGCTAGCTAAACCAACCGACCTCCCTTGTTCTAAGTGTTCCATAAGTAGCAGACTGAGACTTAAAAAGTAAAACAGATAGGACAGACACTTACTCACTTAGGTATGCACATAGCAGCGGCAGACCAAGCACACCGACTGCACAAAGCACATAGTAAGCACTGTATTATTACCCATCCGCAGGAGGCCCACTTTTCTTTAGAGGCCCTGGTCAAATTATTCAAACATTCACATCCCAATCTGTGGACATTCATTTGAATAATTTTGAAAAACATGGAAACCCAATAAAAAAGTAAATAATTTCAGTAGTAAAAACGTCATTTGTTACATCACAATGGTTTGAATGGGAAAAGATATGGGATATAAAATATCAAGATCGACCCCAACTATTAAAGCAATCTGTAAAGCTATGAATAATTTCAAAATAAATAGAAAAGTAAATAATTTGAGCAATAAAAATGGTATTTGATAGTTTGAATGGGGAAAGTCATGATTGTAAGACCCCCTAATAAAAGTGGGTAAATGTCAAGATCGCCCTCAACTAAAGCGGTCTCTGTATGCTAGATAGAGTCAAAAGTCCTCCTTGCCATGGGTATTATGTATGTAGGTTAGATTGTGTTAGGGATGAGTTTTGTGTCTGCTCTGCTCAGTCTCTTGGCCTCCTTCGTTGGCAAGGCTACTTTTTGTGAAAGAACAATCAGAAGAAGATCTGTATGTGTGTGGAGTTCAAGTTACGTTGTTCCTTACTTGCTGCGTGTGGGTGTCTTTACTAGGTTAGCTATTTACATTACTACTTACAATGATACTATTTCCTCCTCTGCATAGTTATATCTCTGGCTAAAGAATGGGGAAAGTCAGAGACAGAATTTCTTTCCAGAGCCTTCTCAGCTTTCTCGCTTGCATTCTACTCTTCTTTCTCAAATCTTCTCGGATGACATTTAACCGCTCGGCTTTTATGGAGTCTTATAAGCATGCACTCGCTAGATTACTTCCGTATGAATTTATTATCGCCTAAATAACTTTGAAATGAAGATGTATCCATTGTGACTGTGACCAAATAGACACTAATGAGCAGGGTCTGTTTGATGGCTCGCCTCTTTTTAGTTTCATTTTCGAAATAGGCTCTCCTCTTCCACTCTCCAATGATAGGATATGTAATGTACACACTCCTAATATATCATCATTCAACTATACTACTGCAAAAATAGCTCAACTGTAAATGGAACCTCTGCTAAGCAACATTGCTCTAAATTACTCATTCCAGTATCTAGTCGAGGATAATAGAAGACATTTCCTCTATATACTCCATTCACATTTGCAACCAACTTTTACTTGATGCATTATACCTAAATAGGAGTAGAGCACATTTATTAGTATCTATAGGTATGCCATGCTCTTTTATATGGCATTCTCAGGAATTGTAAGAAGAAAGGAAGCATACGGCTGAGCAGATTTTGAAAATAAAAGGAAACCGAAACATTGTGCCTGTCTTGAGTGGAGGAAATAAATACTTATGAAAATGGAGATGGCTATAAGTGATAGTTCCCTTGCCCTCCCTCCTCTACTTATTATTCCTTCACGTTATTTTGTTTTCTAAATTTCCAAAGGGGTGTCGTTACCAACACTTTACAGACGTATACTTTATTCCCATTCTGACGAATGCCATCAAAAACAGACAAATGGCTAATGTTCAAAGAATGAATTGCCAGAGCTATGCATACATTACCTTATATATCATAACATCCACAAACACCAAAAGAAAAGGAACAGATCGTGAAATACTTGATTTCCCTTTTAGTACGTACTTTCCTTTTCTTGCTCCTATTTCTCGTATACACAGAACAAAAGAAAGTCCTTTTGTTATATTAAGCATCAATAACTTGAACCATATGCATTGTAAGTCAACCACTCCAATAACTCTGAACTTTCGAGGAAAACGAGCCTTGTTGCAGCTATTATTCTCCAGATTTCCAGGAAAATCCCTGGAAACATACATTCAAAAGTAAATAGCTATTTTACTTGTAACCGTAATCGTAATACTAAATATCGAAATGCTTCTTCACTCCGGTGAATTAAATGCATATGCTTATGTTTTAAGACCTAATTTTGATGCATAAAATGAAATTATGTAATTCCATAGGGAATTGCTATTTTTGAACTACAGTGTTATGCTTAGCAACATAACTACAACATGCCTTTGTTCTTCTCGTGTATTGCAGCTTTCTTTTTGAGTTAACCTTTAAAAACTTACTTTCTAAAAATGAAAGGTTACATTTTATAGCATATAGGACATGCATGATATTAGGCTGGAAGCCAAAGTGGTGATGATGGGTGACAGACAGGAAAAGTAGGTATAGCCTATTAAAGTAATCCTTTCCTAGTACTACTAATATATGGGATACTTTGTGGGTAGGAACGACCTAGTTAAATGCACCAGTTGAAGTTTAGAGGGATATGGGTAAGAAAGTGCCTTAAGTCGTTTGGTATTAGATTGTGTTAGAGTGTAAGGGAGTTTGGCTACAGTTAAGGAAAAATTAAAAGGTAGCTGAAAAGAATCTGTATGGTATCTGTACATAAGAGTAGGGCTAAAAAAGTTGTGATAGATAAAAAGTGGGGGAATGTATCTAATGTATGTAAGAAGTATAAAGGATTTCGTGGTATGGCTGAGATGGATAAATTGCAGAGTCCTAGGAATAAGTAAAGAGTGCGGCTGTGATATGACGTTCACACTTGCATAGACATAATATGTATAAGTGGCTGGAGTAGTTGTGCAGTGTTTTTAGAGAAAAGGAAAACAGAGTAGCAGTGATAACCCGTAACTCATGTAAGGGGAATAGGAGAATAGATTTTTCATCCGAAATCCATAAAAGTGATAAATGGGGAGAGCGACACGCGTTACATATCATTTTATACCTGGGAGTCGAGCGAGAGAGTTGAGCTTGATGTCTGGCTGTGGTTCTGGTTGGTGAAAGAGTCAGGGCAGGCCAGCCACCTTTCTTTCCATATCTCTGCACATTTCTTTCCTGTTTCCCTGTCTGTCTCTTTTAAGGATTGCTTTCCCATTGCATATACATAACTAGCACACCACAGAGATGAATGCCGAGGTGCGGAGTGCCAAACCGTGTGGATAAGCTTACATGTATATCTCACTATTAGTTATCTGGATAATATCTATATTGCCTTGTACTATCGATAATATATTGCAGACTGGGGTTTAGGATAAAAGTTCTATTATGGTTTTCCTGGGTGCCAATGCCAAATAGTCTGTGGCCTATGCACAAGTTATGTATAGATGTGCATATGAAGTAGGCATTTCCCTTTTGTGTGGATTCTAATGTGCTTCTCAGGGTAAGTAGTTTGAAATTGTGGAGAAAGAGGAAAGAAAGCGAGAAGAAAAGAGAGCGAGGGAAATCAAGATGGCCCATTGTCTCTCTATTTTATAGATTCCCCTTGAAAAAAAACATAAGCCGGCAGGCAGCAGAAGGAGAGTATATAGAACTAATAATACACTTATAGCAGAGGTGAGGATACAAATCCGTCTGATCCCACACACAATGCAAAATCCGAGGAAACCCATCTATCTGTTTGTACATTTGTAGTGCTAGGTAGGGACATAATGGAAAAGAGATAGCAAATTACTCTCTCTATAGAACAAGCAAAAAACAAGATAAATACTCGTTGGTTGAGCCTAATGCAATCGTAGGTACTAAATATTGTATATAGGGATGTGTGTGAGTGAGTGAGTCGGAAGAAGTGTATATTACAAGTCTCTATAGCCGGAGACCACAGTTGGTGAGCACAAATCCACATTTGATTTTGAAAAATTGAGCCTTCTGCCCAATTCACTTTGAAATAAGATTTGTGTCTGAGCCAAAAGGAGTCGACATGTTTCCAAGCGTGCCGCCGCTCCATATTGCTAACTCTTCATTGGTCATCTACATTCATAGCTCTTTAAGTTCACAAAGGAGTTGTCGATGTGGGGCTGGAAGGGCAATAATATGTCTGTGCATTGTGTGTCTCCCTTCTTCTTCATCTCAGTCGTCCGACGAGTTGTGTGATGTGGTTTGGTCCGACTGACTTTCTTTCTTTCTCCCAGCACTACAAAGACGTCTCTTATTGCTCGGAGTTTTTGAAGGAAGTGGAGCCAAGTGAAAGCACAGTTTTCTCGGGATGGATGTCTTTGTCTGATGTTTTCTATTGCCTTATTTCCAAAGTCTCTGTCTGACTGTAGTATGTACTTGGGTTGTGAATGGGCTGCATTGCAATGCACAAACAGAAGAGAATGACTTCAAAAATGAAATGGCATTCGAGGAGTCAGAGTTGAGGATGGGAGGACGGAGATGAGATCAGACGCTGAAGATGAGTCAGATGAGCCTTGTATTTTTCTCACTCTTTTTCGCTGCTCTTTCACCAGCTTGCTGATCGTACGTCTTCATCGATAAAAAATTGGATCGTTCCACCATCGTAATCCCAATCCGAATCACATCCTATCCTCGTACCATCGTTCCTATAAATCATGGCATAAAGAGACATTCCACTCAGCAGTATCCATTCACAGTCCTTTTCACTATATAATATTTACATCCTTCCCTGTATATACTTACATATACAAGTAAGTACCAGTAATAGATATACTCACCCTCCCTCAATTCGACCGTTGATACGGAATAAGTTTTTTTAATACCAGTTACATTATGCTATCTGCATGTATGTATATACTATACCTAGTACTTGCATTATATATTATATAGGTATTAAGAACTACTATAACTACACTTATATACTTATATATGTATATTATAATATCAAGACAATCTTGGTAAGAAGGAGACTATAATATACATACCTAGGCAGTATACTTATCTGTAGTAGTAGTAGTACTAAAGAGGAAGAAGAAGACGGGTTGCTGGTTCATTGCTGGTTCACATCCTCGTCGTCGCTTGTCTTTTGCTCCAACCTGTCCTCGACAACTTGAGTCTATGGAATGTAACAACCTGTTCATCCCTATGGGGCTCAGGCTCAACATAGTTGACTTTAGTTGAATCGACTCGGGAAGGGAGGCCAGAGAAGCTAAAAGACTTCGGTTTCATTACTCTACTTACAGAGACTTCTATTCTGATCTGGCGACATACATACGCAGTGTAAGCACATATGCACCGAATAGAGAAGATCTTAGGATATTCATGCTGCATAGAAACAGTTACCTACTTACAACTGCATACCTAGAGGTAACAACGTAAGTAGTGGAGGGTCGTTACAATGTGCTTTATATATAGGGAGTATTATTATGTATGTAGAGTAGATGCTACTACTAAGGGGTTGCCATTTTCCGTCCTGCTCTCAACTCTTTTATGGACTTTACTCGGCCGACTTGCCTTCCTTGACGACTCAAAAGTAGGAAATGCACGGATATGGATGCCTAGTCCAGCAGAGCAGGAGGAATAGATTTACTTAGATTGTTTGCCTCCGTCCTATTGGCATGACACAACATTAAACTTGGGGAACATGATGCTAAGACATGTATTTCCAGCCGAAAAGAGACAACTTTGCAGATACTTTTCACTTTTACGTATCCGTGTACACGACTCTCCCGGTAAGAGTTTCGAAAAGATGTACCGTTTACAATATCCGTCCGTAATCCGTACTCTCAGCCAGCAACTTTATTTCTAGTACATCCTCCGACTCGAATGCCACTTGCACTTAGGTATACAGACTTAAGGCCACTGCTACTTACTACTACGTAGTCTTTACAGCTATCTCTACTCTCTTAGTATTTTGTTCCTGGCTCGACTTCTTTTGCCTTGGCCACTGCTCTCTCAACTAACCGAACGAAGAGCCACACCAATCTCAACTCAGAGCCAGACATTTTCACAAGACTTTCAATTTAACTACCAACGACATCAGCCTTGGATTTCCAAATTATGTCTTTGAGTTTAGTCGACTCTTTGCTACTTCACCTTATGCGGGGCAGGCAGGCCACCTGCTTTAGCAGAGTGAAAGAGACGACGATGAGGAAGGCACACAAGGAAAAGCCAGGATTACTTCCAACGTTTACGTCTATTATGTCTATCTAGCCAGGGATGCAATTTTCTGTTTATTCTTAAATGGGGTGAACTGGGAATATCCTTCTACTTCCCTTCGATATATGGAATTGCTCCGTTTGGGGAATGGATATGTCTGAGCATTAAGAAGAAAAATAAGAGAATTGAGGATTTTCCTTGAGCAGCCGGCAGAAAATGACAGTCTCTCGTGGATAAGGCACTCAACTGTAAAACTATTTAGATAGCCAAAGCCGAATAGTTTCTTGTTTAGTTTACTTTTTTATTCTTTTCTCTCTATCTCCATAATCTAATCTACACCATGCACTACTTAGGACGGGCCAGATACTCCTCATAATCTTGGTAGCTATGAAATGTCTGTCAAATTGTGTCTCTTGCCTATCAAGACGCCATGTAATGGAAAAGGGACATGAAATTGAATATTCTAATAATTTGGCAGTGCAATGCAGTGCAGAATGAAGCTGGTTTTGTTATTGCAATATTCATGTATCCTATTACATATATAATTATCTATAATGGGCACTTTAGTTAGGTAGATCCGTAGCCAAAGGGTTATACACTAATGGATTATATTATTATGTTTTAGTAGAGTCTGTCGACTGTGTCTGCAGATAATTAACTTTGTAATGGGATTGAAGTAATTACAATGAAATTGTTGTAATTTTTCAGATGAAGGATTTCTTCGGATGTCGCGGGGCGGAGAGGCATTCGGCCGAAGACCTCCACCTCCCCCGGTGATTCTAAATCCTCCACACTTGTCAACGCAGCCACCGAGACATTTCTCAACTCCCTCGCCGCATCCGAAAGACAAGATCAAACCTCCATCTCCACCCTCTCAGCGACACGAGCTAAATATCAACGGAGAGAAAATCTCTCTGGACAATGTGAATAGCAACAACAATCGAAGCCGGAGCGGCGGGGGAAAAAGCGGGGACGAAGGGAACAACAATAATAAAGGAAGCGGGCCGCCAAACGGTCATCAAGGGTCGAAGCCTTTGGAGAAAGATGTGAATGCCGTTTTCTCAAAAGTTGGGAGCTCTTCGGGGTCAGGAGGGAACGATGGAGGGGCGGAGTCTGATGCTCATCCGCTGCTCGGGATCACGCCGGCTGCTCCTGGAGAAGCCTTTGACTTCAATCCCATTCTTTCAAACCCGGCTGTCACTCGTATTTTAGCAGGAAGTTCCGGGAGAATTCCCCAATGGGAGCCAACGCTGCCTGATCTACATGGTAATGGTCTAATGAATATGCTTCTCTCCTCCCGCCATTTCATTGAAACTGCATGGGACTTTCAGGGCTGACTGGAACTAACTCTCCCCGCAACCAGGAATTGCATAATAAGAGTTTTTCTATCGAAGAATGTACATTGTACATTTATATTTATACTCTCCGAGTCACACACTCTTCTTCGACTTTGTGAAAGGAAATGAGTTTTCTCGGAATTTATAGTTTGAGGGGTCCCATCCACTAAAATCCACGAGTCCTCAGTGTATATACCTATACTTGATATATTATTATACACTCACTCGACTCACTACTCCGTGCACGATAATAATAATGGTACTTCCTATTGCTCAATACTGGATTCTATGTATGTACAAGCAACCAAGGACATTATTATTATGTGCTCAGGAGTATGTGAAAACAGAACAATAGACTTTCTGCTTCGCCAAAGCACAACAAGTTAGTCACTCTCAGTCATTCCTTTTATAATACTACCTATTTGTACCTATGTATCTAATTCTTATGTGTCTGTCGCAGACTAGTTACCCATTCACCAAAATTTTCAATTATCTTAGACTGCGTACGCTAATCCTTACTTGGCAACCACAGTTGTCTAATTTTCCTTCACTGAATATTTCAACAAATACTACTAACATCTAAATAGTATCTAAAATAGTTCTAGTAGACATCAAAAAGGATTGACAGAGTAATTTATCTTATATCCCTTTACCAAAATATGCAGGGCTTCAATTCAATAGAACTGAGGCATCAAAGGTTTTAAAGTCTATACAGTGTAGGACTCAAAAAAGTGACCATAGGGATTACATGTCCTACGTGGGATATGATAAAAAAACCATTGCCCATAACCTATTTATTTAATAATCTGTCTATGCATGGTAATTCTTATGGTAACTTTCTGGTGTCCCGTTGTGTAGAATAAATGCTTTAACTGGGAATGGCATTTGCCATTAATTCAAATAAAATTTTGTAAAAATAAACATTGTTCTGAATATAATATGAAACAGGTATATTATACACCGGCTGCGTTTAACTAATTGAAGTTTAATATTATACATTTTCCTTTGTGCAATACTAACAAGAAGAAATTTTAACTTTAACAAAATGCATCACTAGCTACTTTCTTAAAATATCTGTGTCTATAAGTATGAAAAATTATTAGTCTAAGAGATTTAAGGAGAACAAATGGGTTGGCATTTAAGTGGACTGCCTGTTATCTTTCCTACGACACATAGACTACATAGATACTGGGAAGTAAGAGTAGCGGAATAACCCTTAAATTGAAGAAGTAGTTGCAGTGATGCATGTGCTTTCCTGTCTCGTTTTAATTGTCACAGTGGCTAACGCATTTTTTTCTTTTGACAGACCTGATTCCGGAAGTGAACTACACAGCGGATACATCTAACAACCGCGTGTACCCGAATCCGTATTCTCCGACACAACAAGGAGGCTCTTCTCCAGGAGGAGGGACGAGTAATATTCCCAGCAACATCGGGAACGGTGGTCAGAACTCGGGGACGTCATCAGGAAACCAGCAGGGTGGTGGTGGGGGTTCTTCTAATGCTGGTAATGCGGCTGGTTCGGGTCACAATCCGAAGAATCCTGTGTTCGTACCGTCGCCAGTGAGTTCGAAAGGGTCTTCGACGATGTACAATATGGACCAAATGACAAACAACATAGCCATTCCAAAGCACACGCTGCCGAACCCGAGTAACTTGGCGACGTCCCGGAGTACAATCTCCGAAGACAACGGAGACAACTTCGGGGAAAATAGTCACGGCTCCGCTGGCGAAGACAGAGATAGTCATCACGAGCGATACAGCCCGAATTCGGGGAGCAGTGGCTCGAACAATCATTTAGATGAGAGAGGAGGGGAAGGAGGGAATTCCTACTCTTACGACGATGAGGATTCAGGGCTGAATGAGGAGTCGAGACTCGGTTCGAATCCGGCGGAAGCTCAAGGCAAGCGAGGGGTAAAAGGGGAAGATGGCCAAAACGGAGGCGACCATTCGGACTCCCGGGACGAAAACGGTACGACTCGACTCATTCCATTTTCAAATGCTTTCAATTCGGAGTAAAGCCATCAAAATGCTCTCATTCCAGTTTAGTCGATGCTAATAGTTCACGACATGAATCCCAATTTACAGTCCACACTCACTTCCACTCCATTCTACATCAGTTGTGGCAAACTGTCTTTTATATCTCTTCATTACCATCATCGACGGAGAATTTCATGCCGCTCCATCCGTTACTTGCTCCTACTCCTGCTGCACCACTAGTAGTAATAGTAGTTACAAGACAGCAGGCGGGACAGACTCACAACTCCCGACCAGGCAGGGTGGACGTGCCATTCATACGCTCTCTCCCAAAAAACTAACGGATATCATGCACTTATCTTACGTATGGCTCTATCCCCTCTACGTGCGTGTATATACTTTTGTTCTTATGGCCGATACACACGATATATAAGTATATAGGACAGAGAAGTAAAAACACTACGCATTCAGCATATTGTAGGAATTTCAAGGATTGAATGAACAGGGGAGGTTGTCATGTAAGATGTAACTGCTAACATAATATGTCTCATAACAGATAGTCATTTGCCAAGAATATTGCTAAAATTACAGAGCTACATAGGTAATAATAATCCTTATACCAGGTATAGATTATTATTGCCTGCCAGTAAATACGTTATAATAATGTAATAAGATACCACAGTAGTGCACGCTCACAGTAGTGCTCAGAGCACGCTATGCACTTTTCCTGGATATTCTTCGTAAGTCGTTACATCGAGACAGTGAGACGCAATCCGAAAAAAGAAGCATCGCTACCTAGACACATACACGGCACTAAAAGGGAGAATTGGCAGTTTGAGAGGAAAGAGCATACGGGAGATATTAGCCATGTATAGTTGAGTAACGCGTTTATTCGGAGAGTTTAATGTAGTGAGTGGCAAAGGGAGAGTGAGAGGAGTGGCGGGAGCCGGGTGGGAGAAATTGTGTTAACATGTCCTGTCAAACCGAACTATTTGCCAGCGACGTCCACTCTGTCTGTGATGAGACGACGAGAATGACTGAATGAACTATTTTGTATGACTATTGCAGGACCCAAGTACATCGTTTGTGATGCCCTGTGTGGAGCGTGGAAACACCAGTGCAAATTGATGGGCATCCTCTTCTCCATCACCAGTGTACTCTGCCTAGTGTTTGCCTTTGCCGTCTTGTACTCTCTTCACTTTGGTCTCAGAGGTATATACCGACACACCAACCACTTATTATCATATCATCGCCTGCTCGTATACTCTCCACTTCCTCTCATCAATGATATTCTCTATCCAAAAGTCTTTGTATTCCTGATTACCACAATCCATTCTATCACCAACACGTGTGTGCAAAGTCCAAATCTTGTTAGTCCCCCTTATAATCTAATAACAGGATTCACATATCCCTCCATTTTATGTTTAATTTATGATAATTTGGATGAATTGCTTCAAAACTTCAATGAATCCTTAGTAGATCATCCTTTAGTTCCGATATAAAAATTTCTATTTTAAGCTTAATTGACAGCCATTTTGAAAAATTTAATTTTTAAATGTTTTTGAAGTATTTTTGTAGCCTCCGTAAGAGAATATTTGAATATTTTATTCTTAATTTTAAAGTTAAAAAATATTAAAGACATTTTTATTTTAATAAAAGTCACTAAAGTAGTTTGAGTATGTTTTTAATGCTATATACTAGCTGATGGCTCTTTTTAATACTTGTCTGAGGTGCAAAATGGTACTTAAGTGACATACCATAGCTATTAGACTTTTTGTTTGATTAATATGATAAGTTATGAATGTACTTAAGTATAGAAATAAAGTTTGGAGTTGGGAAGATAGGAAGTGAGAATAATTGAGATTACAGAGTCGTGTTGGGTTTGGGTTGTGTTTGGGTAGAGAAGTCAAGTTGTGGGAAGTGTAGACAGAGATTGGCGTGTAAAGTAGGAGATTGACGAAGATGGAAGAGAGTCTGATGAGTGAGTGTTTGTTTGTTTGACAGATTTTGCTCCGTTCTCGATAATTCTATTGTTCCTGTTCACGACATCAGCAAGTCGAGCTTTTGTGCTCCTTTCTGGCTGGCTCTGCTCGCCGGACTCGCGGCCGACGTGGCTGCCGATCGTGTCGACTCTGCCGGCTGCCTTCTTCACGATAACTTTCCTGGTGGCCCTGCACCTCGCCCGATTCCCATTCCCGTTCGTCAAGTCGTACTCCATTCCCTGCTACGCGATCCTCGTAATCTCCTTAGTGTCATTATTGCCTCCTCTGGCCCTGTCCCTGGGAGCCTACTTCCATCCACCGAATCACGCCATTCTCTCCCAAGTAGCTTGGATCTTGGCTCACATCGTTCTGGCACTTGTGTCACTAGCTTATCTCCTCAAGTTCAAGCCATTCTACTCGCGACTGGCGAACGAGAGAGGGACTTCCAACATTTCCAACGGAGTTCCCAACTCCTCTATGACGACATCCAACGGCACGACCGCAGCCGCAAGTGCCAGCGCGATTAACAATGGCAATAATAATTTGTCCTCGTTGAAAAAGAGAGGATTTCTTGTCAAGTGGGGCTGTCTACAGGCTAGAGCCATGTTTGGAGCTGCTCTCTTAGCCCTTAGTCTATCCACCATGATAATTATCTCCGTTGCAATGGTGAGTTCTCCTCTATTTATGACATTCCCTCCCCGTAGATCAATATAAGTACCTACACCTTATAATAGATACAGATATCATTTATTTATGTAAACAAATATCTCTCTGGAATATTGTACCTAAGTCTTTGCCAGAGCCGGGAGCTACATCTCTCTGTCTCTCTCTCGGATTTATGCTAATGTGTTGTTTGATATATTTAGAGTCGGGGAGAGTGTGAAGCTGCGTCAACATGGACTGGTTGGGTCCTTAGTTTGTGTGCTAGAATGTTAGAGTTTGCCATAGTCATTTTACTCCTTCTTGTAACTATATCTTCAGCTGACGTCCGATTTTTGAGGTAAGCCCCCGGCACTTTCCCAATCACTGTTGTTTGTCTTTTGAAGACCATAAACCTTATTTCAAAGCAATATGAATAATATTTATTTGATGTATTTCTTCACAGTAGGTTAACAAGAGTTCCCATAAATAAGAGTAACGTTGGGTTGATCAACGCGGATATCTACCCAACAATGGTGTCCTCGAACACTGCTGTTCAAAGGTGCATCCCTATGTACAGGTAAAGCAAATGAAAATGAATTTAGGATAAATATGGGAATAGTTTCAGTTTCAGTTTGACTTATTCTCTGATTTTTCATGGGATTTTAGTTCCAATACTAGAGCTGATGTGATGATGCTTGGCCCGACGGAAAGTCGGTCATCTCTTCGAGGAAAGACTTTCGGTGAACGGGCTCTGCCAGGTTAGATCTCTTTTATATGTGTAGAATAAAATTGTGTCCTTCAGGCAGTGTGTATATACTGACGCTACAATATGGATGGATCTGAAACGTTTTGACTTTTTGTGATGATTGCAGGCGAAAGACTGGGAGAGTACCGATCAAGTGTAGGGAGAGGTTTACCTTTACGACTGGGCAACGGTCCGTCGCATTCTTTACCGGGAACTCCCGTAGATGGATTTCCGCAAGGGTTGAGACTCCCAGAACCTGCCCCTGCAAGTTTACTAGTAACCAAAGTCGTTTTCGGCACACCTGCGGTGTCCCGAGAGGTCAACTTAAATCACCAACATGAAAACCCATTGCTGTGCACTGGAGGACCCGCTTCGAACAACGACCGGGAGACGAACAACATCTACGCGAGTCTGGAGAGTGTAAAAGTGGCGTCGTCGATGGTGAACGCTGGGTCGTCGACAGGCTCCAATCACAGCGGCTCCGACCGGGTCCTCCTCTCAGCACCCAGAGACTATATCTACTCGATTTCCAGAGACTTGACGAAAACAATTGATTCCATATATGACACCTCCCGACATCGGAGCAACAATCTCGCCCATACGATCGGTGAGTCGGACTATAACATTTTAACCAGTAGTAAATAGTGAGTGAAATAATACGTTTCTTCCTTGCGGTGAAATGAAAACGGAATTGGAGGAGGCAGGAAGAGAAGAATCTTCTTTTGTTCTGCCGACAGATAAATTGCCGAAATAAAGCTCTTGTGTATCTGTAAGAATGTATCTGTAGAAGATCTGCGATGTATGTCTCTCTCCCTGTGTACGTGTGTACACTGCTGTGTACACAGATATAGAAGAAGAGAATTCGGTCGGAATGGCATGAGGAGAGCGTATAGATCAGAAAGCTCTCCTTCTTTGGGCTTAGGTTTAGTCTTTTCTTGATTCTCGCTCCCGTGCCCTGCCTAGATATACTAAGATGTGATGTAACGTAGCGTAATAGGAGTCGTGGCTGCAATGTTTACACAGAGAGATATAGCTAAGATACTACTAGTACATAGAGACAAATACACTTGAGTTGTCTCCCTGGCTCAACCTCATTCCTTTCGCTCTATATAAGTTGAGGAAAGGAGAGCGAATATTTTAGCCAGAAGTAGATTTATTATTTCTCTGCCCGCAGTAATGCTTGTATTCACTACTCCTCTTTGTTTTTTGGATTGTATTGTGGTGGAACATCTGCGCAAATCATTTTGAATGCGTCCACACTGAACGGAACTGAATCCTATGATCTTTGCCATACTCCTACAACAGATACGTATTTACTCTTATAATATATGACTGAATTAAGTGCCTCTTTTGTAAAAACAATTACAGAAACCCTGTGTCCACCACTGGCCCACACAATAGAGCAAATCGGCTCTATTCCCAACTTGAACGGAGGACAGGCTGGGAGAGCTGCAGCACATTTCAATTTTCACCCGCACGGCTTACAGCATCCTAACGGTGGAAATCTAACGCCCGGCAGAACCGACTTGGCTAGAACGATAGATCGAATAAGATATGCAGCAGCAGCTGCACCCACAACCGCTTTAACCACTTCGACAACCGCTCATCCTGGAAGAAACTTTGTTCTCCAGTTGGGTGCTCCTGGAGCAAATCATATACCTGGAATGGGAAACCCGCCGCCGTATTGCTCCAGTGAGTCGAGTCACGATGTCACACCTGATTCGGGCATCGTCTCAGACATTCACTCCAAGTCCGGCCGTATGGATATCCCGGAGGTCGTCTACGCTAGGTGAGCTATCTCTCTCAACCAAACTTAAATCTTCTGCATCATTCTAGTATACAATGTAATACATGTTACCGTTAGTATTGAAACCAATAGTTACTGTTGAAATAACTAACAAGGAATGCATATCTTAACGGTAAAAATATAAATATTGTTCGGCGAAACCGATTTCCAATGTCATCCCATAAAAATGAGCGAGAAAATTGTTTAATAGCATGGTAGCTATTTTTGAAAATAAATTTGAATTCTTTGTGACCTAAATTGTCTAGGCAGTATTGATGCTGCCACTGACAGAGTTTTTAATTCTCCTGTAACAGACATACATACCTACATAGCTATTTAGCTGCTATAATAGTATCTGTGGATTTCCACAGAGATGTTGTAGTTGTAGCGTCCCTGGGATGGAAATGTAATTTTATGTTAACCAGAGACTTTAGCTCAAGGTGGTTTTCTTCTTTCACAACAATCCACCGCGTACTAGTGCTCAAACAATCCATATACTTACCTAATCGCAAGTTCTTACTGACTTAGTTAGGTCCCTATTGCCTCTAAACGAAAATCGAATAGGCAAAGAATCAGTTAGCACACAATGTACCATATTGAATGGACATGACATCCTAGTATAAGGTTAGTTCACCCACTCAGCTGGAAACGAGCTCTTCCTTTATTTTGTGTACACTGCAAAACTATTTTTTATAGCAACTATTTGAAGTTAGGAGTCGCTATTGACAGACTCATACACGTAGACATCCTCCGGCAGACTAACTACATCCTTGTGAAGATACAATACACCCGGGACACTAATAAATCTGTTCCAGTTCCATGTTTTCCTTATAGCCGTTCAATTCATTTCATACGGTAGGTACCATTGAATCGATTTTTACAGAGTCTGTGAAGTTGTTATTTAAATGTAGGGAGAGATTGCTGCACTGGTTAAATAATGTTCAAAGGAGCAAGTGAAAACTTAGAAATGCATATTTTATGCAGATACGAAGAAGTGCATTGTTAATTTGCTACAACATCCAAATGAAAGAGATTAAAGTCGGTGGAATGGGCAGGATGCTCTCTCTGGGATGTAGACATCTATTTATGGTCTGATGTAAATACTAGGAAAACACTGCTTAGTACGTCGGCTGAGTTGAGAGAGAGATATTGGGAGATTGCCCTTTATATTCAATAATGAAAGTAGAGCAAAAGTAAGTGTTTGAAAGTTTGAGGTAAATAGTTGTTAGTGTTTGTGTGTCCTGAGGAGTAGCAATCAGGACGAAATAAGAGAAATATTATGCTGGCTCTGAGATGAAGATATGAAATAAGTATCTTTCTGGTGGTATGATTGTTGTGGAGATTTCATTTAAGATTATGTTTGTTATTTGCAGAGAATATAGACGGAATTCAATAGAAGATGTTCGACGGTTACCTCTCCTTCCTCTGCCGAAACAACACCGAACCCCTGCGGCAACTCCTTTGTACGATAGAACTCCGACGTCTCCGACAAATCCGTCGTCAGCCTCGTCGCCCGCAATCCACCCAGGCACCTCTCCAATGTACATACCAAATCCCACTCCAAATAACTCTATAGTTGGTCGCGTCGAGCATCTTTTAAATCAAACTGAACATATTTTGTCTAGAACTGAGTCTTTGGACAGTAATTCGCACTCAGCCGGACTCCAGAGGCTCCTCTCTCACAAAGAGCAGTTAGAACATGTGGAGAAACTTTTAGCTCAGGCTGAATATGCCATTTGGTTAGAGAAACGAAACTGTGCACAGCAAGTTAGTCAGTTGGGGCCCGCGGACTCGTCCAGCACCTATGGATACAGTCAGGGTTCCACCGCCAATGCGATTCTCCCCGCCGGATTCCCCAGTGCCAACCCCGTTCAACAGTCCTTATGCAAAGACAGTAACCCCGCACTCAATAACAGCTCGGTGGTTGTGAATAATCATGGGAGCAGTAGTAGTAGTAGTGCCACTCCCAACGCCAACAGTAGTGCGTCTGCCAACAACCAATATTCTAAAAAGATATCTAATAATAATAAAAATCTGGAGGAGGAGAGTGTCGTATGATACGCACTTTAATTTTATAGACATAGTTTTTCATTTGCCGTGATATCCCTTCGTATTGTTGTAATGTTGTTCGTCTTGTCGTCCCTCTCTTGTCAACTCTAATTAATTCATTAATTACTCTCACTCTCTCTCTATCCTTCACTTTCGTAAGTGTGAGTGTGACTTAACGAGACAGCACAAAAGGGAAAAGGAGGATCCGAAGACATCCGTCACAACAAATTGGTATGATCTACATTTTCTCATCATCATGTTCATCCCTCTACTTAGTACTATACACAGTCTCACGCAATGCCATGTCACCTCAAAAGGAAGCATTTCGCAACAATGGCCCATGCATTAAAGTGGACATTGTTGCTAGTATGTATGTACTCTTCTGCTATTGTTGTTCGAGAGCATTGAGATGTACTAGTACAGATAAAGTATTATGTGCAGAATATTGGAGCAAGTTTCTGTCATCTGATGATGATGGTATGTGAGTTTGTGACTTCGGAAGAGCAAACATCCTGACAAGGCAAGGACGTATTACTTGCCCTCAAGTATACGCTATGCAAGAATGCTGTAATATTGTACTTGATACTTGTACACAAACAGAACAGTTAGCATTCCGTTCCTTAAGAAAACAAATCAGCCCATATTTTATTTGTATAAGTACACGACACGCTAAAAGGGAAATGAAAGACAAGCAACAAGAACAGATCAAGTACACTACTACTAATACTACAGAGTGAGGATGCGGATCTTTGGATTTAATTTCCAGACTTTATATTACTTTTTACCCGTTTTATGTTGTTGTTCTAACAGTTCTTAAGTTATACACACACACAGAGTGCAGAGTACAAGTCGTAGCTGTGTCTTTTTTAATACTTGGCTTGTTTTATTATACTATGTTCATGTTAACAGAGGAGATGTTAGAAGGATGCATGCATTACTACTGATACTAGTGTTAACTGTACATAGGAGGACTGCAAATGTACTCGCCAGACTTACGTAAACACCTTTATACTTTTATTATTGGTGCTGTGTTTTGTTGTTCTTACTGTCTGTCTGTACGAGATATTTCTTCTCTTTGATGTATTATTATGAGTAACTGTCCGATTGAGTTTTAAACCGAATATTTATTCAGTATTGTAGTAACGAGCAGTCTATTTATGTTTAGTGTGTAGATAAGACTATAAAACTCTGTTTTTACGTAGAGTAATTTACATAATTTATGTTATCATTATCTTCAGAGCTAGCTGAATTTTTCTATTGTAGTATTACTCATATCATGTCTTGCTTTTATACATTTTATTGCATGTTATGTTATATATTATTTACTTAGCTAATCTTATTATAAGTTGTTTAAATGTTTTATTACAAAAAGATGGTCGGAATGACAAATTATAGGCGATCTACATACATACTACATATATTTAATAATATTACATATACTAAGAACTAATCCTGAGTACGCAGGAGGAAAATTAATAGTATTTTTACTAAATGTTGTCTTTGTTCTATTGTTTTGTTTTACTTATTAACCATTTTAGTATTAGCTCCTCGTTCGTTTCGTACTCGTCTAGCAATTTATTGTAGCACCATGTCAAATTGGACTACAGTTATTATTATTATTTACCTTATATACTACTGATATGCAGGTTCGAGCTCCTTATACTATTTACTGTTAGTAGAACTTCCCTGCTATAGTTCCACTTACACTACAAACTGCAAAACCAAATATAAATTTTCCAGACAAGTATAAAGGATGTTGGAAAGGGTGGTACACAGTGCATGTTACATAATACTACAGTACCTACTACAGTATTTGGAAGTTTTCACCTGACACCTGTAGTATTAATCGACACCGTTTACATTATTAGACACTTAGGACGTTTGGCCAAACTAGCTTTTTGATAAAGTACAGTAATATTTCCATTTACAAGCCACAAAAACGTCTGTCCTGTTGCCTTAGAATGTCCAACTGCATGTTATTGCTGCGATAAGCTATAAACTCAACAGGGAATGGTTTAGCTGTCTTCATAGTTAGGCAGGGCATAAAAAATAGTTCTAAACAGCCCCAACATAACGTTGACACGTGCAAGTCTGTGTTATTGCATTTTTCATTTTTATGTCAAAATAAAAGTAGTATTATAGTGCCAACTTGTTATGTCTATTCATTCCCTATAATATCTCTGAAGACAGTTTTATGACCATTATTTGATCGTCTCTGTTCTGTATTGGGCGAGGGATAAGAGATCATCCTACATACCAAAATATAACACACCTCTTAGTGCCAAATACAACGTCAATTTCTCGCGTCACAACTCTTACTTCTCGTTTCTCCTTTCTCTACCTATAGAAAGGTACTTCTTACACAGCCCCAACACAAATCCCAAATTTCTGACTGACAGTAGTACTTAGTAGTTCACTTATACTCAATATTAGTAGTAGTATTTATATATCCGTCATAAAATCCATACAGCCACCCACAAAACAAACTCTAGCACTTTACAACTACTTACCCATGTAATAGTATAAAGCACTAATTTATTGGGATACCCATCATATTTAATAATCGTTCACATAAAGTAGAACTTTACTTATATGTATAGCTATGCAATAGAACCTGAACACGATGAACATTTACTATATACTTGCATAATATGTATTTCAGTTCCTTGTACACTCAAGCACATCCATACTTAAATTGTTATCGAACCTTCTTTTAAGTTTGCAAGTTTCCACATTATTGTTTTTTTCCATTTTATTGTTGTCAACTAGGGATATATTTTATTGTAGCTTTTGCAATAATAGTACAGATCCCCAAAGTTTAAATTAACGAATCCTATCCGTATATACTCTTGCAATAATTACTTGTTTGTGTAATGGTTGTGTTGTTATTTATGCTATTCGCAAAAAAAGGATTCTTTAGAGACATAAGTACCTAATACTTATATTTTGTTACACATTTACTTGCCTGCTTATTATTAGTCAAAATTCCGTTTGGAGGTCGAAAATAGAACAGAATCCAAACGTGAATTTGTGTAGCAGCAATTTTTATGTAGTTGTAGTAACTTATTATTACTCTGCTAATTATAGTGTTTGAGTGTTCGGTGGCAAATGCATAGGAGTATTCCTGCAGATGAATTACGTGCAAACAACGAGACGACTATGTGCGAAATACTCATTTTTGCAATAAGACTTAAAGACTGTATTCTACATGTATACATAATAAGTAAAACATATATACCTATAGCAACTAATCCTACTTTGGTTCAAATAATTGAAGTAAATAGTTCACTTCACACACAACATATAGAATAATATAAATGAATTTGCCAAAACCTCATTGTTATGCAGCGAATATTAAAAGGTATTAAAATGGTCTAATCCTCACACCGTAGAAATAAATGTAACGAAACTTCTCCTACAGCAGAGGATATAAATAAATTATGAGAGGTGTATGAAATAAATGTGTTGTTGTGGAAGACATATGCACCAGAGCTACGCCAAGGCGTCGAACAAAATTATATACTTACACAAATTGAAATGCATAATAGGAGTAGGGAATTATGAGACACTAGACAATTCTATACAAACCTAATTCCACACACATTACATAGACAATATTATAGATTTGTTTAATGCTTACCTGAATTACTTACATTAGCCAACTGTATTATTATTATTACTAGAAATTGTATTGTATAGACATGTAACAAAGGTACCTACACTAATTAGGAACTAATATACCTAGACTTATTAATTACAGTCGACACTACTACATAATGTATTCTAATCATTAGGTAGGATAGAAACAGACGAAGCATTACTACCACACAGAGTCCCCATACATACTCCCTTTACACACAAACCTATACACTAAAAATAAATAATTATATTGGGTAAATGGCAAATGGGTAACTATGCTACGTAATAAAGTCTAGGACTGGATTTATTGGGAGCAGCATCGTGTGTCGTTGCATTCCTTCGATTCCCATGTTTGTGCATGACAAGAGTACTGATTATATAAAGTTAATGTAACTGTCCTATTTATTACCTAATTACGATTGTGAGTTGTTCTCTCTCTCTCTCTCTAGCCGAGGAATCGGATGTTTTGGAGGTAGGTTGATACATTTAGCTACTACTACTATACTAGGGTATAAGTACTAGAAGAGCACAAAGGCTTAGCTAGGGACTCCACTATTATGTTCCAGGACCACCACGAGAAATGGAATATGAAATGAGCCAAAGCGAAGCTAAGCAGACCACATTAGACTCAGACATAAATAAATCCACATTTTGAGACGCTACATAAATAGATTGTGCTATAAGTACTACTGTTGCTAACGTTATTATTAGACTATTGGAGAAGTAACTATCTATTAACTACTGGTGTATACCTGTGTGCCACTACTAATTACTTATCATGATTCTATCAGACAGGATGCATACACACTTTTCGTGAACGAGTTGCCATTCGGGTAATGTTAGGTGTAATATGCTCTAGTGTGTACTTGAACGTATTTAGTAGGTACTTAATTTAACTATTTAACTAATACCTACTTACATACCTACACAAATTATTCTAAGTGTACTGTGTACTAGATAGATTGACAAATTGTTGTTTAGGTCATAAATATTGTCTTAGTATTTAATGTCAATTAATTTAACTGTTGTGCTATCATAAAGTGCAACCCTGAGATGAAGTAGCTGCTCTATCTTATACTGTTGCTACGTAAATACTAAACCCCAAACTAGGTAGGGAAGTAAATTAAAACTAACGAACTGATGTGCAGTGCAAACTGTGAACTCTATAATTAATTAGTATTAGATAAGTTGACAGAATGAGTTGTTTATTCAAGTTATACATATTATAAATATTATAGTAAACAATAGTATGTATCTCCTATTGAGAAATATGTTTTGTTGTTTGTAAGTTTTTTTGTGATTTTCCAGATGAATTGTAAATAGTTAATATGTAAGTAGCTAGAAAATGAAAACGGGCGACGAATGTAACGAATGAATGATTGAAGAGTGAAAGAGGTAAATGCTCGACAGAAACGGAGATTTTAAATGTTGTTCAGCATTTCATTTGAGAATGTGTCATTGTGTTATTTTTAGTACATGCAATCATTGTATCATTTTGTACAAGTTTATTTTCAGAGATTTACCCTCCTTGTATGAGATTTGTACAAATTATCCATATATAGAAGTTATATACAAATAATTTGAATAAAAGTTGACGCGAATCACCAAGAACATCATTTTCGAGTTTTTATTTTTCCTCCTTTCCGTCCCCAAATCTACATAAATATACTATAATAGTAGTAAGTCTTCAAAATTAGGTAGAATTGAAATTCATAGATACATAAAAAATCCCTGGGTTCAAATTCAAACATTATTATGAAATCATATGACAGTAATACATCCATGGCATTCCATAAATTGTACTTTGGTGTCCATTTATATAATATTTCTGTTGAAGGAATTGTATATATTTCAGGGACAGGATTGTTATAGAGACTAAACAAAAAAAGTAGATGCATGCCATCGCGGAAACTTATTGTTATGCAGTAGAATATCTGAAGATAAATAGGGAGTCTGTTTGAGTACTTGTTAGTGTATTTGTATAGTAGTAGTAAGTATATGTTTAGGAATGGTCATAAATTTCCGACGTTACTTGGTCTTCTTGGTCTTACTTAAGATGTTGTTCTGGCTGTCGAAAGGTTCACAGGAAGTAGAAGCTCTGTCGCAATAAAACTCATCAGAGCATGGACAAAACATCGAGTAAGAATCTATCACTTTTAAGCTCTCGTCCATGTTGGGGAAGGACAACGAAAAGTTTCGCTGCTCGTTATCAGGAATGCAAGGATCTCCGTGTCTGCCGAAAGAAGTGCACGTTGGCTCACTGTACCTCATCATCCCTGTTGGCAAAAGAACAGACTTGTGTGCGCAAGGAATTTTCTTCAAACATAAATTTCCTGGATAAAAATCTACTTTATTTTCTGGAAAGAAGGCTATCAAATGGCATAATAATACATGGCATTATATTGTACTGCTCTCTGATCCTTTCAAGCCCAGTCAGCCCAACTCGAACACGCCAAAGCCACTGACTTGACTGTATTTACTATTGAAATAGACCCGGGAGGGAGCAGTGCCTCTTAAACAGTAGTAGTAGGTATCTGCTCTACTACTACTAAATACTATGTACTATGTACAATGTAGACTAACCGACCGTGCAGCAATAGTTTAAAGGACAGTCTTCATTCCCTTTGCATTCTTGCTGGTAAGTCTTGCTAGAGACTCTGTCTCCTCGACTGTCCGTGGTTGCCCACCGTGGTTCGCCTCCTCTCAAATTCATCGTCAGCCAGTACAATGCCAACAGACCCAATCCTCTTCCGCAACCAGATCTCTTCCTCCCCATCTCTCATCGATTTTTAGTCCAACTAAACTCACAAACTTAAAAGAACACATTAAAATCCAAGGTAATGATATTGATCTTAACCTTAGTCACCCACCACCGAACCTTCAGACTACATATCATCCTGCATCTATTAGTATACTAGATCTCTATCTACAGCTTCACCAGATTCTGCTACTATACTATTTATATACAGGGACATCCTTTTCCATGCATTAAAAAATTGTTCTCGGTAAAAAACTCGGGTCCCGTAGAATCTATCTTGGAAGATTTCTCTCTAATGGTCAAATATTGTCGAGTAAGCACTTTTTGCTTCGTGCCACACTTTCATATCAACCCTCTTTTTAGTTATACATAAAAAGTGGAAGATAAATAGATTTTTTGTGAAAATAGTTGCAAATATACACAGATTGAGTGGCAAGTGTATAACTTGTCTTGTTCACTTGCATGAAAAACGTCTGTTTACTGTTTGTCGCTTACCTAGGTATTTAGTATAGATACACGTTTGTTAGTTCAAATTTTCTGGATATGATGATGGATGTCGATAAACTTCTGTCATGTCAATCGAGTATAAATTATGTAAAGAAGGAATGAAAGTTGAAAATATTTTGTCCAAACAACATTCATGTAAAGATTGTCTGCAACTTAAAAGTATTAAAAAGAATCTACATCAGGGTATGATATACACTTGTCAATTTTTTCTACAAACATTCAAGAATATTGATATCTAGATTTTGTTAATAATTAGGAATCGACGTTCGACATATCGCAATTGTTATGCAATCATAATATTATCAGTTCCCAGTGGCCAGTATGTCTATGTGGAGTATAAGTTCTTCACACCATAGCATGCATTACTGCCTTTATAATGCTGTGTATGCTTGATTAGATTTGCATAGAACTACAATGAGCAGTTAGACATGGACCATGTAATAAGACATGAGACTATAGTGATTTTCATAATTTAACCACATAAGACAATAGAATCTGTAAAGATAAAAAATGACGTCTAAAATTGACAGAATTTCCAGTTGTCAAATTACTTGATTATTCAACCTGTCAATTATTTCCTACATAATCTTAATAGGTTGGTGCACACGAAAGGAAGTGGATGGACGTGTGTTTGATTTCTAAATATTTACTCAGATTGCATGTTTTTTGAAACGTTAGACTATGTGCAGAGAAATACAATTAAGTGCACCGGATAACGATCAGGGATAAATTACTCTCTGGCACTATGAGTCATAGCATGGATGAGTCAGCTTTCTTAGGGCTGTTTTTGTTGCTGCTGATGTATTTAATAGCTGATGTGCATTGTGTAATAAACCTGAGGTATGGAAAGAGCAAGAATAAGAAAGGTAACTGTCAAGAAAGATTGTACGTGTCTGTATTATTACATGTTGTAGGTATGCAGGAAAGTTACGACTTGTCTTGTAAGTTGTAAATGTAGATGCTTAGATGCTCATGTTGCAAGTTCAAACGAACTGACCTTTTGGGTTTTAAAATAGCTATGATGCGAAATAGAAGAGTGCGAGAAGAATGTCAACTGTCTTACCTTAAACTTGAAAAGATTCGGTGCCCTAGCTTATTTTAGCCACAGTACAATAACAACCTCACCAATTCCAGACAACACTCACACCAAACAACTGAAGGAGATGTGAGTCTGCCCCGTCTCTCCAGTCATCTTATATAGAAAAATCCTAGCTATTGCTAGGTAGTCAATTTAACCTTGCTTGTCTATCTATAAGACTCATCCTCATCTCAGACCCTGAAACGGAGATCTAAAGTCATATTTCATACCAATTCATGTCTGCATGGCAATTTTCCGAGCTGGAAACGGCGTCCTAATCCAAAGCATTATTTAGAAAAATTTATTTACATGAAGACGCCAATGGAACTTTACCACATCCTATACATTAGTACACGTTTAATCTATACGATAACATGCACACAATTATAATAACATACCTGCCCACCTCGTTATATCTTTGCGTGTTCTTAATGTTATCTTATCTATATAGATGTACTGAATAGATACTATATGCAAGTTACTTAGTTGTAAATGGATCCTCTGAGCTTTAGAAACATAACCTTAAGTATTAAGCTATTTAATACATTAGCACATTAAGTACAAAAACGACACTGAAAGATACAAGGTGAGCATGCATTGCGGTATACGCACAAAAAGTCCATTTGTGAGCTTGCATAGTTGATGAACTTATTATTTACTTTTGAAAATATCTTGGAAAAGTATTCAAAATAAAACTTTTAATAATTGGACGATATCTAGCCAAGAAGACGCCTATGTAAATGTGAGTCAGTGATTTAGCGCTACAGAAATACTGCGACATAAGCAATTTCAATGTAAAACTGGATGATCGTGATTGAGTAGATGTATATGTAAAAACACCTTGCATGAAACTCGTTGGAATTCCCAGATAAATCTCTTGCTCTCATCAAGTTGAAAGTAATGTTGTTGAATACGTGTTACAGCCAGAAATTCTGATAAAATAGCAAAAAGTAAAGTTAGACTGCTTGAAGGACTTCTCATACTCATTTTAACCCGATACAAATAATAATCCACCACACAGCGCATTCGACTATATAATTTCAATATGGAATACATAACTATATAGGCTGTCGTGTATATCATTATGTTGGGTTTCTATTCACCGAAACAACAAACGCACACTAGAGAAGCCGTAAAGGCTTTACTCTGTAAAATGCTGAACACACGTTTACAAAATCATGTTCCTTTTTTAAGTCCTGGCAATAATCAGATTACCGAGTAGTTTTTGCTCATACTACTACACGTTGTACTTGTACTACTTCTTTCTGCAAAATATTTAATAAACCGTGAATCATTTCCCTGCAAATGTACAGAACAAAGCGAACTTGTTCAGCAATAGAGTCCATATTAACTAGTACATACAACTACTTGCTTTTCAGAATTCGAATCAAACTTTAAACCATCTATTCAATTCTAATAGGCAATATCATTATTTGTGTCGGTGGAAAGTGGAAATTAATATGAAAATCTCTTTGTGCTTGTATCTCTTTGACAGACCAGAATATATTTATGCTTGCATTCAACTATTCAATAACCGTTGAGATTACTTCTATATACAGTGCATGCACAGTAATGATGATAATGAACACTACTAATTGCTGCATACCGATAGTAGCTACAAAAGGTCTACATACCACTGATTAGAGTGATTGGACTGCTGCAGCGAAAATATTCAGTATTTCCTCAATTAATTTCTCTGTTTACGTATAAATAATAATCTCTGCTTAATTTTTTTCTATATTATACTATCTAGGTTTCTACCATGATGATGATGATGCCAATATCATAGGTTGTCCAGTGTCCACTCTTGAAATTCCTCAAATGAGCTAGGTTTGAGAATTGAGACAAAATAATGCTTAGCACAAGGGGGATCGAGGAATCTTGGAAAAGATAAAAACTCCGACAACAGTGGCTATAGTGTTGTATATTTGTAGTAACATGCCATGTCTAATCGTATATGGGATGATGATTAACATATCGCACATTGATTGTAAATATATGGTCTCAATTTTCTGTTATTGTCCTGCCCCAAGTTTCATGTCCATTATACTACTTACCACTACAGTTTCCCTACATAGCAAGGATTCCGAAAAGACAATATAATTACTAACCCAACATAATTCCAGGCTGTAGCCACACTAAATATTTTATTTACCTTGTAATAAAATCTATGTAAGAGATTGACATACGACTCTTGGTTGGATTTGTAAACTTTATTGAGAATTGAGGACTTAAGGAATGAAAATCCGTAACTTTATGTCTTCTATAAAAATTGCCGTCAAAGCCACACAGAGAGGATAGTAGCTCTGGATGAAAAAATCCCTTCCTTTAACATATTCGATTGTTTCGTGGTTTCCTTTTCTACCCAGTATTTTCACAACAAGAACTGCTAATAAAAACCGAATTTTTGGTTTAACGCCATTTGTTTTTAATGACTGATAATAATTATTTTGCTGACAGCTGAGCTGTAGAGTGTGGTTGAGCTGTAGGGTATTGTTGGTCATTGGAATTGGTCCTGGCGTTACATAGTTAAGCTGAGCTGGCTGATCAGACTGATCACGCTCATATGCATTCAAAAATTCACATCTAATAATAATAAACCATGCAAAACGGAAGCGTAATAAATTTACAAACTCCTTTGTCCTTTTTTACCTCAAGATTGTTCTCTGAAAATTTGAACTGTTTAGCTCAAACCGTTCGAAGTTTATCGTTCACAGCGATTTGTGTTCTGGATGGACGGACAGACAGAAATAGTATTCACAAATTCACATACAGAGAAGATAAACTTGTCTCAATAATCTATTAAAATTTATTAATTCTGTATGCCTGTATCTAGTATAGTAGTGTAGGCCGTTCTTTGTTCAATGCCACCAAAATATCACTTTATTGTCATAGATATTTATACTATACCTACATCATTTAAAGTTGGCTGAAGTAAGCTGTAACGGTATTCTCCTGGACAGTTTCCGACCTCCGATGACGCCTCTTCTGTTTCTTTTTAGTCCCGGCGGTCCCTGTGATACATGGAAATCTTCTATTGAAGTATATTTGTATGTATTTGCATGAGTTGTTTTCATACACACATATACATACATACTTTCATGCACATTAATTTATAGATTAAGTGAGACTTACCTTGGTAAGTTGATACTTGATCGTAATTATACGATCTACCTGGAGTTCTAAATGTTACCGGTTAACGTATGTAGTTGAGCGCAACTACCGAGAAGCCATCGTACGGTTTAAAGACAAACGTTTTCCTGTCGACCCCTACACTATCTCTAGCATACCCATATCTCTACTCATATATCACCCTAGCATCACCCAATACTATCAGTGCGTTTAAAGAAAGAGAAAACGAGTTGTGGCCAACAATGGGGGAGGGTTGGTGGGCCGGTAACATTTAGAACTCCAGGTAGATCGTATAATTACGATCAAGTATCAACTTACCAAGGTAAGTCTCACTTAATCTATAAATTATACTTCACTACCTTACGTTCTCATGTTACCGGTTAACGTATGTAGTTGTTTAAAGAAAAAACCACAACGAGTTGACAAAGTACACAATCTCAATAGATACACATACATTTATGTATACACAAAGAATATCATTTATTCGTACATTTTAGATATCGAATTCAAAATTTAGCATTAATTAAAATAATAGTATTTTAAAATATTACAATGTAAGTTAATTTAAAACAGAATTAAAAAATACATGTCTATCTAAAATATTACAATGAAAGTTAATTTAAAATAGAATTAACAAATACATGTCTATTGTCAATTTTTCGGTTATAGAACCGGGCAAAACACTGAGAATTTGTTGACCAACCGGCTCTAGAGAATATAATGTCAATAGGAACACCGGTGCTTAAAGCTTTAGATGTTGAAGCGTGGCGGAAACTATGCCCTGAGAATCGACTTATATCAATATTTGCCATAGAAAGTGCAACTTTCAACCATCGGCTTATTGTTTGCGTGGTAACAGAGCGATGGGGCTTGCAAAGAGATATTAATAGACCATTTCCACTTCTAATTAGCAATGTTCTTTTTAGATATTCAGTCAAGGTTCTAACAACACAGATTTTAGGATTGTAATGGTAGGGTGGAAGATGTAAACATGGCTGTATTTTTCCTAACGCTGATGTTTTCAGTTGACCAGGGACAAATATCTCAACGGATCCGTCATTTAGGTATGAAATATTTGAAACGATAATAGATTGTATAGTTTGAGCTCTTTGACCAGAACAAAGAGCTAATAAAGATACTAATTTTATAGATAAATCAAAAAGCGACAACTCTGAATTTTGGTTCCATGTAGTAAAAAGATTAAGTATATCTTGGGCGTCCCAGATGCTATCATATTTTGCTTTTGGAGGTCGTAATTTTGAAATTGCTTTCATATATCTGATTGTGATTGGATGTTGCCCAAATATTTGGTTGTCAAACTTACAAGAAAATAGAATTGAAGAAAGAGCTGACCTTGCTGTGTTGATTGCACTATAGCCAAGTTTTTGTAAATATAGGTTATGTAGATACGCTAAAGCTTGTCCCAAATTAGGATCTTCAGGATTATAAGAATTTTCCCAACAGAAAATTAACCACCGTTTTACATAACATTTATATTGTGTCAACGTTGCTGGTGAATAAGAAGACAATAAAATATCGATTATTTCTTTTGAAAGTCCAATATGGGAGAATCCTTTTCTGATAAGATTGCAGCAACTAGTTTCAAGGTCTGATGCATTGGGTGAGGTCTAAAATCAAATGGACAATTTATTAAGTTTATGTCAGGACCCATCATATACAGTTCTGTTTTCTTGAGTCTAAGAAATTCTGGGAACCAGGACTGCGAAGGCCAATAAGGAACGACAAAAATACATGTACACTGATCTGTGACAACTTTTTTCAGTGCCCTTGGTATTAGGCAAAAGGGGGGAAATATATAACCATATTCGTTTTTCCAATTGCATGTAAAAGCATCAACAATAGTGCCATTAGGTTGAGGGAACCAAGATGCAAATCTTTCACATTGAGTACTTAGTGCTGAAGCAAATAAGTCTATTGTTGGCTGTCCAAATAAAGATACAATTTTTAAGAATTCTTGTGAGTTAAGCTGCCAGTCTGAGTCGTCTGATTTTCTTCTAGATTCAAAATCTGCAGAAACATTTTCGGTCGATCTAATATAGCTTGCAAATAAGTGAATCGATTTTTGTTCGCACCATTTCCATATACGTACAGCTGTTCGATGAAGAATATCCGAATGACATCCCCCATATTTGTTTATGTATGAAACAGCTGTTACACTATCAACTCTAAGCAAAATTTTACAATTTTCTTTCTTTGTAAAAAATGTATGCAATCCTTTTTCAATGGCAAGGAGTTCGAGAGCATTAATGTGTAATAGTTTTTCTAGCGGAGACCAAGGTCCGTGAGACTTTTTATTTTCAAATATGGCACCCCAGCCGGACAGGGATGCATCAGTATGCATAGTGTACTCATATATATCTTTATGGAAAGGTTTACTTGCTGTATTTATATGAGCTAACCACCAGAGTATTTCTTCGCGACATTTAATTGGCCAAACTTTTATGCAGACATCATATTCCTTTTCCGAATTTCGAAGGGATTGGGATATAAATATAGCTAGCTCTCTCGTATACCAAGGACCATACATTGTGGCAGGGCAGGCGGCTATAAGATTTCCTTGCAACTCTGCAATTTTGCGAATTGTTTGATTTGACCATGACAAGGCATCTTTACATTGTTTGGTAATTTTTAGTACTTTTTGTTTCGGTAATCTGATTGTTTCTTTAGTAGTACTAAAATGAAGGCCGAGGTAGGTTAATTCTTGTGTTGGGTGTAAAACTGATTTTTCGCTGATTAGGAAACCAAGACTAGTTAAAAGATTGTTTGTGAATTCAATATTTTCTTTACAATTAGCAAAATTTGAGCCAATAGTCAGAATATCATCAAGATACACCGAAGATTGATATCCTTTTGATCGTAGATAAGTTGTAACTGGTCTTAACACTTTTGTAAATACATATGGAGCAACACTTAAACCAAAAGGGACACAAGTAAATTCATATAATATATCCTCCCAGTAAAAACGCAAATATTTTCGGTGATTAATATCAATTGGTACAAAAAAATAAGCATCCTTTAAGTCTATTTTTCCCATATAATAATCTTTACGAAGCAGATTGCAAACATTGCGGTAATCTTCCATTTTAAAATGGGGACAGTCCACAAAGTTATTTAGGTTTTTTAGATTCAAAATTAATCTATATGAATTATCTGGTTTAGGGACTGTAAATATTGTGCTAATAAATTGATTCTCTCTGGGACTAGTTTCAACAATAGCACCGATATTAGTCAATCGAGTGATTTGAGCTGAAATAGCCGTTACTTCGACTTTGGAAAAGTTTTTATTTTTGGGAACGACTGACTGAAATGGGTTTGAGTGGAATTGAATGGAATAACCTTGAATCGCAGAAAGTACAAATTCGTCGTTCGTTATTGCTTTCCAAATGTTTACATAGTTTTTGAGTCTACCAGCATAAAGTTCTCTTACCACTTTATCACTTGGTGTGATTATTGGTTCATTGGTCTTTGAGGACGAAACTGACCCCTTGATTTCCATGGGTATCCTCTTCCCCGTGGAGGGCCCCGCACGTTTAAAGACTGAGGAAGCATCTTGCGGGAATTACGAGTATACGGAGAAAATCGCGATTTTCCTCGAAATGGCTCCTTTAATATAGCGGATGTTGATTTTGCACTTCTAACATCTTTATCTAATTCATCGCCAAATAGAAGCTCCGTGACTTTTGTTTGATTCGAGCATAAGCTGGATGCTCCTCTAGCAAGGAATGGTTTGATATTGGCTCGTCTTTGATTATTTATCTCGCGGAAGGAAGCGCCCAGATTTCGAGCTGAATCCATTGACAGCTGAACAATTTCTTTTGTCGTTTCAGGATTTCCAAGTGAATTTTGAAACAGCAAATCAACAATTTTTGCTTGAGCAACCAATGCTCTGCTGATTCCTTGAAGAATAAATTGCAATCGCACATCTTTTGATTTTGCATTTTGATTTAAATTCGGGTTATTCCAAATCTCTGGGTTTACTCTGGGAACGCCCAATAATTTACAGTTATTAGGAGCCTTGTATTTGATTTTATCGGTCTCATACATTTCCTTTGGAAATATGCGTTGAGGAAACTGCAAAAAGGTTTCGGCAACTTTTTCGGTGATGTCTTCACCATATTCTTGGTCTGGTAAAACCGAATCTAAGATTTCGGATAGGATATTCTGAGCTTCATTGTTACTCACGGTATTTTCAACTAGAAAGAATATAAAAAATAACACGCATGCTATTTTATTGTTACTTTTGTAACATAAGTGAGTGTATTAGTAGGAAATGAATTTTTAAATCAGCTCAGATGTTTTAAATATACCTGCATCTGCAGATTTTAAAAGACCCATTTCACCAAGAATAGAATTGAGCGGATCATCGATCACATCCTCATTTTCAGACTCATTTCGGGTTTCATCATAAATTAATTCAGACTCGTCGTCTGCCAAATGCTGAGTGTGGTTTCCAGTCAGCGTTGTATTTAAGGAGTCTATTTTATCAGCTAATTTCTCTAGGACAGTTGTTTGGTTCGTCATGACATTAGGTATTTCTGCTAATGAGGCAAGGGCTTCCTTTTGATCTTGCACAGTCGACGAAAGTGCACTGAGTGTTTGTAAAATGGAGCCTTCAGTGGATAACGCATTATCCATTTGCCTTTGTGTATTGCGGCGTAATGATCTCCTTTTAACGCAAACAATGTACAAATTTAAATAAGACAACAGTAAAGATTACATTGAATGAAATCACTATTATTCCTACAGAATTGATAATTTTTCTTTCTGTTTTGTTAACTTTGAAGCATTAAAGTTTCTAAAATTAATGATCATCATTGAGTAAAATAAAAATAATGCACGATAATTTTCAGGTAATAGGTGATATTTACAATGAGATAAATAACTATAATATGGTTAACCTTACCTAGAAGATGAAGCGAGAGGCTCTGCTTGTGGCTCTTCCATTTAATAGGTCAATTAAATTACCACTGTTGTGGTGTTAACTTTGATTAGCACTGGAATCCCAATAAGCAAATACGAATTTTCAACCATGCAAGATGGCGCCGAACAGGATCGTACTTGTTGACTCCTCGGACGTAAGAACGCAACTGATAGTATTGGGTGATGCTAGGGTGATATATGAGTAGAGATATGGGTATGCTAGAGATAGTGTAGGGGTCGACAGGAAAACGTTTGTCTTTAAACCGTACGATGGCTTCTCGGTAGTTGCGCTCAACTACATACGTTAACCGGTAACATGAGAACGTAAGGTAGTGAAGTATAATTACACCATCTGAGTACCAGTAACTCCTACCTGTTTCGTGTGTTACTGCTACTCACTTCACGTAGTACTTTATGTCGTAGCGCGTAGGCAGTAAGTAGATAGAGTAGAAAGAAAAGAGCTACCACGCACTGGGATTATTATCACAGTGGGATAGTGAATCTGAATTCTGATCAATGAATTGTTGTGCAAAGCGTTTCTATGGATCTGGCTTATTTTTGTGAGTTCTTGAAGGCGGGCATGTGACATAAAACACGATTTGCAAGTTTAGTTTGGTATTCAAATCCGGCTGTATATTTACATTCATAAAATTGTTCGGTTCGATACAACGTGCTACAAACTGCAAAGCATTTAGACATTTGTTATTAGATAGTTTATTTTTTGAATATTTTTTTTACTTCCACCACCAGGATTAGTCACTTTCAGACAACTGGCTCTGCATTTAAACAAAAACTACGTACAAAACTACACAAGATACTCACATAGGTGGTTCACATTTTTAAGATTTCATTTCCAAAATAATACATTCCTTTTGATTGCCATTATAATTAGTTCCATTTCCATTGTATTTTACTATTATGCTTGGCTAAACTGCAGTTATCCGGCCAGGTTTTTCTTGCACCCCAGCACCCCATACACTGACTCTGCACCCAGCACCCTTGCACTCCAGCACTTTGAAAGTATACAAATTTCCAAGTATTTTCAAAACCAGTCACTATTTGCTTCTTTTTTGACCTAACCTAATAAAATTGAAACAACCAAACATTTATTATATTTATTTTTATTAGGTCAGGTTAGAAAAAGGCGAAAATAGTGACGGGTGGCAAGGGTGCTGGGGTGCAAGAAAAACCTGGTCGGATAACTGCAGTTTAGGCCATTATGCTTGAATGCTTACTAGTATGCTTACTACTCAAACTCAATTAACGTAGGGCATAGTTTTTGATTGTTACCCCTGTTACTGGTGAATGGGTGCCTAAAAAACAAAAGACTTCTGGCAAGCAGCAATACTAATATTGATACATTTATTTGTTTGGGTGGGACTGATGTTTGTCACTTGTCAACATTCCACTAGGCTAGGACTAACTGGCATCTATAATCTTCCAAACCATCGTAACTTAACTTAGCCAAATAGACCAGAAAATGTTAGGAGGACGAGCATTGGAAGAAGAAAAGCGATACCAACAGGTACTATTAAGACAGCGTGCAGAAAGTGAACAGCATAGACTTAACTACGAAAAGTTGAAGGCGATAACCATCAGGTAAGTATTCATATTTCATACTTAGAACTGTTGAGAAATTATAATTTCTTTCAATCTTTCGTTTATTATATGGTAAACATTAACCAGCCTTTGGTGTAATTCTTTTATACTTAGAAAAAATTAGCAAAAGAAATTAATAAATGACATGTTAGCTGGGGGAAAGGGTACGCCTTCACAATTAATATATTTATTGTATATGTATGAAGTGATTTTCATGAAGCGATTTCCTAAATTCTCAACCAGTTATGGGACAGTAATGTAACTATGTTATCTGAGTGACAGAACTTAAGGGTGGGTATTGGCGATGGCGGGGTAACTGGAGCAGGCATTCTCTGTGTATTACTTCGGATTATTTTCTTATCTCATTAATGTACGATAACGTCTAGTTTATAGTTTATGGTCCAGGTTCCACGACGCTATTATGGGAGGATAATACCGTCATGCATTTATATTTAAAAATATAGCGTTAAATGAAGGTGAAAATCGTCATTCTTGGATCATTGAAATATTTCAATAACTCGGAAGGTGAAGAACTTCATTTTAACGTCAAAGTAACTTCTTAAAACCCAAATTGTAAATTTTGAAAGTGAAAATTTTTGCTGTAACTTAATAAAACCTAAAGTATAAACTAGGCATAAGTCTTCAAACTTTCCAAAGTCTGGGAACTTCTCTGTGACATAACTAAAACTCTTTTTGAACAAAACGGAGACTTGTGACTGTTGTGTCACTCCAGGACCCAGTAAGAATCTTTGGTAAAAATGAATATTTTCAGCTGAGTTGTTCTCCAGATTTTTTTGATTTCCTGGAAAAATAATATTTGAAAGGTTTTTGTACTCAACTCAATGTAAATAGATCGAGTTCATGTCCAATTCCACTAGATACCTCAACCGAGAGGTATTCAACCTTAAATGCATTAAAAAGCAGAAACGTCATCTATCCTTCTTTCAAGTATTTATCAACATAATATTTTTTATAAAAAATTATTTAACCCGACAGGTATCAACTAAATAATTCGAAAGCTACTGAAGAGGGTGAAAAGGAAGGAAAAGACAAAGAGGAATTACTCTTGGGAACATCGCCAAACAAAAAGGCTATGGATATGAATTCATCCAGTACCAAGTCAGGGTTGAGCCATGAAAGTCAGGTGGCCTTAAATTCGGTAAGATGTTTGTAAAGTATATAATCAACGTATTAAGAAACAGATATCCATATAAGCACTGAAAAGGCTATAATTGATAAATCATTGATTATGACTAAGAAGAGTCCCGTTGGGAAAAGCACTCGGAGAATTGGTGTACGAAGAATCCCAGTGAAGTATTCCGGTCCAGACGAGAGTCAAAAAAAGTTAAATTTGTCCTCTGTGGCAGTGACCCGGGCGCAACTTTGTAATTCGCCCGTTCAGCAAATCAAATTTGATTGCTTACGTTGTGGTCAATACGAAGAAGACAAGCATGCTCTTATGAACACTTGCTTGAACGAAGTGCGAAGTATCCAGGGAATGTTGGAAGCACAAGTCCAAACTACAATGAGTGTCGAGGTACGGGCGTTGACTTCTATATTCTCTCTTAAAATGTGTTTGTTTTAGTCTTTAATGAGTTTCTTTGGATTGAAATGTAAATGTGAAGTGATAAATGGAAAAGACAAGCATTTATAATTTATACCCAATCATGATGATTAAGGAACATTTTTCAGATGAGAATGATCACCATAGCGGTTAATTTTCAGTTTGTAAATTACTTGCCACCTTGCAATGAGCTAACCTTCTCATTTCTGAAGATTGTTTTATATCTGTGTACGAATAATACTCTTTCAGATATCTCTCTCCCTTTTTAATTTCAAATGTTTTTTGCTATTTTCATTATCCATTTTATTTACTCTGACGTCGCAAATCCATTTTTCTCAGCCCTACAGGATGTAGCCACATCGTACTAGAAGAAATAGAGTTAGATATTCCGATTTAAGATATTTATGAGTTGTATCATATGGTACCATTATATATGAAATGCATTTTAGTTCCTGTTTTCGAGATTTACATTATAATTCATCCTTTGTGAAAGCTACTGCCTCCCTTTTGAGAAAATAATAACATAAGCCAAGTAGAAGAAAGTTAAGAAGTAGATAGCGGTAGTGATATGTCATTCGGATCAATCATGTTGAAGGGCAAGTAATGGAAAGAAAAGCGGAGAGGCGGTCGGAGCTAAGGTTGAGTGAAATCTTATTTCCTGAAAGTAATTGCAACAAAATTTGATTGATTTTCTTCTAGAAAGAAAACAAGGAACTGCAGAATTCCCAACTAATCCTGGCTCGGAGCAATTCCACGTTGAAATTGGAGAACCAAGTACGTAAAATAAATATGCTACAGCCACGGCCATAATCTTTTACCCACTGGATATCTCTGCATATATATTAATGCAATACCTTCTAACTAATGTCTAAAGCAATTCAATATTATATGTTAAAATACACAATCTGACAATTGCACTCACTCAGTTTTTTCGTTTCTTTGAGGAAAGAGTTTACTCTTCAAAATGTATATAATCATGACATGTGGGCTCTCATGGCTCAAAAAGTTCTAGATTCATGAATAGTACTTTTGATAAATAGGTTTAGCTATTTAAAAATTAACACATGCCTAGATGGATACAAATTAACTGTAATTGTTTTGCAATTGGAAGTTTGTGATTTAATCGTGAGTGTATGGAAATAAAAATATGGCATAACCACTTCAACATTGGAAGAAAGATTGCTAAGATAGATTTGAATTTGATTTGACAGACTCTTAGAGAAGAGCTGGAAGAGACTAGGAAAAAGTTGGAAGAAACGACGTCTATTAACGCCATTCTTCAAAAGGACATCGAAACTACCCGCTCACAGGCAAGTCTCATACACAAAAAAGATAAGATAAATACATTGTTTTTGTTCACTTGCTTTACAAGCTCACGTTAGAAAACCAAAAAGGATTCTTTTGTCCAATTCAGTTCACCATTGTGTTAATCCTTTCTGTGCACATATACATCAATTACTTAACTTTGTTGTTCTTGACTATATTTATGTACTTTTATGTTGAGATAGTGTTGTATTGTTTGGTTAACCAAAAAATAATGACCTACATAAACTCTGACCTATTCTTATCTATTTGTATATTATAATTCTTGTGTATGTTCATTCTCACTTTTTTGCAGCAATTTTTTGTTATAATACCATTGGCTATCTGTATACATGCCAATTTATTCGAATATTTATGCTCGTTTACTATCAGAAAGTGCAGGAACAGTCATTATTAGGTACTTTCTCCTACTTAACATAAATATCGTTATTTGAAACTAAGTGCTCTATGTTTTAACTATCTGCAATTCATCAATATCAGTATAAAAAAGTTATGTAGTACTTAGTACACTGTAAAGGATGTAATTGATGTGACTATAAATACTAAAGAATTGAAGCTACGTTAAGTAGTACAATTTATTGATAATTCTTTATTTAAAGTTGGCTTCACAAGAACAACAAATTAAGCAGAGAACACTGACAAAAGATATTGGAACTTTAGCCATCGAGAGTGAACTCAAATCTTTGCGTCTCAAAAACCAACGACTGGAAGAATCAAAGCTGCTTATGACGGAAAGTCATGAAGAAGAGAAGCGCGAAATGAAGGCGCTTCTCGTGTGTGTTTACAACAAATGTCTAGATGAAAAGAATGCTCTTCAGACTAAATACATTGGTCAGTTCATTATTTGAAACAAAGTGATTTTCCTATTTCAACTATAGAGCCATAATGAAGAAAATGAGAGTTAAATAGCTAAACTATTTATGACTAGCATCTAAACGGCTCATGAGTTTTCAGTTACATATATATATGAATTCGCGAATTTTGATTGAATGGTATATTTTTCACAGAAATTAAAGATCTTTTGGCCACCCAGCAGTATTATGCCGAAGAAATAAGTCATTATTCAAAAGCTGGGTACCTTGGCAGTCAAGGCATTGTTGAAGAAATGGTGAAGGAATTGAGTAACGTTGTAATCGAGGGAAAATCCGCGTTAGAGGTAAAATATCAATACCTGCCTCTACTTATCATTATTTTAATATGCGTTGGATTAAATCATTGTGCATATAGGTAATCGAGTCGAAGTTGCGGAAAACAGTATCGGAAAAGGCCCAACTGCAGACTGACTTGGAAAATGCTGTTGTCTTATTAGAAAAAGCAAAAGTGGATGTTGGAAGACGTCAAGAAAGAACTAAGGGATTTATCGAATCTTTACTAGTAGCTCTGGAACTTCCTCCAACGCTCGATTTTAAAAGTCCAGAATTGGTGTGTAAGAAAACTGAACATTTTGATGATAGCAAATGCACTCCCAACCGCAATGAAGAACTGAGTTATCATGAAATATTGGTAAAGTTCCTTAACTGGAAAGCCACCCAAAGACTAAAAATAATGGAACTTGAAAAACGAAATGCCACTCTGAACACCTTATTAGTCTCCGAGAGAACAAAAATTGCTCAAATGGTAAGCTTAGATTAGCACAACCAAAATAAGATGATAGCTTGTCGTATATTATCAGGAAGTCCCAAAAATTGAAATAATAATAATTAATTTGATTTACAATATTACAATACGATAATTTCTAATGTTGGATACATTAGTACTTTAATTTAAATCTGCATGGTTTAAAGACTTTTTAAAAATAGTTTACGTGTTATGCACACACCTTAAACACCAGGAAGGATTTTATTATTTGTAAACTGGAAGTCCATGTACATATTAGATACATTAAAGTTGTGTGTTTATAAATAAGTTTATTTCATAACAAAAATATATAAAATGGGTGGAGTAAATACTTATAGAAGGAATACAATAAACACGTTCATTATTCTTTGTTTTTTGCCAAAGAAGGGAAAATGTAGCGAATATGTAATTATTTAACATAATATATAGAAGTTCCAGAGTAGTTTTTAACGCAATTTGTCGTAATTCTTGTTGCCCATTTTATTCTACCTCTTGAATCGTAATTAATTTTGTTCGTTTGATGTTTTCAATTGTGTAAAAATGTCCTACGACAAAGGAATTTTGTTCAACATGGTCATTTAAATTTCCATGATTTACATAAATATTACTTTACAGGTACCTGACACACTTCACTTGGCTATAATTGTCTTTGTCTAGAAATAAGCACCTAAAATGTACTATCATATAGTAGACATTAGACATATATTGTATATTAACAAACAAAAGTGCATAGGTATATATTCATTAAAAAATTTCAGCAAACCCTATCAGTTTCAGTCAACATCTATCAAAATCCTTGCATTTAAAATGTACAAATTACTTTAAGAGTGACTGCTTTTTTGAACGACCTTAAATTATAATGATGCCGTAATTTCATTAAAATAGTCACAACGAGATTCTAAATATAATAGTGAATCTACACTTTAGGTCGTCAGATATTTGCAGTAAACTTTTGAAAAATGTCACTAATGAATATTGATTATCACTCCAATTTACAATAGCTCTAGTTTTGTACTGACTTTCAGATTTTGTGTATAAAGTCAATCCCTCCTTGTAATAAATTTGTTAAATTTTGTTACGATACTTTTTTCTTAATTAGTATTAGTTAGAGTGACTATATGTTGGAAATAACGGTTATTGTTAAAGATAATTGTCTTAAATATCGGTCACTTAAATAAATCAGCTCAATCAATCAATTTATTTCTTTGTTTTGTGTAAAAGAAGTAATTGTGGCAAACAACCTACCTTATTACTTTTACTTTGTTTTAGAATGCCAAGACTTCTAATCCAGTTGCCCATAAAGTGAAAGGTAAGAAGCGGTTGGCCATAACTTACCGTCCCGGAAAAGTAATTTATCCCCCAGACAAGGTCGTGGAGACAAAAACCAAATCCAACGAGGAGTCAGTTGAACAGAAACAACAAGAGCGTATCGAGTTTTCTCAGGAGCACACAGTTAGTAGACTTTTAGAGCATCACATCAATTTTGGAAAAATTTTGAACGATGTCACTCCAAGTGACTAAAATTTCAAAATTTCAATTTCTTAAAATACATATTTTTGTACTTTTTGATTAAAAAAATAAAATTGGGCTTACTGAGCTTACCCGTTAATTATGCACGCATTAATTGCGTACTCAATTTTTTTCTATAATATAGTATTATTACTTATTATTATTACATACATACAACTACGTGTACACCTTATAACACTTTAAATAGTGTAATGAGGACCTGTTCAACCATAGCTTTTGCTACTGTGTTCATGCAAAACAAATGTTACAGTATTAAATAACAGTACATAGTTGGATAATTTACAAAATTGTCTGTCATAATAAGGTTAACCAATCTAAACGATTCATTCATTTTATATCAAATAGAAGCAATAATTAGGCGCCGTTTTTGCCAGCTCTTCGATAAGGGTAATACTGATGTCAAAATATTTAACAGTAAATGTAGTAAACCTAAACAAATTATGAAGCCATCTGCTCAATAATTAGTGGAAGCGAAACAATTTCTGTAGTTGTCAGCTGACAGAATAAATAAAAATAAAATAGATAAATGGAAAAACTGTAAAAAAGTTGTTTAAAATTTTCACTCACATTTTTCAATAAAATCAGTATTATAAGAACATATTCCGTAAACATAACTACGATACTATAAAGTTCCCTGTCATGGTACAAATGGGAAAATAGGTGCAAAAATTTATGTCATAACACATTTTTATTGCCATTTACCCAAGCTTATTTATACAAGTTCAAACATGTAATCTTAAATATATAACTTAGCCACTTAACCTATAAAAGTAATTACAGTGGAAGAGAAATGGTTCAATCTTTCAATTCAATCAACTCATAATTCATTTCAATCCTCACATAATTCCAACAAATCTAAAAGTAACAAAAGTTTTGCTTAAAAACTAAAACATTACTACCTTTCATTAAAATTATTACTTAACACCATCAAACATAATAAGAAATCTAAAAGTAACAAACTTTTACTAAAGTTACGTCTTATTTTTGCTTAAAAACGAAAACATTACTACTAACTCTCATTGCAATTACTTAACACCATCAAACCTCAAAAAAGATAACAAGAAATCTAAAAGTAACAGACTTTTACTAAAGTTTAGTCATATTTTTGCATATAAACGTAAACATGGTTAATTTCTATTATAATTACTACTTAACACCATCAAAGATCATGGGGAAGACGCTACAGCGGACGATAATAAAAACTGTGGATAAACAAACAATTTATTTGCTAATGGTATCAAAAATATTAAAGTTTTTAAATATAACTGTTAACAGGCTTGACAAATGAAACGTTTGTAAATTCACAGATGTTTATTATCGCGTAAGACCGATAGTATGAAATCGGAAAATTGAACAAAATTCTCATCGAGCATTATCTTTCGGAACTCTTCGATTGGATTTTGAGCCCGGTTGAGATGACGAATAGTTTGTCTCAGCTTTGTATCGGCCAGGTGCTTTTTCAAGGGCTTCAAATTTGCTAAATAAAAAAATCAGAGATATTTTTTTAAAAATTAATTGTTTTATATGGATTAAACCATATATACGCTAAACAGCATTAAAGCCTCTTTTGGATTCTTAACAAGGTTTCATAAATTAAAGTTTTTACGGTCAATGCTTTTAAGATGCCTCCCTGGGTATCCTACACCAATATTTATACTCAGGATTTTCCATAATAGTAACTCGAACAATTGTGTACCAAAGTAAAATATAAACATGAGCTATGAACCACTATTTCAAACACCATGGTATTAATGGCCAAAACCTCTTAGAGAAAATTCAGGATTGGAAACAATTCAACATCCGATAAGTATCACTGCGGTGAAACATAATTTATCTCTCTGCATTAATAACTATTTACCAACCCCTTTTTGGTTTATTGGAGCAATAATAACGAAAGTAAATAAGTATTTATTGCATTCAATAACTATCAAGTTCATACGGATAATAGTGAATTTCAATTACGTGCAGCCCTTCATTAATTTACTTTAACCCCAACATCATTAATATTTTTTTAATTAAAACTAATAATGCAAACTTTAGCACTAGAATAATTATATGATTTGCTTATTTACCTCCGCTTGATAGCTTTTCTAGTGATTTTATTGGTAGTGTGTCTTGAGTAGGATAAAAATATTGACGTCCAGTTGAATTTGAGGTATCCTTGTGTTGATCTACTGGAGTATTACTGACTTTACATATGTTTTGACTTTTGTGTTCACGGTAGCAACTCAAGTTACAGCTATGAATTAATTATACATAAAAAGCTGTTAATAACAATTGAGACATTTCTTTATACATTGCAGTTATAAATAAAAACAATTGAATGATCACAAGTAAGGCACGTCTCTAACTTACTATTTCAGGAGGCATTGAGGACAGCGTAAAGATGCTGGGTCATTTTTGCACACACAACAAGATTTGGCTGCCACTTTCAAAACCTGTTCAGATGGCTCTTCCTTAGTCAATACCATCCCTTCTACAGAACTATTATCGCACCCTAAGTCAATAATTAGTTCTCCAGAATTGTCCATCTCTACATCAATATCATCCTCCTGCTTCAAAACTTCTTCAGTCAAAACTGTGACTTCAGAAGTGTTCGCACCACTCGAAAGATTTGCTTCCATTACTGACCTTAGTCACAGACAACAGAAAGACAAGCATTATCAACAATCAAAAGACCATCACCATAATTTAATAATGAATCAATAATCCAGAAATTGTACCTGCAGTTACAATGAAAATAACAAATAAACGAAAAAAAATACTAAATGTAAACGAAGACACGAAGATTTTACAGAATATAGGATCTCAAGATGAAGAGTCAAGAGTTGAATAAGTAAAGAATAATAAAAACTGATAGAGGTGTTAAAAGTTCAGAACAATCAACTGACCACGACCACAAAATGTAAACTTAGATGAAATGTGCTGCGTTTAAATTCGGCGGGGCTTATCAACAATATCTAGTTATTTGTACATATCGACTAGCGAGTTTGATTCAGTCTTCAGTGCTACATGAAAGAGAATCAAGACGGGAATTGAGATTGAGAGAAAACCTAATGTTTTTGAATCAACACTTACAATAATGACTTTCACTTGCCCTTGCCTTGCAATCAATCGTGAATGGAAATGTTTTAACACCAAAATGCGTCAAGGCTGATGACTTCAGGAGAACTCCACATATTTATAGTATTTAGAACTATGTAATCACATGCTTATCACACAGATCCACCCAAGAAATAAAATTTCTCAGGGTTTTATTAGTACTACGTCCTAGTTTAATAAGCTTCTGGATAATGAAAACATAAATACAATCCCTTACCTCAACAGGGCTGACAGTCCAGTCGAAAATATTAAAAAGATAAGGCTCGAGACGATTTTGATGTCAATTTTTTGAAGTGACGTTGGAAATTTTTACTATGTAATTACTTGTTACCTCCTTCCACATCCTAAATAAAACAAAGCAAATAAAATATAGCTGAAGAACACAATTACGAACAATATTCACTAATACCAAAACAGGTTAATTAAAATATTTTCCCCATACGAGTAAAAAATAACACATCACGCAAGCTGGGAACCGATTGTCACAGACGGAGTTAACAATTTCAGCATCTACTCTACATCCGCCGATTTTAAGTTACGGAGGGTTTTCGCCTCAAAATTCATATGAGTAATTTCGAAACTAGTGAACCGATTTTCACGAAAGCAGTGTCAAAATGATCGCAAGGCTGTTCTTTACATGATGCTTTCAAAACATTCAAATTCGAGTATGTTCGGATATGATGACTAGGGAATACTTTTAACTGCACGGGAATACATTAAATAACTTCTTAATTTTAAATAACCACTTTATTTTAAATAATCTCTTTGTTTTAAATAACCTCTTTATTTTAAATAACCTCTTTATTTTAAATAACTTCTTAATTTTTAATTTTAAACAACCTCTTTATTTTAAATAACCTCTTTATTTTAAATAACCTCTTTATTTTAAATAACCTCTTTATTTTAAATAACCTCTTTATTTTAAATAACGTCTTTATTTTAAACAACCTCTTCATTTTAAATAACGTTTTTATTTTAAATAACCTCCTTATTTTAAATAAGCCTCTTTATTTTAAATAAGCCTCTTTATTTTAAATAAGCTTCTTTATTTTAAATAACCTCTTTATTTTAAATAACCTCTTTATTTTAAATAACCTCTTTATTTTAAATAACCTCTTTATTTTAAATAACCTCTTTATTTTAAATAACCTCTTTATTTTAAACAACCTCTTTATTTTAAACAACCTCTTTATTTTAAATAACCTCTTTATTTTAAACAACCTCTTTATTTTAAACAACCTCTTTATTTTAAACAACCTCTTTATTTTAAATAACGTCTTTATTTTAAACAACCTCTTCATTTTAAATAACGTTTTTATTTTAAATAAGCCTCTTTATTTTAAATAAGCCTCTTTATTTTAAATAACCTCTTTAATTTAAATGACCTCTTTACTTTAAATAACCTCTTTATTTTAAATCACCCGGCATTTTACATTACTTCGTCATTTTAAATACTTCATTTTAAATTGCCTTGTTATTTTTATTTACCCCGTTATTTTAGTCCCCTCGTTGTTTTAATCCCCTCGTTATTTTAATTAACCCCTTTATTTTAATCCCCTCGTTATTTTAATTAACCCCTTTATTTTAATCCCCTCGGTTTTTAATCCATCATGTTGTTTCAATTAAGCCCACATTTAATCATACTCATTATTTTAGTCTAACTTACTACTTTAATCAGCCCCGCTATTTAAATTAACTCCACTATTTTAATCGTCCTCGTTTTTTATTTAGCTTTAGTCTACCTCGTCACTTTAATTAGCCGCGTTATTTTAAATACCCCCTATATAAAATTGGCTCAAATATTAACAAACAACAAATATTAAAAATTCAAAGATGAAAGCTGCATAGTACCATAAAATCTATTTCTGTTTGACATCATGTTTATTGAAACTTTGAAACTACTGTCCGTTTCTTGCAACCATAACGGAGCACTACAGTCTGCTTCACCTATGCTAGTAATGAGCCACTTACTTAGGCTTCTTATAGATGCAAAATCTTCAAATAATTTTCAAAATTTTTGAAAAGAAAAAATTGAAAAACAAAGCCATAGAGGCTCTAAGTTTGGGCCATTAAAAGCTCCTCAAAAAGTTTCATAATGATCGGTGGAAAACTGTAGGAGGAGATAGTGAACATAATTTCCAAAATCCACCACTCTTTACATGCAAAGATCTGACATTCAAAAAATCATAAAACGATTTCTATGAAACCGAGGGTTATGAAAATTATCGTTTGAGTTTCTCATTATGGGATGCACATGCAGTAAAAGTAAAATTTTCAAACGAATCTAACGGTAATTAGATGTACTTGTGCAGCTAATATTATTATAGTGATAATAATACCTTTAGTTCTATGTCTATTCCTCCGGCTGATATATTAGAGTAGCCTCTGAATCTGAAGTTTCATCGTCCTGTGTAGGCGAAGTGAGAGCGTTTTCATCATAACAGTACCGAAGATACGTGTCAACGATTCGGATGACCGAGTCATGCTCAATAATCGTTCCTTCCAATGGAACCATTACACCATCGACCCAAGCTGGATTTAGAATGCAGGATAGTAGAACCTACATACATTAATATATAAATAGTTATTTTATATTTTAATAATCGGTAGTTTAGTGACAACGATGGGAGAAAACTTTTATAATCGTTGTATTGTAACGGTTATTCAATATGGCTAAACTGCAGTTATCCGGCCAGGTTTTTTAGCACCCCAGCACCCCAGCACCATAGCACCCCAGCACCCCAGCACCCCAGCACCCCAGCACCTTGAAAATATTTCAGATTTTGAAAAAATAGATTTTTGAGAGTTTGTTCAAAATCTGAAATATTTTCAAGGTGCTGGTGTGCTGGGGTGCAGTCAGTGTATCAAAGCGAATCTCACTTCCGCTTTATAAACTGACCTAACCTAAATGAAAATATGGACATTCACTTTGAAAATATTCAGATTTTGAACAAACTCTCAAAATCTATTTTTCAAAATCTGAAATATTTTCAAAGTGGATGTCCATATTTTCATTTAGGTTAGGTCAGTTTATAAAGCGGAAGTAAGATTCGCTTTGATACACTGACTGCACCCCAGCACCCCGGCACCCCAGCACCCTAGCACCCCGGCACCCCAGCACCCCAGCACCCCAGCACCCCAGCACCCCAGCACCCCAGCACCCCAGCACCCCAGCACCCCAGCACCCTAGCACCCCGGCATCCCAGCACCTTGAAAATATTTCAGATTTTGAAAAAATAGATTTTTGAAAGTTTGTTCAAAATCTAAAATATTTCCAAGGTTCTGGGGTGCCGGGGTGCTTGGGTGCTGGGATGCCGGGGTGCTGGGGTGCTGGGGTGCTAGGGTGCTGGGGTGCTGGGGTGCTAAAAAACCTGGCCGGATAACTGCAGTTTAGCCATTCAATATTGTCAATAAAACCATACCAATAGCCTAGATTACACTGTAATAGTTCTGAGCAAAATAATATTTTTTACCTCAGGGTGCTCCAATAATTCATGTCTAGCAGCCTTTACTACACAATGGTATCTTGAGACTCTAGCATCTAAAATTCGAATCTTACAGGTGTTGTGTCGTCCAATTAAAATTTTTTCCTCTCTCATTTCCACTGTATGAGAGGTACCAACTCGGTCGTATCTATTGGTTATTATGAAGTGTCCATAGTAAGGGGCTGGAACCGGTGTTCCATTCTCGCTTGACGAATTAAGTGATATCGTTGAACTCATATTGTACTTGATAATAAGGCCGGCAGCTGAAGGAAACTAAAATTTTTGATTTCAGAATTAGGTTTCTGGTGTATGGAGGGAAATATGGAATAGAGGAAGCTAATTTTAATATTGGTATCGTGACTGGGTGGAACTGAGAAACCATTGACGGCTGAATTTAGGCAACGAGCTATCGTGGTCCCCTTTGATTCTAGGTTGGTCAATTAACCTATTAATATATATTGCCCCCACCCTCGTCACTATTTTTACCTCTTTTCTGACCTAATCTAATAAAAAAATAAACTATTTTTAATACCCAAGTACAAGGTGGGAAGGGGCAACGATGATCCGCTGCCTAAATTCAGTCCCATTGACTGACGAATGACATTATTTACCTTATATAGTTGACTCAACAATCAGTGTCGATACTGAAATCCGAGGTTTAGATTTAGAATATCGTTGACGTGTATACTAAGTGTACTACTCCTTTCGTATCGTACGAACCGCGACTCACATGCAAACCATCAAGCAGATCTGACAGGGCAAGTGTCAGTTACTTTACTAGGATAGGCATTCACACAGCAATTTACATGTGCTTCCTTTAAAATTCGCGGCATCATCTCCTGTAGCGTCGTTTGGTTTTTTTGTTAGGCAGTGCAGCAAGCATGAATGCCTTGAATGCCATATAGTATTATTATGCTTGTGCTAACTATGCAATGCTCAAGAGAGAAAACTCGCTGAGGTATGATCACGGAGTTACTTTTGATGAAATTAAAGTTTATTTTTGCATAGATTAATTTTGTGATGGATTATTATGATTAGGATGAATAGTTGTTTATGCATGTATGGTGAGACAGTGTATGATTTATACAGGGATAACAGTAGTGACCCTTGGTTGAGTACTATATTAGAGTCTGGGTGGATGTACATGGTGGATCGATATAACATGGGTTGAGTCAATTCAGCATAAAGAGAACAAAAACGGAAGCTAACAACCGAGGGAAAGATAGAAACACAAGCAACGGAGTCGAACGACGGAGCGAGAAGGAAAGAAACCCCGAGCCGGGTAACTTTCCTAAGTGGACCAACCAAACAGACTAAAACCATTCTCTCTCAGTCAGTCACAGAGTGAGTTGACTAGTATCAGTAATACCATCACACACAAGTAGAACACATCCAAGCCATAGCCACTCCTGCCGTCGTGGAAAGCGGATTAGAAAATAAGCATTCTAATTGTGAGTAGGATAATAATATAAGTATAGGGAAAGTGTTCAATTCACGTTTCTCCGTTTTCAGGTCATTTACATATCGCTCGTCCTTCAGTGCTCGCTTTTCTCTCCACTTTATACTTCATACGACTGTTTGAGATTAGACCGGAGCCAGACAGTATCGATATCCTCGGCAATCTTATAGTCGACCTTATCCTTTTTACTTTCACGCTATGCTGAATACTGAAACAGAAAGTCAAGTCAGAACTCACAAAAGTCAGGCGATGAAACTATCCATCCCCACAATCCCCAACATCAACCTACTACTACTATAACTTGTCCACATTTCGTATTCCTTGCTGTTCCCGAACATAATCCTTATAATATTATATATTATATGTATAGGCAGAAGTACGACCTACACTAATCGTGCAACTTAATCCTAAGTAGCTCCTACTACTACTATTTCATTATTCTAGCAATGTACAGAGCAAAAGTCAAGAATGATACATAGCTGTGCATGCCCCACACACATACACAAGAACGCCATAAAATATATACTATATAGTAGTTCATAACAGTCTCTATACACATACATAATATATTGAATTTGAATGTGTTTACATGAATTGTCATTTCTCCAGTTGTCGTGACATATTGTACTTGTGACTATTGTCGCTCAAGAATTTCTATTCTCATACGAACATTTTTACATCACTCAACTCATAAATCATGTACTTTTTTGCGAGCCACTGACTTTGCATGGCACTCGTAGCTTTCTCCGTCTACATTCACACATCTACAAGCACTCTCATGCCCATGGAGACACCTACAGAAATATTGAGTGTTTCCAGCTGCAGACACACACAGGTATCATTGTAGTCGTACCTGTAGTTGTCTGACTACAACCTCACTTACCATTGTCGTTTACCCGCTTGTTTTCTCTGACAATTCATTCCGTCTGTCTCCTACTCCAATACTCTTATTCTTATCTCCAGCATTTCCAGCTACTCATTCCTGTGAATAATTAAACAGTCTCTTATACACATCATAAAAATTCATTCAAGACGGTTTCAATTCGAAGATTCTATGAAAGAATCATGTACCTGTGAATTAAAGGATATAGAAGTTATACTACATTCTAGTTATAGCTTTTACTCCTTATTGTGCAATATTAGAAGACTGAGGACTAGCGTGAGCTATTACGGAATTGGTGAGTTCAATGTTATATATCTTACCTATATATTAATGTTTTAGTAAACAGGTCATAAGTAGGCATAGTATTTTCACCGTCTATAGGTTATCTGGAATATAAGTTGGTTTAGTTGTGTGAGTTATAATAATTTGTAATTGCACTTGAAATGAGTCCACTTTGGTAGTGATTTATATTTCTAGTCTGAATGCCGCAAGTCTTGCAGTTGCAAAGTTGCAAAACTTTTAGGTACTTTAGGTATATTCTGTGTCATACTTCCATGTACTACTTACTGTCCAGTAAATGCATTGTATACACACGTACGTAGACATTTCTATATACGCAAAAGTACCGCACTGTTCACTCTGTGCCAACATATATGATTCAGCTAACTTTCTTTTGAGAAAGATTGCATCCTTTCTATTATTGATGCTAGATATATATAGAACAAGACATACGCTGCAAAATTACATTACATGCAATGGTATTAAAGTATTATAGCAGAATTATTGCAAACTTCAAAGTGGCTCTAGTGAAACACTTTTTCGAGGAAACCCAAGGGTGAGTCACCAAACGGCGCAATCGGTAATTAAGTTTCGCAATCCAATGTCCAATTATACATCTTATTACAGTACAGAGCTTTGTGTACCTGTGGTTACAAATATCTAAGAGTCCAGGCTAGGGTAGTCTCCCTAGTCGGTCGGGAGTCCCTAAATGTAACACCGCTGTGACACGAAATGTGTGCCTTTCCTTCGGCTGCACGATTCTAGCACACGATGGATTTAAAAGTTTGCTTATTTCCCAACAGCAAGTTGCAAAGAGATAAGACTGTATTTATATATAACCCGTGCAGGTGCCTTGGCGTTATCTTTATGCTAAATAACTACTGCTATAATATTGCAATATGCTCCCAATGTAATTCAGTTTGATCAATTACTGCACAGCCTTGGTAAACAGTTTCGATAGGGATTTCTCCTTTTCGTGCCTAGCTATTCATTTAATTCCATACACCAGGCTGTAAAGCCAGGCGACTGAAAAAGTTCTGTAAGATCAAACGCTTACATCTCACGAACAAACCAGATGGACAGAAATTCTAACCGAATTACCTATAGAGACAAGAGATTCGAACAAACAGATTGAAATAAAGAGGCAATCTGAGTCAGTTCTGATGACTTTATTGTTTTTTATGTGTACAGGTAGCAATAAATTAATTATAAATCAGCCACTGTTAGGTTTCTAAGCCATAATTAGTAGTTCACTAATATATAAACTTCCCATCCATTACGTCTACAGACGAAATTGTATATTTTGAACGAGGAACAAAGCTCTTCTCTCGTTCTCCTATTCCTACATAAATGCATACGTGAAGAAACTATAAGAATTCTTAGAATCCAGAGAATCAACTCTCGCATATGTTGGGCTTCCGAATTGAACGTTTCGAATTGGAATTCTCATCTGCAATTCTTCAAAGTACCTCGCTCTATTCTGCTTTATACTCGGGTTAGAAATAGTGAAATACTCTGAGGACGTTTAATATCACATTTTTATATCAATTAAATTGACAATGAGTTATATACCATAAACTATTAACCGAAGCACCAAACGTTGTAACAAACGCTGCATATTTTTACCACTTTTTGTCTTACTTTAATCTTCTGAAAGTTTTGTAAGTTAATTGTTCTCTCCCAAAGTTGAAATTTGATATCAAAAGCAAATTGGTTTAAAAATATGATAATTTGGAAATTCTTTTCATCGTTCTACTTATTTGCCTATTTCAAAGCTTGTTCCTTACTTGCTATATGAATTTAGATTTTGTTGAGCAACTTTATATTGCATAGTATTTTTACCTTGCAGAACCTCTGACATTTTCACTGCAAATGTTTTAGTCCTCAGGGTGTTTGCAGAATGTAAGAGTTCTTGCTAGTGTTTGTATAATGTAGGGAATGGTACTCGTTTTTCTATTTTCTTAAGTAAGTCTGTGCAGTGTGTACTTGCGTTATGGAATTTTATTAATTTTGGGTATGTAGTGGCTGTATTTAATTATACTACCTCACAGCTAGTGACGAGTTATAAATTGCTCCACCAATTAAAATAATTACTACTGCTACAAACACACTCATAAATTTTAATATGAGTTTGTATGCATATCCAGGTACCTATCTATGTATGTGGGAGGCCACGACCTAATCGGGCTATTTGGTTCAGCCCTAGATAAATGATGGTCAAACATTTATCCTTTATACCGAACAAAGGACTGAAACATGTCACATTTGATCATGTTATTGGTCACCTTCTATGAATTATATTAACACCTTTTGTATGAGTGTAAAACATTCCTAAGTTTTATCATAAATTGTTTAAATTGTCACATACTTATTAATATTCTGGTTAGTAAAATATGATATAGTATAGAAAGGTATAATATCGGAGACAAAATGGAAAAGTTTCTAGGTCATTACAACTTGGTTTGATTGACTCTCATCAATTTAGGCTAATTAGCCAATAGGGATTGTGGCTTATCGCATTTGTATTATGTGCATAACTATGTAAATCGATTCTAATATATTGCTAACTATTTAACAACGTCAAGGCTCGTAGTAACTGAAACTCAATTCAAATAACACAGGGATACAATTAGTCTAACACAATATTATTTGTTGCATCAGAAGAACCATAAGGATCGGGTTTCATGATTATGAAGGTGTGGAGTCTACAAAGGATGCCTATTTACCTGTTCAGCTTGTTCACTTCTTTGTTGTGGGAATTGGAAATTCTATAGCTGAAATTAGATTTGTTGACAGCTCCGTATAGTAAAGGGTAATACGGATGTTTTTGTCTGCAGACTTGTACACATGTATTTGAATGACGGGCGACCAGATGCACCATTAGACATGCAAAGGCGTTGAACATATTATTTATATTGTCTGTGTTCATACTTCATTGTTATTTAAATGGCCAGCTATATGGCTGCATTTGCTTGGTGATATATAACATAATAACATGAATATTGCCTTTGTTCTCTGTGAGAACTGAAATATAGGGAGTGTAAACAGGGCCGAAGTAAAGTGGGGTGACATAGGGCCATATTCCCCCGAAATTGGCAAATAGAAGAAAAATTTTGTACAAAAAGTATTTTGCATTATCAAAAAAGATCTCTCTTAGCAGATTAATTTCAGTGTACCCCTTCCTGAAAAATGACCCTGAGTGTAAAGTATATCAAATGATATTCTTTATAGTGAACATATTGCTACTGGTCTCTGAAATTCTGGAAATTGTTTTCGTCTATCCGTAGAGAATACAAAAGGTAATAAAGTAACCCAATTTTGCACACATAAATATATTATTATAGATGCTCGGAATTGCCAAAGCGGGATTAGAATTTCCATGGTCAAAAGTAAAGTTGACCTGATTAGATTTTTGATTTACGGCTTTGCATGTTTATTACATCAAAAATACATTTCATTTTATTCTGCGACACTTTTGGCTGAACCTAGTTTCATGCATCAAAATATTTTACATGATTTTCAATCGAACTCTACTTTAAATCGTTGATGTAATGAAAATAGAATTAAAATGACAAGGCGCAGGTGTAAGATAAAACAGGGAGAAAATATAGCATTAGGATTACTTACAGCTACACTACTCTGTACTAATCCAAATGCATTGAAATTCAGTAAGATAATACACACACTAATATGAAAGTAATAAATAAATTTTTCTTATTTTACAAGAAATAAAAGTAAAATATACATTATAGTAGATAAATACAGATTACAGTTAAATGGTTTGAATTTAAAAAACAAAATAGATTGACCATACACATTATGATTTTGCAATAAGTGTAGGATTTGTCTCGGTAAAGAATATTATGAGTCAAATGTTATTACAGCGTGTGTAGTCATATCTAGCAGAACTTTTAGTGCGAGAGTTGCATGGGATAACTATCTAGTATTTTTACGTGAAGAGTTTGAACAACCTTGATCAGTGACATAGATACATGAAAAAGATTATGGTATTATATGGAAAGACGGAATGAGTGAATGTATTTGTTTGACAGAATCCACTCTAATGTATTTGTAATAGATGTATTTTTTACGGGTCGACGGGTCTGGCTCTTTTAAGTAACATGTTGGAAGTTGGGCAAAAAAGGGTAGTCACTCAGTCAGAAGATAAGAGAAAAGACTGGAGGTTTACATAAGGCTATGGAGGAAAGGACGCTTTAAAGTATCTTTTCATTTGACTTTCAACTTGATTGTCAGTGCTACTGAATTGCTGTTCAGATACATAGACCAAAACTACGTAATTTATGTTTGAATACATGAATGTATTAGATATTTACCCTTTACTGGTACATAAATATATTTAGGTTGCTCTTCCATTGATATAAATAATGCACAGATAGATCACTTACATGTATATAAAATCGACAACAAAAGTTCGTGTGTATTTATATCATCATAATGTTATTTATACTCCTTAGAAGATAGAAAAAGTATTCGAGTAGTCGATTGTCTTGCGGTATGTATGTAGAGAGTATGGATGTTGGTGTTGAAGGAAAGACGGACTAAATCACAAGCTTAAAGGATGGTAAACAAGCAGATAGTTTTAAAGCTACAGGGAATTACAGAGTAGACATAGCTATGCAGTATTTACAATAACTGAAGTTAACCTGAGACAGATTGTACATACCATGTGGAAGTATTTGTGCAGACTTGAAAATAGTAGAGACGAACTAGCTATGAGGAATAATGTATAAGTACCTAGAGATATAGTAATTAGAGTAGTAGGTACAGTTATTTTGTGAGGGAGGGTAGGATGAGATTTCATTGAGTATTAGTGAGAGAAGGAAGAAGAGTTTCTTTGTGAATCTGAATGTTGATCTCATCAGATGAGAGTTGAGAGAGATGTGATTTACAGAGAGGAGGAAAGGCACTCACTAATAAATCCTCGCGATAGACACACACACGCATTATTAGCAGGGTTAGTTGGATGGGCCTGTAAGTGGGAGCCAAAGTCTCGCAGTGACTATTTAGCTGAGTTTACTGGACGTTTGTTGGGTTGCCGAAATTGTAAAAGGAGGTTTAGAGTGGAAGAGACAAGCTGACGAGCTCAATCCACTCCACTTGACTTAAAAAACTGCTTTCTACATGATTCTCTCTTTCTGTTAAGTAACGGAATGAAAAGGGCAGGAGCCGCGGACTTTATTTTGTTTGATGGCTTTCTTGTGAAATGGTTTTGTTTGTGGTTTGTGTCTGTGAACTAGAACTCCTGAACATACACTACAAAAACATGGAATCTATTCACTTTGGCATACTTCTCTCTCTAACTCGCTCCAGTTAATTTGCTTGTTTTCATATTTTATCACAGGGAGAGTTTTCTACCAGTGCATTACTTTCCGTAGCATCATTTAAATACAAAGTGAAAGGAAGCTAAAGCTAGAAGATCGGTTTATGAGGATTGAAAAGGAACGCGTTTTTCTATGTACATAGCCTAACTACTACTCGAGCTGTAATGCAAGAAGTATGTAGTTGTCTGACTCAACTTGTCTGTAGCTAGTAGCTACTTTTTGTAGAGTTACAGAAAGTGGGAACTCAGTTGAGTTAGTTTTCGACTCCACATGTACAGATGGAAGTTCCGTTTAATCTCATTCTCCCACTCTTCTCTTCTTCAGAGTATATTATAGTGCTGGCTGGTAGTAGTAGTAGGAGATCATCATCCGCAGAGAGCGAGAGAGAGAGAGCGAGTCGTCGTCGTCTCAGTCCTCTTCTGTCTGCTAACTAAGTAAGTAGTAACAAAGCTCATCTCCTCCTGGCTCAGAGTCATATGCCAACCGAGTTAGCAACACACTCGACGACTACTATACATGTGCTTCTGCTCAACTCCAGTTAATCGAATGAATGAGAGAGATCGTATTATTATACTTTCAACTGTGGTCGACTCACGTACGAGAATTCTTTTTCCTCTCCTCTCTGATTGTTATTTTATGTGTTCCTGAAATACCAGTGAATTGTGTATTTAGCCAATTGCTCGTTCAGCAGTCTTCGATAAAGATCGCCTCTTGCATAATACACCTAACCTCATATATACCCACACTTGCTAAACTCTCATCCAAAGACGGATAATACAGTTTCACTTTAATAGACACTTAACTAAGCTCATCTTACTTACACAACCGTTAAGTGACTTTTGTTTTCCGCTCCATACCCACTCAACTTTAACTTTACATTTCGGTGACTTGACTCATTAATTCCATTTCCTTTAAATCACTGAGTCTTTCTACCGTTTTCTGTATTATATCCTCACACAGCAACCAACTACAGCCACTTCTACTCATGTAAGTCAGTTTTATCATGTCATTGTCTCATTTTATGTCTGTAATTCATAGCTACTCAATTTTTACTGGACTAACATAAAACTCTCATTTTACAAAAATGGATTTTTCTGCTTTACTGCATGTCTCAATCTCAACTGATTTATCTCTCGTTAGACGAACTGGTAATTAATTTTTCTAATCAAATCAACAACGCTCTCCTACTTTTGCCTATCTGATGGATGAAAATTCAATCTCAGTAGTAATTCTACTATTAAAAGGATATGCTTGATTAAATAGAAGCGTCTTATCTCGTCTCCCATCTATACTTCCTGCCCACAGCTAGATTATCATGCATATTACCCTAGCTGTGAGTAGTGTAGCTCCTACACTTAATTAACCACTTGCTTATACTTGAGATATAATCAATCCCTGAACAGTTTATTGATATTTAGCAGAGTTTAAGGCGACCGACTTTCAACGGATTTAGAGTCAGATTTAATATCTGCAAGAGCAGTACCTATATAGGTAGAAAAAGGAACGCTTCAGAAAGATTAAAAGATCCTATCCCACTAAAGCACTCGCTGTACTTATGAAACTTGAGTGTACTTCGGTGATTAGGTAGACTAGGCAATGCTTTATACTCTTATTTCATTATTATGTAAATTCAGACATTATATCTTTATGCCGACGATTACGATTCATTTCAATGAAAGTAAAAGATTACGAATTAGAGAGAGAACCATGAACCAACTGTAAGACAAATAATTTGTATCCAAAGCCTCTAGTTTTGTACCAAGTAAAAACTCAAGTGAATATGCTTAATCACTATCGTTCTGCTCTATATACAAATATAAAACGGCACTCAGAATTCAGTTGAGATGAAAGACTGTCAACGGAGCGAGCCGTGTGTGATACAACCGGATAATAGCTTCTCTGGTATCATGACTGCCATGACTCCAAGCCAGATCATTTTCATTAACGCATATGTACAGGCCTCTAGGGGAACCAGCCAAGTTAAGCAACTTCGAGAATATTATTTTTGTATCTACATTAGTTATTGTTAATTGTTTCATAATAACTATATATCTACTTATTAAAAAAGCAGAAAATATTAACGTTTTAATCAAAAATTAAGTAATTTTAATTGTAATATGATTTTCGGTTAATAGGTACAAAAATTGTTGAGACGTTTCCATTGCCCCATCCTTATCAGTAGTATATGCAAAGTTGTAATAATATTAAGGTAGTACTTGGTTATGAAGGTGTAACTGAAGGGCAACGACATAGTGCACGTCTTTAAGATGGGTACATTTTCTAATGCGTAAGGTATAATATCTTAACCTAATCCTGCCTATTAGGCATATCAAGTCATTTGTTTGGATATAATGTAGCTACCAGATGTAATTTATACAATACAGCTGAGAGCTGCCAGTTTGAAATGAAGGCTCTAAGTAAATATATAATGAATTACAATTCTCTACAGTACAGATTAAATCGACTGTTATGCCAGTTTAATTAAAAGCCCGTAGGCAATGTCAAAAAGACTTGGCTGCGTATAAAGTCCAATATACCACAATATCCCTATCTTAAAGTAACATTTAGTGGGTAGGTAATTATATTTTAGACAGTACGATTACTGTTACTGTCGTTCCACAAATTTCCACTCAATCTTTCCGACAAAATTCTGCTCTTTATGTAGGTACACCATAAATATCCCAAGCATCTGCTTTGTTCATTTCCCTACTATGTTGTTTAAACGCAGATTATGAATTACAAATACGCTGGAAGCTTTACTATTGATCGCTCTCGCGGTTTCGATGATGAAGGCTGTAGAGCTATAGGTATATAATATTGTCCACAACTCTGCTAAATAGAATACTGTAAATCTACAACCCCAGTTTTTCAGTGGAGTCCCGCTAAGCCATTAATGTTCTCGAAATTGCTTGTCCTATCGTGTTTGTGAACTTTGATTTACCATATCAGATTATAATTATAAGTGTGATGAGAGTGGCGACTAAGCAATGATTACTTTGGTCTGCTCTTAATGACAAAATTGTCCTATGAAATGTTATTACAACTCAATTAAATCATCATACATGAAAATTGAAACTTGAACTAGATTAGTTAGAACTAAATGAGCTTTTAAATGAACAATTAAATGTCAATGCTAGCTTATATTAAATAGTTTACCCCAAAATATACTGCTTGAATTACATAGTATGTTCACCACTTCTATATACTACCATGCATATAGGTACATGTAAATGTAGTATGTAATTTTTGTAAACATCTACGATGTAATTCTAACAACATTTAATAGGAGCTTTGCTTTCGTTGTGGAATGCATATAATTGCGAAATGCGATGTTTTAATTCCTTTAGTTTTAGCATTTAGGTGTGGGCATTAAGTTCTAAGCATGGTTTATACAGAGGCTTGATTAAAGATTCAGCTTTTAGATGCATACATGGGCAATAAGATTTCACATGCCGGTCGTACTCAGCTGCCAAGGCAAATGTCTTGACTAATTTTGATGTGCTCAATTTAAGCATTGTCTACCAACCCCATAACTTTTCTAGCTATAATAGTATAGGGGTCCATCACGGCTCAGCGAGAATGCACAAGATTTTATACAACTCCAAAAGTGTAGAATCTCGGAAAGTCGTGGCTAACTCCAGGCTATGTTCTCCCCTAAGCATCTTCTCGAAATCAGTAAATCAGAGCATCAAAATCCGTCAGTAAAGTTGACTTCGACGTCTGAGAGAAGCAACCAGATGAATAACTCCCGGTCTTAGTTGGTTCCGGCTACAGTCTCCCCTTTCTACTATCTTCCGTAGGCATTTCAACTTGCAAAATGATAAAATTCCTTCATATCTGTATATTATGGGAATTGCTTAGAAAATACCAAATTGCGGAATTTCTTATGAGCTGGAACTTATATTAAAAATTGTATTAACTTAATTAGAAACCAAATCATATTCTTATACACATTACCATACCATCTTGCATATACAAAACCAGATTTCCAATTCCAAATGTAGATTATCCATACCGTGCAACGTATCTTACTATTTTTGACCAAGTATAGCATCAATTTATTCGCTTCAGTTATGCTTGATCAACCGAAATGAACATTTGATTAAAACAGTTCCATGGGATTCTGCATAATAAAGACTTAGGATTAATATCATACATTGTTAAGCATTTTAGCAATTTTAGCATTTAACAACTCGCCAATATATTTTTCTGAAATCTTGCAATAAGAATTTAACTACTCACTGGGGGCCCAAGTTTAACTTATAACTGAACGAAGCTAGAGAAAAATAATTGTCATTAGGGAGATAGTAATTGAGAATTCATAATATGATTTCTAACCTAATTATGTGGCGAGGATGTGGTTAATTGCTACGAACTTTATCCTTATCTGCTGCTATAGAAAATAGAAAAAAATAAGTTAAAAGTGCATATGCTCTTATCCATTAAATATTTACTGTGGTTTATGGTTCTCGTTGGTACATTGTAGCGTACTTCTACATTGACAGGTTTATAGTGTTTAGCAAATAAGGAATAAGGAATATTACTCATAAGTTATCAGCACAATGCTTTCCTCATTATTAGACTGCGCTTTTGTTATGTAATTTTACCAGTAATTTTGCTGTTAGTAAAGCGGAAGGGCAATTGTAATTATAATCTAAACAATATTTGCGGTATTTAGGTATTTGTGGTAGACTTTTCTAGGAAACAAATTTACATAATTCCAGAAAATCTTGGCGAGATTAAAGAAACTTAGTATTTATGTATGGAAGCAGCTTTATAGAAATATTTTGAACGATCGTTCAGAATGAATTCAAAATTTTACAGGTGAACGTCTGCGTATTTGAAAACCTAAAAGTTGAGATTGTAATCTCAACTCTCAATCTTCTCAATCGATTGGGGTTAATTTTTGCATGACTTTCTAAATTGTTCGATGAATATTCCAAGACTTTGGAAGTAAAATGAATTAGAAATAAAATGAATTAGCACCCGCATCCGTTTCCTGCTTCCTATGGCATCGGTCTATTAGTTGTAGTTGACTGGAAAATTTGTAATCATCGTTTGCCACTAGATGATTAGTCATTGTAAGCCTGCGTTGTAATTTTCCACTCAAGTTGCGTACAGCTTAAGATAATGTGCTCTTATTGTTATTGTCTGAAACGTTCTTCGACAGTTCCTGTATCTTTAAGTAAACAAAAGCATTAAACATGTTTTAAAAGTAAACTGTAGTACAGTACAAAGGAAACGTTTTGTTTCATACTAGTATATGAATTCGGTAGTGAAACCTGAAGAAAATGAAATGGAAAGCAGATGGGATAGTTATTGGGGTGGGTGTACTCCAGTTTGTTCCTAAACCATATGCTATGTGTACAGCGTATTCCGACACAATCAGTGTGCTGTGGCGTAACTATCGAAATTATTAGCTGTAATGCGTTACACATTTAAGTTACAATTAGACACAAAATAGGGCGTCTCTATATTTAGGTATAATTATTATACTTGGCATGTGCTGCTATATAATTATGCTATTGGGTATAATATATAGAAATCCATTTTGTGTTTCTTGCCTGAAACTTAAACATAAAACCGGCTCTAAACCGTGTAAAATTGCATTAGCTAGCTAAAGTGTAGTAAAGTTAGAATTATTCATGCAATTCTGTGGAATCCTTTTAAATGGCAATGTTATTAGTCTTATTAGGAAGACAATACAGCAACTCTTGATGAGGTTTAGGAGTTTTAACCAGCACCAGCGGTTCCCTTGTGTTTCAAGTTAATTATGCATGCAATAATCAATGCAGCATGAAGTAATAATAATATACATACAATACTAACTCAAAGTAACTATCTACGGGCTATCATTTTCCTGATTATACTTGAATACCAAGTTGACGATAACTTAGTAGAATCAGTTGTATCCTTTGAAGATGTAATAAATAGTAATTTCTATAGGCAAAGAGATTCGTCTCCATTCTCATACTAAATATAATAACTATTATCAGTATGCATTCATAATATTCTTGTTTATTCACTTGTAGCTAATAGTTGCCCTACCTATAATAATGCTAATTACGAGTCTCATAATGCCTTTTCAAAGAGCAGTCAATTACTATGATAGTCTTAAGAGTTATTGATAAAGTTATACATATTTTGGTAAGTATTAGCTTACCTATTCATAATTACGTAAGCAACAAATAGTGCCTAAATTGCAATTTAGCACGTAGTCTGGTAGATTAGTTGGAAGTAGCAACATTTTTCTGAAGAATAACAAACATACGCATAAGACTGTGTAATAACGTATTAATTTGTGAGGTGTAGGCAACTTCGAAGGTTGTATTGCATAATGTGTGAGTATATAGGCAGTCATTGACATATCGTAGATATATATTGTGAATATTAGAAAGAAAATAGTCCTTATCTGGAATTGGGTTGGCAGGTTCAGTAGCCTTGATTGTTTTCTTCTTTTGTTGTGGCAGTGTCGTCGTGTTATGGCGTGTGAGGAGGAAATGGTCATGATTACCAAGTGAAGCCAACGCAAAGAAATATTATTTCCATGTACCTAGCTAGAGTGTTATGGTCTGTGCAATCAGCAAAAATGTGTGTCGTGTGTACGAAAATATCTTGGTGAATGTATTTGTTATGAATTTTATTGAATGAGCTGAGCAGAGCGAGTGAGTATATTGATATCGATAGAAGTTGTTTACATGGAGCATTCTCCTACTTATCTCATGCAATGAAATTCTTGGAATGTTTAAATAGCATACCTAAGGATATATATAAGCTCTATCTAATGCACTGTAAGTACTATGTTATCGACAATGAAAAATGTGGACGCTGTGCCGTTAAGGGGAGAAATAATATGAATTCGTTTCTTGCGTCCACAAAGACATTTGTGAAGAGTCTGAAGACAGACCTCAGCTAAGGTGACTTCTTTATTGAGACTACAAAGAAATTCATAAAGATAATGCAATAGAATTGAAGGCTGTCTAGCCGGAGATATACCAAATATAATAATAATACAGTGAATTGCCTCATAGACTTGGACAAGTGACTGAGTTGAGTCTTGAATACTACGTGAAGTGTCTGTCTTTTATTTAATGTCGTCCTCACTCATCTTTTTAGCGTGAACAGAGAATTGGAAGTGGAAACTCCGGGAAAATAGAAAGGAAATAGAAAAATAAAATATTAAGTTGACTTACTTAAAAGAGATGTAGCGTAACTTGAGTGAGTGACTATAAGCAATGACTAAGTAGAAGTATACACACGTACTTATACTTAAATATATCTTATAAGTAATAAACCTATATCTCTCCCTCTAAAGATTCTTACAAACAACAGGGACAATAGTTATTCTCTAACATTCACTTGGAACGGATCAAGTCAAGTGAAAATGCAGAAAGAATTTCTACGAGCTCCAGTTTCACCAATCCAACCCAATTCAATTTGCAGCATTCGAGCTCATTTATTTTCAGTGGTTCGAGATAATATGCTAGTAAGAAATGAACCCGCACTAACTTGATATTTTTTTCTAAATTGGAATCAATAGCGCATTTTCCTTATTTCCCCCGAAATTATTTTATCTTTTCTCATTTGATGCTCTATGTGTACAACGGTCACGCATTGAAAGGTTTATAAGGCCTTAAATGAAGTATTATTGTCCTTAAAAAGAAGTCTTTTAAGCCGCAGTACAAGAGTACACAGAAAAAGTATTTGGGTCATGGAAAATTGTCCAATAAGCCATAAAAAAATGCAGTACTTCAAAAAGCAATTGCAGTGTGAATGAAAAATAAAGGATACGAAAAAGCAAATAGTTCTAGTGGCAAAAAAGTTATTCTTGCTGCTGTTCCACATAATTTTTGGAAAAATAGAACATCTATCTAATCAAATACTAATGTAAATGCTAAATTTAGTGGACTCAATCTTCGAAATACATGTTTTTTTGTCATGAGTAAGTATAATTCACTCACACCGTAACTTTCGTCTTCACCCTTTTGTATTCTTTTAGTTGACTCGTGTACATAATATTCCTAGTCATCATTTGTCTATCTATTTATGGCAATTTAAGAAGTCTTTTACTGATTGACTTAACTTTGTATCATTCAATATAGTGTATGGGGAAATATAATTCCATGATATGGAATGAAAAACTTCTTTTAAAGGCCAAGTTACTTTTTATGGGCCCTTGTACCCTGGTTGGCCTAAAAAATTTCTTTTTACGGACAAAATGACTTTTAAGACGTCTTTTAGCCTTAGTGCCCATTACGGAAGACTTGAACTATAGTTATGTGGAATAATAGAAAGAGGTTGGTATTTGTTTGAAGTTAGTGTTTCTGTATTCGGTGGATCTATCTATGAAAGACGTAGTCATCGATTTATCGATTTGTCTAGTCATCTAAAATGTGTTTGTTGGTTGGTTGACTTGAGTTGGTCGAGAAAGAGTATGGAACAGTGCATTACGATACTATAATATATATAATATATATCAGGTAAGAATATATAGAATTCCCTTTAGCTTCCCAAGTTGTGTCGTCTGTCCTGCTGAGAATTAGCAGCTAGCGAAAGACATAATCATACGACACAATCAAATCACGTATTTCTGTCTACGTTCTACTAAATGCAATAAATGTGCCATATTCTCTTCCATTCTCACATCTAAGGACAAAGGTGGAGAGTACAGATGCCACAAACAAAGAAGATGTGTCTGTCGAACTGATTCCACTCAGTTCCCTCTCATCCTCTTTAAAAAGGACTTGAGCACACGATATCCTTATATTAGTGAACAATGCAACTTAACTTGTATGCTCCTTCGACTACATCTATTCAATAATAGACTCTGTTTGAACGTCACCCAGAAAACGAGATGAAAGAGACTCACAATCAACGTAAACTAGGCACGGAGTAATTTTAAACCAATTCTGAATCTTTTGACTGCTTCCTAAGCATTTTCAACAGATTTCGCCATAGGTAAATAAATACAATTACATTGTCACGCCTTCAACTTGATTGAAACACTCTTTTTCCTTTTGTTTTATTTTGTTCCCTAAAATTCTGCAAAGAGTCTCCAATTCAATTCCGACCCATAACAATATCACCAACTTTATATATAGACTACACAAAAAACCTTTCATGCAGAATTAGATTGCTTTTCTTAACTTTTGCAGTATCTATACACAGTACTAGTTCAGGTTCCTCCAAGGAAACACTGTTTCAAAGCACAGGCAAATAATTTTGGACCATATCACAGACAACTATCTATTAACTCGTAGAGTTTAATCCATTTTACTTTCACTTAGCTGCTAAATTCACTTTTATGAAGATACTATTATTACAGATATTTTCCTGCAGACGCCCTTTGTGAAATAATAACCATTCATTAAAAAGACATGTCCCGAACACTGAGTATATACTCTCACGCATTACTGCACAGATTTGTGAAGGTTTGTATAACAGCGTAGTCCTTACATGAAATATGTAACATTATACAGATTTGGAAATTCCAGTGAAAAGAATTTATCCAGCATCCCTGGAATCAGCGAGTGCATTAAAATGGTTTGGTCGAGAAATCTTGTCTGTAATGTTAGACCTAGTCGGAAAAACTGTTAAATTGAAAACCTTATTTTCAGCTGGGGACTAGAGAATTGCCTCCATAGCTTTTCGCATCACTACATTGTACTTGTAGCTCTCGCCGTTTTCTATTCGAATGAATTACTTCTTTCCTATTTCAATTCCGATTGGCTTACGTTACTATGTGCAAAGATGTACTTCTGGGGATTCTTTTTAGCCTATTAGCTGAACGACGAGTCACAAACGTAAACGTCTTCCGGAAACTAGGGCATCGAAATTGTATGAAATCAGAAAATCTGGTACAGTTTCTCCAAATGTTGATATACTGCGCTTTCCATCACCATTTGTTTTCTTCGTCTCGATAATTGTCATGTGAATTGAGAATGGGAATTCCGAAGACGGGAGCGAGAGGTTTCTAAATATATTATGTCGAAGATCCGTACCCAATCTATATACATGCACTACTTACTATGTGTAAATTGTATGTGTATCAGTTGGTACAAAATGACTTCCTGTGTTCGCTGAAGGAATGTTATTATGGAGATAATCCGTCTGTCAAAAACTTTCTTGAGACGCGTCTCAAGTATCTATAGAGTACATGCTTCTTTTACTATGTATTTACAATTCTATTGTACCATATCCCCTACCATATCCCATCGAATAAATAGAAAACTCAAACTCTCACACTCGGATCATGTACTTATTAAATATATCTTATATGTAAACATACCAGTTAAGGATATGAGTTCTCTATTCATGCATTCAATAGGTATACATTATGTGCAAGTGCTCCCAAGCCAGTTTGACAGAATAAACCTGAATCTAAATGTCTAGCCAGATAATAAATTCACAGAGGAAAGACATTTCTAACGAAGTTATGTCAATCAGTAAGATATTCTGCTAGATGTTCATATGCTTAATCCCTACTTCAGCCACATACCATTATTTTATGATATGTTTATGTAGGTTACTATCTATACATATAAAGAACCCTCCAAATACACATTTTTGTTCAAATTTAGTTTCAAATACTTCAACACTGTGCGATTGTGCAAAAAATCTGATAATACACAGTTCCTTAAAATGTACTAGATCTCAGAAAACTCGACATCGTATGAAACAGAATCCATACAAGAAAACGAATATCGAATTGGTAGTCTCGCTACAGATTTCTTAAAAATACTGCTACCACTTATTGTAATTAAATTACTGGAGAATCAAATTCAAATACTACTTTCAGCTAGTGCACTTTAGTCTTCAGTTTATGCTTTTCAAGGAAAACTGGGATAGATATTCAATCTGGCAAAGCAATTTTATGTAGAAGGCGAATGTACGATAAGGAAACCATATTACCTCAATAGCATTTGTGGAAAAGGAACAAACCATATTATGAGGAAAACCTGAAGGTTTATAGCTAGTCTTATCTATATATATAGTCTTATCTTATTGATTTACTAAGATTCGGCATTTTAAAAAAAATGTTCATTCTTCAAAGTTCAGCTGTGGTTTCACATCAATAGTTTTAATGTGAGCGGAAAGCACCAGACACTGAGCTATGTTACCGTAGAATCTCTAATGTGGGCAATAAAGATGTAATTTTATCACCTGAAAACCATTTATGCTTAAGGAACATGTACTCGGTTGATAAAGACGTGGAATTACTCTTTCATTTCACAAATTGGTTATTATTCTGATAGGTTAGAGAATGTCATTACAGGACAATGACATAGTATACGTTGAGACAGAAGAGTTTAAGAGATATTTATTTGCATATTGTATTCTCATGTATGAAGGTATCTATTTTGAGATAAGCAACAGATTCTGATAAACATATAATATAAATAAGGATAGTTGTAAGAGTAAGGTTTAGTATTTGAAGATTCATGGTATTGTGTGAGAACCAATAAATAAATTTAGCGGATGTGGAGAAGCGGTTGGGAAGAGGAACGTCGTGTAGGTTATTCGAGAAACTAGAGTTATGTAGTTACTTTGTGTTATTTAAGAAGGTTGGTGGTAGAAGAAATTGAAAGTGAAGAGTAGTAAGTGAGGCTTAGTTGAGAAGGACAAATACTGAGAAAGATTTAGTTCTGTCTTGAGAGTTTCTTTCATTGGAGTGAGTATTTTGGAAATGTAATACGGAGATGAAAGTGGGTAACGGACATTAGATAACTACTACATGTATGCACATGGAGAATATAATGTGTATTTGTTATTTTGTGTTGCAGGGGAGAATCTTGGCGAGGAGGAAGAAGACGGTAAGCAAGTTACCACAAGTTTCATCAAGGAAGACAGAAAATCAGTTGCTAGGTAATGTTTAATACGGAGTGAGTGACTTGAGAGATCTCCTTGTGGAAAGTAGCTGAGGGAATTGTGATCTGTATGTACGTTAGTTAAACTACATCTGTACTTAATCGTCATTGTTGGTAGATATTGATTTATGTACGGTATGTATTTGGTGTGTACTGTAATGTAATATGTAGCGAGAGCGAGGGCAAAAGCCAAAGGAAAGAAATCAAAGGGAAGTCAAAGTGAACCTGAGGGGAAGATGAGAGCCGGAATAAATATTATCTCTGTTGACTGAGTCTTTGATGTAATGTTGAGGATAGGACTGGATTTGATGTGGAGTATGAAGTGAGCATTGAATTACTCAACTCACTCGGACCAGACTCTGATGCTAAGGGAAATCATTCAGTTCACTACTTATCGTTATGCTTACTTATGATTATTTAGTAGTGTGTAGGCCACAGAGGCCGGGAGCCGCATCAGATGGGAATCAGGAGAAAAGACGAAAGGTGAGCCAAGGCAAAGCCAAAGGTACATTTATTACATAAAAGAAGCCAAGAGTCAAGGAAACGCAAATCCAAAAGGATAAGCCTTCATCTTCATCCCCAAGCAACCAAATACGACTCAAGCATCTCACAGAAATCACTATTTACTATTCTCTATGAAGAATGCTCTACATGGAAGACTCTAATATCTTGTACCACTATAAAATCTGAAGTGGCTTATTATTATTAATATTAGTCTCGCTTCGTACGGATCCCTACCACCTATATGTACCTACAGAAAGACTCAGATCAATAAGTACTAGTAGCTATGTACACATAAGTAGTGGAGTGGAAAACGGAGCAGCTTTTATTGTTAATGTGGAATTGTGAAAGACGAAAAAAAACTTCTCCTGTTTTGCAAAGGTATTTCGCACACGAGTTGTAGCAACGATCCAAGTAAACCAATATCCAAGGTACTTTTACAAATGTTTAGCTATTTGTCGGAACATCATAGACATTTCACAGGTCCATCACTAAATGCAAAACCCCCTTTGAGTTACATAACTGTTATTAGATACAGGATTGGCTCGTATATGAGACCGTGTTCCAAATATTGATTTCTTCATAAAGAACATTTTTCTATTCTGACAATAGAGATAATAAGAAGTGCATACATACATACATAGCTACCTCTGTCTGGCGTGTACATACATACGTGTACATCGGAGAGGAAAACTAATCGTATAAGAAGGGTAAATGTGATGGAAGGGAATGAGAGAACATTATTCGTGGAATTCATGTGCTAACATAACAAGACTTGAGATTCAATAGGAAATGCATAAAGAGGAGATTTGAAGAGAAGAGGCGATTTGCGAGAACACAACTATCGAGAATCGAGACATGCTGAATGAAGCAGAGTTGAAAACCAGTCGGTGAGAAGAGAAGACAACCCCAGACAGACAGAAACTAGACACACTATCTTCTTCGTCGACTCTCCTCTCGTCACACATTCAGACCAACTACTCAGACCAAACCACATCAAAAACATTATGTAGCTAGCTCAGACGACTCCCAATCCAGTTTCTTCTGAGGTAGTAGACTAATCCTATAATATTATGTAACTGTTCCACATAAGGATAAGACTCACTCAATAAGACTTGACACTACTACATACATAAGTAGTATTATACTGCTACTAATAGATTTATAAAAAGGGTGATATTATATTGTTGAAATTTTGAGCGTTATTTGAAGTCATGTCATGATCTGAGAAGACAATATTGAAGAATAATACCAGCACTTAGGAATACTCAACAATAGAGAGATACTACTCGATAAGCCAGCAGAACGGCACGACCTCCTCCATTGCAAATAAAATTGACGTTTTTGTTGGTTGTGTGACGCGAGGACGAGAGAGAGGATTGTTTAGGACCCTGTAGGACATAAAAACGTTGTGAATGGACAGACAGGATTGGGTGATGTTAGCTGCGGTGATCTGAAATGCTAACTTTGGTTGGCGAGAGTTGACAAGAATCAATCCGCGATGAGATGAGATCCTTCTTATGGTTTCCTTTGGACTATCTTCGGAATTGGCATGACCCAACCCACAGCAGCAACAGCCAAGCCACGCAACTTTTCGCGTTATTATTGTTGAGGCACAAGATCCGTGACGAACACAATAAAGAGTCCTATTACAACATATTATAGTAGGGGAGATAAGGAACGTGCGGACTGAGAACTGTCTCCAAGAAGTTTCGCTCCCATTTCATCCTCTGTCTGTTGAGTGAAGTGAATGTGATGTTATTGATGGTGTGACTCCAAAAGTCTGTCCTGTCTCCTAATACTTACCCACCTACATAAATATGGAACAGACTCATGATGATGTTTCTACTCCTCGACAGAAATATTACGAACTTTGTGATCATGAGGTGGTGCTACAAAGACTTTCGCCAGTCCAGATGACACTCAAAAAATCCGTCAAGAGTTCATGGCGGCGCCGACAGCGGCACAAACTTCCCTTTGCCACGAATTTCTTTTTTCTAGTCCTCGCCACTCTGTTATTTCGTGATCATTGCATCATCACATGCGCTCCTATCTACCGCTCTCCTGCCATCAGCTCCAGCTCCGTGGTAAGTTACTTTTCCCCTTTTCACTAAATAGCTTTATTTCTACTTTTATGCCCACTTTTATCAAAACCAAAGTTTCTCCCTACGGACAAATTACCTCCAACCTTTCTTATCACATCGGATTCCCATTTTATAGAGCTAATCATTATACCATACCCTTACTATATCTACTTTATGGTCAACGTGGTAGTAGCTTGTTCAATGCTAATTAACGATTTTTATGCTTCAGTTCCGCTACTTATATATCTTGAATGAGATTCTTCCACACTCGTTAAACAAACTTACTTTAGAATGATAATGACACTTTAGAAGGACAATTTTAAAAAACCGAACCATTTTTCTTTGTTTCTTTGATGGGAAAATGAGAATTCATTTCTACGGTGTGCTATTACCATCTTCTTCTGTAATATAATCGTAGACTTAGATAAAATTGCTTACCTATATATCTATGTATGTCTGGTAGGGTAAATTTGAATTTTAGCGCGTTTACAGTTGGCTTGATCCAAGAAGGAATTATTACTATACTAGCCGGTCACAGGACCTAGGCCGTGTTATAAATAAAGCTAGTATCATAAAATAGTGCATATTCTAAAAGTTCTACAGATAAAACAGGGAATTCCAAGTTTAGCAAACGTGAATTTAAAACTAAAAGTATACAAATGCATTGCAGAACTAAAGGAGTTCAAAATGAAGTCATGTAGGGCCGTACCCTGTGTCGATAATGGATCCTCATTTATATAGTGTTACCGAAGCTTAGTTTTGAAGTTTAAGGTTATGGTGACTTGGACTTTTTTACATTGACTGGCGCGAAAATCTCGGGGCCGATTTCTCAGCCACCAGGGGACATTTTGAAAATCTAAGGACGATGAGTCCGAGGTCTAGATCCGTACTTCAAATATCAATAGATACTTTCCATTTCCATTCAGTTTTACTCCAGTTATGTGTCGCGACATTTCAATGTAAAAGAGTACAAGTCACCATAACCTTAAGGCTCACTAGGCAAGCTTTCAAGCGAAACGCAGACAGAGAAGGTAGACAGTGATACCATGCACTACTATGAAGTCCGCCATCTAATGGTAGTAATGGTAGTATCTACAGAAAGGGACTCAAGCAAATTAGTCATAGGGACTAATGTCAGTGTTCAGTGATCAGCCGGTTTGGTTTGGCTGGTTGGTTAAAATGGCTGGCTAAATTAGCCATTAGCCGTTCGGCTGGTTGAATTTCTTTCTTAGCCATTGCTAAAATGGCCAAAAATGGCAAAATGGGGCTATGCAAACTGAGATTATCATCCTCGGTTGGCGTGAAATTTAAAAAAAAATCAGGATTATGGCCACAATTTCAATTTTTTATTTAGCTGGCTGGCTGGTCAAAATCTTTTTCAGCCGGCTAAAATGGAAAACTGGCTAATGCATTGTCAGTGTAGTGGGATACCATGCATTATACCTGATCTATGCTAAGTACCACTAAGTCATACCTAACATAACTCGGTACCCCTTATACCATTACCATATCCATACCATATGATATTTAGCCGTACCATACCACAAAGGACGCGACGTTGATGCTGCTCCTTGGTCTGAATTGTATATGTATATTAAGTGACAATGCATTAGTCCTTACCAAGTCCCTAATGCAATTTCTAAGTCAATATAATCCAACCCTGTAGCCTCTGGCCTCTCCTAATCTTCTAATACGTGTGTCCATTATTCTATCCATGCCATGCAAAAATTTCAGATCCAATCATCAAAAGGCTGTCCACTGTAAATTGCTTGTTGCTAAAGTTTTTCAAATTTATTTAAAAAATGTAATAGGTAGCAGTAAAGGCACTCATCGTCTTTTTTGCATTCAAATTTGACAATTAAATCTACAATTCACTTACATTACAATTTGAACAGTTTCCATTTTACAGATGATACATTTGTATAGTTTCATTTGTGCGTCAAAATACAACACTATATAGTTTATGCAACTAGCCGTACCATAATTAATCGCATAATCTTGGTTTCTAAACTCAGATAGATGAAATGCAATATCACTAGTCCTGTTTATGCAAAATTACAGTCGCTGCCGACTGCGTCCTGTACACAAGTTCACCCGAAAGTTCATTCCAACATTTACAATAACTCAGCTAGGGCTTTATAGATGTGGAAAAGTTTTTAAAATCTATTACTCAATCCCATTATGCTTTATGTGTTATGCTTTACCTGTGGCAGATAATTTATAAAGTATATAAGCAAGGATAGTGTCATGTCAGGCGTTTTCAATCTCTTTGAACTATTCTCTGCACATTCGTACATAATAAATGGGTAGATACAATTATATATACAGCTTATAAGTGTATCTACAAGTTTCACTAGTGACATTACTTTTGATGGAATCAGAACAACTTTGAAAGCTGAAATGAAAAGGGTAAAGTTTACTTATGGAATAATTGCCACGCCAGTTGTAAACAAATAATCAGTTTATGCTTTGCATATGACTTCAAAAGGCTGTCAAGACTAAAGGTTGACATGAAATGCAAGTTTTTTAATCAAAATGGTTTCTTTCTGTGAATGATAATAAAAATTCCGGTCCTGTGACGTGCGTCATGAAGAAAAATCATTTCAAAGTGAGAATTTTCTGGTAAAATATTGAGAAAGAAAGCCATTTCAATGTAGAGTTGCTATATTATAGAATATTTCTAGGATGCAATATACCTCAGTGGCGACATGGTGGGGGTTGTGCTCAGATGACAAAGACACCAACAAGACCATATCTGAATATGCCCTATATACACCTAAAATGTCCTATATATACGTAGCTAATATGCCCTATTTGTGTGCGGGTTGGGACGGAGCCCCGTTAGCCCTGGTAGTATTTACGACAGTTCGTGACACAGCTAGTCCCATTAAAGTCAACCTGCCTTGTGTGGCTTCTTGTTAAATGCAGCATTCTCTGCGAACGCCATTGTTCAGTGTTTATTATATGATGGTTGTCTGTTGTGTTGTGCATATCATGAATGATGTAACGATAGTCGCATCTGCTGCTCCATATAATATATATACTCACCTAAGTACCAAGACTGTCAAAAAAGACTCTCATAAGAGACATGGGAAATAATACAGAAATTCAGACAGACATTTCCCCAGTGAGGTATCTATATCATCCTGATGAGTCATCTTACACTTTAGTGCAGGAAAAACTTGTCTATCTGTGTCGGTGGAGTCCCAGGCAGTCCCCGTTTCCTAGTACTTATAAACAATATCTCTCTGTTTTCTAGTCACCTCTCTACTAGGAACTAAAGAACATCATAATGTGCATTTATTTCAGCCCCTTTTTTCTTCCAAAATCAATAGGTGTGGTCTTCACCACTCGCAGGCAGCTCGTTACCTGACCTGGCCAGTCCAATCCCCATGTCAGACCATTTACACTTCAATGATGTGCTATGCCCCTAATTATATCGTTTCTCAATTATCTCCTTTCATTACTCTGCACTTTTTCTACTCTCTCTGCTCCTCTGCCCTATTCTACTTCGTTCATTACATTTCTATGCAATATGCAGGTAGGCTTGTACCCAGTAATTATCAGTACAATGCCAACTACCTAAATGCTAATTGTTATACCACTAATATTCTTCGTACTAACACATTTACAAAAACGACCTCCATCATCTTTTCAAATCATTCAATAATTTTGGCAGTATTTTGTCTGGATAGGTACTAAAAAGACACCCCACATTATTCCTTTCACATTATTACATAACTTTTATTTTATTCAAGACAAGTTGTATGAATAATTAGGAATGCAATGTATAGATCACTTTGTGTAGACAACTTTAATTCTTAACTTTAATTGCATAATGAAATTGCTCAAAAGTATTATAGGTATATTATAAAAATGCCACACGAAACTTATGATTCAATAATAATAATTCAATTTACAAAGTCATTATAAAATTATTGATTGTAAGGGAATTGCATATCCGCTTCAAATGTTTGAAAACCAAGTGTTTATGAGAATAAATTCTTCAACGTCTCCAGATTTATTTCGAGTTTCAAATTGAGATTACTTACCACATTAGTTGATTCAGCCCAATTGTACTCCCACTTGCATTCCTTCATCAGAATTATGGCCCCACCTCTTCTATAGTGGGGTTCTGTTTATTTACGAGAGTTTTAATTACACTAAAACATATGCTTTAATTCTGTGCTTTATAATTGATATTAAATACAACATGATGATGTAATATAGATGTATTAATAGATTCGGTGCACAAGATAGTGTCCATATATGGATATGTGCATTTTGAGCATGGTACTTACAAATTACAATTTCATTCATATTTCCAACTGCTGTTACTAAACTAATATGAGACACAAATGAAGAAAGACTGTATCAGATCTGATCGTTTTCAGTGCAACGCATACCCGTCTTTTGTATCTATAGAGGTATACCATTAAATGGTTGTAATGCCATACCGGGATACCAACACCAACAAGTTCTTGTAAATTGTATCCGAATGAGAGTTTATTGTAACTTAACCATGTGTTGTAATTATAGTAGCCGTCCGTGGAACCGAATTATGAGTCTGGAATATCAAAGTACCTAGTATCTACCAATATGTTTTGTGTATGTGGTAAGGGCTGTGAAAAGCCAGGCTTACTGGTCGTTTAACTAGATTTAGTAAAAGTGCATGTCACACATGTACATGACACAAATCATCATTTTCATTTTAACGAAATACAATTATTTTAATGCAAAAGTTTATCATCAACGCCATCTTTCTTATTTTCTGGAATATCAAATTTGTATTTGAAAATGCCTTTGAATATTAAGGTCACTCCATGTAAAACACAACTGCTTCAATTTTAAGTTTTATTAATATGTTATCATTAACAGTTGGCTTAGTCAAAGCACCAGTTAGCCCGAATTTGTCTGTGGGCCTACGACATGTGCACCGGTGATGCCCTGATAGTAACACTACCTCTCAAATGGTTAAACGGCTTGGTTGTTGGAACAGATGCTGAGTACTTTCTGTGGATTGTGCAGTAGCGCATGCAATGTATTCAAACTCCGAATCAGTCTACAGAAGGGAGACCATTAGTAATCCTGTCTGAAGGTTGACACACCGAAGTCAGCCATCTAGACAACAAACACTAATTGTAAATTTCTACGCTCTTTTTCTGGTATTTACATACCTTAGAAATTTCTGTGCGTTTTGTATTATTTAGTGGTTCATGCAGCGCACAATGATCTCTACTTACTCTGTCACTAAATATGCTCTTTTATAAAGTCTCAACATCGCAGTAATCTCAACCACTTCCGTCGCATATCAAAGTCTTACTTATACAATACTCATTTTTTTACTCCTATGTACGAGTGAACTATATTTAACCACTTAATTATTTACATCATAGACTACCAATGCTAAATCCTACAATAACAGTTCAAGGTAGACATTCCTCTTTCATTGCTGTATCAAAAATTAAATATTGTATCATAATATTATAAATACATCAATGCAAATCGTAGGAAATTGAAAGTTGAGAAAATGGCTATATAAATCATTCAGTTAAAAGGTGTGATTTAAAATTAGCTTAATGAGACAATTAATCAACACTAATAGTATGAGTACAACTTTTTTCTAATTTTATTCTATAATCGAAAATCAACAAGTCGAACCGGTTCCCCTTCGATTATATTCCCCTGGTTGAGGTAGAAGAACGTGTATTACTTATCATTTCTATGGGATTTACTTGTAAACTGGGAGTAGGGGAAGAAAGATTCAATTCATTTTTGACTTGGAATGTCCGAATGATGAATGGAGTGGTAAAAGATAATAACACTCTTGAAATGAAAAGGTTAAGTTCGAATCCATGAATAACGATCCCTCACCTTGTCAAAGACCAATCCTCAAAGGTCTTAAGTCAGATCCAAGGAACGCATAACATAACGCTTCTTTTTGTTTAATATTAGCTTATTTCTTCAGTCTAGTCATTATTATCACTATAGTCTCATAGTTTATCTTTCAAAAAAAATGAATAGTGCAATGTCTTAACATCATTCTCAAACATGATTATTATATGCAATCTATAATTACTAGTATACAACTTTAAAATTATATAGTCTCCATGTATATTGCTAGTATAGCCTCTCAAATAAGTTTTATACAACCAATTAAAGATGAACTAGGTGCTAATAAGCCTTTCAAAGTTATAGTAAAAAAGGAAGGTAGGGTACAACGTTGGGGTAGAAAACTCTATTTGAGAGCGTGCATAATCATATAGAGTCGATAATATTGTAGATGTGCTAGAAAAACTTGTCGAGAAATCATCAGAAATATTTTTGTTGAGTCAGTCTTGGGAAATATTCCGAATTGATAGGACTCAGTCGAACAGATATTGTTAATGGTAGACTACACAATAATTTCAATTGAGTTTTGAGCTACAGAGTGGTTCAGAGATTTTATTTGTATCCTGGATCTACTTAAAATCATATTTACTTTATGTAATATTATAGCATGTAGTATACATAAGTACATTTGCTACCTTCTTGATAGTGACTAGCAGAGTCCCTTGAGCAATACCAAAGCAAGTCTGTCGATTTAAGCAAATAAAAACTTGTGTTGAGTAAATATATAGACAGATTCTACATCCAATTGCTATAATATATTGGTTTACACTAGTATCAGAAAATCCCACTTGCTAGGTAATACTTCTGAAACATAATGCACTGCAGGAGCTGAAGGATGTACATTACACACACGAAGAACCTTGAGGACCATACAGAAGAGTAAGCCATGAAAAGTCTCCTTAGACACGTTCACTACCTGATGTGCTTATATTGTAACCTAAGATAAGTAAGGGTTAGCTGCTTTAGCCCTCGTCTTATTCTTTTCTTCTTCAAATATGCTATCTTAATACCATTCTCTATAGCACAAGTAGATTTTGAAAATGTTTAAGTGCATTAATATCGAAATTGTACTTTAAAAATAATTTAACAACATGAAATTATAAGATAAATGAATGATTTATGTCGCTGTAAGATTTTATAGCCAATATCACACCATTCTTAACACTTTAACAAAATAAGAGACTGTTCAAGACAGCTCGATTCACTAAATGCGATAAATCAAATCTAATTTGATAGTTAAGTAACTTAAAGTCATAGCCATATATAAATGTAACTATTTCAAATACTGCTACTTTGTTTTGTGTGGCATGTAATTAGAAAACCTATAACAGTTGCTCCATCACTTAAGTTTCTTATAAATTCTGATAGTTTTTAATTACGAAAACCAGTATATCTTTCATAAAGGTTTTCTGAAGATTTATCTTTTATTGTATTGATTATGAAGATGCATTTAGTTAGATAATTTTTCAAATAAATATTATTTATTTGATGTTCCAATCTGTTGACAGTAGCCTATTTATAACTACACAGACTTTCCTTTTTGAACATCCGGCCGGATCGTACCTTCTACTATTGTTGATTTAGCTACATAGTAGAAAATACAATGGGAGCTTGGTAGCACATCAAATCACAGCGATAAAATGCAGTATAAAGAATACTGGTTGTGAAATGTGCAACTTACTGTAGTTCTTATACTCTACAGATATATATCCGTTTCATGTTTCAGATCCCCCCTCTGCAGGCAGAGCTCTGCCCCTGCATTGAATTGCAATTAAAAGGAACAATTGTAAATGACACAATTTATAATGTACCAAAATTGTATCGATTTCAATGATATAATTACGTAAAAACTATTTCGGCGTTTTTCGGTAGAAATCGTAACTTTAGAGCAAATCTCAAAAACCCCCACCCAGCTATGCTCACTGAAATCTCACTATTCTTCCACTGTGTAGCACTTACGTCCTTTCCATTTGTCTGTTTCGTTTTCCTATATAGGTACGAGTTTCCCTAATTAAGAAATAAATCCCGAATATTCAATTGTATTGGAATTTGAAGTAAAGTTTTGGTATTTGCGACAGTTTAATATTAATAATAACTACATTATTTTTCTGGTTTTCGGGTATCATCCTTGAAAGTTCAGGTTTCTGAGTACTTCGGTTCTGCAATCAGCAAAAAACAGTCTGATTGACTGACATCCTCACTTAAAACAGTTCCTATACCTATGTCAATATATGGCTAAATACCTTCATGTCTAATTTAATTATTTAGTATTTTTTGATTTGAAATAACTCAGCAAAATGAGCAACATGCAGTAAATTGTTGACATGGAGTGAAAGTTAATAATATTTTGTAAAAATTGCATAATATAACATGCCATACAAATTGCATCGCAGGTTACCATTATATCTATATTGCTGCAATTGCGTAATAATATAAGAATGTATGTTTTAAGGACGAAAACACGCAAGTCTCATTGAGAATCGTGATAGGCATGCATTGGTTGTCAACTGAAGTTGATGTAAACATTAAAATGGAAACGGATATAGTTATATTGTCCAACTAATTGTAATTGCAGCGAGATATATACAGTGCGTTACTGTCACAAAACAATTTCAACAAAGTTGTTTGGTTCATCAAAAATTTCATTGCGCACATATGTCATTGCCTGTTTTTACATTTAGTACCTAGAGTCTGCCTTTCCAATGTAAAATAAAAGTTTGTGTGTTTTATTTAATGTGGAAGGAAGAAGGGGGATGTTATGCTTTTGTTGCAGTTGATTTCTGAGTTTATGTTTGTTTGTGGTGGCTGTTTTATTGATGTAGTTTATGTCATTTCTCTCGGAGACTTTTACTCTACCACCCTCAACACAACCATTTGCGATCCATAGCATTGTATGTAAAATAGGATTTTGCCAGCGTGAGTCAAATCTTTATTCAACATGCGTTGGAACTGGGATTGGCTAGCGAATCTTAAAATTGGCTTCTACGAGACTGCAACTGTAATAAGCGTCGGGAATTTACATTAAAGATCCGTCGATAACAACAGAATCCTAGTGCAGCTGCAAAACCTCTCCCACTAACTCCAATAAATACATTTAAATTCATGAAAAATAAGTACCGATTGCCGATGCTAAGCTAGATACTCTGACGTTTACTTCCCAATAAGTACCTCAACTATATGGCGTAATATTATTATAGTTCTCAAATCAAATTAAACCGAAGAGAGACCCTAAACACGCTCTACACTTATTGCTATGCTACGTGGACGTTCCACAAGACTGGGATCACTTATTGGCTCTGACCCTCTTAGGTACTTTTACATCTGGGCATTTCTGGGAAATCCCCAACTGGCGTCTGCCCCTCTTAATGTGCATGCCTGGACTTCCTTCCTCCCTGCACTACACCTCTCCACCCCCAACTCGCAAAAATTTGTTTTGTAAATCGTGGCCAAGATAAAAAAACTGTACAGCATCCTATGTAGCAAGTGGCAAAAAATCAAATAGTATTAGTCATCCATAAATGTTTATGGCGGTGCTCGGTGACTGTCCGGACATTTCGTTTACTATCTTCACTCCAAACTACATATATTGAACGCACATAAATTCTGTTCACTTTCTGCCATGTCTACATACCTATACATGTGAAATATGTAAGCCATTGCACATTAACACGCTTTTTGACTAGTTTGTACATCGTTTGTTTTTTTCTTCTCCTAACGCATATACTTTATGAATTGGGAAGGTACCTACTCGGATGGAAATTTAACTCATGTACTATATAAATATTGCCAACGACAATAAAAAAAATTGCATGATCCCATGCATTTAGTATATGTGTATACTAATTAGATAAATGCAGGTTACAATTCCAATGCATTCATCGCATTAACATCTTAAATGGTTTACACACGAAATCCATGTTGTATTCAATATAATATAAATATATTCTATGGATTCAAAGTACCTAGGAAAAATTGTATACGGAATAACAGTATTGAATATTATTTTAGGTAGAAAACAAATATTGGCAATTGTTATTATGGTTCAAGATAAAAAAGTAACAAAACATAATTCGTTTTCCAGTCATGTTGTCGGGAATTACCTACATAAAACGAGGGTTTATAAATAGCTTCTGACGTTTTATAGTATTTGGACTGGCATAATTCATTTAGTTTTTGTTGAGGTTCGCCGAGTTGTTGTTGCTAGTGAAATGGCAAATTTTTTAGTGACATTCCATTCCAATGCAAAGATGCCAACCTTACCTCATCCATTCAAAATAGAATTCATTTCAGAGGCCATTCCACTTCTTTGACATAGTAAATTTAATTAAAGGATTTTGTCATTTAATTGCGGACAATTCAATTCCGCAAGTCTGCTATTTCCTAATATTGTATACTCTATCATTCTGCAGCTTATCTTTACCTATGTTTACATAGGGGATTTATTAAGTTACTTAAACTTTTGCAATCCACAGCAGCCAGTATTAAGACCATTTCAAAAAACCGTTAAATGTCAAAATCATTGAATGAAAAATAATATCTGAAAAGGAAGACTCCTATAGAAAGGTAGTTTTAAAAAAATAGTAACTTTGCAAGCTTGAAATTGACAAGTGTGACATTTTCCTCCTTTTTACGGAATACTGTAGGGTTTAATATGCTAGCATTGTAAATGTAATTATAGGCAAGATAAACATTTGGTTAGCTAATTGGGGTAACTTTTATAAGCGGTGTCATAAAAGAAGATGTAATTATGGCATCCGAAATAACATATCAATCTAGTTCTTTAGATGTAAAGGATTATTGAGTTTGTTATATATAAATGGTCATTAACTTATGAGGGACCGTGTAGAATGAGGAAATTTGCGGTTCAGAATCACAGGGAATATAAATTGAACTAGAAGGTATGGGATTGTCATTCAGGAACGAAAATCATTTGACAGGTCTGTAATTTTCAAGTTATATTTGTCTCACATGCATGCAATGAGAATGAGGGAGAGCGGAGCTGGAAATTTGGCGTTGTAATTGGAAATTGGATTTATTTAGAACTTTAATTACGCGAGTGTAGGACGCGTGTACTTGGAGTGAGGTACTAATGAGCAGTGTTCAATTTGGTCTTCACACTCAGACTCATAGATAGTTTAGATAAGGGAGGTATTAGAGATATCTTGTAGATGATGTGACTACGGGAAAACCCGCGTTTACTGGCAGATATATTCATAGGATTATTGTATGGTTATGTTGAAAGTGAGTTCTTGAAAGGTAAATCATTGTGAAGGAATGCATTTGGCAAGGCACAATCAAATCATTTGATGAAGTCTGATATGCATCAAGAATAATGGGCTAGAGAGATTAGGTGAGTCGGAGGGATGTTTCTGTCATTGGATGGGTACGGTGCGGTGGAGTGAAGACGAGTTTAAAAGTGACAGAGTGATTGTCTTCCAGTAAGTGGGGTTGTACGAGTCAGAGAACTTAATTCAAGATGTTAGGTCAGATCAAAATAATGGAGCACTGGTGTGAGACGATGCGAACTTTTCTGATGCGCTCTACGCCATTTGAATGGAGCTTTAATTAAGAAACTACATAAATGTTCTTATCGATTTTTGACGCTTCGAAACACTCTCGTATCATCTTCGTCTATGCGCACTACACGCCTTTGTTCTATCCTGATGAGACATCTCGCCTGTTTCTTACATTCAATATAAGTTTAATGAATCTCATCACAGACAACTTCGGGACGTGACCATCGCATCATACACAAATTATTACCATTTCAACATATAGTTTCTGTATCTTCTTATTGCATTATGGAACCCATTGACAATGTATGACTACCACTAATGTAATGACTCCTGTCATGTCACCTGTTGATTAAATGCATTTGTCACATCAGTTTTTACGACCATTCATATTATAATACAACAATGCAACATACACGCTGAATACTTTTACAAAGCCCATTTGACATAGACAGACAATACATTATTCATTTCGTTGATAACAAATTTAGGTGGAGGCTAATGATATTATGTACCTGCAAAACTATTTCACCATGCCATTCCCATTGGCTATACAATTCATTTAAATTCATTATTGCAAGTAAAATATTACTCTTTCCACTCATATGGGGAACCATGCACCATTTCTATTTCTAATCAGCAATAACCAACAATTGTATTTATTCGTATATAGTCAAAAATAAGTTTATCTAATCCCGTAATGCGGTATTTGTTCCTTGTATGCTTATATAGTAGGTAAATAAAGACACTTAGTGAAAATCAACTGAATCATCAAGTTAATTATCGTACAATGTGAACTGATGCATAATAGAAGCTATGCCAGATGATACGTCATTATTTATTGTCTCTGAAGGTCAAATTCTATATAGTGCAATGGCTTTACAAACTCAGAGAATTCTAGTCATGATGAATTAGCAATTAGCATAGCCATTTATATCAATTAGTACAAATTGTGTGACACTTTATTTCATTCCAGTTTTAATGTAAAAATCAATGGAAACAAATGAAAGCAAATGACATTTATTTTATCTTCATTTATCATTCCGTCGCTCTGCATTTCAACTATTCTATATTGATTTTAGATTTTGAATTTTCTATAATTATAATAAAATATGCTTATATTTACTAATAAAATGAAATGCCAGGTAATTATGACATTAGGTTAGCGGATGAAATATTCTCACTTTTCGCATGTTAGAGACTGTCAGGTATACACAAACACAATCTAGTATTATATAAGCATAGCCAATCGGAAATGGGAAGACATATAAACATAAACTGTGGAAACGTGTGTATTTATATATCGGGAAAGTGAGATTGCAGTAGCATGGTCGAACATAAAAAATGAACTTCCTGTTGAGTTCATCTATAATGTGTCTGTCCCGCTGCCTGTCTGCGTTGAATTAGACTGTATACTTATTGTTAATAATAAAGTGTACTTACTCTAGTAGTAGATGCATGAGTATGTTTATATAAATATATATGATGATGGTGTAGGAAAAGCTATTTGTGAGTGCAGAAGAGTGCAGAAGAGTTGTATGTAGTTCAGGATGATTATGCAATTGGTATAGTGGAGGATAGGCTTATATGGTTTTGTCTGTCAGGCCAGACTTTTGCATTGCTTGTATTTTGGTATTGCTTCATTTGGCAAGGAAGAGGCGAAAAGCGAATGAACTTGAACGCAGCTCACCGTAACCACAACACATATAAAATTCACACTGTTTGTATTTGTATCGGCACAGTTCTTGAAGAAATCTGTAACGCTTACGTAATATGCATAAGAGAGTTCCATTAAAACATTTTTCTTTTCACCGCAGAATAAGTGCGTACGTGCTCTGTTTGTACTTACGTGTCTATTATGCGTGTTACAGACGGTTTGTCAGTGAAGGCTGTCTTTAGATACGCTAGATTTATTTATACAGGGCTTTTCCTTCAGGTACTATATACTTTGATCCAACAATAAAAATGACTCATCATTTTCACTTTTTATAAACATACTTTACACTCATTACCACAACACAACTACAACGCGTTTTCGCTAAAAATAAGCTACGAATTTATTGTCAGTCAATAAAATTGTGTTGGCATATTATTTTCCTGTCCTGGTAAAAATCACGCACTCCCGTCACAGTAAAGATATCAGATTTAAATCTCACCAACAAAATTGGCATTGAAACAATGCACATCAAATTGCTTAAATCCAGTCGAGAATAATAACTGTAACATTATACATATACCTTTCGGTCTTGTTGTAGCAGCAAGTAGACTCTGAAAATAGATTTTGTATTCATGGGAATGATTGTCTAGAAAACTGACTCTTTTCTGTAGCAATGAATTTTTAATGCCAAAGCTCAGAATAGTTTTAAAATGTTGTTTTGAAGTGAAATGTATAATTATGATAGGTGGCTAGTGACTGCATATTACTACAACTAGATCATAAAGCCCCGAGTGGGGTTCAGTGAAATCACAATTTGAGTGTGGAAACATACCAAAAGGGTTAGAGACGCCACTCTATTTTTATGTGAGTAGTTGAAAATATGCATAAAGAATTCGCATGAGGGTTGTAGTGGTTTTGGATGATCAGTTAAATATGCAGTTGAGCTGACATTGAATACATAATATTATGCATTACTCATAATGAGAAAGTCAAAGTAATGTGTGCATTGGAGTTGCAGGGAGAGATGGGCAGAAGAGGGGCTAGGCCAAGAGACCTTGTCAGTTTGATATAAAGTAAGTATGCAGTTAGTGCGTAGGTATTTGACTGTTGTACACCAGAAAGTATGCATAGAGAAGAGTAATAAATGTAACAGAGCTAGGTTTGTTAGCTTAGCACAGAGAGGATGAATAAAGAGCAAGGAAAGTGAATCTGCTGGTGCAAGATAAGGATGACTAACTGACTGATCGTGAGTTACTATGTTTGCATTAAAGTGCATTGCACGGCTTGTTGAATTCACAATTTACACTAGACAGTTTACATAAATACTGTACTTAGGTATGCATAATATTCTGTGATAGTGGCAGTGTGTATATATTAATATAGCCGGTTAGTAACTAAGGAAGTAGTAGTAGGACTTATCTGAGTACATATGGAGTGTATACTTATATTACACCACTTACTTCACGCAGAGACACAGATGCACATTTCTTGTCTGTACAATACACAAAGTCATCTACATAACCGTTAGTTAGTTATGTTTGGCCATAGCACATGCAAAGAGATCCTTCTTGAAAAGACCGACACTTACAGCGTTTCGACTCTGTTCACTTTCCAGTGAGTCAACAACGACAACTCCACAAAAAATAGGAGTCTACGGCCAAGTTCCTTCCTTCTGGAGTGCTATCAACATCGAGGAGACTCAGTTTATATAATTGTATTGTTGTCAAGAGATGTATTTGAATGGAGGGATAAAACCTTGCTACATTTGACACATTGAAAAAATCATAGCAATTATACTGTCCCAGTCAAAACGAGCTATTTAGTTCTGGGAATCATAATATCATAATAATATATGTCTGTCCTAAGTACCTTTGGGGATTAGAGCCTCCATTGAAATTCGAGGAAAACACTTTTATTAAACCAGAAAAAATGCAATATCATCCTCATCCATTATTTTGCGTAGGTAGTCTAATGTAAGTTTTGAGGTAATATTAATAATGTCTCAAGTTCTCCTCCAAACATTATGAAGTTCTGTCTAGTAATCTGCTCCACACTGCAAAAAGATTTTTCGCCTAACTTACCTACTGATGTGTGAATCAATACACGTGCCTCGTTGAATCTTCTAAAAAGCCCGTGCAGAAACACATTCTTCATTCTTCCCAACTTCAGCTTCGTGGCTTCGCTTATGTCTTCTCCATCATTAGTATGCAGCATTCAAGCGGAAGTATACAACTATACATTACATACAAAGCTCTACTAGTAAAAACATCCAAACTGGACTATTTTTTGGAAATTATTAAAACTTTGCAACAATACCATGTACTACATGCTTTTTGATGTTTGGATATACCAAAAAAATCCCTATACCTTAAAATAATCATTTTTCTCGTTGTCATCATGACTATGTGTGGATTAATTCAAAACTTTCATTTAGAGCTTATATGACAATCTGAAGTGGTAATATTTGTCATTATGGCAGCGAAATTGGGTGGGAAGTGAAAAGGGGTACACATAGCGATGCTTAGAATTCATGGCGATTTATAGAAAAAAGTTGCTGCTATGGTATTATAGATACTAATATTATACGTATAGTAGCTAATATTAAAAAGAGATGTATGCTCAACAAATCCTTTCAAGGTTTACAGTGAGTGATTAGCTTTTAAGTTCTTAATTGTGAATTCTCCTATCTTTTCCGTCTTGGCTCTGTCAAGACGACATAAATAGATAAGTCTTCTTCCCTCAATATTACTTTTACCTCGGCATACAAGCAAAATGATAGCAGGAACTTTATTAAAGATTAACTTACTTCAACATCATTAATTTCAGCTCATTTTTAAAAGAGGCAATAAAAAACTTAGTCTACCGGATACAATGAATTATACCATGCAAAAAGAACTTTCGCGAAAACACAAAAATCTTTCTTATAATTACAGGTAGACCTTATAAGAGTTTCATAAATGCTAAAATATGAATTTGTGGAGCGTTTCGCTTTGAGATCTCCACGTTTTGAGACGCGTTTGGACCTCTTTGGATTCTAACATCTAGGATAAGTAACATATTTACTCAGTTTTCTCAGACCATCGTTCATTTCCTTGTGAGAGCAGGATGTTATTACCTAAATCCTAATATAAATATTTACTTGGGTTTTACGGAAGGGATCTGTAGCATGAGAAATTCAGCTTAGACGCTGATTTAAGTATGAATTTGTACTTGCATAATGAATAATATGAACAGGGAGTACGACAATTGAGCCGAGATCTTATAATACTCGCATTTACTTTTCCAAGCATTATTATCTCTTCTTACGTTTTTCATCTCTACATCTTTTAAACATCAAAGAACGTTATTTAAGAGTATTACTTACTAAATATCAACAAAGAAAAAGCTTTGGTTTTCTATAGAAGCATCTCAAACAGCTCACTAGTTTATAAGCGTTTTTAAATTTTTTTGGTTAAATAGCCATTGCAAATTTTTCTTAATACTAAGTGAGCTTTATAAGTTTCGTTTCCCAAAGTTATTTTTAGAAGAATCACTAAGCTAACAATCAAAAATGTAGTTCTACTAATCCTATTAGTACTATGCATATTCCAATTGTCCCCATTTGCTTTTTTAGTGTTTATTCTAGAACTTTTTAAAGCGGGCGAAGGAAGAATATAATTATGGTTTAAAAATTCTTTTAACCTCCATAAAAGAAGTCTACTAATACACACTGCATAAACAGCACCGAAACGCAACTAGAATTTATTTACTGGTATTTGGTAGGGCAGTTAACTAAACTTTAAAATTCTTTATTCATCGAATAATTTATTCGCCTGTAAAAAATATGCTCTAATAATGACAATTATGGATTGATAAAAACATAATTTGCTTTTTCGTCTGCGTACGGACATGATCATGTTGAGACAAAAATCAAACACTTTTTTAGTTAATGTTCTACATCGGTAACAAAGACTCTGAAAGCAAATGGTAATCTCAAAAAAATGCAGAATTTAATGTTGCTTGTCTTTCCAGTCTCTGATTACTAGAGATTGGACTAGACTAATGGATGGCAGAATTGGAAGGGTAGTAGAGCACTGCATAGTGCAATCTATGCAACGACAAAACTGTCCGTGTCGTGACCTAAACTTATCATCGATCCATGATCCTCTGCGTGGGATTATTATTAACCGTCCTAATGCATGGTCATGGTATGCAATTACTGTCGTCATATGGCATGAATGCGCTTGAAATAATTCAGTGTAACCTTTATGTTACTATTTGGTAAGAATCATATTCATGGCTGCTAATTTTTGGACATGAATGATTGCTCCCTTTATTATGATTGATTCCCAATGCCTAATATGTATTTTTATAGTTGTCGATTTATAAAATTGATTAAATGTTTGATTTATGTCATAAACGTTAAAATGTTGTCCATTGTATCGGCAGACAAAAAAGAGTTTCCTTAGTCGCTAGTGTTTGAACTGAGTATATAGCAAGTAAGAATCTTTAGAAATGTCCGTCCACAGATTATACCTACCGGCCGGAATTGTATTATCCTATTCAGGAGACAAGTTGCTATTTTGCGATTCAAAGAGCATCAGAGAAACTGCATAATTATAAAGTATAAAAGGTTTTATGCTTCTTTTGTCGGAGATCACTTATGCTGGAGTATAAGTGGACGTCAGTAGACTTTGGATAGATAGGCACCTGAATTCTCAACGTTATGATATTTAGCGTTCCCTTGTCTCCTGTCTGTGTCTGGTTGTTTCACTTGCAACGAAAAGGAAGGGAGGGCAACGGACTTTGTTCCAGAAAGTCATGGAGAGTTATAACCATTTAACATGTAGTTCCATTATATTATTATTATGCCATAATTCTCGTTAAAAATACCAAGTGAATATAAACAGTGCTGTTCGCTCAAGAAGTGACTAATATAAAACAAGCTAATACGCTAATGTGCATATAAATGAACATTACTCTTCATAATGTAATATTTTCCTATTTTGGATTATTTAATGTCTAGGATAATGTGAGGCTGTTAATGGACAGAGAAATATATTTGAATAGAGTATAACATTATAGTACAAACTATTTTCTTTTGTGTACAATACTGAGTCGCCCATAGTGTTACATATGCAATAGACACCAAGCGTATATGACAGTCATTGCATTCACGACTTAATGTAGTGGCCTGTCAACTAATGTCGGTCAGACGACAACAAAGGATGTACTAAAATACAAAGGCTTTGTTGTAGTGACGTGATGCAAACTTTTACCTATTAGTATATCCTGAAGGGTGACCACTCATCCTCAAATGAGAGTCTAATTCCCACTCAACCTGCCCAAAATGGAATCTATTCACCAACGTCTTGTAAAATTCCTTCACAATATTTTGACACAAATTGCACCATGTCCGATCACTTTTACAGGTGGTAAAATTATTCCATTAGCTGTCTATATCGATCTGTTTTTTGTAAATGTCCCCATTTCTCATTTATTGGAAGGACATAAAGTTAAATACATAACTAACGGATAGACAGCTTTTTAGCGCTCCTTTACAAATATTAATTAATTAAACACTTTACACTAAAATAATGCTAACCTAAAACGAATCCCATACTGCATTGCATTAGTAAATGAGTTGGCATTTTGGCTAATTGATACTAAACATGGTCACCCCAAAATTTAGTGGCAAATATTGACTCTTGATTAAAATATTGAATTAAGTGTCATTTAAATAGTTCATTGGTGTTACTGAAGTAGTAATACAAATTATGTGAACAATGCTCATGCATACAGTTCACCGCCCTAGTTTAATATTATTAGTACCACACGCAAAGCTTTTGAATACAACTGGGCACTTGAGTTACTTTCCTTGATACATTGCTACATTCATAATAAAATATGAATGTACCTTTAGATTCTATGATAATACCAAAATTATTATAGATAGCACATTCGTGGACCTGTATAGAAAACAAAGTTTAGCTCAGTATGAGATAACATAATAATATTTTGTGTAGTGCCATGAAGTCTCCAGGGATGCTTTAGACATGTTCATTCACATTACATTGCCATAATTAAATTTGAGCAGAATTGAATTCGAAGCTATACACAAAATTGAACAGGATGTGAAGTAGGAAATGCAATTTGAATAAATCCCATAGAATGTTCTGCTGCTAATAATTATATTAGAGCCGCTATCTGACTATGGTCCGACTCAACATAACCTATTATGGTTATTAGGCTATAAACATGTAGACTGTTGTATATGTAACACTGGAATTCCAATGCTCCACGTGTTTCATATTAAAATAAACCTAGCATTGCAAAATATTACCTGAAGATAGTATACCTTTATGACCACTTTTCTATTATGATGCTCCTGTTATTTTATTGCAATCATCATGTCACCAGTAGACTTGTGTGTTTTCTTTAGAATTTGGAATTTATTTCAGCAAATTAAATGTTCCCAAAAGTGAACACACTATTTCTTAAAATTGCAAGTTTATTCAGTACATTTGTCGTAAAGATAAGGTGAATGTAGTTGGGAAATTGATGTAGGTATTCCATGTAGGTGTTAAAATAAAATTACTATTGCAGAAACGGGGAAGCTGAGTAGAAATATGCTTAAATGGGTTATGCCAAATCGATGGTGTTTTTTTTGTTTCGTCAGCAGAAGTAATTTGGGTGTAGAAGTGATTTGGAGTGTGTATCTGGATGACTGACAAGAACTGACTCACTTTCACTCCAGTCTTCTGAGGGTAATTTAACGGAAGAGTAAAAGTTTTTACCATTTCCCAACACCTACATGAAGATTGCATACAAAAGTATGGAAGAGGATGCACTCCGTATAATGCCACAAATGTTATGTAGCATTTCCTCTCTATTTATGTAAATATTACTGCATCCTTACCACTGCTCTCAACATATCTTACCTATGCATCCACTATATAGATAGTAGCAAGTATATATTAGATAGATGTCTATAAGAAATGGTATAATTATCAGATTAGGCAATTTTTTTCAGTTAGAGTTTTACAAGGTACTTACTTTTGGAATGAAGCATAGTTGACATTAAGGTAGTAGGATCTTTCTTCAGAGATCTTCACCTATGCAAATAAACGTTGGTAGCTGACTGACAATGAATGGAGTAAAGATACAGATAATATTGTTGCTTTAGTAATTTACGTGATGTCTCTCTCTGGTAGGATGTAATATGTATTGATGGTGTCTGTAAAGTTGTAGAAGGAAGGCAGGTAGGTCGACAAATCACAACACAATGTGAATCCTTCCTTTGCTAAAGACATCCGTTGGCTGTGCTTGCATCTGTGAGTTTCTTATGCCTGACTTGCTTCTGCATCAAAGTAAAATCTTATTTCATCCTCAAACAAACTTATCTACGGGGAGTTTCCTATCTTCATTTCACTAATTTGACTGTGCTCTTCAATATCATCACTACTCTGTATGCTGGCAGGAACGCATTTGCTCTGACGATAACTAAAATGAGTATTTCTAGGTATTGCTTTCTGCATTAGTAGGTCTCCTAGCATAATGTGTTAGTGAGAACTCTTGTTGTCGTCTTCAGTTTACGAAGTGTGAGGCAAAAAAGTAAATTTCCACGCCTGGGATCCTTCAGTTATATTATTATATACTTTTAAGCTCCTTCTGCCAAAGAACATGAGCTAAGGTGACAAAAAATATTTCAAAGAGCATTCAAAACTGCAATGAAAAAATAGGTTATTTGAACTTGAGTTTACTCCTATCTCTCTCTCTGTGTTTGCTTACTCAACTCAACTCTCCTATCCAACTAAGTAGTTTCGAAGATAGATTATCTATCTCACACTCCTGTTTGAGTGACTTGAGTCTGACCCGTAAGAAATTGTTTGAATAATCCCCTTGTCTAATCTGGACTTACACTCGAGACTCCTACCATTTTTATAAATAAATATAAATTAAACCTACGGGTAAATACCCCTGGATCCTTGTTTTTCTGGGCTTGTAAAAACCATGTCTCCGTGATTTACACGCATCATGCAGAGAAACACTCATTCTTATTACATACACACACTCCCATTTACAAAATCACAAACCTAACAATCCTTCCCTTGTACTTTCATAATATCTATATCTAAATTCATTACAGAAATTGAGATCTCTTTTCACTGTCAAGTGTATTGTAATATTTATGCAATAAGTTCCATCTAATAGTAGTGGGAACAAGATCCAGGAGCTAAAATGAAAACATGTGGCAATCTTTATTTCGGCCTTCCCTTTTGAATATTGGTAAAAGGGTAGATTGATATTCTGTTTACATAGTAAAACAGAATCCTATAAAAACTGTTCTCATTAATTCAGTTAATTGTAACTATGGAGTCAAGTGATAGGTGCACATGGTCTCAACATGCACATCAAGTGCATAGCCTTCAAAGCTCTCCATTTCTAATTACTTTGTGTAAATACGCACAAAAAGAGTAAATAAATCATTTAAACTCACTAAAGGGAAATGTAATTCTTATGCTAAGGATGATTCATGCAGGTTAACGACGATAATAATGATAAATGCGACACTTGCTGATGCATTAACTGAAACGCACAAACTGTTTGCATACTAAGTAAGAGGTACATTTCCATCACGCTTTTTGTAAGCATTTAAAGTAAATGTAGGTACCTAGATAAACAAATTTGGACAGCAGGATGTTTTTTCTAATGCTAATGAAAAGTTTCCAGACTACCATTTTTTATGTAGTTGGAGGATTTGAAATTGCTATAGCTATATGTATTACTACAAGTGCATAATATTTAGCCGAAGGGATCCAGTAGTGGTTAAACTGCAGCAATGAAAACATTTTGGTTTATATGCAAGTTGATTTTGTTTGTCATGGTTCACAAAAATGTTGGGTAAATAAAGGAAATGAATTTGTATTAGCTTTTGGGGAGAAATGTTTACCTTTGGGAGAGCATTCAACTTTCTTTTTGGGTCAGATGCAACAGAATACACCTGAGAATTGATATTGATCGAAATAAGTGAAACCACTTGCAGGAATAGAGAGACAGGAAGGAGGGCAGATGGGATAATTAATAAGTACAAGTAATAACCAGACATTCTGCTTAATTAGAATTGGAACGGAGCCCATTGTCGGCACACACACATGAATTTGCCAATGCAGTGCATCGTTCTGGTCGCATTGCAGTTGATCTTGGAATACAAAAGCATTTCCTTGATGATGACTAATGGTTACTTTGGTTGCGTGTGGTGAGACAAGTGCATTCTCACTCAATTGCATCACTATGTATACTCCAAACAGCGTTGCACTTCACTTTGATGACTTTTTCAGTCCTTCTTTGTATTCTGTTTGAAATCCTTGCAATTTATGGCATATTATGACTCTGTTGCTGCATAGGAAGAGATAATGCACTGCCAAAACTATTCGTCTTTTTTTCATCTCTCTCTCTCTCGGCTCATCATCAACATCTTTCATCCGTTCTACATTTCTGAATGGATTGAATGCTAAGTAAGTAGTCAGAGTGCAAGGGAAGACTGACAATAAGTCCAGTGAACGTGTTCTCAGTATAGTGAATTCCCATCTGCTCTCTTCTCAGTACTTGTCTCGTCTATTTAATTCAATAGTCCATCCAATACAGTTGTCTTCATTTCTTCCCAATTTCCTTTATTTGCTCCGCTGGCAGAGCTGTTATTGCGGTATGTTGTGTTGAGATGTAAAAACGCCTTCTTCTCTCATTGCGAACAGACATGAACATGTTCCCGACGGCATGCAATGTTCCTCTACAGATAACGTTTGCGTGTGACAGCCACCTATTGTGGGGTGATTCATCTGATTTCTATGCAAAAAGGTTATTTAAGAGATGTTTGAGCAACAGCTCAGAATATGCATGAGGCTTATACAGATCCATCTTTTATGTACTACTAGAAAAGTTTCCCTAAAATGTTTTTTTATTAGCTATATTAGAGTATGTTAGTTCCATTCATGTTCTAACGGTTCCTCCCAAAAACTAATGAACGTACAATTTGTTTTTGCAGCAACCGTACCTTCTCAAATTTGGATATTTACCGCAGTCTGGCTTTGAGATTCGAGATCAAGTTACAGAAGAGCGAATGCGAGATGCCATCCGTGAGCTACAAGTAAGTTCAATTATTCTCCAACTACGAATAAAATTACCTTCTATTATGTCCATCTATGTCCCACAAATGCTATATGCATTATTTTGTCTGTCGTAGATGATTTTTATAGACTTTGTCTCACGTTCGAGAGCAGGAGACACATTCATGTTTCTATTTAATTTATTACGGAGCCGGCGAAACAGTAATAACACTAATAAACATAATGTAGTAGTGCGGATATGGAAACGCATTACAGATTGAGTGCTAAACAACATAACGCACACTGCTGACGACTACGTATTATTAACATACCTACATAATTTAGTTATTTTTGCCGTACTAACCTAACCAAGAGCAGATGTTGTTATGAAAGGAGTCCAGCCCCAATAAACACATAATACTACTTTCGTCGACAATAATATCAATTTTTACGATCCTGTTTCTGCAAACCAAGCTCCCTCCACTTTATGCATGCTACAACCGTCTTCAAAACACTCTCAAGTCTCATACAAACTCTAATAAATAATACTGCCAACCCATACTATTTTTGCAATGACCCATAATAGCACAGCTTCTACACAGTCTGTCTGTTTCAAACATAGATATCATCTTTACAAAATGTACCACATTTTATATACTTTTATAATGTTGTCCCTAATGAATACGCACCTCATGTCAAAATTAAAATTTAACAGAAAACCGATTTTCAAATGTTTTACTACAAATCCACGAATGAATGGATAGGAATAAAAGGGCGTTTAAAACACATTTCAGAAATAGATTGCATTTGCGATGTTGGTGCTGATGCTTCAACTTCTGTAGGTTCTAAGTGTAAGTGCACCTCACAACCTCACTGCAAGTTTATGGGACTTGGAGCACTGACTAAGACGTTTTCGCTGTAACAAGCAGAAATCGAAAGAATTAATGGGGATAGTTGACCGATGCTCAGGGTTAGAAAACCGACGCCAAGTCATTTAATTCACTTTACATAGCAAAAGCAATCGAAATGGCGAACGCAGACACCATTATTTATCTTTATGACTTTGTATGAATTACATACTATTGTTTGTGAGGGTGCAGACTTGTCGATAGATAGGCATATTGCAAGAAGCCGAACGTGCCACTTGTAATATTAGAGTAACAAAGTACATTTTACACAGCTCAGTAATTGCGTATAACATTACACCAACTAAATAAAAGTTCTGACATAATCTACATCCACGCATAAAATTAACAAGTAAATAATTCCCTTTCACAATCGTATTGACCGATTCCTACACACAATCCACACACACTTTCGTCATAAATTTTAGTAAAAATAATAATGCAGACATCTCCTTTTCTATGCCCATATAAACTAATATAGGCACATATAATTTATAGGCATGTATTATATTTGAATTTGCATACGAGACATATATTTTTAACGTGTAATTTTTTGCAATGGCTGTTTTAAATGTCAATTTAAGAATCTGTTTGCATTAATAATAGTCTTAATACGGATAGAAATCCCATTCTTCATGATAAAGAGGAGCCAATTCAGACAAATCGTTTTTATAATGTGTAGTTTTTACTAATTGTGCATTGTATAGCTACTAGAAAGGCAAAGGTCATACCATATCACTCGTCTCGTCTCTCTTAGCACACATTTAAATGTCAAGCCAAAGTTTATTAGATTACACATTCATTTCACATCTCATCTCGCTAGCCATGAGTCGCTTCATGGAATATCTTGCATATCTACATGTGTATTTGCTTATTCACTGCCATAATGTCATTATTCAATCAACATTGTTAGTGCATTGTGCATTTGTCTGTCTTTCTCACCCAGCAGCTCGTTAAATCTTCATTCATATAATCTATCCTTGCCATCTCAACTCCCTGCGAACCAACTATTTCCATATCTGACTAACGTTCTCTTATTTTCTGAAACAAAGGCTTTCGCCAATATCACCGTAACTGGAGAGATAAACGATGAGACACGGAGACTCATTCAACGACCCAGATGTGGTGTCCCAGATATTCTCACGGGCCAGTTTAGAAGTCGTCGCCGAAGATTTATAATACAAGGACAAAAATGGCCAAACACCAGTCTCACTTGGAGGTAAGAACTTTTTACTCCTCCTAAATTACATCACCCAATACACCTAGGAATATTTATTTCATCCAACACTGCATCAATTTTACCCAGAAACACTATTTTATTCCTAAAATGTAGCATCGAAGCATGCATTAATTAAGAGCCTATACCTTCTGCATCAAACCTACGAGACTTACGAGACATGGTTTAGGTATTGCATAAAGCATTTAGCGTCAAGTCTTAAGAGACCACGAATTTTGCACTGGTCTATACAAATGGCATTAGTGTGCGTCTTTTGTCCCTACCTAGTAGTGATCACAGTAGTGATCACTCTAATGACTATTGCTTTTAACAGTGCCATCCTTCACTTTCCTATGTCACCATAGAAGGGAAGATGAAACTGAAAGGCGTCAATGGCATCTCTCAAACATTTTTAGCAAGGTCTTTCAATCTTCTCCAAGATTTAACATTCTCCTAATGACGTACATATTTTTTGCCTCTAACTTGGTTAAATGTGTCTCTTTGTGTGCATTTGTCTCTAAGGGAATGGCACATTTTACATTAATCCGCCTCTTATTATCCTTTTACACAAGTGTATTAATGTTCATTCTAGCATATACGTGAACAGAATGCTTAACTAAAATGTACTGAATTACCATTTCAAAAAATCATTAACTTAAGTGCAAAACATAATGAGAGACAGAGATTCATTATAATAATAGAGTTTTTAATGTGTTTTCTATGTCTCGGGGTGCCATAGCGTTGCAAACACCTTCCATAAATTAAACAAAATGTAATTTTCTCATCTCAAACAATTTTAATATTCACCAAATGACTACAGGCATCTGTGAATGCAAGTTAGCAAAACAAATGTGTTTATGTGTTTGACTACGCCTATAATTTTGGTATGTATTTACAGTACTATTAATAATGGTAGTTTTTCACTGTTCAATCCAGCCAAGAGGAGGTAAAGTAAATTAAAATTAAAAATTAGTAAGCAATCATTTCGGTATAATAAAGTAGCTAATGAAGTAAATACAAAAAGCAATATGGCATCTATGCATTACAATGTAAAAAATCATTAAATATTCCGGCGTCAAATATCAGATTGAAATCATGAAAGTTCCTCAGGACCTCAAATAGCATGTTTCAAAATATTTAAATGATTATTTCAGTCTATTCTGTCTAGAATTGTTCTCGTTTTTAAATCGTGCAGAATTAGACCACTAAAGCTAAACCCATAAAGCCCATAAAGCAGTTTCTCGCTAAGTCTTGCAACCGTCCAGTAGTTTTAGTCTCCATAATACGCCACAGAAGAGCAATGAGGTAGTGCGGTTTCTCTTTGTAGGATTTCGACAATCTCTACCCGTTGGTGATGAACTAAACAAGCAAAGTACGTTTCGCGGTGTGGCAACAGGGAACTATTTTCCCCTATAGGGATTTATGTTCGGGCGATGAATTACAGGTGTTAGCAATTTTTACAGAACAACTGACAAGTACAGTTCTCGGGTATAATAACATTAGTGTAAATCGCCTGTCCACGATGTAATGTTATATAGCTGCGTTTGGAATTTCCTAAGGTGTAGAAATAAGACTGTAATGGGAGCAAAGGATTTTAGTCAACATTAGGGCGTCGTTGGTTTAATAATTGCAAATAAGTAGGAAGTTGGGTAAACTAAATAATGACATAAACAGAAGGAGAATTCCGGTTACTTGTGCGGATAGAGAGGTGCGTGTTAAGTAAGTACTGCAAGTGCCCATGGCATTTCGACTGGTTCTGACATCTTCAATTCACACCAAACCACGCAATTCAATTGAAATAAGTTATAATCATTAGGTCAAGCTAAATCGTATGGAATGATGATGTAGCAACTTAATTTTAATACTCGGTTCGTTTTAAGTAATGGAACACCAAAAGCGACGTTGCGTGGAGAATTCATTACACGACAACTTAATTACATAAATCCTGCCTCCACACTATAACTGCGATTATTGAAGCTATAGCGGATTGAACTGCTCTGCAGTCATGTCACATAGTTCTAGTTCTTCCAGTTAGCCCAAAGGGATTTCATATTTCATCAGACTTTATTTACAGCAGATATTTAGTCAAGGTGCTGTTTTCACGCAAAACGCTAAATTGACATTCAACCTCAGGGTTACAACGGCAAAACTCAAGTAATTACAATTTTATTGCTGCAACGATTATCGGATTCGACGACAAGGTCATGTCAATCCAACTCCGTAATGTTTCCGTGCTATTAGCTAAATCAATGGCATCTACATAATTAATACGCGGGTGTGTGCTTGACTGTTTCCCGTTGCTCAGCTTATACATTCTACATTCATCCTTCGATTAAAACTAATTAATCCTCCCAAATAGCAAAAATCGATCAAGTCTCAAACTAATTTCGCGTTTACTACTAAATAGCCGACAAAATGATTAAATTCCTTCAGGGAGAAAGTCATATTATGGAGGACTAATTATTCTTTACCAACAATAACGAGTGAATTTATTGTTGCTAAACGGAAGTATTCACAATAATGAATTATGTAATTAAATCCTATAATCTCGTTCTCATCTAGCACTTTGATACTTGATACACAATACTATAATTTACACTACTATTACTATATACATTCAATTCACATAAATCAAGTGATACAGTGAATGAGACTGAGACAACTTTATTCATCGCGTACAGAATGGAGTTAATCTCATCCGGGAATCAACGAATACCAGCTTCGAACATTTTCTTAGAGTTATGAGCGCCCTCTATCAAAACTAGAGCAACATGTACATGATAGTATGGAATATCGAAACTAGGTAGAAGAAGCAGCAGAAATATTCTCTTGAACCTTCCCTACTCATTCTGAGTCATCCTTTTCCATTCCATGTTCTGAAGCTGATAAGTGAGAACTGATAAATAATATTCTTGAGACTTTTACTCTAATCTCAATCTGTCTGTGTTTCCTGTTTCTTTCGGGTAGAGTAGAGGTATATATTTTATGAAGTCTCAAATGTCCTAATTGAGTGTTTATATCCAAATAATATCAAAAAATGATTCCATAGTGAATAAAGGTATAGGAAATGATCTTTATTGCAAAAAACAGTACCTATAGGCAAAAATTTTAAAAATTGTCGAATAGTGTATCAGAAGAAAGGTTTCGAAGATTTAAAAGATTTGGAAATAATTTATTTTTGTTTGGCATCGTAGATTAAATATCGGATGATACTATAACTTTTGGATATTGCACCATACCAGATTTAATATCGACCTGGTGGAGCTGAAATGATTTCATTATACCGGGTACATAGATCAGAATCGGAATCGTCTGACTACATAGCTTAGTAATATTTTTTAAAGTGGAGTGACATTTGAAACATTGAATAATCATTGTTGTCCCTTTGTATTTCCTCAAAAGTCTATCTCTTAGTATTCTTTTTTGGTTTATTCCATTCTGAATTCTAGTTAATCAATCAATTCCCGACTATTTTCCACTGTAAATAGAATCATATAGTGCGACGTTGTTTCCAAATGTCGAAAGATAATATAGGACCAGGACAAAATGGAAGACAATACGACAGATTAAAACATATAATCTCTATCTGTTCGTTAGAATTATCTTTTGAGCTTCCTTTTCCTGTCTCCGTTGCAGTCCTAGTAGACATTTATGTTGTTCCAGTCAGTTCTTCCACAACCTATCTTACTTTGTCAATCTTGTTTCCAGTCCTTCATCCTACTTATACAAAATTGTAATTCTCCAGAATGAGATAATTTATAAACGACTCAACAAGAGATTTCAAAAAAGACGTGCTGTACAATATATGCTCCCTTATCTCTTTCCATTATACGAATAACAACCTTACTTTCTGTCGTGTTGCTTGCTTCATTTAACTACCTAATTTAAACGTCAACCAACAAACCCTTCCGTTTTAGTTTTCTGACTCAAAAAACAGGAAAGCTTCGTATAGCACTCATTTATTTTAGCTGATATAAGCAATTCTATTTCCCAGGTATTTTTAGATTAACTTCTTTGTATTGGCTTGTTAGATTGATTTTGGAAATGTTATTGCAATAAATTTTATGTATAAGCGCTATGTGCAAATCTGATTTAACTTCGGTATATTCTGCATGGTGTATTAAGTTTAGCTTACTGCGAGATAAGTACATCTGCAATATTTGTTTTTTAGTTTCCAGCATCTATTGGCAGACAGAATATCTGTGATTTTAAGTATGATGAGAATAAAATACGGACAATTATTTTATTCCATGACGATAGCTTTTAAAGCAGGAGTTATCGTTATGGCCTGCGATTTACGATACGAAATGAATTTTTCTGACAGACAGTTAAATTGCAAACTTAGAACTTATCAAGATATAGGTTTTGACTTATAATAATCAGGATTAACGGTTACAAGATTTTGTAGTTGGTATTAGGAGTGCTGTTAGTCGCTTAGTATAAAATTGAAATAATGCAGAATTAAATGGTTGAGAACTACACAGACTAGTATAGGCATAGGCATAGGTGAACAAAGTATAGTATATGTAAAATGATCAAGGGGCAATGAAATACATGGTCAATAATTACTGTAATAATAACCATAGCTACTTAAATACTTGTCTTAAGTAGTTGCTACTTTGTTGAAGTGATAGATAATTATTTATAGTGCCTAGTAGATATGCTATAGTATCATATTATGTAATTTGTTATGCGCTAGTCAACATTTCGTCTACCCTTTTTTATATAAGTAGAAACAAAAGGCTAAGCCTTTTAGCAAAAATATAGCATATCCAATTCCGACTTGTGACCTTTGACTTGTTCATTTAATTTGTAAGAAGGTTTCTATATAGCCTTTATATCTGTAGACAGAAATAGCATATACTAGAGCACAACTTATATCAAAATGTTGTAAACGTATGCATTTAATTTTCCGCATGACTTGCATGAGACGCTTAACATTATAATGGCCATTTAGATAAATCCCGAGACGAATTGTAGGTTATGTTTTTCTTCAGTCTTCTATTAGGATAAAGAGATTATAATTGCTTTCCCTCAAGGGTGTTGATGCTACATGTATAGCCAGCGAAAAACAATAATATTTAGAGTTCGGCTGTGTACACAATCTATCTAGATGTTCAGGTCGGCAGTTTCATTTTAAATTACTTTTTCATGCATAAGTAAATCGTTAGTTTTCTATGCTCGTTATTGTGTAGATTATGTAGACTGAAAAGGGTTCCGCAGTAAATATTGAAACGCCGTTTTCGGCCGTACCGAAGAATTCTATGTTATATTTTACAGAACTACATCTTTATTTTTTACATGTTCTTAAAGTGTTGAATTTTCAATAAAGTCTTTAATTGCCGACACGAATTACGATAATCGTTATACAGGGTTTATTTAGAATGTTCAGGACATTAAAAAAGTCGATAGATTTTAAAGTGATATTCTTATTACGCAGCGTTATGGCCCTTTAAATAGCAATGAGCACTATCCTCAGCAATTAAATAATACTTTTGGATATAATTAGAATCTTACCATTTAAATGACTATTTCATAACGTATTTTCTATCAGCAATGAGCGCATGAAACTAAATGAACTATTATTGAATTTAGCCTGTTAAATATGTTGATAACTTTAATCGTCAATTGTACAGCCTTGTATCATTTTATAAATTAGGGTCTATATACCTTATACTATATCAATGCGCAGTTAAAACATTTTTTAATGGTACGTACTATATAAATTATGTACTTGTATACCAATTTGTATGAATAGAGTAGCCATTACGAATTTTATGCAAGTAGATTTTTTTTAATAATTGTGCACAGAGTAGGAATGGTTAATACATATAGATATACTGACGTAGTGTAGGAATGGTTATAAGCAACAATTATCTGTTCTGGAGCTATACATGTAGGTACATGAAATGTTAAGTGTGGTATATAATGGGATTTTGTATATAGTTACGTGTCTGTGTCCTAAATGCTATATAGCCAGCATAATTTTGAACTGAATTGTGTAGTGGCGTCTTCTCTTATTATTAATGTTAGTTTAAAATTTTGCTGATGTGGAAGGTATGAAAGTCAGGGAGTATTGGACAATGAAGATGAGCAGCTAGACAGTTTCGTTCAGTTTGCCTTTCTCTCTGCCTTCTGCTTTTACTGCACTTGAAGTTGTGAACGATTCTTCAATTGTGTGCATAAGCTTTGTGTTTTAGAATTGAGAACATTCTCCAGCAACTTCATCCATGCATTAGACGAAGTCGGAAAACACAACATCCGATAGCAAAATCAAATGGCCTTTGCACAAAAGTAACTCTTGTGACATTTTCAAATTTGAATGAAATCAGCAGAGCATGATGCTTAATCGATATGGCTGACATTTTCAAACTACAACTCATGGTTTCCCTATAATCATACTTTCCTTAGAAATACTTGTTTTCCCTTCCATAACCTTCGCTAAGAACGTTCCAGGGAGAGTCATACTTCCAGATTAATCTGAGGGAGCACTGGCACGTAAAGTAAAAGGTAATCCACCAAAGCAAAGCTCCACGGCCATCCCAAATATCTCCATTTCCCATTTATATTCAATGCCATACTTACACCGGCTAATACCTCTTCCACTATCTAAGTATATTTACACAATACAAAATGGATTACAAAAATTACAATGACGATGTTCTCCAACCACATATTATCTGTCGACAAAGCACGCCAGTCTTCATACCAACTCTAACGGTCTTTACGCAGTCTACAGTGAAATTACACATTATTTCTTCCTAACTTCCTACGTTTGCGTACCACGCTCCCTACCTGACATACTATACCAGCCAATAATATCACCTCTTTTATTTAAACCCCCCTTTGAGGGTGTTTATACTCCACTGAATCCAAACATCGATATTATATTACAGTTAGAGGATCCTCGTAAAATATTATTCAAACCTCGAGACCGTCTTATAAATTAAAAATTCCAATTTTTGCAAAACTAAATTACCTAATTTACATTCATTCACCCATATACTAAAACCATTTACTCCTCCAAATTGCACTTTCTCTGAAATGCTGAATAAAATGTTTTCCCTGCAGCTAAGACAGCGTTGTTGTGTACGAAGTCTGACCTTTTAATCATTCCCAAATACTAATCTAAGCACCTGATTCAATTATTATTCACTTAATTTCAAAATTATATAGTAATTACATCTACTCTGAAATTTATACTGGGATATCGTTCGCATTTCCCCTAGGGCATCAGTTTGAATCAGTTAATAGATCTTTATACAGGCACAAGTCAGATTCAAAAGTCTCAGCGTGAATTTGTTGTCCGATTATATTTAGAGTCATCTGCTTATTGTAACTCTGTTCCGACAAAATGAATCCTCAAGCTCACCCTAAATTTAACTGCTGTTCATCTATGTAATGTAAATATTTACTGTACTTCACAACCTTTTCTCTCTCTTACACAACATTGTACAAACTTGCGAGGGATAGTTCACCAACGATGGAGGCTCGAGTTTGGTTTAGGGTATTCCTCAAAATCAAACGGTGCAGAAGGAGATGAAACCATATTTTCGTCCATTATTCTCATTATGGAAAGTTGACAATTCTAGTCGTAGTAAAACAATAGCATCTAATACTTCATGTCGTCTGTCTTACCTGTGGCAGCAAGATGTCTGGACTGAATTAGACTCATATTGTTCACTGAACGCTCTATGATGAATTTTCATTTATTTTCAAAAAGGGCATTTACATCTACAAATATTTTCCGATGATTCTGACAAGTACAAAGTACAATGCCACAAGCTCAAAGTAAATTGAGACCAGTGTACAAACCATGCCAATACACATACGTTTAAAATAATTTATACGGGCAACTTTTGTAATCTTGGTCCCCTTGGGGATGTTTTCTGCATGCATACACATGCTTATTGGTACCAACAAACTTTTATCTTCTTGCATTCTAGGATTAATAGAATTTGTTGTTAGAAATGAAGGGATCCATTTATTTAGGTAAAATAAAGTCAGTATCCTATAACAAATGGAGACCTACTAGACTACGTCTTCAATACTAAATGTAATGTATTATCCATGCAAGCATTACGAATTTTTGTTTAGTCCGCAAAAATGGGAGACAGTTAATAATGACTTTGCATTATGTTCGTGTAAATATTTATCGCTAGGATTAAATAAAGTACGAAGTAAGAGCTGAAAACATTTTTTCTAGTAGGTTCTATTTTATTGTCTTCTGATGTAAACAACGGAATTATGATGAATAGTCTAGCGTAGCACTATAAAGTATCTGGATTGAGTATTAGGTATTATGAACCCAATTACCACTTGTTAATTTCATAATATCCTGCATAGCATCCTGTGCATTTAATTTGTATTTAAATCTGTTCCATTTATATTGCAATACTGTAGACTTGGTAGTGTAATTCTTAGTACATACACCGCAATGTTTATGTCAATTCATTTAGTGAGCTTTGAATCCGTTACGATAATGTTTTATTAACATAAACGGAAAATGGATACGGTTAGTTAGCGATATAGTTATAAATTGCTGACTAATATGTTGCTACGCCTATTACTTCATAATCTGTCAATTTAGTGTTTTTATTTGTGGTACAGAAGCATGTGGACAACGGAGATAGGCGAAATAGCAGAATTGGCAAAACCGCAGCCAATAATAAATTCTATGTACATGGTTGGTACTGAAGTGCTGTACTCATACCCATAATATTATGCAAGTAATCTAATTACACGCGTCTTACTGAGAAAGAAATGCACGGCAATTAAGAGTGTAGAATTAAATGTGCTGCTATTGCGGCGCCTGTCTACTTGCTATCAGTGACCTCCGACTCCGATAAATGCGTAAGATTACAATGATGATAGTAATATGCAATAATTAGTGAATAATAGTTATGTAAAAGAATATTCACATGTAGAAAATGCTATTCATATTTGTATACGTCTAATAATTACAAGTGACTGCTAAAAAGGGTCAAGGAGAAACAATATAATATTTTAAAATAAAACATTTTTACTTTTACTGAAATATAATTAGTTTTTGTTGGCTACCAGTATGTTTTTGCTTGATAAGAAAGGTACTTTGTATTACATGGAGTTTATGTGAAAGTACAAGTGAACTGTCGAGTAGTGGAGGAAGTCAAGTACGAGAGAAATGGTGATATGGGAATGGTTGAACAAATAAACAGCCATATCCTCCGATATTCTGAAATCACTGTGTACTCTACCAAAGTTGCTTCTTCCATATTCATTGTTGATTCTTAGAAAAGAATAATTTATAGCTTTAGTTTTAGGTTGAAAGATATAGAGTGGGTTTGTATATCTTCTTGACTTAGGAAGAAGTGGGTAATCTGTTCGTACATGATGATACCAAAACTACAGTACGTAGAAAATAGGTAGATACACATTGTATCTCATATTTATACTATAACAGTCTGGATATGTATGCAGATCACTTAACGGCTTGTGATTGATTATGATACCTAAAAACCATAGAAGAGAGCCTTTACTTTTATCTTTGACAGCGGCCTAAGATAAATCTGGGGTGAAGCGTGAATATATTATGTAAATATGTTAACACACTAATATTGATCTGTATGTATCAAAGGGAGAAAAATGTAGATCCTTATTGTCGAAAATGAGTAGAAGTAGTCGAAGAAAGGGCTAAAAATATCACATAATTAAAAAATGCACTGCAGTTTGAGAGAAATTCTATTTTCTCTTGGGTTTCGGTGGAAGGATTAGTTAGCCGTTATTTTCTACTATTTAAACGTACTTTTGACCGTTGTATGTATCTCCTTATCGTTTTGTAATTGAACGTTGTATGTATGTTCGTATTATTTTGTACATAATGAGTAAGGACTCGATTACCAGTACTGATTTTGTTTTACATTTCAACACGCTAGGGCATCTAATAATTGGTCTACTAAATAATCAACGTTCTATGAAATTCGGGTCAATCCTTCCAATCAAACCAAATTTACTTATTTCAACATTTTTCTAGCACACTTCATGTGATAGGATTTAGCTAGTTTAAAATAATGAGCTACACTTGGGATATAAATGTTTCGAAATTAAACCAAATATTGACTTGACGCACAAATCTTTTGAAATTCAATAGAAGTACTAAGGGTCTAGTTTAATTATATTTTCCTTAAATTTTTGACTTATTTTTTACCAGAACTTTCTTTTCCCGGTACCTACCCCAAAAAACAAAACATTATTTTAGGCATATATATCCACCTTTTTGATGTAAAGCTTACAGCCTCAACAAGCACATAGCCTATCAGCATCACAAGTTTATCTCATAAAATACACATCCATGTTTTAGAAGAAGTTATAGTAAAAAGTACAACTGCCAATTTTGAAGCACAGATTACTGATACCGATGTTTTTATGCCATGGATACATCTTATTGTTAGTATTTTATAACAAATTCTAACTGCTATCACGAGAGAATACAATGAATTTCTAACGTAATACACTTAAATTTTTATTTAAATACACAGCAATTTAGGTATTTATATTCAATTATAGGCAATTGCCAATCATCATGTAGTGCATTCAACCAAATTCCTTCTGTATCATTTGCACATTGGATAATTAATAATAAGTAACAAATGCCTATATATAAGCACATTTTTCATACTAGTAGGAACTTTGCATGTAAATATTGAGAATAAACATTTATAGGTAATAAAATGCTAAATTGGTGTTACTGGTATTTGAAATGTCGTTATTAAGCAAAAATTCTCAGAAGTGCTGATTAATACAAATGTATTTAGGTCATCATGAATTACACAAATTGCAGAAGATAGAAATAATGTTGTTTGCTTTGGAAATATTTTTGTATGTACATGAAGGAGGGTAGTACCGACTTCTGCAACTAATACAATTGTATATTATGCACTGCATTTATTCGTGTATTTGCAGTTCCATTATTCAACTGATACTATTAAGTGAATATCAGGGGAATCAAGACCACGTTTAATACACAAATACATGACAGCTAGAAGCCTGAACATTTCATTTGGATTCGTAGAAATGTTTTTGTCATCAATTTCTTATGTTGTTAAATATTATGTTGTTACTTTGTTGATCTGAGTCGATTTATAATTTTCTGGGAGTGAATCAAGCTATCAAATTGCTCCAAGTGTCAAAGGTATTTATTGCGTGTCAGATTGGCTTGAAAATAGCTTTGCAACGATTGAGCGCAACACTTTTTGTACACCATAGTCTAAATATACAGCTGTAATTCGACAGATTCACGTGTGTCGACAGAAAATACTGACTGACCGTGCCAGTTCATCGGGTAAATAAATATTTTAGTTTCGTAAACCGACTGTGACTCGACTCGACATAAACTTTATAACATCCAGTATTCCATCTCGATTTGCTTAAATTGCTTCTTAGCCTATAGACATGAAATTATTTCCTAACTTGAGACTTGTATTGGTCATCCTCCGTCCAAAATGATTTGTTAAGGTGAACTCTCTTTATAAGGCCCATCTTTTAACCTAAGTTAAGTGACTTCAAGAAACCTAACAAGTTCCTCATAGCGAGATCACTCAAATCCTTAGAGAAGAGTACATAAATATTTACTTTCTGCTGATTCTAACTCAAATGCATGGAAAATCGCTTTTTGGTCTCCCAATTGTAGGCATTTGTTTGTATGCTATTGATAGTGTGGTCATTGGTATGGTAATTAATATTTATAGTTCATGCCAAGTTTTACATACCTTTTAAATTCGCAACTTACACCAATGATAGAAAAGGCTTATTTTATTGAAAGGCAATGCCGTTGAAATGTAATAGTCCACCTCAAATCTCCATATACCTAAAAAAGATACTACATAATATTATGTAGCACATAATACTGCACAGCTAGTTAGTGGGCAAAGTGGCCATAGTGAGTAATAGTAAAAGTAACAAACATATCAGTAGAGTAGTTAGTGTAGCTCTGTAAGTCACTCGACTCGTTAGGATGTAATAGGAATGTAAAAATGTCATTTGATATTTAGGGAGGCTAGAATATGGAAATGTGATATACTTGAGAAACAATTCCAGGGGCGTATATTATTATTTGGGGCGTTGAATCCAGATTATTCTAGCGTTAGTGTACAGTCAACGATCATTTTACAAGCATAAGTTTAATTTCGATTTGAAATTAGCCATGCTGAATGGGTGGGTGGTAACAAGTTTAATTTCAACCGAACAACAACGCTACCATCATTTCAATTTACAATCCTTCCACTTTTTTGGCGTCCACAAAAATGATTACTAATACTTACTGCATACCTTTGATAATCTGTATTATATTTCCTCTAAGTGTTAACAGTAATTTCCAAATGAGTTATAAACTCCTTGGTTTAAAAAATATAATATTGATATAGTTATACAATCATCTTTCAAATGGCTATGCCTAGCTGTTTATGAAATCTATAGATATATATATAAATAATTGAACATCATTCTTTGGTAAATGATTCTTAAAATATTTGAGAAATCTTAATTGTGACATAGTCTGGCAGGCCAATAAACTTAAATGAATTTAATGTCAACAGAACTGTGAATGTAGGATGTGTCTGTTGTGGTTGAGAAATGCACATCATACTTTAGAATTGCATGTAAATAGTAGTTACAGAGACGTCTTGAAATGCAAACGGTTAGAATAGCAAAAGAATAAAAATGATTTAGGTATATCTCTCTTCGCAAAAACGAAAAGCTATTACAAGTATATCATGTTACGGGTAGGATGAATGTAAGATTTGGCTGTGTTATTCAATTCATTCTCACAGGGTAGCACTCATGCAAGAAACTACGAAAAGTGCTGATGCGTATGGAGTAAGAAGTGCAGAAAATAGTCATTAGTAGAAAAAGAGAATTTTGTGTGAATCAAGCAGTGTTAATATAAAGCATTGCATTTTGCATTAGTAGTGGGTAGTATTGGTTTACAATTGCAACACATGCTGGTGAAGTTGATGAGTGTAGCATACATAAAATGTAGTAGTGTATAGTGGATGTAAAAATGTCTGTGGCAAAGAAAAAGCAGAAGGGAAGTTGTAGAAAAACATGTAAGTACATAAGAACAAGTCGAATATCGAAGAGTAGATAGGACTAATAAGTTAATAGAGCGGATATACCTAACAATAAAAATGATATTATGGAGAAAAAGAGATATAGTTGGCAGATGCAGTGATCTACATTCGTCCAGTGAGAGAGAAATGTTATTATAGATATATTGTATATAAATAATGCCCATGATGCTGACATGATAAGAAAGCAACGAAACGGAGCGGGGAGGGAATTACTGACAGTCTTATTTTCCTTGACTAATGTAATAGAGTGAGTGGTCTACTACACTGTCGTCTTTAGACTTGACATAAAATGAAAGAATGAATGATTCTAAAGTTCACGGAAGGAATATGGGAGTTGGTTGGTGTCTACATTATAATAATATCATGTACCTATACCTACTCCTACTAGAGTAGACCTTTTATTGCTCTCTCTCTCTCTCTGCATAATAAAACATATGCGCTGACTAAATACACAGGGAAGAAGAGATAATGTGCATACATGGATGTAAATGCGAGATGTATCTACATGGAGTAGTCCATCATGTAGAGCAGCAGAGAGTGGGGCTTGTGTGTGTAGGTTTGCATGGAGTCGGACGGAGGTCTGGAGAATATATAAATGTGTTGTCTCTCTGCCTCTGAGCCCAGTGACGAAGAGTAGGGCTTGAAAAGAGGAAACCTGGAGAGAGGCAGGGTTAAGTTTCAACCATTTAGGCACCGGCTGACCCAAGCTGAGTGTTCAGTCAAAGATTAACTCTCGTGACAGTCAGTGGGATCCGAAAGCTCATCCAGTCAACTTCTACAGTCGACTCCGCGAGGCAAGTCTTCCTTAGTCCACATTATCTATCTCTTCTTCTTCTTCTCGGTTCCCTCCATCCTCCAAACACACAGACATATTTATTATTATTATTACTCTAATTATTCTACGTATATACGGAATTCACACGATTCCGTAGAATCTCATTGTTGTACTACTTGGTAGTAAAACAAAGATTTCATCACACGCACTCGGCAGATTACAAATAGCACTTGCATCTCGTCATCCCATAGAAATTACACAAAATAGATGTAGATAGATAGTTACCACTTGTGTGTTCATATCTGAGATGAGTCTGTATAATTGACAACCAACAAACTCCATTAGACTTTCTTTTCAATTAAAACCACTTTTCTTTCCCCTTCTGTGAGACTCAGCGAGCTGCTCTAGTTTAATTACTCTTGTCAAGGGTTTAATTACTCTTGTCTTGTCATTTCCTAGAATCTTCTTTGAGCATTTTGCATCCAGTCTTATCATTCCTCTAGTCGTCTTCATTTAATTCTATTCTCGCACAATTAGTACCACTGGCAAAATGTCTAGTCTTCTTTCCCCACTATAATTCAACTACCTATTTGACTCTCCCTACAGCAAGAAAATATCCTTGAAGGCTAAACCTTCCTATAACATGTGCAGTCATCTCTCTCCTTATATCACTCCCTTATTTTCAACAACCCTTCATACTGTAGTTATATTCGATATAGTTAGTAGCAGTATCCCAGTTAGAATCCACTATGTATTCAAATACCCCTGTTTAACTACCATAAATCTTCTTGGTCAACTCCATTGAATTATGTAACAGAGTCACGAATTCTACTGCCAGCTCTCTCACTGTCATTTCATCAGTCAATCTTGATACATCTCCTATTTGTTCTTCTCTTTTCACTTGTAACAATCTATTTTTTACATTTACTGGTGCCATTTGGATTCATTTTACACCCTCTGGGTTTAATTATTATTTCACAATGTACTTTCCCCTGTTTTACATCTGGTTTTAGTGGTTACCTCATACACAAAATGGCCTTACCTACTTTTTCTTAATATTCTTTGACAGCCTATTGCCAACAAACTAGTGTGAGTTTCTTCAACTTAGAACAAGATATTTTTACACTTTGTTTATTTACTCGGTTTTCAATTTTTAAGTATGCATTACCTAGTTTGTAGACATATTGCCATTCTATAATCTAATATACATTATTTCGTAGATTTTTTTCTGTATACATAAGTTCCCTATCAAAATCTTCATCCTTAGTTATCTGACTAGTCCATATATTGGTATATCTGTGATTTATGTTATGTACTGTATGTATAAGAGAGTATACATATGCAATTGTTATCTATGACTTTAAAGTAGATGCAGATTAAGTATACCATAATTTACTTATCAAGTACTTTAATTTTGCATATCGTATTTGAACAGGTTCATTCCAATACATCTTATGAAATAAGGTCTCATTAGGTCAAATGAACAAGTTAACAAAGCATATCATGAAGAAGATTGAGAATTTATTACGATTTTACGTGCATTTTATTAAAACTTAGGGTTTTAAAGAAGTTGTTACAGTACAACTTTTATCTCGTTGTAAAATGAAATAGAAAGCATAGTTTATTCCTAATGGGACTGAGAGTATAACATTAGGAAGGCAGTCTCAGTATAGGCGAATTTCCCGATCGAATGTTGAAATGGCATTGTATGTGATGTATTGCATGTAGATTTGATAATTTGTGAGGATAGTAAGTCCTAGTTTCCATTACTGTCTTTCTGACTGCCATAGAAACGTAACTGCTGCAAAATAATAATGGAAACGCACGTAACAAAACTTACGGCTGTAGAAAGTTACAGCTACTGGCTTACGCTTGTATGATGGTTGACTGCTATTATTCAGGGCGCGAAACTTCATTTTCCATTGTGGATATCTGATTGGAATAATACTTTTGCATTATATAGTGAACAAATTCTTTTTTATCTTGATCCGGAAGTGATAATATATGACTACTAATATATATGACCCACTAATATATTAAGTTTAACTGAAAATAACAAATCAGTATATAAATTGAAAAAGTCACAATGCCTTTCAATGCTCTCACATTGAAACATATTCACTCTGCTGGCGAACTTTAAGCATTTTATTTGGTCTTCCAAATCAGTAAAATCAGGTGTTAATACTTTTCTGGTATCTATTTTGTATTTAAGTAGCAAAATTGAAAAATTAAAATCTGACGAAAAATGTTTGAGCGAAAAACCAATTATTTATTTTCAACTTATGAATGTAGATATTTGAATCCCCGCCGAATGTAACCAGTATTCGTAGCGCACAATATGACGCATAAGAAACGCAGTAGCAGTAACTTTTCTACCACAGGAACTTTTCAACTGTAGTAATGGGTACTAGGTCTAACAGACATGCACGTACGGGAGTAGAGTAAGGTCAATAAATAAATAGATTGCAATACATACATTGGGTAGAGGTTAGAACGGTTCTCAAGGCAAGCAATCTATTATGGTATGTACACTGCACAACATAAAAAGTCTGTTATTTCATCGGTGCTCGGTTTATATACTTGCATTCGGTGAAAAATGTATGTAGGGAGTATATATAGTACAATGTCTGAGTGAAACTTGTTAGGAGAAATGGAAGAAAATGAAGTTGGGAAATAGTATTTCCTGAAATTCTTAATTCATAAATAGTAAGTAGCGGAGTCGGTCTGGTTTAATAGTGAGGGAGTACATAGAGATGAGATAGTTGTATCAGAAAGTTACGTAATAGACGGTGTGTACCTCATTTTTGCAAAATTGTGGAAAGGAATTGCGGTCGTCTCATACATAGTTCATTCACGGAGGAGGTAGATTTCACCCTTAGATCGTGCGGTAGACGCTTCAAGGAGATTCTTCTTTTCTTGACTGGAGTAGACAAAAGATTCTTTCCAAGTCGACTTTCATACAAAATACATACATAAGACTGTACTCCTCTGTCTACAGAACAAGAGTAGACAATCTGAAAAGAGCCCGACTCACATGATCATTTCTTGTGCTGCGTGCTATATGCATGCAAGGCCTTGGTATTTAGAATTATGATCGTAGTTACGGGATGTGAGGGTACAGACCTCCGTAGAATAATCTCGAGATAGACGCTATATGCATTGTGCTGTACACACAGTTGTCATTTCCTAACTGGATGAATGAATATTCTATACAAAGTTATTACACTCTTTTTGATCTTGTGTGTTGGGATGACTTAAAGAGGAGTGTTGTTTGTTCTCGTCAGTGTGTCGTAAAATCTCCATGAGTTCAGTCCCGTTACAAAGTGGATGACACGAACACCAAACTCCGCTCTCCATTAAGGGAATACATACATACGACTTCGCTGGATTTTAGCACAGACGTCCCTTTGTCTTCTTCCTTCTGGGTCATTTTGGACTTTTCTTACCACCTCCGAAAAAATGCTTTCTATTCAAGAAGATGGGACAAAAGGCTCTATGGCGACTCACTCAACTTGGTGGTGATGGTTTCTTACAGTCGTCACAACCTCCTTGAGTGAGTCATCCAACAGCCCAAAATTCTACACCATGTCAACACATCAATTCTTATCAATCGACGACGCTCACTTGTATTAATAGACCGACTATCTATTTTCTTAGCCTTAAGTAGTAATTGCCCATTGTATTCACCCCAACTAACGCTCGATTTCCTCCTACTATATAACTCTGTTTTTCTCAATTTTAAAACACTAATCCAGTTATCTATGTCTCACCGTTCCTTATTAATAATCCTTAGAAGTGGATAAAAACTTAACAATCTTAAACAAGTTATCCCCACTAATGTAATAGATACCAAATAATTTTTCAGTTGTTATGTTTTTATTATATGCATAAGACAGAAATAAACTACCCTGTCTTTCGTTCGTTTTTCTATCCTTTGTATTATCCCTTTCTCTAGCTTAGTAATTATATGGCTATCCCGGTGGCTTTGACTAACATATTGTATGATAAGAAATTAAGATAAGATTAGAAGCGAGAAAAATAATTACACTACTTAATATTTTTAATGATTACTAATTTATGTTAACTTGTTCGAATACTATTTCTCTTGTAGTAGATAATATATTTTTGCGTTACAAAAATTTTATTGATTGTTGTTAACTCCCTAATTCCCTCATCTCACCGAATTCTGTCTTACTCGCATTCACTAATGTCATCATTTCATACGAACTTGTACATGGCAAGTAATGTTTGCATCAATTTCATTTCGAGTCACTAAAAGGTTCAGTTGAATTGTATTGTAAGCAGGGATCATATTTTAATGGAATTACTATTACAACAATGCAATTCTTAGTCTTGTGCATTTCCGACTGACCTATAAAATTAACTCTGCGGGACATTTAGAGAGCAATATGACTCTGTTGATACATGGTCATTCCTGTGGATTGAATGTCATGTGAATTCTCATTCCCTGAAATGAAGTTGTGAAAGTATCAGAGGTTAATACAAGGAAGATGTCCTTTAGTCGTTATCTATTTGCATACCTTCTGCTTTGACAATGATAAGAAGCATGGAAACTTTATCATCACATGCATGAGCATCTACCCAAGATTAGTAAGTTCTTATCGTTAGCTTCAACTATGAAAAAGTAGCCCTTACGTTTCTTGACCACATTTAGATTAATATGAGAGGATTTACATCAACTCATTGTTAACAGACTCTTTGGTGATAAAGTACTTAGGGGACGGGATGAAAGGGTCACTTAATTCCTACTTTTCAGTGTCTACTCTACAATGTTATATATCTCAGTTGGGGAAAGGAAAAGAAGTTTGGGATGAGAACAAGAACTAATTGTCATTTTCATGCATGTCGAACTATGCATATGGTAAAATGAACATTTTACAAGCAGCATAAAATCATAAAGTGTCGTCTGGAACAAATTTAGTAACTATGACCAATGTTTATTCATACGCGTACGCACATAGTCTGTCAACACCGTATGGATTATAGTAATTATTGCCATAGTCACTCATGTACTTCAGTTGGTATTTTTATATGAATGTAAATTGTAAGAAGCTGTTAGGAGTATAAAAATAGTCTTCTACTCGTGAAAATGTGATTATTTATCTATATAGCTTTGATTACGACTGGAAAATTTTCTGCTCTGATTTCCGTTAATCGAATTTGTAATCACTAATATAAAACAAAACGAAGTTTCCATCTTGAAGCTATACAATTAAGTGTAATTGTATGCATAAAAGGTATGCTATAGGCCTGGGTAGATGTGGCTTTGTAGTATGCTTCCTATATTATACTTTTATAGTGTTGAGTTGAGATGTTCTTTCGTTTGTCAGTTGAAAAGTTGCAAAAATTGGATGCATATGGAGTAAAGATGAAGTGGATGTAGTAGAGTGTTGAAGGATGTTCTCTGAACTTATGGACTTTGAAGTTATGTAATATTCAACTGTCTTATGCATAATAATTATCTGGGATATGCTTACAGAGATAGAATTAAGATGAAAAACGCTTGGATTGCTTGCCCGTTACTTACATTGCTTATAGCTGTGTCTGTCTGGAAGAAACAGATTTAGGGACGAGTGAAAAGGACGACAAAGCAAAGAGTGTCGATGTTTAGTACGATGGTTGACTGGCTGTTCTTATTTGGTTATTAAAGAGCTCCATCCAGTATAATAATATCAGAGCATACGGATTGCTTAATAAGAAAGAGGATGCCAGACATACGCTTCTGCCTCGAATTGAAAGCGTTGAGATGAGAACTCAAGTGCAGGCCAGCAAAAAGTGTGAGAAAATATGAAATATAATATAAAGTTGATTCAAGCAACAGAGCATAGCTTGGTTTTAAGTCTCAGTAGTTTGAGTACTGAATCAGTTCAGTGCACAGATTTCTAAGGCCCTCCATTCCCTAAGCTAGCAACGACTCTTGTAAACCAAATGATAAGAGGAATGCAATGCTAAAGTGAAAGACTGACAATATCTCGTTCATAGCAACTTGTAAGACTTGGCCAAGGATCGAATGTCCTGTTACGATACTACTTACTTTGCAAGGTATCTCCAGCCATTAGCAGATGAATATCTATATTTATATATAGCACACCTACCTAATACTACAATATACTCTCGTAGCCACTAAATGTATCACAGATTGTAAAAACAGAAGAATTGCATAGTCACATCACCATCTCCATATTAAAACCATCAAATCCTCCTTCAGATGAGCCTGAAACGTTTTTAGCAGAGTGTTTCTATCTTAAAAACTCCATGGTTTTAAGCAAATACTTCTCTACTCATCATCCACACGGTTGAATTGCATTGCCATCCTAGTCTCTAACTTAGATGAATCCCTTCTTAACCAGCCCCCATCTTCATTCTCTTTGAATTAGTGAATTATTACCGAATGACTGAAAAAGACTCAGCCTTAGAAGCAGAAACAGAATTGCACATCCACTTACATCAGTCTCATAATTCAATCCTATGTCATTTGTCTCTCTATATTTACAAATCAACCTGCCTATAGTATATCATAAATCCCTTACAGCAAAAATGTCTTGTTCCCTTCAACTACTAGAGTGTAGCTTAAATATAATTATTACTACACCATAATTGTCTTAACTACATTGAGGTACAGTTAAACATTTTTAATTAGTATAAATTCGTTACAAACTTGGTTCTACTATTATTCATAATTAAGTAATACGAAACAACTAAATTACATTTGCTCCTTACCTTAATCAGGTTTTAGTTTCTGAGAATTTAACATCCTATTACTTTATTTAAAGGATTTGGCAAATAACATACTTTGAAAGATGCTCTATAATGGAGATTGCTAGAAAAGTTCCTTTTTATCAGGATGAAATGCATATTTGTCATACACTTGAAGCGAACACACAAGTGTATGTGAATATTTACAATGTGTTGTTGCATACTGAAATGGAGAAAAAATACACGACCGTATGAAAATAATCATTGTGGGTAGTTACATAATAAATAGGAAGCCCACTACTGTGGTTAACAATGGGCCAAAGGGCACTTCCACAAAAATTCAATTTGTTGCCTTAGCTAAATTTAGTTAAAAAGAGTCTCCATTTGCTATTCCATTATCATTTTATGTTCTATTATTTTTTTGATTTGTACTTAACAAGATTTTATGTCTGCTTTTAAGATTAGAGTTAATGTCATTCATGACACATCTTGTGTGTGGTGGAACCGTAACGGACACCTCAGTGCATGATGCAATCGAGACACGTCCACAGCCAGACTTCTTCACAACAAAACGGCTAACTGCTCTTAACTGAACCATCAGTGATGGGATGTGGGCACAGAAATGCACGAGTTTTATGACTACTAGACAAAAGGGTTGAATTTTAATTAAGTAATCAAATTTTTTTCCAACCCCAGGACCAAGATGTTTCTGCCTATTATCCGACAATCCCAGCTTGAGCATATCGTATATACTATATCTGTATCACGGGCATTTAGCAATTCCACCCATATATTCGAGAAGTCTAGTACTTGTCCTGTCTTAGCATCTTACAGTAAACGCTTGCTTTAGGTACTTGTAAAGGTTGTCATATCCAGATATAACCCAAACCATGCAAAATTGATCAAAGCAATTTCCCGAATGCTATGGAATTGTAAAAAAAATTCTTGGCAAATGGTAGTAAGTAGGTTTGTTGTAGGTATTTAATTGAATCCAGTAAATATGGAGTTTTTATTTACAATGAAATCCATTATGATAATTGCAAGTGGTAAAAGCCATAGGATGCCCTAATTCTGTAGCATGTAAAGACATGCCAAGTTTATAGACTTGGACAACTCAATCTACTTTCATGTTAAATTTGAGCAACAAATTATTATTACCATACAGTATTATTTGTTATCATTATTGTCAGTGGAACTTTATCGACGGCATAAACAAAAACGTTAGTATACGTAATATACGTAGCAAGGTGTAGCATTATTGATTGTATGCATGTTTTTGGGTACTGCTGTTTAATGATCATACTCAATAAACGGGGAACCTGTCGCGGAATATTAAATTGTAGTTTCTAACATAAACTGTAATTCATTGACACTAAACCTACTATCACAGATAATTTAATGCAGAAAGAATAATAAAATGTATGTTGCTAAAACTATTTTGTGTTTTCGTTGTTACAGCCTGAAGAGACCAACGCCAGCACACAGAGAATCGGACATTATACATGAACTGACACTAGCACTAGAGGTCTGGACAAAAAACACTCCACTTAAATTCACACGCTTAGACGGAGACAGAGCTGATGAAGCAGACATCAGAATAATATTTTCAAAGTAAATAAATACCTATTCATTTTCCTTAACCAGTATTACTACTATAGCGCCCATAAAGTCGTACGTAGCGCAAAATGCAGTCTCGCTCTAAATGATTAAAGGAGATTTGGTACTTTGTCCCTTTGTTTGATCCTCCAATGTAAATACAAACCATTATTTATTTAAATTTGCAAATCCATGTAATCAAAATTGTTTGTTTCTCCATTTTAGAGGTTATCACGATGATGGTTATCCATTCGACGGAAAAGGCTCTATATTGGCCCATGCTTTCTTTCCTGGTTCTGGGCAAGGAGGAGACGCCCACTTTGATGACGATGAAGTATGGATAGTCAATGGAAGAAGCCCTCATGGAGAAGGTAATAAATGTGTAGACTCAATTCTCAAACTCAGTAGATTAATACAAATACTGTATGATAAGTCCGGAATTAGATTTGTTTGATCTACAATTATTTGATTAGTAGATGAAAGGAAATTGTATCTAATGCTATAGTTTATTTAATAATCTTCATAGGTATGCAATTATGTAGCAAAGAAGTTTAAACTGTTAGCTGCGAAAGTATATTTAACTCACAACTCCATTGCTATTCCTTATTGCTCTAAGTCTGTGAATGATTTTCATGTTACATTATAGTAGTAGAAATTAGTATGGCAGAAAACCTTATTACATTGAGTATGTTAGTTTTCACTTGTTGGTGATAAAATAAATAATAGCATTATTGGCATTTAATGGCAAAACTGCTAAGTGCTGAAGAAAATAATGACTACATATGCAATAATGTCATGTAAAACACGTCATGGTAAATTATGTTCATAAACATGGTTGTTATTCACGATATGTAAGTTTTTCTTGCGTACATAATCCAAAAGAGATCTTCAGTTCTATTTGCTGACGGTATATTATTTAGTTTGTAAAGTGTCAAGTGTTCAACCCTGCATCAACAAAAGCAAAACATGTTTTTATTATTTTTGGACTATTTCGTATTGTTTCTTTTGCCAATCTCCATTTATATCATAGGATATCAATTTATTCTACGATATTCTGAATAGGAACTAAATGGCCGATAGATAGTATGCATAAGAAACAAACACTGATACGCTGACAACTGTTTGTTAATATCATGCTTAGAATACAAAATTATGAACTTAGTAGTTTCATAGGTACTAATTGGCGTAAAAAGAATTCATTGAAATTTAGTAGTAACTGCTACGATTTATTATAAGTACAGTCACCCAGTTTCTACTTTTTTGTCAAAATAATAGATAGCAGGGAGTAATTAGTTAATGTATCAATTACATTTGTGTATTACATATTATATCCCAATGGTTTGAATTTGCAGAACGATAAAGTGAATGAGTACGCGGATATTTCTATATTGTTTGTAAAATATTGAGGAACAGAGTTATGCAAGCCACGGCTCGATAAAGTAGTCATTCATATAGATCGTAGAGAAGAAAGGCATGAGTCATGGGTTGGCTATGACTACATTATAAACAGTAGAGCTCGAAAGGTCGTAAACTAAATATAAATTTATTGCCTATTTTTCAACAGGGACGAGGTTGTTTGCCGTGGCGGCCCATGAATTTGGCCATTCGCTCGGCTTGTCCCATTCTGATGTTGAGGGTGCCTTAATGTATCCTTGGTACCAGAACTTTGGCTATGACTTGAGTCTATCTCGTGACGATCAACTTGGCATTCAAGGAATATATGGTACTATTTACTCGTGTTTAGACTCTGAACTACTTTTGTATGCCTGTGCATTGAGAAATGTCGGATACAAGCAATTATGGTTTGTGCAGGTTCGGTGAAATGGGCCCACAATCCTCACAAAACTGGGGGCGGGGGTAGAAACGGAGTTGTGCCGGCGTACACGACAGCAAAACCTCCAACTCGGTCTCAGCCTTCGTTCCCCACAGACGGTCGTCCAAACACATGTGATTCCTCGTACGACGCCATTTCTCTGATCAGAGATGAACTGTTTATTTTTAAAGGACGCTACTTTTGGAGAATTCAAACGACTGGACAAAATGATAATCAACTACTCAAGGGCTACCCCTCTCTTATTACACTAATGTGGAGAGACCTTCCAGAAAATCTAACGCACGTCGACGCTGTTTACGAGTACAATGAAGTGGAAATAGTCTTTTTTATTGGTAAGTTTGCTTCGAGTGGAGGATTCAGAAATTGCGCAAAGTACTAAAGTGCATTACTACATTATCCTTGAATTTTTATGATTGTGTAGGTCGAAAATACTGGCGTTTTAATGGAACAGTACTCAGGTACGGCTACCCGAAAAGTTTAGCGTCTATGGGCATCTCTGCAGATGTGGAAAAAATTGATGGAGCTATGACTTGGGGCCATAATGGAAAAACTTATATATTTTCTGGCTCTAAGTATTGGAGGTAAAGGATCATAAAATTTTACTGTGACAACAGAAACGAATGTTTTTGAGATGATTTTCTAATTATTATAAATTCAGGTTGCACGATAAGCATTTTCGAGTTGAGCTCGACTACCCTCGTGATATGTATGTGTGGAAAGGGGTCCCCTACGGAATCGACTCTGTTCTCAAGTGGAAAGACGAGAAAGTATATTTCTTCAAAGGAAAAGTATTTTGGAAATTCGACGACAAGCACATGAGAGTGGAGAGTGAGACTCCGAGTTTGTCGGCTCCGTTTTGGATGGGATGTACAAGTCCTCCGATTGCCCCTCGTGATCCAAATGTTCCAGTTACATCTTCAGCCACATCCGAGCTTTTTCATCCTCTCCCCACAATTCTCTCTCTCACTCCTGTACTGTTGCCAATTTTTTCTAGTTTAGTTTATTCTATTTATTGCAGTAAAGACCAAAGTTTTTCTCAAATTATTCCATTTACGTAAATAGTGAAAATAAGAAAATAATCATTGCCATAATCTTTCAATTTTTAGTGCGTATATAGTTTAGATCAAGTAGATTGTTTGTTAATAGAGTACGTCCCTTGCGGAAGAAACCCAAGTCTGTAGAAATGAAATGTTCTCTAGCGATATTACAATTACATACCTATAGATAGGAAAATGGTCTAGATAGTATTTAGTTAGAACGCCCGGAGGAAATAGCCGGGCAAGGATAATACTGCCACTGCTGATGTACTGAAAAATTATTAACTGAATTTATATTAAAATAAATACTTGTACCAGTTTATGATATTCAAAACCTAAATAAACTATTATTGCTCTGTCATCGAGCTTGTGAATCTCACTCTGCCATAATCTGGAAATAAATGCTTAACTTACAGACTATTTAACTATCCATACAATTATCCAATATTCCACTCTCGTCCTATCATCCTAAGGAAACCGCCCTGTCAACAGTTACTATACTTATAAAATGAAATTGGCATTTACATTTCCAGTTTTCTTCAATGATTTTCTTGAAAAGCCTGATACTAATAAAATACAATATATTATATAGGTACCTTACTTATATCAATCTACATAAAACTTCAACTTCCAAAATTTTAAAAATAGAAGACTAATTTTGGAAAATTTGTATTCATTTAAAACTTTATGCAGCAAATGGAAACCAACTGTCTGTCTTAGAAAATAGTCCTTAATTTAGCAGTTATATTATTATTTAACATTGAAATATATTTCTAACGAGTGTATGCGTCTGAATTATTACATGAATGGACCCTTTTATGAGTTGTAGAATGTAGAAAGTGAGGACATACAATCACACAACTTATAGTATTATTATTATAATTTATTCCCGTAGCATTATTCCCTTCTGGTGAATCAAAAAACGAATTTTTTCCGTGTGATAATTGTAATAGTATTTGTACAATTAAAATCAACATTAATGGTGCAAAACATTTTTGTTCTCAGGTTAATATTACCAGATCTTCAAAATGTTAATTTAAATGTTATCCAAATATTAATTTGTTTCTTGGAATCGTAAACTGGTATGCTAAGATAGTTGCTTTTTTATAAGAGTAAGTGCAACTGATAATGTCGTATGCCTAGAAAGAAGCAGAAAATGCTGAAATATATATGGCAAATAATATCGGCATAGAAATATATATTTCAGAACTACTATAATAATATGCAAATTCGAATATATTATTCTCTAATTGGATTTTTATGAAAATTTTATTTCTAGGGTACAGTTATTGCTATATCTAGTTTTCATTATTATAAATACAAACAGGTAGTATCTAGTTCATTTATTACTTATAATACTTCTAATTTTGAAAGGCAGGTTCGTAATTGTAATGGAATGTCTATTGAAGACCCTAAAGAAATTCTTCGCCGATTTAGAGTCTAATGGACAAAACATTCTTTGTAAAACACAAGTGGCTAATGGTTAATTGATAACACTCGGGGCAAACCTTAGGAGCCGATAAGACACTAAGAAATCAAACACATTTGTCAATATAATGATATTTTACAAATGTGCAACATTTATATACATTCCTTGTCAAATTCATTAATGACATTGCAGTATATGTAATAGAATATCCTAATTATAAAAGTAATAATGATTTTTATATACGGAAATTCCTTATTCTACATAATACCACAAAAATTATAATTACAATTCATTTTAGTAGAAATCAATGTGGTTGTCCATAACCACAGATTACGATGTGGGTGTCCTCCATTACTTGTAGGTTTCACAAGCTTTATCTTACATTAAACATTGCTAAACAGGAATTGTCAGAGATGATTCCTTTAACGAGATAATATAAATATGTAAATTATGGTTTCAGTTAGGTAGTGCCGACCTTTTACATACCAACTGTTATATATTAAAGATGATAATTTTAGGCCCTGAATTATTATTATGATTTTAGTATTGTAAACTTAAAAATCTTATCAATCACTTATGTATTTGGAAATCTTATTTAGAAAAGGTAATTTTTTATTGCAATATTATTTATTATAACATAAGCTACCATTTCTAAATAATCTAAATAATAATCTGTATTCGCGAAAAAATCGTGATGAGTCATATTGGTGTAATCATACCCTGGTCTTGGGATCTTATTTCGATGTAATATTTAGTATAGTTATTTATAAAAAAGTAGAATAAAACGTACCTTACTTTGTAAATTAATAGTTGTCATAAAATAAGTAATACTATGTGTATGTATTTATGTAATGTGTATAAAATTGTCATTATAAGGATTCCTTAAATTTATTTGTAAAGATGGTAAATGAAGAAATTGTAAAGAAATGTGAACACACTAGCCAAAAGATGGTAATTTTATGCTCGGAAGTGTGCATATTTATAAAGAATACTTCGGTGTTACAGCGACTGTGTACATATAGTGTAAATTAAATGCAGCAACAAGAATACTTCTGTTGTGTGTAGACAGAGCTTTGCTGATCTTCAAATATTATATGAACTTTGTGAACAGTAAAACAAAATGACAGGATATGTTGTTGCTGTTAAGGAAGTGGATACTTGATATTAAATGTTATTTATAAGTATAAATGAACTCGGAGTACTACTAAATATATACAATATTGGTTTAAGAATATTCTGCTTTAAAAACATTAAAAATGTGAACTAGTCAACCTGAAACGCTTCTTAAAATTCATTTTTAGCATATGCTAATTATCATACTGCAGCGTTTTAAATTGCATCAACAAAGCAAATAATACATTTGTATAATTCATACAATTAATTTTAAAATGAATTCACACAATCATTTGACCTTAGCATTACTTCCTAATATAATGGCTGGTTAATTACAAATTACAAAAGTGCAAAAAGTGGCAGTTCCATTTTAATAAGAAAATCGAAGATTAAAGTTATGTTCATATGATTCATGCATTATTGGTACAAAAAAGTTCATCCTAACAAATTGGCAATTCTCTTGAGAAAAGTCGGGCTCTCGTCACTGGTTCGAGGAGATTCATACTGAACAGACGGGTGTATTTCTGCGTGTCCAGGATGGTATCGTGAGTACTGGTCGGCATAATACGGTGACGTATGAGTCAGGCTGGTCCATGGAGTGTTGGAATACTGAGAAGGTGAAGAAGGGCGATAATAGTCCATGTGGTAACTCGGAGGCTGATAATAGTAATGAGTCGGCAGTTGAGGCGGGGCCAACGTGGTAGTGGCAACCGCTTCGGCCTGCGAATCTTCCTCCCCTTTCAAAGGGATTTTCAGCAAAGGCAACTGAACAGGCTGCCAAAATGCTGGCTGACCTGAATTCAATAAAATTGTTGGTATTAAAAACTCTTTAGCAAAAAAGTTTCATTCATTTTCTGAATCCTCCTAGCTCTACTCGCTTATAAATCTACTTAAGACTAGGTTTATGGAAAGAAAATTTTATTCCAAGACCTTTTTCTAAAGATATATCTAAAGATTTTTGTTTATTGGCAGCTTATTTTAAAAATAAATAAATAATGATTTTAAAAAGCTTAGCGAACCCCTTTGCCCTTTTTCAACTATAAGAGCTTCAGGCTACAAAATATAAATCTGCTGATACTAAAATAAACATTTGGAATAAGAGGTAATGCATGTACATTTCAATGAAAACTACCTGCTGCTACCAGATAACTTTATTATTTTGTAATATTGACCTATTTCATTTGTATTCTGTATCTTCGATGTACTTTACTACTTCAAATTTAATTGCATCACTTATAGCTAAAAAATATTGTAAAAAAGCGGCAGTAATAAAGAGCGCTGTCGAAGTTTTGTGCTTTATCTTACAGGTAATGTCATATTATATCATTTTAATTGATAATCATTGTTAGTACTGATTAATGAATGGTAATTAATTATGTTTATCTTGTTTGTCTCAAGAAGTAATTGAATGATTGTGCTTGTAGTGAAAGCAAAAATAGCTAAGAACGGTGCTAGTACTGAAAGAGAGAGAGAGAGACTATAGGACGCTGTGGCTGAAAGTGTTGCAAAATTCAAATAAATTGTTATTGTTACCGTGCATAATAACTCCGGATCCCGTCCCCACACGTGCTTCCGATATTTTAGAGGCGGGCAAGTTGTCGTCGGGCGAAACAATTTTGGGGAGTTCGGAGTCTTCTTTGATATCGCTTATAGATTCTCCACAGCATTGAACCAAGTCGTAAGGGCATAAAGTGTCCTTCCTTTTGCTTATTGTGTTCGGGTCAATTTTACACCGATTTATAGGTAAGCATAAACAATCCTCTGTCGTTTTATTACTTGTAGCTGTAATATCATCCTGGGATTTTTCACCAAATGACTGCTTGTTTCCAGCGAGAATAATCTTGCCACTTTCTTGGAGAGCGTCTTCTTTTTCTTTCAAAATTACACTTTCCGGTTCACAGCAACGAACTGTACTATATGAACAGTCAAATCCGAAACGATAGTCTACATATTTTGACAGGCATTTGTTGCGTGGCTTACACCGGCACTTCGGTTTCTGCTTTTCAGTTGCATTGACACTTGCCCCATTTGCCATCTCCCCATTAGGATTAATACTTGGGTCTTCATAGGCTTCTTTACTCTCCGGTTCCATTGCTGTTGGAATATAAATGTTGACTTTTGGGCTTTTTGGCTTTTCCACATCATGTTTCTCACTCGAAGTTGAATTACAACAGTAATTTAATTCTTCGGGGCAGCTGATTTCCTGAATAAGTAAAATCAAAGCATTTTTATTGTCTCTGTTGGATGAGAATTTGTGTCGATTATATCTTTTTATTATTCAGGATTGCATAAACTTAACGTAACTATTTGGGCAGTTGAAATTCTTACCATTACAACAGATTTGGCAATAGCAATTTGGCAATAGTCATCTTTCGGTAGGCATTTACATGTCTCTAGATCAATTGTGTGTAATGGTTTCAAAAAAATCTCGTTTACTTTCTGAGGCGTGTCGATTTCTTTGTCGGCTGACCTGTAATTTATTAATAAAATACCATGGAAAAAATGCAGAATTTTAATTTTTATGGTGTTAATAAGAGGTGATTAACTTACGATTGATCATAGTTTGATAATTCCCTACTTGAATTAGAAATAGAAGCTTCTCCTGGATGTCCAAGAAAAACGATTGCTATAGATATAGAATATAATATCCTCAAAGTATTCATGTTTTCCACAATATGAATCACTGCTTTTCAAATACTGTAGAGACAGGGCTTTTTATTAGTCAAACACTAGCTGCCACGTCTTGTTGATTACTAACGAAAAATACGAAAGAAATCCTCTCAAAGCTTAACTCCCGGAGGATGCGATGCTACAAATTACAACCTAAGAATAGAAGAAGGCTTGCTACTTTGAAGGGACCTACTAAAATATCCCTGTTTCATGCTCGTGAACTTGACCTGATTTTCTATAATAGAGGCGCAAAAAATGTTGGTCCCTTGATAAAAATACTCTCAAGGTACATTGCTCTGCACAGAAAAATAAGCCTTAGGTGATTTTTCACGCATTCCTAATTTCTTGACACTATTATAGTGTACACCTGAAAGGTCTAGTCCTTTATTTAGCTGGCATTCAGCCCACTTTAGTAAATCCCTAATCCTTTCTAGAATACAATTTGTTAAAACATTATGTTCCCAAATTCTGGAACTACTGTAGAAAAGCTCTTTGCTCATAATACACATCCACAACAGTTAACAGAAAGGACACCAATATTTATGATTTATTTATGAAATGACAAAGAAAAACTCCTTATTTAGAAGTTTGGTCTGCCTTGCTAGTTTTTTTGGCAATTTATTGTAAAAGTTAATGTAGAAAGTAATAATTAATTATGTATCTGTACAGTATCAATGTCAATAGTGCTATAAAAATGTATCATTGGCTTGAAAAATCCTTTATTACCTATTTTTGGCTTCCTATTCGATCCGTCGGTCGGTAAACGGTCAGTAATACAAAATTCAATTTATTTGAAACGTTTAATTCTTGATAGAATCGGCTTGTAGGAGAATTTTGCTAATGCATTTATTTGTACCCAATGTACCCAATGTGTACCCATGTAAACTCTTTATTATGAGAGCAAATCTTTAGAATAAAATGATGACATGTATACTTGTGAGATTTCCATATTGACCAATCATGCATAATATTGCTTAATATATTTGTCGAAGCAGGAAGCATAAAATATTTTATTGTGTGATGAAATGTCTAGATAGTTTAAAAAAAAAATTCATGGGAATTGGGGCGGTGTAGGTGTATAGCGAGTGCAGAAATCGAGACTTTATAATAGTTTTGTAGTAGACACTGAAAAGCAATGGAATAGTAGTACTAAATTAATAGATACGTAAACTAATCAGGAAGTCTGTAGGTGAATAAGTTTAGTAGATTAATGTAGTAGAGTAGCCCAGGATAAAGTGGATTGGACAAAAATTAGGACGAAGTAGGAATTATTTTCTGTTGTTTCTTGTTTCACTTTATTCTGGGTTACGATGTATAGCAAAATTTCTGCATTGTTAATAAGGGATTATTAATTAGATGTTTGTGTTGTTCAACCATGTTTGTTTACTTTAATTATTTTTAGCGTCAAAATGTTATTGAAAGCGGCGGTGGTGGTTGCGTTGGGCTGTATCATCAGCTCATACTTTCAAACATCGTCAGATTTGCATACCGTGCTGATAGATCTTGGAAAAACGTTCCCCATTATGCAAACTATCGGGGAATATTTTCATGAACCTAAATCAAAGGTGGAGGGTGAAAGGGTTGCTGCTGCCAAAGACAAGACGAGTGTGCACGATTGGATGAAAGGACCTAAAAGAAGCCCGGAATTAAAGCTATTGAGAGATGAAGATATTAAATATGAGAAAGGAGGAAAATTATTCTTGGTTATGATTGGACATGTGTTTGATGTGAGCAAAGGAGAGAGCTATTACAAACCTGGTTCAGGATACTTTGGTTTCATTGGTATGTTTAATTACCTACTAATTATTGATATATATTGGCTTAATTGGCTGTGATTAATTATGAAATGTATCATAATAATAGCTCGTATTTAAAATCATTAGTAGAAATAGTATTCCACAATTTGTCCAGTTTGCTGGCTACTTAACTATTTGAATGAATTTTTGGGTTGGTTACATTCACAGTGCACCAATAAAATATTCAAATATATAACGAGCCGAAGTTCCTATTGCGATCTATGCCTTTTCAGCCAGGTTGTCTGCAGAGAATGTTTATCGAATAAAAATGAAATTTTCACTGTGGACTCAAATCTTGTGATTTTCAACGGACCATCTCCTATCCAATACGTAAAGCATCTAAGCCAACAACCATGTGGACCTACATTAGGCTGGACCCAGAATTGGATCATTTGGGTCTGAGGGAAATTTTTTACTTGTTAGGAAAACATTCACTTCACTGCAGACAGACAACTTAGCTAGGAAACTTAAAACTTTAGGAAAGGCATAGGTCATTATAGGAATTTGGATAATGAGCATATACTAATGATGCGATAGTGCATTAAGTGCATATCATTACTCATTATGATAATTTAAAGGTTGAGTTGTTTGACCTTTGTGGCTCTCTAAAGCACTTGACTTAACCGAACCGGGTGCAGCACGATCAAATATATTGCCTTATAACCGACTATGTCCACTCAAAAGGATTTAGTGGTTCGGTTCGTTCATAACATTTTAAGCGGGTTCAGTTCACTAGAATTTTAACACACATGCTTTGCTGATTATTTCGATGGTTCAGTTCGTCCTGATTAAGTTTTGAAATGTCTGGTTCGGTCATTCGGTTTAGAGAAACAGCAGAGTTGCTATCATGGCCGTAGTTCAATATTAATTTTTATAGACTCAACTCATCTCAACCTTTTGCGCTGGCATTGTAGTAAAACCAGAACCATGAAATTGACAAAAGTGATGATAAATGTTTATATGCTAGCTTATATTCTTATAGCTTATATGATAATTTGGTATTTTTAACTTTTACAGATTTCATTTATCTTGTAATTTAAACATGTAAATTGCAGGTCAAGATGCATCTCGTGCATTTGTAACTGGTCAGTTTGACAAGGAGGGTTTAATAAGTGATCTTAGCGGATTGGCCACTCCTGATTACAGAGGACTGTCTGATTGGTTAAAGTTCTATCTGGAACATGGGGAATATGTACATGTTGGTAAGTTGTTTTATTTTAATATGTTGTCGCAACAACCGAAATCCCTTTCCAATTTGAAATTCAGTCTAACAATTTCAATAATAAAGTTAATTAACAATTAAGGTTATCATATTGGACGGTATTTTGATGAGAATGGAAAGGAGACAACTGATATGAAAAAATTAAAAGGCTGGATCCTTGAAGCACAGAAAGAGGAAGATGATGAACTTGATGTTAAGAAGATGTTTCCACCTTGCAACATTGAATGGAGTTCTGATAAAGGAACAACATTCACATGTACAACGCTAAGGTAAGAGACGAAGGATTTTAGTAGGCATAGACAAGGGGTTCGGTTACCATTGGTTACTGATAATCGATTGACATTGAGTGACTGCTTTGAATCTTCACAGTGGTGGTATTAGCAGAGACTGGACAGGAGTGCCCCGTCAGTTCTTTCAAGAAGGCAGTTCAACGGCCCGTTGTGCATGTGTTCATCCCAACTATTTAGCAGATCCGAGAATCAAACGCTACGACAACTGTGATGCTAAATCCTTATCTTGTAAACAACCCTAGTCAAATTTTATATTTTATACATAAATAGTTAACATCATTCATTCCATATTCCATGCAGTACAGTGATTATAATTTCTTTTACTGTATAGGATAGGTTGTTGTCAATATATACCAATGTTATAAAGATCGTGAATTCTGTTATTATAATTGTAGTAGTACATATAATATGTACATAGATAATTCGAATAACTACTAACGCATGCATTTTGGGATTTTGGGACAACTACTAACGCGGGATTATCAGATATACGTAAATGACAAGCATAAATAATGGGTCCCGTCAATCAAAACTAAAATGGAAACGATTACTTCCCCTTTAAAAAAGGAAATTAGATCAACATATCTCTCGAGAATTTCATTTTATAAACCATAATTAAGGCCCAAATAGCAAAATTTCGTGCCACAGAATGTGGATATCTATTTTTTTAAATCAACTACAGCATTGAAAATCAAAATTTTCATGCTCCTCATGAAAATGCTCTGACGGGAGTGATGGGAGTGAAGAACTATGTAAATTATGAGCCATTCCTTTTAAAAACTGGATAAATCTAGTAAGACTGCAGAACGGGTAGGTATAGGATAATCGCAAAACATTCATACAGAGATAATATGGAATTGTCCCTTCATAGGTCCTGGTAATTCAGTAGTAGTAAAGGAGAATATTGAGTAGCATAGGTAGGTACTCAATTTTAAAACTATTTTTAGCTTAACAGTTTTGGTTTGAGTAGATGCAAGCTAAGGGGGAGGAGGTAAGACAAATGTTAGTAAAATCAGAGTGATTCCCCTGAATTTACTCTGCCAGCTGTCATTTGAAGTTGCTGTAGTTGTAGTAAGACAGAGGTTGCACATTTTAAAAATGAAAAACAGGGCATACTGCTTTCGAAGGACCTAACCTAATGAAGACAGTAACATAGATAGGTATTTTGCAACCTCTGCCTTACTTCAACCGTTAGTGCTAAAATCACCATTTACTGATAATGCTGAAGTACATGTCTTTTGGGAATTGTCCAAAATCTCGTGCGGTAGTAGGAAATATTTATTAACTAAATCATTTATGATGGAACGCTGCAATGAAGGAATCGTGATACTCATCTTATTATATACTCACTCACCAATTATTGTGTTAGGAAAACCAATGATGGCAATAAATATTTTAAAAGTCCAAAACAATTTTATTATACATGTTTAGCTTGTAACTTATAAATATTAAATTTTGCATGTCACCTCAACCAATTTTGCAAATTTTTCAAAAAATTTACTTTCAACATTACAAGTTTTAATATACTTCGTTTTGATTAAAGAGATAATAACATACAAGATCAAAATAAAATACATTATTCATACAACTCTTCGGACCTCAAAAAATCGTTTCAGATAGTACACTTGTCCAACAGTCATGGCCACTAATACTATGGCTTCAAAAAAGGACCACATAACAACACGGGAATTTGTGGATTCGTTGATTTTGCGATGAATTTTATCTCTCACTTCCATATATTCCTGTTCATGCTTTACTCCTACCAAAGCGGTCGACAGTTCTTTGATCATTTCAGCTAATTTATTAGGATGATCTAAAAAAGTTTTATACGGAATATAAATACTAATTATATATATTTTTAGGATGCAAAGACAACAAGTTTAAAAAAACAAGTAATATAAACCAAAATATTTTAGAAACAATCAACATACTTTCGCCATCTGCAGCAGCAGCTGGTTGAGGTTCACCAACATCCATTGAAAACATTACTCCTTTCGGGGTCATCGTTGACATTTTATTACTGAAACAATAGGTGTACACTCCAGTTTTAGCAGCGGAAAATGTTATTTTTCCATTGCTTTCTCTTTCTCTGGTGATAATTTCTTCACCCTCTGGACCAGTTACTTTAACGTCTATGTCAAGGAATCCTCCCTCGATTACTTCAAACGTTAACCCTGCACAAATATTAAAATATCCAAAAACATTATAAGCATTTACTATTGAACTAAAATTGATACTGAAATATTAACAAAAGCCTTTTTGATTCCATCTGTCTGTAATGCATTTTAATACATTGAACAAGACAGCTGACTGCAAAGATCTTTTTCCTTGAAATAGATACATTCAGAATTACAATCAACATTTAAATACATTGGTGTTCTCAAATAAAAAATACTGATGACGTTGACATTTACTAAATGTTTTATCCTAGGTACCTACAACCTACAGTACCTAAATACTAATCTTAAATGGTGTTTCATTGTAAATACCCACATTCAACATTGTTTGACTGCTATAGATGATGATGATAGACAGCTAGGGTGTAATAGAAATTAAACTACACGCCCACTGTATTTAAAGCCGGTTAAGATTGAAGATAGAAATTCAAAATCTGTAAATTTCGATGCGCAATAAAAAGTAAAAGTGAAATTAATTTACGTACCTAATTTTGTTCCATTTTGAACCTTGTCAAAAAAGCATTCTTCGGCATGTGCGTCTACTGCAATAAAATATGGAAGGCAATAACGGAATAGTCCGAAGAGAACCACCAAAACCAGTTCCAGAGTAGGCTTCATCTCAGCGAAAACCACAGGGCACAGGAAGAATAAGAATTAATTTGATCAGTTGTTTGCACCAGCAATCACACAACAACTGTCAAAAGCCGAAGAAGGAGAATTTACTATACAATCGACATAGATGTTAGTTATCTTAACTTTAAATACGATCGGCTTTGATTTTACTCAGCCGTCTTTAACCGAATACTCCTAGATAAATGTCAAATTAAAAATCTGTCTAAAGCACAATGTGGAGTAGTGCTACGCTAACATCAAAGTATGTTAACTAATCTTAACTTTCTGTGGATGTCACCTTTTTGTATGACGTGGTCTAAGCAACTCCTTCCATTCTTACAGTCCAGATGGAGCTGAATGGCTGTTGGGATACTTGCGGCAAACTAATGCAAAATAGAAATAACAGGGTATAGAGCTAAAATAATAGGCGAAGTCAAAGAACCAAACAGGCAAAACGTAGCTAAGCAAGTAATGTAAATGTTATGAAGTACTGCAGATTGTGAAGAGACTATAATTGCGATGATACAATAAAGTGCAGATTAATATGTTTCCAAAGTTTCCATACCTATATATGAAAATGCATGTTAGCATAAAATAAAATAAACCAATTTTCCTCTTAAATCTTACCACAATGATATTTGAAACCTTAGAAAGTTGCATCTATAATAAATAACCTGCCCTTCTTCTATATTATTATCACTATGAGATTATTTTGCCCCTATATGAAATAATTTGATATGACATATACATTTTTTAAAACTAAGCTTGGGTCACCAACAAAACTAATGTTTATGGTAGCCTTGATAGCCGTAAAGTAAATCGTACATCCTACCGTACTATATACTTCGTTGTAAAATAGAAATATAATAATAAGCAATGGATCCGGTCGGGTAAAGCGAATCCATGCCTTTGTAATAGTTGGTGTAATTCCTATTTTTTCAAAAATAAGCTTGATATTCTTCGTCTTAGCTTATTTGGCTCACTAGATTATCTTTGCCTGTTTGGGAATTCATGTTGGCCCATTCTATGTTTGTGAATTAATATCCGAATTAACATTGCCTTAAAATTTGGCCCTTGGTCTTTGGATAACCACTTTAGCCACAATCTTTCAATCTTTCGCCTTTGCCAATTTAGTACTTTGACTTCGGCTTCTTAGCTATTTGACTTCACCCCTTTAATGGTACTCTTCTTTCAGATTGTTTTTTGCCATTCCTCTGTGAAGGAGGGAGGCAAAACGGCAGGCAGCTGCCTGCCTACTATTATCATGTAAAATAATATGAATATTATACTCTGCAATCTGCATGTACTTGTTTGCACTTACTTGCATTGACGCTCATTCCTACCAAAATCCCAGGTTAAAGTCTCTATTCTCTATGTTGCCTGTCTGCTGTGTCATACGTAGTGTCATTAATTTACATTTGCATGAAATGTAAAATATGCAAAGCCAGCAATAAAAGCAAATTATAAAGGCCTGCTACTTACTTCCTGTTAACTTTCGTAAGCAGAATGGTTAAAATTAAAGCCACCAAATTTTAGTATGTGAATGTTAAAAATCTCCAAATTACAGTACAAAAATTAGTGCAGTACAGTAGCACGTTACACAACATTCCTCATAACATCATTCAATCATCATGAATCACAAAACAAAAGATAATTTACGTTTTTAGAGTTAATTACCATTTGAGAATCGAACATTAGCCTTAAATTTCAAGGTCCAAATCTGCTACGGCTACAACAGACCTAGTCTAGTATTTTGCGAGTGATGTACTTTGAGTTGAAGGATTAGTGATTAGACGCCAAATGCGACGATATTTTGAATGATCTAGTATCCGAATTAGTGTTTGACATTTTGCACTTTAATATTTTAACGTTTTTTCAATTAATAATAACTAAAACGTAAAGTTTTAAAGTAATAAGTATAGAGTAGAATATGATGATTTTAAATGTATGTACAATAACCCTACGAATCTCGTATATATAATTGTTATTAAACGATTGCAAATAATAGTCACTCTTTTGGGTAAACCTTTAGCCCTTATTTAGGAGGTTACAGTACTACAGAAAAAGTAGTACCCTACGCTGAGTAAAGGAAAAGAAAATGACATGGAATAATAAACCTTAGGGCCTCGGTCCTTTACATTTTGTACATGAACAAATTGTGATAGCCAGGAAAGGAAGGAAGAAAATCAAGAAATTTTTTGAGGCACTGTGAGACTAAGAACTTAAACTTTGGCCTAGAGGGTCCTAGTCTAGTGACTGTAGTGACTAGGTGGGAATCATCACCAGAATCGGTAAGGTACCAAGACTCAAGACCCAATACTAACCATTGTTTTAAAAAAATTATCTTTACGTACTTTTTGTAAATACATAGTACATTAATAGTTGACTGTTGACATTTTGTCAATAGACAGTTGTAGCCAGAAAAAGTTGGTTCACACGTTTTCCATATAAAATATATTTGAACAAATTGCAGTGGCAAGGAAGGATGATATAGAATTTTTGCATCAGCACAGTGTATGCATTGTCATTTTCTTTAACCTTCACAGTATTTGCTTTGGATCAAATGAAAAGCACTGCATATTGGATTTCCAACCAATAATAGGTTGGAAATCATAAATGGTAGCATATGGTTGATGGTTTTAAATAAAAAAATTCAATGGATTCTTCCTATTAACCAATATTTGTATTAAAACATGTCGCCCTCATATCTTATGGCATTTGAAATAATAGCATGATGATTTTGCATTACATTCAATATGAAATTCTATGAAGCAACTGCAGTTTGCTATGCTGATCTTCTGCAATGCAATCAAAAAATATACTTCAGTTAATTTGGGTCGGTATCACTACAGTAGGTCCAGAGGGAGTGGTTCCATTACTCCAAATCGTATACTTCACTAATGAGTTAAAAGAATTTAGAAAATCGTAAGAATTGTTTAAATACGTATCTTGACACCATTCATAATCTTTTACAGAACTGCAGGAAAAACAGGGTGAGTGATTGTGCGCGGTATTTACGTGGGCTGTAAGAGTGGCAAAAAAGGGGGAAATGGCAGATATTCCCAAAAATTTGTCATAGTAAAACATACACATTTCCCGCCAAGCACGTATCCAGGAATTTGACCTAGGGGGGGCCCACCAAAATATATTGATAAAGTTAAGTCATATTCGCGCGAAGCGCGAAAATTTTTTGGATTTTTCACCTTTTTTGACAAAAAAATTGCATTTTTCTGGATACTTAGGGGGGGCCCGGCCCCCCCTCTGGATACGTGCTTGTTTCCCGCATGGAATACCAAGCGAGTTTCCCACACTCAATGGTAGAGTACGAAAAATAAATGCACTAGGCGGAACTTGACCCTGCGACTTCTGAATTAATAGGCTCCTGTGCACACCGATATGCCACACTGAGGTACCCAGTGATGCTAATGCCTTATATCGTTATCTTATGGTACCCACGTATATCCCACATGGTTTCCACACCGGTCACCTTCGTTTACCCCATTCATATTCCATGTGGTTTCCATGTTGTTTTTTCAGTGGGGGATGCGAGGGAAAGTTCCTCAACATACCCCTGTGGATATTACCCCATATTTTCCAATGTACTATTCCCACTGCATAATTTCAAATAAAATGCCAGGGAATTTGAGAACAATCCCCAAGTGGGGGATACGAATTATCCCAAGTAGTAACAGTGATTCCCGAATTAGTTTGTCCATTTTTAATGTTTCCCACATGCACCTCTCATTCCCACATGAAATCAACAACAATCCCTAACTCCTACTTTTCCTGCGAGTTTCGGGGAAGGCTATTTCATATAGATATTTTCACTATTTTTCACTGTGAACATTTTTGGTGACAATGGGCCAAAATAAGGCCTATTAAAGGCAAATAATCGCATAATATGTTATTTTAAGAAAAAAACTTCCTTGGATTTCGGGGAGGAGAGGTCCTGATGACTGCTTGACACAAACCAACGAAGAACCATCTTCCTTTTAGTTTAAACTTGTTGTTAAAAGAAAGAGCAATTCTTTGTTTGAAACGAGCGAACATCTGTTGGCTGGCTAGAATATTGATTGGTTTTAAGGTGTGAAAAAGGCGGAGTAGTTGAATGGCTACACTACTGATAGGTGCAGAGGTAGGGAAGGCGGAGTCAAATGACCTTAAAAATATTGTTACTAACAAGTCTGCCAACAAAGTCTCTTCGTTGGACACAAACTAAATACAACATTACAAAACAAGTTACAGAATTGGTTTAAAACCAACAAGGAGAGGACCATGAACATGAACACAATTATTGACAATATTGAGCTCAAGAAAAATGTTTCACCACAATTACATGTAATATGATTATACATTTGGTAATTGTAACTAAATCCCCATCTGCCTTCGTGATGATACATATTTGACCATTCCTTAATATATAGTTTTCTTTATAAATTCTTATCTAACCATGAGATCGGGCAACTAGATGATGTGGTGGCGTGGTGTATATAATGAATAAAACCTATGAATTTACAAATTCGCTAGCACTGAAATGCGAATTTATTTCTTGACATACTGTATACGTGAAGAAGCATTGTCATCCGCCTTCAATTAGCACAAAGAATGCTTAGAATTTGGATTTTGGACCATTGAAAATCCACAGGTTTTAAATGTCCATACTTTACGGCAATTAGTTTCAAACCATCTTCTATTGTTCAAAAGGTTTCCATTTTTTAATGACATAAATGCTATAATTACAAGTTTTAATTACTGCTAGTTAAGTGAAGCTGAAAATAAGTGGCCGCCGCCACCAAGTCATCTTTTAGCGGGTGATAACAATTCGATTTTGTAACCTCTCAATTTGTTGTGTATACTAACATATGCAATACACTAGAATTTGTGTGTTACAAAATCAAACATGTATTGCGCGTAAAATCTGTATGGAATGAACTAAACGAACTACGAATGACTATAAAAAGGAGCAGAGGAGAATTACGTTACGTTGCTGCTAGCTGCTGTTTACAAAATTACAAAGGCAGTCCTGAACGACAGGGTATCACATAATAATTTCTATCTTCGTCCTCAGTATTGAGTGTAAGTGTATCCGGTGCAGTTTATAGTAGAGGTTTCAGGTCTGGCTAGTTTGCATAAATTATTATTTCCATAAACAGTTAGGTCAGTTCATTTTATATTATTAAAAGGAAATAGGCTAAGGCATCAAATTCACAACGAGAATTAATGTTTTCAATAATGTATCCCAACGCATACCTTCATACTAAATTTAGCACACGAAGGTATGCGTTGGGGTACTTTATTAAAAACATTAATTGGGATAGATTTAGGCAGCGACCAAGTAACTGGTAACCATCCAAGGAAAAGTATATACATAAAAGCTACCATGAATGAAAATTGATTTCCTAATATTCATCCAAATCGGTGGACATTAAGTGAAGTTTTTGGTTATAACAAATTTGAAAAAACCCCAAGTCTTTTTGTTTCACAGATTTTTCTTGCGGGCTCATATTTTGGGATACCTAAAACCTTTATAACTCTCCTTTTCTCTGCTGAAAATACTGATTAAAAATCTGTCTGAATATGTATATGAAATTATTTTTTATTTTAAAAAAATGGCCTAGCCTTTCATTTTTGTTACAAGACTTAAAGATATTCCAGTCCAGTAATATTGAATTTAAAATTTTTGAGCTTCTCCTTTGTATGCCTTGTAAACTGGCCACCAAAAGTGTCTTACGTGTGGGAATTTGTTATCATCAAAAATTATTTCTAAGTTTGGAAACATTATGTCGCCACCAACGTTGATGGAAATTATAATGTCTAGTGAGCATGGTTATCACTTATCACTGACCGTGTAGATAGTTATATACATTTAACAACGTCGCACACGTTAGTACTGAACTTACTTTCTTGCATCTTATAACAGCACATCAGTTGTTGCTAGACACAATAATACAGATACTGTGCTGAATGTAATAAGTGATCCCCAATCAGACAAAAGAGTTCTCAGTATTTATCTGCTACATTTATGTTGAATTTCAGCAAATTTTGACAAGGATCTGGGAGAATATTGGGCGAATTAAGCAATGGCAGAAAAGTAAGTTATTCAATTAACATTTTTGATATTTAATTTATAACATTTCTTAATTGTAGTGGAAATCTTTTGTTTGTTGATTGTGGCAAAGAACGAGGATCATTTGTATCAGCTGTTTTCAAATGATCAGCCACCTAAATTATACCAAAAGATCCTACCCTCAGTAACTACTATTATTTTTCGTTGTTGGTAGTCAGTAGTTGGTAGTCACTGACAAATGACAATATTTTGAGTATTTGCAAATTACGATTACAAACTATGAACTACAAATTATGAAAACGAATGATGCAATATGCAATATTGCCATGATTGATGATGGTTGCCTGAATTTGCCCATATCATATGTTAACTTGTTGCTATTAATATTATATTATGTGTTATGGATTAATAATAATGCTACGCTTTTGAAATACCTCTGGCATACATGACGTTCCATTAATAATTCAGATTCAGATATTAACTATTTAAAACTATTTATAATGATTATTTACCTAACCATTTTTGTTATCCGTTGTCTGTATTGGGTTTTTAAATTGCCATTATTTACAAAATACTGTTATATGATAAAAGAGATAAGTTAACTTATGACTTTCGTACAAATTAGGTAGTAAATTATGGTTCGTTAAATTGGTTTAATATTTTTCTAGGTCATAACGACACTTTTATGATATGTCGTAGAAGTGTAGAAGTATGCTGCGTCATTCCATGACAAAATTAGGTATTAGTTACAAGCAGTTAGTCGTGTACCAATAATTACTGTCAGTAATTCGTTCTTATCTTTCTTTTAATGTGAATCCATTAACTTATTATTTGCCTCTTCGTTGCGTGTGGCTGATTAGGTATCGTTCAAAATTCAATCTTTGTCAATATGTAACTTGTTAATGCATGGCGGAAGATGATAAGTGTCGCAGACATTAATTATAGTCAAGCAGATTTAATCTATTAGCTTCAAAACACTTTCGTTTATGCTTAAGCAATCAGCAATATTAAAAATAATTGAATATGACAATATAAGTTCAAACAAAACCACGTTGTAATGGCTGTTCATCTGTAATATAAATGTTGTGTATTGCATACAAAAAATGCCAGTATAATTAATTAGGGTGTGTTTTTAGGACAAGTCCAGATGAGGTCCCGAAACCTAAAGAAGACGTGGAAGAACAAGAGCAGGAAGATGCTGCTGGATGGGGAGGGTGGTTCACTAATACATTTGTAACAGCCAAAGAGAAATCCAATGAAATGTTTCAGTATTTGAAACAAGATTTTTCCGAGTTCAGTGACACTGTTCAAGAAGCAGGGAGAGATCTCAAGGAAAAGCTTAAACTTGAAGATACGGCAAAAACCGCAGTTGCATCAGTTGGGACCAAAATGAATACTCTTCTGGAGCAAGTTTCTACTATTTTTGGCGTTGCTCCCGAAGATGATGATGAAGCAGTCATTGTATCAGCAAACGGACCCATCGTTGTTGATCGTGTTCAGGTATTTGCAATAATGAAATTAATTTTAGGTATTTGGTGTGGAAATTCCATTTCTCTCAACTGTTGATTGAGTACGGAGTGCTGACTGACTGTGTCTAGCACTTAAGTAAATATCTGTATTTCGTCAGTGATTTAACAGCTGACCGTTTACTGATTGACACAAAGTCAAATAAACTCTTGGCAGTCTTAGCTTTACATTTTTCATGGCTTACTTTTTCAGAATATGTAGAATATGATGTGGATTACTTCATTTTTTTTTCTTAAATCTATTTTATAGGCCAAAATTTACTCTATGGCTTTGGAAAATCACGTTTTCCTAAATGATCCTGAAAATATTGAAGAATATGAAAAATGGTTAGCTGGATTTGATTTTGAAGAGAAAAGTGAGGAAGTTCAGGATTTAATGGCGGCCAATCCTCACATACAACTGCACTATACGCAATTGGTTCCAGAAAAAGTCTCCCATTTGATGTTTTGGCACCGATTCTATTTCCAAGTTCAACAAATTTTAGATGCTGAATCCCGTGCTTCTGACGCCAAAGCTAAGCAAAGCGACCTCGAAAGCAACCTGGAGGATAGCGCAACAGGTAATGCATAAAAATAAAAAAGGGTTTAATAGATTCCAAGACCATTAACTTAGACATCTTGCAAATATTATATGCAAATATTAAACCAGGCAAAATTTTTGAGTTATTATTCGACTTTGCGAATTATAAAATACGTATTTTAACTTACTTGTAATGAAAATTGCAAAAGACAAAATCGTAGAAGTACGTAGCTGTACAGAATATTTTAAATAAATTTTCACGGTCGTTCCAAGTAATAATTGTAATATTGCGATATAAAATACATTAATATTGTCGAAAAATATTAGTATTACCCATTGTAATACACATAAATATCTTAATTGTTAAAAATAATATATATTTTTTAATTACATTAACTGTAATAAAAAGCCATTGATATTTGAAATCAAGTGCGACTATACCGTCAATAATCATACGTATCTGTTGTGTGAATATTACTTTAAGACTTCTTTTTCCTCGAATTAAAAAACACAATACTTAATCAAATTAATCTTCGATTGGCAAATAATCTATAAAATAGCTAGTTACAATTTGAGTCGGTCGGAAACTGAAACCTTGTTTTGTTTTGTTCAGCATATATCAAAATAATACGTACTATATATATCTACCCACTCTTTAAAAATCACCTGTTTCATTTAGTTTCCAATTTCGCATCGTAATTGTTGAAAAGCCATTTAGCACATGATTGCATATAAGGTTTTAAAATTTAATAATAAAGCGGCAGGAATTAAACAAGTTATAATTGTGATGAGTGAGATGGGTAACAATAATAACCAATTTCCAGCGGACATAATTTTGCTTCATAGACAGGACAGTATAGCAAATTATAAACTTAATGTAACTTAATGTAATAAACGTAATGTTCTCCCTGAGAGTTCGTACATACGCCAAGTTGGCAAGTACACGAAGAATTTACAGATCGATGAGGCCAACGAGACCATTGATTTCGTCTACCCACTCAGTTCAATGGTAATAAGTAATAGTGTATGTGGTTTTGGAGCTTTTTATAACATCATCAATCTCTATGAATGATGTGAAAATTACAAATGTACCTATAATGTTTTTCAAGAAATCTTTGCAATTAAGAATCGAACATTACCAATTATTGGAGATGGTTACCAATTATTTGCGAAAGATTAAATGATGAACAAGAGATGGACCACAACATTCATAGTGCAAACCATTGAAGTATCTTAACAATAAGATTTCGATATAAAATAGTCATAAAATCAACATCGCTTACATCTACACTTCATAATTAGGATAGAAGTAGAGAAGAAAAAGGTTGAACATTATTAATTATGAATATTTTCGTTTTGTTATGTTACTATCGTTTTACAGGCTTAAGGAGATTTCGCCAAAAAAATTTTCAAAGTTGGCAAAGGTTAACTCAGCAATTACAATTATTTTTCCAACAACTAGTTACGGGAGATTCCGAAAAAGACACAGATTTGCTCAATAATGTCAATGATAACGGTAAGCTTCGACATGAATTGTAACTTGCAGCTTGTAAATTGATTATTGTAATAAGCTCTATGAGCCAAGATTCATGTTGTGATTGTGATATATTTTAAAACTGAGTGTTAGTATTTTCTTTTATTAGGTATTTATAGTTAAAAGAGAAATTTCATTTACGTGGTGAAAGTAATATGAAAAAATAACTAAAGTTGCTTATGATCATGATCAGGCCACTCGCATCAATTTTTGAATTAGAAACTTTGCAATATATGCGTACTATTTATAAATGGCTATCATTTGCTTTTTCTTAGTTATTGAATCTTTCTTTTTTATTTTATTTAATTCTCCCGTTTTTTGGATGTCTAGTTCGTATTAATGAATCAACCTTTTGCCAAGTGTCGAAATATTTTTGACGAAATCTTCAGATTCCATTTTACAATATAAATGCATTAATTTATTATCTGGCATGCCCAGCTATTGTTAGAGAAAATGTGTTCATAATTATAATAATTAATAATAATAATGATAATAATAATAAATAGTCGTTTTTTGTGAGGTTTATTGGGATTATGTGTGTAAATGTAAGCGAATGTTTTTTATAAGTTCTATAACTTTTAATTGAAGTTTTATTAATGAAAGGCGTCTGAATGGCTCATAATAACAATTGCCAGATTATAAAATTTGCCCTGCCGCGGTACACATGTTTAGATGTAATACTTGAATAACCATTATATTTTTAGTGTAACACAGGCATAGTTTTAGTATGTAGAATAACAAGTTGATATGAAAAATTCCACAGTAATCAGATAATTTTCATGCAACTGCAATTAATTGGTGCATCTGCATTTAGTGTCTATGCGAACATACATAGCAAGTGTATGGTTACCGTTTTAGTATTATTGTGAACATAAAATTCCGTCTGTAGCCTACATATATCGGCAAGGTTGCTAATAAGGCTACAGAGGAGGCTTCATGATGTTGACTACAATTGATAGAACATACTTTACAGCTACATGAATAGAAACGCAACGAGAAGACGTTGTACGCAAATCTCCCAGATGCACGTAGATGTTAATGTAAAAGTCATTACGCTGCGATACGACTATCTATAGTAATGCACTGTGAGTTAGTAGGTAATAGTAATTGCAATAATATTATTATCGGTTTGGTCAGCCAGGGATCACAAATAAAATGTACCTAAGTAATACTTAAGCACTATGGGGTATCACGACAAATAATATGTGCCAAAGTACTCCAAATGATTTTTTCAATCTCATTCTTCCCCTAACGATGGATGTATGTGTTTTTGCAATTAGTAATTACTGTCGTCGTTAATAATTCTGTATATACATAAAGCTCAAACAATAATCTCTAGGATTATTAATGTTCTAATTATTATTTAGTTTTATACTGCAGCCTAGAACGGAATTTGATATAATTATCAGTAGATATTATATATAGAGTCCATAATCTCTTTCTCATAAATCCCATCAGAGTTGTTTGTGTGTACTTTCAGCAGAGTCTACAATCAATGAAGTAAAATAGAAGGTTGGGATGAAAACAGAGCGTGTATTAAAGATTATGTGTGACTTTGAAGTGAGTATTAAGTATAATGGTGTATTTAATGTTTTTATTCATTGATTTGCGAAGGTGGCGATCTGGGGATGGTTGAGATTTCAGAAGAAGACCAGAAAAGATTGTTGGCGGAGTATGAAGAAGAGATGAAGCAGGGTGAAGATGGGTCGGGTCGAAATTCTCGTCGTTCCAGTGGAACCCAATTGTCTTCCTCATCATCAGGCAGCTTCGCTTTCGTGACACACGACACCTTAACGGATGAAGTTAAAGTAGAATAGTAAATGTTATTTATAAAGAATCTTGTCCCTGCCGCCTCGAAAGAAAATCGTCTCCCATCCCATATAAAATTTTTCAGATTTTACAAAAGCCTCCCTTTGTGATCAGCTGCGCAAGTCAATCCCCATCTAATTGTATATAAAATAAATGATTAATTTTAGAATAATTTGTAACTTTAATGTTAAGAGAGTGCCTTGGACCGGAACCGCTGCTGCATAATTTTATACATTCAATATTTTCCGTAAAGAATAATAACAACATTCACTTATACATACATATGTGTTGCGAAAACCGGGTTATCATGTTCACTTTAGATTTATTTGTAACCTCAAATTAGATTTCTTCACACCTTGAGTGTGTGAATAGAAGGAAAGAGAAGTAGGCCAGCAGGGAAAGAGTGCTTTCTGATGCTTCAGTGCGTATATCATCATGGATGGTTGATGGTTTCCTTTCCTGTTCTCACCAGTTCTCTTGTGGCATCTGCCGCGTGTGCATCTCGCATAGTCTCTCTGTCCCTTACCTGTCTGTGTGCTCACGTCTGTCTGTTTGTCTGTCTGTCACTCTCATATAGTGTCAAGCATTGTTTTTCAGAATTTTTACTTTTGCTATAGTTATAGTTCATTCGCATAAAAACCAAACATACTCCCCCACGTCATGGGTTCCCTGTCGGACACGAATTATTTATGATTTATGATAATTTCCAGTGGGCATCCCGTTGAAATCTGTGCAGTGTTAAAGAGTTGACAAGTGTGTAGTGTAGTTGTAGTGTGGGCACTTTTGACGGTGGTGCAATGAGGAAAAATAAGAAAGCAAACATTGGGTGGCTCGGTCATGTTCTCACCATTCTGGCAGTTCTCATATTTGTAAGTATACCTTCCATCATCCATATTATGTAAATCAATTGTTCATTAAAAATTACAGACTCATGACAAATTGTATTCTACCATCGTAATCAAATTGTGTGATATCAGTGAGATGGAACGGTGAGAAGAGAACGCATAGCCATCTCCTCTCCAATGTATCCTAAATCCAAAAATCTAAATTATACCATAAAGATCTGTGATATGTAGTTCAGTATAATATGATATCCCTCCGTTCTACTCTACCAAAAACTCTATTTAATGAAAATAAAAACGACGAGGACAATTTTTAGATGTTGTCTCCTTTCAATAAGTGATCTTGAATTCTCACATTATTCTATTTCTATGCGTGTGAGATCATGAGCTTTCAACTAGCTATTATATAGATATATATCACGCAATGCACTACTAGCCATTCAATTATCCTTGAAAATTTCAGTTTCGTCTAACTAAAATATCATTTTTATATCTAAATAACTGAGATTGAAATATATAGTGAATCTGTAGTATTTTAACGACGTAAAATCCTGGAAAGAATTAAAGTCGAGATTGATTATTGTGTACAAAATATTTTTATTTGCGTCGTTCATTTTTACCTCTTACAAAAGATCGTATTAAATTAAAAACTCACGTCTAGTGCTCTCTCATGGCAATATGCAGACGTGTACTTGTGATAAACAATGAAATCATATTTCATGATATTGAATTAAATTAAATTCATAGCTACGTAGGTTTATTACTGGTTTTCATTAGAGCTCAACGATTCGCAGGAAGTGCATTGACCATACTTCCGTTCCTTTCTACTCTACTATGGCATTATGAACTTGAATATCTACGTTTCTGTTTTACAATTACAGCTGGCCGGTTGTATCATCATTGGCTACGTTGCCTGGGTCCTTTCCACATCAGTGTCCATTCAAAAGTTCCAGTCTGGCACTCTGGTATATATTTCTTTTCTTAACTCCAATTAGAAATCCCACTATAATAACATGTAATAGCATATTCCGCTCAGGGCCGGTAAGGTTTTCATGATGCCCGGGCAAACGCTATTTTGATGCCCCCGTTGCCCCCTTTTACTAACTTTAATGTCATTTCAGATTTTAAGAACAGAATTTTTTGTTGCACAAAATTATGTTAAAATAGGGTAGCAATAGAAAGCCAATTTTAAAGCTGACACAATACGTTAAGACGCTAATGTTTAGACTGTTTGGGTTGAGACTGATTGGAATCAGTTTGGATTGACACGTAGAGTTGCGACGGTTTCGATTGAGACAGATTGGATTAAAACGGGTTGGATTGAGACAGTTTTGATTAAAACGGGTTGAATTGAGACAGTTTTGATTAAAACGGGTTGGATTGAGACAGTTTTGCTTTAACACGGTTTGGGTGTTTTAAGAAGGTTTGGATGGAAAAGGTTTGAAAGCGGTTTGGGTTGAGACGGTATTTTACAGATATTTAGAAGACGATTTCAAAGTGGGCAATGACTTCACTTACTCACATGGATAAGGCATATTCGCGCGTAGCGCGAAAAATTTTGGCTTATTTTTTCTAAAATATATCAAAAATAGCCAAAAAATCTCCTAAAAATGCGCGAAGCGCGAATTTTTTTGGTATTTTGAGAAAAAATGTTACTTTTCCAAGGTTGTATTGAGGGGGGCATTCCAGCAAATTATTTTTTTGTGCATTTTGCTGCCCCCAAGAGCTTGATGCCCGGTGCGGTCGCCCCGGTTGCCCCCCCAATTCCCCGGCCCTGATTCCGCTTTCAGGTACACAATATTGGCATTTGGAATACGTTTGATTGATTAATGAATGAATAGCCCATTATGGAGTAAACGTGCATATCACGAATTGTGGTTTCATATAAATTGGGGCATTACAAGCCATATTTAATGACGCGCCGAACAAAGATATCCATATCTTTTGGCAGTAGTCGAAATTAAAATTTTACCTGATAAATCTACTTGCATTATTAGGGTGTTTGAGATAATATGTACTTAAGAATGTACAGTTAGATAGTTAGAAGATAATGTAGAGTTGCATTGTGTCTTGACATCTAATATAGGACTATTTATTCACTATACTACTTTTTACATGCATTTATTCGCCCAAGTTAGATAGGACAGTTGCGGTTAGAAAGATGAGATATTGTATTTCCGTATAATAAAACGAAACATTTGGAAATAATTAAATCCACTCTTAAGAATTATTGCAATCTTAATATCAAAAAACCTGGTTCTGATATTAAGATATGCAAAATGACATGTCGACGTCATAGTTTTCTAAACTAATTAGTTGTTAATATAAAACGAATAAAGTTCTAGGCATTGACTATTCAAATTTTTGCCATGTATATAGTACTTAATAATACAAGTAGTTAATATAATTATTATTACGTTATGTAGCTGCAATTACAGCGTTATTACATTACACTACAGTCTCGTTCCATTGAAGTTGGGCTCTTTGCTATCTTGGTAGTAGTTTTCACATGCATTTTTATTGATCTGTTTGGAGTATTTCACAACCACAGCTTTCGCAAAACTTCTCAAAAATACTAAAAGCATAAAAGAAGTGAACATTTCATGCGTAGAACTTGTAAGACAATTTTTGTAGATTCTTTGAACATGTTAAACGAGCATCTTATTTGTAGTACACGTTAATTACGCTATCTACCTTACTGTACAGTATTTGTGCAGAGATTTCATAATCAAATTACTAATCTAAATAAATTATATAGAATTATTTATCGTCATGAATGTTTGAAACCATCTATCAGAAAAAGCAAAATACATGTAAATACCTGTTATTACAGTTATATAATAACTAAATGTTAGTCTTTAAAAAGTGCCTTACATAAAAATAGTTTCTATTTTGATGGACAATGAAATGTGTGGCTGTGATTTATTTACGGTTTCTGCTCTTAAAGATTCATGACATAATGATATGCATGCATCCTTAGATAGATAATATTATCAACGCATGTCTCTTAGCTAGGTAGGTTAGAAGTTAGAAATGATGCAAAGGTAGCAACTGTCTTTGTAACTGGTATAAGAACTAAAAACCTTCGTTTACTCAATTGATGATTTTGCACAAATCTTGCTCTGAATAAAAAGGTTATCGGTTATATGGTTTAAAACTTCGTTGTGTATAGTTCTAGACAGAGTGTAGGAATAAAATATAGGTATTAGACATTTTTGCAATGTAGAGTAGTTATAAATTTTCATGGTGGATTGGCCTGGAGTGCGTTTACAAGATTCCTTGCACTTTGCATGATTACAACAAAATCCACTGGGAATGGGAACGTTCGTCTGTGTCCAGCCGACGGTGGGAATGGGAAAACACTATTTGATGTTAAATAGATAAGAATTAAGAATGGTAGACATAATAATTAAAATGTTAAAGGGCAAAATCTTGATATAAATTCTTCGTACTGAAGTTGACTAAGAGAAGGATAGAGAAAGTGGGAATACCGAATTATGCATTAACTTGTTGCTTTATTTCCCTTTCAATAGGTAATTAACAACAAGTTGTGAATATCGCAACATTCCACTATTTCAGAGTAATTTTAGCTGAGATGGTTATTAAACATGCATTATAGCATTTGAACTGGAAATGTTAAAAATGTCGACAAAGTTTCTAATTCATGGTCAGACAACAAATAAAATTTATCTTTCTATGCAAATTATCACACTTTAAATCTTCATATTTTTGTCTAGTGTAAGAGAGAGAGTTCGTTTACAGATGTAAATACGCAGCTAACAAAGCAGTCTAAGGGCAATTCAATTCATTTTATTGCTTTAGTTCAGTTGTATTTGTTAGGACTATGACAGGCATTAGATTTGGCTAAACAGTGAAGTGAAAACTACGTTGGCTTCTCTTGACGAACATTTAATAACTCTAGGTACAGAAAAGTGCATTTTTTAAGTAGCACTGTGGTCTAATTTTTAATAAGTGCTTACTCCCACTTAAGTGCTTCATCAATCTGCAGTTTGCAGAACTTTATTGCATATCAGAGGATCTGGTCTCTTGTAAAATGCTTTTTGGGTTGGGAATTATAATTGCAATTCAAGTGCAGTTTACTAACAATAAGTGCGGCAATGAGATGAAGGCCAAGATGGCCTAATACTGACTAATAATAGTTAACTATAATATTTCATATGCTACTATTTACTACTCTAGAACAAAACAATAATGCTAAGCTAGGTATTAGTGTCATGTTCCCTTGCATTCTCACAACATTCCAAATGATTACCTTTGAGGAAAAGCATGTAGAGGAAAAACTAGAAAAGATTTAGAGCTGTTGTGTTAGATATTAGATGAGCCTATAAAAATGATGAGTCATAAAAATTTAATGTAATTAAGAAAGCCAAATTGTTTTTGTTTCCTTATCTGTACGCCTCTTTGCTCCTCTATTTTAAAGAAGTATGTCTCACAAACTTATTTTTATTCTATGAGAAAGCAAAATGCCAAATAGTGATAAGCACTTAGTTAATAGTGTATAAAACTCAGATTGCATGTTTAGATATTCATATTCATGTCTATTAGGCACCATGTACAAATTGCTAAGAAGATGACCAACATACTAACAACTGTCTTCTTGTCCATTTCGTTAGCTTACATATCCCACATTTTTTATATTTTCTACATGTCGTGCATTCTATACGAGAGATTAATTACGCTCTTACAGATTTATTCTTAATCTTATTATATTATTATTGATAAGTGTATGATAGTTTTTATTTTTTTGCAAGGAAAGTTAAGTAAGGCGAATTATTATATTAGTAGACTGTTTAAATAGCTATACAAAAGCTTTCCAACATGAATTGACTTACAACGTGAGATTTTAGCTAAGTAGTTAGCATAAGTTAAGCACATTAAATATGTCATGTACTTTCATGGTGCGATATTTGTAAATATATTAGGTAGCATTTGTGGCGATTCTCATTACATTGTATGTGCACAAAATGTATGACTAGTTACTACAAGTAGTTAGGCGAAGGTAGTTCCACTCTCAGACATGCCTGCACGTAATCTGCAAGTGTACTAATATAAATTACTCAGAAATAAAGATAAAAAAGATTTCAAGAAATATAGCAGTTCAACGAACAGACGAGAAGATTTCATTTGAAGAACAAATAATGAATTTTGCTAGGATTTTCTATTCATTTGCACTTTAAGGAGCAGCCACAGCTACCAATTGGTTGGATGTAGCAAAGAATTATAATAGTAATAAGAAACCGTAACGCAAAAGTATATTCAGTGTTGAATAGAAAGAAAATTAGAGCGACTTATGTATTAGCATTAGCGTGATGAGATGAACATACTTAACTACCACTAACTATAATAGAGCATCTCCTTTACTATAACTATTTCTATATCTATAATGGTCATACTTATATGAATGTACACACTTGGGATTTATAATAGACCATTATGGAGTTATTTGTGAAATGCGTTGTGTGAGCATTGTTGGTAAGTTGTTTGCTTCATGATGAATCGCATCACTACAAACGAAGCTGGGGCATCTTGCTTGATAGCTGGTTAGTTAGTAGAGTTACCTTAGCTTACATTTTACGGTAGATAGCTATCAAAAGTGAGCGAAGTCAACCAATCGAACTTATATATTAATTAGACTGTGCTAGATAGACATGAATTCAATAATCTAATAAATATACTTGATTATATGTTTCCAGGTTCTCACGTATATAGTCATCGGGATCGGATTCTCCCTCTTCTTCACTGGCCTTATCGGATGGGTGGCCGGTGCAAGTGAAACATCATGCATCATTAGACTGGTTTGTCTCACAACACTTACTACTTACCTTTACTTTTTGCTCCTAATGCTTTCGCTTAATTTCATGCGAAATCATAGCGCTAACTATCTTTAACCTTTGTGCACATACATACTCCCATCCCAGATTCTTACCCACTCCCAAATAATTCACATAACGCACTAACTTTTTCCTTTTGCTAAAAGTACTCTTAATCATACTTAATGATATTACTTCATGCATCATTCTACTATTATACCTAACAGTCATTACTAAATTACTTCTTCACATACCCCATTTACGTTTCTTAGAGTACTTATACACTTAACTAATTTGCATAATATTTATGTTTCATTATACAAACCAAACATGTACTTAACCAAATAATCGCCGCTTAAATTTCTATGCAAAATATTCTAATATGGCTATATAGCACACGAAATAAATAGTTACCTATAGCATCTACATAATAACATTGTACATTCAATTGTATAACAGTAGATTAAAATCGTTGTGCAAAAATCTCTAAAACCATTTAAAAATTGCTTAACATCCTGATTAATATGCATTGGAAGCTTTATATTAAAATTTTGTGACCGAAAATTCTGTTCTTAAAATTACATACTTAGTAAACATATTATATTATAATTCTGTTTCATTCGTTCTCAGATAGTAAATCTGCAGAAAACTTATATATTGATGACGTAAAATTGTATTCTATTTAGACGTGAGTGATTTTCAGCAATTCGCGATTCTTGTGTGAAAAAGTGCTACATATTGGAGTTAAACATTGAATATTGACTAAGTATTTGCTTTGAATGAACGGATACTGAATATGTAGCTACATAAAGTAGAAAATGCATAAGTGACGGTTGTTTGTAAATATTTCTTGCAAATTGTAAGCAGCAGCAGGTGTTTCCCAATTGTAGCTCAAGCTCAGATCAGAAAAATATGACAGTTATGTATGTTAGGCCCGTATGGTAATTGTGGGTGACGTTTGCACTGAATGACCACTTTTTTCCGCGGCACTGCAATAGTTTCCCAAATGCTTGATCATATGTAGTGCAAATAAATTATCCTTTATGACTTTTTTGTAATTGCAGTTTATTGTGATGGTAGTGGTGACCGTTACGTCGGCAATTGGCGGAGTTCTCGCACTCCAAATCGTACGCATTGAGGTATGAACTTTTTTTACATTAGAGCAGTTCTAAAACTGAATTTGTCATTCCATTGTTGACTTGAGGAGAGTGACGACAGTGGGGAGTGAGTGAGTAATTCTGAGAGTCCAACTTGCCGTGCAGAATCATTCATCATCCTCTTTTCACAGAGTATCAAAGTGACATCCGTGAATGTCTTGTTGTTTATTAGTTTTGTTTACTGATAATATTTCAGCACAGTTTCTAAAGAAATATTATCATTTTCCCTTTCTTGACTACTGTTTTGTAGGTAAACACTATAGAAAACTACCTGCACGTGAAGTCTACTGCTAATTGTACAATAATATAAACTCCTACACACGTTAGAGCAGTAGATAACTGATGCATAATGTATGTATATACCTTCTATTATTATTGTCCTACTGTATATTACTATACAGAGTTCCATGCTGAAACGTTAATACCTATAACTAATGCATTTCATTCGTAATTGAGATGAGAATTCATAAGATTTAGACTAGGTAAGTAACCTGAAGGAAATCTTCCACAGTTAGTTAAAGCATGACTGTAGAAGGACATATTTATTTGTTCTCTAGACACAGATAACTCCTATTAAAGTACACTTATCTCTACTGATACTAATCTGCTTTATATCTTATTGTCTCCTATAAAAGTGCACAAACACAGAATGTTTTGTAATTCTGAGCTGTCTGTGACTCTATAAGAATGTTTACAGATAAAATCTATGTTAACGTCGCCAGTAAATAACTAGGTAGTCATTTGTACCTATCTAGGATTCTATCTTTAGTCTTTAACTAGTACTTATAAGCATCTAGTAGATTAAAACGCACTCAAGTATTTCGTTCGTTACGGACGAACGGATTTATTTAATTGTAGAAAATAGGTAATGCTAACCCTTATCTCCTTTATTTTTCTTGTTCTATTTTATTTGTTACCTACTCTTGTGAATATATTATGCATGTACCAACATTGAATCATCCATTTTATTCAATATTTTCCCTAGCCTTTAATAACAAATACGTAAGCTTTCTTCCACTTTTATAGGTTCACTTTTAAAATTAAACTAGAATCAATGATTGAAGCAGAAATGCTAAATATTAATTGGACGATGTTTAGAAAGACTGAAAATTGTTTACTTCAACAACATAAAACTAAGAAACATGTAAAAAAGTGTTTCAAATCCCCTTTCTCTACATGTTTCCAGATCACATTATAGATAGACATTTAGAATCTGCAACTATTCTTTCAGATTGTGATTGTAGATCAAATAGATTTTCTGTTTAAGTGATCGTAAACAACATCAAATCGTCATAGTCATAAATATGGTAGAGGTGGTTGGGTAATGGGGCCAATTGAAGCCATTGGGAATCATTTCGGAGTAGAATCAGATAAAATTAATAACTAATAGGTACTAATTGCTTGTAGTCACTTGATAAATTATTGACCTTATTTAAAAGCAGCAAATAAAATGTACCTGCCTTTGATCAAAATCCGAAACTGAAAGGTTTAATTTTTATAAATTCATGACATAATCTGTTTGAATCAAAAATTCTATTACTGCTGTTATTAAGTGTGCCAAACAAGTTGAGAGAAAGTTAAGTTTACTTAATTTGTATTACTTAAATGCTAATTAATGGACTAAATAGAAATAGCCGAATAGGAACATAATATACTATTTACTTATACTACATGAATTTGACAGGAAATGAAAACTCCAGATAAAAACAGTTTATATGGACCATTAAGTAGTTTGTAAATAACGATACAAGTAGCTAATTAGTTAGTATGAATGTGATACTTAAAATCCCCCGTTAAGTTTATTTGCTATTAAGTCTTGCAAATAGTATTATAATCTACTTAATGTATACGTTAGGAGGTTTGTGAAAGACTAGTAGTTCTGTCCTCTGGCAAAGATGAAAATGATTATGAACTGTTGCAGTAACTGCTAGGAATCTGCAACGGTTTTGATGTCTTTTACACAGATTAAATGTGTACGCACAGAGATGGAAAAAGATTAAACTGTACACGTACTATTAGGTCACGTCCCAACGTGTAGGAGCAAGTAGGAGCAAGTGCTCTAGACACGATGTCAGAAACTGTCAACACACTTTGTGTTGTCGTTCCTGCATGTCCATTGAGAATAAAATTAACTGTATAATGCATATATGCAAATGATGTGTATAAGCATTAGATGAGTGTTGATGAAATACAAATCGGTGAACAGCAGGGCATGACCATGACAATAAAAATTGACTTTCCATTCCACACGCTTTAAGTGAAATCAACAATTCTCTTTCAGATGGAAGACATCCTGCGCTTCGGATGGATGGAGGTTAACCAAAGCACTCGCAATCTCATTCAGAGTTCGGTAAGCTTACAATTCCATTGTTACTTATATGACAAAAAGAAGTTTCTATGTAGACTTGTATGTAGAATTGATTCTAATTCTTTGTTGTTTGAATGCCTACTCTGCCTTATTTGTGACTTCTCTCATCAGACTTATCTTCGCTGAGAAGAAATTATATATTGTTGTTTGTGCCGTTCAAAAATGCATGTTAATTAAAAGCACTAACTACTAACGATAAGAGGAAGACTCTTCCTTAATCACTTCCTTTTGTTCGCAACGTAAGAACATTACTCGTGTTCAATGTACTACACCTATAGATCCATTTGCATTACATCTACTTCAGTCACTCACAACTGCTCTATAATACTATAGGTACATAATAATGAGTAAGTGTAGTGTTGTCGTATATCTAGTGTACTAGTCTCTCTTCTTCCCTTAAATAGAGTATTACGAACTGAATTTTCTTTTACATGACATTATTGTAAGCTTAGATAGATCTAACTGCGGTGTTCATTCTGCTGAACGTAATGTTATGTACATTTCAGTATCAGTGCTTATCTACCCACTACTTATATGTGTTTGTTAACATTTTATTGTAAAACAGTCTGGTAAACGCGATACCTTAAATCACACACAGATACCATCTACTAGCTTCTTGGTGTCTAAAGAAAATGCAATTAATAGAAAACCCCTCTTAACTTTGTGCAATTATCTACCTGTACCTACTATTTACAAAACAACCATTCCCTAAATACTTTTCGATGTACTTTAAAATATCGTTCAACAGTAACAGACAACTAAACCCCGCTTTTCTGATAAATTATATTCTCCATGTCTAAACGTTTTTACCAAAAAATGTATTATAGGTAGCATTGTATACATTGTAAGTGCTTATAATTTAAAAATGTAACACAAAAAAATATTGACTTCACCTGGACCTCAAGAAAAGGACACCTTTTCATAAATGTCTTTAATATAATGGCATGAATAAGAATTGAAAAAAGCATGCAGATGTTTATTCATCTTTGCTAGGAAGTACTAGGAGAGTTTTTAATTAGGGGACTTAGGTGGCATATACAGAATAACGGAAATTAATAGATTTAAGCCTAAGTGATAGACATTAGATATTCCATATAGAAAATGGGAAATACAGACATTTCGTACATGGAAGAATTTTGAGAATTTATGATACTGATTTCCAATATTAATGATCTAATAAGGCTAATATATTGAAGACAGGGTCAAAATGGTTCGGAAAAGCGGACATTAAGACTTTAAATTTACTATATTAATATTATATTATGTAAAAACGGATATCCTGAAAAGCAATATTAGAAAAATTGTTTTTCTGACAAAATTTAGACTGTATAAAATAAGGATAATATATAATGAAATTGAAGACTGTATGAAATTAACTAAGTATTATAGGCTTAGGGAATACAGGTGAATTAATTGAAAAGGTATTTCGCCATGTTATTTTCCTGCACCTATCTCTACCCTACCAACGAAAATGCAGAGGAAGGAGATAATACAAAATAAACCCACTTTTGTTTCATTCAATTAACATTTTACGAGTATTAGCACAAGACTGTGGTATTTCTCAGTAAAACTGCAACACATTGTTGTTAAGCAGAAGAAAAGGGTTCACGTTAACACTTTTACGTGGAATAACAATTATAAACTCTCACTATGTGCATTATAGTATCATTAAACCCCGTTGCTTATGGGGATATATAGGATCGTTAGGTTAGTAAGGTTATTAGGCTTGTGCAGTTTTAAAGAAATGATGGTATATATATAGAGATTTGCAAAGTCTACAGAACTATATAGTGTGTTGATTAAGTATAAGTATGTACCATGTACATGTATATACTCAGATGAGGTGTATATAAAATAAAGTGTAATTAAAGTAAAACGTCTTCCTTTACCTCACTTTGCAGTTGAACTGCTGCGGTTTCAGGGGACCAAGAGAATTTGCAGACAACAATTACCACATGGATCCAACATGCTATGAAATCCACCAAGGGGAAAAACGCTTGAAACAAGTACGTCCGTCCATTTTACTCATTCTTAATATGCGCAACTTAATTAGCATTAACCATAATTACACTTTATATTAACATGCATTAACACAATAAACCTACTACTACAAGCATGACACAAGACACACGCATGATAATGCACCTAAGAAAGATGCATTAAATAAAGCAGTCAATGAATTGTACTACAACTGTACAACATAATAATAAATAAATAATACTTGATGTAGGCCTACGTACGCCACGTACTTATATTGTTAGATTACGTACAAGAAATGTGGTACGTGGTAGGAAATTAATATAAAATTCTGTCTGTCGCACAAACTTTCCACTTCACTTCCTGGCAACTTCCCTCCTCACCATTTTTATTAAGACACACTCCTTCCTTTTATTAAATTTCTTCAGAGAATGGCTGCATTATACTGTTATTGCTCATTCATAATGCGTCCGAGTGCACCCTATACAATACAATGAAATGAAAACGAAGAGTCTATTTAGACTAGAATTGAACTACATAGCTCCTCTGCTAATACAAACAAACTGTATTGTCATGACTCATGACGTCATGAGACAATATTGAGATAGATTAGACAGATCTTACTACGAAAATGCGTCTTTAAATACTATAAAACGCATTATAGTTTTTGAAATGCAAATTTATGGCTTTATTATAGTTAGAATTAATAGTTTCACCTTTTCGTAGCTATCAAAACTTTTAGTTTATGAAAAAGGGCTAATTTATTTACAGGTATCCAAAGTCTTAAAATAAATCGTTTGAGAATTTCAGAATGAACAAAATGTACATACCAGCAAAAGGAGTATAATTTTAAAAATTTAATTCTTTTTTTAACTTGGATATTTATGTCATGTATTTTAAAATCACTTACACTAGTTATTTAGCTGTAGAAGAACACATACAGCACTATCATTTATTCTATGGACTTTAAAACCTTCGAGCGTATTTAGAGATGGAAACGGAAACTATAATAGAGACCATTCCCGTGCTCTTCTATTTAAAAAATGCACGGAATAAATGATTCACTATACATTTTACACTTGCTGCAGTTTTTGCTTGAGAAATAATGTTGGCATGAAATGATACAATTTCCTTTTGAATAATTTTTGAATGATGAATGAAGGCCAGTTGCAGTTTGGAGATGAGACACTGGTTGGACGCTAACAAATTGATATGGGTGTCCGTTCTCATTGCAATACTCGTGATGAAGATGCTCTCAGTGCTAGTGGCAGCTCTTAATTTACATTTTTTAGCCAAAAAAGCAAAAGCTCGTCGAAACGAATCTCGCTCCAGCTCGAACAGACATCTTTACGAAGACTCAGATAACACAAGTGAAACATTCAGAGACTCACTCTAATCATGACTAACTTAACTGAAAAAATGACGCCGACAAATCTTGAAAATTTATTTTTTTATTTTTCTGATAAACTATATAATTCTGCACTAAAAGACAATACAAATGTTCATAAGCATATTATCAAATGCACTAACATATTTTCTAACAGGCGGTTGTTAATAAACTGGTCAATGCCTTCCAATGTAACGAAAAATTAAAGGCTTGTAAAAATTCTATTCTATTCCAAAGCTATCCAACCGAGTATTTGATTTCTTCCATATACAAACATAAATACTACTTTTTATTAGCCGAACGAATAATTATCATAATACATATTTGAACTAGTGGAAATTGTCAATCACTACACAATTAGCTAGATTTAAACAAGACAGTGAACATCGTAAGAACCCGAGGATCAACGGATCAATTGCAAAAATTGTAACAATAATATAAGTAACAGCATACTTATCTTAGGTATAGGTATTCATCTAAAATGATATCCAATCACAATGTCTTGCATAAAATTTCCACCTAATATTGCATATAGAAGTACAAGGCAAGTAACTGTCTCTGGCAAACCCCGGACTGTATGGAGTGTTCACTTAGTATGTTAATTACTGGAACTTACGCTCTCAATTTTCATCTAAAATCTAAACTCCAACATACAAATCCACAACACCAATTGCCTAACAAATCGATAGTCAGAATATTCAGTTAACAATGTGTATTATATATAAATAAAGTAGGTACTAATTAATTTGCCTTAAATATTATTATATTGCCTTTTGTTAATGAGGAAGTTACTTATGAATATGAATTAATAAAAATCTCGTTGTGCTCACTCATAATTTTGTTTTGTGATTTTTGCGAGCAGTTCATACATTTTGTAGTGTATAGGTACTTTTTAACTTGCCCTCAAACCTGTCAACCTATTAGACATTAAACTCCAATTGTGGTTTCAGCAATATTTAACTGCTCCTCCACAGGTTTTGATTTTATAATTACATTTTCATTGTATGTTGTAGGTCTTTATATGAACAGAATTATTGTTTTGAATTTTTGACACATACGTTTCTAGGAATTATATGTGGTATAAGGCAATAATACATTTTATTGGATCAAAATTCCTATTCGGGTACTACTTATTTGCACATAGTCACCGAATATGCAGAATTCCACAATGTCCAATGAATTAAGAATAAGGCAGCAACCACATAGAATTAGAATTTTTTCGTGATGCTTAAGGGATTATAAGCCCCTACTTACGCGTGGAGAGAATTGTATTAAGGCAATAAGACAATAATTACTACACTATTACTTATTACTATGGCAGACTTATTCCACAAATTACAATTATTGTAAGAAATGTGATGTGAGCTAAGCAAATTATGCTACATTTTTCGTGTTTTCAATAATACTTTTTATGAACTAACTCCACTGATTTTTTGAGTGGTTGGTCAGTGTCAGAATGCGGCAAATTAACCGAATGATGCCGTTATTCTTTCAACGGGAAACTATGTCTTTCAATTCATAATTTATAACAGACATCAGAAACTACCATTGATTACTATCTATATAAACAACTACCCACCCCCAAATTTTTCGATTAAGGCCTTACATTTTCATTAACCTGTCATTTTACGTCATTAATTATTAATTTCAATAGAACAAAAACAACAATAACATTTTGTCTCATACCATTACATAGCGTGAAAATAAATTCAGCCTTAAATCAGTTATTGGATATAATTAAAAGTCTTCCTAAACTAATTTTTACACTTCTAAAACTAAATTAGTGTAAAAATAACTAAATTTCAGTACATGTGTATTAGTAATAGCAACAATGTGTTTTAACCAAGTTTTCAGACTAATTTTGACTTCATTTTACACTCATAGGAATTTTCACCTCGCCCAAAAAGAGATTTGCAACCTTCGCCAATGTAAATATGCAAAGGCATTAACCAACCCCATATCTGGTCTAAAAATAAATCAATAGTGAACTCCACATCAATCTAAACAGCATGCAGAAACATGCATAATTTGATATTAATGATACGTGGTTTCACTATGGATGTCATTTTACAGTTGTAAGAATTTAAGTGATGTACTTTTGCAGTTGATTTTCCGAGGTATTAGCAATATTGACAAGAAAATTGAAACAATTTCCGTAGATGAAAATAAGTGCAACATACAAAGTGAAATATTTCCTTAAAATTTTACACTAGGTACCTAGACTCTAGACTTAGTCTTATTAAACGTCATTATATTTTCCCATCTATTTTATCTTCTGGAGTTACTCAGATTTGAGGTAAATCATCAGAGTAGGATTTTGTAAATAATTTGATCCACTTGAAGGATCAAAGCATAGATTGTAGCAAAAACAGTTGTGTTATTTTGAGAATTAAGGCAAGTGCTATCCAATATTCAAGTCTACTTCCCATCATGATTATCACAATGAAGATTCAGTAAGTGACAACTTGTGAATGGAAAAACATAAATGCAACAAATGGACATGACATGACTCTGTACGCCCATTTCAATTGTACAGTTACCCAAGTAATGTTCTCGGTAAATGCAAAAAAACAAGTCCATACTTCTGGCGTTTTTGGTAGAATTGCATTTGGAAACCTGGCGGGTCATACAGTGCATAGTTAAACTAGTTTAGCTGTGAATTGGTTTAAGTTACGTAGAAATTAAATATATTATTCACAAAAGACTAAATAGTAGAGATTATGCTACACCAGTAAATTAGATGGTCCCGGTTTCTTTCCTGGCCAAGCTTCTTTAGCATATTTCTTTTTCCGTGGCTCATCTGGCATTTCAATGGAAGGCCCTTGTGTCACAATTGATATACTAACAGATGGAGGAGGCTCTTCTACAGCGACGTCTATATCTGGAGCTGGATTAGGTAAAGGCAAACCAAGTTTAGACGACAGGGAGGTAAAGAACGGTGTCGTTACAGAAGAATTAGTTGCGTCTGGAGGAAGATCGTCATATAAATTTGCAACTCGGGGTAAAAAGTTTTTCAACGCAGGATTCGGAACCAGACCTGTGTCTAACTTTGGCCGCTGAAATTATAAATAACATTTAAACATTAATGTCAAAAGGATTTACAAAATAGTAAATATGATGTCTTTACAAGCATTTAGAATTGCAGTAAAACCTTTGCCGACGGTATTACAGTAGTTTGCACTAAATTACGAAATCGTCCTATTGAAGGGTCGATATCTTCAGGATTAATGATCTCTTCCTCCTCATTAAATGTGACAGATTTCTTCTTTCTTTGCCGGTTCTTCAATCTTTTGTCCTCATCCGATATGCCAAGCATGGAAATACGACGATTATGTGCAGTATTGAATTCCGTAAGATTCTAAATCAGGATTTCAAATATTTTAAACCTCGAATACATAACAGCTTTAGTTCAGCTTTGGACAAGAATTTCAACACATAGTATTGTCTGTTCTAAAGGTAAGTTTGTTTTGATATACTTTAGAGTTTTTATACAATTTTGCCCATTTTAGTTATAGGTCATACACGTCGTAGTCCAAAATTGGATCAGAATATTACGAAATCTCGGTGGTTTGGATTTGAGCCTCGATCGTGATGTAACAATAATAATACAGATTTTTGACGGCCCTTTCGGATAGATGGACACCAAATAATTCCAAATAAAAAATGACTGACAGTTTATAGATTATTGACAGATTCAAAATCCTAACGCAATGGGGCAGTAGTTCCAGAGTTATAGCATTTTGAAAACATTTGTCTCAAATCTGGACCACGTCATGTATGCTGGGATGTATATGCGTATAATATTAGTGTCTAAAGTTTTATACTCACATCTAATTCAGTGTCAGTCTCAGGTAATCCTAAAAGAGCTCCTTCACTGTCTGAGGTAGATCTTTCAAGCTCCTCCATAATAGGACGTGGAACAACAATCGGAGGACGCTCTCGTATAACATACTGACGGGTAGAGGCCCCAAAACGAAACATGCTGTCAATTGGCAACTGAGTAGGCTTATTTGATTCTATACGGAGGTTTCCAATGTATGTCCCATGAGCTACGAAGTAAAGTCATAATATTGGTTAACAACTAATATATATTCCATTTGCATTGATTTTCATTCTGAATTTATACTTACTGCTGCCTAAGTCTATAAGAAAAGCCCTTTCCAGATGTTTGTGATATACTAGAACAGCATGAAATCGAGAGCAGGATGCGTGATCAATGCAAAAATCCACACCACGGGGATTTCTTCCGAAAAGGTAAGATTTTCGTTCGTCGATCATCAGTTTCTACAAATATATTGTAAGACATTTACTGCTATTTGTTGGTTAACTGTGTTTTCAAAAGCAGTGATATTAACAATTAGTGGAAGATTTACTTGGACAAGCTTATCTCCTTTCATCACATCTAAATGAAGACCGGCAGGAGGCTTGGCTGCCCTGTTTACAAAACGGAAAATTTTTATATTGTATTTATTTAGATCCAAAAGCCACTAACATATTTATTTATTTTTCTATACTCATAAGTATTATTTATTAATAAAAGCTACCGCAAATAAACATGTCATCGCAAAAATAACAGCTAAATAAATAAAATGAAAAAATATGAATCTTACCATTTCGGAATTTCATACGTACATGCCATAACTCGGCCCTCTTCTGCTGCCCAATGGTTTCTTATTACAACTCAAGTGAAAGTAAGATTAAAGTAATTGCTTCAGTAAACAGAAAGTATTTTCTATGACCAAAAATATTCGCCACTCGTTTATTTTGACCATGCTGCGTAGATCTGCACATCAATTCGTTTTAAGCCTAAAAACAAAGTATAAAATCAATGTACTAAATATTTTATGACTTTTACAATTTCATGTTTAATTTTTACATGAACAAATGGGTTTCTGTTTTATCAGTTGACTAACTGGGAAAATAATAATATTTATTATCACCACAAAAATTTACTGTAATAAATTAAAATTAAGAGTACATAGATAACTTACAATTTCAGACCTCTTTATGTAGTCCAATGGTGTATTAAACGCATGTGGATTACCGAAGTTTCAACTTGATAATGCTCTTTTGATAATTTATATCCATAAAAAGTATTTTCTATGACCAAAATTATTCTTCATTTGATTTTCACCATTCGCATGATTTGGAGTCATATCATTTTAAATCTAAAAATAGTCCAAAAACACTGTATTCAATATTTGAATTATACTATTTAGATATTTAATTTTTGTTAGTGCATTTCAGCATTGGATATCAAGTTTATCTTTGGCTGAATTTAGGCAGCGGTGCCTCGTTGCCGGTGTTGCCTCTCACCACTATTAGTGCCAATACACTTCTTACCACCGGCAACGCAACACCGGCAAAGTCAACATCATAATTATTAATCTGATTGTACCCGTTGCGTTGTCGGTGTTGCAACTAAAACCTAATGTAAGGCCGTTTACTGCTATACTGCTTCTCCGAGTTCAATGGTAAATCTAATTCTTAATATATCTGATGCTTTCGGCGGCCCTAACCTAACCTAACGTAATTGAAAATAATCTAATGTTTATTATTTATTAATACAATAGATTATTTATTTATTTACAATTAGTTTAGGTTAGGTCGCTCGAAAGCGTCAGAATTATACCATTTGTATACTTGGGCCCTGTAATAAATTTGGAGACATCATTAGCAACGGGAATCATAATATTATTAGGGTATTGACGATATTGTCGGTGTTGCGGGCGGTAAGAGGTAAATTGGTAACAGCGGGGAGAGGTAACAACCAACGAGGTACCACAACTTAAATTCAGCCTTATACTGACACGATGCGCATGTCATGTCAGCATTCAGTATACGTTTATACTTAAGTCACATGACTAAGACTAAGCTAGTAGCCCCCTGCGTATTCGATATTATGGCGATCAGGCACGTATCTAGGAATTGAATCGAGAGGGGGTTTAATCGGGCATTCAGAAAATTTTATGATTTATAGCCTTTTTGGAAAAGTTAGTTTTCTGTTTTAAGGTGAGTTCGTCGTCCCCTCTCATTCCCCAACATACGTGCCTGTTGGCAATGCTCGTCCAAAGGACCAACAAACAACATGGGTATTTTTTATTAACATTTTTATAGATAGTAAAAATAGCAATAATAATGTAGAATATGCACAGCACAGTGAAGTGCAAATTTTTAATTTTTAGCTTAAAAGGCACATGATGAAAAACCATTGTTTAGCTGTTAAAGCTAGTCAGAATGCAACCACAACCACAATAAATATGTTTATGGTTTAAATACACCTGAATGTACCCTTTCGCATAATCTCTTTTTTATATAAAAATTCATTCTTGTCATTGATATTAGTATGGTCACGGTAGGTAGGTGGTAGGGTACTTATATTCAGTAATATTTAAGCTTTCCAAATAATTTTACTGGAAAATTACTACATTGCATGCACTGCACTATCCTTTGAAATTATTTCTTTAAAAAATTGCCTATATAATATATAATACGTAAATTAATAGCAACACAAAAGACGTGTTGGCTTTACTGATTTCTCCCTTTGTTGTTTGTGGAAGTTCCAGATTTGGTCAGCTTTACTTTACTACACACAAACACAACGCCACACTAATTTGGCGTCTGTCTCCACTTTTTGTTTTGATTTTGCCTAGGGATACCTTAAATTTTAAGCTATCCATGGGATAAGCTACTAAATATTTTGAATCGGAGAAGTTTCTCCACCAACGAAACACCGAAGAAAAAGTCGTAATTAAAATACGATGCCATCTGTTCATGATAGATGTTGTATTAAAAACACTTAATTTGTTGAACCGCACCCGACATATTTTATGAACAACAGCAGACCAACAAACCAAAAAGTATAATAATAACAGAAGTTTGTTTTTATACAAATAATAAATCATAATATCTTATTTGCTTATTGCTAATGTTCTTAAAAGTGTAAAAAGAGTAGCCATGCATGCATGCTGTTGACTGAAATTTCAAATTGCATATCAGCGATTAGTTTTGCGACGAGTGACGAGGGAGCACAAAATAATTAATTCGGTAGTGATTTTTTGAAAATATTATTCTTTTAACATTGGTACATTGACTATCAATTATCTATAATTTATTTACTACTAACAGTGATACTGCACCTGAACAGATTGGTAATAGAGACAATATTAAAATAAACGGCTTATTAACGCTGCAACAAATACTGCATCCCAAAATGCAAACATTATACATTGTAGTTGACATTGACCAATCCTTGCAATTAACAAAATTAATATCAATTCTCAATTACTCACAATTTTGAATTAGCAATTGAAAAATGTGTCATGTGTTTATGAAATTACATGTTAGGTAAAATCAGCATTGCCCAATATACAGCTGTGTATACACTCAAAGCTGTTATGGTTATGCGGTATAAATAAATAAACACGTGTGTGGCATCATAATTATGTCATCGTAAAAATTTAAATGTCAAAAAAACTTAGTTACCTGCGCAACAAATGACAAGGTTAGTCCATGGGCAGGAGTCCCAGGAGGTTGGATGGTAATAGATTGATAACACAGAACAGAACAGCACCGATAAAAAATACCGACAACTGGAATTATCCTAAAGCAACTGAATCTGTTTTGAAAAACTATTTATTCATATTTTGAAATCACTGCTGACTTGCCATTGGCAATAAATTTAATTTTCTGAAAATGATTACATTCAGTTTTTAATTTAAATCCTTTCATTACTTATTTTAATGCAAAAAATGATAATAAATATTCTAATATCCTCTGCAACTTAATTTATCGGATAGTTTCAAAAACCGTTTGCTAAACTCTGTAGAAAATCCGTGGGAATATTTGATTGGAAGTTATGACTAAACTAGGTAGATGGAGTTATCACTGTTTTAAATCATAAATGTTTTGATCAATCAAGCGGTAGACAAAAGGAGCAAAATATACTAATTGCTTTCATGAAATACTGACTACAGAGGAATTGTAATTTTACTGTAGTGATTAGTAATGTGTTAAGATTATTCTAAACAATTTCGATGGAAACGTTATGCAATATTGAATTTGTAGTTTTTATTTAATAAGTATTATAGGGTTCCCATGAAAAGCTAACAATGCCATAAATCAGTCTTCACCAGAAGTTCGGCTGCGCTATGGTTACAATAATTTCATCACTTTTCACTTTCGCAGCAATTCACCTTTTATTCAATTCAAAATCTTTAAAAACTCTAAAAGTAAATAGTAAATCATGAAATGTATTATGACCTGAACTTGCATGTCGGATGCGCTGTAATGGGCACACACCACGGGTTTTTATTAGATAGTGAATATTACAGAGAGTGGTGGCTAAGCACGGAATTAGACTACTTACTAATAGGAGAGTGAGGAGAAAGACAGCCGGTGTCGGCTGTATTTGTGCTCAGCTGTTTTGTCAATATTGTTAATCGTTCATTCATCTTTCAGTTCCCACGTTCAGTGTATATCCAGCAACCGCAGAGGAACCGTCTTCTTAACAGGGTACGATTGACGGTTGTAGTTTTTGGCGTTTGGTAAGTTTTTTAATAATTTAAATTGATATTTTAATAAAGTATTTATTTTAGACAGCTAATAGTATAATACGATTCTTAATAAGCCTTTCCTACAATTGCTTTCTGGTCACCAGTTGAAGTGAATCTCAGTAGATGGAAATATAGTATTTTCAGGCTTTTTTAATGTATTATTCTCTACCTCCATCTACTGAGATTCACTTCAACTGGTGACCAGAAAGCAATTGTGGGAAAGGCTTATTGTAATATTAAATACTCACTGACAACTGACGACTGGACTGAACATTTATTCATTAGTAGTGAAATTAATTAACTTACCAATCACTATTTACACGATATTACTTTTTGTTTAACTGTTTAACCATTGATTGCATTTGTCATTTGCCTAGAACTGACAAATTGTGCATTCCACATTTGAACATTCAACATTGAACAGAAGACAAGTCATCATCTTGTCATTTTTTGTTTGTCTGTAATACTAAATGCTCATTGAACTGATAACATTTTAGTTAAATTAATTAAAGTACTAATCACTATTTACACGATATTACATTTTGTTTAACTGTTTAATCAATGATTATCATTTGTAACTTGATTACAAATTGTACATTCAACATTTTCATTGAAATAGAGTTTTTTCATTTGTAAAAATAATAAAGATATGTCATTTGCCGTTTGCTGGTAATAAAGCGAGTGCTGTACAGGTGAAAAGTCATAATAATCCTGTCATTTTTTATTTGTCTGCTGTCCGTTGACGTTCAGGTGTCATTAGCTTAGGTCAATATGTATGGGTTAGATTAAGTAATAATTCAATCTTACAGCTCTTAATTGCTTTGAACTTTTAGATCATCCCGTTTTAGTTCGTGTCGGGAGTCGTGTTGAAAGTGTAGAGTTTTTGGCGTTTGGTAAGTTTTTAAAAATTACTTTACATTTAATACCGATTTAAATAACATATTTATATTGATATTTAAAAATTGATCCCTATTAATGATAAAGCATTTATTTTTTATTTTAATGTAGACAGTCAGTAGTATAGTATAAGTATAACACTGTTGCTAACTGTAATAATAACTACTCACTGGACTAGCCACATTTATTCACTAATAGTTAAATTAATTAACTTACACGATATCTATTACTTTATGCTTAACCCTTAAATGCGCAGCTATCCCGACGATCTGTATCCCGTAGCTTCTCCATGGCTTAATTTTCGTACAATTTTGGTGTGCGACTCTGTATGTTTCTTCTGGCTAGTGGCCAGGTACAAATGACATAATGTCATGATGGCACAAATGGCAGAATGTCATGATGGCTCAAATGGAATCATGATATTCATATATTATTCTTATATTTGTATTATGTATTGCCACAAATGGCATTATTGGCACCAATTTGATGATATTTATAGTACTTTTAATGATTTCCATAGGTAAGACACATCCTTAAATGCGTCCAAATACCTTCAATTTAAAAATATAAGTAGAGAGATGCATTTGTGACTAATACAAAAAATCCCGAGGTTATACGGCCAACCTGTACAGAGTTATGAGGTCAAAAACTCCACGGATGGAGAATGCTACGCGTTTAAGGGTTTAACTGTTTAATCATACCTTGTCATTTTCCTACAAATTGTGCATTCAAAAATTACATTGGTAATAGAGTCTTTTAAATTTCAATGATGATGCTGATTTGTTGTTGGAAGTTTCAACAACAAATCAAATCCAACTTGGAACTGGCAGCGGGCATAGCAATAGTGACTGTCACAGTTCATCATTTTTTGTTAGTGTCTGCCGGCTGGTCTGCCTATCATATAATCTCAGGTTTTAATAGTTCAGGTCAATGTAGGTTAGGCTAACTCAGATTGATCGACAATAATTACAATCAAGGTACAACTCTTAAATTTAATTTTTAGATCATCCCGTTTTCATTTGTGACGAGAGTCGTTTCGATTCAAGACAGCTCTCAATTCAAAAGAATCACATCCCAATAAGTCTTTTAACGTGTGAACTAAACCAGTAGACAATAAAGGGTAAGTTGCTTAATTTTACATTTAACTTGATTAATTATCAATACTGATTGGCTCCTGAATGAAAATCAAAATTTATTTATCCAATTCAAATGAAAATATAAAACATTAAATTGCTATATATCATATATACGTCAGATCCAAACATTTGTCGCAGTCTGTAAATATTATGAATACATATTTATGCTCGGTCCAAAAACTTTATGATGAAAGTAGATCTATAGCTCGAATTGGTTTAGAATATTTGACTAAATTACTGTCACAAATAGCAATTTTGTTAACAATTTCAAACAGTAGATTTAATTTTCTTTGTTGTAACTGGGTGCATTGTAGGTAGGGCAACGACCTAAAAGCGTCTTTAATTTTAATCCGCCAAAGTCAGCCTTCCACTTTTCTCCAGGTTATTCTACACCTCCCGCACTCCCACACCTTATCTTCCTCCTCCCCATTCTCCAGCTAAACATAGTTTTGAGATCTAACGCAAAAAAATCAGATACCTAGACGTGTAGTGTGTATTATGTGCAGCCCTGTTATTCTCATTGTGAAGATAAAAATGCAAATCATTGTTGACTTCCAGCGCATAAGGCGAATGCTACAGTACAACCTTCGTAAAAGATATTTAAATGTGCTCCCACTGCACTGATTCTCACCAATCCAGTTCTTACTTGCATAGATTAAATGACTCATTTCCATCTTTAACAATGTAATGCATATGTACCAACCTACTTTTAAGCCGCATTAAAATTACCCTGATATTATGTTTAGCGACACAATCGTTTCTCTATAGTATCCAAGTATACCTAAAAAAATATTTAAGTTAGTTTTTCAAAGCCGGCGGATAATACATGTGTCATATTTATTGTTAAAGAAAGAAAGTAATTCAGATTTTCAGATTCAGAGATTGATTGCCCTGATTAACATCTGGTTGTCTTAAAGTAATTAAATGAATTTATAGGATATTCCTCTAACGCATTTTAGTTTCATATCGGCGACGGCGAGCATGAAATTTCGAAACTCAAATATGTTTCCTATACTTTTAGCGTAATATATTAGGAACAGTGGGGATCTCGTTAATCCATTCATAACAGCTCTTCAACTCTAATTCATAGGCCTAATTAATTAAACTGGTGTTATATGCTAACCCTAATTTAATTCCTTGCTCGTAATTTAAGCATTCATTAATTAATAAGTGTGTATGTTGTGTATGTGTGCCGTGTGCCTATTCTTTATTTCATAAATTGGTGTTTTAAAAACAAAATTTAATAAGTTCCCTAAAAGCAGACACTACTTAAAGCATCCTAGAGTTTGACACAATTTGATTTGGACATAATCTGCAAGCGATTTTGCAGTCAGCTCCTTCAGAATTACTTATTATTGTCATATACGTGTATATTATATAAAGAACTGAGAACCAACTTTTGTGGACACCTGAAATCCCTTGAAGTCTTTATTTATAAAGAAAAATTTAGGTTCTTTAGTAGAATTTTTTGAAATTTTGAGAATATTTTTGAGGGAAGAGGGATACGTCAACCGCCTGATGTTTCATTTAAACTTCCTTGATCATTGTTTGCAATACGTAAAAGTAGGCATTCAATAAAAATTATAATTTGAATTGTTTAATTTCCAGATTTCTTAATCCCAAACGAAATTGAAAAATGGCTATTGACTTTATGGCTTATGGTTACGCAACCCTCGTTGCTGCAGGTGGTGTTATGGGCTACGCTAAAGCAGGTTGGTAATATTTTAGTATATTTCTTTTGGTCACTACTCATTAAGTAATATTCTTTAAACTTTGTTACTAAAAGGTGTCAATACGCTTTTTTATTAGGTAGCACAGCATCCTTGGGGATGGGGCTATTATTTGGAGCAGTCCTGGCGTACGGTGCGTATCAAACGTCACAGAACCCCAATAATTATTTTGTTGGCTTGGGAGGAAGCGCCATCCTGGCAGGCATCATGGGCAATCGATTCTATCATTCCGGAAAATTTATGCCTGCGGGGCTTGTTGCTTCTGTCAGCGTTTGTATGGTCCTCCGTTACTTAGGACGTTCTTTTGCAGTTAAACAACAATAATAACGACATTCATTCCTAACTACGTCAAGAACAAACCATTACAAAACTATTGAGAGCGAATATTATGGTGGTGGGATAGCCAATTTGTTGTACTATTTTCACATTCTCTAGTTACATGCTTTAGAAATGTTTGCTGAACGTACATTTGATTAAATATACATTTCTGAAACTGTAAAGTTATCTTAATACGTGCTTTTCGTTTCTGTTGACCTATTTAATCCGATTTTACATTTTTCATTTAAATCCATTTTGTCATGATTACAATATACCATTAATTTAGGTACATTTGTTGAGATTATTATGAATACTGATCTATCCAAACTCATTAACAGAATGTGGATTAGTGTGAATTTTAAAAGCATTATATAGGTGTATCTTTACAGGCTTCACAGACAACTCAACAAACTCATCGTGTTGTAGTGTAAACAATGCCTGATTTCATCACTTCATGTTGATTCTGTTTTAGTAGCTTGACAAATTAGCATTGTGTGAAACTGGAGGGACTTTAAGCTTTGTTTTTGTTGAACATTTTTGACAGCTATAGACATTTCGGGAGTTAGAGCTCAGTAGATCTTTAGCTCTATTGGCGGTGAAATGTTAGCAAATCACTAAGAGATTAATTTTTTCGTAGTTTTAGCTTCAGTTTATAGGAAAAAATTAGCAATATGGAAAAAGAAAGTTCTGAGGTTAAAGAATCAGTTAACAGAGAAGGCAGACCTAGAGGCAGAGGTCGAGCTCCTCCACTCTCTGACCAATTTCAGCGTTCTGTGTCAGAAGCTCTTGAACATTTTGAAAAAGACGATCCATCTGAAAAAACTGAAGAGGGCGAGGAAAATACAATCGTAAAGGGTGAGTTTTTTCTGCTGATCTGATTTCTGAATTTTGCTTTCGCAGTCTTTGTAGGGAAACCCAAAGCATTTTTGTAAAAACCTGTCCATCAAGACTTATTTACTTCGAGAAGTTAATCACTATTTAACAAGATGTAGTCATAGTCATGAGTAAACGTTTTAATGAATTCCTTTGTCCTCTTACATTTCAGTGGTATTGGTATTGACTATGGTTTCTTGGACAAGTTGATTTTGGATTTTGTTTACTTAGTTTAAAGGGACTTCTGTATTGATACAAATATTGAGGATTGAAAAACACATCAATTTCCAGATGAAAGACAACTATTGTCATGCAATTACAAATGAATTTCATTTCCAGGTATAAAGTCCCATTCATGAAAATATATATATCAGTATAAAAAATCAATACGTAAAACTTATAAAGGGCACAATCAATCTTAGGCAATCAGAAGTAGGACATATAATTTGTATAAATTCATTAGCATATGCAATAAAACTTGTTAAGTTTGTAAATAGTCCATCTATATATTTCTCATCGCTTTGCCTATTTTGAAAAGATGGTAAGTGGTATTCAAAGAATGTTTCCATTCCACATCCTATTAGCACAAGTAAATAACTGAAATCTGTTTACTTGAACGGTTCCACTAAACTATACATTATTATGATGGTTTAACGTGGAGTAGTAACCGTAATTTATTTGTAACAATTATGCTGATCATTTTCAATCGTAAGCACACAAGCTGAGATGAAGCATCTAACAAACGTTTAATATTATGGAAATTACATGCATTGCATATGCATGCGGATATTGTTTGGATATTTGCTATTGACATACTACAAAGGAAAGTTTTTTGCGTTGCGTGGGATGACATTTAGGGTAGGATCATGTAAAAGTAAGAATCTTCTTCCAGCATTAATAAAAATCGAAAAGACTACAGACGCTTTAGCCCATTTACAACAGAATGCTTGAATTACGTTTTTGAAATCCTATAAAAATGTTTAATAAATTCATTTCTATATCAGATTTCATAATATACCTTGTATGTAGGTTGAGTTGAGTGATTGAGTGTACCTGTCTGTCTGTCGTGTCTGTCGTCGTCGTGTGTATTTTGTATAACAACTTGAGCATGGGGCCAATTGAGAGTAGCAATTAGGAGGCTAAGGTTGAGGACGTGCCGGACCTTCGCGGAGGCCGAAATCGCTATGTAAACGTCAAGTAACGTGTGTAAAAATGAAAACGAAGGCTTAAGAAAGAAACTGTCAGAATGAGGCAATGTGAAACATAAATACATAAATGTACCAAATCTATCAACCAGTTTAATATACCACATTTTAAAGCGGGAGTCTATAACATTTTGTATACAGATGAGTTTGTGGAAGTGGAACTGATGAACTGACACGTTTAGTGAAAGTTTCTTTTTAAAAAATTGATAATCAACTATAGTATAAAGTATATAATACCACTTTTTCACCAGTAATTTTTATTTTATATAGTATAGCTGACAATAAAAGTTTTAAATATGACTTTGATGTTTTTAAAAGTTCTTTTTTTGTATTTTTGAAACTCAAAATTGTTGCATAAACACTGTTAAATGCTTTTGACCCTTCAACGTTGATCGTGAAAAAACACTGACTTTATGAAGAGATCCGATTATGGAGGGGGTAAGATGCCTTTGTAATTTCCATTTCATATTTTATCTTATTTATCAATAGCACGAATTTTTCGATAACCGATGTCACAGATTGAAAAAACATCAATTTCCAGGTGAAAGACAACTATTGTCATGCAATTACAAATGAATTTCATTTCCAGGTATATAGTAAGGGATAGTAAGTGTAGTAAGGGAATAATTTGCGATGTGGATAACAACTAAATTGTTACTTGACTGCTTACGTAACCTACAACTGTTATTTAGATAATAGAGAAATCGCTGAAATAATTGCATTGCTTAGAAGGTCATTAAATTGAGTGCAATTTATCTTGTACCCTTTTTATCGGAAGGAGTATCTATAGAGGTTTGTAAGGTTTTGTTTAAACAAATAGTTTTTGACAATTAGTGAAAAATATTAGTCTCTAGTTCAGGATAATTAGGCTAGGTACAATAATTGTGACACTGGAATTTTGAAAGTTTACATGTCACTGATGTTGTAGAAGTCATCTATATTGCCCAGTTTTACTACCTAACCCCGAGGAAAATTGACACGACTTTATTGATTACTTAAAGTAAGTTCCTATTAATGGTATTAATAATGATGCTTAAATTTTGAAAGGATCTTCCCCCAAAAGATCTCGAAGTACTCCTTCCCAACCTGGAAGTAGCAGAAGTAGACGCACTAGAGATCGTGAAGAGAATTTGGAATTCGGTGGGCGTGAGTATCACGGTGAGCCTGTCGGAGCAGATTTCCCTGGTCTTTCTCCATCTGAACCATCCGAACTAGGCTCCGAATACGACAGTGACGAGAGTGGACAATTAGATCCAAGACTGTCTCATGGTAGAGGGAGTGGGAGAGGGGAAGATGATAGAAGACAAGGGGGATATCATGGCCGAGGAGAACGCGGAGGAGATCATGGCCGAGGAGAACGCGGAGGAGATCATGGTCGAGGAGAACGCGAAGGAGATCATGGCCGAGGAGAAAGGGGAGGAGATCATGGAAGAGGAGAACGCGGAAGAGGAGAGCGTGGAAGAGGAGAACGCGGAGGAGGAGACAGAGAAAGGGGTGGTCGTGGAAGGGGACGTGGCCGTGGTGCTAGGAGACAAGAAAGACTGGAGCGTCATGACCTCGTTATTTCAAAACCGGCAGAGTTGTCTAAAAAGGGAAGTTCTGGACGGAAAGTTGCTTTGATGTCTAACTATTTTGTTCTGGACAGACGTACTGACTGGTGCATTTACAATTACCACGTCGGCTACGAACCCGATGAAGAGAGGAGTAGCGTGAAGAAACAACTTCTCAGACCTCATGCTGCCAGTTTGGGTGCTTATATTTTTGATGGCTCAACTTTATATGTCTGCTCCAAACTTGTTCCTGACGTAAGTACAAATATTTATCAATCATTTTATGGTAGATTCCAAATATTTAATGCCCCTTGTGTTTCTTTTTCGGCAGCCAATGCGTTTGTATTCATACAGGGAACCGAGTAAGGAAAAAGTGGAGTTGACAATTCGGTTGGTCGGAGAGTTAGCACCTACTGATGTGATGTACTTGCAATTCTATAATATCATTGTTCGAAAATGTCTTTCCATGATGGATCTCGAAGAGTTGGGTCGTCACTTCTACGACCGGCATCAGGCTATTAGATTGGACGCTCAGCATTTAGAACTTTGGCCGGGATATAAAACTGTAATGCGACATCATGAACAAAACGTCCTCCTTGGAGTAGAAGTGACTCATAAAGTGCTGAGATTGGACAACTGCTTAAATGTTATGTGTACTCTAAGAGGAGCTAATGACTTCCGGGTAAAACTTTCTCCTGTATTCATCAACATTTTTTGTTTTATATTATAGAGTTGTATAACTTTGGCTTCGTGGATATGAATTTTATAGAAAGCTGTTGCCGCTGAGATTGTGGGGTCAATAGTAATGACTCATTACAACCGAAAGACTTACAAGATTGATGACATAGAGTGGGAGACTGATCCATCTAAAACGTTTGACATGAATGGAACCGAAGTGTCATTTGCCGATTATTTTAAAAATCGATATAATATCCAAATTAAGGATATGCGACAGCCTATGCTCGTTTCCCGTCCGAAAAAGAGAGATTACCATCGCGGGATGACAGGACCAATATTATTGGTGCCCGAATTGTGCCAAATGACCGGACTTACTGATGCCATGAGAGGAAACTTCCAGCTTATGAAAGCCTTGACTAGTCACCTTCATGTTGGCCCCGATCAAAGGGTGGATGCAGTTCGACAATTTATGAGTCGACTAAAAAGACAACCAGCAGTAAGTGATATTTGTAATTAATTGTAAATACTTTGTTCATTGATAAGATTTTCATACAATATATGTCAATAATTAGTCCCAGTTTGCTATTTTATAGTAAAAACCAATAACTAAGCTAGGTTGGAAATTTTGGAAAATGAAAATTATTCGCAATTATTCTATCTCACATGTTTCATTATTTTTACTTCAATCGTATTTTCATTGCAACTTGTCTTTAGATTCGAGAAGATCTGGACAGATGGGGATTAAGATTTCGAGATCGACTTGTTGAAATGGAAGGTCGAGTTCTTCCTAGGGAGGATATCGTGTTTCAGAATAGTAAAGAAACGCCAGATGAAAAAGCAGATTGGACTAAAGCATTCAGAAGTAATATTAAAATTTTTCATTTGCATTTTTGGGTTTGTATCAGTTGTATGATTGATATTATTTCTACACAGATTCCCAGATGTTAAAATCTGTAAACTTAACCAATTGGATAGCAATAGTTCCAGCTAGAGATTCTCAAGTGGTCGAACAAATCACTAAAACAATGATGAACGTTGGCAGGGGCTTAAGATTTAATTTGCGCCCTCCTCAAGAAGTGTAATTTGTAAATTTTAAGGCTATGCACTGCAGTATCAAAATATACTTTATAAACTAAGGTTGATTATGTTTTTTGTAGGATTCGAATTCCAGACATCAGAGCACAGAACTATATAAATGCAATCAATCAAGCAATGTCAACTTATCAGGATAGTCTTCAGCTGATTTTCACGGTGCTTCCTAATAACAAAGTCGATTTGTATTCGGCTATAAAAAAACGTTGCTACATAGATTTTGGAGGTAGTATAAATGCATAATCCAACCAACAAAATAATTCTTATTCATAGTATTCAACCAACAGTTTCAAGTAGTATAAGCTAACGGCCACATTTTTTGTAGTTCCTTCCCAGTGCTTTTTGTCAAGAAACGCCTCTAAAAACTTGATGTCCATTTGTACAAAAATTGTGATTCAAATCAATGCTAAACTCGGTGGTGAACCGTGGACAGTTGCAGTTCCACTAAAAGTAAGTGTCTTTTGCTTTAACAAACTGGAATTCATTAGCATAACTGCCACCGTTTTTAAATAAAAGTTCAAATTGAGGTTCTATTATAATTGATACTAATGGTAATTAAGTACAAATGTGATACTTATTTAGAACTTGCTATTAAGGTTTCCATAAGTTATTACAAATTACACCAATGGCATCATTCAAAATATTTTGTTTTACAGAATTTGATGGTTGTTGGTTTTGATGTGTATCATTGTGGAAAGCGAAAGGGAGCCAGTGTCGGTGCAATGGTTGCGTCTACAAACAGCACAATTTCGAAATATTACAGTACTGTCTCCTTCCATAACAGTCAAGAAGAGCTATCCCACAATTTGTGCTCTGACATTTCAAGTAAGTGTTACTCTTATGAAACTTCGATGTAGGATAGGAAACTTTTGACTTAAATTAACAATATAATTATTACTAAAAGTAAAATACAGTTTTATCCATAAGTTACAAAGCGTGACGCATGAAATATGAAATGATTTGTAAATGCATTTTAAATGGTAGTTTTTATAGTTCACAGAGTCTAAATTATTTCCATACAAGTTTTTTTCAAAGAGGCTATGTATATGTACATTAAAGATTGAGCTAATCATGTGTATTTAATATTTTGATGATTTGGTACACAGAATGTTTGTATGCATACAAGCATGTGAATGATACTTTACCGGACAGAATCATTATGTATCGAGATGGTGTAGGAGAAGGGCAGCTGACGTTTGTCTACAACACAGAATTACTACAAATCAAAGTTAGTGAAATATGCACTAAATAATATTAAAGAAATAGATTTTTTGTATTGTAACTAATGATTGGATAATTTTGCATCTAATTTTTTATTTAGAATGCGCTTGCATCCATTTATAAGTCTGCTCAAAGAGACTTGCCCAAATTTTCGTTTTTGATTGTGACAAAAAAGATAAACACAAGAATTTTTTATCCCGATGTAAGGAATCATGGGAGACCGGTAAATCCAGAACCTGGGACTCTTGTTGACGACGTTATAACTCTTCCAGAAAGGTAAGTTCGTTTAAAAATTAGTCCCATATATACATCTTTCATATTTCTTTGCATCTTAGAGTATAATGTGCATTAACTGTCAATAATTTAATTATAGATATGATTTTTATCTTGTCGCCCAATCTGTTCGCCAAGGCACTGTTAGCCCAACATCGTACAACGTCTTATTTGACACTCAAGGCTTGGACGCTGATAAAATACAGCGTTTGACGTACAAACTTACGCACATGTATTATAACTGGTCAGGTACTGTAGCAGTGCCTGCTCCATGTCAATACGCTCACAAACTGGCTTATTTGACTGGACTTGCTCTTGGAAATCCTGGCAATGAAAGACTATCTCATCTTTTGTACTACCTTTGATGAGATCGACAAAAGAATTTTGAATTTATTATTTTCCATAAAGAATCTTAAACAATGTATTGATTATAGTGATACTTAAAACATACCATTTATTGCCAGTATGGTTTTTGGGAAATTTTCCATATGTACGACAATGTAACAAATATTGTTTTTTGTTCTGTTCAATCATTATTTTTCCAACTAAAATTCAACATGGTTCACGTCCAGTAATGATCGACTAAGAAGTTATCTTGAAAATTATTAAAAATAAGTAACTATATCTTTAAAGAGCTGAGATACGCATCTATAAACTATAAACAGAGTATATTCCTATATTTTATAAATATTATATTGTTATAGAAATTTGCGAATGTTGTAAACCTGAAGTCTATATTTGTGTGGCCCCATTTGCAACAATTTTTGTGACGTTTCAATAAATACCTCAGTATATGCATCAATTCTGTATTGTGTCGCTTCGTTTCTGATTTAATATGCATAGAAATCTATTAGCCCTACCGTCTTTCAAGTATAATAAATCAGAGCTTAATAATAATTAGTAAACACGCGTTTAAACCTGGTTCAATAGTTGTCTTGTATTTGTCTTTAATGAGAAATCATATAAACAAGCTATTAAACTATCGATTTCCTTTTGCATCATATTATATGAAAATTCTATTCTCATTTTGGACATTAATATTTGGAAATGATACTATATAGGCCATAGGCCTATAACACGACGTGCCAAAGCATACCTTCGTGAGTAAAATTTAGTACATGAAGGTATGCGTTGGGGTACATAAATGAAAACGTTAATAGACTGAAGCCAAGAACGATAAGGCTTGGGTGGTTCGTAGTCGGATGCGAAATCCGCTTTACGTAAGTACAAAGTACGATATCACCGTTCTTTTAAGTTCCATATCTCTGGTCGTACTCTGGCTTAAGTAATACGCAGCGGGTAAGTTGAAGCGAAAGTGACTTTTGCATACCAAATATACCGAAAATGATGATCTCCTGAATGATCTCTGGACCTGGAGATTGCAATAATTATTTGGTTCTCTGAGTCATGCGTCCTAACTGCATCTACTTTAAGTACTCCTACTTTTCTAATACGCCGGTACGTGAGAAGTAGTTGGCGTTCCTTCGTCCGATGAATTTTGCTGAACATCTAAAGCAAAAGCCAAATACAGCTGTTGTGTTGCTTCCGAAATTTCATTGCAAAACCTTGTGACCTATTTGTTCTGCGAAGATTTCATCAAATTTTGAGAATACAAACATCGTAAGACCTGTAAATTTTATTAAAATGTTTAAGTGGCACTACTAATGTTCTAGATTTACATTTGAATCTTTACGTGTTATGTAAAATTTATCATTGTGTTGTAGTTTTATTACCATCATAAGACGTCATAGTAGTAACAATAGTCTAACTTCGTTTTAACGGTTTTTGTTTTAGATATCCCAGCAGGCAGAACAAACTGAATGTCCAGTTGGTACTCTTTTGTGTACTGATTAAGAGGTAAAGAGATTCACTGACTGACATCATGGAAATAGTAAAATATTCCGGACCGAAAGTCAACAATGGACTTGAGATTGCTGTTTCTAAAACCGGCAAGACTGCAACTCAGGAAGAGTCAATGGACACAGAGGACGTCTGGCCAGAGGACAGAAAAAATCCATTTATGATACTTCCGGTAATAACAACTTTAATTATATCTTTACCCCACAATCTACTAAAATACAATTCCCTATTAGATTTAGCAGTCCGTAGGGGTACTCATTAGGATTTAAATTGCGGGCGTGACTTGGATACTCGAAGCTCAATTCTCTTAATATTAACACCTACCTATCTTTTCAAGAAAACTTACTAGTCGATATTTAAATAAAAAGTGATAATGTCTCAGGTTGCTTTAAAAAAATAAATCTTGAGAAATAACGACACCAACAGTTTGGTAACTTTGGCTGACGACTGGCAAAAATGGACTAGCCGTTTTGCTTTTGAGTTTCGTAATGCCTTTTCACAATAATAAATTCGCAATTTTGACAAATTGAATACTATAATAGAAGTTTAGCAGGTGTAAATTATAGTTACATCATTTTGAAGACACAAAATAATTAACTTACCCTAAGCAGGCGTTTGCAAGAGAATATTCTTTACTATATAACCCCATCCTAATAATATTAATTAGTTCATAATCATTCGTGGGAAAACTGAGACAAAACATAAATTCGACGGGCATCGAAAACAGGAATACTACTGCTTGGAAGAAAAGCAGGAGTATTAGAATTTTTTTCCTTTTTCTTAATTAAAATCCCAAAAACAACCTTTTAGGTACCCTATTGTATTTAAGATTTTTTAACTACATCGTAGATTTTCTAGAAATACTGAATTTAAATTCTGGATTCCAAAATCTGGAATATTACCGTACACTGTGACCACCTAAACATCGCTTCCAAATCCTGCACATCTATTATTGTTATCAATATTAAGCGTTTCCTTTCTGGAGCACACCGGAAATGTTTTTCCAAGATAAAAAGTTGTCGATTGACATAAAATAAGTTACTGAAAACATTGAAATGAAAATATAATCCCCTCTCTTAGAACTTGAGCCCAAAATGTACGACTTTTCGTACAAAGTCATGTCTTTAAAAGATAACACTATAATTATTGTACTTCCACTCAAGGGTAGGGTAAAATTACAACTAAATATGTTTCAATTGAATCTTTTCTGATGTGATTGATTGTTCGTTTTAGGTAATTGAAACCGTGTGCAGTTTCCTGGACTACTACGATGTAAAAAACGTACGCATGGTTTGCAAAGAGTGGAATTATGCAGCTGCACCTTTTCTTCGAAAACTGGGGAGAGTTTCTTTTGCCCATCCATGTCCAGCTGGTCATCCGCATTCCCTCCTCTATTTCGATAGTGTTGTCAAGCACACCACAAACATTCCTTTCACCGCGGCTCAATTGACATTGCTGAAGATGAAGGGTTCTCCTGAACCAGATCCCGTTTTGGTTAACTTTTTTGAAACCATTGGAAAGGGCTTCACGGATTTGTCCATAATCAGGACGAGATATTGCAGTAGCTTACGAGAATTCAATATGTCTGCATATCTGGAGCCCCTTAGCATCACGAAACTAAATGTCGGATGTGAAACAGGTTGGGGCACGGTACTGCTGCAATTTTCCTTGGACGTTCTGATCAATGTCAAGTATCTGAAACTCCGTGAATGTAAACTTCTGCTAACCACTGATAAACGCATATCGCCAGTTGCATTTGAGTTGATTCACTGCACTGTCGTTTTTCCTACTGACAGTGGAGTTATCAACGATTTCGTTGATTTTTCCAGCATGAAACGGTTTATTATTGTAAACTACCAAACCCATAAACTAAAATTAGACTTGACTGGAAATTTCGAATTGGACACTGTTGACTTGACTGGCGTTGCTATTTACAATTGGAAATTTTCCAATTGGAAGGTTAGCACTTTTAATTTATCGGGGATTAGAGAAAGGGCACCAATTATCGACGAATCCCCCATTCAGATCAAAGCTATGAAACTCCTCGAATGCTCCGTTTTTCTACCTTCTATTCCTCGATCAGTAGAAAGACTGACTATTCTGGAGCCTAATCAAGTCTTGGAATTTCCATCTTTACATCTCCCAAATTTGAAACGTTTGAAAGTCTCACCCCGCGACCTAGAACGTTTCAAAAACTGCGTGAGTTTAACCTCCTTGGAATTATTTCCTTCACCGGGTGTTAGATATATCGAGGTTGGGTGGATTCCAGTCAGTGTCAAAAGAATTCGAATCACAGAGGCGATTGAAATTGTCGGTGAGGGAAGCAGGCAATTGGACAAATTGGTATTTCATGAGTATTCTCTTAAAACACTCGGCAAACTCATCGATTATTTGAGCCCGGAAACGATTATCATTCGCTTATTCTGCTATTCCCGTTGCAGAGATGACAACTACAGAGATGACGAAAAGGAATTTCTCCAGGCTTTGCATAGATGCAAAAATCTTGCCATTGGCCCAATAAACTGGGATCACCCTGGTATGTTCAGAAGTCACAGAATTGCTAAACTCATCAACAAACGGTCTCTGTATTATATTTTTGACAAAACCCATGGAAATGCAATTTGCAAACCGAAATTTGATGAACTAATGGATTTGGATATGTGACCTACTGTGGGTTGCATTATAAACTCCAAACCCATTGAAGCATTTTCAAGCGCTCGCATCAACCCATCTTATCATATCATATCCGTGTATTTGTCGGATATTGGTCTCGCAATGTAAGTAATCCATGCTAGAAATGTAGAACATAGTAGTCCTCCTAAATGGCGGACGTTGGATCTAGTGTATTTATCTTTGTGACTAACTTAGTCTGCGAGGCACTGCACATTAGCTACATGGAAGAATATAAGTACAATTAAACTTGTACATGTGCCAACGCATATTGAATGTTGTAAATTAATATGTGTATTCGATGTTATGTGTATTAATGTTCAAGTATTGTATATCCTACTATTTACGATTAACAATGACCTAGTTTCTATTTTAGTGTAAATTCAATTAATAATTTCAGAAAAGTTGTAAAGCAAAAGAGTGACCAAAAGAAACGGTATTATTGTGATGAAGTAAGTGTTAAATATGTAAAAGTAAGAATTTAATGTTTGGTGTCTAAAATGTAACTTCATGAATCTCAAATCCTGTTGTCAAACCTTAATAGATAATGTAACTGTTTCAAATCCTTTTCATGTGATGGCCTCCAGATAGAGGAATTTGACCATTCATATTGAAAATCTATACACTTCTATAATCTATTTTGATGTCGTATTTGTGAAGTATAGTCTGTATTCAAAATAACTCCTCTGGTGTTATAGTATTTAAAAGGTATGTAAATGGACCTTTTTGCGAACACTGACTCTGTGAGTTTTTGTTCTGCCCCTACGCCCTGAACAAAACTAACTAATGTAACTAGCTGCTTTCACTGAGTGAAAGCTAGGTGAAAGTATAGTTTCACATAGGCGTGTAATAGTCACTATACTAGCTACGATGTTCAACATCGGATATTTGATGTACTTGATGTAACGTGAACTGTGAAGGCTTGAAAAATTAGATAGGGATAATAATTAAGTATTATAAATATGTATCGAGAGTTTTATTTATCGTGCGCTTTTTTTTACTTTGTTTATTAATCAGATTCGCTGTGTTAGCAAATCCGTAAAGTATAAATATTAAAGTCTGCTACCTTGTACTGTGTACTTATTGTATGTTTTTATTTGTTTTATGCATTTACAGATTATGCAATTTACTTGTGCTTCGGCATACTGAATACAACTTTTTACTTCTTGATAGGGACCGCATAATATATTTTCTGGCTATAAAAATATCTGATTTTACATTAGTTTGCATACATTTTTCCTGAATCAATTTTGATTTTCACCAACCATATCTAATCTGTCCAAAGGCTTCAGCGCTATTCGACGATAATGGAAGTTAGCTGTCTCTACCTTGCCTTGGGTTTGGAACTGTAAAAGCAACTGATAATGTTTTCACAAATCGTCGTCCTAAAATCAGTGTCGTCAACTACACATTATATCTGTATACCACCATTTAAATTCTTCGATGGTTAGCTTTAAAAGATGACCATATTCATTCACCAACTGGGCAACGATAATTATTTTAAATCGCATAGAATTTAAAAATTCTTTTTTTTGTAACGGCAATAAAAATTGAATACCAATGAGCATTACAATTACAACAATGGCATAAATTCAATCAGGTTTGTTTCATACTTATCATTTTAGTCTAGAGACTGTAGAGACCAACAAGCCCATTAGTCCCATTGTGCCATAAATGCACAGTAAAGTCCTGCTACGCTTTCTGTTGCGCCATGCATAAGTAACTTTCTTATGTCCTTAATATTATGCATGGGTCTTCTGCAAAAGAGGGTTGTGGTTGTGACTTTGGAGAAAAGAGCTACTAATTAATGTCCCTATCATGTCATAGAAATTCTTAGTCCCGGATTTATCATTAGATCCATCCGGTGCCTCGTAAATAAGTTTGTAGGGAATTGCTGTAGTAGCTACCTATATAATCTTCATTTGGATTCAAATGTAACACATCTACAAATGTATGGAAACGAAGTCTCCAGCTCTATACATTCAATGTATTGATAGAGATTGATCATATTTACTTGAGCTATTTAACCTTACAAAGACAAGATTACATGAGAAAATTTTCAGGGCGATGAGTATCGCATTCACATTATGATTATGGTATTACTTGGGTAGTGGAGTACGATTTCCCATTTCCCACAGAAGACTGACATCCGTCGTCTCTCTATTCTATAAGTTCCATGATCCTTTCTGCTATTGGTGTCGGCTTACTGTTGTGTGAGGCAGTATAGAACAGCTAGCTGATTTGGGTAGTTGGAATAATATTATTATGCATCGTCGTATAATATAGCAGTAATGCACTAGTACAGTACATAGCGTAGTATATATACTTGGCATGTAGAAATAATACAGGACTTTGTAGTAGTTTGAAGGGAACGTACACCAACAATGCATAAAGCCTTATTTTTCGATGCTTCTGTAGTCCCCCATGGGAAATTATTGTTTCGTGATCGAAAACATCGAAATAGATTCCCTAGTGGGAAATTATGTTCGTCGTAGATAGTTATTTTAAACACTGGTCATAAATCTTTAAATTAGAGAAAAATCAATCAATCATAATTATAATGTAGACTATGGAAATTCATTGAGTTTAGCTATTATGTTCAGTTTCCGAACGTCCATCATCTGTACATCTCGGGAAATTAGTCCACGTTAATTTTTCTTTTGCTTTAAAGTAATTTAATATTTGTATCCATTGTTGCTCTTGATTTACTGCCTTGGAGATCCATCCTTCCTCAGAAGACAGAAAAGCATCTCCTTACAAATCTTATAAGCAGTAAGCTCCCTAGGAACTTTTGACGAGAAGATTCTCATCTTTGTACATGTAGACCATTTTCATGGAGTTTTAATTGGTCATAGTAAGTGAGAAATTGCCACTCATAATAATGATGTTGTTTATTCGGGAAGAAATGTAATAGAATATCTTGAATGACAATTTATGCTCATAATAAATGCTGCTATATAAAAGTACCTCAACAGTATAATTATGATCTCAATATGTATTTTTTTGTATAGAGTAACAGAGTGTATAAGTTGTTTTAAGGTAGACATTATGGTCGTTTCAATCCACGCAGATGTTTTCAATATAATTATTGTAAATGAAAGGAAAGGACTTTTGTAACAAAAGCTTAAGAATTAGAGAAAATACATGGAAAAGGTAATTAACATGGAATTGTACATTTGTCATTTATGTTAAAATCTCCATCAACCTTTCATTGGAAATGTTATTTCACAGAGCAAATCAGATTGAAGCACATTTTCTGAGAACCAATAACCAATAATCCCCCATCGTATACCAAGAAGGGAGAAATTTAAGGTCAGTGGTACATACCATGGAAAAAGGATTAAGGTTCAAACTCTATTGCTGCGAATGAAATACAGTTTTGTGTTTAACTTACATGTAGTAGGTTATGAATTCGTATTCGTTTCTGCGTTAGACGAAAGCTGGCTTATCTTCCTATTTACCAAAATTATTTATAATGGAATATTTTCAGAAAAAAATTCTTTGAATGTCGTACGAAACTAATTTTTGGAATGTAGTATTGTTGCATGTAGAACTTCTAGGCTCTAGGTCTCCTGATAAGTAAAACATGCATGAAAAAATAGCACCCCAACTTTACAGACGTGTTATTTTACTATTATTCGTAGTTTTAACTTCCACAGAAGAGCTGTATTTTAAATGAAAAAGTGCTATGATTGAACCTACCTAGCATTAGAAAACCTATTCTTTGAAATATTTAACATCTGTTGAACGCATGATGTAAAACGCATGATGTAACGACTTGAACACCCACAATATTACTAAGAAAGTTAAAAACAAATTTGTCAGGCCCTTTAATTGAAGGCAGCATGATTCTCCATGAAGTTTTATTACAATCCTAACTTGTCCTGCTTGCTGTACTTATAAAGACAAATTATAAGACCCCGTCAAAGATTAAAGTATTGTCAACGTGGAACAGAATTATGAGATGAGTGACTATACAGCTACATTTGTTCTAAAGTAGCACTTCTCCAGCCACTAATGATTTCTGGAAGGTAAAGTCTTGAAACGTTGGAAGATAAATTTTTGTACTAATTTCCCGTAGATTTAATTTAATCATGTCATCCTTCCTATAGCTGAAGAGTCCCTACAAAATGTATGGGAATTCATACATGGGATAATGAGGTAGCCACGGGCTGTCGTAGATTTGTATTTTGCATAGCAATTACACAGACGGAGTAAGTACAGTATAGTACTACAGTTCTTTGACGTGCTTCTGCTCGCATGCTAATGTAATTTAGTAACCTAATAAATGCATCAATTTGAAGATTAGTACTCTTTCTGCTTTCGTTTTTAATTTTCCTCTCTAGGAATGAGGTTCTTATGGTTCTAGGACCCTGGTTACGTACGACCCTGACAAGTTTCGATTTTGTGACGTAACTGCTAAAAGAACATTACAGTGTCACCTTGAGCTTCTAATTTGTCTCATTTTTTAGCAGGAACAATTTTTCATTTAGAAGGTAGCAATTATTTATTTCGTCGTTGAACTTTAGCGAGAGACAGGCAGAGTTAAAGATATTGAAGATGCATAGTAGTAGACAGTAGTAGTAGCATCTTCGTGGTAACTGTAACTAACGTCAATGTAATAGTACTGCACTGGAGAACTGACATAAAGGAAATACCTATTATTATACGGTGAGAGAGTAGTAAAGTAATGTGGATATAGAACACATAGTTGCTCTGTCTGACTCACTTGCATGCCATCCAGACGTCTCATGTATTGTAATTGTATGTTGTAGAAGTAGTGCAGTGCAATGCAAATTGCAATATGTGTTGGCCGTGCGGTCCTTTCTTGGTATCCATGTATATGTAAGTGTGTTGGTTGGTTATACGAGTAGTAGTGCGACTCTGGTACCAAGTATAATATTATTATTAGGCAGATTAGTATACTAGTACATAGATAATAGGTACCCCTCACCGTTCACTTCGTATCACTTCCCATTGCTTCTGATGTGAAGAGATGCGAAGAGATGCAGAAGTCACTCCCAAAGGTGGAGCCTATTTATGCGAAACGATACAAAGAAATACAAACATATCGCATAATCTGAATATTATGACGTAGAATGTGAAAGCTTCAAATGCGATCATGATACATTCCGATATCGACACTGCGCGATAATTTAAAACTTAAAGTTTAAACACAAAGTTTAATATTGTGAACGAAGAAGTCTAAATTAAAAAAAAACCATTTTGACGAATTGTTTTTCTCCAGACAATATGGATAATGGAGACACTGACGAATTGGACAGGGTAAGTTATTTTAATTTAATTTATTACCAATATTTATTGAATTAGAATGTATTTGTCTATTTGAAAATGTCCGTTATTAATAAGCCAATTTATTTGTCACTAGAAAAAAATTGAAAACATTAAATTGAAAAAAGATTTCGAAAGCTTGCCGAAATATATGGGTAGAGGTGTTCTACTGAAAGATCAACGTCATTTACCGAGCCTTAGCAGAATGGGGCGTGGTATCACTGGACATCGCAGTCTATTCCTAAATTCTGAAATTGGATCTGCTTGTGTAAGTTTAATTAATTAATTTAAAACATTTGTCATTGCAACAAACTAGAAATCCGAACCAAAAAATAAATAATCAGATCGGTTTAGACAATTGTGAATGCCAACCAAACAATGAATTTTGGAGGCACCCGAGTCAACTCACGCGTGAGTTGGCTCAAAGTACACAAAGATGTCCTCAACCCCAGACCGAAAATGCGGCTTCTATGATGTCTACATACAGGCCAGCTATCGGTGATGAAGATGTTCAATCAGAGGATAAATGGGTCTGTGTGCTTTTATTTATCTGCCAAATTCAATAGTTCTGTTGCAATTAAAATTCGCAACTTATTATATTTTTTGTTATTGTTCCCAGAATGTTACAGAAAAGTCTAAAATTAAGACTAATTCAGACAGACCAATTACTACACTTTCAAACGCTGTGACTCGGTTATCCGTTGATGACACCCTGTCTTCTTCTCAACGACAGTCTTCTGCATCTACAGTAGCCACCTGCAGGCCATCAGAGAATGAATGGGACAGTGTAAGTGAAATGTACTTTTGTAATGGGTACTTTATTTAAATAATTTTTAGATATTAAAGTCGATAATATAATAAAATCAGCTGTATACAACAAAATAAATATAATAAATAATATTTTGTTCTTTTGTAGGACACCAATTCAAAAACGCAAGCAAATATTGACAAAATTATAAACAGGGACTATATGAATAGTTTTGCCGGTTCTCCCTCGTCTTCTAGAATGAACTTGTGCCCTCCAAAAATCTTAAGTTACAGACCAGCTGAAATTAGTGATGAAGATATGGAATCTGACATAGACGATTGGGGAAATGTAAGTATAATAATAATAATAAATGGAATACAAACTATGAAGATTAAGATAATGGTCCTAAAAGTTCGTCATGACAGCTAAAAACAAACTTTAATTTCAAATTATTTTATGTTTGTAGCGAGTTATGGTTCACCCATGCCGGAGAGGAGTAGAGTGGAAAAAAAGCTTAGGTCACAGCCAACTCACGCGTGAGATGGCTGTGACTAAAAGAAAACCACCCAGTAGGCAATTAGATGAAACTTCGAAAGCAATTCGAAACAAGCAATTTTGGTCAAAGAATAAAAGAGACGAAATTCCAGAATCAGAAAATCCATCAAATAATGCAAATTATAAAGAATTCTTCAGCAACAATATCAAAAAAAATCTTGGACTACAAAATGATGTGGCTGCACCAAATTTTGTTTGTGGACAATTCATCCGGTATTCGGGGGATACATGTGAAAGCATTAATATTAGCGGTAGGAATCTCCAGATTATAGATTCTGAAGAATTGTTAGATGATCTGGTGGCTTGCCTTAAAATGCAAAACATGATAACTTTTGACATTGAAGGACATGAAATGCACAGCTACTTAGGTAAAGTGGATTTATTCAGAATTTTTGTTCATCGATTTAGTCTTCTTTAACTACTGTAACTATTTTTATTTTAAATACAGGGTATACAGCACTGATTCAAATTGCCACTTATGATGCTGATTACCTTATTGATCCTTTTCCAATATTTGAACCAATAAAAGAAAAGCTGAAACCAATATTAGAGGACCCCTCGATTTTAAAAGTGATATTTGGTGCAAGAAATGAAATATGTTGGATGCATCGAGATTTTACAATCCATTTAAATGGAATCCTAGATGCACAACGACTCCATCAAATATTCACTCATACGACCAATCCTTCATCGCTTAAAAATGTTGCAGAGTCTCTTTTCCCTGGATATGTAATGAAAAAAGAAGAGACCGTGTCAGATTGGAGGCGACGGCCTTTGCGACAGGAGCAAATTAATTATGCTCGCCTGGATGTTTTTGCGCTCCTTCGAATATGGATGAAATTAAGTAACATGGTAGGTTTACACGTTTTTCCTATTTATGGCTTATTTAAGATTCTTCCAGTTGTTATACCTACATGTAGGTTAATTAACTATTGGCAGCCAACTTACGCGTAAGTTGGCTGCTAATGCAACAATAAAATTCAAAATCTGCACTCTTTTATTTACAAAGGTCGCTGATCAAGAATTAAAATTGGCTTTGATGGAGTCGCTACAGATGACAATTAAATGTCGTGACAGCAAGGTCTACCCTACGGCTACAGAAGAAATCGTCAAGGAGAACAAGAAGCTAAAAGGAAAACTACAACTTCATCTTAGCCCCGAGTCGTTAGAAAAATATGAACTACTCCATCAGTGGCGAAATCGCTATGCCCGTTTAATTGATGAATCCCCTAGGAATGTTCTGTCCGTAGAGGCTCTTGTGCACTTAGCAAATATGCAAAACGAAATTTCAGAAGACATAATACTAAAAATACTGCAGTCAGGTACATCACTGCCACTTATCAAAATAGAGCATGAAAAAAGGGTAATTTGGAACATTTTCAACGAGCGCTGCAATTATATCGTCAGAATAAATAATAACTTATGCCATAATTGCCAGTTAAAGGACACGTTTCTGTATTTTGCCCCTTTCCAAAAAATCCCCACTCTTCTAGGGACAACGAAAAGATCAACCCCTTGTATAAGGCTTACCAAAACCGTCGTCGTAAGAAAAACAAGCAAAAAAACAAAAGAGAGAGGGAACTCAATGCATAGTAATGCAGTAGTACGGTAATATATGTTTAGAAGCTTTTACATGCAGCCAACTCACGCGTGAGTTGGTTATCCAACCTCTTCACTTTTTATTGTTAAAATTTATACAAGCAATACATTTCTAGCACGTATTTAGTTGATTATCTATTTTAGTCTACTTAATAATTTCACTAAATTGATTTCTAATATTTCTATGTTTCCCTTTTTAAAATAATTGATATGGGTAATGGGTAAATAGTGATTTAGTGTAGTGTTTTCTCTTTAATAAATTCATTATTGTTAGTTTATTTCCATTGGTTTACTGTAACTTTGTTTATGAATTTGAATGAATTTTGTTTATGCCTAACTAATGTTTTTGTATAATTTTAAAGAGTTAAGCAATATAGTTTTGATAATACAACGGTTAAGTGATATTTCTATGCAGATGTATTATTAGAAAAACTTAAGATAATAAAAATCTTTTTTGTCAATAAAGCCGTAATTTTATTAGCCTTATTAAAAAAAATTTTATACAATTCATAGAACCACATATATTTTTATAGGGTTTTTTAAACTAAGCTGACACGGCAGCAGTATACAACACACGCGTGTGTTGTCCACTGCTGTCACTACTCATGACTGTTTTCCACTGAATTCAAAAACTGAAGAAAATAAACTACGTTATCTTTCGGTATTGTCAATAACGTCTCCTGAATGTCATTAACAATTGCCAAACCTTTAAATCTACTTGTTTCTTTACATGTTTTAAATTATGGTTTGAAGGGACGAGAATAATTATTTCTCCAAATACATATGCAATTCTGGCTTTTGTGTCAACAGCATAAACCAATGCATCAACGGCCTTGCCATCTTTAAGTAATAAAATATTACAATTGCGTTTTGCAAACTTATTATAGAATTTTGAGTAAAAAATTTTAGTTTTTGTATGAAGTCTGCTGTAAAATTGAAGATCCGTTAAATCGATATTTAGGTTTTGAAACATTATACTATCTGCTGTTGTAAAACAAAGTTTAGAAGGTAAAATAGATTTCGAAAAACGGTATTCGTTTAAATTATACTCATACTTAAACTTTTCCACTACTTTGTTAAACTTGTGATCGAAATATTTTAACATTGTAGCACGTAAATACCGTTTTGCAATTTGAGTTGATACATATTGCGAACAAGAGACATATTTTGCCAATATATGGTTAAAATTCTCGAAACTACTAAGGGATAGGTAATGTAATGGACCATATAATTTTGCGAAAAATGGCAAATGTAATAATAGATGGGTGTTGAAAGTACACATCTGTGTAGAGTAAAGATTTTCGATTTTTGTTGCAAATCGTTCTAAAAGTTCACTACATTTTGTAAAATCATCATCATCAAACTTGTTGGACGTAATTAAGCTTAATCCTCTTACTAGTAGTAGCCAATGTTGATAATGTTCGTCATTTAAGACATTTTTCAATACAATGGGTGAATAATAGTACAACCACATGGACCACTCGTGAGCCTTCCAAAGTTTACATAAGTCCAAAGGTCTAGGCGTTCGGGATACCCTTGCAGGGGGTCTGATAGCCAACATTTCTGTATTTATAGCCTGTATTTGAACTTTGGTTAAATAATACTGATGGGAATTGTTTGATGGATTCATCCAACATTGAGTGAAGCTCTTAGTAACTCCTAGATACACCGCATGCATAATATCTGGTGGAAACCCTGTAGAAACCAATATATTTTGTCTAAGTATTAATTAATTATCTAATTTGCATGTGTGTAAAATATCCAACATACGCGTATGTTGGATAACTATACATTTACAGACAATATTTACCATTGATGGGGTTGAAATGTTGCAGATCCATAAGTATTGTTCTTCCTTTAACTCCTCTTTCCGATTTTCCAGAATTTAAATTTTCTAAATCCAATTGATGAGAATCCCGTGTTCGCAATTCGGGTAACACATTTTCTTGAAAAGGAAAATAGTGTGTTGATCCTTGTAGTAACAATAAGGACACCCATACTCTCCATTAAATTGGAAGGTTAGCTGGACGAGCGGTCGAGCTATTGAATCGCACATTACACAGAGCACTGAAACTCGACTAGTGATTAATGTTCCCTCAAAAGTTTTCCATTGGAATCCATCTCTATCAATTTCTGTAATTTCTTTCACAATTGGTTTAAGAAATTCACTAAATTCGGGTTTCTTCTTACCTACCCATAAACCAAGGAGAAGTACGTTTCTTTTTCTTTGAATTGCTGATTGTTCGTTAATGAAACCAAGAACAGGCCACATCGAACAACGGCTACTCTTGAAAAGCGATGCTCCGTCTGTGTTGATGGTAAGTGTGTAGTCATTTTCTCCTAAATTATTCAGCTGGCGAAGCTCTTCAGCAGCAATGGAGCGTCTTAAATCGTTGCTATCATCAAACAGTATTTCATGTTGCTTAATCAATGGGAGATGTGCTCTAAGTACACCTTTTAGAGAGAAAATTATAAAATGATCCCCTTGAGCAGAAGGAGTTATATTACAACACTTCATATTTATAAATGGTTTGTCAAAAATGGAATGTGAATTTTCTTTTTGACACTGCAGACATTTTGTGTGACATGTGACTTCAAAATGTTTTAAATTCATCCCAGTCTCCAACTCTTTACTTGAATTAAAAAGACGATTTGGGGTAACGTTCAAAGCTGCAGTATTTACTACTTTAAGTAAATCATTAAGGCATACATTGGTCAAATTGTGTTTTTCAGCCAAGCTCATTAGGTCCATAAGTAAATCCCCAGGATATTCAGGAGTGATAGGTGCAGCCCTAAGGATAACGTCCTCTGGTCCAATATCTTCGCCAGTAACAATATTTTCTCCTCCCTCATCTATTTGCGAAGTTTCCACGTTGGGTGCTAAGCAATATTATATATATTTGACAATTAAAATTTTACGTCTATTATAAAATATTGCAAAATCGTTCAAAATCGGATTCAAAAGCCAACTTTACGCGTAAGTTGGCTACCAGTCCTTGTTATTTTTACCTGAAGCAATAGCATTCTGTGCAGTCACAACAAAGTTTTCTGCATTTCGAACTTCCACTGTTTGGCCTGAAAAAGAATCACTATTAATTTATTTGCTACTCACATTAAATTTTTTGGATTCATTGTCGGTCAATTTCGGTAACAGACTTATGTAAATAATATTTAATATGTGAATTACCTGTTTTGATTTTAATAACCTTAATTTTTCTTCTATATTGCCTTTGGCACAATCCAAAGTATCTTTGATTTTCAGACATTTCAAATTTCAAATTTTCAATTTCAATTTACTAATATTTTCTTCAGACATTGCATCATGTGGGAAGGATAAACACACCAGAAATAGATAAATTAATTTTTAAATGATCCACGGTTTCCCGGTCAATTTGTTGAGCGGGGAAAATAACGTCGCTTCTCTTTTGTTACATTGCTTTAGCCTACTTCACTCACGTTTTCCATTATGTCTTTGATGGAATTAGTTGACGACGGACCGTGTGATTGTCGAAGCTTTATTTTTGAAGAAATTCTGAAAACCCAGTATATTTTGGACATTATGAGTTCGTCTAATTCTAGCACACATTATGGATCTAGCCAAGTAGACGGCCATCGCCAAGAAAAACTCAATACATCAACCTCAAAATTCGGTAATTTTTTATCATAAATTAGTAGCTACTTACTGCTGTAATTAATAATTTAAATGTCCAATCCAACATACTTGTATGTTGGATTGACAGTTTGGAAACCCAGAAATTAACAGTTAATCGTTAATTTTTAAAGGTGGACAGCAAAATATCCGAGCTAACTGACAGTATAAAGCTTTTGAATAAGAAAGTGGACAGTATCGATGCCGGAGTTAAAAAAATAATTTCTGGTATGGTGTATGAAAGTTTTTGTACATTACAAAAAGTTATTACACTACTGTCAAAATAGCTTTACAATATTGGCTGTTCTATTTAACAGGTTTGGAAAGAAGAAATCTAATTCCAGTTGCGTCAACATCTGCCAGCTGTATTAATGGACAGGGTAACATTTCTGCTACTGTTGAAGAATCTCAGAGCATTCTGAAAGTCAGTCCCATAAAAATACTTAATTTAAATATTTTACTGAATTTCAAATTGTTAATATTTTAAAATCTAATGCACAACTTTTGTCTAAGGGAGTTAACAGCCAGGGGAGCGTATCTTTTGATGGTGTAGATTTACCATACCTTCCAGACCATATTGTTTTTGCTTTGAAGACCACTGAGAAAAAAGCTAAAATGGTGACAACATTGCTCAAATATTTTCACGACATTCCGTTTCTGCGAAAGTGCACTCTTTCGGGATCGAGGTAAACACACTTCATTTATTGTTTCTTAAACTTTACATTCTCTAACAAGTGAAGGTCATTTTAAGACTACAGCATCTGGGGTTGCCTCTGCCAACTTACCCGTAAGTTGGCAGGCCTGATTTTTGTATGTATGCTTATATGTGGCTAATTCGCACAAATTTTATGGAATGGAAAATAATAATAGTTATGTGACTGAAATATTTTTAGCACAAGGATTGATAAAGACATTAAGGAGAAAGTTGTGGCTTTGCCTATGGATACTTTGGAGTCTATTATTGGTAACAATTTTGTGTACCAGTATTTTTACATGTATATTGATGTTTTTGGTAAAATATTATTTAGTGTATTTTGTGTTCCAGCTGTGCTGCATAAACTAGCTCCCCCTTTGAGTTTGAATGTACTCCAACCAGGCTCTGCAGCTTACGATGTTGAGGTGAAGAAGGAAAGACAGTTAATAAAGGGCTACATAACTAATTCCCTGCAATATTTCAAAGGACATTACGACAGTAAAGGCGTATTTTTGACGGAGAAATGTCCCAAAAAACCAAAAAGGCAGAAAACTAACGAAACAGACAATAGTTCTGGCATCTCATCAAATGAATGATCAAGTAATCAAATAATTGGTTGTTTATGTATATGTTTACTTTAGACATAAAAATCAAACTATAGTTAATAATTAATTATGTTGGATGCATTTGGCTACATTTATGTTATGTTATGGCTACTTGTTATGCTATGGATACATGTTATGGCTACTTTTAATCACTGAAACTTGTGCGGAATTTTAATATTTTAATACATATTAATATTAAGATACATGAAGCAAAACCTGTTAATTAGTCCTAAGCAAAATTAATTAGAAGAATATTCTATCCTCATATTTCTACATTGTGTCAACTTCATTGTTGGTACTGTTAAATTAATCAATAGTATTAAGTGGTTAATTAATTGTGGTAGCCAACATACCCGTATGATGGCTACTTATTATTTTTAATTGTTAAAATTTATAATGAATGTTTTAAAGTAAGAGACAATATTCAAAGTTCTTTAAATAAGTTTTAAGGGACAATAGTTAGTAATTGCATGAATAATATGTAAAGAATTAATTAAAAGTACCTCTTATTTCTAGTATTTAAATTTTGTTGTTGGTTTTTTATTATATTGGTGGTGTAATATTGAAGTAAAAAATTTAGTACATCAATGTATACAGATCAGCTGTTCTTTTGCATCTCATAAGAATCTTTCGCATCTATTCGTATGTCATGCGCACTTTCGCATCCATTGAAATGTCTTACTTATGAAGCATTCGTATCTGATAGTAAGCATTCGTAATGCAAAAACTATGACGTAAGCACATGCGAACTGATACGAAGTGATGCGAAAAGCGGACACAATTCGCATTACTTCGTGTTACTTATGACAGGAACAGCACACATCGCCGCGTTGGTACTTGTTGACGCCCCCTTGATGCGAAGTGATACGAAGCGATAGGAAACTCTCGCTGTGGGGACGATCTAATATACAGTAGGACCATGTCTTCACTTAAAATTATATCAATACTAATAAGATCTAAGTAGCTTAAGATACTGATGATGATGAGATGAAGCACAATATAGCGCACAAGTCTACATGTATGTGACATATCTTTTGCATATAGTCAGAGTCAGGTAGAGTTAGCAGAGTCCAGTAAAGTAGAAGTGGTACCAGATTAAGAGATAGGTTAAACCGTAGGTACCTAGAAACCGGTATGGTTGTAGTTGTAGTGCCTACCCGACAACTAAACTGCCGACACACTTTCTCTGACAGCCAATCGCATTCTCATCCTACATCTCGTGACAGTCAACCAATCGTTGTCATTATTGGATTGGATCAACTAGCTCTTATCTACCTTTGCAATGCGTTCCTCAGTTGTAATTCGCGCCAACCTTTAGATAGTAAATTATGTCCCGTTTCATTGGGTTATGATAATGAGATTAATCCAAAGCCTTGTATATAATGCGATTTCGATAACATAAAGAACTGTTGAGGACATTTTATGGTACAAACAAATTAGAACCATCACCTTTTCTTCCGCACTTAGCAAACATGTCTTTATTACTTATATAAGACATATTGGGTCTTAAGGAAATGAACGAAACTTTTTACAACCTTCATTTTGTAAATGTACAATCCTCACAAACCGAATAAGCTTGATCGCTACGATTTTAAGTGCCTTGCTCACGATTAAGGGATAAATTTTCAGAGATAAATGGAGATATCTTTCATACCACGGTGAAATCCGTGTATAAACATCGTTAACTATTTCCTTATATGAGCTTTCTTTTATAATGCAACGGAAAAAGTATTTTACAGGGCACAATACATACATAAAGGCAAATTTTTCATTATTTTCTTTTATCCGGTTTGTTTATAGAACCCAATTTTTGCTATACCTAGTTGAAATCCTAGTCACCAGGGTTTGGCTTCCTGTAGGAGAGAGTTCAACCATAAAAGCATATACAGATCAAGTGTTGCTTTCGGAGGGGCAGTTAAGTATCTGGGCATAAGCAAAATTGGAAATTGCTTATCGAGAAAATCAAACATCTAAGAAAGAATTGCGGATTTTAAGAGTCTAAAGGAAGAATTGCTTATATTTAGATATTGCTTTAAGCAGAGTTGCTGATATCCGAGTTTTACTGCACATGACTGTGCTCTCAAATTGGGTAGATGAAGAGAAAATCTAAAGGGTTACGTAAGTTACGTTCATCCTATTTTGAGTTAATGAAGGAATTTATCAAATTCTAAATTTTGTACATCGTATCTGTATGGTCCTACATGGTCCTCGGATTCCAATCCAATTTCTAATGGCAAAGCCGAATGAAATGCAAAATCCAATGAAAATGTGCCTAAGTGTATGAGTGTATTAGGAATAGTACGTGTGTAGTATATGAGGCATTATTGTAGCATATAAGATGTACTTTGGGCATTTTGTCTAGTTGTAGTAGTGCCCACACTATGTTCTGGTTGTAGGTAGGTAGGTAGTGTAAAATGTAGCGTGAGTGAAATGTACGTCAAGCATAGGTGCAGGAGCGGCGGCGGCGGTGTGCAGCACATTCGCCGACGACTCTAGAAGATCTTACTTGAGTGCTAGAGTCTAGTAGAGTCGGTCGGAGAACGTTGGGGCTCAATTCAATCGCGTTGCGTTGTACGAAATGCTTGGCGTTCGCATCTAATAATCTCGGCCGCACTCGTTGTCGTGCACGTAAGTGTCCGTAGTAGCCATGCACTACAGTACGTAACGTACAGCACAATAGCCTGCCTACAATGCTAACACTATTACAACTACTACTACTACTCTATTACTGCCAGCTACTACTACATACTGTACAGTACCGTGTGAGAAGTACAGTACAGTATTTTCGTCTAGAGTCCTAATGCCTTGTGTTATAGAATGAGATGCGATATATAGTTTCTCCATCCGTAATAGCTTGGACGAGTCTCTCTATGGGTTGACTACTTACTCTATGACTATGACTATAAGGTGCGTAGCAGACATTTCGAGACAAGGTATAATATTAGGCATTTGATACTACTCTCCAGTCCAGACTACATTATTATTACCTAGTATAGGAATATTGAGGGACTAGGTGGGATATAAAATACTGACGTCATAAGGATGGGCAGACTCTAGTGTACATTGGAATACGTTAAGGGGCATGGGTGAGACGGGCGGGGACGAATCTCTACTACTCCGCTATACTACATTAAGTATGACTATGACAGTTGATTGCTTTTCGCTGTCTCAGTCAGCCATTTTCGTCCCACGGAAAGAACAACTTGAAATTTATCTCTGGTCCGAAGGAATTTTCTAGTGAATTTCGTGTGATTTTAAATTCACCAAAATGTCCGATCGGGAAGATAATGTGTACAAAGCCAAATTGGCTGAACAAGCGGAGCGTTACGATGGTAAGTGTACCCAAATTTTCATTTTAAACTTCACTTTTTGACGTTTCAAGTTTCGGCAGACAGCAAAGGTGAGCTCATCATGCTGATTCACAAAAATGCCAATGGGCTTGAAAAGTGAAAAATATATGTAACTTACATAACCGGGGTTCCATTATGCACTAACTCTAGTTAACTAGCCATTAGTACGTAACTAGCAAGTCCAAATTCTATAGAATCGGCGGGAGCCCTTGCAGTAAAATAGCATGGTCAATGGCATGGCAAGGGGAATGTCCCCAAAATCTAAGTATGAACATTCGGCCGTCGCCGTCCATTATTTAATGTCACTCTACACTCACTGCATTCATGTCATCTGCAGTACATAAGTCACGGCTTATTTCCCATTTACACCTTCGATTGATATGTCTGAAACAGTGAGTGCCATTGCATTTGAGAACCCGCTCAATGTTTAGTTAGTAGATTAGTTTAACCAGACTTCATGATTCATCTTATATTTAGATCTGTAGTAAGCTATTTCAATGTTTAAAATTGATATTGTTTAAATCCCGTACCGAAAGTTAATGCCTTAAGGTCATTTTCATTCATTAGTGTTGGATTGCATCATAATTCAATACTCTATCGGCAATTAACAGGGTCTATGACATTCAACAATAGCCAATAAATAATTAATATCCATTTCAGCAGCAATTATTGGGTCAAAGTTAAATTATTGTCGTACAAAGAATTATTTTAAGTTTAAGATAAAAGCAATACTGTATAGCGTCATGCCCAGGCTACTACAATATTACTATGTAGGTATGTAATTATGAAATATAGATTTGAGGAAATAATTTAATTTATTATAATCTTCCTTGTAGACTATTATACAGAACTTGCTTTCTCCACTTATATTACTTGGCCTTTCACCGGTAAATGAATTCTGAGTGCTTTTGTTAGCAGAATGATTCACAAAGCCGGATATGACATAAATTCCACTCTTATCGAAAATTGTCTTTCCTAGTAAATACACTATAGAACTTTAGATCTCTTGTACTTATATTTTCGAATTCTAAAATCAATCATTTCCGCCGTACGAGTTATCAATGAAAACTCGCTTAGGCCATAGGCCCAACAGAAAAATTAAAGTAGAAATCCGAATTGAAGTAGGCTTTTTCTAAGAATTGGCGTGACTTTAATTCAGCGTTGCCAAAAATTTCAGTAACCCGTTGACTATGCTCATCAAAACGCATTCCGCTAATCTTTATTTTGGAGGTAGGTCTCATTGTGTCTCATTTACGCTTCGCTTTATTTATGAGTTTACTTAAACAGTTTTATAGAGCCCACATGCTCCGCTGTAGAAATCTCCTCTTCTAAATCCACTTCCTAAGAGAAAGGAATTGGAATTATTTAAAATGCTCTGTAGTTTACATACCATTGGTATGTTGAATTGTCAAAGCAAATTAGCATGTAGGAAGAATCTTGTATTCTAACAACTACTCTTTATTCAAAAACATATTTAAATCTCAGTAAAATTAATTCAGAAATGACATGTTTGTTTATAAGTACATTTAAAACATTTACTTTTGCGCAATATATCCAAGAAAATCCCTAAATACGACAGCCGAGTTGAGGGTTGCAAAAGGTGGTTAAAGGAAGTCCATGCAAATATTTTTGCTGAATAATTCTGTTAGGAACTAAGACACATTTTGCACATCTTATAATAAATGAATATATAGTATGCGTCCCTCTAGCTAATTTCATTGTTGGGGATAAGGAAATTTTTGAAGCAGAATTTCGTAATGGAATATTATGAATTCCTGATAATTTCTATCGGAATAATTGAATAGTTTGTGTAGCACTTTCATTGTAACAGTTAAAAATTTTTGTCTCCCCCTCCATGTAAATTTTAAATAGAAATGTTTTTTTAAATTCATTGTGTCTCAAATAATTTTAATAGTGAGCATATATAATTTTGCATAAAATCGTCAATGTCATTGAGTGGAATAATATTACAATATATTGCAGTCGAATGTGCTAGAAAAAGTATATATACCTTATAGCATTATATATTATCTACATCAAGTACTACGTTAGATGTTGTATAGGCATTGTGCATCTCGTATATTGTAGGGTCGTATAATACATTCGGTGTCTAAGTATCGGTCTGAGGTCTGTCTTGGGTACGGTGCAGACCATTTTTTGGTGGGCTTTGTATTTCTTTTCCCTGCTTTGCCGGCTTTTCCCTGTTTATGGCCAAAATGTACTATTACAGTGATAAATTCTTATGTTTGAATCAAAATATTATTTAAAAAATTGCTAAAGGTATCTGTATCTTTGTCCTTCTTCCAAAGGGAAATAAGGACGGAAACACATAGATCTTGAGTTAATAGGTAATTTATCTTTGGTAGTAGATATAGCAATATGCTAAAATATGAATGTGCATAATATGATTGGTGACTCCTTCCGTTTTAAATAACAAAATTATTGTTTTGAGGAAATCAGGAATTTGATTATTATAAAAGGGATGTGAACTTTAAAATGAGGATGGAGTATAGTTGGGAAGTTATTGAAGAGGATTTTCGAACTATAGGATTTTCCTTTGTACTAGGTAGCATATATTTTAGCATTTCGATTTAGGTGACTTCCTATTTGACTTTCACTCTTCCGCCTCTATAATTGTTGTCGTATAATAGCATTTCCTTCTCCATTTGCTATTCCTCTTATTCCACAACAAAATTCCTGGTATATTTGAACCAATATTTATGACATCCTCCGGGGTTTATTGTTAAGGCGAGGCTGTGGATATGGAGCACTGTCGTTATTGCAAGGAGTATAGTATAGTGGTAGGAGAGCAATTATATTTCGCAGATGAGAATGGTGGAAGAAATGGAGGTAGGTGGGTAGGTATAATATTATAGTTATTTGTGGAGAGGTAGCTATCGGAAACTAGAAAAATAGCTTTGCATTTTGGGCGAGTCTCTTTGATCGGTCTGATGTGCTGTAAAGCTGAATGTAATGTAACTGTAAAGCCATTGTTCTGTACGTGTATGTAATGTAAGTTTTGATTGCTCTACCTGAGTAGTTGAGTAATAGTGAATGAAGTCGAAAGGTAGTCGTCGTCGTCGTAGTTGGCTGCTAGTAAATAGTAGTAATAGTAGAGCTCAGATAGTACAGATATAGAGTTGGACTCTGCTCAACTATTTGAGTTGGACTATAAAGCATCTGTCTGTACAGACGCGGAGGTCAAAATTCATGTTACTCGCCAAGCAAATGCCTCAAGTCCATCCGACGATTGCACAGTGTGCCTGCAACTCCTATGCCAATTTGTCGATATTTGCCGTGATGGCTTCCACCATGCTGTCGCTTTGTTTCTCCGACGGATCAGAGAAGCAAAAAAGTTGCAGAAAATACAGAAACCAAAGTGGTGGCCTCGTACATTACGTAATAATATTTTGGATGAGTCACTTAACTACTGGTCTTACTCATTGTCCCGCCTCTTATTAAAATTCGCTGCTCTATATTCCATCTTGGCCCAACTTCCTCCGTCCCTGCATCATTTCCAATTCTGTGAATTTAACCATTCGGAATTTCGGGGTGAATAATCTGTGGTTCATAGGAGTATTATGTTTTTGGTGGACTAATTGGCTAATTGGCTATGATTTGATAATGGGAGATAAAAATGCTACGTACACTGATACTGTGTATGTATGTATCTATACTACTGATAATATGGAAGTATATGCAAGGATGACATAATGCATGATGAATGTAGTAATCTACATAATGTTAAAGTATAAAATGTATGGATATAGATATGAAAGATTATCTCATGAGGATGGAGGAAATGTAGTAGCGTAGAGAATGGAATCCCTAGTTTTAAAAGATGTATAAACGCTAACTAAATATTTATTTGGATTATGCAGAAATGGTGGAGGCGATGAAGAAAGTTGCCAGCTTGGACATGGAGCTGACTGTAGAGGAAAGAAATTTACTCTCAGTTGCTTATAAAAATGTAATTGGGGCTCGACGAGCTTCCTGGAGGATTATTTCTTCCATCGAGCAGAAAGAAGAAAGTAAGGGTGGAGAGGAGAAATTAGAGATGATACGCCAATACCGAGCTCAAGTAAGACTTCTTCTTATGCTAATTTGACATCCGGGCTTTTATTCAGAGTAGTATGTAAATGGAGACGATATCCTTTAAATCAAACTGTTTTAATTGTAGGTCGAAAAGGAATTGAAGGAAATCTGCTCGGACATCTTGAATGTGTTGGATAAGCACCTCATCGCATGCGCTAGTACCGGAGAGTCTAAAGTGTTCTACTATAAGATGTGAGATTTTGAGCTATCCATGATATCTAGAGTAGTACATGAAGGATAGCGGGCTTTTTACATGGGATGTTTTGGGGTTGTATAAATATACGTTTGTCTTCAGTTAGGAATTTTTTGCGTGTGGAAAGCCGTGGGATTCTCATCGATTGAAATGTCGTTTGGTAGTTGTAATAAGAAATTACACATTTAAATGTATTAAATACAGGAAAGGCGACTACCACCGCTACTTGGCTGAATTTGCTACTTCAGCTGATCGCAAAGAAGCTGCAGAGAATTCCCTGGTAGCATACAAGGCTGCCAGTGACATTGCAATGTCAGAGTTAGCTCCAACTCATCCCATCCGTCTTGGTCTGGCATTGAATTTTTCCGTATTCTATTACGAGATCTTGAACAGTGCTGAAAGGGCATGTCGTCTGGCTAAGGCTGCGTTCGACGATGCCATTGCAGAATTGGACACATTGTCTGAGGAGAGCTACAAGGACTCTACCCTCATAATGCAACTTCTGCGAGACAATCTCACTCTTTGGACGTCAGATATGCAAGGGGAAGGTAATGGCCGTTGAAATTCTTTGGAGTAGAGAATATATTCGAAAATAGGAGGATTGCTTGGGGTTAGTTTGGGGTCTCGGATATTTTTATTAGTGGAGATTGGTATACCATTATTTATTTCCGTAGGAGCAGATAGCGATGCGGCAGGTAAGGAGCCTCAACAAGATGTGGATGACCAAGACGTTTCGTAACTCGTCCCTCATCTGACACATCATCTCATCTCAACACATGCAAACTAATTCCTCTCACAATTATTTACCCGAACCAAAATTACCAGTTAATTCATAAGGTGGTTTTAGCTACTGTTTTTGTATTGTATGCAAACATTTACCAATTCCCGATCCTACACAAATGAATCAATTGTTTTTGTTTTACTTAATTGCTTCAAATATCCCAACTGATTGTTAAATAATCGATATAATAATGCATCGAATCGATTAATTAATTTATTTAACTTAAATTTACCACAGTTTTCAATAATTAAATATTGTATGATACTTATTTATCAGTCTCAGTCTACCTTACATTATTGTGCTGACATTCTGGAATGCTTTGTAAAACTTTGTATAGTGAATAACGGTACGGCTAAACCTAAGAAGAAGGGTATTTTGTTGCTACTATCAAGGTTTTGCTTATATTTATCCTTTTTGTTGCCCTTAATCCCGAAGATCTAACATTGCAAGCGATCTAATTACTTGCGTGCTTTTTCAATGAACAGTCAACAAAGCCAATAAAACGTTTATTTGGAAGACCAGTCTCCGCTCGAGTCCCCTTATAAGAACCAAACACTCAAGAGTCGAGCTGGAGAGTCGGGAACGATTCCTCTATAACAAGTCGGTGACTTGCCGGGTTTCTACCCGAAAGACCACACACATATACAAGTAAATGTATTGGTTAATGTAGTTCTGAAGACTGTGACATGATTTGTTCATTGGCTGCACACTTTGTACACGATGCCCAGTGCAGTGTGTGCATTTATGCTGTGCACTGAAGTCTAAGCCGTATGCCTATGTTCAGTTGACTGATCTAGATATGTATTTAAATTGGAAACCTAAGCTATGAAGTGTACTAATGTGTACCAATAATCTAATGATTGTAATGCTGTAATTTAATACGTACTTGACTACTGTAAAAATACATAGTATGGAAATGTATTGTAATATGTAATGAGGTTTAAGTGGCGGCAGCGACCACGATCTTCCTCCAGTCAAAGTATTCACAATAATCCCAAAATTACATAACATAAGGAGAGATTTTTCATTTGACTAAATGGGAAGTCTAAAAATTCAGTGTGGAGGAGGTGTGGCAGGCAAGTGACTTTAAGCACGAACAGCCGCACAACAATTCGCCGATCAGCTTCTCTTCCGTTGTGATGCTTGAAGTTTGTTTGTGGCGATATGACTGAAAATAATAGTTGAGTGCATGTCATGGTTCACTTAATTCCAAATTAAGTGACATAGTATCAACCGCAGGGAACTGGAAGGGCTTGTCGTATTGATTGGCTTTTGACATGACCTACTCTATTATGAATTTACATTACAAAACCCCAGAACATTTTGTAATTTTTTGAATTTCGATGTATTACGTAAAAATTGACAGTTAACATGCCTACGCAACCAATAATTAGACCAATTGATTCGCTTTCATGTAAACTAGAAATTACTATCACTCACACTACTATATTAATACTAGTAAAACTTATATACATACATACATATAATAAAATATGTAGTCTAATCGTAAGTGGTGATTAACCAAAAATGCTTGATCGTATGCGGACAACATTTCTGTGGTATATTGAGTGACTGAAGGCTTTCCTTTTTTAGCTTCTGTATTATTATTATTATTATTATTAATCATAATTGTTATTATGTTACTATTAAATGTATTATTATGTTATTATCATTATTATTATTATAATTAGTACTATTATGGATTACTACTACTGTCAATTAATGTTACTTATTAATACTTGTTACTACATTTGTATTCTTACTACATCAATACTACTACTAAACAGTACTAGAATTATTTCTTGCACTTTAGCTGATAACAATATTATTACTTATTATTATGTACAGTACACAACACTCTTTACGTACATCACTCTGCAGTACTCAACTAACCAAAGTAGGTACTGGTTAAAATTTGGATGGGGCTGGGACCTGGTTCCACCCACCTGGGAAAGGGCCCCTTGTTCCTCCGCAAAAATGCGTTAAGGTGAGAGATGTGCACAACGGTGACTTCAATTTATCTCAGTGTGTGTACTTCAAAAATCAAACTAGTTATACGACCACCAGTAAAGTTAGTAAAATTATACTCAACGCGTCACCTTACAAATTACATACATCACAACAGCTCACTAATCGCCATTTGGTGAAGTGCCCAGTGCAGATAAATCTAAAAATAATAATCGGTAGTTTAAATCTATGGACTACGGAGAGCTAGAACAAAGCCATTCCGCAAATTTTTTGACCAGAAAGATGAGCCACCGGGAAGAGTTTACTTACGTACGCGTATTAATACTAATAATAATATCATTGTTCGTATAAATAAATTACATGTATAATATGCTAATTGTGTCTGATTGAGGTAGTCAGTGATTTTGAGTCGAGTTAACTGGAATTACAAATCGTTGTAGATGTTGTTTATAATTGTGTGCAAGTTATTACATTATGTCAATTGATGATTATGTTGCGGATCTGTCGCTTTCGTACTACATTTACATAATCTGTGAGTAGTCGTCTCTATATCTGTCTGTTCTGTAGTATTTTGTAAATTGTACTGTACTGTTGTTGTACCAATACCACACATTACTTATTATACTCTAATGTATTGTACATTCACATCATCACACTTAATAAGTATTTACATGAACATCGACGTTTTCACTCTGCAATCGACTTCAGTAAAACGAAGAATATATGCACAGCATCAATAAGCATCACCGTCATCAAAAAAGAACAAAAAACTACCTACTCTTAAAAAGTGGCTAAGATAAATAATAATGTCTAATTATGATTACGAGTAATACAATACACATACATACATACATCACAATTATAAAAAAATATTACTACTAGGTAATGGTAATACTACTTTGATTATTTGGTTAAATATTATTATTTTCGTTATTGTGAGCAATTGTGTGACTGAGTGGTCGAAGTAGCAAATCTCTGTCTGTTCTGTGCAAAATCTACTCAAATTGGTTGATTGTTGGTGTGATGTGCGCATTTTTGTAGAATGCTTTTGTGAGTCTGTCTACAGGGTGCTTTTGCTGTCCATGAGTTTTTCTAGAGCTAGAGCTCTGTTCATGATTATACTATACATACGATAATAACTACCGTAATAATATTTCATTGTCGTCATCATACTACTATTATACTACTGCTAGCTGCAATGGATTCTTAAACATGTGAACGTGTCCAGTTGTCCATTCTGTTAGCCGACAGCCAAAATGGAATTTTTCTAAAGTCCAAACTAATTCAAATTGCAAAGTACATACATACTACTAAAAATTAGAATTGTTGTAAAGTGACTAATTCTTCTTCTCATGATCGCTTGTTCTAGATATTTGTGTGACTGTAAAATCAAGTTCTTTGGGGTGGCGACCTGCGACCTGTGCATTGTATTTGTCATAATTACTTATACTTGTATAATGTCAAATTACATTTCATTACATTATATTTGTTATTAATTGGCTACTGATGGCATCATTGTATTAAAATTAATTAATTATAGGTTGTAAGTACCTACACACTCATTCATAACCTTATACAATATAATATTACTGTATAATTACATGATATTAGCAAATTCATTCGTGATGATGCAATCCAAAAGCCTATGTGCATTGTTTGTATTGTATTATTACATGCAGTATGTAGGTTTTATGTACTATATGTAGTTTGACCGGAACTAGTGATGATGATGAGGATGTAGTGAAATGATAGTCTGATTCAAAACATTATAAACATGGTCACGGTGGACCAGCACAGACGTCAGATGTTGTGGCTGACGCCCGGGTACTCTGTTTGTATTGTAATGTAATCTGTAATGATTGGATAGTCGGTGAACCATGCAAGGGGAACTTTCTGACCAGAGACGGACACCTCATGTGATCACATGCTGAATCCTGTTGTCGGCTATTGCGTTGATTGATTGCCAACAATGCATGGATTGAGTGCGAAATAAAATATTCCCAAAGTTTTTTTTTAATTTCGTTTTCTACTCTCCACATTCATTTATTGCCATATTCTTCTCCATTTACGTCAGTAGCTAGCTCACAGACAGGTGATTCAATATTTATTATAATTTAATAGTCATTCACTCACAACAGCCCACACAAGTTTCGGCCGAACTATGTATATATGTATGTAATACATCCACATCACATCACACTCATCCTTCTTCTATATTATATTGTCGCTAATTAGTCAGGTGGTCACTTGGACATCGTCACTATCATACATTTACTTATCATAATTGCACATTTACATATGAACATATAAAAAGTTGCATACTAGTAGTAGCAATAGCAATTGGGAATAATAATGTATATGTAAAACAATAGCAAGTAAATCACCATAACTGAATAAATAAAAATCTTTATATGTCAATAAAACCAAGAGATCATACAAAGTAATTTCAATCCTTTACAAACTATGAATTACGGACTGGTATCAGAACCAGAAATTTATAGTTTCAACCATTAACTTACAGTCATACAATCAATCATGACTTGCTGGTCGTATCAGAACCAGAAGTTTTATTTGTCGGGTTGGCCAACTTATCCATTTTTCGATGCCGCTCCATGTTTGACAGAATTCCAGCTAAACTTGTTGTTTTTTTCTTTGCACTTCCCTTTGGCAATGTTTTACCAGGAACTCTTCTCATGAAAGGGGCGCTGTCCTCCTCAAAGTCAAAGTCAGTCGATCCTGATGCAGCCCTAAATACAATAAACATTCAAGAATAAGAGTGTATTTACTATATTACATTACAACCAGTGTATTACACTAAGGAATGTTCCGCCAAGATTTTAAGCTATTTATCCAGGGCTACTACATCCGACATTATATACGTGGCAATTTACAATAGACTTGAAACATAATGGAAGTAAGGCGTGAAACAAAGGCTAATAATGAATGGAATGATATACATTGCGAATTCAGAAAACTTTTCTGTGCTACTTTGGCTTTGCACCATAAGGGGAGAAACCAATGTAAAATATATTTTGGGAATCAAAACTAGACAAAACTACTAAAAATTTGGTCTTCATGTCTTCAAATGGTTGTAGGTGAACTCGTCTAAACACACACACAATTGGCAAAGGTGAACTCGATAATTACAATGATGAATCCGATAATTACAATGATGAATCCGATTATTACAATGATGAATCCGATAATTACAATGATGAATCCGATAATTACAATGATGAATCCGATAATTACAAAGGTGGTTCCGATAATGGAAAAGGAGAAATCGATAATATTAATAAGTTCATTAACGAATGGTCATCTACATAGTCTCCAGTACATAAATTAAAGACAATGTGCAATATAATTAAATTTCCTCTTTGATTTCTAATATTTCATTTAAATATTTTAATTATATATACTAGCTATAACTAAAGTTTTGTCATTTTTTGATGAAAATTATTTATAAATTATAAATTTTTTGCTATTTTGAGAAAAAAATTCTTTTTTCTTGAATTTCGAGACGGAGCTTTACAGGCTCTTATTCTCTTTTTTCTCATTAGAGAATAATTTGCCATTTTTGACTCACTTTCGTCAAAAAATGTCACAGCTTTTAAAATACCTATGTAAAATATTATCCCCCCGAAACTCAGTTCTGTATACGTGCTTGATATTATGACCATGTATTAAGAAGTCTAATATAACATCCAAATTTTAATGGGGCACTTCCTTCACCGGCAAACTGACATAGGGACTTAGAACTTAAAAACTTAAAAGGTTCACAATAAAATGCTCAATGCTCCTGCAGCCGTTTTATCTATTACTTCAACGGATGTTAACTGACTTTTAATTGTAATTGTCGAATCATTCTTTGCCATTATCGAGATCACCATTGTAATTATCGAGATCATCTTTGTAATTATCGAGATCACCTTTGTCAATTGTTGAAAAGCTTTAGACGAGTTCACCGGATACCCTTCAAATACAAAGCAAATTTTCCTCAGAATACAGCATTGTATTTTTAATTAATTTAATTAATGTACATTTTTAGAAAAACTTATTTTTTTAATTGCTAAATGCTAAGTACGTCTACAAGTAAAAATATTTTATTTTGTTGTAATATAGTTATAACTTATAACTCTGAATGTCTTAGATCAGTAATAATAATAAGTAATAGCCAACATAATTGTCTTAAGTTAAGTCAAATCGGCATATTTAAATGACATCATTGATTCACCCGCTCATTGGAGCAATGGTACACCAACTCCAGATAATCGTAGATTCCCGAGCTGTACAACATGTAATAAATCATATGGTTTTGCCACCTTTGTGGGGGAACAATGGTTTCTGGGGTAAGAAATGGGTTGAAAGTCAAATGATCGGTCGGTTGTTACCAGAGTGTCCATCAAGGAAATGTTGACCCAAGGAGCAGAGTAGATTGGAGCGGAGAGCCTCAGAATGGTTCATGAGGTTGGGAGTGAGTTGGGCACATTTCCTCGATGGACGCTCGGGTGACAACCTATTATTTGACTTTCAACCCATTTCTTACCACAAAAACCAACCAACAAAGATGGCAGAACCAAACGAACTATATACTCTGTACATAAAGACTTTTTAATTTTTTCTATCGACGTAACACGGCGACAATTTCCCTATTCATTCCCATGGGGTGCAAAAAATTCTTGGAAAAATTTATTCACAATGTCCCCCCTCCCCCCAATTTTTTTTGCCCCATGAGGAAGCATAGGGAAATAGTTGCCGTGTGACGTCACACATAACTAAAACACAAAAATTCTGACTACTCGGAATTCTAAACCTATTCACTTCTACTAGCCTTAGATTGTGGTGGGCGGTATAGAGGGTAACTTCGACTCTTAAGGTAGCCAAATGCCTGGTCATCTATTTAGTTACTGGTATATTAAGAGATCAACAATAATTATTCCCACTGCTTCTATCTACCACACTTAATACTATTTGGCCTCATTGCTTATGTGATTTAAATCCCCTCTGGTGGCAAAAATTCGCCATGATGGCTCTCCGACCTGGTGTATATACATAAAATAGTTAACAGATATATTATATGTGTAAAAACCGTATAAAGTTATTTATAAGCAAGAATTTCGAACTACTGGACTTGTCCCCTAAAGTAGTGCATAACCAAAATGACTCAAACCACGCTGTTAGTGGAAATTCCCTTCAGATATGCAACGTTTTATTTGTTACTCAACATTTTAAATAACTAATTTAAGAACAATTTATATTTTGTTAACTATTTTGACGTCATTTTATGTATTTGTACCAGGCCGGAGAGCCATATGGCGTATTTTTGCCATCGGGGGATTTAAATCTCACAAGCCATGAGGCCTAATAGTAGAAGCATATAGTGTCAGACTTAAACTTGAACGTAAATGATCAAGAATAGGCCTCTACTATTTAACAACTAAGAGTAATCGTGCGACATAGAACTATCAAACGTAAATTTAAATTATTTAATCAAACATGGCCCAAATCTTTCAATTCCAGAAGGTAACCAGTAGTTCATTAATGTTATTTAAAACTCAAACAAATTAAAAATATTTTCCTGGTAGATTGGGATGGTACTGAATACAAGGTAAATTATAATGATTTAATGTCCAAAGTCAAAATATATTTAATTATAAGTATCAGCAACAACTACTTACTCTTGTGGTGCATCTAGTTGTTCAGGCTCCGCTGCTAATTTTTCTTCCTCATAAGGATTTTTCCTACCAGGACATTTCCAATTCAGCTGAATGAATTTACTTTTTGATAGCTTTTGGTACATTTCTACTACTTCTTCAGGTAACGGTGCCCATGCATTTCCATACTAAAAATTAATTACAACTATTACGTTACGTACAAGGATGGAGTGACTTCAGCTGTCAGGATTTATAGTTTTTCTATCAATTATACATTTGACATTCATCAGAACTTACACTAACTCCAGCTTTCGAGAATTCCTCTTCATCGGAACACTCTGTCCAAACAACAAATTCGGTCATTTTTGATTGACGTCCTTCCTGTCCCTCTCAACAGACTTAGCTAAAAATAAAAGGTCCAGGTGAAGATTTCAGTACAGGTTTCCCACAAATGGTGACCGGGCACCAAATTATAAATTAACATTAATAGGTATTGAAATGGCTCCAATACCTGTCTGTGTTATCCTGGAATTGTGCGAAACGTCTATTTGAAACGACTTAGCTTTTTCTCCTTTTGCTTGTCCAAGTCACGGGAATGAATATTAGGATATAGGTGTTCAAATTACTGATTCTAAATCAGAACTGACAGAATACCTGCCGATAAACAGCTGACAGCGGTTTGTATATTACAATTTGTAATAGTGGATATCTGTATTTCGAAGGACATCTAGTGTGTCTGAAGATTTTAAGTGAATTTGATGGCGGGATCCTTGGTAGCATGTAGATATTCATCACTGTATTTAGTGATGTACTGTGTTTAGTGATGAATATCTTCATGGTACGAAGGATCCCGCCATCAAATTCACTTAAAATCTTCAGACACACTAGATGTCCATCGAAATACAGATATCCACTATTATTTCCTCTGTTATTTTGAATTGTGCGCTAGATTACTACATTGAAGATACTATTTTATCGAATTCACATTCTAGTCAGTCACCAGTTCAACAGCAATGAAATCCCAATCCCACTCTCTCTATACTCTATACCTACAAAAGCGAGTTTTATCATATAGGTACTGAAGTTACTATGGTCATGGTCTATAATAAACAAACCTAAAAAACTACACTTCTACTTCTACAGTCTACGTCTACGTCTACACTACACACACAACAGGATCAGAATCTGCTGTTCAGCAGAGTAAGAGCCCCCAGCCGTGGTATTTAGTGGCGGCGGCTGACACCCTATTATTTCACGAGCGGCGGCGACTCAGTCGAGGTTTGCCTACCAACAGCGGCAATAATAATTATTACAACTCGTTCGCCGTAGCTAAGACTTGAAGTCGGCTTCGTTCTTTCTTTGTTTTGCTCCTCTATTCAAGTATTGGCTACGTTGAACGGGTTCTACATAAAAATGATTAGATTTACATTTACAATGGTGGGTTAGCACGTGGGTGACTATTATAACGACTAAAAGCGCACTAAATATGCAGCAATAATTAATATTTTCAATAGTGTACCCCAACGCATACCTCCTTGTACTAAATTTAACACATGAAGGTATGCGTTGGGGTACATTATTGAAAACATTAATAATAGTATCTTCTGTTAGATATAAAAGTAAATAGATTATAGATCCCCTGGAGATTCAATTGACAAAATATAAAAAATGCATTTTGAAAAACAAAATTCATGAGCCTTGGCAAATAAATTGGTTAATAACTTAAGGTACTGTGAACGATCTTAGCAGTCTGTCTGTCTGTAGACAAGTATAGGAAGGTTTGCTTAATGTTTGGTAGACATAGGAAGGTTTGTTTAATGTTTGGTAGACATAGAAAGGTTTGCTTGGTGTTTGGTAGATATTAAGTATAGGAAGGTTTGCTTGGTGTTTGGTAGGTATTAGGTATAGGAAGGTTTGCTTGGTGTTTGGTAGATATTAGGTATAGGAAGGTTTGCTTGGTGTTTGGTATAGGAAAGACATGAGTCGTAATAGTGTTACGTATTCAGCGACCGTTGGGAGTCAATCGCAATATATGGTTCCTTGTAAGCTATAATAATTATTCCGTTACATTGGTTTATTCCTCATAAATACAAATTGAAAATGATAAACAAAGGAATCCTTGTTTAACCTAACTTGCCAAGAAATGGGAAAGATCTCAACAGTTTACTTTTAGCAGTGGTACAGTACATTTTTAGTACAAAAATACAGACTTCACAACTACTGTAGGGCATCACGGTAGATTACGTAAACATTTTTCAAACGTTACTATTAGGTAGAAAATTTTATTAATTCATAATTTATTCGAGTGGTTTATTCCAGTTATCCAAGCATAATATATTAACAAAATTTGACAGAATTTTAGTCTTCTTTGACATTAATTACACATTTCCAGATTTAGGAGTGCGCCTTCCGCGCGCCCACCACGAGCCTAAATGCTGTTTGATTTGGTTTGTGGTTCTATTCAATGTGGAAAGAAATTAGATGGTCAGCACAGCATAGATTAAGGTTTCAAAATTTATTATACACTTAAATTCTGAAATTTACTTTCGACGTATAATAATAAATTTTCCATGATGTATAATTTTATATTGGCTCATCATGTGATTTTCAAATTACATACTAGTTCTAATTTTTGCAGAAATGTTAATGACAAGTATACGTACACATTAGCATTAATGTGTATCACTGATTCATCTATACTATTATTATTATGCATTCGTTTTTATTATACATTTCAAATTTCTTAAAGTGTATTTAAATTGACATTTCTGAAAATGGCCTTGATTAACAAATGACTAACATAGCCATTTGGCCAACTTTCTCTACAACGGTATTGGTAGAAATTTTAGAATAGAGGAAAATAGTATTATTATGCAAGATAAGCTAGATTGCTAAAAAGAGTGCATTATGTTAAAGGATGAACATTGAACAGTAAGTCCACGTTTTAAAATTTGTTCCTCTATGTGAAAAATCAAGTGTCATAGTGTCAAAGTGTCAATATGCCGAATATGGCAAGCCGTTTGTATCACCAGCGGCTGTAAATTTTAGTTAAAAGACGGCGGCGGCCTGCCGCCAAGCCTGGGGCTCTGAACTGAGTCCTAGCCCTAGATGTAACAAGAAGCAACTAACTTGGTGACTACACACGGACTTGTACCACAGACCAACATTCAGCATTAGTTAGTTTGACGAAGAAGGTAGTACGCTGAAGTTGTTCAGTCTGACTTGTGAGCAAAATGAAATAAACAATTCTGGGCTGACAACGACAACTGCTAAAAGATCCCTCACGTCGTCATTGTCGTATTGTTTCATTTATATTGTGAAATTTCGATTTTCAAAATCGAATAATGGTTTGAGTTTTTAATTGAAATGGACATTATTTGTTTATGCAGTCAACATTCACATTGAAAGATTTGTATAAGAAAGATTGTGGAGCCTTTGTCATTTGTGGGTTCAGTTATTGCAGTTATTTCGATTTCCAAAATCGAATAATGGTTTGAGTTTTTAATTGAAGTGGACATTATTTGTTTATACATTCAAAATTCACATAGTAGATAGTTGAACTTTTGGGTTCAGTTGTTGCAGTAATTTCGATTTCCCAAATCGAACATCGAATAATGGTTTGAGTTTTTAATTGAAGTGGACATTATTTGTTTATACATTCAAAATTCACATAGTAGATTTGTATAAGGAAGATTGTGGAACTTTTGGGTTCAGTTGTTGTAGTTATTTCGATTTCCCAAATCGAATAATGGTTTGAGCTTTTAATTGAAGTGGACATTGTTTGATACATTCAACATCCACATCGAAAGATTTGTATGAGAAAGACTGGAACTCTTGGGTTCAGTTGTTGCAGTAATTTCGATTTCCCAAATCGAATAATGGTTTGAGCGTTTAATTGAAGTGGACATTATTTGATACATTGATACATTCAACATTCACATCGAAAGATTTGTATGGGGAAGACTGGAACTTTTTGGTTCAGTTGTTGCAGTTCAATACAAAACAGAAACCAATTTAAGTGGAAGAACGACTGACGACTGTGTGCAGTTAACGTGGATATCTATATAATAACTGGTATATTAACAATTAATAGTTTCTTATAGACTCTAACTCAAAACAAAAGCTTAATTTTTATTGATAAAATTCAATTCATTCGTCATTTCTTCTCATCTTTTATCTTGTGAAAGTCCTTAGGATATAAAATACTAACTGTATTAATCTAATCTTTCAATTTATTACTAATAATGAATAACGAGTAACTTTCAATTTTAACACCCTTTTCTTTATGAATTTTGCCTTTTTCTACAAAATGTTGTTTCTAATAATGAAAAATAAATGATGATTGATAGATTTTTTTGACAACAACGAGTGAACGAGATGCTGCCGAAACAGATCTTTATGACTGACAACTGAATTCTTGATCATCACCTCTGATTAATAGCCATAATTCATCAGCATCGTTGGTGAGTCATGAGTCATGTCTTATGTCATAACACCTGTGTCATGTTATATATTTAATCTTCGAAAAATAAACCATTTTAAACTGGCCAGTGAGCATTTTTGCAATTCTAAATCTTCTGACTAAAATAAACAGTGTCATACAATTTTGGGTTAGATTATATGTATTTAGATTTAGATTACACTTGGTGCTGTTTGTTAAAAACATGATTTTCAGAACTGGTGGCAATGCTGACGCAGATAATACATTGCTGTGACGATACATAGTATTTTGAAACTAGAATTAGATATATGAAATAAAGTCCTATTAAAACGTTAGTTCATCAGTTGTTAATATTTGTGTATTTGGAAAAATATGAAAACAAAGATCAATTTTTTCTCCGACTAAGTTGATCGCATACATATATTTTGCAGTTGCATTCTGTTATTTGGGAGGATGAGGAAATAAAATTACAGTTTTATATCTGCTGTAAGCTGTTGTATAAAATATATCAAGAAAGTATAATTTCTAATGCATATAGATACTCGAAATTTAAAATTTATTGACAATGACATTTATCTTAGATAGTATTTGAATTGTGAAAATCACTATAGCGTAAGCCATATTTGCATTTTGTACCTTCAAAATGAAAAATTGAATGTTGCTAGTAATTGTAATGTTGTTAACGTTAGGGTAAACACATGTTACTGATGTATTTTTGTTGTTTATTCTAGAGGATAAATTTTGAAAAAATCAAATATTTATTTTGCAACTGATGCTACATCGTGTTACTTTGGTACTCTTATATTCTACTAATGCTGGACGTCTAATATTAATTACGCGTCTGGCGTCTGGATGAATTTAATCTCTCACAACATAATATGAAATTGAACTTTTTCCTGTCCGGAAAAAGTAGAAATTCTTACGTGTTCATTCTTCTGCATTTACTATAACGACATACAGGGTAAACATTCAAAGCATCCCAATTTTTAAATTTGTAATGCAACATTCTACTCAGCATTTGTGCTAACCGTTTTCAGCTATTCGTTTATTCAATTTAGGAGTGGTTGGTTGTGAAAAGGATTGATAATTTGTGAAATCTTTCGAGAGAAGCTGCCGATTAAGAATTGCTGTGGTCTCTAATGCTAATGCCTAATGGTCCCGTGTCGACTATAAAGCTGTGAGCAACAAGCGAATTGTATATTCTGCACTGCGTTACGTTTTCTCAACTACTCAACATCAATCAATTATGATCTAAAAAGTTTTACTCTAGTTGAAACAAAAATCTTGATAACTATTACCAGGTAATATAATACGTTCTAATTTCTCACTTAAAGCATTTTTAGTGCAGTTGATCCGATGTTCTATAAATTTTTCGGCCCAGACCCATTTTCTCTCTCTCTCTCTCTTTCTGGGTTAACAATTAAATATTTTCTTACGTAGTGGCACTTAAAATGTAAAATCTAAATACGGATGAATTTATCAGTCATGTGATTCAAGAAAATATGATCATAATAATGTGTCCTTTGCGTCTATTAATAATGATTTTCGAACTAAGTCTAGCAAGTAATTTTATTTTGCCAACTGATGGATATAAAGCATTGACTTTTCTATTTAAATTAATTTTTGACGGAATGATATATGAGATAGTGTGATAAATAGTGTGACAGATAAATTATAACTAAAATTGAATATATGTGTTGATGGGAGAGTATCTGTCATGGAGAATCAAGCAAATAATATTTGAGAAACTACAGGAAAGACAGATGAAGGCTTTTATGCAAATGCAGGACATCATTTTGTAATATTGTGCACTTGCACTTCCAGACATTAAACCAGAGTAATCTTGTGACAGCGTTGACGTGTTGCATTAGATATAGTTTAGTATAGTTGTATTTAGTCGTGGAAGTGATTTTAGACTAGCTCATTAAAAACAATTGCCAAAACGATAGAAGTCACTTTTGTCTGTCAGAGTCAATGCAAAGTAGGTAGAGTATTAAAACAAAAGAGATCTGCAGGAATGCGTGGTAAACAGCAAAATTACAAGACCTTGAGTAAACACCCGTTCCCGTTTATTTAATGGAGCGAAGCTGAGTCACTGCTTCACAAATTCATAATCTCCCAAACCAAAAGACATTCACTGAAATTGCAATCAGTCCTTCATTTTGCTCATTTCATAGTTGCTCTGTTATATATATGTGCTCTGCTAAGTAGCATTGAATGTAGCTATAATATATATTATAGTTTACAGTTCATGTACATCTCAGCTCAGTCTCAAGGATTAAATGCAAATAATCTACTGCAATGCAGCATAACATATCAACGTTTAACTACACGACAGCCAACTACTACATTGCACATACATCACTCAGGCTATCACGTCCGTAGTTGTAGGTTATTGGGCGTACGGTAGTAGGTATAATTTAGGTAAAATAAATGTTGAACCAGTAGGTAAACGATAATACGGTAATCACAATACAATCACACTACATATTACTCGGACTTGGTTGTTGGACTCGCTAGCACGACTTTAGAGACTGACTTATTAGCGGGTGCGACTTATGGGCACAGGCACACCTATACCTTGCTGCCTCATTATAGCCAGAGCTTATAGCCAGGTTAGGTCAGGTCCCTTGAAAGTCTCAAGCATATTTTTAACTACGTTAGGTCCCTTTAAAGCATCAAAAATTACTTATTTAAGTTGGGGTTTGTCTCAATTATTTTTTTTCAATTACCTTAGTGAGATTTTAACTGCCTCAAAAGACTATTCTATATTCCAATCTATATACCACTTACCACCACAGTATATTAGCCACAAGTTACTATTGTAGAATATTGCTATAATTCTGCCACCAGGCCTTCTTGCCAACTCATAAGTTGCGCTGGTTCATAAGTCCTAAGTCTCTAAAGTCGTACCGGCTCTAAAGTCGTAGATTCGTTTGGCTCTGCCTGTCTGACTCTGTGCAGTATTAATAGGGGCATTCGGAACAGAACGTACCATGTCATAACGCAGCACAACTACAGAACAGAGTTGTTTTACTCATTTTACTAGGTACTAATAGGGACCTATAAAAATGGATAATATCTGCACAATCTACACGAAAGCTGAAAGAACTTTTTCTGCCACCATCCAGAAACTGTTTGAACGTCTTCTATGTTTGAGAAAAATAAGTTGAGGTGAACTTTCAATAAATAGCTTACTTCTGGTTTACTTCGTTTAGCAAAGCATGAAAAGTCTATAAATATGTATCCACAATATGTAGCAACTAGCAGGTCTCTAATCTCTAACATTTTTTTTTAAATAACGGATAGGCTGTATATAAATGTTGGTTAGTTTAAGGGCAGGTTGACTTGATTACACTTAAATTATAGAGCCCTAAGCCAAGAACAATGTTTGGATGTGAATACTAGTATACATATGTTAATGTTATTCCATTCTTCGTTATTGGTTATAGCAGCTACATTGACAAAAAATAATCCATTCAAGTTTACGTAGCAGTTGCTGAAGCAAGCATTTAGTATTTTCTGGGTCAATGGTCAATCTTCAAAATTGCCGAGGTTCTTTTGCTGAAAACAATTTTAGAATACTTTATTATCAATAGTTGATTTTTCAGTTTGTAAGATTGAAGCGTATAGAAGTAACGAGTGACAAAAGAAGGAGAATTAGAGTATACTATAAATACTAAATACGCCGTTTTGTATAATTGTAGCTAGGTTTAAGTATGACATCATGGGTCGAAAGTTAGCCTTTAAGAATTTAGATAGCAAATTAAATTACACAAGGAAATTCTAAGAAAGAGTAGTTAAATATCTCTGTAAGATTGAAGAAACTTTCTTGTTTCTATCCCTATAAGTTGTTGGCTCTGATTCGTTGTGTGCCTTTCTTTGTGCTTTAGATTTTAGAATGTATATCCTATCTGATGGGTTTTGTCTCCCAATATTACTATTACTGCCACTTTCCGATGAACTATTTTTCGAGATATTTGAATGGGTAAAATATAATGAGAAATCTTAAGCTACTCATTTAGTCTAGGCCATGCCATATTTAGTGGCCCGAAATGGGAGTAAATTAACATTAGCCATTATTTTAAGAACTACTGTAATAACTCTGTTGATTAGCACAGAATTAGAATTAGCTTGCCTCTTAATAATAAAGTGGGCTATTTTCTTGAAATACGTAGCTCTACAGACTCTAGACTTGAGAAGAACAAGTAAAGATCATAAAAAGGGTTCAAATATCATGGTATTGAAGTGTATAATTCGTGGGTACTAGGTACATTACTCAGTGCAGCATACTTACATGTTCTCAGACGATTCTTTATGATCATTCCAGTAGTCGATTTTATCTGCTATGCATACTACGTCAAAGATAATGTTAGGCATTGACGCAAGGGATATTATGCACATTTTTTAATCACTGCTACTGCTGTTGATTATTGATGACCATATTGAATTTTACAATTTTTAGTGTGCAAATATTTTAAATTTTATTTTGCACCCCCAAAGTCGTCTAAATGCATTTTAACATTTTACATTGTAGAATGGGTTCAAAACGAAATCAAATGTTTTCGATCGACGACGCATTTGAAGAAGAGCACACTGATGCCATTAGAGTCTATGGGGCGACAACTACTACAGAAAGATCGCCTCTTAAGCCCAGCAGAAATGGATCATTTGGAGGATCTCCTAGTGGTGGGGATTCAGTGACTGTCCATATCCACGATCCTAACCCTATTGGAATTAAGCCCATTATCAGAGGAATCTCTAAACTCAAAAGTGGTGATGATGTAAGTCTTTTAAACCTGGTCTCATTCACACTCATAAAACTGTTGACAATTACATTGTCACTTGTTGCTTAATGGTTAATAAATGAAGGAAGCTCAATCATATTTGAATTTGATGAATCCTTTGGGATGATTATCTTTTGCTTTCAGTGTAATGCCCATTTGGAATATTGAAATATAAAAAATTATCTAATAAGCAATTAAATAATGAGAATGTCTTTCTAATATTTTTCCTACTACTAGTAAAGTGATGTGACGGTATCAAGCAAAGCATCTTCTGACGTCGTATGCTTTTATTATAATAATAATTGTTTCTTATTTTTGAGCAAATGTTTTATCATGCTAAATCTTCTATACTTTAGAAATTTTCTTTTAAATTTGAAAACGGAAGTATTCAGTTTTCCTTACCAGTACAAAGCAATTTGTGTGCAAAATGTGTTGTTGATGATGTGTATACAAGTAAAGGAGCCTCTTATGTGTACCCTTTGCAGAAGTTGTTATAGTTGTTAAGATGCAGAAAGCGTGTCTTGTTGCTTGCCTTGCTCTCTTGTCATTATTTCTCAATACTCCCCTAAACCTAACCTCCATTCGTTTTTATTCTTTTGTGCATAATTCATCGGGGTTGCCTATACCAGTCGGTTTCCAAAGATAGTGATTCTCTGATAACCGAAGGCCAAGAAAGCAATTACGACCCATCAATGCCTTGGTGGCAGCATCCCAAAGTTCGAGAAAATTGGAAAATGGTTTTGGCAGCCTTTTTTCTTCTTCTCATTGGTCTTGGTTAGTAAAGAAGTCATTATATAATTAAAGTTTTCATTTCTTATTTGTATTTGTTAGGTTTTATTTCAGGTACCTAATAACGACATAGTGCGTGACTTAGAGGATCGTTACTATTTTATTATGAGATTTCGTATTTCACTTTGATAAATTTTTACTCAGAAAAAGACGATTCATTTCATTTTTTTAAAATATTAAGACGAAGTCATTAAGACTGAAGCGGCAAAGAATTTCCAAATCAAAAATTTTAAAAAAAGTCAACTGCCTGTAGTCAAACTTTTGATACAATTGGCATCGTTTTTATATAAAATTTTGAATTAACACAATCGTTGTAATTGAACTTGGGTGTCAATTAATGGGATTTAATGAGAGTTTAAACGAAACCATTATTGATAAATATAATTGATTGTGCAATTTCACTCTAGTTTGGCACATCTGATTTACTATTTATTTATTTGTTTTGTTTGTTAAGGATTGGCAGTTGCAGGAATTGTGATAGTTGGACTACCGATCAATGGACTTCAGGGTGCCGTATTTTTTATTGCTGGAGTAATTTGTTTTATACCAGGAGCTTATCATGTTATTTATATATATTTGGCTGTTAAAGGCAAACGTGGTTATGATTTTTACCATTTGCCACTTTTTAATTAGTACGGTATTTATATAGCAGCCCCTTCCTTTGAGAAATGAATATCCACACCCACTGTGTTAATCTCAAATATCAGCTCTTATGCCACTAGTACTACTATTGTGTCATTTTTGTATTGATTAAGTATAACAATTTGTTCATGGTGGGTATACGTTTGTCATATGTATCCATGCGTAATGGATGTAAATTACAAGTAAACACCGATATAGTAATATGAGATACTACAATATAATGAAATAATTTCGCAAATCGTTGAAATATTAATAATGAATACATGTTACATTATAATCAAGACTGCGTGAACATTATCTAATTTACACAGACTACAGACCACACTCACTCACTAAACAGCAATATTTTCTAATGAGGTAATTATATCGGATGAACGAATAGTTCACAAAATGTCAAAAGAACTATATCTGACGTTCATCTCATAGCAGAACATATTATGTAGTTTAATTAATGTATCAATGTTTTGAAAATAGTATTAAAACTTAAATAAGTCAAAGGAAAATTTTCTTAAGAATGCAACATATGTTTTGTATAATTTCTGGTATAATTTCTATTTAAGCAGCAGAAAAGTGTAACGAATCAACAAAATAAAAACGAATTATCTGGTTTTGACCACAAGTAAGCTAGACCTACCCCTTAAAAAGTTCTTGTCAACATTAAAAACAGTATAGTAACCATAGCCATTACTATTCTCCCTATGTAAAGGGTTGAAATAGAGTGTGCTTGTTAAAGCATACTAAAAGACAGTATTATTTATGAAATCTGCAATAATAATTTACGTTATCTTAATTTATCAAAAGCCTAGACAAAAATATTGGTAAGATTTGTCATTATTAAAACACATTTAGAAAACATTCTACTTTACCCTGGGGAAAAATGAAATCCATTAATATAAAATAATACATAAAATATACAAAACAATAAACGCTAACTAATATTTTGTTTCAATTAGTAATTAAAGTAATTAGTTTTCAATAATGTTTGTAACTGAAATGCTTTCTAAGAATCTAACAAAATAAGATCTTAACATCACAACGAACAATATTAATTACTGTAACTATTGCATCAAATAATATCCATCAATATTTGATATGTATTTCTGACCTGGTCATTTTTTATAACAATCTTGTTTGAATGAACAAAAAAGAACTACTGAATTTATTATTTCCTTTTTATTTGTACGGCCACCTAAGGTTACTTCTTAGCCACCTTAGTTATTAAGTGCAATAATGTAATGTTATGTGTAATATAAGGAATACCTGCAAAATACTAAATACAAATAAGTGTTTTAGACAAACTCTTATTTCCCTTTGCGTAAAAGAAAAGAGATTAGGGACCATGAAGCCAACATTGGTTACTTTTGTACCACCCCACTATTCAGCTGTCAGCACACTTTATATTCGTAATTCACTATTTTAGTGACATTTTTGCCAGTTGATTTGCAACAAGTGTTTGCCTCAATGTTTCATTTCATTTATTCAGTTTCAGTCCTGAAAATACAGTTAGCATTGGACAAAAAGTTGGATTAAGCTTATGGAATGGCTTATTGTCAAAATAAACCAATAGACTTACTATTTACTAACAGGACTATTCATAATGGAAGAGATCTTTTTCGCTCCAGCTGAGAAATAAATTTTGTACTAAGTTTGTTTAAATGAAAGTAATGGTAGCAAATGTAATACTTCTGCTTTCTATTATAATGTTAATTGAACCAATTTCATTTGTTTTTTCAATTTATTTAGAGAAAATCTAAAAATAGAATAATAGGAGCTCTTCGAGTATTTTGCAAAGCACTTTGTTATGTATTTTTTGGATTTTTGATGTGGGTAAATACGTAATATTGCAGCTGAAATCGTACATAATCAATAAATAATTGACTATTGATAATATACATTACATATATAACATTTGATTTTTTATTATCTTCTTCGATCAAAAGTTTCCTGTCAATCCTACCAATGTAACAACTTGCCACCGTCCTGTTGAAAACTTAAAAAATTAGATTTGTAAATATTTCGATGATGAATGAATTAAACAATTATACAATTGACACATTATCACTCTTTTAAACAAAAAATACCATCTACATGTCGTTTATGTGTGGTGTTTACGCATCTGCAGCTATTTATAACTTTTCTGATAAGTGATAGTGTAATGATGTGGTTATAAGAATTAGCAAAAGCACTTAATGTTCAATTTATTAAAAAGTGCGCAATACACTACATACACATTCATATAGTTAGTTATATATGTAGTTAGCTTTGTCTGTCCACAGTAAAATGACCTGGTCTCATATTATTATTAAACTCCCTTCTTTTTGTGTTAGATAAATTGAGACTTAGACTTGAGAGTTATATGAAATACGCCAGATATCAAAATTCTGATGATCTATATTGTTACACCACATGACTTTGTAGTTCTAGACTGAAAGTCATTTTAGGAGGTACAGAAACCTTATTAAATCCGACCGAAGTAATTAATCCCATTTGAGGAAGAAAGTCAGGTGTAAATGCGGTTAAGGGAGTGAGAAGACAGGGTACCAAGGATAAAATACTTCGTAAACATTAATATACATCATGCTGAACTGTTCCAATATCGATTCACCATTCACCACCATAGTCCATGTTCTTTTAACCATTCAGATTCAGACTCATACAGAAAAAAGTTTTACAAAACAATTGTAAGAATATGGAATTATTACGACGCATTTCTTCTATCAAGAGATCACTGTATTAAAAATTAATGTGTTGTTACATCATTTTCTATTCGCATACTATGTGAAAACGGATTCAAAGACGTGAATGCCTATTATCTTCGCTCAAAACCCACAAACGAACGGGATTAGTTGGAATGTAATTGCTATTGGTGTGGTGTGTATTTACATGTTGAAATAATAATAATCATTAAATCCTATGTTTATAAGTACATTTGTGTCGTCATGAGAATTTTCATGTATTAAAATATTTAAAAATGTGTCATTAGAATGTGAAAATACTGTCTAATATTTTCCTTATGGGAAGGTCTCTGTATAGTATTCCTATTTTGTATTTATAGAAAATCTCATACAGAAATTAGACGATGACGCATAACGCATGCCATAAGTAACCACAATTTCATCAAATGCTAATAAATTCTAGTGAGTGGTATTGTTAAATATCTTAATGACATGTCTTTGTCCGCAAAAATAAACAATTACTTGTAAAGTAGCATAACTGACACTGATTATATTTTATAGTGACTACTGATAAAGAAAATGAGAGCTACTTACTATTTTGGGTAAATGACTGATTATACTTTTGACTTAAATTCATTAAGTAGTCATTCGAAAACCGTTAAACTGAAAAAAAATGTTCATGGCCATTTTTTCTCGGAGATTGTTCTAAAAGTTTTTATCATTAGATAGCGATGGTTCTTAAGTGTCGTAAGGCTGTCAGGGACCGATTCCTACGAGGGAATTACTCCTAAAAGACTTTACTCCTAAAGGATTCCTAAAAAGTACTTCTTCCTCCAATGCAATATATTAACTGATTGTTTTTAATTATTTTAGAGTTGCCCTTTATACCACATCTAAATCGTGACTATTCGATTGGTTAACAAATTAGTTTAATTTTCAATATCTTTAATGTTAGTTAACTGTTAAGACAATCTTAAGCTGTTATTGCATGATGAAGCTGCACTGGACATAGTATTAGCTGACTGTAGGAGTCCTTTAGGAGTAAAGCCTTTTAGGAGTGATTCCCTCGTAGGAGTCGTTCCATGTAATCGTCGTAAGTTAATTTACGTTGGTTTTGTAAATTAATCCTCTTCTCTTTCTTGTTCTTAGGCAAAATCTTAATCTTAAAAATCTGAAAACATCAAAGTTGATTTTCGACATGGATGTCAACACACATCCGCTTACCAGCATCATTTTGGCAATAAGATAATATATTACACATCTGTCACTCATTTCTGTAAAATTCGCATTATGTGTAGGTTATAGCATAATAGGGTTATTTATTATTATTACACATTCCCTAATAAACCCTATAGGCCTCTAATTAGTTTGGTTCTCCCGGAGTCGCCAATAAAAGTAGGTATATTTTGCGAATTTCGTAGTCCTTTCTTACAAGAATTTCATGATCTGTAATGCAGAAATGTATATAACCATTATGTCGTATGGCCTAAGGTTAAAAGTGACTAAGTGACGCTATAAGTATTAAAGTTTAAATTAGTATCATTTTATCATTATTCCGACCGCGGGCCCCCGACCTACACCAACATTAATTTTGGCCATTATGCACTTTGTAGATTATACTAATATGCATATTTAGAATGCCAATATGAAATGTTGGGCATGGATTTCAGAACAGAAGAGTCATAAAGGTTGCATACACACATTAATTACAAGGTAAAATAGAAGTAATCCATGCGACTATAAATTGACGTTTGCAATTGTGTACCCCAAGACCCGAATCGTACCTCCATAAATTAAACGTCGTAATACATGGTAAGAATTTTATGGTACCTAATTGAACAAGGAAGTATTAAGGGGGGCTTTACGGGCTGAAGCCCCAACCGTCCCCCCCCCCCAAATTTTCGCGGGATTATACATAGTGGAAATGCCTTTATGAAATTTTAATTTATTTCTGTGTATACGTGCTTGTAAGGGGCAGAGCATAACAAAGTTGTAATTGCATACAATATTATGATACTCAACAAAATTGCTTTGAATTTGAATTTGAATATTTTTACCTAACTAACTCTATAACAATAACTAGGCCCTTAGTACTACTACTGAATTTCAAAAGATCTGCGCTTCAATGTTTGGTTTAATTTCGAAACTTTCTTATCCCAGAGTGTAGTTCATTGTATTACGCAATATGCATTCCATAAGCACTTGCGCATTTAGGCTCTCTTTGCCAGACTTACATAGTGAGACTGGGCGGATTTGCCGCTGGGAGTATATATTTACATGGGTACAACTATTTAATTTTTGGTTAGGCTTAGCCACGTTAGTGGATTACGGCAGATTAATCCTCGTCCATAGAAAAATAGGTTGGTAAATTTATTGCTTTATTATCTCGTCTCAGACTGTGGTTATAATAATAAAGAGATACGACAACTATAAGCTACCCCTACTAGTGGCTTACTTGCAAAATGGCCGGGCCAATTTTGGGGACCGCAGGATAAGTAGAGAGATGCTCGCGTTACTTAGTAGATTTGGCTAGATTCATTCGTAAAATATGGGAAAGTATACAAATGTCATCAAAATTAAAACAAGCCACCGAGCAGAGTACTTTTCTTTGAGTATAGTGGAGTGAGTACTCAACCATGACTGGTGGGAATAGTTCGCGCTAACGAAAATTGAAAAAATTCTCTATAAATTCAAACAGCTCGTGTACACTTATACGAATCTACTCACATACTCAAATCTACGAAGGCACGCGGGTATCCCCCTAGTATATTTTCTTCTTTATTCTGCCATCTAGTGTTCTGTGCTGTGAGCAGGCATTTATTGAGTCAGAAAAGGTTTCGACAGATTCTGCAGCCTTGTCGGAGTGAAGTACAAGAACTACAACAACGCAGCACAACAATAAACGTTCCACGAATATTATGGGGAAGATATACATGATGGCGAAGAAGGAGTATGAGTAGTAAATACTAGTGCCTAATGCTTTTTGCACCTGCCTGAGATGCCCCATTCGTATCTTTCATGTTCATTAGAATGGGTTTCTTTGAAGGCATTCGATTCAATTCATGTACACCTTCAGACAACAGAGTGATCCTACTCTGACTGACACAAAATGCACGTAGCCGAGTGCAGTTGTTCACGTCTCAACATTATCCTACCTTTCAGTTGTGTATTGAGTGTGAAAGCAAGAGGAGCTCGTCCCCAGTTCGCTATCCTTATAACATTCTTTCACGATTTATCCCACAATATCTCCGTATCAATGTAAACTACTGTTATTCTTGTTCTGTCGTCTTTGGGATTTTGTTGTCTCGAACGTTTCAGTAAAAACCCTGTGGTTGACACCAAGGGCCTATGAAAAACAACACACGCTACAAAAACGATTCGTAGCCTGTCCCATTCATACCACTTCTTTCCACCCCTTCAAATAAACTATTGGTTAAGTGACAATAATATTATTCTGTGTTCTCCGAAAAAGAAAGTTATATTTGAAAAGTCGTATTTCTGAAAATTTTTGTTTTATAATGTGAGTGAAAATCTATTACCTATGCAAAATTGGAGATTTTCATTTGGAATACCTACACTCTATGAAATATTTCTGATCGTTCTCTAACCGTTTGTCTCTTTGGTAGCGTGAGAATTGAAAGTGCGCTGTATTTTCTCAATTGGTGCAAATAGTTACAGAATTTCAAAATTTAAGTCTAGTTGAACCCAGAACGAAAGAAAAATAAAGGTAGTTTATCCTACTGAAGAATTCAATGACAGTCTGTTAAATAATTGTTACTTGAGAATTAGATATTTTTGTGAAAAGCTCCTGCAAACATTCATACTCATATTCTTTTCTGTTTTGTGCTTGTTTGACTTGGTATTCAAAGTTTCATTTTATTGCTATTGGATTGGATTCTCAAAATCTCATGAAGGTAAATAAACTTTATAGCATATTTACATAATCACCCCAATACAATGGACTTTGCCTTCAACCGTTATGGTAATCAATAATGTGTACTGCATGCAGCATTTTCTTTGTATATGTTGCTATTAGTAGTAGTAAGTAGTTATTTATTTATTGATATGACTAATGGTCTTCAAATCGAGGTACAGTATGTAATGTAATTATTTATAAGTAGTACATATTTACATGGTTAACTTATTGTGGACAATAGCTATAATGTATAAAATAATATCCACGAGTTACAGTCATTTTGGTTCTGCGTATACATAGTATTCATACAATGTGCATATATTTATCCAAATATTCTCAATTGCTAATTGCTATACTTTACCTTTAGTTGCGACGTTGCTGAATACTAAGCACTGTACATACCTATTGTAGATTTATTGCAATTTTAACTCATTTTAAGTGTGAATCCGTAAATAGTAAGTATATGAAATAATGAAACTTATTTTGCGGCTAATAAATAGACTAAATAATTAATATAGACTACTACGTAATATACAAATATCACAATTTAGTAGAGATGATTTGGGGACGCTTTAATTAATTTGTTTCATAAATCACAAAAATAATGCAATCTAATTTCTATTATAAACATAAATATCTTGTTAATTGTATTAGCTGCCTAATCTCTAAAAAAGTTGAATGGGCAACTCTCAAATCATTCAGCATCAAATCTATTTATCGCTTAGAGGTACATGATGTAGTAGTTTGGTAGTTGGTGTAGTGTCACGACCCCATTTACTTCGCTGAGCTCACTCATTTTTTTTTCAAGTACAATCATAAAATTAATACTGCAGACAAATACAAAGCTAAACATTGAAATAATATAATATTCTAGTATCGAACTAAAGAGAAATGCTAGTAGTGTCTAATTAATAATTAATTAAAAAAGGGGTTTGTGTTAGAACGGAGTTTTAATCGGAGGATGAATAAATGCCACAGAAGTCAAAGTAATTGTGAATGAAACTGTAGTTTTGTTTTATACAGCTGCAGATGTCTAAAATAGGAAGGAGGTATCATCATTAATATATAATATATTCACTATTGGTTTGGATGTCATGGACAGGTGAAGAATTCAGTAATAGATCGCAAAAGAAAACATACAAATTTCATGCTACTTGTATTATATTTTAATTAACAACAAAGGTCCAATCGTTCAATGCTTACAGACTATTACCCTTTTTTCTCGAATGGTTTAACCCTTGAGAATTCTTTATTTTTGCTTGGCATGAGTGAGACTAACTTAAAGGAAATTTTTTACTGTATAGTATATATGAAAAGCATTTGTGGAAGATGTTCAAAGAATAAGAAGTGGACCGAGTAATTACAGGGGTATGTAGCATTAAGTATTCGTTTGCATGTTAAGAATGCATTCGAATGAAAGATAATTCGGAAAATAAGTCCCTATAATATTTATATTTATTTCATCTTATTATTGTTATTTGCTATTTGATGAGTATGGTACAACTTCTTCAAAATTATTTGTATTTGCATAGTTAAAAGAATTTTTGGTAAATGGCTTATACACAATAGGCTACCAAATAGCACAAATGGAACAAGTCCTCATAATTTTTTATTTATGACCGATTGATCCATTTTACCATTTAGATCTTACAGATTTATCGAAATTATAATAAAATTTTAACTGAATAAACTGTTTTTAAACTTGTACCAATATAGCTTGTTTAGCTGTTGTTTGCCAATATGCACAATGGCTGCTCCTTAACTGAGATGCGCAATTAACCATCAAGACTTGTAGGGCATGCAGGTCAATTATGCATTTTTAATGTTTTCTGTTGAAATGAACATACTTAATGAGCACTGTATACATGTTTTACTATTGGGTGCATTACCGCAGCATGAAAAATCCTACATATGCAATATCACAAATGCATTCAAACAGTGGAATTTAATGTTCATTTTTATTTCGCAACTTTATAATTTTCTTTGTAAATGTAAAGTAGTATACTTGTACTAAGTTTTTGCTACCTACCGATGTGCCATTGAGATTTGATGTTCAACATTTGCTACATTTTGTTAAAATTAAAGATAACAACTTTTCAAAATAAACATGAGCAGATTAGAGAAATTACAGATCAATTGCAAATTGTACAGCATAACAGAAATTTACAAAATGGCACACGTTAAAGAAGCTATCCTCCGTTTCGCTTGTTTTTCTGCATGGGGGATAGTTATACTTACCTATAAAAATCAATGCCGTGGTTAATTACGAAAATTCAATTAGTGTTCCTTTTTAGATTTTGAAGTTACACATTGTCATTATTAAGGGAGGGATCTAAGCAGTTGGAATAGAGCCTATATAAAAAATACAGCTTCATCAAGATTCACTTTATGGTTGGTTTAACATTTAAATCCAAGTCTATAGTTATTTAACTACTATTGTCACAATTACTCTCTTCTGGTTTCTAGAAGGTCATTAGAAGTAGATTGCAAATGTACTCAGTCATTTTCCCATTTGTCAACAATACTTGTTGTAGCTATAAGATAAGATGGTGTAAATGAAGAAAACTGGAGTACAGGAAAACATTCAAAATAAATTTGGGTTTATGCGCAGAATTAATTTAATTTAGTTCACTAAAGTTACAATTAATGCTAGATAACATTTGAGATAGCCCAGAAAATAGATGCTAAATATACAGAATGAGACTTGACAATTACTGTAGCTGATTGTGTTTGCATATACTTATGAGAAAAGGTTGTAAATGAAATGAACGGAGAGTGTAAAACAAGGATTCTCAGAGAATGAATAGTGTACCTATTCCACCTATTTTACAGTCCAATTTCTCACAAGACAAGCTAGTACAATGTGTACATAGCACCGATATGATTATAATTATGATATGCGGTACTAAGACTTATAAATGGAATGTAAACACCTTTTACCCTGTCTGTTTCTACAAGCAAACTCAACTTCCATTTCAATCCATCCTGTTCTTCTAAGTTCTGTAAACTCTCCATTGAATCCTGAACTACTTACACACTTGATAGTGGAATTGAGCTCCTGTATTTATTTTACATCAACACTTAATTTTAATGGATGGAATGGGAAGAGAGAAATAATAACGTGGTTGAGTTAACTGACCGAGCATTGCAGTTTAAATGTAAGTCTATATCCTCTGAAAGTACATTACTGTGTACACACACGAACATCTACCGCACCATTTACACCAATAAAAGTAACACATATTTAGGTACTGTACATTTTACAACAATTTTATTTGCCATAAGTGGTCATGCTTAACTATCAGAGAGTGCTTATAATGTACCGTATATTGAGAAATGACTTATTGCGGATAATATGGTACACTACTACAGAGTAGAATTAGCAGATACATATAATATTATATAGGATAATTAATATGAGAATACGATAGCGTAAATTGTTGATGGTTGAACGGTAGCGGTTATTAGAAACCTTTGCTTGATTTAAAAATTCATTGTCAATGGCATATATAATACTGTGGCAATTAAATTCGACGAGACAAAATGAGCTGGGAAACAAATTGTAAAAAGTTTTCTGAGCCAGTTTTTAAAAGCACAATAGTATACAAATGTAAATAATTCAACATAATTCATGGCATAGTGTACATTTATAATGCACAGAGCTAAATGTATGGCACTTGTTGTGAACTGTCTTTCTAATGATGAAAGTCGCATGTTTTTCCATGACGCATAAAATACTTTAGTTTGTCAACATATTATACTTCCTTGAGTTTTCATTTTTAGTTTGTTTCAATTCTACTCTTAAACAAATGTATACTGTAATTTGTTTTGCAGGAGGAAAAGTGTTCATAATATGTTTTTTACTCTGAAGGAATTCATACAGCAAAAGATAGAGTCAACATGAGAATCCCAGGCTAGTTACAGTTTTAATATCATTATTGGATACCAATTTTACCAATCCGACTTACAAGTAAGTACCAAAGGATAATGAACACCAGATAAGGCTCTACCTGACCACTTAGACATGAATGCGTTTGAGAACATTAATGTCTATGTAGTATCATCACGAATAGGAAATGAGAATGGGAAAAATAAAAATCATTTGAGTAATCGTTAACGTGTGGTGGTAAAGGTAAACCAAGACTGCATCTTTGTTGGGATGCTATAATGTTGATAATCTTCTTCTTTAGAGTTTTGATATGCTGTCTCATCTCGATATCATCATAAGGCTGAGGGTATAGATCTTAACTACATACAATGTGTTCCCAGGAAAATATTACTTGCCTATAAGCCAGGATTTACTATTGTAGAAGGCAAGGAGTGTAGGCACATTTGTCATTTGTTTGGATATTTTGTACAATGTAATATTGTACGATGGATAACTGAATTTCCCGAATGGATGACATAAGAGTCGTCTCAAGTCAATTCAAGTCAAAAGTCGAGACTAACGATAAGACGAAGATACCGACTAGGAGCAGCGGGTGTTCTGCACAAAATATCTCAAGCACTTTTTCTGTGGGTTTTCAGTTACTTTGTTTGTGTGTCTGACCAGAAAGATCCCAGCTACGTGCATGTAATGGAATCTGTCGTTAAAGAGATTTGTCTGTTCCGTATACTTTCACTACTTCGAATGGATATAATATAGTCTCTGGAAGAAGAGGTAAGATATTATTGTAGGTAGGGAGATTGGTTTGTGTACCCTATTCATATTTTTCTAGCCACTAACTAGCGGCTGAAATGGTAGGGGCTAAAATGGTGGTAGACTTACTGGTTGTCTTAAATCATTTTAGCTAGCTAAATTCAAATATTTGCCAAATTTGGTACTAACCATTTTTACCGGTTAAAATGGTCTTTTGGCTGGATAAAATGAAAAAAAAGCCGGGTAAAATAGAACACTGGATACACCTGTATTATAATACACGCAACTGCTACTACATACAGTAGTGTTTGTAATGCTCCATACAAGTTGGCATTTCCTCTTCACTACATGATTCCTCACCTGTTGAAGAAATACTGAAGATGAAGTGAGGTGGAATGGAATGATGTAGACAGGGCAGCCCAAGAAACGGCTAGGGGTAAAAAATTAAAAGGAGCTAAAGGAATTCGGAGGATGTCTGGTGTTGTGGTGTGTGGCAAGGATTTTTTCGTCTCTGTACACACATAGAGCACATCCCTCCCTCACTCACTATATAACATTCAGCTCCCCATTTACTCGACGCTTCTTTATCTGTAGCATTACCTGTATGTACATATTTACATGTAGGAATAATAAAACTAGGTAGTAGACCTTCACTTATTGTCAATGGACGCATTTAATTGTGGTCCTAACAATCATATCACTAACTAAAGTACACATCTGTATAGGAATTCACTTCGTAGCCATTTAGTTTCAGATTCTTAGACTTATTTAGTGTATTATACCCTAGAGTATATCTACTAAAGAATCATCGCACTGTCAGCAGAATATTTTATATAGAGTCTTCTGTATAGTTCTTCTATTTAGTTTTGTAGCTCGGTCGTGTTATCCTGGTGTTGCTTATTTTTAGTGTTAGCTTTAGCGTTACGAATATGACGAAGGCTCGCACTACTATTATTGTGATGTGAAAATACAGATAGGGGTAGAAATGCCTCCAGCTAAGAGTATTGTTGTAATTGACTTTTGGGGAATGTAAACTTGTCTACAGCAGGTAGTCTTTCTTATACTGAAGAAAGAGCGAACGAACGGAAATCCATCCATCTTTGCCTAAGTATCGGATCTTGGTAGGAATACAAATACATCACACCTCTCTTGCTTCAAAATCTTAATGCCATAGGGTGAGAGTAAACTATGTAGTTAGGGAACCTAAATCATTTAATGATATTCATTTATCCCTCTTGTTAAGGGAGTTAAAGCCTACATATAAATATTTGGTGATAGGTTTATTTCCTACGATCATCTCCCCACCACTCACACCTTTACAATAAAACTCATCTTCCTAAACTCCTTTTCTGCACCTTTACGCCGTTTAATGATTTTCAAAAGGGTGAATTGAAATATTAATTGTAACACATATGTCTGTCAATTCCTTATTCCTTGTATTACCACATTTCATGTTTCTATAAATTAGATAGTTTCAATTTAGGCTGGTATGTCAAATACCCAAATTGTGTAACAAAAAAGATACCAAAGAGTTAGTGTAATATCTATCTATTGATTAGTTTTCATGACTCCATAAAGTTGGAAAAGTAATTTAATTGTTTATGCAAATCAATAGTGATACTAATAAAGGTAGTATGGCATTCAAGGTTTGTGTGTTAGTAGGTATCCTTTCACATGTTGAAATTACATGATTGCTCACTGAATGTGTCAAATAAGATATTAAAGTGACAGTGACAGAATTTTATTTTCTCTTTGTATGAAGTAAGAACAAGAGTAGTAACAATAGGATAATAAAAGTTACGATATGGTTAATAACTGGCAAATGGAGAGGATTAAGAGGTTTCTGCATGCCTATTAAGATGCATAAAACCCAATAGTATTCATATCATTCTCCTATTATATGCCATTCACACCAAGTTAGATTCTACTCAGATAGATGAATAATAAAATTGTGCATTTGAGAGATTTTTCATCTTGTGATGATATTTATTGGTTGTAGTATGACAAGGATTCAAAGTATGTTAGGCATATGGGAAATGCAGTAATAGTAAATGGTTGAGTATACATTCTTGAAGATGATAGAGAGAGAGGGTAAAGTTGAGTGGCTAGTGCATAATATGCAGCAATGTTATGTTCCACTTAAGAATTATTAGTTGTAACTCGCAGTGGGTCGTCGGAGAGGTCATAAATTAACGGAGATTCTAATGTGGGTTGGGAGGACTAGGTTTGAACTCGACTTGCAAGCTTTTCTACGACGTCTTTTAATGGCACGTACCTTGTGCGTCTTTGTGAGTACGGATAAGCTATAGAGAGATATTGCAGGGAAACAATGTTGGTGCAAGAGACTGACGTTGATATTAAAGTGTCACTAAAACCTGTTGTGCCCATTTCATTTCACTTTAAACAGAGAACCTTCTGAGGTTGGCTTAGCTTTTGGCCTCTGCAAAACTCAGAGTTAAATGTAAATTATTGACCAGAGAAAGGAGAAACTTGACAGTGGTCTTTGTAGTGTATGATGTGTATATGCAGTTGGATGAAACAAGTCATCGACAACGAGACACATTGAAATCTTCCTTTTATACATGTAATCTGAAGATACATTCATCTGCATTACTCACACTACTTACTTACCTGACTCTATTCAAGAGAATATGGTTGAGTGACAAAGAGGAACTCACTCTGTGTATAATATAGATACATACTGCTAAAAGGCAGGACTACCATACATACAACCCAACGGTGTACCAAGTACAAGAACAACCCAAATTCAATTTATTTAGGGCCACATTCTCGCGTCTCTAATCCAGTCTCTATAATAATATCCTTCATTGTTTAGCTAATATGCATATTTTATGCCCATGACATTCTCTGCCTAGTATGGGATTCCATTGTCTGATATTCTTCATACTTTTAGGAAGATTGTGCTTTGTAGTCGAAGTGCATGCATACTGCTCAGCGTCAGAAAGGTAACCCCAAAATATTCAATGAAACTAATTACCCTGCCCTTCCTATTCAGTCGAGTGGCATGAAAAGTAGATTAAAACTTGGTTCTTGTTCGACTTCTACCGAATAAAAATGGCAAGTGGTTTTCTTATCAGACATTTTCAATATAAACGTTTGTATGTCAATCTGCTCTTTTGCATGCTACTCACATTATTGTGTCATGTCAATAATTAAATTCATTTGCTGGGGAAATAGGAAACAAACTCAAAGGATAATGGAAAGGGAAGAACCATTTCTGTTTTGAATTTTAATTCTACAGGGTTTGGCTTTACATTCTTAGAGATGCATTTTAGTCAGCACACCGTTTATTACCTGATGACAACGAAAGAAACCAACCGCGTCCAACAGGTAAATGCATACATAGCCCACCGCCAGATGCAATAAGGAAGGCAGTTTTTAAAAAAGTGACAGTGCAATATTGACAAAGTAATTTCTTCCTCTCCTGCATTACAAAGACAAATAGATTCTGTTTCTACCAAACTTTACTTTTTTTACCCTTCTTGAACATACCTTCCCTATTGTTCTCAACACAAATTCGAGAAACCTAATGCACCTCGGAAGTTATTGTGGTGACGCTCATGTTCATTAAACCGCACGTATATATGCTACCACGACATCATCCCCAACTAAGAAATATCCAAATTGAGAGTTCTAAACAAACACATCTCCTAAGAAAGTAACTAACCGCAATAATGAAATATACATTTCCCACGATTATATTGAGCTTCTGGCAGGACGCTGTGTGCACAAGTAAATACTACTATGCAATAGTATCTATAAGTACGTACTTAATACATCTCCATTGCTAATTATTATGCATTTTTATCAAAACATTTGAAGCAATACTTTATACATGCATTTATATTTTCTATGATTGGATTTTACATACCGGATGTAATTACCAGTGTGGAAAAATTACATTTCATATGTACATTATTTTCAAGGTGATTTGAGGATTTGAAATACTTATACTACCAATTCGGAGTAGTGAGGTGCTATATAAGCTAAAATGATCTGGCATTGCTGCAAGTAATATCTACGTGTAATTATTTTAATTTACCTATCTCTCTTTTATCTATAGCTGTATCTATGCAGCAATGCAGCTTCGTATTAATACCTATTTGTATGTCTCTTCGTGCTAGGTATTCAAGAGGTGCATAATGAACACTAAATATATAAGTTTTATAGCAACAGAGCAGTAATGTACATGCCATATTTGTGAATCATGATTGTTGACCTTATTAGAGTTCACGGACAAAATGTCACTCTATGCTACTCTTAATCCCATAGCCATCCCATCATAACTATTTTACCACTCATGATTTCTTCTGTGAGTTAAGGGCTTGTCCGTAGAAATGAAATAGTCATGGATGCGAATATTTTTTGACAGATTTGAAAGTGCCGTCCGTGTTAGGAAACCGTTAAATTTACGAGCAGAAAGTCCAATGTTAATGTTTAGTTAAGGATTTGTCATTTATTATTGTCAGCAAGGGTTCCACTCTATCCTGAAATGTAAAATAGCAAAAATAAAATAAGTAAGATGTGCACCTAATTTCAATCGCCGAAAAAGGAATCTCACAAACTCACATTCAGCAAGTATCCACATTTCGTAGTTAGCTATTCCCCGTTTAGAATGAATTTACTGCTTATAGTTTATCTAATAAGGATTTGCTATAAAGTTGCTAGGAAAACTCTTTGCTTGTATCAAACATGCAGCCATAACGATTTTTCCATCTTCACGGTAGCTTTTTGCTAAAATGGAAAACTTTTTTGCGAAAGCTTGATAGTTTGAGGGCAATTTTGTTTTTGTGAAGAAGCAGTCCATTCGAGAAAAAGTTAATTTTTTAGTTCCCTAGGGGTTACTGTAGTTGTTTTTTATACTTGACACTTTAGAACAATGTCCGATTTGCTACGCTTCGTCGATCACATCATCATCGTTGTTATATAAGATTGGTTCAAGTCTAGGAATTCTGGTGGTGCCTATTCCTTCTCGTCTGTTATTTACCTCTTCTAAGAGGGCAAAATTCTCTTGTATATTTACTGCATTTGTTCGTAAATGGAATGGACAGATAGAACGATGGCTTAGCGAAGCGATTTAATGTACAAATTTAGGCGCATAATGCAGGCAGGCTGCATTGGAGACTAGAAGAGACTTTGTGGTTGATTCAGTTGGTTGTGACGAGATAAGGAAACATTTTGTTGTCGCTGATTGTAAGACCTAAAAAGATTACATATTGCATAATAATTCAGCAGTGTGTCAAACAATGCATGCAATAAGGTATATAGTCAACTCTTAATGCAAATAAGTAACTTGCGAGAGAAATTGGAAGTTGAGTAGGACTATAAATTGAGTAGTGTACTACTTATTACATAATGTGTCTTAGATGTTGTTGCAGTTTTGTTGAATGTACCATGCTGCTTATTTCTTACAATTAGTGTAATTGCTAACCAAGGTTGATTCATCGATTAAGGTTTCGAATGTTTAGATATTGCACCAACAGGCAATAATGAAAAGGATGAAATTATAATTGCATCTGTTGCTTCTAATGATTTCACTCAACAGTCTAATCCACAACGTATTTAGAACATCGCTGTAATTATCACATATTATTATAATTTTTGTGAGTCATCGCCTCACAAGGCTTTACATTTTATGAGCTAATTGCGAGTTATACATCATTTTGACTGTGGAAGGCACGTTTGAAGATATTTAATTTTAACTCCAAAGCAATTACCGTGCAGATTCTTTGATGCTTTCGTTACATCTTTCTTTAGCTTTCGACAAAGAGGGAAATGATAACTACCAATTAACTAATCAATCATATAGTATTTATAAAGAGATATCTTCTTGGATATTATACATATTCATTAGTGTTATTTATACTAGAATTAAAATACATAACAAAAACCACGGAAAATAACAATACCTACCTATTTATCCCCGTCAGGAGGTTTTTGCAGAACCAAATATGAAGTCATTTGTCTGACAATTATGCACACAGTGTGCTTACTTTGCATTTACAGATATATCTTTAACTCGTGTCATGATTCGGCACTTCGGTAGATTTGTGCATTGATTATGCTACTTGGGCTACCTAAAGCACAATATTAGTCTATTAGGTAATGCTTGTCTATAATAATTAGCGGATTGAAATAAAATGTGCCTAACCTATTCCTAAGCATATACAAATATTTTTGCATCTCTCCGTATTCCTTTTAAAACGTCGCTGTCTCATTTGTGTTTACTATTACACTACGCATTATAGTTTAGCTATATAAAAACAGTAATGAGTCACAGTCCTGAACAGAAACAGCGAAACGCCATAAATGCCATTTCATTGCTGTCTGCTGTCGTAAATATTTTTATCCTTCTTTCAATCCCATTTTCTTTTTGATTGGGCCTATCGAAATTGCGCTCTTAATATACTGAACGGATTTGCACCATGTAGGTTCTTTCCTCATAAAGTACAATGTAAATATAGATACAATATCTCCAGGTTTTTCATTCCCTTTTAGTACCTTGTGCTATTAAGACAATTTTATCCGCTATAAAAGCAGTTTAACATATTATATAAGAAACACAAGCAAGCCTTGGTTCAGCTCCTACTTGCCTCGCCATATCAAGTGAAATTAATTGGTCTTTGTATGATTTCACGGATACAGTTCATGTCAATAGGGTATTGTTGTCTGATGATGACTACTGACTGAGCACTTATATTATTACCATTATTATTATACCGACAGTTGTGCAATGTAATATACATAATGGCTATGGATCTATTTGCATTTTTATAAATACTCGGATTCAGATCCAATTGATTGCTAGGTTAAAAAGGAGGAGCGAGACATGGCATGACAGCCGTCAGATTCGCTATTCATGTACAAATTTACATCAAGGATTGCTTTTGATTTACTTGGGAGTTTGATTGATACCCTGTTAATTGTCGACTGTGTTCTCCCTACTTCCCTTTTGTTCTCTACTGCACAGAATCTGAGCTAAATGAACCGTTGCAGATCTTTTAATGCAGTTCTTGAGAATACCATTTTTCAGCCGTCTGTCTAATCATCTCTCTGTCACTTTTTTAGCTATTTGTTTTGTTCCTACAATTTGGCTTTGAATATCTTGGTATGATATAGAGCGGCATCATCCTTAATAATAACAATAGGTAAATAAAATAACAAGTGCATTCAATAACTAAATGTACATAGGCGTCTGCAGTGACTATTATTGATGTTGGTAGTAGCATATTATCTTAGCGCAATTCCTTACCAAAAGAATAGATGAGACACATACTAGCTATTTCGAAACTCTGCTGAATAGAGATCACCAATGATTACTTATTTATCTACCAATGCTATTTAAATTCTTGAATGCTTAATATTATGGCACTATTGTTAAATTTTAAGGCAGTATGCTATTAAAGTATGTACGTTATACTCAATAATATAGAAGTACCATTTATCAAGAAGCAATGTAGTTTAGGTTTATGCACTCTAATATTTTTACAAGATACCTACGTAATATTCGCTTGGTTAACGTTATCTATAGCATAATGTGTTTTTTCTAGAATAAGTAGTGTAATAGTAGTTAAACGTATTTTATTTATATATGAAAGTAATAGTATAACCATGTAAATTTTACATTAAAATTGGCATAAGTATTTACCACTATATGGACTGACAACTCTGTTACCAAAAATAACATTATTAAAAGCCAAACATAAAAATCCTTTGTCTAGTAGGTTTTATGAGCATCAGCATTATATGTAAGTAGAATTAGAATAGATACATATTATTATTGCTATTACTGTTTGTGCATGCTTGTCTAACTTGTACCTGTAGCTCCATTAGAGAAAAGTAAAACTACTCAAGAAATATTATTTGTATGCATATAATAACATTAAATAATGCTCAATGAATTCAGGTACATTTTACCCATAAGCTTATTCTTATTAATAGAAATGTAGTTTATTGGTCGCCTGTTGCTGCCTGTCCACTTGATGCAGACGAGTAAAAATGATATGTATAATATATTTACAAATGAGGATGGAATTTGAAGAGTGGGCAGTTTGACTCGACTCGCTCACCAGAAAGTTGAATCCACTTGAGTACAATGAAAAGAGAAAGGGTTCCTCATCACCAGATGTATATATTATTATTGTAATATATTTTTATTCATAAGACCACAAAATGGACAGCCTCTCGTTTTTCATTTGTATGTTATTAGTAGATACTTAGCTCTCCTTATTGTTAGTTAGCTAACCTACTCTGTTACATCATTTGGTTCTCTGTCTGTCTGAGTTCTTGTAACTGTGAGTTTCACCCTTGCTTACCTATGATATTATTAGAATATTGATTAAACTCACATTCAGATCTGTGCACGGCCAAGTTTTTCAAAATCTATCACATTCAATTCAGCATCGCGAATTGAAATGTTTATCACTGGTCGTAAATAACATTTTCTACTCACACATACATGAATGAAGTAGAATGTACCCGAATGAGCTCCTTTCCTTCTGAGAAGACAATAAATATCTATATGAATATGCAACTAATTCTCATATTATAGTGCCAATCTTTAGAAACATGAAACTAGCACTAGCCTCGAGTACAAACTAATGTTGCGCTAATGACGAAGAGAAAATGATGGCTAATTAGGAGCAATTAATATGCGGATTGCTTCATCCGTCTTAATTCCTAATACACATAATATAATTTACATCTCCACTCGACATCCTCGAGGACTCTTTAATATTTTCTGCTCGTTACGTGTCAATGTGTACAACGCATTTTGGGTGCACAATGGAGTTCTCTACGGCTAAAGCGGATCAGCGTTATTAGTGAGAGTTGAAAGGAATCCATTCAGACAGACGCTCTAGTAATACTGCAATAATATTTAATTTTATCTGAGTGCATTTTTATGTGGGTTTCTTATACAGGTACGTTCAATTAAAGTGCTATCTAAGATATTCCTACTCTCTGTCCATATATTTGTACAATGTTGGTAATTGTAAAGCAATGAAATGCTTTACAGACAAATTGGATTAAGGAGACTGTTCAGAGCTGAGAGGGATAAGAAAAATAGGAAAGAGAGAACTCGCACAAAGTATACCGGCACATAGAACTCTGTAAAAGTGGCTAAACTACTTTACTTGTTACTAGAGAGTAATAAACATCTGTATTGCCATTTAGGAGCTACAGGGGGATGTGAACGGCGCATAGCAATAGCTAATATAGTATACTTCTAATTTAATTTGAAAGGTAAAATAGAGATGAGTTTTCTACTATTAGTAATGTAGGTAATAATTGCTTTTTATAGTCATATATGTGAATACTATAATGTAATCCATGTTATTAGGTAGCATAATCTTGGTTATATGTACTCAACATAATATCATTATAAACAGGTACATATTAATATTAGTTGTGAAGCCGTAAATGGTCGTTTGAACATTATTTAGCAAAGTTGTGTATTGAATGCATCTTAAACACGAACTGCAATAGTGTTGATGTATTTAACAGTGTGCACACAGCGTATCAATACACCAGGTCAGGCAGAATTGTTCATTTAATTGAGTCGTCGTCTACTCACCTGCAAGAAATCGTTCAGAAAGAATGTTTTGTTTGTTTAGAGTCTCTCTATTTCTCTAATTGTGTACGTAGCTAGGAGATAAGAGTTAATATGTAAAAAAGTGTAACGTATAAGAAATCAAGCTAGATAAAGTCAAGCTGCAAAAAACGAATTATGTAGTTCAAAGTTCAGTATTGTGCTTAATAGATGTAAGAAGTGTGTAGCGTTGTCTCTTCTCTTATCGCGTAATGTTACTATATTATCTGCACATACAAACACATTAAAATGGCTAGCTAAGTAAGTAGAATAATAACATTAAGTAACGTTTCATATGATGCATTCGTATATGTATGCAAGAAAATAAACCTTTGTCCCTAATATCTTTAAGTATGGTACTCCGCCACAAACAGGTAACTACACTTTGAACACATTATACTAACACATATAACAATTGAGTACGAGAAGTTTCATGCATGTGCTGAACATCCAAACAAAGATCCGTTATAAAAGCGAGAAAGAGAAGGTCGCTTTGTTGTTGTAGTACTTGTAGTAGTGGTAGTTGTGAATCTAAACTACAACCATCTTTTTATGCACATAGAGCAGAGCATGGGATTCTAATCCACACAAATCCCAACCAAAACTACATCCATACTAAATAGTCGTGTAACATTTTCTATGCAGAAATTCATACGGGATTTTTAATGTCATCTAAAGAATATTCTTTTTACTGCATTTGGTCGATTGCAGCGGAATGGGATTGAGAGCGTGTGTGGTTTTCTGTAGCAAATAAACTATATTTCTCAGATTATAATTTATTGGTTGCATTGGCGAGATTAGTTTTTTACATCTCATGCAATAACAACTGACCTGACAAGGTGACACCATCCTCAACACTTTCTGTAAGAATATGCAATAAACAATTATTTTACTTATAATATTTCAGTTTCATTCTTTCATATGAAAAATCCTTATACAATGCCACAAATATAATGTTTGCAAACATCCAGTTATTATTTATCCCTGTTTTTATTATGCATAATATTGTATAGCAGTAGTGGTAGTAGTAGTAGGATGCCTAGGTCGGACTCATGTAGTAGGACAACTGTTGTTGTAGCATAGCATATGGCAAGTGGTACAAGTAGCAGGTAGGGTAGGTACTCTATATTAGGAAATAATGATACATGTCGGTCTAACTCCTTTAGCAATTTATTGTGTTATTCACAATTTACAGATATTACTTTAGCATTAATGAAGCAGGTAGTTTGTGTCTTGTTGGTTGGTTGGCTGTAATATACATTCTCAACTCTTTTATACTACTACCTACATTTGATTGCAAACTTGGTTGCAATTGGCACATGTAGGTATACTTCGATGTAAACATTATAAAATGCAATTTATCTGTAGGTACTTAACTTGTGCATCAAGTAAGTGGTGTCCTTTTGCGCACAAGTATCCTCTGCCTTTGCTTTTGTGCATGTAGTACATCTGCAGATACTTCATTTGCATTCAACTGCCGTTTAGAGTAATCAGACAATCGTGTACTAATGGTATCTCCCTTTCGTCCCTTTTCAGTGCCACATTTATTATAATTATTTATCTAATACGATAAACGAAATAAGGAATACGGTGTTGTTAGTATCTGTGTCTATCGCTCTCCATCCCAACAAGTTGGAATTTATGTAGATTAATAATGACAAATTGGTTTTGACTGTGTCGAGTACGCCTTGAATTAAAAAAGAAGCCTACAGGTAGTAAATGGTGAATAGAGAATGTGGTATTCAAAGGGTCATACCATGCCAGAGTTGCTAATAAATAGAGAACACTCTCCCTTCTCAAGGTGATGTGTGTGTGGCTATATATATATATGCTGACAATCACTTCATATGTTTGCATTACACAAACAATAATTCACTCTGTACTTGAGTTAACTTGAATCACATTTACGGATTCGTCCATAGTTCATACGACAGCTATAGGACAGGAGGGTAGTAGTAAGTGATTGTAGTACATAAGAATGTATAATTGCCATTTGGTTGGACTTACTCCATTGAAGCGTCTGTCTGGTATGGAATCTCAAGTATGTTTACTTTTCCCATTGTATCCAGCAAGATGAATGTGTTTCATTTGACATCTTGTAAATGTAATCTGATGTAGCATGAAAATACACAAGAACGCTATTGTTCTGTGATTAAGTTGGTTGTTTGTGCTGTACCCAACCAGAATTACACGCTCTGTAATACACTTTGCTCTCATTGTGGTGTGGCCTTCGTAGAAAATCAAATCAGCCATCCTTTAAAGCCAGTTTGCTACTCGCCCTCAACGTCGCTTATTGTACTAAATAAATACTCATCTTCGTTATAACCACATTAGAGTGCTGTGCTGACACGCTAACTGCAGATACTCGCGTAGTCATCACATTAGCAACGTGCGATGGAAATTGACGCTATAACTGGGTTATTAACTTGCCATCCTCACTTCGTTAACAAATTGTTAATTTCACATACACGGGAGTGGAAAAGGCACATTAGTCTATACTAATCATCAGTAAAGGAGAAGGTTAATAGGAACCAAACATTTTGGCCATTCATCCATAACACCGCACACCGTCAACAATTCGCTGCCAATACTCTCTTTCTATATGTCACTGAAAATGAGAAACCTCTCCTTAACTTTGGGTCGAATCCAGTAGTAGTAGTAGAAAGGCTTACCTCCAATATAAAATATACAAAGTGGGGGGATGTGCGTTTCACATTTGCATACAATATTCGGAAATCTCTATCATATTCATATAGTAGCATGTATTCACAGAATGAGTGGGAGTTTGAGTAACGACTGAGCAGAGCAAAGTTCTTTCTTGTACCAAAGAGAAATTTGTTAGAATTGTTTCCATTCCAATTTTCAATCCTTCACACTCAGAATCACTCTGAATTTACAACAATAATATTGTTCTCCTAGGAAATAATATGTTGCCGGATAATTGGATGCAGAGAAGTAATTAAATCCTCGCTATTACACTTAACAAGTCACTAAGGAGATGAATAAAAGCCACTCGCCCAACCTATTCATACATACCAAATCCTTTCCGCAGTAAATGACAAACTTTCTGCTGTACTTCGAAATGCAACAAGCAAATATTAGATAAAACCTAGTTGATTGCTTCTAACAGAATTAATTCTGGAACCCTATTATATGAAGCTATAGAGAAATACAATTTAAATTCGTACAAGAACCTATTCACGTACCCAAAACTTGTAGTTAGTACTACAGAGTCAAATCTCCTGCATAGTAATAGATGCCAAAGTAGACACTTGCAAATAGTCAGTTTAAGTCGAAAGACATGTTTTTATCGAATGCAAATAGATATGAGTCATTCGTTTTGTTCGTACGACTGTCCCTTTTTATTTCAATTACCACTGAATGAAAGCTTACTGTTTTTATAGATAAAAAGGTGTCCGTAATGAACAAGTATTACCTTCCTATAACATGACTCTATTAGTAACATATCTTGGCTGATACTCATTTCAATAAATGTCAGACTAGTTTTTTCCGTAGATACGCGTATAATTTAGTTAACAATTAGTATATGAGCATTCATGAACTTTTTATAGTTATAATACAATTAGAGATATAAAGCACTGAAGTAGTGAAATGCACAAGGATCGAGCAACGGAACAAAATACACCTGTAATAATAAAGTACCATAGTTGTGTGTATCTAGGAAGGTAGTAGACTAGTGGAAGAATAAAATACAGCTCCTGCTGCAGGTACATTTGCAATCATGTAGATAATTTGTCTGTGTATTTTCGCTCGTTTTGCAGTAACTAACCAAATCAAAGGGTGTGTCTCTCTAAGGAAAATATATTGTGATCAATAGGTGAAAGAAATTTGGATCTCCCTTGGCTTGTTGCTCTCCTTGGCTTCAAGGACTCTTTTTCAATCGCGATTCAATTAATCATTACGACCAGAGTATTGAAAATGCACCTCTTCAAATCTACTTCTTATATTTAGAAGCACACTCATACTGCTACCACCCTTGTTGTTTGTCCCCCCAATATTCTATATATTGCCCGACAGAGAGACGTTAATTTCTTTAGTATTTACCTTGCAAATATTTCATGCTCATATTACATTATGGTGCAATATAAACCCATGGACAATATGCAAACTCTGAGCACACTATTTATAAATCGAGTAGTGTGATCAGAGATATGCAACATGCAATCACGAATTAACTACATATTATAGGTACTCCAAGTATATGATGGGATTTCTGCAATTTACTCCCATAGACTGTATTTGCACTTACGTAAGTATTTTGTGTAGATATGCCACACTTAGCTAAATGATACGTTTCTAAATCAATACGTGTAAAAATGTGTTCGCTACAATTTACCACTTGTGTTTCCTGAAATAAACCATGCATACGTAATTTCAGACGCCTTCTTGGCAGTGGAATCAAGTTTAGCCCACAATTAGATATGTAGCAAGATTAGTAGTGGTACATCCTAAATTCAAGTCCAATGTCTATAAATCTTGTCGTTAGCGTAGATAATGTTGCAAATGGAGCTTTTTCATCTAAATGGCTTCTGTGGGGCAAAAAATGTAAAAATAATGCATTCTATGTGATTTAGTGATGTCCCACTTGCATAGTAAATGCTAATGATAAGCATTACGCAAGTGATTATTTAGAGTATTTTATCCGGGTGGATTGAATTGTGTATACTCTTCCTCTACTCTCACCTTTTCAGGTAGTTGAAAAGAACTTTTTGCGTTTGAAAGTTGACTCCTGACTATTTCCATGTTGAAATACTATCTGGTTTACATGATAAAAGCTGCTCTGTAAGGCTGCACTCAGACTAAAGTGTCCGTAACACTTGTAGTACATAAATAGACACTTTTTAGAGACACACTTATCAACTGCAAAGAACAAGGTGCACACTTGTATAAGTCCATTACGTAGCACAGATTGTTTGTTATGGACGAGGAATAAAAGTTAACTTTGCAATTAGTATTAGTAAGTACCTAGTTGGATACAAATAATATGCAAATGTTGTGGATTGCTTAAGTTGTCTTACCTGTTGCTTACGTAGTAGCCGTATTTGTTTAGATCAAGCATGAGACATCAGGAGGCAATAGTATGCAAAAATATTCCGCATCTTATTTTGCATGCAGGGAGACCGACATGAGTTCATGAGGAGACGTGACTACTTTGTTTCATCTCATCAATCCCTCACCAAACTTGGAGCTTCTGGTTTTCATCCGCAACCCATTGTAAATGCAAATATATAAATACAAAGCTGTTTGCCTACAAGAAATACATGTTAAATAGCATCTGTAGTAAGGAGTCCACTATATACAAGATGTAGTTTACTATCATCATAATTTATTTTAATGCTTTAGTTTTCATTACTACATGTAACAAGTCTACAAAATAATTGGTGTAAATATCTCAGCTATTACACAGCCACACAATTTATAATGATTGTTTTCCAACGCACATGCTGAATGGTAATGAAAAAACCATTAAAAAACTTTCAACGATGGAGCCAATCAAACAAAAGAATTTTACCCGATTTCCTTTCCAATCAAATTATTCATAAACGAATTGCTTCATATGAATTACAACGCTCGAACTTTTGTTCATGTATATCATTGTAAAAAGTAAAACATAAAAGTATATCTATTTATATCAAAGCACAACTTTCTGATTGGAATAAGTACGTTTGGAGCTCATTCCTAGTAAATGCCTTTCTAAATTGAAAAAGTAAACTCTTGTAAATAATAAATATTAGATCAGCACAAAATGAAACTAATGACTTTTGTCCAGGATTTCTCTATCTAAACTTTTCCCTTTCTCATCCAAAGTTTTTGAATCAATAAATTGGCTTCACTCTGCAAAATAAACAGAGATTTGAAGAGCTTCCCTGCAAATTACAATTTTATACGGCTTCGAATCTTTACCTGAAAGGATTTGTAGCTCATTTTATGAGAATGCAGAGCATAGAAACGTGTAGATGGTTCATTGTGCAAAGGAGAATAATCTTGAGCCATCAGGTCAAATAAAGTAAAAACCCGTTGGATTTGGTCGAGGGGAAACAATTTGGAGGATTTTAAAAGGCTATCATTGGGATCCCGTAGGATTTCATTGTGCTACTTAAAAGTGTTTCACTTATCCCATAGCATTGGAGGGCAGGAACTTTTCGGACAGATAGTTTATGAATGCGTTTTATTTCAATGTAGTAAGTACCTAGCTCTGTACACATCCCTGTAAATTGTGCATTCACTAAAATGAACGGCAGAAGAGGTACTTATGCTCACTCAGGGAATTTATTTGCTTGTACTATTTGCAAAAGCAAAGGAGTATCTACTGAAGAGGTGACTGACTATATTATATATCTAGTAGGTATATATCTCTCATGGAATACACACACAAGGCTTGTGCATAATGAATGATACTTAGATAGATATTAGTTATGTGCAAGTGAATATGTATATAGCAGATTGGAAAAAAGATAGGAGAAGCAGAGAGGAGAACATGAGAAGTAAATAAAAAGGATTGGGTCATTTTGTACAGGCTGATGTTACTGACCTTTCCCCTAAGGCAAGATGACCCTCTTATTTGGGCATCAAACACCGGTATGGCGTATATTGGTTGCTCTTCTCTCTCCATATAGATGAGCTGCATTGCATTTCATACCTCTACAGGTATACCTAAATACATTCTACATAATAATATTTGATGTGCATGATGTTGATTCTCATCTCGTAATAAATGTTTGCATTGACTTGACTGAGAATTGGCAAAGTTGGTCTATTCCCTGGCTTGGTTTGGCTCGTCTGCCCTGGCCACTCTTCTCGTCTAGTCAATCCAGCTTGCCTTAGCTCAGTGCCCTCATCTCACTATAACATTCAAGATGATTTAATTTGTGAATGTAATGTTGTTGTGGCTTGGATGGAAAGAATGCATAGCAGTGCTCTACTCTCTGTCCATAATATGCATTAGTAGACTGCACACTATCTCCCAATAACAAGGTGCAGACGACTATAATATAACACAAACTTGTATAGCATTGCACCAACCAACTTGACTTGCTGGCTTTGGATTGGCTTGACCGAATTCTCGTTTCTCGATCTACGGGAAAAAATTACCATAGGATCATGACGTCGAATTGGTCGACATTTAGTTGAAATGCTCAAAACTAGTTGTACTTGGTGCTATGTATTACGTGGTCGTTTCGTTATGATACTTTAGAAGATCATCAGTCAGAGGAGGGCATGGGCAACCAACCTAAATAAATTGATGAGAAATATTGTAAGAGGAGCATGTTCTTGATGACACGCCACATGCAATACCCGACCGACCAAGATCACAATCTTCTGTTTGTTTTCCATATAAAAATGTAATTGGGCTCATTATTGCATCTAGAATTATGACGTTTTCTTCAAAGTCTATTACATGCGAATATTTTTATTTATCAAATAAATCCATGCTATGTATTTGTAACTATTTAGAATAGTTGAACGTAGTAGAACCATCAATTAGGTTTAATGGCATGGATTTCTGTACAAGTATAATATTTCCGTATATTATCTTGAATAGTTTGCCTTGTACTTAGTTCCCTTCATCCTTCGCGTGTGTACAGATCTTGCTTTTGCGAAATTCCTAATGTGCAACCTAATTTATGTAGGAAATTTTCTTATTTTATTCGATCCCTATTTTCATCATTATCGTTATTTATTGTTCACATTACATACATTGGTATCTTATACTTAACCATAACATCACTCAGGTGGTTTGGTGAGCTATGCAGATAAATACATTTAGCAGAAAAACAGTTGATAAGAAGCTCTTCTCTTAAGCTTGTGCACTATCTAAGATAATATTCTTCTAACTTTAGCAGTTTTTTATTTGGTTAGCCTCAGCTCATATCTATTTACTACAACGGAAGACATCAATGTAAGTTGAAGAGTGATAGGGCATTATTTTCAACTCTGAATTATTGTGTAGATGAAAAAGTTGCATATTTATGTTACTCCACACTATGTCTGTCTATCTGCGCGTAAGAAATGTAACTTTTTGTAATGGTCGTAATCCATTCTAACAAGCTTGAGCTAAAAGTAAGGACAAAGTAGAAGAGGATATATTAAACACTATAATGCAACTGTTGATGTTAACCAACATTTATTGCACAAGTACGTTCATTCGAGGTTATTATAATTGTATGCACTTACAATAGGCTCATTATCAGTTTCTCTTCTGTCGTGTAAATACTCGAGTATGTTGCTTCGCTTTTGCAACCATGTAGTTCGCTTGCTTCCTTTTTAACTGACATATAAACTGTGCTTTATGAAACTATTGCATTGTTGGGCGGAAAGCAGAATGCAAATTGGCAAGCATAATAAACTTCTTGTAAGCTACACATGTATCACTTTTGTGAATCATCTACGTATGGGATAATGTTCATTTAGCTAAACAAATACATTATCTTAGAAGAATGAATTGTCATTTTTCTAAAGGACCTATAACTCCTTGTTACAGTCGTAAATACTTATTTATGGCAAATTCTGTCTTCTCCTATTGTTAACCTTTCCTTTTCAATTGTTTACCAATGTCCTTTCTGCTTTTTTAAACATTTCATTTTTACCTCGGATTCGAAATTTGACTTTTTTATTGCCAAGTATTTCATTGAGTTGCTAATTTTATGCGCATACTCATGCTAATAGGTCCATAATACAAATCTACATGAATTCAATACAACTGCTACTAAAGATATCACTTCGTCATCAAAAGTCGATTCAGATCTAAAGCAAGTTAGTATATAGAAGCTAAGAATAGTAGAATAACACTCATTTCATAAACCTACAATTAGTCACTACTTTCTGAAGTATTTTTTATTTTTACTACCTGCGACTATATGATTTGAATTATCATGCTAACACAATAAAAAAATGCATAGTAGTCCAGTTTTTAGTCAAGCCTCTTTTCACATGAGAAAGCTTTTCACAAACAGAGACAGGTAGGGATTACAAGCATGACTGGCTACCTACCTGCCGATTTTTTTATTGTACCTACAGATGATATGCCTAGATCTGTGTACTGATAACTACAATGAATATTATTAGAGTCTGCCATGAGTAATACTTCATTATTGAAGACAGTCTTTGTACGTACCGAATAAAAGTATTTACTACCTCCCTAACGATATCTTATCGTAATTTTTTGGTTGTTTACACTAGAAAAGCAAATTCCAATCTTAAAATGCCTCCATAAGGGCCATGAACTCTATGCACCTATAATTAGGGTTTAATTAGTCATAATTTTATAAACACAATCCCATTTACAACATGTGTATGATTCAGATTTCAAACAATGAGGGCATTGTTTAACTTTAATAATAGTGAGTAACTAATACCTACCCACCTACTTGCATAATGATTTTACATACTCTAAAATAAATGTCTTAGGTCTTGGCGTAATATTATGTCTTTTTGCAAACCTTTACTTACTATGTACATGTTCGGATCAGTATAATATACAATTCATATGCCAAGTAGAGTACAAAATGGCAAGACATAGTTATATTTGTACATGTACATAAGCAAACTGGAACATATGCATAGTAAATATGTACATAGTAATAATAGTGATATACATACACAGGTAGTTCATGAACAAAAGGCCGCAGTCGTAAAGTCGTAATACTATTAGATAGGAATTCCTTTTATTTAATTGAGGTTGCGATGTGAGTTGTGAATGTAAAAGGTAGGTTGTTAAGTATATTTAGCAAGAAGTTAATTCAAGAGCTAGAAAATTATATATGTAAGTAGTTTTTAGCATTCCTCAGCCTGGGTTTGTATGCTAGTATTACGTTTGTATTTGTAGCATAGAGAATTAATATTATATGGCGACATTAAATACCATTCATTTACAAGTGAAAAAGGATGTTCATGGATTTGTAATCACACGGATGAAAATTAATTATTATGTAAAGTATGTAATCTCCTCTAGCTCAACATTCTGATTTCATGCACACACTCTAAAACACAAGTTTGTCAAAAAACCTGATTAAAGTTCATCAAAAGATGCTAAACTTAAGTTGCGGTTCCGTATCACAACTTTATTCAATTTTGTCTATACTTCTAACGGTATGGAAGTGAAGTATATGAATATGAAGTTATGATGAATATTTAGAGTGCATAGATACATTAATATGGATTTTCAACATTTTTTACTTGCCATTTCCCTTCTGTTGCCTATTTAGTTCAAGCCATGTGTCTGGTTTGACTTCGTGAGTATTATGAATCAACAATGAACAAGTCCCAGTGTTGTGAAAAAGGTTCAGCATGCAAAAGATTGAACCTACTGTTGACTGTTTGAAAAGCAACACACCCCAAGAATTTCCGCCGCACTAATTTACATGCAAGTTGTCTGTCTGTAAAGTAAAATCGAAAAGTCCTTCTTTTCTTCCACGCCTATCCTTCTGTAGGATTTACATGGCATTAATTGTTGTCGAGAGTTGAGTAGTACTTATGTATATCAGTGTAGGTACTTCTTTAGGTAGTAGTAGGGCAAATAAAACATAAGAATGCGTTGCTTTATCTTTGTCATGCCTTTTCTTACATGCAGACACAATATGGTCTGGTGTACTTTGTAATAGTTCTTCCAATTCAATCATAAGTAAGTTTTCATAACAATTTTATGCTTCCACGAGACAGACGGAGTTCTATTTGCACATGACACATAAACACTTACACACTTAGCTAAGCATAAACCTAATAGAAAAAAATAATATGAGGCATTTAATATTTCCGTGTTTATATAATAATAACATTTTTTAGCATTCAACTAAAGTAATTTAGTGCTTATGGTATAATTACCTACTGAGGAATTTTTCACCATACTGGAATCTCACATTGAAACCTTCTGTTTAAGTCTTGTATAAGTGATTGTAAATGGTTCATAATTTGTGTCAAATCTAATTGTGAATTTAAAGTATGGTAATTTGCATAATTGTTTCTGTACAAAGTAAAATGAGCAGCTGAAATACATTACTATCAACGGGAAGATTTAATTTATCAATTATGCTATCATTTCAAACAATTCTTTCAACGTGGTCGTTTATTCACATTAGAATATGTAGGTAAGGAAAATGGAAGTCTTTATTATCTTACAAAAATCTTATCTTGCACAGTATATCTAAGCATGATAATATTACGTATATTGCATTCCTACTGTATGACAGGAAAAGGATATCTGTGAGCATCATCACATTCTTACAGAATGGTAATGGCTGAAGGAAGAAGTTAGAGACATAAAAGAATGACAATGCAGGATGAAAATAGCAAACCGTATAATGTAGGGATATGGAGATACAATGGAAACCAAGTAATTCAAGTTACCAAACTGTGAAAACCCTGCGGACTACAAATATTCCTTGAGTTCACTTTTGTCGTTAGTTGGAATATTTGCATGTTACACTTGTACATTTAGTACTATACTAGGTGTTGGTTTCGTTATAGGAGATTCATAGCCTCGAGTCTTGATTTGATTCCTTCACGATAGTCAATTCATGAAAATATTGTGGAATTGAATAAGTGAACTCGCTGACGTTTGAGAACCGCTACAGTGCAGACTAACAGATTGCAAAGATGTAAAATGCAATAATTCTGCATTTGCAATTTGCCATACTCTTTCTTTCGATTCGGTTTACCCAAGCATTTTGGTTTCCATGTCAGTTTCTCCTTTAGAATTCAGCGTCGCCGACGGAGCGACGACGACGGTTTCAGTGTAGATGCAAATTAAATTGTACTCCAAGTCAAGTCGATCCAATCCAGCACTTTTTTCTACTACATCACTCCATTTTAGTAATGGTACTATTTCTTATGCATAAAACTATATCTCATCATCATCAGATACTTTCTTACTTCTTACGGTAGTGAGCTAGAAAAGAAAAGAGCAATTGCAGGCTTTTTGTTTCAATTACGAATTGTGAATATTCCACCAACACCACAACTTGTATAAAAACTCTCAGCACACAAGTGAGCCAAAAGGTAGCAAAAACGAAGGTAATCCTTTTATTCCACGCTACAGAATTTACATTTTTGCTGGCAGATTACACGTAGCGAAATATTGCAGTAGTACTACAGTAAAATGTGTTATCTAAATATAATAACTACTTAAGTACGTCATGAAATGGACATATTATTATTATTATCCAGTTACGTATCTAGGACTGTATATATCATAAACATAATATACGTAAGAGTCAGTACTTATACGTTCCATTGAAGCTATCTGCGAAGAATGAGCAATATCATACCTAATAATAATACAGATATACATAAATACTGTTACATTACATGCACATCAGGCAAAATGTGTAAGAGTCTCCACAATGTACACACATCACACTAGAAAGACATTCTTCTTTTGTACTCGGCTAATTGTGGTTGTTGTGAGATATATACTATTATGTATGACTCTATTATCTCCTGCCTCACTCTAACTGAGAAGAAGAGTGTGTGTCTCTTTTTTCTATCACTGGGATTTTGCAGACCGAACAACAACAGTTTTTGCACACTTCCGCTACACACAACTACAGCTCACTTTCGTAGGAAGTTGTTACATTACAAATGGCAATAGACTTTCTGCACATGTATTAGTAAGGCTCTAATAAACTATGTCTGAATTCATTGTGTACACTTACTACATAACCACTATCAACAATACTTCCACTACTACTAGCAGGGTCTACAACTGTACTTCCACTATTCTATGTAGGTAGATCTATACTATTTACCTGCAATAGTGAGACTGGGTATTATTTAGATTACTCGTTCCTACTCTGCAACTTCTTGTAGTAAATACTTAGGTATTACACAGACTATAAGCATGGCGCTGGGAAGTTTTAACTTGGTGATGTGTAAATGCATCATTTTTTAATTGTGAAACTTTTGATAGTGATTCACGCGGCGATTAAATACCTTTTCAACCATTTCAGATATTTAATTCAATGGCTAAGCTGAGGACAAACTACAAATTAATCTACCCTGCTTGGGATTCTGATAGCACTGACAGATACGTCGTTTGCTCTTATTTTCTGATCGTCACTTTTATTCTTTTTATATAAGTAGACACTGGACTTAGTAGAACATATTTATTTAGTATTTATGGAGGCTAGGAAGTTATGTGCTTTTAATTTTTCCGACTTGCACTTGCTTTGAGACTGAAAGGATTATAGCCATTGGCAGCTTTATAGTTAAACACTCCATTGTTTCTTCACTAATGCATTTTGTAATATGAAAGTACTAGAATTGGTTAGATGGAATTAGAGTTGTGGCAGTACTAGGAAGATATTTAATTTCATGACATGTGAGAGTGGATTGAAAGAATTAAAGAATTAGGTTGAGTGACGTGAGAGATGGATGCGCCTATTATATTTAGTACAATAACATTTAATGTTCTTATAATAGGAACAAACGCTAAATGCTTAGCAGTAATTGTATTCAAGTAGGTAAATGCTTGACATATTTAGTCAAACTGCACCTCATTCCATGTCTTGTCACTATACGATTTCTCACTTCATTACTCTCAATTGCAACTATTCATTGGCGAGTCATTATAATCAGTGTACAAAATACCATTTACCACTTACCAGTGGTAAGTGGTTTTTAATGGTATTTAACGTTAAATACCACCTGCTGAAAACTAGTGGTAAGTGGTATAAATTGGTAAAATTGGTAAAAAATAGATTCATTTAAATTTCGTGTTTAAATTTTGAATAAAATTGGGTGCCAAAGTATGAAATAGCTTAGCAGCTGGTGATGGTTGTCACAAATTGATAAGTGTCCATTCAATCAGAGTTGGATTCAACCGATGGGGACACTAATCGCCCTTATTTGCCGATTGAGAGAGTAATTACAATTAAATTGGCGCATTCATATCAATTTTAAATTGGCGATACCAAATGCAATCTTGGTTTTAGTAACATTTTTTATAACCTTCGGGGAACAACCAAATGAATAGGATTAATACTTTGATTAACTAAAGGGCTAATTGGAAATATTTCATTGAAAATAAAGTCAAACCTATATTTTAGTAAATCTTGTGTATCTAATACTAATCTGTCTAATAAATCACTAAAATTTACCATTTTTACCATTAAATGCATTTTTACCATTAAGTGCATTTTTACCGCTGTGATGGTAAAAAAGCCTAAAAAGTGGTAAATTTTGTACCCTGATTATAATGTATTAAATACCGATTAACACGTTATTCTACTTACTGTTGCTTCGACGTAATCATTTTATTGATTTCAATAATAAGGATGATTTTTTTATCTTTTGAATACAAAATCTGTAGTAGGACTTAATTAGTTTGGATAACCATTATTATCAATTTCTGGTTATTAATCGACATTATTAATTACACATAATATTACAGGGATTCAGTGGAAGGAATGATAATGTAGAGTTAAGCATACGCATACGCATTTTATTTGTTGTTATAACAAGCAAAGTTTTAAAACGGAGAAACCAAGTAGCAAAATTTTCCATATGAGATCCGTTCACGTGATTTTTGCGGTTTGAATACTTTTTTTAAAATAGCAATAATGTTCTAAAAATAGATCTGTGAACTTCTGTGAGACTTTTGCATACTCATGTGTCTAATAAGTAGCTAAGCATGAGCTTTACAAATCTATTAAAAGGGAATTGTCATTTTACAAGGTTAAAGATTTAATTTGTAGTGCATTGGAAATGTAAGTCGGTAGTTGTAGATTGTACATGCTCAATTAAATTTTTTGCTGGTGTCTGTGCTCCTAATTACAGTGCATGAAGGGAATTACAGAAAAATATCTTTAGTTGAAAAAAGTATTTGCCAAAGTAGGAAAATGGTTACTGTTAGCAAGTAGTAGATGTAGAATGTGGGGAACAGAGTCTAAAATATCTGCAGAGCTTAAGATCAGTCAGACCATACTTGGGTAATTGATTTCTTCGTGAATTTCCCTAGTGAATTTTTAGACGTGTGAGTGGATTGGTCGGTGATGGAGTTGAATGTATGGATATTTAACAAAATCCACGATGCAATGCACGTAGGTAATAAAAGAAGTATTTAATCGCATCTCATTGATGTATACCTACATATCTAATAATATAATTGTGTCCTAGGAGAACAATTTTGTATTTTATAGCTATATTATGGTTAAAGTAGTAAAGATACTTGGATTAAGTATAAATTAAAATAGTGCATAGATTAGTGTGAAGAAAAGTGTTGTGGGACAAAGTTTTTAATGGCGGTCGTACTTATCGTAGTATTAGTGGTAGTAAATGTAGTAGGCAATGTAATGTATCAGTTTGTCATAGTAGTAGTAACTAGTGTAGAGTGCTCAAGACAATAATCACATTCACTAGAAGAGAACGGGACAGAAAGAGTAGGTGAGCAAATGTAACTGTATTCCCTTGTGTCCATATTTGGAACAACCTGTTATAAAACCGTAACTTGGGTAAGTATCTTTAGTTTAGTATTTCGTTGTGTACATACGGAGCTAATCTCACTGCTCCATAATATACACATAGTAAGTAATTGTGAATATAGGGCTCTATCTCAAGGTAGTTATACACGAGAGATAGATACTTGGTGTATAGAATTTGATTGTAATCATCTCGCTGTCCTTTCCAAGCTCATATTTATTTACGTCCGTCGTTTTATATCATGATCGTAATATCTTCTCAGATTACTTGTCTTTTGGTAACTGCCTAACCTACCTTCGTTCGATGACAACTAGAAGTGTATTGTTGCAAAGCAAATTAATGGTGTGCTATTCCACTCCACTTGCACGCTACGTCGTATACTCGGTTGCATGTACATATTTACCAACTAAAGTAAACACTTTAGTCACTCACACAAACTTATTTTAATAAGCGAATCCCTTCGGTAATAAAATGTGCATACGTCAGACAGAGCCACAGCAATCTTTTTATGTAGCAAATAATCAGGCAGGTAGGGTGTGCTGAGAAAAGGTTTCTGTGTGCAAAAGCAATGAAATGGGCATCTGGAATCTCAGGTGTGTACACTTGAGAAAAAAAGAGCATAAATAATATAATGGGGACCTATGTACGATGCTCGGTGCTACTATAGTGGGCTAAGACAGCTGTCAAGTCAAGTAGACAGACAGAGCTTTGTTGTCGAGCTAGTGTGTCAGCGAGCGTCTGTTGAGAAATGTACATGAAAGGACAATTGTTAGATTGCTACCCAAAAGGGTTAATAAATGACAATTTCGGCATTTCAAGTGGACGAAGTAGGCTGCTCTGGCTTCCTATTTCTGCTATGCAAATTGAATACGACAATCAAATCCCACAGACTGTCTCTGAATATAGCAAAGCAGTTTGTCTATAATGGTTTATTTTATTGTCCCATAGAAATCTCTAAGGTTGTGCACCAGTATCTCCAAAATAGTGATTACTCAAGGAAACAATGAATTAGATATTAAAAATTGTTAGCCGTCCATGTAAACGTATCTGTAACATTATTCTATTATCCTGTGTCCATTGGGGTTTTCGATATCTGCAGTGCAACTCCTTAATTAAACCGTGGGAACAGTTCCATTTTCAAACAACTTCATGCGATGATAAAACATTATATTTAATTTCCATAACGGTTGAGTAAATTATACTATTATGTTCCTCCGTCTTAGAATCCCATAAATAAATGCCAACTTGCGTTTGTTTTTCATTTTTGTAATGTCGGTTTTTTATTTGCAGATTACTCCCAGGAGAAATAACATCGACGACGCCTACTTCCCTCCCGAATTTTCATCTGTAGTTGTAAATATTGAAAGATATTGAAGAACTACAGGAAATTCGTCAAACTGTCCGGTCGATGTCCAGCTTCGTCTCTGCGGACCTATAAGCAGAATATTCCTGTGTCTCTCGAGACAGATTAAATCCAGAAGTTTGTTTGTCGAAAGAGCAATCATGTCGGAAATGAAAAAGTCATCCTACTATGTGTTGTTTCTTGGTGCCAAAGAGAGTAAAGGGCTCCGAGGACCCCATTACATTGAGCCTGTCCTCCAATACTTCGTCTCTCAAGAGTCCAGAATGCAAGCTCTCAAAGTCACTCTCCAAGTGACGAACAAAGGTCTGAGAATCATTCCTTGTGGTCACCGTGTTGTCAGTTCAGAGAGTCAGACTGAGAAACATTTCATTCCTCATCATGCAATCACTTGTGTTTTCCAAGCACCGCCCCCCAATGATGACATCGTCTCTTGTATTCTACTCATCTACAATCCAGACACCAAGTGTCCAGTTCACGTTCATTGTTACAGGTTAGAATACATTTATCTTACTACAATTTATATCCTCTCTTAATTATTTCTCTGATTAAAATGTGGAATCTGGTACATCGTTTTTTACTTAATGCTCCGTCCTAATTGCCATGTGATGTAACAAGGTATTTATTCAAAAGTAAACATTGTACCTATTAAGATATGTACATCTTTTTAGATATCTGTGGGATTGCTACTACCGCGTTTATGTAACACTAACAATTCGCAGTGGAGATAACACCAAACTAATTGCACTTTGTCTAGCTCTTAGAAATTAAATATGTAGAAATGAATATTGCCAAATGGACAATGCAGTTGACAAAGTAGCAGCTTTTCTGGGAACTGCATAACAGTTTGTTTTCTGCTACACTATAGTGCCCTTCCTTATGAGGGTATTTATTACCATGAAAAATATACGTAGTACCCTTTATTGCTTCGCTTTTGATTTCCTGTTATTATTTCCCAAACCTAATTCACACATCTCATGTAACAACAGGTAGTGAATACAAATGCTACAGAACGAAAAAGTAGCAGCAAACAGTTAGTAATTTACATGGCTATTGACAGTTCGTTCTGGTTCAATATACAACAATGTAATATTGTGGCATCGACTCATTGCCACTGAACACTCCCTACTGTATAAAGGCCTTTGATACAAATTTATCCCATTATTATTATCATTATTTTGTTGATGTTTTCATTTCATTTGCACCCATAAATAGTTGTGCTATTTAATTCTAAATATTCAAGAATTTTAAAATTTCACAATAATGTTTCACAATAAATAGTATTACAAACCTAAACGGAAAATAAATAGGTAAAATCTAATTCTCAAAAAAGCTATTTTAAATTGTCTACTTTCATTTTCGGTACTTTTCAACTTTACTAATAAAAAATATTAAATAATTATTATACTCGGGGAGGACTATACATAATATTTAAAGTGAATTGTTGACCAAAATATGCGTTTCCAACGAAATAGTATGTGTAACAGGTGGTCGTGAAGCAACAAAGAGTCGGTAATAATAATAGTGTTAATTGTGGGATGAGTAGCTTCGCTGCATAAAATTGCCTATAAATGCACTGATAATGTGTGTGCTTCTTATTTTAGGAACAGGTAAAACATGTTTCACTTTATATGGATTATAATATTGTTTGTCAGCTTCTGTAGGTGTGATATTAAATTACATAAGAGGGATTGCCTCAATTTCGAAATATTATCTGTGCGTTAGAGGTAGGTATCAATTTCTCATGAATGTTTTGTGACCTGCTCGTATGTATGGATTAGTTCTTAAGATTAGAATGAAATGGAATGAAATAATACTTACTTTCGTGGGGAACTACCGTATTTACCAGAAACCGGTTCGGTGCCTACAACTAAAATACAACAATATTACACATAATAACAGTACCTAGTATACGTAGGCTAGGTATCCGTAAGTAGGTAGTACCGTGTAAAACTGCAATCTATAATTTAGCATGCAATGTGCAATTTGAAGTCATTGATTTTTAAATTTAATGAATACTAATGTTCTCATTTGCCTACGAACTATTGCATACCTTTTGTTAGGTCAATTACAAGGCTAGATTCTTAATACCCTTACTTAAATGTGATTAGAATTTCTCTAATTATTATGAGGTCGTCCATATTGACCAATACTACGTATTACTAATTGACCACTAAGGTGTCTCTAAGACTTTCTCTTGCCTAAAAACTGGAGTAGGTATGAAATAAGTGTCATATTAATTACCGGTATGCAAGTCTTTAGGGTCGGCTTGTATTTGGATGATACAATAAATAAGAAAATGGTATAGGAATTAGAGTGCACTAAAAGTTGGAAAATGACGCTAGTAAATTAATAAGAGAAATTCGAGTATTTTCTAAACTAAAGTGAGATAACATTTATGATTTGTAAATCCATTGATGATTACCGAAAATTGAAGGTGAAATCATTCGATTAGGTTTTCTGGGTCATTTCATTACAATTGGACTCTCTATAGGTATAATTGAAGATGGATAGTTTGGCTAAGCAACATGAATTGGTGGAAAAGAAAAAGTGAGAATGTTTGAATGTTCTACATAATTAAGACTCTGACCAATAATGGAACTATTTTACCTGCAATCAGATGGAGTAGTTGCACTTAATCAGATGAAATTCTTTGAAGGCAGACTCCTAAGCTGCCATAGATGAGAAAATCTCCACTCACAATCAGTACGTGCCGTTGTGCCGTGGTGCATTGCACACGCAGATCTGGATTACTATAAGGAATCCTAATGCACACAGAACTTGTAGTAAAAGTAAATGCTAATAGTTAAATATATGGCTTCTAATAAGTTGTAAAGGAGAACATTCAGATAAAAGAAAATAAGAGCGTGATCTGCGTTTTTTAATGGTATGCAATTCGATTGATCTATTTTATTAGGATTCCACCCATCTCTCAGATTATAACTTCCTACACGATCTTTCTTTCGTTTTCTATTTATTACTTGCCACATGCTTGTTGATAATGAAGGAGGAGGAAATTCTGCTAATGCTATAGCCCCAGACATTATAATAGAATGCAGGTACGAAATAAATAGAACTGCTATACTAAATGTTATTTCTGTTCTACTACATTACATATGTATACAGAGACAGATATAAATAATGCATTGAATTGATGCTACAATTGTTGTGACACACCACACGACGTCAGACAGGATGGCTTTGTTATCCCTTCTAAATAGATGCTCACCTAATGCAACAAGTAGTCATGTACTGGTCTCAAGTCGTTTAAGTAGATTACACTCGTACAGGGCAAAACTTAGCTCAACTATTTCATTCCGTCACTTTTTAGGTCAATCTCTTCGTTGATAATAAAATCTGCAATCGTGATGTGATAGGAAGACTTGTCATTTTCAATGATTGTTCGTCCAATGGGATATTAATGTCCTAGTCTATTTCTCTCCTGCTACAGACATTGTCATTATTCTCCATTTTTATTACACACCTTACCTATAATATTATAGCTATACTATGATTCTACACCGTCAAACTCCATACAGGGCCCTACTTAAATAAAAACCGTTTAATTTGCAATAAAGGCTCATTTTTTCCAACATTTAACATTTATTTGTGAGAAAAGATTCCACTTGATTTAAAATACCCATTTTATTACTAATAAAAAAGACCCAGCTTGACAAATGACGCTCTCGTTGATTAAAACTCGTAGTGTCCAATTCAGCATTTGTAGTACCCTGAGCTCTTGTTATCATTTTCAGCTCTAAAAACTGGCATTTTACATTCTTTATATTATATTCATTCTGTGGTGCATATTTTTTACCCGCATTACTACATTGGTCAATATAAATAGTCCATGTACTACTTATAATAGAATTAGTGTTACATCTTGTTTCGTTACGGAGTTATTAGCTCGTGTTCTTCTAGTGTAATAAACTTGCTTCAGATAACCAAACGGATACTTAAGAGAATTAAGAGCTTTTTTTGCAGATACTATACTCAAAATACAATTCTGTCAGGGATAGTGGCATCAAATTGAAGATTTACTCAAAAATTAGATACAAGTATAGATAACAGTAATGTGGGTAAAAATGGAATGGACAAAAAACTCAAGTATTAACATCAACTAAGATAAATCAGGCCTCTTTCAGGGTTTATTATTTGACTCCATTCAGGCCCGGGACCCCGTCAACTAAAGACCTTTTTAGGTTTCTTAATCTACAGTACGCGGCTCCAGTTTCCCGCCATGGGCATTACCTGTCCTTAGTGACAATTGATTGAAAAAGCCATTGTCCGTAACCTTAGGCACCTCACTGCTTATATGTATGGTAATCCATATGATAACTTGGCCCGCATACTGTACTTCATTTTTGCAATATAGATACTTTTTTAAATTTCGTCAATTTTGAAATATGTAAAACTAAAGCGACTGCGCAAGACACACAAGATTAAACCTTCTAAATGCTATCCATAGAGAATTCTTCAATTCTACTGTCTTCATATGTATGCAATGATATGGATCTCCGTTCTATTGCCAAGTTTTCTGGCAGTACTGTAGCAGTGCAGATAGCTCCTTCATCCAAATTCATTCTACTTATCACACCGTTGATTACACTTTTACTTCTTGTATGATTACAATGTATTGAAGAGTCGTTCCTCGTTACAAATTGACAAATTATGCATGCTAACTGAGTGATAATTATTGAATTCGAATTCAAATGTGAACTGGCCACTCTCTATAATTTTCTGCAATCCCTTCCATGCATATTCAAATGTATAACTCTGCATATAGCACAGATCAAATAGTAGATCAATAAATATACTGCCTTGAATACAGTCTGCTGTACCTTACCAATTGTAGTAGAGGTGCATTCAGTATGCACATAATATTATAGAGTAGCGTCAAAGGAAACCTAACCTAAAAATTTATGTTACGATTAGTCATACTTACCTTGTCTTGTGAGTGGAGCTAGGCAATAATGAAAGGCAAGAATAGAAGGCTAGTGTCTGTCTATTATAATAATCTACATATTAAATCTATTCATGAAATGAAACTCAATGGACTACGGAAACAATCGCCCTAGGTACAGAAGTGGAGATTTCTTAGGCACTTACTTATTGTCGATTTTCTATTTGTAAATAAGTACATCCTAGCCTGGCTAGTCCACATTATTCCTTTTATCATTGTCCTCAGAGAATTGTCTGTTGCTCTTTGTCCTAAAACCATTTGATACAGTAAACCTCATTTACCTTTTCTGCAACACTCTTTGGTGGACCTGATTGAACTTTCAAATTTTTATTTCGCATATTTTAAAATTATTTAATAAACGCGTCCACTAGCAATGTATAGACATTTTCTATCTAGCATTTCACATTTTAAATAAATTGAGTAAGGAAACCATTCGTATATAAATATATAATATAATAATGATCGGCTTTTGAATGCAAAATTTTCACGTAAAAGTCCGGGACTCTATACTCAGTATGGTTTCTGTTTGTCAATAGAGTTTATAGTATTTATATCTAAATCAAATACTTGCTAAAAATATTCTTACCTGAAGATTCCCCCTTATGTAATCTTGTGAATTGTAAAATATAATTTAAAATGAAACGGAATTATATGTACATTAAAAGATCTTAAAAAATTTTGCCCCTTTTACAAAAATGTTGTGTGGATGAAGATATTTCAGTTTGAAATGGCAGATTTCTTTTCCATTTTTCTTTCATGCATTAAAATGGATGAGAAATTAGTGAGAGTGACAGATATATGGGCTTACTGTAGCTTAATGTTTATAGGAGACAAACCCCGAGAGCGCCGTAATTTATAGGTTACAAAATGAAAGGTCAAGTGGTGTGTGTACGGAAATCAAAATTTCAAAATATACACGGAGAAGATGTTCAGGATGGCAATGGTACGCGAGCGAGAATTAGGTATAGCTATGCGATGCGTAAACTTAATTGGAGTTCGTGCGTGTGTTGAGAGGAAATATGTAAATGCGTGTATGAGTTGTGTGTATAAGGAAGGATTTGATTATTTGACTTTGTGGCTGTAGGTGTGATTCTTCGGAGACAGCTTCAATCTTGAAGAAGCAGCTTGAGACTTTAGTGAATCGGGAAGACAACCAAAGAAAATTCCGAGATATCGAGTCACGACTTCAGTCAAAAGGACTTCTCCCATGTTCAAGTCCTACAAAACGAGACCGTGGCACGCCTGAATTCGATTGCCGGACTTCAGACTCGTCTGAGAACTCTGACCGAGGATTTGGCTCTGGCTCTGGAACTTCTAATCTCACTTCAGATAGGATAGCCACTCTGTATGACTCTTTGGCTGCTGAACTCCGTGAGAAACTCAGTGCCCGCAAACGGAATACGCCGATTCTGCTCCCGCCTCGGGACTATGACACGATGCATCGGCAAAGGGGAAATCTTAGCGGAATTGAATCACGGAGATGTTCAAATCCTGCCGTAGTAGGAAATGCTGGTTTGCACAGAAATAGACGCTCATACGCTTCTGGAGAACAAGAGTCATGCGGCCGCTCCAGCGGCATTGGCTCTGCCGAAGATAATTGCAGTCCGATTCATGACGCAGTCTTGGAAAACCATGCTGTGCCATCTTCATCAGACGGTAAGCCTTTAAATTCATTTTCAATTCCTTGATATGACCGAACACATAATTTCATAATCATCAGAAACCAAGAGACTACTGATTAGAACTAAAACATCATTATATTTTTGTCAGTTCTGTCAAATGTCAAATGTCAAACTAATTTCTTCGAATTTAGTTGCCATCAATGTATTATTTTTGTTAACATTCTGTAGACTTTGTACAATATGTTTTGGAGAGAGAGATATCTGTGGTTGTGATGATACTGTCTAGTCGCGTAACATATCACTTGCAAAAAATGTGTTTCATCCTAAGGCTAAATATCTGTCTGTACTCATAATAATATGATCATGGTAACTATTGAATTAGACCATTGCTAGACGAATATCTGTATATGATTCGTTGCTTTGATTATATATTATCTATTTGATTATATAAAAAGTAGATTTTTGCTATCTCCTTGTGGGTTTGCTACATATAAAGATTAATATGTTTATTGCAATATAAATGAGAAATGTAAAACGTGCTTTAGCTTTGGTTAAATCTATGAATGCTTAGAATATTACAATTAGAGATTGAATATTAAAGATACGAAATTATTAGCTACCTTTTGTTTAGGATTTAATTTGAGAAGGAAAAAAGATTTTCTTGTTGAATAGTCTTACCCTTCCTTACACCGAGCCAAATCAGAATGGCACGAATAAAACATTGTCCAATCTTTGCGATATAGAAAACACAAATACACAATAATGTAATAGTGTTTGAATTTTGTATTATTACTGACTAAATGAACAGGCGTTAATGCTTAGACTTACTAGGTTGAAAGTGCCCAGGGGGAATTCAACTGTCAAAGCTAGGAGTCTGGCTGAATGCTCACGCTTTTTAAGCTTCAATGGGGTTGATACCTACTCAATTCAAGACCCTGCCATGTCAACTAATTTCCTGGGAATTCTTCAATGTTGCACTGCTGCTAGGGTTTAATGGCTTTCTCACCAGCACATTCTTTAATTTTGCATACGTAAACCACAGGCATTATCACAGCCCCTGGGAGTTTCATTCTTGTTCCTTAGCCTGGTCAACTTGAAACTTGACATTAACAGTTTATTGCTTTACACTCAGGTTTCCTTCACTTGGATTAAATTAAAGCTTCCTCTCTAATGAAACATTCTCAAATCTCTTACTAGGAATCATATAGAGAGCATTTCCGCACAATCAAACCATTGCCTAAGTAATTATCTTTGTATCTGCTCATTTTATAATTCAATTGACGGTACAACCATAATAAATAAAATCTTTACAGAAGTCTCCATGTAGTTGGTGTAATACAGAAACTGTAATTATTTGAAGGAGTTTACATACTTTAAGTGTGCATTTCTTACGCTATATCTACATTTGAATATTTGATAATTAGAAAATTCACGTTTTGCAAATGACAATTTTTGAAGTGTACTTCCGCACTGTAGTCAAGCAAACTCTTTTCACCGTGTAATAAATATAGTTGTTTAATTGGATGAACTTCCTAAGTATTTTTGTCACCACGTTATAAAAGCCTGGTTTACTGCTTTTCTATTTAACAGTGATATTTACAAATTCTAGCATGGTACTATTATTATGAAAGGATTCTGCATTCCAATAATACAGGATGTGCATTTGAATGCATAAGGCCAGCTTGGTAAATGGTGTCTCTGTCTGCAGTGTACATGATTTTTAATTCTGTACCTGTTGGTTCACCTCAATTCCTAACTGCAAACTTTAATTTTTGCAATTTGAAATGTTTGGTTAGACATGTAGATGGAAATAGATAACTAAATCATTAATTGAGGATTGGATGATTTTGTTTTTATCTTTGGCTGTATAGTAAATATATTTGTTAAGCGAAGGTAGGTACAGTTAGTTGAATGAGTTTGCATACTGGAGGTGCATAGTCTGAATATCTGTAGAGTTATGTGGTGAATCTTGAATGGGAATGCATTCTCTGTGTTTATGTCAATAGGATTTGGTAGTTAAATAAAGTTACGTAGACTGTTCACCCTATGATGATATAGGCAGAAGAATGTTCTTGACAAAATCAAGAAATGGAATAGATAATAGGGGAACACCTTTATCACATTGAATTTTTTGTAATGACTGTATAAGCATTGTGTTGTTAGCTATTGTGAAGTTAAAGGAGCGTCTAGGTATATTTTGTGGAGGTACAATCGTAACTGCATCTTGAACATTCTGCAAGCGAAGCTGAACTTTGCCAGTGTCCCTTTTGTTGCATTTACTTATTTAGTCAGTCAGCATTATGATTATCTTATAATGGACTATTTGCATGGCATTGTGTTTCATTGCATAGGATTTACTTCATATTGTATTTTGGTTCGTGGTGCATGGCATTGTGTTCTGCCCTGCACAGACTCTCTACAGAATATCTACTTAGGGATCTTATACTTAGATAGAGTACAACACATTTGGCTGTGAAATAGGATGCCTTGAGTTGACTGCCTAAATGAGTCTAAAACTAATTTGCTCAAGAAAATCAACAGTTATGCAATCAACGCAAAGAAAGACACGAAAAGAGAGCCATTTCATTATGCTCAAGAGCCTTAGCGTTTTGGTTTACATTACCGTAGCCTTTGATTTGTTCAATTGTTATTTGTTTGCATTACGTTTAGGTTTGCACAGGAGAGATAAGGATGGGAGAATTATTACCTAACTGATAGTAAATGTCGTTAGAAGCTTTGCTAGATGATAAATTGTAGACGTGCTGTATATGGGCTTACTTATTTTGCATTCTATTTCTTTCTGAATATTTACTAGGTACCATAGTATTTCTGTAGTAAGGTTACTCGTTATTACTACACTTAAAATGAGCATATCTTTCCTTTTAGCATTAAATGTTCAGGACAGCAGATTTTATTTCACTATTTGCTATGCAAATTCAACCAATCTTTTCTTTCGTTACACTACCCCAAGATGATTGTCTTAGCAGATAATAATTCTTTTGTAAGTTTTTGTCTCGAGTATGCAACCCAACCAAACTCGCAGTTTACTAACTCTCTAACTATCCAGCATAATATTCTGTCTGTATTCAAGTCTGAACTTCACTAAGGCTTTCTGTTCTATGGCCAATTATTTTGCCAAACTGACTCAAGTACAATGGCTGCGTAGGTACTGACATTCAACCATTTGTTACGTTGATTAGCTACGACTGAGCGAGTGAGAAGCCGTGATAAACTGACATTTGTAACTTTTCTGAGCGAGTTCTGATCCAACTGACCCAATAGTTAACTCTTACAAAGTTCCCTTCATTTGGTAATTGCACTTTGTTCATTTGCTTCTATTCAGACAATAAGAACTCGTTTTCAATCCTTTACCTTTGACTTCCAACCGCACAAAGACACAGTCTCCTGTCACATTATTATGCTTTCCAATTTATATAAGACAATCCATTCCTGAATTAACCATACGTTTTTATATTTACTCTAATATTAAATATTCCATGAAAATTGGCAAATATTTGCATTTGCATAATTACATACTTTATAAATTGTTAGTTTTGCAACAAGCTAATTACATGCAGCATTCGTCATCTGCTCCCTTTTGGCACAAATCACCTTAGATTCACCATTACTTATTATTATTATCATTATTGAATGCCTTATTTGCACCGTGCTTTAGCATCGCTATTTACACATAGTGGGCACAATAAATTCAAATTGTGGCTTTTTACTGACATGAAAATTAAGCATATTAACAAACATGTTGTGTGTGTTCTTGAAAAAAAGTTTACTTTCTATTTTATTTTGAAAGGTTTCCAAAGCTCAGAATGCAATGCAAACTATCTATAATTTAATAAAGCAATTTTCGCATTAAAACGATTCACAATATCCTGAAAACTAGTAAAAATTATGAAAAGTGGTCGCTTTTATTTAATTAATATTTATTTTTTAATCAATATTAAGTATACCTTGTATTTCTAAATTACTGATTTAGTTAAAATTCAATTGATATTTAGATACTTCATAGAATGCAATTTGATTTGTTTTGACGCATCATTCTTGCTACAATAATAAAACGTTTAGAGGCAGAGTCATCTGCAAATCTACTACCAATTATTTACATACTCGTTAAGTAAGTTAAGCATGCATTTACTCAATTCTAATCGTTAGTATTTGTACCTATACGTTTACGAATGAAAAACGTATTAAATGACGTAGCAGATGGATGGCTGGTCGGTCACCCAATTAAGTACATCTGAAATGTTGCAAGATACTTTGTTATTGCAGCAATTAGTAAGTATTTGGCTCATGAATGCATAAAATTTAGCATTTTGCACTCTGCAGTAGTTTACTACGTAGCTCTTTGACTTGTAGTAGTATAATTGGTGGGGATTGACGAAGAGGACTGAATGAACCTGATCCCATATCGTTAAAGGGAAAAATGTGTGCATAAAATATTATATTTGCTGAATATGAGCCAAGTCGAACGAGTTTTCCTGACCGAGACAGTCAAGACAAAGCGAATTAGTTGTGCACATAAAACCTACCAGTGCATTGTTGAAAGCTTTGTAAAACAATAGGATATCTTGAACTATGGTGGATTTACACTTTAATGCACATATCGCACCTATATGAATGATGCAGATGCAATGCCATCGAAAACTGGAATTTTGTGGGCTACCTTAACTCACCAATTCCAATGCATATAATAAGGATGGGTTCCTATTGTATTTTATTTGTAATAATATCTATATGCCTATATAGGTAGGTAGGTGGATTTTCTCAACTAGAATTTCATGTGTTAGACCAATTACATTAGCATCGGCTTATAGTATTGCATGCTTTTCGTTGCATTGATGATAGTAATTATGATGATGATATTAAATAGTGTGCCAATTCAACTTGAATTAATCCAAAAAATTTTGAGAGCAAACCAAAGAGCTTTACCTTGATTTGATTATTGAAAGTTAATGTTTTCATAGTTTTAGCTACACTTTTTCATTGTGCACTCATACACTATGGAAAAGAACAATCAATCTCTGAAGCTGTACCCGTGCAAAACGTACAATTAGGTAAGCTTGTAGTAACGGTTAGACAAATTGACCTCTCCCCCTAACTTCACTTGCCTACCTCCAACTCACAGCTTTAAGTTGCTTTTCCATTTTATTTCACGTCTCATGAAGAAACCACGCTGTCTTATATATTTTACATTGAAAGGCAAGAAGACAAGATGCGTGGCAGACAAATAAATCAAAAAATAATACACACACTGCAATAGTGTATAGACCACAAATAACAAAATACTTATTCGCAATCACTACTTTATGCTACCTTCCGTAAAATGCAATATTTTGGAAAAATTTGTATAGTATAAACCGTACAACTATAATACTGTATAATTGATTTAATTTATTGCTTAAGTCATGAAAAATTGTACAAACATTTAAACAGTTTGTATTATTTCCAAATTTATTTCCTGTTTTAATAGAAAGTTAAAAGTGCAAAAAATTATGCGATCTTGCAAATGTTTTCTATTCAATGCTCTACGTTTTTCATGGCCAGCTTTTCACATTAAAGTAATTCTAGGATCATTTCAAATTGGAGGGTTATTAGTTATTTATTTTCAATGATTAAAATTACTCCAGAATTGTATATTTGTCCTTTATTATAGATTTTTATAGAACAAAGCCGAGTACATAATTATTTATCAACGATAATCAAATTTTGTTCTTGATTCTCATTGTGTGCATGTAAACGGAGGCATTCACTATATGATGCATGCAAGAGGTTAAAAATTCACGGTTGATATTTGTAAAGGGTGTGGCAGCATTAAAACATTTTATCCTAAGAAGGACTAAAGGGAAAAGGATTTTGATTCTTTATACAGATTATTAGCATCGCAATGATCAGCAATTCCCCCACAGTTAGATTAAACTTAAGTGGTACACTTTGTACTTAAGGATAAACTTTCTGAAACTTAGTATTTACTCAATGTAGGCAGTTGTAAAGTTGATTTTGTTTTTGTCTTTACATATAAGGTAGTAATAATAATCCGAAGGTAAAGAGACTTATCAATAGATAATTTGATATCAAAATAATTCAAGTGTATGCATAATAATTATATGTCAACAGTTACTTGATTTAGTTTGTGCTGATTTGAAGTGTATTTTCCATCAACTATTATAAGTATTACATATTTTATAGGATTATAATGACATTTATTATTTAAGGATAGGTTTGGGAATGACTATTTGTTCATGTAAATGAGAAACTGATCAGAGTGTTTGTTTGAAGGTAGGTAATTTGAGACTAAAGCAATTCCTGAGATAATATAGTTAGTAAAAGGAGGAACAGCAAGGACGAAGTAAATTGACTATCTATGGCTAAAGTGACAGAGTTGTGGGTAATTATCATGTCATTATGCCCACCATTGCTTTATAGTGTTTTAGTGGCTTAAAAGCTGCGGGGCCACACATTGTCAAAGATGGGTGGGTATTTATTTTAGGATTTGGAGATTGCATTAAAGTTGGTGAGTAAATGGAAGGAAGGTGATGAGAAGAGTGGTTTGTGTCTATCTAGTGTACGCATTTAAAATGAGTTGTATGTACAGGTCATAATTAGATTACCACTGCCACAATATTTGGCGATGGCGGATGCGGGAAGTCGTGTGCATTAAAGTGTGTCAGCAAAGACTTTATCAGAATTGTAAATGAAGAGATATTAGTTGTGAAGCTCTTTGTGGGTCATCGCACTCACTTCTTCCAATCCAGGCCCCTTCTTGCTACGGTTGGCTATCTTTCTATGAAGTTTGCACTTGGTGCCGTTTATGCTGTACTCTTCCTATACTGCCTGCTTATCCCACTACATAATAGTATTTGCGAGTTATAAAGGTGAGTGTACGTACTATACGCAGCACACATGTATGTATATGTAGTACGTATGTATTTGTTGTTGATTCACATATCTCAGTGTACACACAGTGCCATTTACTTGCATTCTTGGTGCAAGTCTCGAAGAAGACAAGATTTCCGACGAGAGGTGATGGCGATGGGTGAGGTGATAGTAGGAGTGATACCTGATATCGTGATACCTACCTTGCTTTCGTTTAGAGCAAAAAATACATTTGTGAATGTACATCCGTACATCTTAAGGTAGTTCATGTAATACATATTTGCTACCAGAGTGAGTGCAGTCAGCCAAGCAATAGTTGACTTGTCTAAAGTCCGTACATTTTACATTGAAGGTATATAATAGCGGACTTTGCTCACTACTCGTCTATTGTATGTAGTCTTAGACGAATAGAGCGGAGTGAACAATCAGTTAGGTTAGCTACAGGTATTATTTTTTGAGTAGTGCATATCCGAACATAATGTTATCGGTATAAGCATTTACTACTAGTGTATAACACCTGAAGTGCTTATATTGCATTACGGATGTATTATAATAATAAGAGTAAAAGGTCTTATCTCACCTTACCTTTCCCTGCCACCTTAAATAGTGTTTGTTCATAAATTAACCCGCTCACTAAAAATATGCAACATGAAAATATTCATTAGAGACATAAAGAATGGACATGCACAATTTCTTGTTGTTAGTTAGTTAATAGTTAGAAATTGATACTTTTACTTTACTAAGTACATAAAATAATACCTCCTTAGTTTAGTGATTTTAATGTTAACCGAACTGTAGTAAACCGAGGATGAATAAATGGATGAAGTATGATATGAAGACATATTAGACACAAAGATGGATGTTTAATATTATTAAGTATATCGCTATTTTATATTATTTACAGGTACATTACATTTACCAACATATTTAAAAAAAGTTTTGGTTTGGGATGTGGAAGTTGATGGAAGCAGCCTTGCTTATCATAGCATGATGGTATTTCGAGTCTTCCTCACTCACTCATCCATCCATCCATAATCTTCATCCTCTAACTAACCAAAAAGTACTTAAGTAGTCTACTTAAATATGTCTGTTCTTCTTTCCACGTACCTTGCATTTCGATAATATTATAGTACGTGTGTACTAATAAGTAGCAACACATTTTTGCATTACATACTCGTAGATATAGATAGGTATAGCAGAAGTCGAAGTAGGAATAGTAGTAGTGGTTGACTTGAATCCAGTCGGCTAGCGACTCTCGTCGACTCCTTCCTCCTAGATGTACCTACTTGAAAGAATGGATCAGTAATTTAATGCAATTCTTTAGATTTACATCCCAGGCCCACATAAAAGAATATCCCTTGTGGTGATGTGGAGTGGAATAGATTGTGGCTCTTCACCGAGCTTGGCATCGTGTGGCACACTATTGTGAGCTAATATATATAGCACTTTTTTGTCTGCTTTACACTTGGCCAATTTCAAGTTTCGTACATTTACATTTCCGTTCTGTTGTTTCAGTCTCGAGTTCAAGCAGATGAATTGATTGTCAGGAAATAAGATTAACTCCCTAAGAAATACAATTGTCCATAATTAAAATTCTGAAGCCAATGCATGCTGGAACTCATTTCACAGTTTCACCTGTCTTTTCTTTTGTAGGACTTTGATTCCGCACTAAATACACATTATACAATACAGGTGCATTCCAGTCCAGAAAACTATCTACTATTAAATATTGTTCTTCTTGTACGCGTTTGTATCTCCTCTGCTATTTATTATAATTATACACTGTATATGGAGCTAGGTACTTACATTATTATATTCATGGCGGTGTTACGTCAATTTCGACTTAAAATATGATAATAAAGTTAATATGTAGGATTTATGAAATGCTTGGCTGACTTTCTTAGCAGCGAAGCACAAAGGGTACCTAAGTACAATTTAAATGAACTAGTGGGATGCTAGCCTAAGTTCTTTAATGACAAAGTTAGCACATTCATAGAAGTTGGGCAAAAAAGTTTAGGAAACGCTCTGTGTGTTATGCTGCGCTTGGGTGCTGTCAGACTTGACTTGACCAGGCCAGCTACTTAATAGAACTAAAAGACCAACCAGGTGAACCAAGTCATCCACAATTCCCTTAATGCACTACAACTTTTTAAAATTGTAATTGGCCACTTTCGCTGCGTAATTTACCATTCTTTGCTGGATTTAAGACTATCCAGTTCATAATTAGAGGACTATAATCTAATCTGTGGCTTCGTTGTGGCTTTGTAATGCAAAATCTTCATTGATAATTTCACTTGCATTTATTTCTTCAATTTTCATGAATATTCTTTGTGCTGGTAGCTAGGAATGTGTAACTTATCTCTCTTTCCATCTACACAAGTAATATCTACTCAATCTCCCGGTTTTATCTCAGCCTATTGTATCATAATCATATCACTCACTTTTACTACTTAAATAGCATATAAAATTTGCAAAATGCATAGCTACGTACTAACTCGTAGTAGATTGCATTTATTATCTAAGTGCTACTGGCGTTGCTTATTGCGAGAAATCCGCAGATTCTGTATTTATCGAAAGTTACATATCATACTATTCATTCCACAATGCTAATCACCTTTCTGTATCAAAGCATATCATATCAGCTATTTTGCAATTAAAATTCTATTAGTCATTGTGTCTACTCTACATTGATACACACATGTGTACCTTGACATTTACATAAATTAAACGTCTGTATTCTTATCGCTCTTAACACCTTGTATTTATAACTAAGCTTATACTTACTTACTGTAAACACTTCAGTTCCCTTCTACTAACCATATAGTAGAAGAAGTTAGACCATAAATATGTAACACCAAAGGTAATTAAACGGCTTAACTCTTACTCCGCTAATGTTTTTAAAGATAAGCATATGTAAAGTAACAAGTTCAATTGAATTAATTATATATTGAAATAAAATTTCTTACTCTTCCGTGAACTTAAAAAATTTATTCAGCTATGTAACGTTTGTTTTCAACACATGATGTAAAACAGTTTTTAAATAACTGTTAGCTTACGTGTTTTGTACGCATTAGTAATAAATTAGTGTCTTGTGAGCCAATGTAATATTTTTACTGATGAGTTGGAAATTTTTTCTTTCAGATGATAAGCCTTTTACTTTTAAAACTCTAATTGCTTAAGAAAACATTAATGAAAAGTGATTTTCAGAGAGATACTAAGATTTTACTACGTAATTAAATTAATGGATGTTTTATTGTAAAAATATGGATGAGACCTTGATTAATCTTAGAGAAATGAGATACAATCCTTCTTATGACAGGAATAATCTAGATTTTGCCATCCACTTCATTGCAAATGTTACCGTTTAAATTATTTGTTTGACTTTCCATCAATTATTTACAGAAATATCCTCCTTGATTTTTCATACCTTGTAATTATGACTCGTTATAGTTAGATAAATATTATAAATTAGAGGCGTTTATAAATGCACTCAACATAAATACTTTCTTAATAACCATAATAATTATCTTTTAAAGAGATGGGCAGAGATCCCATCTATCTAGTACATCTCACGCAAACTAAATCATTTTTATGTCTATAGAATTTGCAATGTGATATTTACTTATTCAGGAACTGAAAAAATACAGTGAAAACTTTTCTTCTTCTATAGTCAACTAATAGATTGACTGAAAATAAAATTTGCTTGCTAGCACAATGACTGTTCACTGCTCACGTATTTTAAAATGATACTTTAATTAATTAAAATGTAGAAAAAATGAAATAAATAATCAGATAGTACGTCCACAAAATTTTTTATGAAAAATACGTTATCTAAGTATGGTTTGTTTAATTACAGTATGATCCCAAAGGTTTATAACTATTACGTAGCTATCTCAAGGTATTACAGAAATGAGATAATTTGAATTTTTATGTAGTGGTTTGTGTAGGAATAGAAAGCGTAAAGTGTAACGTTAAAAAAGAGATTTCCCTTTCAGTACATCACATTGGCGGCACAAATATTTTTAATCTGTCCTACAATATGTAACAAAATTTAATAATTAAAATGTTGAGTGCAGTCTGCATTATTTTTAAACGGATTGGTGACTATTGGCGTTTTTGGCGTTAAACGAAGATATATAAGATACATAATAAGAGTTGAGTAGGTGAAGAAGTCGTCTTCCACCATGAATAGATATTTAATACATTGTAGTATTCGATAACCTAGGAGTTACAAGAAGTGCTGGGAGTGAGATGTATCTGTTAGATGATGTTGACTGTAGGTAAACAAGTAAAAGTTGGAAAAACAAAAGATGAATTAGTTAAAAGCATACATATAAAAGAGAAAAGAATGATGTAGTGATTAGGTAGTGAAGAAGGTGTACTACGTGCAGGTGAGACATGACAATGGGTACAATTGCTATGCGAAATGAATTAACACAGACAACAAGAAGTTGCTAACTACGAGAATATTTTCCATTTGCTTGACACTTTTTGAACTTGTAATGGCTGACACCTTGGTGCAAGTTCATTTATTTTTGCTTTTCACATTCACTGTCACGTCGACTCGACTCACAATGCAAACTGTGACTCCACTTGACTTGGCCATAAAAATCCTTTTCTAATGCTTATAATATTTAAGTAATGTAGGTATACCTACTGATAATTAGAGTCCTTTCTAATCTTTAAAAACTCGATCAGCTAGACTTGAGCGCTGGCATTCAACTTCCTAATAGGTCATGGTGTCTCTGACAGAGTTGCTTGCTATGTGCCATCACATCACATGGATGTCATTTACTTGGAGCAGCAGAGGATATCTTAGTATAGTCCATCTAATAAACCTCAGTCAGTAGTAGAACAGGCCACCTGCATATTAACATCTCTCTATCTCGAAGAAGAAGAAGAAAAAAATAAGATTTCTCACAATAAATACTCCTATAAAATGCTTGCACATTCTGCTTAATTCTTATACTTATGATTCGACCACTATGTTTATTGTGCACTTTCAAATACTCTTTTTTAGATAACGACCAGCTTATTGTTAGAGTAGTGTGGGGAAAAGTTTGCTAGCTTATAGCTTTATTATAGCAATTCAATAGTTTTGCCAGCTTCATCTTGCTACTGCTTTCATCGGATCTCTTGGCTGTTTTCTATGCAATCCATGAGTTCAGTCCAGCATATAATTACTGCCAATTACAATGATACATGAACTTAACCATCTTGTAGTTATGTCTTCTTTTCGAAAGTGTTTTCTTATTATTTTGCAATAAATATTAAATTCTGATGGGCAGATGGGACTTTTTTTGCCGTTGGTCAAGTATGTAGCGCTATCCATCCTAAAAGATGAAATCTGCCAAGCACATTTTTTACGGTAGAATTTGATAGATAGACATATAGTGTAATAATTTTAACAACCCACAAATTTCATATCGTAGCATAGACGAGGAAGAACAATTAAAAAGTCTACGTGTTAAATTCCACCATAAATTTTATCTAATATTGTTCACATGTACAGCAAATCATTAGTAAGGTAAACAAATATTTTCTAGAAATAATAGTACAATAAAAATATTTGAAATGATTCATGGCTATAATTACTCAGTCAGTTACTATTTGGGCAATGAAAATTGTGAGTCAAGTGTTGATAGATATTATCTGTTTGCCATGCCAGGACAAGATCTTGGATTTAAGTGTACCTTATTTGTTATCATCTCAGCAGCGTTTCTATTCATTCCAAACTTAACTGATGTGCTAAGCAAATGCACAAGGTACATAGTTTCTTTTTGTAGACGAAAGTAAATAAGCTAATGCGACCAACAAGTCTACAAGAGTGTTTACCTATACACAAGATAATTATGTGCAAAACTGTACCTATGAAATTATGTCTTCGTACCTCTATCACTTTCGTAGAGATTACTAACCAGATTGATAACAGTATGATTGCTTTACTAATATATTTAATATAGTTGAATGTGTTACTAGTGCTCCATAGTGTCTATGGGTTGGTCATAGTTCGCATAAAAATACAAGATGATAAGAAGGGCATGTTAACCTAGTGCTAATTCTTACAGTGCAGTGGCCTAATTTCAATTACTTACGATTAAGGTGTGTTATTGCAGGTAGTCACATCAGTAGAATCAACAAGCATGAGATATGTACTCCTGCTCATTTTTCAATATTATTTTCCTTAGAATTGATTTGACTACAGGTATATAGACACGTGATTATAATGCAAAGTCTGATTAATCTTAATTCAACCAAAGTTAACGACAAAGAGCAGGACTGGACTTGTTATGTATATAATAGACATTACTAAATGTGTATTACACTACGTACATAAAATGCGTAGGTACTTTTGCAGTCGTTCGTTTCTTTGGTTGCAATTCACGTACAGAGATACAAGTTTGTAAGAATGTTAACTGGTGATCTTGCTAGGAAAGAGAGTAGAAGAGACATTGGATTGTTGTAGTATTTAACTCGTAACGATGTAAGAATCTATATAGGTAATGTTTATTGTAGTCGTCATTATATTTATATTATTATTATATACTTAGTAGGACTGCTGTGTAGGTAGACATCTACTTAATAAGGATTTGCTATATAACGCCGTTAGATATAAGCAGGATAAGAATTGCACTGCGTTCAAGGTGTACTATGAAAAATTAATTTCACTTCATCATTTTCATTTCTTATTTATTTAGTATTTGTGGACTAACAATACTCAAGTGCCTTCTATGTACATCTATATAGCTAGTACATTATAACATTTCAACTCGTTTCCTTTCCATTCACAATTCATTTGCCAAATAGTCACTCTACCAATCTACCTACGCCATTTTTTAAAAATGCAGGATTACCTTCTTTGGATTAGATCTGCAATTGTCCGACACTCACCTTCTTTTTAATTCCTCTGACGGTCACTCAACGAAACTCAATGGCTTTCTTGACTTCATGCATATAATTTTCTAATCATTTCTGAAGCCATGCCTATTTATTATTTCTTCGTAGATACTTTTTTCAAAGTGTTGCATGGTGACTATAAAATATCAGTTTTACCACTGCTATAGTTATAATTATCTATTTCTCTAAATCCCTTTTTGCTAATTAACGAGAGTTAAATATAGAATCTCCTTTCAATCCACAATGTCACTTTCCCCATGTCAATCCCATGCGACATGCTCTGTTCTCTATCAACCACTTTAACAATGTAAGAGAAATGTGTAAATATTTTAATGAGCACGAAATTTTAATCAAAGTCACAATGTCCCTTGCATTTTAGTAAGTAAGATATTTGTAGTAAAGAACATTGTACCTATACAAATATAAATATCCCTATGAATCTAGGAATGCTTTTCACAATTTGTCCATCTGATTTTATGATAAATGACCAATTTAGAACGATTTGTTGAGGGCAAGGAGTTTATGAGTAATTAACGTGATTAATTTGCCTTTGTGAAAAATCATTCGCAATATTGAGCCTTTAAAAAATCTATGCTATCTGATTAGAAATGCGTTTCAATAGAAAATGTTTGTGGTTACACAGAATAATGTGTGTAGTTAGTTATATCAGCTTCTACCAAACAATGAGTATGACTAATCCTCTAAGATTTTTATAGAGTTATAAAATTTTAATAGCTACAAATTTTTTAATTGTTACACGAAAGGATCAATGTTTGTTGTATTGTTTATTTTTGTTTATTTTCTTGTAGTTGAAGTTGAGCTATAAATGCTATATCGATGAACATATTTAGTTATGTAGGTAAATGTCGAGACACACTTACATAGGTCACTTCATTTGTCTAAGTCTAGTACCTATACATGTACAGATATAATAAGTTGCATGGATGAATATAAGTTTTGAAAAGACACTCATTGCATTCAATCTGTGATTATATTTAGTATCTATTCGTCAAGCTCTTTTAAGTGATCACTCGTGCATTTTGTCTTGGCTACAGATCTTGTAAGTAGGTATGATAAAATTTGTGGTGCACAGATTTGGATTGTATTTGTATGTACTTGTATGGCCCATAGGTTAACCACACCACAAACAACAACGAAACCAAGCCTTCTAAAAATAAGATAATAGGAATGTAATACATATCTGTCGTAAAGAAATGCCCACGTTGTACAGATGCCATAATGAGCTAATACGCTGTGTACTATTTCTTACTAACAAATCTCCTTTGGACCAAGGCAAGGGTTAAAATGATTGGAACAAAGGATGGATTCGATGACTATAATATTTCTAGTCTCCTTCCTTGTCTTATATGTTGTTGCTGATAATTACATCTATAGCAGAGAGCATGTTAATAAGATATAGACCTCATTATAGGTGTATATCATTCAAACCGCAGAATATTATTAAGTTGCTGCGAGTCAGATTGTTGTAATTGTGTGCAATAAATAGGATTGAATTGTATCACTGGTTCCGAGGTTAATGGTTATATGCTATATTTGTTTGGTCTTGATAGTCTTTTGTGTCTAGTCTGGTCTTACTCCAACTGCATTATAATATTATTCCAATTTCTTTAATTGCCACAGCGTTTTCATTACACCTATCTAATGAATGACTCTTATGATAACTACTAGCACTTATACAATTTGATTGAAAGTCTCTCATAATAATTTAACAATGACTATATAAAACACTGCAACATTTGTACTTTATAAATCTGCTGTTGCATGGTTTAAATACATATTTAGTACACCCACACCTAGTGCTTGTATACAATGCTATAATATTTCTACGATATATTAAATGCTACGATGTCAAGATATTCTTTTAAGACCTTTGCAAAAAGTCATCTGTTAAACAATAATGTCCAGTCTCCAATTCATCTCCAAAAGTTCTCATACAAGTACTACCACAGTAACACTAGCCTTCCTTGGTGGTATTTCTAAAATCTACTGTCTATATATATTGCCTATCTATCATGCAACTATAAACGCATTAGTAAATATATTTAATACGTGATATGTTTGATGTATGCGTTTATTTAATTGAACTGTATTTTTTATGATTAGACGAGGAATGGAATCCAAGTCAATTAGTGGTGACTGAAAGTACTCAATTTCTAGTACGCCCCACTTGGCCATCAAACAGTCCACCTCCTCGGTGTTCGTCTTCACCCATTCCACCGCCACTTCCCAAGAGACCGGAGCTTCGCCAGCGCTCTCCAGATCTATCTTCACCTCCGCCTCCTGCCCCTGTATTTTCCAGGGAGAGATTCGAAGGCGTTCGTCAGAAATGGGAGAAATTAGATCATCAATATGTCCGACAAAGATCACACGACAGTTTCGACGAAGGATATCGTTCAAGGGAGGCCGCCGAAGCAGATTACAGGTCCGTCCTCTCTTTCTTGTCAATAACTTGTGTGTTCATCCATCTCAATTAAAAAGAGTCAGGGTTATACAACTTGGCTGACGTAGATTGAGACAAGGCGAGTCAACAGAGCGGAGCAGGGAAAGGTGAACTGCAATCAAATGAATTGCGTAGCAAACGTGCAATTGTGAAGATGAGAGAGGAAAAGATGTGTATGTATACCTATTAGTTTAGAATCACAATGATAATAGACGACGTCCGAGAGAGAGAGAGATATTAGTAATAGCTGAATGTTGATATGATCGTGTTGAGTGGGGAAGAGGTTGTTGGTGGCTAAACATTAGTTTACATTACCAAGGTTGGCAGATGGTAGATAATTAGGTGGGGCGCCCGGGAAGACTTATTGTGATTCTTGATTTGATGTTCGTAGGTATTTATTTTATCTTCCTACATGAGCAGTGGGTATCAACATGTAATATGCAAATGCTAAGTAATTACTATGTAGGGAGGGAAGTGATTTTTGTTGAATGAAGTTGATTTAGTTTGCATCCTGTGTATTTTCTAGACGGCAATTGTCTCGCGAGAGTCTTCTGAGGTCGCTGAGCCGTTCGAAAACTGGATCGAGGGATAGTTTGGATCGCTGGGTCGAGAACGGAGTCCGGTCACGAAGCATGTGGAGGAAGTTGGATGATGAGACAATGCCCGGGGACATTACTCCGTACGGCGGCAGTGGCGGGGGTCATTGCGGTGGGAAAAGCCCGGGTGGCAGAGACCTTTTCCAGTGCACTTCTTCCAGCTCTAAGCCACTGAAGAAAACTGGATCAATGCCACACCCAGGGGATAGCAGCAGCCGGGTCCTCAAGAGTAGCATCGGGAACCCGAGTTGTGGGAGCGGGAGCCGGATGCTCACTGAGGCACGTCGGGCCAAAGAAAAGTCATACCGGGAGCTGGAGGATCAAGATCGCTTTCCAGGCCTGGACAAAGACACGGCCCGCATCACGCTGCATAACAGCAACCTCAACCTGAGCCAGCAGCATATTTATTCAGAACCTTCTTTCGAAACGTCCTCCCCCATTCCCCCACCTGCCCCTTCCAAACCTAAAAAATTCTCTTTTGCTTTCTGGAAGTGAAGACTGTAGGCTTTAGCTACCTCTTCCTCTCCTTTTATTAAAATATTATATTTTCCTTAATTTCACAGAGAAAGTCTTCTACCTGAACTTATATAACACTGTGGTATGTAGGAGAGATCATAATGTTATACTTGAACCAAGTCAATTTGTGTTATGAGTGAGATTGTAGATCTAAACTCCCGAGTTTAGGTGACGTTTGTTTAGAATCTAATTTAACACAAATAGAGCTGCACATTTTAATTCTCCTGCTTGTAGTCTTCCGTCGTTAGAAATAGATCTACTCATCCGTAGGTAATTTATTGCTCATGTTCCTGGATGTCAGGTCATACGATGAGACTTTAAACTCCATTTTCTCAATCAGATAATGAAGTTGAGAGTGCACTCGCGATTACTAATAATATTGTACCTTTTAGAAAACATATATTTTGCTTATTGTGTATTTAGAACTAATATAAGGTAGCAACAAGTTATTCAGAAAGCAGCACAAGCGGAATGAATATGCAACATTTAAGTCATCCATTCAAATATTTTCCACATTAAAACTGACAATCTCCTCCATAGCCAAAACCTCAACAGAAGACAGCATTCACAGCATGTCAACCATGCTGACCCTCAACTAAATTCTTATAGTTTGAAGCTATTATCTAATCGCTTAGTATAAAAGTGCGCTGCACCTGCACTACATTGACATCCAATGCAATTTCCATAAATGGAAGACAGGTGCATAACAAAACTTCAAATCGAAATAAATGTAAGGTAAAGTTAACAATTGCAGCAATGTAGGAATAAAATCATCATAAGGAGAAGAATGCATCCCATTTCAAATTTATACTTACATATGCAGGAAATATGTACAGCAATGCAAACAAAGAAAACCTGACGCCTATTTTCCCTATCATGAATACAGAAAACATAAACACATTTCTTCCATACCAAGTGCGCCCTCGCATTTTGTGTCGAATTGTATCATTCGTGTTTCTGCAAACATTTACCCACATTTTTGTTTTCTTAACACCCACCAATACTCGAAATTTGTTTAGTTCACACCGACTTTATATTAAGGCAGAAAATAATTAAAGTATTTCCTTCTTTTATAAAGTACACAATTATGCGTACAAAGAGGTATTAACTATTAAAACTTGAACAGTTTTTGCAAAACTATTTTTTGCAAATTTTATGGCTTCTGAGTACAGTAAAAGATCCTTTTACAGTTATCGGTACTCACTATCATCCCTAACTTAAACTGCAGAGAATACAAAACAACCTGATTTTCTGACTGACTAAACCTAGCCATTTCAAACAAGTAAATACAATCAACTTTTCATTTCCTTAGTGCTTGCCCCATGGATTGATTGGTGGTGAATCTTGATGCCAAACCATTAATGGCAAATTATAGATTTTATTATTTAACTAGTGCGATTACATTTGCTTTACATCTGCTCACTATAATTTCTACTAGCAACCTTATCAACAGTTAAACAGCGCTTTCCCGTTTTTCCCTCTCTAGACTCTCCCAATACACTTCCTTTCATTTTCTGAACATCAAGCCATATATACATAGGTACTCAGAAGTACAAAGGACAACACAGCATCTATAGAAATTTAATATTTCAGAAGTAAATAAAGTTTTATAATGTACAAAAAATTTGGCATGAGCTAAAATTATCAAAAATCGAGAGGTGTAAAGAATTTGTTGGGGAAACAAATGGGGAAAAAAATATGGACATCCCAAAGCTAAATTACTGTCCACTTGCGTATCATTCTTAATATAGTCGACTTCATTGACTTCGATTGGGTACCAGCATTGTATGAACTTTTTCATGTACTAATTTATTACTAAAACCCAAAGCCAACAGATTAGACTGACGACATCAGTCAGTTCTCTCTCTTTAAGCTTTCTAAATATAATTACTACTTTAGTATATTAATTATTAATCAAAATGTGAATTGAATAAACTAATTTGCTTAAGAAATTCAAATTAGCCACTACGTCATAAAAATATCTATGTAAGTTTTAATCCTTCTAAAAGTATGGCGAAAATTTTTCTGTGTCTTCCATCTATAATAAATTGCCATATAGCAATTAAGATATAATTGTACTTTATAATTATCTTTGGCTAGATGACGTTTAAATCGGTGTTGATGGACTATAAAAACATTATCTTCCTTGAATGACTTCATTAAAATTTTTTTTAAATGGGCGGATTTTGTCATTTATTACAGTTTTACTTAAAAGAAGATAAAAGCCCAATTATACAGTGGGGTAAGGTGAGGTTTACATGTAAACGTACATAAATTTAGGTTCACGGTTTACGTGCATCAAATTATGTTCTTTGTATCGTAATTTGTTTGTCCAGAAACTTTTGAAAACCTAATATAGTTGAGATATCCTAACTATCAATAAACGACGGCTGTTTTTAGCGTCGTTAATTGAAAATTGAAGGTAAAAAAGCTAAAAACAAATATTAGACGTCATGATGCCAAATGCTTGTCTTTGATTATTCCTGCAGAGCATTACCTACGAAAAGAATTAGGAAAAAATAGAGGATTGTTTGTTATTCATATGTTAGAACGAGGTAGGCACTAATTATTACTCGCCACACTAATCTTTAATCTGATGGATCCCGAGATATCTATGCAGATTGTAACCTATTATGTGTGTATAGCAAAAAGCCATTGTGCTACGATCTTGTTGCACTGCTTAAACTAAATTTTAGTCCGTTTGTCTTAAAGAGCACTTTCGTTTTATTGTAGTATTTCCCTATATATTGTATAGAAAGATAAAAGATATATATGGGACTCGTAGTTGTGTATAGAAGTATTAGTTTAGATTAAAATGCCATATATGCATTGTGTGTTAATTGCAATAGGTACTACTTTTGCGAATTGTAGTTGGCTAGTAGTAAGTAGTAAATAATATGGTAATTAATAAATTCGTGAATAATGACAGATTTAGGCTTAAAGAACCCCAATAATATAATATTATATGCAAACATAAGTTTCATTGTTGAACATTTGCACCTTTCAAAAACGTGTTTATATGCGATAATGTAATGTATTATTGTTAGGCAGAACATTTTAGCTTGTTATATAAGCTTACACACGTATTCAGTTAAAGTAAACATATAATAAGGTAATTGAAACAATAATTTAGCTATTAAATATTAATTGCCAAACAAACAATACACAAATAAACGATCACACTAGCGGAAAGTATACAAAAATATAAATTCAAGTAAGTATGAGTCGATGCCAAATTAAGAGTGTGTTTGTGGCTTGAGTAAAACCATAGAACAATACAACCGAGACACTTTAATGAATGCTTATTATAATGTACTGCATTAGCTAATGTACTTTTGTGGAACGATTTTCAAATAAAATTATAGTGACTTTGATGTAAACACATTAAAATACATCATTCATAAACAGAATGTTAGCTTATAATATTAATTATGTATAGCAATTTTAATTTTGTTAGATTATCTACTTATTAGTTGCATGGTTTGTCAAAGGAATAAGAAATTAACTATTTTATCCAATATTGTACAGTAATATTTTGACTTGGTAATGCAACACGAACTGATTAGTAGGAGTATGCGTAAGATATATATACAGAATAATATTACGAAGAATGACGTTAACAGAAGCACTACTAATTGTTTGTACTTAATATCGAATGACCTTAATTTTGTCTTGGACAATGGCTAAATGTTTTTCATTTGTGTAAATGGATTTAAAATAATAACTCGCATAATTAAGAAAATTCATGTATTCAAAATACAAAGCATGCATTAATAAAAAATTTGCAGATGATTAGATTGATAAGTTTCAAAGTTCAATGCGTAAAACAATTAACAGCTAATATAATTTACTTATATGTATACAGTATTCATTATTACGTGAAATAATCTGTTTGTTTTGTGATACATTCAAGTAAATAGTGTAATTGTTTATTCAAATGTCAGTCACATATATTATTGAGTTTTAACTAATTGTAATAAAAGATGTAAAACTTCTAATTAAATTTGACTGACAGAATATAGGACTGCAGATTAGCAGCATAAGTTATTGGTTGTACACATAATTGTCAATAAGTGAATATATAGATAAATATATTATTACTATTAGTTTGTTTTCATAGGAAAATTGAAGAGAAATAGATACGGAAGCAATTTGTCAAATTCAAATGTTACGTGATTTTATAATAAACCACTTCAAGATGAAAGAGTATGGACATGTAGTAAATATTCATAACACAAGTTGATGTCCTTGCGTATTTAAATGTCTAGTTAGAAAGAACTCGGTTTGTTAATATCGGATGTTATCATTCATATCCTTTTCCCTATTACTTACAATTTAATTAAAATTTTGTCTCACTCTTTGTTAAGTAAGTTGATCTACTGTTACTTGTATACTAAAATATTAATTTTAGTAGCACTTATACCCGTTTCCAGGTTTGCGGGGCTGTAAAATGCTATGTAGGTAGTAGAAAAATATTTTAGTAATTTTTACAAAAGGGCTTGTAGCAAAATGTCAAATCGCCAAAAATTCACAAAATATTAGCAAAATTAAATTTAAAATGGCAATTCAGTAGCAATCAGACTTCATGCCTATAAATATATTAAAAATAATATTATTACGTTGGAAATATTCTCTCTTCTCATCTCAACTATAAGCTTTCCTTTGTATATGGAAAATCTTTGTTGTCTCTACAATGAATGTAAAGAACTCCAAAATTAATTATTTTTCGACCGATTTGTCACTTTCTTCGGTTTTATACTTTTTAAAAACTTTATGACTACTACAAAAGTGTTAGTAATATTAATAATAAAGTCTTGTTCAATTATAATGATATTCTACTCCATTCTGGCCATTCTCACCAAATACTTAGCTGTAAATGTTACTCAATTGCCGATTTTTATTTGATTTTTGATAATTTTGACTAAATAAAATTTATTTTTGTGTTACTGTCTTTTGTAATCTTTGTTGCTTTCTTAAGTACTTCTTGCTACGTTTCCTTGTACTAATGGCTAAAAGACCTTTTTACTCCAACAATATCTACTTTGACAGCTCCATTTACTCCTATTCTTAAGATTACATTCCAGAGAAAAGCTCCATAATACCGTGGTAAATAAATGAATGTAATTATTGTAATGTCTTTGAGGTAATTTAATTTAGAATAAATATTTCATTAAATAGAGATACTTGCAATTGTTTCACTATAATATCTCTAGCACTGTTAACTAACTAAACTACATAATATAATGTTCATAATAACTCGATGCGTTAGCATGGCCATTTTATCGTTTGTATGCTTAAGTTCATACTTGTTTTAAAATAGCTGTGCGTATAATATATTTAAAAATTCTGTAGTAGAACTATTGAGGGTTATGTACTCTTTATACGTTTCACTACCAAGAAACTGTGCTTCTACAAGTGTGTTATGCAGATATTTTAAAGTTTTTTGTATGGGTTTCGTGAGAATATTAAAATGTAATTTTGCTTATAAACGTGGAAGAATTGTATAATAATTCATTTTCATCGTATCATCTACACAAACATTATTTCAATCTTTAATCACGTATTAATTTACCTGTCTGTGGATGCTTATAATTGTTGATACGTAATTACTTATCGTTTCATTTGATAATCTAATATATAACCACAGACTGAGATATATCAATAAATTTACTTATCTATCTATCTACATCTCTATGTCTGGTAGGGCCTAGGGAACATGCATATATTACGTAACGTAAAACCCCCTCCCTTATGTGTAACGCAAGTGCTGACTGTAACACTTTTGGGCTTGGGCATCGCCTCCTCCCATCAACTGAATACGGAAATAATGGACGCTCCTTGACAGCAAAAAATGCGCATGCCCACTCTCTCTAAACCAATGAAATGAGTTGTTTCATATTATTATAACATCAGAACAATAACACAACTTTGCATAAGATGGTGATTAAATGGAAATGATTAGCTAGGGGACATTTCGTAATGATCGTATAGGGCATATTAATTAGCATTTCAAAACTTCTAATCCAAATTAGTTCTGCTATATCGACAAACGTTTTAAGCATTTTTCAGTAGAGCTGGTGTTACTTTTTACTGCCCACTTTTTGCCAGTTTGGACACCTTCTTTTGAATTATTGGGGGGGAGGGCATTATTTATTTTATAAAATATTTATTGTTAATTTAGATGCGTACTTTTTTCCAAAATCCCGAAATCATATTTTTCCAACCGCTGTAGAAAATAAAAATATATTTAAATTATTGTAGTTAGCATAAAATAAATTAGCATAATAATCTAAGGGAAATGCCGATGATTTCTTCGGAATTGTTTTTATTAATGTGATGGGTGTCCGCTGAATTTCTTTTAAATGCTAGGTTCGTCCCTTAGCAGGGTTCACTAGTAACACAGTATGCTATTTACTATTAGACATTGGTGGGGTGGGGTAATGCAACGGGGGCTTTATCGTCTAGTATTGTATCATGACTATCTCCATTATTATAATCACCCTCTTAGATAAAGCAATAAATTTACCTACCTTATATGTATCTATGTATGGTAGTGATGAGCCAAAATATATCTTTCTTAAACAAAATGTGTATTACATAAAAAATTAACTATACTCTGGGTTGATAATAGTATTAATCAGTATAATTCGAAATTCAACCAAAATGTTGATACGTATAGCAAAAAATCGTTTGAAATTCAGTATCCAATACGCATGATTATTACCTACCTTACATGAGTCATGCATGCTGGGGGGTTACTATTATTACCAATTCGGTGTAACTTCTAAGACAATGAAACTCCATCACTATTTGGATATTTTAGGGCCGCAGCCAGAAAAAAATTTGGGGGGGGGGCGACAAATTATAAGTTTTTGGGTTTTAAGCAAAAATTCCTTTCTTTTCTTCGATTTCGGCACTGGTTGTTAATTGCTTTTCAATTGTCTTAACTCTTAAAGAGGAATACAAAATATCCAATTAGTGATGGTGTTTCATTGTTTCCATTGTCTTAGAATTTACACCGAATTAGTAATAGTAGTAAACGTAAAGTGGCATGTGCGGATTAAATTCTGTATGGATTAATGCCGGTATGTATGTCAGGCATCAAAAAATTTTCACGACATGGTTGGTGTGGAGCCAATTAAATACTAGTAAAAAAACTCGGCTCAGGTTAGCATTTTTCGGAGTTCGGAGTCATAAAAAAATTGGGTAGCACCTAAACCTTTTAAAATTCAACAGAGTGTGTGCTTTGCATTTGCACTCAATTAGGATGTCAAAATATATCTTTTTAACAGAAATTATCTGAGCTATCTAATAATGATCGTAACGGCAATGAAAAGTAAATCTAAGCGGTTAATTTTAAGTGTCTTAATAGTACAAACAAGCGATTTTGGTGGAAAACATTCTCTTCGCCCCAAGACAATTGGTAGGGCGTACAGGACAGTCTAATGGTGTAAAAACCTGGCTGGCTGTCTGCAATCTTGGGTTCGAATCCTAAGAGCGCCTCAGGTTGTGTGTTAGTTAGTCTGGAATTGGGAGAAGCTATCTTTGCCGTATATTCGTTATTAGCATTGATTTGCCTATCTTGGTGACAATATGACTATCTTTCCTTACCCTGTCTGCAGTGTGCAGATTGCTCTCTTCGTTAGGTGTACACTACGAGTTTACCTAGTGATATACTGGACTGAGGAGCACATGCGAAGGGATGCGGGAGGTTGCGATGACTGTCACACCTAATGTGGTCAGCTCACCTAACCTTGCCACCTAAGCACAGATAGGTAGAGTACGGGACTGTGTAGGGCTGTACCACATAATGGTTCAGTACCCCTCACCAAAGTCTCTTCGTGTAAGTCTGTACACTCAGTAAAGTTGTTCGGGAGTCACTGCAAGTAAGCCACCCCAGGCTTGAGCGGTAGCATAGCTCTACTACTATAGTAGATGCTGTGCTCTCCCCCTAACACACACACACACAAGACAATTGGTAAATCGAAAATAACCTATAACCTTAGACGAGTTCACCTACAACCGGTTGTCAAAGGTGGAAGACACAGTTGGGACAGAAAGATTATGAAGAAGAATAAAACTATTGCACTGTCAACCTTGCCCTGAACCTTATTATTAATTAATAGAAGCCTTAATAGAAAGAAATCTTAATAGAAGCCTTAATAGAAAGAAATCTTAATAGAAGCCTTAATAGAAAGAAATCTTAATAGAAGCCTTAATAGAAAGAAATCTTAATAGAAGCCTTAATAGAAAGAAATCTTAATAGAAGCCTTAATAGAAAGAAATCTTAATAGAAGCCTTAATAGAAAGAAATCTTAATAGAAGCCTTAATAGAAAGAAATCTTAATAGAAGCCTTAATAGAAAGAAATCTTAATAGAAGCCTTAATAGAAAGAAATCTTAATAGAAGCCTTAATAGAAAGAAATCTTAATAGAAGCCTTAATAGAAAGAAATCTTAATAGAAGCCTTAATAGAAAGAAATCTTAATAGAAGCCTTAATAGAAAGAAATCTTAATAGAAGCCTATTATAGCTTAATTTGAGACAAGGAGACTATTTCTAAACTAACTGAATAATATCTAGCCAATTGAAAAGTATTAAAAATGTAATTCTCGCTTCGTTTCACTTAACCTGTGAGACAGTATCATATTTAGAAGTCGATTTCGGAGGGGGCAATGACGTCATAAATAAATAAAAGCCGAACTATATTGGGTCTAAAGTTGAAAGAGTTGAAATTAGCCTTAAATGACATAAAACGAGTGTAGCTAGAACTTGTTTGACATTAAAAAAATTACTTTCTTGGATTTCGGGGGAGGCTATTTGTTCCCTATGCTTCCCATTTATACATCCTTGCTGTGAAATAGTGTGAATTATAGTTTTGATTATTAAATGACAGTTGGGCTATAGGTCGTTTCTCTACAAAATTTAGTAGGTAAATATGAAATATTAGTTACTAGTGAACCCAGCTAAAGGGCAAATCTTTTAAGAGAAATTCAGCAGCTAGCACAGTAATAAAAACAATTTCGAAAAAATACCAATAGGTTTTGTTAACTTTGTAAATACAAAGTATATTTAAATTAAAATACTTTAACCTCTATAGTGGTGGATAAATCACTGCAGCCCCAACTTCCTGATGAAAAGGAATTTCTTCAAAATTGTTTCACGTCATGTAATCAATGATAATTGTGAAACGAAATCTTCTATAATTAAATAAATTTATTGATATAGCATAACCAATTTGTATTAGACGTTTTCAAATGCTATTTAATAAGCCACATTACGATCATTACGAAATGTCCCCTTTCGCTAATCATTTCCATCCAATCACGACTCACCACCATTCAACCTTCTTATGTTAATTTCAATTATTATTTGGTGTTATAATAATATGAAACGACTCATTTCAGTTGTTTAGAGGAATTGGTATTGCGAATTTTGCTTTTTTGCTTCTAAGGTACATGCATATATTACGTGTGCAGTAGATGGGAGGAGGAGGTAATCAAAAGTGTTGGAGTCAGCATTTGCGTTACACATGGGGAGTGTGTTTTGCGTTACGCAATATATGCAGGTTCCCTAGGCTGTCCTACCAGACATACATAGTTACATAGATAGATTGGTAAGTTTTTTTCCTTCTGTGTTTATTATATAGAGATTAAAGTCAATTTTTGGTACACATTTTCAAGAGAAATTGCTTCTGAGCAGCATTAGTCGTGTTCCTTAAAATCAGTTTCGCAATTTTTTCCTTTCGCAAGTTTCGCAAAACAATCCAGGTCGACAATTTTTAAATTAAGAAAGATTCTTATCTTGACAGATGAACCAACAATCAATACCCGAAGAGCAATACAAAACATGCATATCTACTACAAACACAAAGCACAATCAAAATCAAAGATGTTGTTAGTTTTGAAATAATCACACAACATAAGATCTTAAAACAGAAGTTGCATTTTGAAACCTGATGTTAGAAAAAGCATAGCACAATACGGACTTGCGCATTGCTCATTTTAGGGACATAACCCAAATGCAAACTTCTTCCTTAACTCTTTATTAGATAGATTACTATGTGAACTGCCAAAAATAGTACATAATGTTAAATGATGAAACCGTAATTCTACTTTTGTTAAAAATGTTTTGCTGCGTAAATTATAAATCAACACTTTCAATAAGCTTATTTAATCTACAAAGTTTCCAAAGTAAAAGTAACCAAAGTAATAGCCATTTTGTACCGACGGCGGCAGCTGGCCGTCACGGCTAGGGGCTCTGGATTTGGGTACATAAGTGAAAACGTTAGTAGGTACATTCCTAAGCGCGCTAACATTTGAAAATTCTCTCTGCTCTGTGGATTCCCTGGACACGAATCACCATCATGAATAGCGTCTGTTGGTCGGTCGGTTCATAGTATTTCTTGAACCTGCTTGTACTGTTGACTGTATTGCAAAGTGTGGGAATCTTATTTAGCTTAACTCGTAAGTAAGTTATTAAATTGCATTTTTGTCTTTTGAAATAATTTCAAAGAATTCCAAGTAAAACTTGTGAGCATTGCCACGTGAGTGTAAGATGAAAGGAGGTGAGTGCAGTCAAGATTTTACACTGATATCGTTACTAAGGAACGAGTCAGACATTTCGTGCGCGGATTTACTGCCAGACATTTTTTCCGGAGAAACTGAAAAGGATGCAGTGGATTTAGTCAAGAAACATGTGCGAAATATATTTTCTCCTGCCCTGAAAGGACTATACGTTCCTGTCAATTTTTTCAGCCATGTCTTCAATTTTGTACACAAAAAATTGTGTGGGGACAAATTTAAAATCAAATATTCATTTTCTTGGGTTAAGCGGAACTTTTTAATGAAAGAAAGCGTAGGCTCCAAAAAATTTTACGAAATATTTTCCAAGGGAAATGGAAGAATGAAAGTACACAAAATTCAAATGACTCTTCATGGTGAAAGAGATGAAAAGTACTTAACCTATATCATCAGCTTAGGATCGGTCAACAAAATCACCAGTGTTATAAAACGACGTCGAGCGTTTACAAGTTCTTGTCTATTTTTTAGTGAAGAAATTGGGCTAGGTAATGTTTTTATGTCGTGATTAGTTTATTGTTTCTAATTATGAATTGTATATTTTAATGCTATTCCTTATTTGCATGATTAACAGTGGACTCTGAGCAACGTGTGCAAAGAAACGCAACTCTTGCAAGCAATGATCCAGTTTGGAATATCCGGCTGACATATATTGGGGAAGAACCCCTTGGTGAAGAGAGCGACAAATCTGAAGACTGTGCTTCTGGAAATCCAGATTCTCCAGATTTGCTAACATTACCAGACGAATCTAATCGAAGTCAAAATGATGTGATGCCCTTGTCTCTTGAAACTGTAAATGGTAGGCAATCTTACTTATTAAAGGTAATGGGACATACTTTTACAGATATTTGAATTCAAATGCCGTCGTCCATTGTGTAGAGGGCTGCAGCCAGAAAAAAATTTCGAGGGGGATTACAAATTATAACTGAAAATATACACTATTTCCGCGAATAGGCAAAAATTCCTTTCTTTTCTTCGATTTCGGGGGGAGGGCCTTGGCTCCCCATGGCTACGGCACTGATTGTGTATCATGTACGTAACAATTATTAATTAGGTACTGTTCCATACGATTTGCCCAATTGAGAAATCCGGGGCTGTAGTTTCTTCTCGCAGTCGAGGTGGTCCTCCGTGTCGGTCGCCCAAAAAACCGATATTTGGGTCACGGATTAGATCCGTGAAAAAAGAAAGCTCACTCCAGGAGCCCAAAGAAGAATTTACAGCCCCGATTAAATCTGTTTATGTATATTACTAATTACTAGTAGCCCTCAGCATGTGCGACTTCATTTCGAAAGATAGAAATCCAGCATAATGATGTGTATTTGCATTTCGAAATGCTGTTAACCTGGAGTGGGCTTATTGTTGCATGCATACACGCTTGCGCATTGCCACTTAAAGCCGCAAAGTCCGTCGCTAGAACATTGAGACATGCTTATATTCAACATAGGAACAAATATTTTTATATATTGAAATTGTAATTTGCAATACATCATGATACGTGTCAACAAAAGTTATATAGTTAAAACTTACTATTTTCTAAACAGAGGCAGTGCCAGCAATCATGGAACAGGACAAAATCATTGCAAAGAATGATAAGCTACTGCCAATTGAATCCAAATCCAGAGGTACAGATTCAACAGGATGTAATAGCAGCGTAGGAGTCAATATTGAGTCAGGGAATGATGAGGATGTTTTGGGAGTTGGCAATGCTCTGTTACCAATGAACGAAAACAGTAAGTAATAATAACACTTCAACGACGGGCGGATTTGTGTGGTTTGTTTAAATGCAATAATAAATAAAATATAAGTACAATGTCTTTGTCCTTTAAGCTGGACCGTTGGGGGAGGAGGTGGACTTTCTCGGCCAAAATGGTATGAAAAATGCGTTAGACCCTGTAGGGTCTTCCTCGGAATTTCTAACCTCTCCTGAGAAATCAATGGATATTGATGTGACTCCATTAGAAACAGAAACACAGCCTAAGTACATACAAAGAAGTGAAAATTCTAATTCTACTGACAATAATGATGGATCTCAAGAAAAGGAAATTGACGACCGAACTACACAATTAATGAACACCATAAAGAATTTTAATTTTGGAAAGTTCCTACTTGAGAGAGTTTCCAGTAATCAGGTCGAAAAAGACAAAATAGGATCTGGCGGTGAGTGTGTCTACTCTGATAATCAAACAGCAGTATCGTCAAACGATTCAGAAATTGTTCCTGGTGCAGTTATGGGTAAAATTTGTGTCTCGGCAGAAAACATTTGCTTAACAGTGGAAGATATTGTCGATGAAGATGATCCAGATGATGTGACTATTGTATTTGAAGATATAGCAGTAGCACACAAAAGAGCGAAGAACAGGAAAAATGCATACTATAATAATATAGACGTGGACGACGGAGTGTCATTTCTGGAGGAAAGAAGTGTGTTTTCGATTAATCTGGGCAATATAGCGAATCAGCAACCAAGCACAGACAGTGAGAAGAATGTAGGGGACAATGAAGTGGATATTATTGAAATAATGGATATTGACGAAGATCCTGAAGACATTGCTTCAAAACGCGAATGATAATTTTGTTACTCGTTTGATTTTTTTAAAATTATGACTAAGTACTAACTTACTAATATTAAGATATAAGGAGCCTAATTAATTCTTTGACAATTTGTTAATAATTTCTTTCCATCCTGTACATTGGAGCACTATTTGCAACTGAAAAGTCTGCTAATAATTTAAGTTTGTATTGTTTGTAAGTTTATGTCTGTATTGTTTTGTTGAAGTAATAATTTAACATGTTTCTTCAATAGGATTATTAATTGGAAATTATAGTATCTGTGACGTTGTAGTGTAGGTCAACCATTGTTCCTTGCCGCTAATTAACCATGTAATTTAGTATTAATCTGAATTTATTTATTGACTAGTGAATTGAATTTAGGCAATTTCGCCAAGTGCTTATTTTTTGCCCGTTATTTTGCGTTGAATAATTGATTGTTTACATTGTGGTCCAAATAAAGTTTTAGGGCACTATTAAGAATGACAACTAACAGAGCCGTTAACGATATCCAAAGCCACATCGTAAACCTGGTCCTGACCAGAATTAGCGGAAGAGTACATTTGTATTTTAAAAGTAGCCGGTATCACGTGGATTTTTTAGCGCCGAGTACACCAGTTTTTCAGCTTCGAATACCATGAGCCGCTCACGTTAGCGTCTTTTCTTAATAGTACCCTTAGAGTGTAACTTTAATTGAATCTTTGCCATTACGACATCCAAGCAACTTATTAAAACTGAAGTCACACTCTGAGAATTACGCCAAGTGAAAAAACTTCTGTGTTGGTGCTAGTTAGTAGTTAACTATGTAACTTAGTTTAGTGATTGGCATATTTTGGCATTGTCTGTCTGAAATAAATTAGTTATTCGACAATATATATATAATATATAATATAATATTATGGTAGAAAAACGGTTACTTTTTATTAGAATACAAAATGCAAGATTTTCGAGCGTTAGTTCAGAATGCAAAGAAAGCAAGTAGTGCAACAACTATTTTATCAGTTTTAGTCGGTGGATTACTTACTAAATACTACAGGCTTTTACTTAATAAAACATGTTAATTCAGTATACATATTTACAATTGCAATTTTTCAAAAAATTTTGGAGGTCATATTGTTTCACAATTAATTTAGAGAATGTGACACTCATATTCTCTATTCACTCGGGAATTGTATCGAAACATTTAGTTAAGAGAATTAAACATTTATATATCATAGATAAAACCAATTATCATTGAGATGTTTTACGGTCCAGTGGATTTTGTACATCATTCACTACCAAATCAACGAAAAATAGAGAAAAACGAGATAAAAAGGGAGAAAAGGTAGAAAAAACTTTTTGCAATCAAAAAATTCAGGGATATTTTTTAGGTTACCAGTAAGAAAAAGTTATTTTACCAGTGAAAAGACCTATCGCCAGCAATGAGAGAAGTGGAAACCCATATCGGTCACACACAGATAGTAAATTATTGTATTTAACAGCTGAATAGTTTATGCTAACAATTTTTTAGAAATGGTGGAGCCAAAGAAGAGATCTCATCAAATGCGGACATTCCATACTAAAAAATCCAGACCGCCTGCGCCCTATACTTCCACCCTTTAACAGTAGATCATCAAATTTTAGTTTAAACCTTATAGGTAAAACCACATTATTTAAGCCTATTCTTTATAGAAAATTACGTTATGCTAATTCTTGTATTCCTAAGCTAGTCAAATTACTTAACATCGAATATGATAAGCCACTTAATGGCAAACTTTCATATCTAAAATTCATGTACTTTAGTTAATTTTGATAAAGTAACCTGTAGTCATGCCTGCCTTTGTCACATATGTATGTTTGCTACTTGTAAAATGAACTAATTCGATTTTCTATTGCAAAATAAACAATTACACATTACATTATACACCCAATAAAAGTAGTACTGCATAGATTTATTGGTTTGGTTTCATGACTATAGTAGGGGTGTACCCGCTACCTTCGTAGATTTGTGTAGATTCGTATAAGTGTAAACGACCAGTTTGAATTTATAGAGAATTTTTTCAATTTTCGTCAGCGCAAATTATATCCACCAGTCCTGGTTGAGTACTCACTCCACTATGCGCCAAGAAAAGTACTCAGCTCGGGTGGCTTGTTTTAATTTTGATGTAGTTTTGCGTATTTTTCCAAATTTTACGAATCTAATCACATACGCTCATCTACGAAGTAACGCGGGTAGTCCACTAGTATATTATCTTTACTCTACATAAACATAATCTTTTAAACAAAAGTGGGACATGCGCATGGAATTCTTTATTAATGTATTAAGGTTTGTATATTTGTCCGTAATATTTTGTAATTAATGAGTAAGGGTAATATTTTGCAAGTAATGAGCAAGGACTAGACTTAGACTATCAGTACTGAGTCCAATCAACGGTCTATGAATTTCGGGCCAATGCGCAGTCGCTAGAAATTTACTGATTTCAACATTTTCTAGCACACTTTGTGTGCTAGGATTCAGCTAGTAATAAATATGTGTAAAATCTAAAATGTGTATTTATGAAAATGAAAACAAAACTGTTTCGAAAGTAGGAGTGTACTGACTATTCGATTGTAATACATTACTATACATTAAAGTATTTCTTAGTATGTCGCATGTATGTATAATATCTATCTATACCTATGCCATGGTAAATGCGACTTTTTGTTGCAATGAACATGCGTGTACACAATGCAATATTACATAATACAAGGAAGTCCAATATGGGTTAACATTAACTTATTTCCAAAATTAAACATTGTTAAGGTGATGGTGTATACGATTTGGGAATCTCTGGTGACTATCAAAATACATGTTAAAATTTTTTGTCATTCTTGATATAACTTCCAGAGTTTTACTCCGATTTTCTAATGAAGTACATTTTCGGAAAGGTAAAAACATTGGCTAGGATTTAATTTGGGAAAATTTTCGATTTTTTTGATTATTTAGCAGTAGCAATGGTTCAAAATTTTATGCGAATTTCTATCCAGATGTCATCATTAAAGTGTGACATGTATAAAAACTGAGGCAATAATCGAACATTTTTCCAAATTAATTCCTAGCTAATGCCTTTCTGAAAATGTACATCATTAAAAAATCGGAGTAAAACTCTGGAAGTTATATCAAAAATAGCAAAGAGAGTTTCATGAAAAAGGTTGAAATGTAAACTGCCTCATACTTGACCGGATGTGCAATTCATAGAATATCCGACATTGAAGCAATGGACTGATATCAACTTGACATGAGCTAGAGCATAGAGCTTTTTCTCTATGCCAACGCTGATGGTGTCATAATTTTCATAGTGTCATTGCTTAATCACCGTCAGTAGTAATTCGATCCCATGGTTACTGATGTCAATGATGTCCCACCCAAGGGATAGCAGTGCAATGCTCGAAATAATATGTGTGGAAATGGAAATGCAAATGTACCTCTACATCCAAATGTAGCCAGTTCATGGCATGAACAAATTCTTGGGCACATTGGATGAAGATTTTGCAGTGCAGATTGCTGTTGCTATTGGCTCCCTGTGTTAAATAGCTACATACCATTCAAAATTAGGAACTTCCTTGGGAACTTTCCATTTTGTTATTTTGAAATATTGCACTATTATACTGCCCAGCGTCGAATACTGCGATTGTGTGGTTATCTCCAGTTAGTTTTTCGGTTAGTAGGGCTATGGGTTTCGGCTACCGTTAGAAGCATATTTTTATTTGAATTTTGAAATATTTCAAAATTTCGAAATAAAAGAGGAACAGCCCCCTTAATATGCCTAAATCATTTTGAAATTCATCATTAGTAGTGGGGGGCTAGTAATAAATAATAATAATTTTCTTCGATAAGTACTAGATTTTATTTCTTCAATTTTCATGCATTCATTAATTTGGCAAAGAACTAATTTACTGGACTTAAAACTACAAGATCAGTCTCAAAAAACGGAGAACTTGCTGTACTGCAATCTGCAATTACAACAATTACATTTGCTTTCACATAATTTTATTTCCTTTTCACGCTCTTCGCAGAGATTTGAGATTGATTTGATTGGCATCTCTTAAGAGCTGTTACCCGAAGCGCGAAGTTTGTGTGAAAATGCAGCAATGTATCTCGTGATCGTTACTCGTACATCGTACCAGTATTAAATCATAAATCAAAGTTGAAAGTTTACTACAAACAACAAAGTTTACCAACAGCATAAGGGTGGCGGCAACAGCATAACAGTGGCGGCAACAGTGGCAACAGCATTTATTAATGGCAAGTGGGGGAGGGTTGAGGAGTCTCAGATGTGTTTATTGTTAAAATTAATTGGAATTGATATCATTCGACTCGCGGTAGGCTGGATTTAGGCAGCGGGATCTCGTTGCCTCAATTACCCCCGTTGCCCCTAGTTTAGCCACTTAACCTATTACTTTAATATATTGTCCCCATTGCCTCCCGGTACTATTTTTGCCTCTTTTTTGACCTAACCTAATAAAAAATAAACTGTTTTATTGTTAAAGCCTAACAAGCAAGTAATATGCTTATTTTTAATTAGGTTAGCTCAAAAAAGAGGCAGAAATAGTAACGGGAAGCAAATTGCAAAGATAATAGGTTAAGTGGCTAAACTAGGGGCAACGGGGGAGGGGCAATTGAGGCAACGAGATCCCGCTGCCTAAATCTAGCCCTCGAGGTAATTGCTGCACAGTTCTGAAAGCAATGTCAACAGTCAAAAGCAGCAGAGCCGCAGCCAGGGGGGGGGGCTGGCTTACCCCGACATCGAAGAAAAGAAAATAATTTTTTGCCTTAAAACGCTAAAAATTTTCGCCCTTCTCGCGAAATTAGTATATATTTTCTCTTACAATTTGTCGGCCCCCCCACCGATTTTTTTCTGGCTGAGGCCCTTAATAGCAGCAGTCATTTTGCCTCGCTTACATACTATGAATATTACCAAGCAATTTACTTTCTGTTATGTCCGTAGATACGGGGACAGTTTTTAAAAAGTCACAGTAGCCCATAATTTATTTTGTGTGGATGGTGGAGCTGTCGCACTCGTATCGTGTCAGTGTCGCTGTCGGACTCGTCTCGTGTCAGTGTCGCTGTCGGCAGATTTTCCATTTATGGATTGACATTCTTGGTTGACCATCAGTTATCACTTCACATTTGTTTTTTTAATTTATGAATAATTACAAAATATGAATGAATGAATATTATTAATTTCTGACTATATACATGATATTTTATTCAATTTTCAGTCAAAAATGGGTGAGAAACAAAATTCATCAGTACAAGTTACTTGGATATGTGTGACATGCAAGAAACATCTAGAGAATTTGGTCGAACAGATGGATCAAGAGAAAACGGATTTACTCACTTCGTGTCGAACTCATCTATCAAAATTAGATGTCGACTGGGAGTTTGTAGACAACAAAAATTTCAAGTTATGTGACATTTGTAAGGAAATTATTACGTGCATTACTGACTTAAGCCGGAAATGTGAAGATCTGAAACAAGAAATTTCAGCGATTTCTAACAACTTTGCCAAATCTGTAAAAGAACCTAAATCCGTATCTAAAAGTTTGTTATCCCAATCTCAGGCAGGAAGTGGAGCAAAAGCTCAAGTGGACTTGTCGATAGTCGATCTACTCTGTATACTTTGCAGTGAATCTTTTAATGGAAACGATGTTCCGAAATTTACTTACAGTGAAGCGCAAAACATTGTCACAGTAGTAAATCATTCATTAATAGTACATAGGCTTAATTGTGATTTTAACCTAGATAGAAATATTCGTGAACTTTGTCGTTTGCCAATTTGCCTCCCTTGTTTAAAAAATATTTATAAACTGTGCGATGTACGAAAGTCACTTGAAGAAACAGAAAATGATTTACAAAGTGTCATTACTTCTTTTACATCTGAGCTTTGCAGGTCTGCTAACTGTAACCAAGATATTAGCAACAAAAATTACTCAGACAACTCTCCCCAAAACTTAGGAAATGAAAACCGGTCAAAAAGTCAAGTGTTAGCAGTCAGAACAGAAAATGTACTTGTTATTCCCCTTAGTAATAATGACAAAGAAAATATGCATCGTAAAAGAAAAGCGGCGATAGAAGAGCAAGAGCAAGGTATTCTTAAAAGACTACGATCTAATGACGAAGTAGATTCTGCAGACTCCATACCTGCTAATTATTCAAATTGTACAGTAAAGCCTACACCACCCACCAGAATCGAGGCAAATATTGAAGCACCTTCTATGGCAGAACCTTGTAAGTCGTTCAAAGCTAAAATTCAAAACTATTTAATCCGATTCATGTCAAACCTTGATAGGCAGTAGAGAAAAATATTTTCTTGGCACTTTTCAACTACTTTTTTGGGAAGGTAACGAGACTTCAGAAACCTTTACCTCATAAAACTCGCAATAAACACATGCATTTTTCTATCAATCCATTTCCATATTCGATCAACGATCAATTTTTTTGTGTTGAAATAATTATTTTTTTTCTTTACAGTAAACCCTCCAGAGACGTGGGTGGAAATATTTAAGAAAATCGTAAATGAATTGGAAGCGATGGATACTAATAAATACTTCTCGACCTCAATAGAAACAGCACTAAATCACCATGTAAATTATATATAATTACATTTTAACTGGAAAGGGGTCGTTTATTGCTAAGATTGAATCTTGATATAATTGAACAATTATTTATTTTCTATTTCCAGCCTGAAAAAATATTTCATTACCCCAAGACAATCAAAACACCTATGGACTTCAGAATCATTACAAGAAAATTCGTTGGGGTTGAAGCCTATTACAATGATCCGTGGGATGTCATCGAAGATATTTATCTCATCTTTGATAACAGTAACTATAATCAAAACTCCATAAGTGTTGTCCGTGACGCCAAAAAGGTATAATAATTGTTCTCTAACCAGTTCAACTCCTCAATTTATGGTGTTCTAACTTGTTGACGGGATGAACTAACTATTAAATATATTTTCTTTTTTTAAGCTTCTTCAATATTTTGAAAACCGCATCAGTAGTGCAATGAAAGACTTAGGATACTGCTGCAGTAATCTTGATCGTAGAAGATTATATTGCCATGCTAAAAAAGTCCATAGATGCGTGATAGATTTTGGCAGCACTTACTTTATGTATCAAGAGTAAGTTTTAAATATAGACGAGCAAAATATCTTCTTTTTTAATAGTAGAAGTAAATTTAAAATTATTATTTCAGCATAGTTATTTGTGTAACTTGTTATACTGAGCGGAATACCATAATACATCCCAAGACAAAGAAAGAGTATGTTGTTTTACTTTTTAGAAATTCTATTTTATTCTGCTGACGAACAGTTGATTGTTAAATAAAGTTTTCAATTCTTTTAATTGTTATGTAGGATTTTTAAAAGGGATTTCGAAGAAACCGAAAACAAGCGTCCTGTCCTTGAACCGTTTGTAAAATGCAAGGCTTGCAATAAAAGGTTCCATCAGTATTGCGTCGTCTATAACGATCGAGTGTGGCCAGAAGGGTAATTAATATGAAAATAAGGCATGACTTATTTGTATAGATCTATTGATGCAGAACAAATAATGAATTGATTGTTGTTACACCCTTTTTATTAGGTTTTATTGTACAAAGTGCTTAGAAAGCAAGAATTTGACTAAACCAAGCCACAAGTATTTTGCAAAAAATTTGCGTCATACAAGTTTATCCAGATGGCTGGAAGAAAGAGTAAAACTTTATATAGCTACTAAAAAAGCAGATTCGGAAGTCGTCGGTGACGTTTTCATCCGCGTTTTATCCTCTGGAACGTGTACTATCGAAATTAATGACGCGATAAAAAATTCTTTTCCGGAATTTCAATTCAAAAGCGGTTTCCCGTACCGGTGAGTAGCTTTACTAAAAAGTTTTACCACTAATAATGATCTAGAATAATTTTATATAGTTATGAACAATGTTTTATTTATTGTACATTGGACTTATCTTTTTTCAGAGCCAAATCCATTTTCGCATTTCAATCGATAAATGGCCAAGACGTATGCTTCTTTGGCATGTATGTCCAAGAATGTGGGACTGAAGGATGCCCTCTACCAAATAGACGCTGTGTTTATGTAGCCTATATTGATTCCATTAACCACTTCGTCCCACGTAATTGGAAAACGGAGGTGTATCACCAAATATTGTTGGGATACATAGACTTCGCAAAAGCAACGGGATTTGTCAAAGTCTACATTTGGGCTTGTCCACCCGAGACTCCAGAGTGTGACTTCATATTTCGCCATCATCCTAAAGACCAAAAAATTCCCAATGCCTCACGTTTAGAAGCATGGTACTGTACTCTCTTAAAAAAAGCTGTAACCGAAGGCATTGTACAAAATTACACGGTATGCTGTATTAGAATTTTTTATTTTAACTCAATTTAAATACTCATAAAGGCATTTACATATTATCAGCAGTTACTACTTAGCTTTTCAGAATGATATTTGTAATAAAACCTTCCTGAATCCCAACCCAATACATCGAACCCATTGTTGGTATTTTTTCCACTTTTTCGTATTTTTTTTCAGACCATTGGAATTGACAAAATGTCTGTCTTAAGTTATTTAGACAAACCAATCAAATTTTAAATATTTTAAAGGTTAAATATTGTCTAAAACTAAACAATCGTAAACTACATAGTAACAACAGACTACAAAACGACGCTTCTATTGATTTTTAATTTTTACTAATGAAAATTGTTGTTCTGAGACAAAAGTCACTGGACTTTTTAAAGTATTTTATTATTGATCATTGTATGCCTTTATTTATTTATTTTTAGAATATCTTCGAAGCATTTAATAAGGTATCGAAAATTACTGATTTTCCCTTCTTCCGTGAGGATTTATTGTACCTGGCGTTGACTAAGGTGATGAAAGAGGAAGAAATCAAAGAAGCAGAAAAATCTTCTGCGGTAAGTATACCCTATACTAGGTCATACAGAATTGACTTAATGTCACCATTTTACGGTAACATTAAAAGTTAAGAAATGAAAAATCGTTAAATGAAAATACCGTATTAATCGAATTAATTCTCCGGGTTGTTATTGTTTCATTGGCCTTTTTTTAGCTCTTGAAAACGACGAAAATCGAAATAGTTAACCAGGTGGTGAATTATTTCGATACGGAGAATTATTTTCCAAACAGTCAATTTTTCTTAAGTAGCAGAAATTTTGGTTATAAAACAGTTGTGCTAACGTCCGAATTTGACGTGCACAAGGTTGCTACAATGTTTCTAGTAACGAAACTGCAGCGTAAAAATGTCCCACTTGCCGTTGTGGAGACATCGCCAAAATTTAACCACCCTACGACTAAAGGTGAACGCAAATAACTGCGAAGCTAGCTTTCTTACAACAAAACGAGTACCACCTAAAATTAAATAATTAACGTAGCTTTCGGTTAGCAAGTCAAAAAATCCGAGAAAAATATCAAAAAGTCAAAAACTTATGACCAGGTTTTAAAGCCTTGATCAGTCCAACTCCCATCAACTCAACTCTGCTAATCAGCCACAGTTAGTGTAAGGGGTTCTAATTCACCTACAAATCCTTATTTTGGTCAAATTAACGTAGAAGTTAGGGTTGGCTGGACGTTATTATTTCACGTAAAGTTGATGTCAACTTGTGACGACCAGCTAACGCAAGCTAGCAAATATTTTCTGACCAGTGTCTGGATATTGGGTGCTTTGTTGTTGTACCCACTGACACTTGACACTTAGACTGGGATGGTGAATTATTTCGATACGGAGAATTATATTTCAAAGGCTATTATTTTGCTCTTGAAAACGAAAAAAATCGAAATAGTTACCCGGGGGGAGCATTATTTCAATACGGAGAATTAATTCGATTAATACGGTACATTCAATTATGAGCAGATTTGATGTTTAACTTTCTGAATTTTAATTTGTGAAACCAAATTCAATAAAAATATAGAATATATATCCTAAATAGAATAGTATATTCTAAATAAAAAAGGATACAAAATATTTTGTCGCAAATTTTGTCCTTTTTTTCAATGAGGGTTGCCTCATTCTCGTAGCAGCCTCTGTTTATAAGTTAGAGAGCTTAGACCGCTTTAACATAGAAATTCTGTATGACTCTTTTATACCTATATACAATTCTTTTGAGAACTCTTTATCCTACATTATTATTCAATTATTTAAGTATTGGTGGGATTTTAATTGGTCAGCAGGTAAACAAGTCTTGTCATAAGAATGCTCCTGTTGATCCATCTAACCCTGCTGTTTCAACGTCAGACAACGCAATGGCTGTCATTATAGAACCGAAAGTTCTTCTCTCAAGGGTTAAACATGAACTGAAATACTACAAGCGCTCATTCTTTATAGCCACCCTTCAATCGCAAGAAGATGCACATCTTGTAAGAAAATAGCATTTCCCATTAAAGTTAATACAAAATACAGGCTTGTACATTTTTGTATTATTTGTTTTGTTGTCTGTTTTCAGATCACATTAAATACAGAAAAAACAGAAACAAGGTGCAACTTTGTGGAGAGTCGAGACAAATTTTCACTTTTTTCGAAAGATAATAACTTGGAGTTTTCTACGTTGGCTAAAGCGAAGTACTCTACGTTGTTCATAATTTCAGAAATGGGTCAGCTTGATCCCGATCTCCTTACTTCAACCTGTGAAATTTGTGGAAAAATAGTCGACTCTGTGTAAGAATCGCTAAGTTTTTATTTAATGTTAAAATTCTATGTTTAATAAAAAATATAAGCTATTTTTTATTTACAGCCCTGACGAGTATCCAAGATTTGGTTTATGTTCATCATGTGTTAAAAGACCCCTGTCGATAATGAAAACCAGAGAGATATCTTTGGATCGAGTTGCGGAACTTCTCGTCCATGCAAGTGGATGTAACATAACGTGCGGAATTTCACAATGTTCATCTTTTAAATTCCTGATCGACCATAACGTGGTTAGAAATCCAATTTAATCTTTAATTTAATTTAATACTCTTTATTTATAATTTGGTTACATTATTTTTGTACTTTGTACTCAAATTATTGTGTAAATATAGGCATGACAAATAGTATTTAGTTATCATTCTGTTCTTTCCAGTTTTGTCAACACAAAAGTAATACGTTTCGCTACCAATGCCCTATGTGCACTGAACTATGGAAATTATCTGTGCACCATGCGTACACTTGCAAGAAACTTTTCTGTCCCGTCCCGTACTGCAAAGTGATTAGAAAGAAGCTAAACGTCAAACTGGAAAAACAAATTCTAGCGACAGGGAGGAGCAACACGGATAGTAAATCGAAGTCCGAGAAAGAGATTATTTGTATTGACATTGAATAAATTAACTAATATTAATGTATTATATAGCAGATAACTAACTAAACTAGTAATTTAGTTACTCGTGAACTAACTATTAGTGGTTCAACACACAAAACTTATGTTTGTCTGTAAAAACTGACTATCGATAGAATCGGTTTAAAGTAAGGTGACGATACTGACTTGCCTTCAGTGCTGACTCTTGTTAAAACATTCTTCTTGCCAGTTCTTGTAAAAGTTGAACTTTCCGGCAATCAAATTAAATATAAATATATGAATATTATATGTCAACTGTTTCTAGGTAGTGCTTTAGCTCGCCTGAGTAAGGCATCTTATTTTAGATGTTAATAGAATGAATAAGTAGCAGTAGTAACAAAGCAGTAGTGTAGAATGAATAAAATTACGTAACATTGCGTTTCTAGGTAAATTACCTAGAAACGTTAACATTACAAGCGCGCGTATGTTGCATAAAACAATGAATTACACTCTGCAGAGTGTAATTCTAATATCCCAGAGCTCTGGGATATTAGAATATTTCGGAATGAAACCAAATGTTGACGCACAAATCTTTTGAAATTCAATAGGAGTGCTAGTTGCCTAATAATAATATGATAAGTCTTCTTGGAGTACTAACGAGGACGAATAATATTGTATTGTATTTTGAATTTTTATGCTCTTCTGGCTGGTCGTTTTTTACAAACAGTGCAAACCATCTTCTCTGTGCTTTCAACTTTGGAATAACTTTGTTATGCTGTAATTTAGAAAATCATCAGCTGTGGTGCTGTTATCTGAAATTTTTCTGTCATATGTCGTCTATTAGTGTAATAGTTCACTTGTATTACATACTAGTGAACCCAGCTAAGTAACAAATCTGCAGATATAGTCATCTGCAACAAATCGATACAGACCGTACATTTACGCCTCCTCTCCAGGTTTAAATTTAACCCATTGTCATCAATTTTACTGCCCCTTGACCAAACTATTTGAATTTTTATACTCATTTCTAGCATTGTTTTTTCTGTGAAATTATTTTCCTCGTTGAATCTTCGTAGAAAAAGACGAATATCATTCTGAAAAGTAGGTCACATGATACTGGGAACTTTGTGGACCAAATCGATGGGAATTTTCTAAAATAATTTCGAAATTCCTTAATTTGATTTTTCCCATTCTCCCTGTAGTGTATTCATTGTATTTTAACATTTTATTTCATTTTTACTACAATATCACAGCATTACATATTTATAATTAAAATTGCTTACGATTGATCCTAAAAATTGTGAATAAGGGCATTATTTCAAAGTGTAATACCTCAAAATATAGAGCACAAAATTTCGCTGGGGGAATCGTGGCCCAATTTCATAGAGTGTTTTATACAACAGAGAACGAGACGAGTTTGTCAAACTTCCATGCATTTCTCCCACTCTACAAATTATTATTTTAAAAAGTGCTGGGACTTTTGGGGATAAATGGCCACGATGCCCCCACCGTAAATATGAGGAACATGGTTTAAAAAATATGAAAAATTGTTATTCCCCACAAGGGATGTGTTGTCAATGTTCTGAGCATCGACGAGTCAGCCTTAATAGACTTTTTGTGGTCGAATGTCGTAGGTATGCATATGGATTATGGAGTACGTAGAATTATTGTTCTTAAATTGAGTAAATTGTTAGATACACCAGGAAATTAATCCAATTTTTATAATTACCTACAATTACCAACTAGTATGTCGGAGTAGGAACAGATATATGAAGGTATCTCCTCTATTCCGTTGGGTGACACAAAATTTATTTTTTAGAGATGTGCGACGCTTAAGATTGTTATTACATGCCTTAGCTGTTCGAGAAAACTAAAGAAATCTTACACTGGAACTTTCATTTTGAAAACCAGGGAATGGATTTATAATAAAGTACGACATTTCTTTGTAAATTTGTAACTTCAGTTATAATAATTGTAAAAATTGTAATACCTATACCTTCAATGGTAGTAAAAGCTTATATTATGCACAAATCATAATTATTAATCGTTATATTAGAATGCTGTTGATTTCTATAGCATAGCGGGCATCATACATGTCTTTTCTTTCCTTACACCGAAATGAATAAAGTGGCCAAAGAAAATAAATGACTTCTTTTAAAAAGGTGGGCCGACAATTTTTGAATTCAATCTTTGAAAATGTTTTCTTGCTTCACGTTGTGGAAGAAATTGTAAATGCACAATAAAATAAATTATCTGTGCTTGTCGGTGTGGCAAACTCACTTGGTACTTTGATGTACCTCGTCTGCTAATGATGTATGTCGTAACAGCATTGTCGTAACCATAAGTCGTCTCGGGTGTTTAATAAAGTTGCGTGCAGTTTGGTTTCTGCTGCGGTTAAATTTACTGTCTCTCTCGAATCATAGTTACTTCAATAAATTTAACTGGCGAATTAGGTAGAATAACGTCCCCATTTGAAAAAATTATCTTTTGCAAGGTAGGCGTTCTCCTTTGTGATGACTATTTTACTGTAGTTAATTTAAAGAGAAGTAATGTGCTTGGTGCAGTGCATTCAGGGAGCAAAAAGGAGAGTATTTTGTGCTGCAGTGTATATTGATAGAAAAAATGTGACCACATAAAGAGGAACATTAAATATTATGTTCAAAGATCATAATTGATACTAAAGCTCATTATTGCGATTTTATCGCACTAAGTTTTTGGTAGTCTGATGGCATTATAACTTATGAATTAACATTAACTAACCCATGAAGTATTAAATAACTCTAACTATGTAATGGTGCATTAATTCAGATTACTATACACAGATTTAGAATCTTACTATATAAAGATCCTATCTATACTGCAATTATATATCTTTATGTATAAAATTCTTAAGAGTAGCGCATTTTATATCCATTTTAAAATTTCTAGCTCCATAAACGTTGATTTGAACCACGAAAGATGAATATAGGTACAGCCATCTCCTTAATTTTAATGTAGCAGTCGTAAAGAGAATTTAATGTGCACAATCCTACTCTTTCATGTGATGGGAAAGTATGCAACATAAATATTTGCAAACGATGATGTGCGTTTTATGATTTTTATACTGTCAGTAACAGAATTTCTAATACTATAAAGGATTTTTAATTAGTTTTTTATCGAACTTTCCTGTCATTAACATCCCAAATATTATACCAAATTTCAAACAGATCTAAATAAGATGAAATGGGGGAAAATAACTTTTGATAGTACGGAGAAGTCTGTTGGTTATAAATATTGACGCATCGTAGCCGTATCAATAACAGCTCTAATAATGTGAATTTTATTATTTTGGCTATTCTCATCAGGAGAACTGTACATGAGAGATAGAACAAAGAACTGCATTTTCATTACGTAGCTAATACTCTTATCTTTTAAAGGGCAAGTTTCACTAATTGTTCATACTTTTCATTGCATATTACATTACATTTACATACGTTCATAATATTTGAAATTATGGCAGTAGGTTTTATTTTGAAATTTTGTTTACAATTGTTAAGAAATGGCTAAAATAAGCTAATTGAAGGGAATTGAAAGGCTACATTATTTTTAGATTTTACTTACTGGGAATTACGTTATTTATTATTTAATGCCTAATTGTGGCATTAGGGAGACGTTTTAAATAATACAATACTATATGCTTTGTGGCACATGGTATTTTCAAAGGAAACCATTAGGAAGAAATGGAGAAAACTAGTACTACTTGCAGTTATTAAGGAAACTCCAACATGGACTAAAGAGAGCCCTAGAGGCCTGTAAAATGACATTAGATGTAATAGAATTTGCTCTCCATTTCCACCGCAGAACGTGTCTGGCAAGCCCAAAGCAGAATACGTTGTTGCATCTTGGTGTTTGTGAATGAACTGAATATTATTGCAATATTTTTGCCGTAAGAAGTTGAACCTATTTGAAACTATCATTGGAAAAGCGACCACTTCTCATCCTATTGTTGTTGTAGCCACAAAACTTGATTTACCTACTTATGATTAACATTTTATGTTACATTGTACCCATTAACCACCCAAAACTGCAGCCTTTACTGAATTAGTTGAGCTAGTTTAGAGATAATGTCAACTGTACTGCTTTAATATGTCACAGATACGATGACCTATAGCCCGAAAATAGTTAGTTTGTATTTAGATATAATTTTAATGTGACTCGGCGACATAACTGTCATCCTTATCCCGAATTATGATCCTTAAATTAATTTCTCTATAATCTTCTGTAATTCTATAGAAAATTATAGAAATTCTATAGGAGATTATAACTTCCTTCTGCATTTTGGTTTCAAAGTAAAACAGGAGAAATATTTGTGTGTCTTAGAAATGAGGACCACATAATAAAATATACACTACCCACAGAATTTTATTAAAGACAATTAAAAATTTTGTTTTTATCTTTAATAAGTCTTTATCTATTTTTACAGGACTTTATCCCCTGAACGATGGACATTCAAAGTTCTAAGACCCTAAGAGGAGGATATGCTTCTCCTCTCCATTATACACAATCTTTTGGAACAGAGGACATTTTTCATTCGTCGTCGCAATGCAACACTATAGTTGTAATTTCATTTGATTTTTTTGTTACTTGAATAATTATTATAGGTAGGATTTTAAATTATTAACACCTCTTTATAATTTTATTTCCTTTTAGAATTACAACGAATTAGTTATCAAAGTTATAATTTGGGGAATCAAACATTTTGTACGACATAGAGTGTATAGCATTAAAAAACTTCACCATAGTTGTAAGGACAATAATATAGTATAATAAATCACATTTCAACTAAAAATTTAAGACATAGATTAAAATTTACAAATTAGCAATCGAAACTGTAATCTAGCCAAGCCATTCATAATGAAAATAGGTACTTAACTTATAATTGTATTAAGAGTTACTTGTTGCCATTAAATAAAAGTATTGTTTTCCTAAACCTTGTAGGATGTCATATTTACTGTGTATTTTCACAATTATTAGCTAGTAGTAAGTGGCAGGATAGAAATCTTCGATGGGCAGTTATTTGTTGCTTATTGGAATAGAGCCTAAATTGAATATTCTAAATTACTTGTGTTTTCAGGACTAAATAATTGCTATGATTCCAAGTGGTTTCACAAGTTGAGCTTCGTTGCAGTAGACTAACCTGCCAAGAATACATTACTATTATAATATTTGCATTTAGAAACGTAGTAGTTAGCTACTTAAAAAGTTGCTTCCTTTCTTGTTACAGTTTTCTGTGGCCACAAGGATTCATATAGATCTTTGAAGAGGAAAGGATATCAGGTTGAGATTAGCTAACGTATATGGCTAGATAAGTAAAGAGTAGTACAACAATAAGCTTTATTTAAAAAATTTGGCTCTCTTCCTTCTGCATTTTCCTTGGCGACCTACCTACAGATTGTCGTCATGTAATCTGCCAGCGGAGCCGAGATGTTCTATTGTACGGCAGTTATCTATGCCTATTTGTATTCTCCAAAAGTGCACAAGTGTGTATCGCTCTGTATTAATCGCTGTATAAAATTCACCTAAGTATAAAGTGTAGGATAGGAAATAAATGTGTTTGCACTACTGTACTAGATATTCACATTGTTAATTTTCCTGAGGATGAGATGAGAATCGCATTCAAGTCGTAGACAAACTATTGTTGTGGCTTAATCTGATGTTAGACTGATTTATTACTGTAGGCACTCTTCTATGTAATCATGGATGTAATGAGCAAGTAATATGTAAAATGCGTAAACCAAAAAGTAGACTCATCTCAGTCCGCTTTTCCTTTGTCACACAAACATATTCATATCATAATCATATTTAGTGCAGTACATCCCTTCCTTACTCAGACTGAGTCCATATTTTTCAACAACGTGATATTATTCCTTCCAAATGCATATCATTTTTATTATACATACATTTAAGCAATTCTATTTCAATTTTTGTGGTAGAAACTAAAATTTTCCAGATCTATTGCACCGTAGTTGGCCCAATACATCGACTCTTGCAAAGTGGGTAGGTACGAACTCATAATTTGGGAAAATCGTGAAGTTCATATTAAGGAAATGTGGTTTTTTATGCATGTGGATGAATTTCGTTTATCTATTGTAAATATTGTACATATCTATTATGTTCTGCACATATATACTTATAAGTACAAGTTCTATTTTCTTTTGCATGAACACCAGTTAAAATAAAATATAACAATAAAATATCCACAACGTTTACATATATATATCTATTGCATATTACACACCTAATATAAGTTGGCTTGGATGTTGTTTCACTTTGCATTTTTCTGCATTCAACCAGGTCACCACAATGAGATAAGAAACATAGTAGAAGTATACAGGTATTACATTCTTCAGAAGCAGACACGCCACTGCTCCTGCTTCTATACCCAATAATGTAGTGCAGTTAAAGAATTTCAATTTGCCAAGGTGAGACAAACAAGTTGCAAAGTCGGCACAACAAAAACACTCTCCGAGAGTAATCTAATGTAACAACAACAAAGTGTGTAATTGTAACAGCCTGTATGATCTTCTAGCACTGACATAAATATAACAGAAAATGTTGTCTGCCTTATAATGCTAAAACATTTCAAAGCAGGATTGTAAAGTACTCTGATGAGAGTGATAATTAGTTGGCTTATTTGGGCTTCCATCGGTACAAATGGGGTAAAAATGAGATTCTCGAGAAAATTCATTTGATGATTTTGATGGCTGAGTTCCATTAACGCCGGTCCGGTTGGATTGCTAAGGAAGTCCACTTTTCTTGCTGAAAAAAATTGACACATGCATTAGTAAAAAATATTTTTTGAACCATTAACACATCAAATTAGAGAACGCTTTTGTTGTTACTATCTGTAGACATATCTATCGAATTGATAAATGCAGATTAATTCGGATTGCTAGGAAAACATTATTTGGCTGTTGTTTTTGTAAGTACAGTTAAGCAGTTGGTTTTGTATTTACACAGCTATCAATTGCAGGAGAATAAAAATAAAGTTTTCTTCCTAGTTTACAGTGAAGGATACTTCAGCGTCTATCCTGACTATTTATTTAACGAGTGTCATAATTTTGTAATAATTTTCTGAATAAAAATTGCGAATCATGCATATGTAATACAGCTTATTCCTTCTCAGCATTCTACTATTATGAAGATGAACGTTTCACTGAACACAGGTATAATACAGTACCTACCATAAAAGTTGCACACCGCATCACTGAAAATACTAAATTGCAATATTGCTTACAATTGAACTAAAGTGAACTGTAAATAAAAAACTACGCTGTTGACTTTCTGCCTGGTTAAGATGATGCAACTTGCAACAGGTGCGGATGAGACGAATTGACGTAACTTAAGACTTTAATGTGTAAGAAGTATTAGCACCTTTGAGGCACATGCTAATACTAGATACATAACTGTCGACATTATGACATAATATTACATACACACTTCATTTCAATTAATCAATATTTTTAGTGTGACACTATTGTATAAATATTGATTTATCTAAGTATTACAAGCACATTGTCGTAAGTAGAGAATTCCATAGGATTAAATCCCTGTTAAAACAAATTCATGAGCAAACTTTGTAGATTGCGGTATGAATTATTATAGCAACAATGTAACTATTACAAAAAATACGAAACAAGTACCTCTGATATCTTATTAAGTTTAATTTAACATTCCGTTTATAAAACCCACATTACTGCTCCCCATTATGTTATTATATTAATTATCTAAACACAGATATCCTGAACGTGTATACCAAATTAGCCAATTTCCACATGGGACAAATTTTAGATACAACAGACTTCACAAATAGGTATGTAAGGTAAAAGGACAATTATAGATAATGGTCTATAACAGAACCGCAATTCTGAACAAATAGAATGTACAAAGATTGGATTTTGGATTGCACCCATGGTTACAGTCAGCCGAAATTGTTATATACAAGCATAATAATCTAGATAGAATCAAAATGATAGTAGTACACTTACATTGTCATTTGCAACAGTTGTGACACCGACCTAAAGATAGAGATGGAGATTATACATGGGTGATTATTCAGTGATCGCAATTTATGGAACACTTAAATCCCTATCTTGCTATTGCGCCATTCATTCCTAGACAATGCATAAGATAGAATTTGAGTTCAATACCGTAATGTCACTTTAAGACTCAAGAAAATCAATGAAATTTTTAAGCTTACTTACAGATTACAGAAACTCTCAAGAAAAAGTGATGTCTTCTTTCGTTTAATCCAAGCGTTGCTGCTCAATTTTCTCACCTATATATGATAGAAGAATTGAAGACGTGCTCTTCTGTTTGTGCTTTAGCAAAAAGAGCAAAACAATCCATTTTTTATACTGATAAATTTACTCTATTGAGGCATAATATTTTATTGGGTCAATTTTGTCTTTTATCATTATGATGATTGCAATTCTTCAAATTATATGTACATACTAAATTACACAACCTGTCTAATTATGCACACTTACAAATGCATCTGCAATGTTTTTATATAGCACATTGCTATGATCATGAATTGAAATGGTAGAAAAGGAAATATGTTATGTATCCTTTCAATTAAAAGTAAATATACAGAAAATATTGGATCTAGTGATCCGAACTTATCATTAAGTGTTAGTTTTTTCATAATAGGATGAATTGAATGATTAGGGAGTATAGTTTGCCAGTCAGTGCCATTTTTTACCTGTGGCTGGCAGAATATGATAAAGTTAAACTTGCAGAGGTAAAAAATGTGATACTAAAGCCGAGTGAGTTAGCAGAAATAAATAGCGGTAAGTTGATGCCTACATAATTATATGAGATCTCTGTTCCGTCCATTTAGCTCACACGCTGACTTGACACAAGATTTTAAAGACTTAACAATGTGCTCACATAAATGCAACGCACCCATAACTCAGTGTGGTTAACGAAAATAGTTTTTGATTCTTCTGGCGTATGATATAGTTGGAATGTCTTCTCTAGTAACTCAGACCTGCTTAAAATATGTAAGTGCTTACTTATATGCTGTCAAATCTTTTCTATTGTGAATTTAGTTTTGAATATCATGTAAATGGAGTCGGGGGCAATGCATGGATCCATTTTCACGTCAGAAAGAAATGATTTAGTGTTTCTAAGCAAAGAGTAAAGATTCTTTCACTAAGAATCATAAATCACATTTATTTTTCTCCACTGATAAGTAGACACGGTGTGGGTCCATTAAGATCACTTTTGTTATGTTTTATGTGTGTCTTCCATTACATGCATTGATACATTGCATTACATATACAGTAATGTGCCATGCTATCTGTAACTTGGCCAAAAAACTAACAAAATGCTTCTTATTGTATGCAGTTTGATGTAGTGCATGTACTTAGGATGGATGCATTTTCAATTGTAAGCCATAAACGACCCAGGTAAATAAACACAATAAACAATGCAATATAAAATATAATTGCAAAATCCTATCTGATCTACGTGCATTGTACTCCCAGTGCACACTTTATACTACATTAATGTGTCGTATCAAAGTATGCAGTCATAATATGAACTTGGTACGCGGAATTGGCAAATTGAGTTTAAAGTTACGTCAGCTAAGAAAGAGTGATGATAGAGAATACTAAACGGGCCTCTGTCTTTCGTCTTTTTCGCAATTTCCAATCCTCAGAGCATACACACACCAACCTTGAGTAAATCATGTATCTACTTATAAATGCATGTAAATGCTACCTGCAAGAGAGTCTTGTTCATTCAAACCCATTTGCATCCACAATAAACCATCCCTTCCGCAATAACATTTACTGCCTATTGTAAATTAATCCCATTACAATTCTTTGAAAAAATTGAGTTGATGTTGCTACTTGATAAGAATGAGTAAAAGAAAAAGGGTAAAAATGTTCAAATTTACCAAGGAATTCAAAATGAGTTCATTGATTGCATTGCAATGATATAAAAAGGTTTAATTCAATTGTGCATATTTTTTAATGTTAGTAATTCAAAGGTAAAGGGATGAAGATCATGCGAAGAAGATGCTAAGACAGACGCAGACAAAAAAATGAAGTATTGCCAAAAAAGGTATGGCAACACAAGTCCACCGTTGATTAAGTTTCTTGGCTTTACTTATCTAGCAATGAATAGAATGTAGCTATAGAAACCACAGAATGAGTGCTGCGTAGAGTATTGTAAATGATGTGTATATACATCTGCACGACACGATAGCCAGAGACTGAGCTAATTGTAAGTACAGGGTATGTACATAAAAGTAAGTAGTAGAAGAGAGTATATCGGCAGTCTGTACTTTTGAGATAATTTGGCTAGTGTGGCCAAGATGTATGTGGGGAGTAGTATGTGAGTCTGAAGCTGACCAAGAGGACCCGAGTTGAGAGAGGAGACCACTCCTTATTCCATCTTGAACACTGAATACGTGCAACTGGGTCAACAGGCCAAAACAACTAAACGAACAACCAAAGGCCGATACCTTAAGGCATTGCACTTCTTGAAATTCCACCTTCACAGCTTTCGCATAGTCTTCGTATTAATTCCCTCGCAGTTTCCTCGCTCGCTACCCTCTCTGGTCTTACGAGATTATGAGAACTACTATCTCCGTTTCTCTTAGAAACTACGAAATACGAATGATAAGTGAATTAGAAATGAGCGCAGAGTGCATTGCATACAGAGTGACCATTTCAGAAATGTATCTTTGTGTATGCAGGCACTTGTTGTATTAACACAGACTGTAATATTGACTGTATTGGGAGAATAGCTCACTAATCATAATTTTAAGTTGACTAGTGGATACGGCTTAGGAAGACTGCATCGCATTATCATTCTGCAATTTGTTGGATATTTTACGAAGGTAGAGATAAAGAGTATAAAGAATCCACGAGGATTGTAATCTAAGATTTTGGAAGGGACTATATAGACAGACGTGGTGGTTGGGAAAATGCCCTTTACCTCAAGTCAAGACAAGTCAAGTTTCACATGGCCAACCCAAATCAAAGAGAACCCACCAAACAACATTTGTACATATAAATGTTCATGATGTTATTATTCACATTTCTCACCTTTCCTCATGCTGCAGCCCAATTTCGATCATCATTTTATTAGCATGCTTCTCTCTTCTCCGTCCAAATATTCATTGCTCTTGGCTTTTGACTTTTCTATAGCCTTTAGCTTATTAGATTTATGCTTAACTTCGCTTTACTCAATTATTCCAAGATTACACACACTGCATCCAACTGATGGTGGTCAATGGTCATCCTTTTCGCAAAGAATTGCAAACAATAAAGACATGAGTTCATTCATTCCATCTTTACTCAATCTTCCCCTCAACATTTTCCAATTTAAATTCAACTGTAATGCTTTGTTGTTGGAGTATTAGGGTGTACCTATACGTACCTATTATAATGTAATTCAGTGAGTATTGCTTATGCATACGGAGGGAGAGATTTCGACTCACATGCAAACTGTAATTTATGTCACAGAATTATATTAGCGTTCTAGGTCTCTCTTTCTCATCTCAGACTCGTGTGTTTGCATCTTGATGACGATATCGATGTCGCATTTATTCAAGCACTAATTTCTTTCTCAAATATCATTACTGAATTACAATTCTGACAATTAGGGACTGTGTAGAGATGTAATACATCACCTGTCTGCTTATGGCAGGAATTCTTTGAAAAGTAGGAGGGGATTTTCTTTCCTTTTGTCTTTGTGCTTGCTCAAGATATTTCTAACACAATAAATACATATTAGCCAATTGCTCAACTACGTTCATTCATTCATTGCTATAGAATGGGGTAGGTTAGAATTAGATAGCACACAACTTGCGATGAAATAAACCTTTCAGTTTGTATTTTAATGTAATACACAGAGGTGTGCTCTCTTCTCTCCTGTTTCAATCTCAAAACAAAACAACAGTTCATTGCCAAGCAGAGCAATCCAAACCTGTCCACTTATTTCTGTAATAATAAGCTTCTTTCGTTTATAAAACAGTAGTAATTCTCTATAACCTTACTATCTGTACTATCTCTTTACACTTGCGACACGTCTGCCTGTCCTGCACTGCATTTATTTTATTCTCAATATACTCACTATCCGTTGGACAATACACAAAAATCAATATAGACTACTCAATCCCCTTGGCATTTGCTTAAAAGATATCATACGATAGATAAATTCTTATTTAGCAAAATGTAATGTATTTAATATTAAACACTATAATAATGATTTACCATAACACCATTTCAACTTTTATAGTATATAGATACATAATAAGTTATACTACTAACGATCATTTAGATAGGTAAATGTTCCTAACTATAAGTAAATACAACTTTTTAGAAATTACCAACTCCAATAAATGTTTGTATGAATTATTATTTCGAAATGTTAACTATTAAAGTAATTGCTATCAAACATGCATAACAGACTTCAATGTTAGTGAGACATATCCAAAGAACTTTTATTTGTTTAGGCAAATGTAAATGTCTTAGGTATTTAGCACATGCAAGTGCAAGTGAGTAAAATAACACGGTGCGTGCGTAAACTTCATTTTTCTGTCTTACAATACAAATAAATAATAAATATTATGTGTACCCTTTTAACTTTTGTTAATAATTCAGAATATTTATTATGTTTGTCTTTATTGTTAGCATTTTAGTGGGACAGTACGTACTGCGAACAAAGTAAAATAGAAATAAACTGTTGTATATTGTGCAATTAACATTACTTAGTGTCTATATCTGGGTCCCTACATTTTGACTTTAGTATACACTTAGGAATAGCAAAGCTAAAGACCAACTTAAGTGTTTATGTCTCAGATAGTTAACTTTTTGGCTTTTAAACTTGAGCCACAATTGACAAGCAATCAGCATGAGCACATAAAATAGAGATAACATAAATCCAACAAAAGATCATCTCAGCCATCGTACAACCAAGTAATATACGTTTTAGTATTAGTATGTGCCTATATACTTACATGGCAGTCGAGTTAAATGCTACTCCTCAGAGTCTGTAACCGCACAGATAGTCTTACCCTACAACAAGGCAGACATGTGAAGGTAGGTAGGTAAATTTTTCTGGCTGATTGGAAGAGTAAATCATTATTGCTATACGATGCTATATCTTTTTGGAATTGCGAAGAGTAGACAAACAGGCTCTGTCGTATCGTAAGTAACGTATCAAAGTCATTAGCCTCCTACTTGGATTTCTTAAAAGAAAGTCGGTCAAGACGCAATTGTGACCAATCATCCCAATAGAATTTGCGGTTTTTTCATTGCTTTTCCTTTAAAATTAATATTACTGGCTACCAAAAATCAATTTATACATTTGGTGTACTTCAATGCGTTGGCTACTTAGCAGAGCATACTCTCAGGAAAACATTCATAAAAAGTCTTAACTCACCTTAGGATGTTACTAATCTTTTAGATGCAGCATTTAATGAATTTTTTTAAATGTTCATGTTTCTTATCTCTAATTCATTTGGTTTAATTCAATTTCACGTCAGTATAAAAAGATGCTCAATGGATTCTATGTATAGTATAGAGTCTATGATAGAGTGGAATGTTTTTGTATGGATTGAACTGAGCTGAGATGGAGAGTGTGATTCCTTAATATGTCTACTACTACAATACTGTATAGTTACTTATTTCTTTGTACACTTTTGAAATAATGTGGATATTTAGAGTTGTAATTAATGCTCTAGGTCGCGAATTCTCAAGCCGTAAAGTGAATGGATGAGTAGAAATGCGTAAGAAAGCATCCGGAAACTACGTAGTTATAATTAAGGGTACATATAATATCCTGATATAAATACATCCACATGCTTATCTGTATTATCTTGGCATACAAATGAAACTTTTTTCCATTCACCTCTTTTCAAAGCTTCAAAGCAAACTGAAGTTTAATTGCCAGTTGAACAAGCATATGAAATGCATGTAGTGTGAGATTATGCCGTGAGTATTTAAGTAAAACATACATGCAAGTTAAGTGGAGGTCACAACTGGATGGTTTATCATATCAGTTTCGATTAAACATGTGACTGCACATACAAGTAAAAACAACTTGTACAACCAATAAAATATATAATGCATTCTCTGTGTTCTACTATTTAAAATGACGTCCCTTTAGTTTAATGCCTATTGTTTCTAGTATCTCAACTTTCTCAGAATTCTCACCAATCAAGATTATTAAACGAAGAACATAGTAGTTACTATGTTAGTATGCATGTATTCCACAGGAAGTGATCTAGTGATGAACTGGCTAAGCACATAATATCTCCTGTCTTTGTGTCAGTAGCGTACCTAATTGTTCTGTATTTTTATGTAAACTGCTAACAAGTAAATAAATGCCTACAGCTATGTACTATCTACACATACAAATATCCTCTAATAAGAATCAATCTTCGCTAATAAACTTTTTCTTCATTCTCTCCATACGCATAATTAATTTTCATTTCCATTGTCTCACGTATTCACATTCACACCAAATCATACAAACTAATAATTGTTTTACACTTTACCATATACCTACACTTACACTCTACATACCTATACAAATGCATATACGTATTGTTATTTATTTATCTCTTCCTTACCTATGAAAAATTAAATGGAAATGAGCAATCCTTTCACTTGCTACATATTTGTTATTCAATTTATCTTAATGTTAACATTTACCTGAATTGCAAAAATACACGTGTAACAATGTCTATTAAAACTCACGGTCTAATTTGTTCACCTTTTTTCAAGATTACAATGCACTCTACAAGTAATGATGATACTCTGATGTTTTTAGCTTACAATGAGCCTATTAAAATATACCATGAAATTGCATGGAAAAAGTAAAACTTAAGTCATAATAACATTTTTTCATTTCTGCACACAGAGACCAATTCATCAGATAAATTAATTCGTATCTACAGACTACTCCCCCACTTACTAATCTTATTGCTCATAACAATATTTTTAGAACAAGATTTTACTGTCAGAATCACAATCTGCAGCTGCTCTTAGTCTTATATACGATAAAATCTTACTGATAAGCATATAAGAATAACAATTCCTACTCTGTGTGCATCTTTACATGTACATCGTCAGATAGCAAAATGTTTTTGATAGCCCTCTTAAAAATGACTAATTATAGTACCTATCTAATATGTTTTAACCCCTTAAAACATAAAATTCGCTGATTATTTATATGCGGTTTTAAATACTTTTTTGAAGTATTTTAAATATTTGCCACTGTCACTTATGCTAGTATTTACATAAAAATTCACCAATTTAATTACCCGATAAGAAAATTCTTTCTAAAAACGAAGGGAATTTAGCTGACAATAAGAACATGTAATTTACGATACAATACGAGTCATTATGAGAATGATCAATAGAATTTCTCTTATGAATGTACGTTTAGGTAGATTTAAAGTGTAGATGCATATGGTTGAAATTTGGTAGTGAAATAGTTAGAATAGGTGGTAGGTTAGGTCGAGAGAGAGATTACGTAGACACCTTTCTGTGTAGCCAAAACATTGTTTGAGTGATAGGGTTAGTTAGAAGAGGATGGACGCTGCAAGTGAAGTGGATGCCAATAGCAGAGTTTAAGTTAGCAAATGAAGTAAGTAAGCAAGTCATAGAATTTGAAATGAGACAAAGTCAGTTTGGAGAATAAAGGCAAGTAAAGAAAGGCATGGATTTGTATGATGCATAATGCATATGTATGTAGGTAATGATGCAAGATAACAGTACAGTTAGTTATACGTTTTTTGCCAATCTGCCATTTCATTCTTCATATAGGAGTTCACATTAGGTGTACTTACAATTGATTCATACGTTATGTGTCTACTGTGTATTTACATCGTGAGTTACGTTCTTTCTTGCAGATGCTAATGTTATTATTATCAAGTGTACACATATTATTATATAGAGTATAGATATACGAACATTGTATCAGTATTAATCTTGTACAATCCTAGATTCATAAACACGGCCTTTTGTTGGGATTCTTATTTAGGAGTTGAGTGAGTGTGTGGAAGAGTTGTCTCTCTCTGTTCGATTGAGGCAATCAAGGCAAACTAGCTTCTTCATCATTTATTCCATTGAATAGCTTAAAAAGTAACCTAAAAGCATTAAAATTTACGTTCTGCTGTGAAATAATAATAATGTGATGTGGCATTGTATTTTAAGACGATAGAATTCTGCTATTATACCGTTTATATCTTTATTTAGTCAACTGTACAAGTTTATATCTATATAGCCTTCTAATACTAAATGTCCATCTTTACTTCCATTAAAGGTTTCGTATTATGCTTTATTGCATATCTTGCACTCCCAAATTTGAAGTACCGATATTACTACCTACTATTATTAGCATTACATGAGTAACCACGCTAATGCTAACTATTTATCTAAACAGACATGCATGCTTGTTTCTGTTATTCCTACGCGAAATATACTACAAGGAAAACAGACGAGATTTGCTATCATCGTCTAAGTCTATTAAGTATAATATTACATCACGTATTACTTTCCTCTTTCAGAAACAATCCGTAGCAGATTATGTCTGTACTTTTAGAATTTAAATAAACCAAACATGTAACCTACACTACAACACGCAACGTGTTATTACAGTAAGTAAACTTATTTTGTGGTGTTGCATTTCATGTATTTACTGTATTTTAACTGCTAGACATGCAATGAGCTAGAAAATGGTCTACATTCACATACCTAAATCATCTCTATTTCTGTGTTGGCATAAACAGTTTCCAATATTATTGTGACATCAAATATATTGATGACCATTAATCACAATGCACTACTTTTTCGATAAAATGACCCAACTTTAAATATTCGAATCATGAAATGTTTGTTTATACATGTGTCTAGCATATCAAAGACTGTTGAACGAGGTCACAGATTTTTATTTCAAAAAGTGCTCAAGTGCTGAGTTCCAACAATAAAGATAGAAACACCATAACCAATTGATTTTACTATACATAAATCAAGATGCTATAATAAATACAATCCAAAATACCAACCATGAAAATCCCTTGCTAATGTAATTAAAGTCAAATGGCAACAAGGAAAATCAAGTTGGACATGATAAATAAATTGCAACTTGAGAATCTTTGTCCAATCTTTAAGTTTGGCTTAACTATTGTTTGTAGCTGGTTTGGCATCGTTTCTGGTTTGTTTTTCTTTGTCGTCTCTCTACATCATTTGCCCTTTATTAGTGAGTTTTATTTTGTAGTATCTCTTTATTTTACTGCCTGAGCATACTAATGCTGCTTCACGTTGATCATGCTTTTTAGCTTCAATGGACTTGTGCAATGTTATTTCAATAAGATGTCCGTGTCCATTACGTGATTACTGATTACTTACGTAAGTTTACATTGAATTAAAATTATGTTATTAAAAGAAGCATACTTCTTTGATGTTCTTTTCTTACTTTTACATGTAGATTCTAATTATAGTCTCTGTCACATCTAACATTGAAAAAAACTACTTATTTCAACTATTTTATCATTTTCTTTGGATAGCTGCAATAATAAATTACAGTGTTGTACCTATATCTACTGATCTTCATTATTATCAAAGCACTATAATGTGTACATCCTTAATTGCATATCTGCTCATGCACTTTTCTTGGGTAGTGTATACTCATGCTTAATAATAATATACTATGTATAGTCAAGATCTAAACGTTCTAAAGCATTCAATCGTTTCAAACCAACAAAAAGTTCAAAGTCATTCCGCTAGCTAAAATAAAACTTAAATTTCATGCATATTTATTTAATTAATTTTTAAATTTAAATTGGTTGTTTTCCATGAAAGAGCTTTGTTTCTATACTATGCATTTAAATGCAGTCTACGAATTAAAATCTCATGATTTTATAGGTGGGGTTAAGTTCCATCCTGTTACTTGGGTTATTAAGTAGTTTTTTATGGCTAATTTTAAATACCCTGTACCTCAAAGACCACAAAGTACCTAATAGTTGAGGATATTGTTGATAATTGTAGTGTGCTTTACTTTGTTGGATATAATAATATTATTACCTGTTTTGAACTGACAATGAGACTTTGGCCTCGTCGAACCGTGAGTTCTTTTAATTCCATTGATTGTGATTGTAAGATGATGAGTCAAATGGATTTAGTAAACTCGTGACGACTTATGTACGGTGAAAAGGTATAGGAGTAGAAATTAGAAGATGCGTTACGTAGTGTAGATTTGCTGGTTATCTACCTGCATGCTCGTTATTCTGTTGTGATGTACCGTGGTTGAGTAGGTCTGCTATTAACGATAAGTAAATGCACAAAGACTACTAGCTAAGTACATGGCTTGGCTAGAGCCAATGTAATTTAGACAAGGATGACTCGCTCTTTTATGTCAAGTCAAGTCAAGAGACACAAATTCTTTCTTCAATTGAACCCATTCCAAAGCCAAAAAACAAAAACAACGTCATACCTTTTGTTTCATCCAGCTAGTATAACGGTCTTGGCTGTAATCATCTTAATTCATCACGACGACGGCGATACTGGAAGGAATTCTTTACAGAAACCTACATTTTCCCACTTAAGACTACCTTAAAGTATACGAGCAAAAGGCACTATAAGGTTGTTAATGCACGTTTAACTAATGCAGTAATAATTAGTGAACATAAGACGTAATTCACCAGAACCTGATTTATGCATATAAAAAAGTAGATAGAGAAACACATTTTTTGTATTTAACGTACCTTGTTGAGCACAATATTTTTATAAGTAGGTAATTATATTCAGTAATTTCTGCCAAGTGGATTCTATACACTGAATGTTATTTAAGCTCAATGCAAAATTAACTTTGGGTATCTATGGCATAATAAATTGCGCATTACTCTGAAAAATGAGAAAAATTAACTCCAGAATTTAGCAAAAAGTTTAATGCCTTTTTATTTACCTCATTGTTGATTTAGTAAGGATAAATACGTTTGGCTGAACATAAAAATGTGCTTAAACTCTGTTTGTGTTATGTAGAGTAATTAAGTAGTGCTGTCCGATGTAAATATGTATTTGCTAATACTTATGTAGGTACTAATAAAATTTGTTATCAAAGGCAAGTGTTTAAAATCAATTTTTTCAAAAGTTGGGTAGTATTTGTAATACACTCTTTAGCGTAGATAATGAGATAAGACAAGTAATTAAGCAATGAGCCTCAATCTCCATGGAGCCTAACTTTAGACATCGTTTTTGTTTGTGGTTAGGTAGAGTAGTTAACTTAATCCCAGCGCGTTATGTAAATAATCATAAGATCAAAGAAAGTTTTTTGTGTGAAAATAATGTTTTCCGGTTGTAATAGGTGTAAGAATGCCTCGCGCTGAAAAAAATGATGTGGTGCTTGACTGAGTCAGAAAATAAAGTTGAGTTACAAAATCAGGAATTTAAACATGTAAGATCTCATTTATTTATACTGCAATTTGCTTTTCACTAATGACCAAAAATCTAATAACCATACTACGTCTACTTATAATACTACAAACACTATTCTAAAAGTAAAGTTATGTTGAATGTAACATACTTATAAGAAGATAATAATATATTCAAAAGATTTGGCGAAGCGTAAACTATAACGATAAAGGAGCCAAACCCTTAATGTAAGTAACACTTGTGAGAAACTATATAATATACAATAATAAAAAGAGGTTGCAATAAAATTTAGAGAAAAATCAAGGCGAAGCAAAATGTTGTAGATTGCTTACTATATAATGCTTTTGTTTAGTATGGTAGTTGAATGAAATAATTATGTCTTTATGAATTGCTGTATTAGACTCCCTGGGAATTCTTCACAGGAAACACCAGTACAATACAAAGCACATTCATTTTTCAAGTTTTGCAATGCACCCACAGGAGAGATAAACAAAAACAAAACAAATCCCTGCAGATGCATAATATTTTTAATACAAAAATATATTTCGAAAACAAAGAATTACTATTTTATGTAGAGCAGGAAATAAGTTGTAGAGGAGAAAAGGAACGTGGACGCTCTTTAGATTTTAAAATAAAAATACGTAACATGTATTTACCTACGATTCCATTGTCCACCAAAAAGGACAAAATTATCCTTACCAAGCACTACCAAAATGGTTAGGGATAAAAGAAACCTAATATATACTAAATATATAGCTTAATTATTACATACCTGTGTACCCTTCAACTGGTTACATAAAGTATACTTAGCATTAGATAGACACAACTAGTCGAATACAAATTACTACTATATACTTGTGTGCGTGCGTACAAAACAATAAAATAAACTGGTATTTACGATAGCTACATAGTAGTGATTGTACATTACATTCATTCATTTTTAACATAAAGCAGCAAAGCAAGAGCGGGTAGTTGACTGAATGACGTTGACAATTCAACTCGGATGTTGAATTCGATTGATCTCTAATACGTAGTTGCACGGCTCACACTTATCCAATTCAAAACATGGCACATTTCCTTATCATTTCATGAAGAAAGTTCCTTCCATTATCTTTGTATTACTATAGAATGTAGTAGCAGTTAGTAAGTATAAGTCTTCCAAGTAAAAATCGTCACTGTATGTTGTAAATGTGTGTGAAAGGGATCCAAATCGTGTTAATGTCAAGGTAAATACTAGTTCGTTTTAGATGATTGACACAATTTCCATTTGTAAATAGGGCTAATGATTCTATTTGTGTTTTGATTGCTAATACATGCTTTGGAATGTGTTACTACAAAATGTGAACAGGTAAAAGATAGATGAAAGTCAAACAAATGGGTTGCACACTTGTCACCTGTTATCCGATGAATGTAAGTCTGCCAGATTGAGACTCACCGTTGTCGTTTGAAGAGATGTAGTTTGCCATTCAATTTAGCTCAATTCAGTTCGAGGTGAGTGAAAACATTCTTTATTTACAACTTTTATTTATCTGTGGGTCGCATCTCGTCGTTGTCTGTCTGTCTGTGTTCTACTGTTGTGTTACTCTAACTGTTGTGATCTCCGTCCAGCTTCACAATCACTCGATTTTATTCATTGTCAGCTCAAGCTGCGCTGTTTGTTGCTCACTCACGTCAAAATACAGTAGAGAACCAGTTATGTGATAATTTCAGACGTCCAGGCCAAGATAAACTTCAAGATCACGTCACAAATCAGTAGAGCCCATACTTACATATTTACTATGCACATTTTTTATCGGACAATCTGTGCAGCTCTGTGCAAACTCTATAATCACTTTAATATACGTGCATGAAGATATTATTCGCTTCATGATCATTTTTTCGTGTCTTGTTTGCCATCCAAAGTGACACGGGTCGACAGCGACGCCAACAGCAGGAGAACCACTTGCTGGCCAGAGTCTCTAACTACTTTTTTTACTTTTATTAATTGTTGTCCAGATACCCTTATCTACAAACAATTGTCATAACCTTGTATAAAATATATCTATCCAATATATTCATTTGTAGTAGCTGTCTGTCTGTAACGAAAGGAACAAGACAAGTTGTGTTTTTTCCAAAAGTGCAGTTTCAAGTGCAGCCAATAGTTTTCATTCTATTGGACTGTGTACTAAGTATATAATGTGATGCGAGAGCAGACCAGAATATCATGTTCAGTTCGGCGTAGTTGACTTTGACTTGGGAGCCAATTTAATTTAAACGTATACTTAAGTGCGAATGACAATATTTATTTATATAAATGGGGAAGTAGAAAGAGAAAATTGATAAAGTGGAAGAAGGTGAGAGAGTACATCTATTACAGGAGGGCTCTATATGCAGAAGTAATATAGTTGACTGGATTGATAAATTGGAAGGATCTACTCAGATGCGATTCTTCTGGTTTTCCCATCGCTTCAGTTCACATTGCAGTCTTCTTCACGTCCTTAAACATTTCTAGTTAATTGTTGCATTAGAGACAATGGATGGATGCTAAATAGCTGACTGACAGAACAACCAAACGACCACTATTATACACGTGTGACATCTAGTCCACATTCTCCTTCTCTTTGCATTGAGCTGAAACAACTTGGAATGGGATCCACAAAATTCTCACTCAAAAGTATCTTTAACATATTCACGGAGCACATGTAACAGAATTATATAGTAGATGCACTTCGTATAGAACCACCACGTGTACGAGGCTGATCTGTAGTGTCTGTGTACACTGAACATTTTTGCATTGCTCGTAGTTAGATATTTATGAGCATGGAGCTCTTTTTGGTGGTTGTACATAGAAAATTAAAAGTGTACTTGATTTTATTCGCCACATTACTTATATAGACACAACGGCGGCCCACTCGACATTCGAATTTGACTCCACACGAGTGAAACTGGTGTAGCTGTAACGATTGATGACCGAAGGAAGCAAAGTCAAGTCTTGGCATGGCAGTATATGCAAATCGTGACGTGCGATGAAAACTTGCCACTCCTTTTACAAGTTTAATTAGAATTCTTGTCACTCGATTTGGTGATAAGACTTTGAAATTTGGAGTTTCGTAGTTAGCATAGTTCGCCAAAGGGGATTTGACAATCAGACCATTTGAACGGTGGCCCAAGCATTGAACGTGACCTTTTTGTTGTTCTTCTTTTTCTGGCGGTTTGTCTCAGCCTGTTGTGACCACATCCCATTGAGTTTTGGCATCAGGTTGTCTCGGAAGTTCCTTTTGAACCTTTGCGAGAGTGTGGCCCATACTCCATGCTCCCTCCCTGAAGAGTCCCGCAGGAGGATTTTCGAAGTCCCTCCTTTCCCGCTAACAGTGGCGAGAGCCGAGCTGCGCGATACGGTGCGCGGACTCATGCGCGACTTGGACGAGTGTGGTGACACTTTTCTCGAAGCACTTGTCACGGCATGAGGGATTTTGGGCATCTCTGAGAGTTCCAGCCAAGAAGAAAATGGAACTAGAAGATGTCTTCCGTTTCCCCAGCCGAGATAGTCGCCGCCAGAGCCGATGGCAGTGGCTGTGCCGTTATTCGACATGGAGAATTGCTGGGTTGGCAGGAAGTTCAGTGACCTTTGGTACGGTGCAAAGGTGGATGAGCTTCGACCCATCACATGGTACAAGTAAGACTCTTTCGGGTAGCTACTCCGAGGAGTAGTCACGCTCTCCGTCTTCAGCGGCACGAGCAACACCGGCTTGTTGGCTGCCAATTTCGCCGCCAGTGCACTTTTGCTCGTCGTGCTCCCGCCGCTCGAGTAGATCTTCCTCTGAGCTCTCACTACATTCTTGTTGGACTCCTCAGACTCCTCTGCCACGATCTCCTCCGACTCTTCATTCTCCAATTCCAACTCCTCGCCATGATCCCCGCTCTCCGACTGTTGGTGGTGATGATGGTGAGGATGGGGATAGTGATGCGTGGAGGAGGAGGACAATGAGTTGGAGATACCTTCATATCGGATTACATTCGGGTTAGGGAAGATATGCTGTGCGTGTGTGTGCGGGGGATTCGAGTGGTAGTTACTGCGGAGAGACAGACTGTTGAAAGTGCTGGATGGCTCTTTCGTTGTGACTGTGGATGATGTGAAAGTGGAAGTCGACGAGGAAGTCGCCGTTGACGTCGTGTCGTTGTAAATTGCACTGTCTAGCTCGAAATCCAGGGACTTGGGCTCGAAGGAAAACATACTGCTGGCTTTGGAGGGGATAGTGTCGATTTCCAAATGATAAACGGCGGGGAGAGATGTATATGTGGATAGGGAGGAGGAAGCAGCACTTTTGTCACTCTCTGATGACTCATTGCAATTAGCCGCTCCGGGAATGGCGACTGCTGAGGAGGAGGAGGAGGAGGGAGGACTTGGAGCGGGTGAACAAGGGGCGGGCGGAATGAACAACTTAGCACCCAGAATCGGGTTGATCTTGTATTTAACGGGTTTGAGCTTGAGGCGAAGGTCGCGGTACGTCTGGAAGAGGTCTTCGGCCTCGGAGCGGGTGCGGAAGGCGGTGACGAGAGCCATCATCTTGGCCAGGTGACGCACGACCCAGACCAACGTCGACGGGTGCATCGTGTCGCAGTGGCAGAAAACGACGTCCTCGATTGGGTAGGACTGGAAAGAGGACAAGTTGGGCAGCGTCTCCCAGTACGGAGACCTTTCGCCACTCGCGCAGAACTCATCTGAGTCCGACCCGTTGCCCGACGAAGAGTTACTGTCGTCTGACACGTGGAGACCTGACGAGCTGGAAATACTTGCATTGTCCATTGACGCCCCCGACGAAGACAAAGAGGAATGGACGTGGTTCCCGCCTTCAGTCTCTTTCTCCTCTTTAGAAATCTCCAAATGAGTCATTAAATCCGACAGATCCAACTCCACAGACTCGCTCATCTTCACTGACCGCACTGACTCACAATCCGACTCAAAACCTTCATCTTTAGATTTGAAACCCGGAGACGTCAGTTTCAGCCCACGTTCAGAACATTCCACAGAGTACCTTCGTTTCAAAAAATGCATCCATTGGTTTCTATTGAAGTTTAAGAGGCTAATCTATTATTAATATATGCATTATGATCACCCTTGCAAGATCTTATTGTATGTTTTCCCAATTTGTTCGTGTTAATAAATATAGCTAAAGATTTAATATTTTAGTTCCTAAATGTACATATTTATTTGTGTCCAGTAGTAGTATAGTAGTTAAAGGACCAGTCTAAACTACTTTTAGGGCTATTTTATTAATAAATGTGGAAATGATGTTGATATTTTTAAATAGTATCTCTATGTAGTATGTACTTGTTGGTTGACTAGCTTGTAGAATAGTCTTCTGTTTCGAAAAAATGAATTTATTTCCTTCTAGTTCTGATAAATTCTTAAATTATGATCTTTCTTTGCAGAATTGCATCTTTGGTCAACGTGACGTAGATATAACTAGTTTAGAGTAGCATTATTTGAATTGATACGTAATTCCGTCAAAACAATGGCTCATGTCATTCCAATCATAAAATGAAATTAACACGCCTGTTTATGTATACTAACCCACACTATATTATTTTATGGTTACTTTATGTCTAGTATACTATCTTCCACTATATATGACATAGTAATTACAACGTTGACTTAAAAATTCGTAACAGCAGTCAACTTAATATGCAATGTATAGCTTCTACGTTGCAGTATTATTTTTCTACATCAAAAAACATGGTAGATTGTTCTGACCACTTACTACTGCATAGAGCGAGCTCCCTAGCTCGCCTTCCGTTAATTTTCATTCATTCTCTGAGGATTTGGATGATGGACAAGCCCATAAAATTCTTTATAAAAATCTGTGTACCTGTCTATCTGTATGCTGTGCTAACTTTCAGTTCTCTCAAGTTGCTCCATTGCCCTAAGCTAAATAAGTAAGCTGTATGCTACGGTTATGTTACTTACTACAATAGTGCATCTCATATCATTGAATCCGTTCCCTGCAATTCACTATAGCTCACCCTAACAGTGCTTACTACTCCACTGCCCTGCACTCCTGCATTATAATATTCATTCCGTATATAAAAAGTTCTTCTGAAATGCCTATTTCTAATATGCTAATGCAAACGAGAAGGATACACTTTTATAAAGTGTGCATTTGCATAATTGCATGTCAATAACTATAGAGATTGAGATTGCTGCTAGTAGATACGGACTGTATAGGTACTTTATATAGTAAGTAAATGTATTTAAATAGTTAAATGTCCGTATAGAAGTGAGCAATGTATGTAAATAGTGCAACACAACTTTATTCTTTAGAATGAGACAAATAGATGCATGTGAATTTAGTCTACAACTTTTCAACAATAAAAGATTGTGCGTTACTACTATTAGAGGTAACCTACTAGAGTAATACAATTGTCGCTACTCAGGTACAAACAGCATTGTATATTTATGTCTAGTGACTGAGTAATGCAGTTTATTTCCCTTTTGTTGTGTTTTTACGTTGCATCCTATTAATTGCATTGCACTGAATTCTTGTTCTTATTATGCAGATATAAAAGGAAGGAAATGTTCCGATAATATTTTTCTCATTCTCATCATAGCAGAATGAAAAGGAGGCGAGTAATAATAAATAACAGGTAGATGCATTCCTCTGTGAGCAAAAACAAAACCCTCAGAGTGTATACTGACTAAACAATAGAGGTGAATGCAATGCAAAGTAACAGAAACCTACATAGTAGTCTAGTGAGTATTATTTAGCATGGCTCTTTTCTACATGTCTTTTTTAGTCTTCAGAAAGTACACATAAAAGGAACGTTTCATCTCATTCATCTTAATTACCTCAACGTCTCGGTTAACATGTCTCCCCTACTTTAATAAATATCCAGAAGAGTAAAAGCTCCAAACGACCAGAACTCTCTTTTCATTAATACCTTTTGCTCTACTTTAAAATCTCAACTACAAAATATCCTACAAATTCACAAATTATCCTTAGGTATGCAACATTTTAAAACCTTAACAAAGTGCTATACTTATGCTTAACTATTCTATAAAAATAGGTATTTGTAAAAATTTTGCTTACTTGTTGCTTTCATGAAACTTGATGTGTTTCTTGGACGGGTCGGAAGGTTGATAGCGCTGTAGTAATGTTTCAACTAAACTCGCCAAAACTTCGGATCGAATGGCTCCGTCCAGTTGGACTTTGCCGAGTAAATAGCCCGTGAAATGTGTCATCTTCTTTTTCGTATTTCCTAAAGATAAATGTAATATTACAGTTAGTTAACCAAAAAATAAAGTGGGTGAGAATGTCCATTAATGACTCTTTGCCATTGTGATCACCAACCAACACAAAGCGTCAGCCACAATGCCATACTTTTAACCATGTCATCCCATAGAGCCTCACTTTAATCTCTCTCTATTCAGACACGTATTGTTGTTGATACTTTAATACACAACAATTTACATGCTAAACTACATTCAGGCAGTATTAATGTAGTGAGACACCTTTAAACATTTCTCCTACAGAATGGCATCCCAAACTAAATTTCTATGCCGGAATTCTAAACACAATACCCTATACCACAAAGGTAACCAAAATTTGACGAGATTCCATTTACAAATCAAAACAGATACACCAAATACCAAATTCACTTTAAATTATAAATATTATATTAATAAAATTTCAGCTACAGCTGCGTGTAACGTTCTTAACGAGGCTAAAATATCTTGGGGTTTAATATTATTCAACATTCGAGAGTCATCTTTTTTCTCAAAATTATTGATTTTGAATACTTTAAAAGATATACTTCGATTATAGTGAATGAGACAGTTTTGAAAAGTAGCCTTGGCAATCTCAGTTTAGTACCCCTAAAAATTATAGGTGTGAACTAGTCAACTTACATACTTTTATCATGTGAAAATCAGCTTTTTCTGCTGTGGTTTACTTGGCCCTAGGTTTCAGGGCTTTTACAACCTTTTTGGAAAATCAAAGTAGCATTTTTTTGCATGCGATTGCTAAAGAACAGCCAATAATTATTGGTTTGTAGCTTAAAGTTGAAAATCTATCGTTTAAGCACTAGTGAACAATGGTTTTTAATATTTATATAGGTATGATATCATTCCAACGTCGTTGATCAATATTCTAATAAAAAATTAATGAAAGTGATCCAGTGTAAATATTAAAAACAATAATAATTATGGACAGAATATCTGATAACTTTCTGTACACACATTATATCAAAAAATACATTTTAAAGTGTATTGCGTCTAAATGAAGCAATAGAGGAAAATTCAAATGATTAGTGTAAGCCTGTCGTTAAATATTTGTTCGAATGGTAGATTGATGGCACAATAGGGAATGAAAATCTGATTTGGAAGTAGACATAGAAAGATTGTGCATTCTAAGAAGGTTATAATTATAACTGTAAGATTTACATTAGGGACTGTTGCGACGTTTGGAAAAGATACTAAATAGGTTCAAGTTATTCATGGTTGATATCCCGAAGAGATTCTGTAGCAATGGAGTAGTGTTTCCGTAGGTGGGAGTTTGTCATGTAGTACTTACTGCCTACTACAATAGTTAGTAGTGAATCCTAACTGAGCGTTTGCCAAAGTAAAAACAAGATAACAATAGGTGAATGTATATCACACATTATTATGGTATAGACATATTATAAGTAGTACAGTAGAGTGCTGCATCTTTAGTTGCTGATTCACCAGAATTTCTTTGTGTCCAATTATCAATCGGAAAAAAATGTGAGTTTACAAAGCTAAATACAGAATGGTTGGTTGAAAAGCGTTTACGCAACGAATGCAATGTAAACCACTCTGCAGCAACTTTTCTAAATCGGCATTTATGGTAAAAGACACTTGTAGTTGATGTGGAGACTGAGATGAGTAAGGAGATGAACATGGATTAGAGGAGACAAAGTATGTCTACTTCCTACACTACCTACGCTAGTCTCGTTCACACCTGTCTCTCTGTTACATATTTGAATGATATTTGAGAAGAAGTTCTCACACCATGAAAAATAGGGACTCATTAATTTCATTTTACTGTGTAAATTGTAACATTTACAGATATCCTCGCTATTAAATTAAAAGCGTCCTATTGACACGTCTCATTCTTCTTGCATCTTGTTGGGTATATTATGGTATCAATAATAATAGGAGAGCAGAGGGTCTTGAAGGAAGAGAGAACAATGTAACAGAATGCCGCTATATTTTGTGCAGCGTAGCGATGCGCACCTCGCTTCATAATTTCTGTCAACTGACATGCATCACAATTTGAGGCAGGCAGGGATGGGAATCCTCCTGTATCACTGACATAATCTCTAGTATGGTTTTTCTCGCAATTTATTTAATTCAATCTGAAGTTGCATCAGAGCCGAGCCGCATGTCATGCCACAGTCAAATTACACGATTACTACAGGTACAAGTGGTACATCTGACTCTGATTGTAGTATTGTTGTTAGTTATAGTAGCAGATTTAATTCTGCCCAACTAGTACTCTTTTGGTATATCTGCATGTCTTGGATAAGAAGATGGTATAGTAACAGAGTAACAGCAAGTCAGAGCAGAACTGGGTTTTTTGCTCTAATTTTGTTTTTGCTCGTTCCGTAGGATTCTACTGTACGAAAATCTTTTTCATGTAACATCCGTTAGATTGAACTTGCAATTTTTTAGGGCAACGCAGAGCAAATGGAATTACCGAGATAGATAACGTAACGCCATGTAATCAAATCATATTTCAGAAGTCCGTACAAGTAATGCTTAGACACACAGAGATAGATAGCAAGAAAATTCGTACAACAACAGCTACTAAATAGTAAACTATAATACGGTAAGTATCTATTAACTCTGTAGCTAACAATAAGTTATAGTTTTCAACAATTTCTCTTGCTTATTGTGCTTATGCATTGATTTTCCAGAGCAGAAGAACTCGGCTGGTCTGGCTTCGTTTACCTTCTCGCTCCGTTCTTCCCTACCCTCCTTGTTAGTTGCACTAGACGTCAGATATCAAAATTGAAATGAACTTAAATCCTGAGAGTAGTGGTAGTGAACCTTAGGAGCATGAGAATTTTATTTCGCTACTCTACCAATCTGTTCTCACCTGTGTGATTATCATTCACTCACTCCTATCCATTTTTCCTCCTTCCTTGCTTACACAACAAGCTATACATATTATATACATACTACTTCCATTATAGTAACCTAACTAATGCACAAGCAAATAGTGCAATTTTATTTGCAAACAGTTAAGCCTAAACTATAGTTCCCGTTTCATCGTTAAGTTCACGTTTGATGACGTCAAAATGACGTCACTACAGTAATTTAAAAAAAATTTTAAATGTGATATGACGTCATTTTGACGTCACCAAACGTGAACTTAACGATGAAACGGGAACTATAGTTTAGGCTTTAGATCAGTGCAATCTATTATTACCAACTACTATATGCTATTTCCATTACAAACATTGTACAGACACATGCTATCTACTCAGAGACTCCGGTTTTATTTATACTTAGTGATCTTCCTTTTTCCAAACCACCGCAACGTTCTACTACGATAGTAATCTCCTTAAAAATAATAGTAGCCACATTACTCAGATAGTTCACAACAAAAAATAACGTACTATTTATACAACTAATTGTAAATGCTATAGCTATATAAATACACAATTAGTTACGTCTTTGTCTTGTACAGCTAGCGAAAGGATGCAAATAATTATACATCATGCATTTTACATGGCTTTTACAGCTCGTGGATTTTTGACTATTAAGAACTTTATCGAGTGTCTTAAAAGATGTACTCAAGTTCACCTAAAGACAAGCCAAAAACGCTAACTAATAATCCTTGTTTACTTTAGAGTTCCTCATTACGTGACTAGATAACTCCATACATCAGACAATCGCTTCCACAGAAGGAAATGTCTTTGCAAACTGATTTGGCATTGCCAGGTCTGAGTCGGAGAACCATATCAATATCTGTAACTGTATATTTCTATAAATGGTACATCTGATCAAGGTGTGCATGAAATCAAGGTGCTTATACTTATTAAACTTAACTCGAGCACCTGTCCAATTGGAAGCTACAACTTTCAATTTTTCAATAATAATTTTATTTACTGAACAAATTTTTACAGACAGAGTTACGTAGGCAGGTTATCGTGCCCATTTAGGTTGACTGGGTGTATTGCATTGTTGTAAAAATAGTAGGTGACGCATTAATTTAGAGAAAAACAAATGATTGTTTCAGTTTGCATTAAAACGTTTATAAGATAAAGTATACCTATAATTTATGTCTACATGTTGTGAATGCCATTTTACATTACAATATTATTTACTATTTCCAACTTAGCATTCACGAGAAACAACTATCGTTTGTCTATGTTAATAATTGGGTACATGTGGGTTAATTTCAACTTTCAAATTGATCATTATAACCAATATTATTATTTATTCAATACCTACACGGTTTGGACTTTGGACAGTAGTTTTGTAAAATGGCCTTACAGTTTAATAAACTGCCATTCATATGATAGAAACTTACAAATATGGTAATGAATTAATTTTTCTAATTTGTTTCTGGAGATCGCCAAGAAAGAATTGTCTCAAAATTATCGACGGCAATGCTTTGAAATGGATAAATAAAAGTTATCATTAATTTGTTGGCAAATTACTTGTTATACTTGTGTTGACTATATAAACCTGTAGTAGTATATTATATTGCCTGATGAACAAAATTGCATTTCTTTTTTAAATGTACATGCTTGAACAAATTTCTTGCATGTAACTGCAGTGTTTTATAAAAAGGATATTTCGCTCTCTAATGCATTCGTACTTGGACTGATGTGGTTCCTGAAAATATCAAGTGCAGTAACTAATACGTTGGTCATTGAAGCCAAAAATTATTTGAGTTGAGCTACGGGTGTTGGGTTTTTGTTTTAGGTAGGTAAATTATGTTTACACGTTTTTAATAGCTACAAGGCAGGACTATAGAGGATTACAATTTAGAAGTTTAGATTAGTAATGGCTTTGACTTATGTTAAAAAATTTCTTATTTTCTACTGTAAAGAAAAATGCTGTAATCAAAGTTATCATCATAATCGGTCGGTATATTATACATTGGTAACAGAATAGGTAAGGTTGTACATAAGAGTTTTGTACTTTGTACAATCGAATGCAAGTTAAAACAGGACTACAGTAAATACAAAATATTCAACCGAAACCTAGCCTAACATTTGATTGTACCGATAGCCATTCATTGCAAAACTAGTATTATTAGTGTGTAGTGGTTCGTGAGTATTTGTGAGTGAGTGAGTGAGTATGAATTTACCTACCAGTTTTCTAATTTCGTTTCTATATTTAAAAGTACCGTAATGAACGTAGTGTAGACGCATGCTATGCTTTCTATAAAGGTATAAATTGTAAAATGGTTCAGTTAGGTACATTGAAAATAAACTATTATTGCTTTTATTTATCTAGAGCCTGGCATTGAGCTACCCAGAAGTTGTTAGATGATATGTGGTAGCTAAATAGATATCACGTTACAATATTTACAGTGCCAACAAATGCATACAGTTTCTGCTACAAGTACATCTGGGGATGAACTCGTAGGTTGATACACGGCTCATTAGTGTCAGATTGCGTAATAATATATAGAAAAGGATGAAATCTCAATGCTCATCCGATTAGTTTGTAATGATAAATGCCTGCATGAAAACTGAACGAGAATTCTCTGAAAAAAAGATCACATAATAAGAAACACACGAAGTGGAATTCACGACAAAAAATTTGCTACCTACATAAAATCATTGAATTGCAATGAAATGACTGGTGTCAAAATCCATAGGCTGACGCTAAAAAGTGTGGTGATCACGCAAGCCGAACATGAACATGAGACCACAGGTGTGTTGAATACTCTATTAAATATATTTCGTGTAACTGGAGTGCATTATGTGTTTATATATGAAATTAATGGGGATAATCACAGGTGCGGACTATTCAGCAATTCAAACATCTTTGAAAATTGAGACAAGTTAGCAGATTTGAAATGAAAATGGTAGACAAGGCCTTTTATATGGAATAAAACGGGAAGATGCTACATATTTCCTTTTGGAAGTAAGTACCTGATGTTAGCATTTATTGTAATGGTATGCCAGGTTTTTATGTAGTTGTTGTATAAGGAAAAGAATGCCCAGGATTGTCTCTTGGCTATCTCATGATTGATGATGACATGACAAAGTTAAAATAGTTTAAGAACTAACCGACAGAATTGGTTGGGGGAAATGTACTTTTTCCTTATTGAGCATTGTTAGTTTAGGAAACATATTTTAGTAGAACTCTAAGGTACTTATAGACAAGTCGCTTACCAATTCGGTCAAATCCTTTTTAACAAAGTCGAGTGTAAAATCCTAGTTTTTATTGTGCAGGATCTTGAGGTAGACATAAATACGTACGTATGATTTTTTATATTATATGAAGGGTAGTCAAGAAAAATGGCTTGACTGTCAAGTCATATCACACTGAGCACACAAAGTAACGTATCTACTGAGCCAGTTCCAGAATCCACATCCAGGACCAACCACTTCTGACAACATGACTTACGGGAACTTGAGAAATTTTAAGGGACTGAGCCATATAAATATTTATAATCCTTCCTCCCCACTCCTTACATCTATTAACAGTAATTTGAGATATTTATCGTTCTGCCTTTTTGTTTGTACTAAAAAATGAACAAACTGAATCAGCGGTGAAGTTGGGATTCAAAGACTCCTCCTTGCCCTTTGACACAGAGCAGGAGTAAGTAGGGATTAGTATAATCCTCCTTGACCTAACCGTTGATCATCACACAAAGGCTGACTATAAAAATTCTTTCGCATTTCATAAATGTCTCATTTTGACTCCTCGAAAACTTTGAGGTCGGAATAAGGAATTGTGATGTAGAACGAATATTGTGTGTTGTGTCTTTTTGTCACTGAGATGTACTACATGGAGACACTCTAAAAATTAGGAGGAAAAATGGATGTATTTTTGGTGGGCAGAGTACAAAAAATAGAGCAATATTGGTTTAGAGTACAAACGAAGTACAAACTAGAAACAAATAGGAGCACAGCACGAAAGATACGAACCGCACTGTCTCAACTCAAATCAAGACTCAAGTAGGATCATCATAAAAAATCCGTGTACTACTTACGTTTAGGTATTCACACATGTACACATACTGATGATGATGTGTTTGTATTCTCCTAGTCAGCAAGTACTGTTCGAAGACGAGTACAATACCTGTCTAGGTACATGTAGTATAATTTAAAACTTGTCCTGCACCACGAAAGGAAAAATCTTGGTTTTTCAATCTCACACAGGTAGTTTGTTTGTAGGTGATCCTATGAACAACCAATATAAATATGATACTACTTGGGAAATATTTATAATATAGGTAGCTTGGACTCTCCAACAATTGTAATCGAGAGAACAAGAATTGGAAATCTTTCAAGTAACTCGTAGAGTAACTAGTATAATATTATAGTGGAGTAGCTCACAACAAACTTGGATGAGAAGGAGCAAAGCTAAAGCACCTGTTCCTTCTCCTGCAGCCAAAGTAATAATGCCGAGAGTTGAGACAAGAACAAGTTGCACCTCCAACAGTTGCAACTTGCAGTGCAACTTTGTCAGTCTTTCCATACAACTCCATCCAACCACCTTATTCCTTTGACTTGAGAATTCAGATGGGTTCCTCTCTGACTGTCCGTCACCTCGTCAATCGCACAACACTAACAACAGACTCTCGGCTCCTGCATACTACCTCAACTAAAAATTGTAATGTACCCCAAACTATCTATAGAGCTACTTGATATTCGTGAATATCCTTCCAATTCTCGATAAATATATTATAGAAATGAGAGTTGGAAAAGAAACCCCCTGTGTATAATAGTTCACTTAAAATTGACATGATCAGCTCAGCGAGGCAGTTTGCTACTATTAGTAGTGCATTGGCAGCATCAGCTCCCATTTATTGTCAAGTGACTCTTCAGGATGTTGATTTAGTAGTTTTCTATTCTGCAGAACTAGGAATTGTGTCCGTGCAATATTATGCATGCACTTCTATTATGTACTTCTTTACGTTGAACATTTCTTCCGTCTATCTGCATATTATTATACGGATATTTAGGATTAGTCGCCGTTCTGGTTGCTAGGCATTCATTCACAAGTATTATGTTTGACCACTTACGTTATTTAGTCACGTCACATCGCATTAGCTCATCATCGTCTCTCCTATTTGCTATTTAGTTTGTATCCTTATCGTAGGATTTTGCAGAAAAGGCACTTAGAATTTAGTCAAATAATATTTCATTTGCTTTCATTCCCTTTTTGAGAGCAACTACTCTGCATGTAAATGGGATACACATTTCTGAGCATTTATTTGAATTAGATTGGTTAGCATCTTTTCAACTAAGTAGTGCTACAATATTATTCACTAATAATTCAAGAGTAATTTACTCCAAGATTTATACACAATTACAAAAGTACCTAAATAGTTGGAAATTGTGCAGCACTCAGGCAATAATAATATTATAATTACTTAAGTAGGGAAATAGGGAGGGAAAAGCCACGTACATACGTAGGATGTTAGTTTAGTAGATACGATGTCCATTCGTCCCCATCATAAATTCACCATCATAGACAGGAATATAAGTAGGCTACTGAGATGACAGGCGGAATCTTGCTGCACTGCGATGTTTCGTGAATGAATGAATAGTTTTTTGTGAGTGGAGCATAATAATACAGACTTGTGGCTTGCTTGGCTCGACTTAGCAGGGGAATAATATGATGGCATGCAAATGCATAAGACCATCTTCTGTTTGTGTATCTCCTTTTGATGTTTGTGTATGAATATGATGAGTGAGATGAAGAAAATCCTTTATAACATTCTACAGGGCAGGACGGATGGACATTTGCTTGCATGAGCGATTCAACTGCACCTGAAATCGATTCTCACCTGAAGTATATTCTATACAAACAGAGATGGGCTATAGGGACGAGAGGATGAGCAAGGTAAACTAGAAAATACTAATATACACACTACTGACATATATATTTATATAATACATCTGAAAGTACTATAGTATAAGTATAAGTGATATATATACAATGTAAGTATACTTAAATACTAGAAATACATTCCATTGCATTTCCTTTTAGCACATGGTCACAGCAAATACAGAGGATTCCAAAGGCACATCACATAAATCTTCATCATGAAAATACACATTATTATCACCGTTTACTATTAGGAGCAAGAACGAAATATGCCTGGGAGTAAAACTATCTCAGTGCATTTCATTGTTGAAACTTTTCTTCTCCCACGTGCATTTGGAGGAGATTGTAGTTATGATATATTCTTGTGAGTCAAACAGAGAATTAAGTATAGGTAACGAAGAAAAATAAATTCCACTGTCAGAAGCTCTTATATGCAGGGCAGGACAGATTTAATGGTGAGTAAAGGGCAAGTCAGATAACAGAATTATTTACATTTCCCAATTTGATTCTAGCAGATGAATATTATGAATAAGACTCCTGGCCATTTCTTTCTCTCTCTCTCTAGCCCCATGCTTAATGAAATAATGGGCTAGTAATAGTGCCTAGCGCTGCGCACCTCTTGTCTCCATTTGCTCTCATCAGCAGAATCAACAGAGTCCATTATTCCAATCCGATGTTCATGCCATGCAAAATGCAAAGCGTAGCTCATTTGCTTTGCCACTTTAATTAGCAACTAATTAATGAGGTTGTTCCTTTACCTGCTGTGGTCCACTCTGTCTCTTTCTTGCATCTCACATGCACACTAAATAATATGCAGAGACGGAGGATGCTATGGTTTGATGAGTTTATAGCATGTGTATACCTATCTAGTAGTAATGTGTATTGTTGTATGCCAAACTAAACACTCAGTCACCTGCCGACTCCACTCTCTCAGTCCTGTCATCGTCAAGCAAAGCAATCCAATCAACTATTGCCAATAATAAACCAAAAGAAAGCTTTCTTTAGAGATACTTCATCCCAGGATGTGTCCTGACTTATCCTAATGGCCAGACACTCACAACTTGCTCGCTTATTCTTAGCTTTACTCTTTTTTATCTCCTTAGAGTGTTGACCATTGAGTGCGTGAGGATGGTTATAAATGACAACCATTTAATATCTCTGGTGTCTTCTTCACTAATTAATGTTTCTATCTATCTACATGATATACGTCTACTAACTACCAGGTAGGTTGCCTTATTATTGCTTATTTACGGCTGTGTTACATTAAACATAATGTACATAAGTCTTCTTGAACGTATAAATAGTACCTGTCTGTCCACTTTTAAAAATTCTTCAAACTATAACGGATCTTGCGATAAATGCTTTTTTGCATACAATAACAGGCACATAGTTAATTAAACAATTAAATGCCTGTATTAGGTTAATACATAGATGTATACCTATACATGCAGTAGTAGTATAATCTTATAGACGAGTACCTATCTATGTATCGTCTCCAATCGTATTATAGCCCTTCAAGCAGCAGTTTGAGAATGGATGAATGGCAATTGTACATGTACTACTTTTAACACTAATTGTCTACCAGTTTCATTTCAACTGTCGGCGTATTTGGCTCTATTCTACTTGTAAATATATTATGGTCGTACTATTACTATTACAGTATATATATTGTCCACTCGATACTCATTATTACAAACAAGTATTCGTGTGTGTGTCTACTATAATAAATAATACCTATACCATCCCATAATTCATATCCATTTCATTACTTCTCTAAAATTAACCAGTCAGTAATAATTGTTGATATTTCCCATAATCCGGTTTTCAGATAAAATATACCAGCTTTTGTTAATTGGAATGCTTTCACAGCAACAATTTCACTTCCTTTCGAAAGTAGGTCTGAATAGTTTCGATTATTTTAAATCAAATTGGTGACATGGTGCAGTAATACAATTAATCAATTTGAAATATTTTAGGAAACAATTTCTTACCGAGGCTGTTAAATGCAGAGGGTTGACTTGACCATTCCATTTGCTTCAACATTCAAAATTTGAACTATCTATCTCACAGCGTCCGCAATATAGTTTGAATGAATCCGATTTCGGTGTTATTCTTCGGCAAGGAACTACTGTTGTGAATCTCGGACTTTTGGTTCACAAAGAAATTCCTTTGATGAATTATCACTTATTTACTTCTATTTAGAACCAAATGTAACATGGAAAACACAATTTTATCCAGCTGAATATTGTCTGGACATAGGTATTCAAATTTAGTAATGTTTGGAATGTATGGGGTAGATACACCGATAAAGTGCACGATGAATGAGGTACTATGTAACTAAAAATATAGTCTAGGAAGAATATGCATTAGTGTATGAAGAATATTCACAAAAGTAAATACTGGCACTTTTAGGATATAATTTCCTTTTTGTGTTAGTTAGTGAATGAAAAAGTCCACAAATTTTTTGCTCTAATTATACATTTTGGAAAAACTGAGTGTAACATTCGGTTGATTATCTTTAAATAACTCGTATTAGAGTAAGGAGTATTTTGTGGTTGGAAGAAAGTGAAGGAAATGTAGGGCACCGTTTCTTATCGCAGAACATATCACTCAAAGAGTGTGGACCGAAGAGTTGGGGCACACTGGAAATGATAAAAATATCTGTGAGGAGAAATGTTCTCACGTATTGCAGATGCACAAAGATGGCAAATGAAAGGAAGGTTGTGCGGAAATGCAACGAAACAAAAATGCTTCAGGTACACTGTGCTAAAGATACTCAGGCATTAGCCGTTCCTCCCACAAATGTATTCTTATGTAAGTCTGTGCTAAATAATGCGTATTTTGGGAGAGGATGAGTTGGTTTTTGGTATTTTGAGTAGGAATTAGAAATAGGAAGGTTTTTTGACTGGGTAGATGAGGGTTAATATTGGTCGGAGCGTCGTCGAAGTAAGAGTGAAGAAGAAGGAAACGAAGAGTCGTCAGTCAACACTCGAAACGGCCTTTCCGATGGGAAGTGAGACAAAAGTAGTGAAGCGAATGGATGTGCATTAGTTTCGAGATAGGTGAACATGGACATGAAGAGAAAGAGAGAGGAAGTGATCCACCCAGCCAACAAGCCAGACAGACAAGTCAAGTCAGTCAAATCGAGGAAAATAATATTATACGACAACAAAACAACAGAAAAGAAACATAAAAGCAGACAAGACATGAATTTATGTATAAGAATACCCTCACATAACGCCACATGTGTACCTATCATCCTAAATGCATACGGCAAGCAGATATCTCTCCCTATATATATAAGAGATTAGAGTTACACTTACACAGACAGAACTAATAAGTGCCTGATAAAATTAAATGAGCTTATACAGAAGGTCTCTTCACCTATTGTGCAGATGTGTAAAAATTCGTTTTCTCTCTCGCTTGCTCTTTATGTATTTATTAGTATAGACTCCTATTATGCACACATACCTACATACTTGCTGACTTACCTGCTCACTCACTACTACTCTACAGACTCAGCAGCGATAGCTAAAGAGCTTTAAAGCCACTTTATAGCTACTACTTAGTCCTTCCTGCATGTACACCATGTTCATTATTATTATTACTATTAAACATTCCGTATATAATATAAGCACGTACTATTGGTATAGTCTGTCTGCAGATAATGTCTTGAGTACCAACAACCTGCCATTTACTACCTATAGGTATCATCGCTCGAGTATTGTCTATATGAAACGCATAATAATGCGGCACCGCCGAGGAAAAATCCAAACAGAAACAGGAATAAATAAAGAGAGTTTCCAATAAGTGGAAGTTGGTTGATGACTTCGTATCGTATGTACTGTCCATTAATTAGGGCGGCCACTTTACTTTACTTTTCTTACTTTGGTGGAGTGACTGTATTTTATTACGTGTTACCATATACTCCTATATTATATTTGCATGCAACTATACTTTACAGTTTTCCTCTCACATCACACTATTTGATACGTAGGTACAATTACCCAGTGCAACTGCACCTATTGAAAGCATTAGCTCTAATATGAAACTTCGTTGCCAATCAAGTCAAATCAAGTCAAGTAAGTAGCAACCAAGAAAATTACATTTCATCCTTTTAGTTCATTTGCTAGTAAATTATTACGTATCGTATAATATAATTGTGAGTATAGCACGAGATTACAGATAGTATTTAGTTATACGCTTTGAATCTCTCTCCCTCTCTCTTGCAGAGAAAGATTGCTAACAATAATGCCATAGGACTGCATTACCTGTGGTCTCTCCTCTACTACTCCCAGTGAGTGTACTGTACTAACTTGAACTTGAGACATTGTATTGGCCATTGGCCTTACGACATGTCTTGTTCACTCACACATAGAACTGATGCATATACATACAAGTAATATTGTGGTTTGCCTATCCATCTCCATTCACCTATGGCTGACTATCTAGTATCTGATTTCATTTGGGAGATTGGATGCTGATCAACTATCTCTTGTGCACAGCTCCCATCAACTAGTGAACTAGATGATGATGTGAGGGAAAGGAGTTTCTTATCAGTTATAAATATATTGTGTATACAGACACAAACTTAAAGCAAAGCAACCCAAATGAATTCGAAAATAATCAAATGTAAAGTACCTCAAGAGACATTGCTACTTGTAAGTGTAAACGATATACAAACGATTGGACACAGAACAATAGAGAGAGGACAATATACAACAATGTACCATTCCCGATCCTATGGCAATTGTAATTTCAATTAATTAAAAGGAATAATGAATGTATGCAATAGTATAGAGATACCTACCAAACTACTTAACAGCTATACAATGCATGTAAGTCTATACACGTAACTGAATGTATATTTTGGTGAGACAAGACAAGAAAGCAAATGAAGGAGGCGACTAAAGAGAAATTCGAATTCGCTGGCATTAAGTTGTTTCTCTGGACTGTCTAGCCCATTACCACCAAACATAACTGAACGTGATCAACTCCACGGCATTGCATTTTGGGTTGGACTTGAATTTAATTGACTTGACATGGGCATCCATCTCTACATCTTACAACAGTCAGTTTGGGATGAGACCGACTACTGCCAAAACCATCCCACAGGGCTCAACTACAAATTCCAAAATCTTATAGTACTCAAATAATCCAAACAACGAACTAATAATAAACGATCCCAAAAATACCAGTAAAGTGGAAAATCTTTAATGAATATGACATAATTATATGATTATACAGAGTTAAGATTCTCAAGATTATCATACTGTTAGCAAAATGATGGGAATGGTAAATATCGTATAAGGTACCAATGGATTCTGTACAGCGCACATTCCAAATGAAACGACTGATAGGTATTCACTAATTTCTCCTTAATTGAGCTTAGCACTAGTATTATTACGTACAGGTGTGCTAATTGGTTTATACATGCATGGAGATAATGCACAGGATTTACCTGCTTGTAATACCTAATGCCTAAAAACATGTTCATCTGCAGAGCATGAATTGTCATGTATTTTATGGACTGCCTGGTCTACCTAATCGTTGTTCGTTGCATGTAGCAGTGGTATGTAAATAATTCTAATTTTCCATAAAAGAGAAACGAAAAATTGAACATGAGTAAAATCTAGTGGTCGAGGCTTGTCTTCAATATTATACGCATGTAACCAGTGAAATAAGCATAGTGTGATGTTTGGTTCATCATGAGTATTGTAGTTCCGAAGGATCTGATGAGCACATCTGCATTTGTAAATGTATCCATAGAGACATGCAGATATACTGTATGTAATAGGCTTAACTAGAATCCCGATGCAGAGCACGTTTATTCACCCGAAGCTTATGGTTAGTTTGTAATAGTTATAGTTTTGTTGTAAATGAATTAGATTTGTGGTTGGAAGAAAACTATGATCCGGTGGGATATTTAGTATGAGTATTCTTATTAGATTTACATTAACTAGGGAGTAGAGCAAGTGAAAAGAGCGAGTGATGGGATGTCAGTCAGTATTACCAACAAGTGGACATCATAAAAGAGAGACTGCTTTTTGCTGGGTACTAAACACATGTGGCTTTTATATACTTATACTAGTTATACTCTCATCTGTGTAAGTAGATAGCGTGGTCTCCAAACAATAAGAGTTGACTAATAAATGTACAGTACCTGCCTACAGCTAGCTTACATACTACACTAGCCAAAACTCCAAGGCAGATTGTTGATTGTGAGTGAGCAACGAAAAAAGTTGTTTGGCCACTAAGTTTATAAATGTGAAATGTATGTTATTGGAACAGTGGGCCAATATGTGTGTGTATTGAACATGTGAACGTTAACGTGCATGTCTTTTCTAACTACACGAATTATCCCCTGGTATTGGTATTAGATATTTAGTTAGACTTGATTTGATCCTATCTACTACCTTTCTTCGGCATCTACTAAAGAGTTTTAGTAATAGTAACTACCACATAGGTACCCTACTAATATAAATTTACATATTATTTACTACGTCGTTTCATAGTGCTATGCCCTGTATAGGAAGACATTGTATTCCTTTGGGATTAAATGTTTGCTCAGAGAAGGGGTTTCTTTCCTTCGATCTTGTTTTGGTTTAGTTTAACTATTTACCTTGACTAACATGTAAGCAATATTATTATTATTGGTCGTGCACACTAGCTGGACGTATATAATATAGTAGAACTATGCAAACAGTGGATATAGGTAAGTAAGTGCAAATAGTAGTTCTGTAGCCACATAGCATTATTAGTGTTGACTGAATAACTAATGTCCACTCTGCCCCATCAAACTCCGCACTATGTCCCACAAACATATTACTACTTTACTTCTCGGCAATTACAGTATTAAGAGAGTTCAATAAATGCTGGGCTCTCCTAATATTTGATAGGCAGGACTAACCTATGCAGACAGTCAATACCCTTGATCATGTTGGGAGAACGCGTGCTAATGAAAGTCTTTACTGCTCTTCATCTGCTCTGCGGTCAGCCTCTTTTTTCTTTCCTGGTTTCATTTCCTCTCTTTATCTCATCTTCTCCTTCAACGATCGTTGCATGTGCTCACCTCACTATTACTCTTTCAATTACACGCAACAAGGGCAAGGGTAAGGCACAGCCCAGTTAATTACCTCACTTCCACACATATAGTACAAATAGTTTACAGATAATAAAATGCTTAAGTACATGGCAGTAATAAACATTAAACTCTACAATAATGTATACTTTACTACTTCTCCATCTATTTAACTCTAGCAATCAAATAAACCATTAGAAAACATTTTACAGAAATCTTCAGTACCGTATATTCCTTAAGTCTCTTTTTCTAAAATAAAATATACCTGCAGTTTAATTACCAACGTTATAATAATCTATGTAGCTGTACAATAAGTATATACCTAGGATTAATATGTATTTAATAATTGACGATTGCATCCCGTATAAATCAATGCAAATCAGGGTTGTGTAGTAGTATGTTCTATCATTTTCCCCCGCTTACAATATTACAGTATATACGGTACCTTAACAAATAAGTGCCCTGTTTAAGATTATTGTACCTTTCTCTCTTCTCTATCACTGATGAACCATTTCTATAAAATCATTATTTACGTAAGTATGCATACATTAAATTATTTATTCACGGCAGAAATATCTATATCACCAGAGGTGTTTAAAAGTTTCATATTTTGTCAGAAATCCTATCTTTTAGAACTGAGTAGGTTAGGATGCTTAAGATAATAGACATTGATCGAGTGGTAGTAGGTACTGAGAAATCTGTAACATTTTGAATAGTTATTTATGGTGTAAAGAGCTAAGTTAATATGCATAGTTATAAGAGATTGTATGTGGGTAGGAGTGTGTGGAGATTGGAGCAATGAGTGGTTGGGTAAATGGATGATATCGATGCAGTATGGTTAGATAGGAATGCATGGAATGAAGACTGTATTAGACTGTGTGCAAGGAAGTCCCTCGGCAAGTCACGTTTCTATGATTATCCGTAATGTACGATGCTCTCTATACTGTAATTCGAATTCTGATATATTGGCTGGTGCGGTGCAGGCACTGACCAGCAGATGAGATAGATAATAGACACAAAAGAAATAGATGCACAGGGCAATTACTATTAGCATAAAATGATGATAGCTCTAGGTATCTAAGATACTAAATGCAATTTGATTATACAGTACCCGTGCCGGGTCTCATCTCTGGACTCTTTCGCTCCCATATTATGTCCCTACAACAATCAAAGTACTCCAATACTCCAATTTTAACAATCTCTGACCTGTAATAGTTTGTTCTAAAACCAGAGGGAAAATATGTTATCATTAAGATCACAAAAATTCAATTTCTTGTACGTATAAGCATTATTTTCCATAACTATCAAGCTCTAATTAAGTCTTCATTGTGTATATGCGCATGGTGCGTTTTTATCTATTGTTGTGCTATTTAATTTTGTGGTGCATAAAAGAATAACTCGATGCATGTCTCATCAGGTCGAAAATATTGTGAATACCTAGTGATTATGAATATCCATAATAAAAAATAAATCTAGTGACTATATTACGATGACTTATACTGCATGCCTCGATAATTTAATGTAATTGCATAGGTACGGCCAGTATGGATCTAACTTTACCTACATTTTATGCAGTAAAGTGCAGCACAAGCCACAAATCCAACCGTTGTTTATGTATTTCAAGGAAACTTGTAACTAACTGCATAATATTTATCACCTTTTACTACTTAAGGGTATCTAGTATAGCTTATACGTATTATATGTAGTATATATGTGGTATAATATGAATATGAAATACTATTTATATTATCCAAGCCAAGTGAAATCATTTTTTAGTATTACAAGCTTGGGATCGTAGTATGAGGTGCATTAGCTATTGGAGGTATTTTACTTAATATTACATTTATCGATAGTTAGTATATAATATAATTATAGAGATGAATAGTTTGAGAGTAATGCATATGTAAATGCAATGCTGACTACTTACTGCACTATAATGAACAGTATCATGAACTTTGTTTCGTGTGTAGGCGACATGAATTTATCCAAGGAACGTGTGTACAGGTAATACATTACAACGTTATTTTGTAGCAATAGCCAACTTACTGCTCACTTCATATGCAAAGGTAAGTACTAGTTAGAGGCTTCAAAATTTTCTTGAGTCAAAATTCCTTACAGTAATTTATAAAAGAAATCTTGTAGCTTTCAATCTTCTCTTATCTCTGCTCATGGTTATTCTCAATTTTAGAATATCCCATAGAATAATAAAGTTAGTGTCACAACCCTTTCACCTTTAGCTTTAATGCACGGAACAAAATAAATAATAGGAGATTCCACTCAAACCAGACACATCCTATTACATTAAAGACTTTCTATGCACACGGCATAACATGAACTCTATGAAATATTCGACTACATAGATGAATCATAGTAAGCACTACATGTGAATGTACAGACGCTGCTATGGTGAAGTATATCTCTCATTTGAATACAACTATGCAATTGCACTTTCGATTTTAGGTACCTATCCTATTGTACCTTACCCTACCTTGTCTGTAACCTTCAATTTACTATCTTACGGCTGGATAATTCATTCTGAACAACAAGGATCCAGGTGAATCTATTTTCAAGACAGATTGCTATTAGCCATGTCGTGGCCTTCTAAATAGGACACAATTACCCACCTACTACAATATCCTTGCTATACTTACCGTCCTATTGACAATACCTAGTTTATTTAATGCGCTGCACAATGCAATTGCGTAGGTGGACTTTGATTTTCTTTATAGCCATTTCCAAATATACCCAATAATTCATCCATTTTAATACCTAAATTACATTTACTTCAATCGAAATCGGATGCGCAAACAAAAGAGTAAACTTATTTCGTATTTTAATCTGTTGGTTTGTGAGACAAGTTGATGTAACCGCTTTTTGGCTGTCTCAATGGGTAAACAAATATATAAAACGATTAAAACATCGTTGAAGGATGAATATTCTAAATTTACCAGAATCATAACCCAAAGAAATCTATTTGCATTCTAATAGTAAAATGGGAAAGTAATGGCTGTCTTTTAATAATAAAAATTGGAAACTGAAACTGATAACCATAGAAATCAAACTTATGTATTGTTGCATAAATTATTCATAAATGATTAAAATTATGGAAATTACCACACATCTTTATATATGAATACTAATTTTGTATTTGAAATTCACTTTTGCAACCTACTTCTATGCTATGGAATTCTGAAAGTGTGTAATATTTGTGGGATCGGGTTCTCAGATTATTAGACAAGGTATGTAAGTCCTTATGCACTTTCAATTTCGACTTTTACTGTGTCCGAAAATAATCTGACTGTGAGATATTTATTCTATCGTTATAAATTGTGTAGTTGGGCCACCTATCAATCAAACTGAGATTAGACATTTCTTCAGAAAGACATTTCAACAATAATCGCTTTACAATCCAGTCAAATGCATCCTTAATCTAATGCAGAAATAGTATATGGCCAACTTCTACAGTCAAGTCAACATTGTTATCTTCCTTGGAGTGTCGGCAAGACTCATCTCACTATGACCAAGTTGTCACAAGCATTTCGTCCTTCCCTAGCTAAACCTTTTGGAAACACTTTTCCTTTTCACTCTGAAACGAATTATCTCTGCATCAACCTTGTCTCTAGTACATGTAGGAGCTATTTTTATCAGATGGACACTCTGCCTAATGCTCAGCTCAAGCAAAGGCTCAATTCAAGTGAAATGCAACCAAAACCAAAGCTAAATGAAAAGAACTTTTTCCTTCCACCCACCTATCGAACTATAGTCAAGAGCGGAACATACAGCGCATTTATTGCCCACAGAAGAGCACAAATAATATATATACAAGGTAGACAATGTACATATCCCGAGATTTGAGAAGGTATCTCTCCCACAAATAGATTGTTGTATTTCCCTATCTAACACATCCTTGTATCCACATTATTTGTTTCATCAAGCATACAATAGACTTAGAGGAGCCGACAAAATGTATTCTACTGCAAATACTTGTACATAATATTTTCTATATATAAACAATAGTTTACGAGCTTTTGAGCTGAACAGCTTGTACGACTGTCTCATTAAAAATTTCTCGATAAGTATCATTGAGTTCCGTAGAATGAAAAAAGAGTAATTCAATTTGTGCAAAATAAAAATCGGCAAATTGAATTGGTAATGAAGATATTACAGTAGCAATTCCGCAAATCCGGTCTATTATCCTACAGAAGTGCACATTCACACAATTTACAATGCTAATGAAAGTAACAATAAAACAGACAATGTAGCATTATTTAATACAATATCTGCACTCGTTTGTACCTACACTCTGGCATGTGTATATAGAACGTAGAGTTGCACAGGTACTTTGCTACTGTGCAATTAGAGAAAACCACTGGCTGTCTGTCACCTTATTACAGTTTATACTACAAAATTTGCTATATATACTAATATTATTAGTATATAGCTACACGAAACGCATGTTTTCTTTTGGTAATAAATCTGATAGCATATAAAATAGGAGTGTATTACAATGATTGTAAGATAGCAAGAAAGTGTGACTTTTCTACAGATGACTGAGTGACGACGAGATAGTCGGCAGAAAGAAAACATTTTGAAATTTGAAAATGTTACATGATTTTGGTATGACATGTTCAGACATACAGATAGAATCCTATGAGGTAGATATGAATTCAGAGAAATTAATGACAGTGATAAGTAAATAAATCATGATACATTGGAGTGGTCATGTAATGCTGTGTAAAAAGTGTAATAAATTTCCACGTTGACTAAACGAGATTTTTAAGTAGCATTAACAGTATTTTCTACTGCTACACCCAAAAATACAAGCACTGACTAATGAGGTAATAATGTGAGAGTACATTAAATTGTTTAATTGAAAGTTTGGACTTGTGTGGTTATGAATTTAGAGAAAAATGAATTTGGACGGAGTTGTAGAGAATATTTGTAAGTCCATTAATTAAAAGTGCACGAGACATCGTGGCAATGGTATCTTTAGGGTAGGTACGACAAGGCTGACAAGATAGCTTGCTAAACTAGACAGAATATGGCAGAATGGTTGAGTCAATCATTCGGTCACGTCAGATTTGGACACATTTCTTTTCCCTCCCGCTCAGTGGTATCAACTTTCCTCTGTCCATGCATTTGTCTTATTTCTTCCTCAAGCCATAAGGAGGTATACGTGGCGGCTTAAAAAGTTTTGTGTTATACATTCGTGGTTTAAGTACCTATAAGCACGTATAAGCGTTTATTTATTACTTTTATTAAAATTTAACGCTGACTTGGTGAGTAGTGACTGAATGAGTACACATGTTTTATATTGTGCATTTAAGAAGCTTGCTTGACTTGGCCTGGTTTGCACTATAGTAGTCTGCACTATACGAAACAGTTATTTTCTATGCTGGAGGCAGTCGTATAACGTCTTATCACGATAAGTACAAGTGTGCATATGTGTGTGCTAAAGGTAAATATGGCTATATTATTATGCATGTAGCTGTACTCACCTGTGCTGACGCTAATGATATTTACAGATAAATACTCATACCTAATAATGCTAGGATTATAATACTCTTTCTTCTAGGTAAACGATGTATATGCCACGTGAGAGCGGAGATAGAGTCTTAGAGTCTCAACGAGATAGTTTCATATCTTCAGCGTGCTTTTTCAATCTTGTCTACTTAAATGGAGTGCTAACAATGGTTTTCCGAGTGTAAGGAAACACGCCATAATCCGACTATCTTTTGATGGGGAATATAATACAACTTTTGCGAAAATCTTTGATTTGTGTGCAATAGGGCGCAGGGAAATGAAAATGCAATACAAGAGCTTAAGTAGATGCTTGTCTTAGTAATAAGATAAGACTTATGCATGTATATACACATCTGAATGCTTAGATATGAATACGTGATATGATAAATACAGAAAAGTGTACACATTATTGTGATCTAAAGTTGCATTTGTTACAGGTACATGAGACAGGGACAGGATCACTCCACAATCATGACTTTCATGACTCGCTAAAGAAGACTGGCTGTGAATTGACTCGACGAGAGTACTTTGGATGCAAAGTGAATGATGAGAGTGAAAATCAACAACTGCGGCTTATTAAGCTGACTATGGCACTGATACCTTTACGTAGTACATTGTCAGTGATCGCTAAGCTCGCTCAGAATAACTCGTAACTTTTTTAGATGGAGGAAGTGTGATGATGTAAATCTCGATTCCCAACGTACTAATTAGTCACGAAATCCCATTTCCCGACTTCAATCTGAACTTAACTCATTCAACGTTTACATTAAAAGAAATTTTGGGTTGAATGAAACCTTTCTGGAAATGTGATTTCTTGTTCACGAATGACATACTAAAGAACTACCTATAATCAGTAATATTCTCCTAAGTGAGATATACTACACACAGCTATGGGTTAAATACCCAATCTTGGGACAACAATAGTAGTCTCTAAATATATCTTATAAGTCCTTCAGCATTAAAAGTGCATACATGATTTTTGGACAGCCATCGACTCAGAGCAAATGTTAATTCCTTAATTCCTTATGTCAAATTGTTGAAGCGGAATTCCTTCATTCTAGTTCATCTGTATGTACTATCTGTACAATATTGTCCTTGTAGTATATAATTTTTACGTACATCTCGCTTACCCCAATGTTGCGATGTTAAATGATAATTAGCTCAAGCTAACAATGAAAGGAGACCATGGAACACTTGAAACAAAATGATATGTTGAAAGTCAAAATGCTTTACATACACAACTAATTAGTAGGGGCTGTTAAATATAAAACTAGAATCACTAATGATTTATTTAGTTTTTGTATATAATTTGGTAAAGGTACTAATATTTATAATTAGGCTATGCACCATACGAAGGTACATTTCAATAATAACCATGCGTATTAATGAGTAAGTAAAGGTAGAATAACAGATTTACGTTGTAATTATAATGAATTAAATGTACTAAACGTATTAGTTGGTAATTTCTGAGATAACTACGTATTCACACATGTATGGGATTTAATTAGAGTAAAAAGAAAAGCAGCAATGACATTCTAAATTCTTGATTTCAAAGAACCACACAGAAGGAACACTAGAATGTGTAACAAAATACAAACCAGGTACCATTACTTGGCTACTGTAAGAAAAGTAAGATTGCAAAAAGCGATCAGCAACTACTTACTTATGGTAATACAAATATACACGTTGGACCATTTATGCTTATTATATACTCATCATGCAAATGTGTACTTGCAATGAATTTTTTTTGAGAGTGATGGCGAGTGAGGGTATCTACACAGCCCAGAATTCTCAGTGTCTATGTATAAATTTTTTATCACGATAATTGTTAAATATAACGTTACACTTTCCTTTACATTTACTTTTGTTCTACTAAAATAAACAAATGTAGAGAGTGCAGAGGTAGCTACAAAGGATTTATTTATTGTATCGAGTTTCATATGATTATGATTTCGTAATTCATTCTGTCTCTTTCGCTTCACATCATCGTAACTCATACACCTTCAATCAAATGAGTAGTAGTGGTGTCTGGTAACAATGAAAGATGCAGAAAGGTGCACAACTTTTTTTTAACCCACATGTGACATTAAAAAGATTTTTCTTTGCCCTTTTGCTAATTAATTATCTAGCAAGCTGTCAAGGGCGTACCAAGTTTATTTTATGTTGACGGAGAGCCGTTTTCACATTGACAAGCAATCTCTCGCAGGTTTTGTTTATGGCCAAGCACACGTAGCTATAAAGTGTAGCTATTTCGGAGGATGAACCAAGTCTGCCCATTGATACCATAAAAAGGAAAAATCATGGTTTAGGAGAAAGAAACTAATTAGTCTTCAGTGGGGTTGAGTGTGAATAAGGACGAGGTATCTGCTCGTCTCCGTGTGCGTACTTATCGCTGCCATCACAATAAAAACTGGGATGACAAACATTTTTATTTTTAGTTGGGTAGTGTGTAAAGAGCCTTAACTGCTATTCAGTGATAGTGACACAGTTTTTATTTGGCAGGCACCAAATCGCCAACTGTAACAATTTTATTATCCGCTGAGACAACCTACCTGCCTCTGCCTGTCCTGTCCCAGTCACACACTGCACAATAATAAATAGTACACAAGAGAACACTATCTAACTAACCTACATCCTTTCATTTCGCTATCAGTTCACTTTGCTCTCCTACTCTTTTTCTAATCCCATTCAATCTCATACTATTTATTATTTCGCTGAGCTCTAGGCTCTAGCTCGTGTTTCTGTCAAGAAACTTAATGCAGGCATGCCTAGGCCAATATTAGATTTCTAATTGTATTACTAGGATAAGTGTACCGGGCATATATGCACCCAGGTTAAGTATCCTATCCTCATAAATAATATAAATAATATCATGATTCCGTTAAAAAAATCTATATGTATATTTAATATCCCAGTCATGTCATGTGCATGATAATTACTAGCAGAGTGCCTGTATAATTTACACAAATGATAAGCTATCCAGTGTGCCAATGTTCCCACCAACCTCACCAGTGTAAATTGCGACCAACAAACTCCTTGTACAGGTGTAATTCATTATTATTATCTTCGAGGTGTTTGCATACTGTATAAATAATGACTGTTTGTTGATTATGTTATGTTAAACCATCATGTATTGTTGTACTCCATTGTTCCTCTTTGTAAACATCAGGAATTAGCAAATTGAAGCATGCATGGGTGCTATGCTCCTTCTTAAAGACACTTATTCTAGCCACGATGCTTTCGCTACTTTTGCGTATTAAAGTCTTAGAGTGTCTCACTGTCTGGAGTCTCCTATTGTATTTGCACTATTGTAATTTCATTCACTGCATCCACCATCATTTCATTCAGACACGATTTTCCTTGACTCAGCTCTGCCGACTTAAGCACTGTAATTTCTATTGTACATTTCAGTATCTCTGTCCCTCTCCCAGCTTTCTGAATCTATTTGATTTACGACAACGATGTGATACTCTCGACAAGCCAAAGTCAAACTAACCATCAAGATGAGCTCACTTCACAAGAGTTACGGGTTTGGCTCTGAATTTCTAAAGGTCATCTTGCAATCAGAATAAAAAGCAGATGTTTCTACTGTAAATGTGTCGCTAGTGAAAGTCTGCAGGAATCTTCCTTCATTGCTATTTCAAATAGTACTTTGACTTACTATTTTCTGAATCGTAATGATGCATCTTCCTCACAGCATTCTATATCCCTAATGCATACAAAACCATAAGTAGTATGTACTACAAACAAACTAACAATGTAACGTACTAAGGACACAATAAATACTAATTCTCATACAAACGTTTCTGCATGTTTCAACAATGTATACAGAATAAAATTCAATAGGATACATGTACCTATCTATATGCAGAATTCATTTTATATGCATTAAGCATGTAATGAGCGAGACTTGACTTTGTAATTTTTATTTAGTCTAGTCCCAGTCTAGGAAACAAGTAGACAAGGTAGTCTGGAAATGGAAGTCTTATTATTTCGCTAATATGCATTAGTTTTCACTTGTATCCACGTTAGTACACACCTTTACAACAAGTAGAAATTAAGACTCAGATATATACAAGTAGAAATTCAACGCAGGTGTGCGCAATACTTGTTTACCTAGTCTTAATTCGTTCGATTTGATTTTATTGTTCATAGATAATGAAGAAAACATCAACCTACGTACATTAACATGTTTTTACAAAACAGATGGAATTCATCTATTGTTTGGCAGATGGACCATAGTTAGGCTATATTTTATCGAACAGCTTTACTAAAACATAAACCAACTTTGTATGTAAATTTGCTTAATGTAGTAGAAATGGAAGACGAGGGTAGGGCAATATCCGTCGTCCTACAATTGGAAAAGGACATAAAATCTACAGTCTAGACAGTCGTACTCAGATTATACACAGCTGTACATTAAAACTACATTTTGCTCTGAATGGCATTCAAAGCTGTTGTAGACATGCCATTTTTGTGCAAGTGTGGATGTGGATAACTTTATTTTTGCCTCTATTTGGAATAATTCCAGCCCTTGATCAATCTTTTAAAAACTTACATAAATTATACGGAAGTTGGACCGACGACTTCTCTAGGACATTTAACGCTGAACTATAAGAGTGTATCAAGTAATATTATTTCTTTTTAAATGCCATCATACCCTAAGTCAGGTGAAGCAGTTGAATTCTAATATCATTCTACTACGCGAAAAATTATTTACATACCATACAATGACACAACTTCAACGACAAACCATAGAAAAATAAACAAGGGGTATTTCTTTGTAGACACAAAGGTAGGCATTAGAAATTTCAAGATGTGTATCTGTCAAAGCTACTTTGTAGGATATAACCATAGGAAATATAGAAAGTAAGTACCTACCAGTATGTAAACCACCAGCGACATGATATGACATGATATGACTTTTCTTTATGATTTTTAACTTACTTGTCGGCTTTAATTTTTCAATAAGACGCTGATGACATACATAATACAAATACCTATGCATAAATACAAGAAGATATGCGGTCTGGTTTTCATTCAGAGATGAGATGACAAGCCAAACAAGTATTGTGTTTCAACAGCAATGACTCCAGCATTACAGATCAGGATTCATAGATAACTACCATAGTGTACTTTTACGTTATATGAAAGTGCACAAGACAATTGAAAAAGCCTAAGTATTAACTAACAATGAGTTACAAGTTACAATTCGTGGTAAAATCATAAGAAACCATCATCCTTCCTTGCTATAACTTGTTCAGAAATATAGTAAGGTAGAGGATTTCACGCAGCGAGAAACCTTATACATTTTAAACATTTGAAAGTGCAAAATTAAACTTTCATTTCTTTGAAAAATTTCTTGTAAAAAGGCCTAACTTAACAATTTCAAATTTTCAATGTAAATGTCAAAAGTTTAAAATTCGCGCTACCATTTCATGCTACTTCTTTGAATCCATTACTTACAAAAATATTAAGCTGTAGTGTTTTATTTCCGGTTTTATATAACCACTTTTGTTGCATCTAACGAATCACACTAAAACGAAAAAATTCTGATTGATTATTGGGTTAAATATTAGAGGAAAGTGTTAGTACGCAGGCGCAGAGAATTTATGAAATTTTATGCTGTTGAAATCCCAGGTCGGGTCGGAGTTTAGGTCCAATCAGAGTTTCGGTTGAAATCCCAGGTCGGAGTTTCGGGCCAATATGCAGTTGCTAGAACACATACATATATATTTCAACATCTGTCTAACACATTAAGTTCGTATTTTATAAGTAGACTAGAAATATCCCCATTTTTGGCAAAAAATTGAGTCTTTTAAAGCATATGCCATTTTCTTAAATCAAAACAAATTTTTCCGTTTTTAAGAATTCGTCAATTGATATTGGTCATTCAAACCCCTACCAAAAACAAAAATTTTTAATGCTTATATCGCTTTTGGGACAATATCAAATAAGTGTGTGTAAATATGTAGTACAGGTACTAGTTAATTGTTTCTGTAATATAAATGTCAACTGTATTGCATCAACGTGTTTGACGGAGTTCATAAGGAAGTATGCATAACTGCCTTCTTTAGCGTATGGAAATATACCTCCAAACAATGACTGCCTGTAGCTATCAATAATTTTTAATTAGTCAAATATCATTGATCACTGCGTTTATTTAACAAAAAGTGATTTTTGTTGGTTAAAATCTGAAATACAGACCTATCAATATCTTGAACCAACAATAAATCCAATAGCTCTAAATTTTGAAAATTTTCCTTGTTGTTAGCATTCAAATTTTATTCGCCTGAAAGATTAAATGGAGACCTCATTAGAAGAATGAATGGTTCTTTGCCTTTGGTGAGATTCCGGTGAAAGGAATCTATGCATATGGTGCCCGCACCCTTAATTAATTAATTATTGAATGACATAATGCCATTGTGTATGTTAGCTCATTAGGAATTCATCGATTGCACTTACTTATAGCAGCAACAAGCATGCCAATTTAGTACCTATCAATTTTCGTTGAAAAGTGTGAATTATGCCCATATTTATTTCTGTCAATCATCTTTTGATTTTCGTTTTTACACCTCCCTGTGTTAATTTTTGTTTTCACTTGCAAGATAACCAAAGTATATGTAAGCTTGAAATAAATGAAGACGTGTTTGCACGTTTAGAAAATGTTTTTTACTTAGCTCAAATAACTGTATTCTTAGTACAATTAGTACAGTACTTACCTGTCAGTAAGTGCTATAGGCATTTTATTTGGAGAAACCAGTGAACAAAAATGAATTTTTTGCATATGAAATTAATAACAACAAAGCCTAAATTATTGGCATAATATTCACACTTGCTTAAGCAGAAACTAAAAGCAATTCTATTTAAAGTCTATGCAAAATGTACTAAATGAGTTCCTTAGAGTATTTTTACTATATCGGTAGTAACTTCGATAAGTCATTGCATATATATACTACCTGTGCTACATAAGTGCTAACTATTTATAGGTAGATACATGGAGGATTGATTGACAACAAACTTTGTGGCTTGGAGTACTCAATTCTCATTTCACTGAATTAACTTATTGTTAGCTTATGTAGCTTACTTACCTCTGTCCTATTTATAGCATTTAAAAGATCTACTGCCCCTTGGCCATCATTTTCACACATGTACATACATTCATTATTTTATTCTAAATGACTACCTATAGCTTAACAATGGGATAGAATATGCGAGACTGAGAGTGCCGTAACATAGCACAGGCACCAATATAGCTTGAAGAACTAAGAAAAATGATTTGGGAAGCCCTTTCTTGTCAAGTCAGTGCAATTAGGTATGTCTTGTCGTGTTCTTGTTGTCTGTAGCAAGAATCGCCTTAAAAACTCACCTTCACTCATATGAAACCCATTGATAGCACAGAGTGCAGCCAAGTACTACGACTACAGGTGTCTAGTGCCTACTTTACACTTAAATATCCTTATTACACTGTCAAATCACAATATGTCCTATCTAAGTAGGTATGTTTATCTAGATTGTCTACTATTCTGACTTAATGCAGGTATTTGCTATCAGTAGAAGGGTGCATGCTACTTATTCTATTCTAATATATTGTATACATAAGATGTAATTATTATTACTATTATTATAGTGGAGATACCAAGGTGGGATATAATAGCACATCTATAATCGCTCTTAAAACTATTCAAGATAAAATATAGGTAATTTTCATTGCCAATATTTTATGGATCTCCACTTATAAGTACATGACACATTTTATACAGCGATAAATAAATGTATAGTATAACATCGTGAAACAAATGCTTAGCTTGATATATTTATTATATATACAAATCATTATATTATTTAGCTACCAACTTACTTTCCATCCTTACAGAACAGTAGTAGTATCATAATTATATACAGAACAAGTCTCATCTGTGCATTATTTATGTGCAAAGCTCATGATTTTATTTGCATTAAAATTTATCGACTATTTAGATAGTATATGCAATTTGCATGGACTTTTTGGGGCACTAACCCTCCCGAATTATTTTATTTGAAAAATAAAATGTTTCTGTCATAATATTGGGAAATGCTAGTATTTTTCCTATATTTTTGAATTCTGCTAGGATGTCGTGTAACAGGGGAACTCCCCTCCCCGCAACTAATTTCTAAATACGTCCTTGTGCGTTTGTTATTCAAGCAAAAATTAAGGTCAATCTACTAAATGAAAATCCGGCACCATACTAATAATACCCTTATGGCAATGTATATTATGCATAGAGCAAGTAACGTTCTCTTGTCATTGCATATGGTAACTACAATTATTTATTCTCTTTCTGCTCATGTCTGACAGTGTTAGAGCAATCCTTTCATTGGAAATTAAATGTTCCTATGTCTACATGTTTATGCATCACTACTGCAGATATTAAATATACAGCATCAGAAAATTGTTGTGAGGAGGCAAGATGTAAATGCAAATGAATTAGGTGCATGAAAGGTGCCTCTATTGTGCTTATATCTGTACCGATAGGGTCAAGTTGGCACGTTGCAGCTGGGTCCAACTCACGATCATATTATAATATTATATTTATACTTTGTCTGCATGCAAATGCACTATAGCCAATGCACTTGCAAACACAAAAATACAATTCTTTCTGTTTACCTGTGTACTAATTGTAAGACACGGTACATAGAAGCATAACCATGTTCTATAAAAAGGTCATCTACACAATTGCACTTTGTACTTATATCTATACATACACATTAATTCATGATCTCCCATGTTAATGACTGTATTTACAGATGCATAAATTATCTAGAGAAAAGTGAATTACAATGTATCTCTTTAAAGCTATTAATTCTGATACTCGGGGAATTGGAGTCTTGCTGTAATTAAAAGTTCAGGGGCAATAGTCATTCTTCACCACTTAACAGTACATATAAAATAATAATTTTCTGCAATGAATTTACCAAGTGCAAAAATAGTGGGGATTCTAAACTAAATAGTAAGCTGTAGGTGGAGAGTGGAGGTGTTGAAGATTCTCACTCATTAATGCAAGTACTATTTGTAGCGTATAAGAAAATGGCTAATGATGTCAAACGAAAGATTCACTCTATAATGTCATTGTATTAGTTGGATAGGTATTTAACCTGTGGAAGAATGTTTTAACAATATCTACACTCTGTATCAGTCTACCTACTGTGGGACTCAATTAATTCAATGAGTTTTTCAAGAGTAACAATAAGTAGCAAAAAATAGACATAAGTATTTAAAGAAGGGAAGAAGTGTTGGCACTTCCTTTCTTTGTTCATTTCCCATTTACCCATGTACAATTAACTCGTTTTACACACAAGTCACTACAAACATTTATCTATGAAAGACATAAATAAATTCACATTCATAATTATTCTTTTCTTCTCACTACTGTAGGGCAGTACGGCATATTCATTCATACTTTAAATAGTACAACGTAAGACTTAACAACTATTTAGGTACTTAATACCAAGTTACACTTTTACAGTCTAGCTTTGCAGATATAAGATAATGTTATCATTATTTATTCCTTATGAACTTCATCATTCCGAGTAACTAACTCGGATTTCTCGTATTGCTACATTTTATTATATCTTTATAATGTCCGTTGCATTCTGATATACATTTTGATATGAATGCATTGTAGAGTTGTAACTTATAACATGCTAAATTACTACTACGGTAAATGTACACTCATAAACTACTAATCAGCCGTAAATACTAAAATATAACTCCTGGTTGGTTTTGAAATTCTTTCAAACTAAATTCTTGTATATACATTTTTTTGCATTTTGTTTATTTTGTTATTTGGTATACATTTTTTAAAACATTGAACTAGGTACTGCAGTTTGTTCAATCATAATTTTTATGTTGACCATTACATATAGGAAAGAGACAATCAGTTTTTCAATTCAAACTAAGGACAGCTAAATTATGAACACATACGGTGTCTCCCATGAGTAAATTAATAACATTGCTGATACACTTCTTTTTGTAGGTTATTGTGATATACAAAATATGGGACAGCAGAAAGCACATCATAAAACCATAGTAGGTATATAAATATAAATGCAATGTTACTGCAGTATATTGTGATAATGATTACTTGAGCATCTCTACTGATACTGCATAGGATGCCTCTCACTCTCAAAATTCATATCGAATAGTCTGTTTGACTTCATTTATCCGACTATTTTTTGGAAGCCGTAAGTCGTGAAATTTCTTTTGATAGAATCGACTGATAACTGTTCTTGATTGATGGAATGAAGACGAAACCATGCTACTAAATGATCTGATTTTAAATTCCGCAGGGGTTACTACTTAAATATATTCAGGTACATTTAGAACTACTTAACCTAGACAAACGTTTGGTACCTATAGACAAAATACGGATGCATGAAATCAGCAATATTATTGTATAACATTACTATAAATGCACTTTTACATACATTTATCTATTTTATGCTCAACTTTACTTTTGTAGTGTCTACTCCACTTCATATAGACATTAATTCATAAACCTATGTATAATATAAATAGCTAAGTAGGCCCCTAGCTAAAGACACAATAACACAATGGACCAACTTAAACCAGCATTAGAAAATTTCAATTCAATATGATACTAAGATCTCACCATCTATCTCATCTCTTTCAGTAAGCCCCATTGTACTTGTCATTTAATAGCTTTAGCACTGCATGAATAATTTTTCTTTCATAAATTCAATATAAAAGTAAATAGAAATGCCTGCTTGATTAAAAGTGCTAGTTCCGATAGGTTAGTTATCTTAATGAAGTATCGAATAAATACAGAATGCAAACATTTATCACTTAGATTAGTAAAACCCTGTTTTTATTGCATGCAAATTATTAAAATCAACTAAGAGTAAAGTATAATGTGCTGGAGTAAGACAGAAAATTACTTTATTGTGTTATCGTGAGAGAAATATTATTGTCCGTATCTCTACCAAGGAAGGAGAAAGAAATTACAAAGAAGACAATGCAACGTAATAAGAATAATTTTTGCGCTAAATATCCTTGCTTAATCTTTGATGATGAGGAACGCTTGTTAAGTTCATATCAGGTATTATTTTATATTATCATGGACCATTTACGATTTTCTATTCGGCTTATTACTTATCGAAAAATATCTTAGATTTAACATGCTACTCTAAATAAATATGTCTTATCAATCGATGGAAAACAGAATACAATTTTTTTTCATTGTTGCAGTAAGACAATTTATTTAGAAAGTCAATTGAAAAAGATAAAAAGACTTTATACACGCTTACATTTATAAAATCCATATAGTTATTATATTTCTCTTGTAGCTAATGTATATTTACTTATTCAGAATTTGCATATCGTAGATATTTTGGAATATTTGTCATAACTCATAACACAACATACTTTGTAATTTCCAATTCAGAATAAATAGATACGCCTGATCAAAAATTGAATAGGAGTGATAATAAAGTTTAATTTTTGACTTTCTCGATACATTGAGAGATAAGAAATAGTCTATTTATAAATAATCCTATGAATTTAGGTAGCGTCTAAAATGGCTTATAGTGCACTATAAGCCATTTTAGACGCTACCATTTTCTCCATAAGCCACCGCCTTGTTTGATGTAATTGTAAGCATACACTGAATTAAATCAATTATACATTCATTTAATGATCGCAACAGAATACATTAAGGAACAGCAATTAATATGCACAGGTACAGTTAATAATACATTAGCTGCAGAGATAATTAGTAATAAATCTTGTGATCCTAGGTTATTCCTTCAAGATAATTTCAGTTCAGACTGACTGAGAAGGACGTAGGTAATAATAGTAATGCATAATCATAACATGTCGTAAATTCACAAAATTGTTTGGTGATTTACTTAGATATTTGAGTTAGGTAAGTAATTGTCAGTAGTTAAGTGTTGCTGTCTGAGTTGTAAGTGTAGTTAGTGTAATATATTAGGTAAGTAAGATTTTACCATGTAATTTCCTGTTTGCAATCTCACATTACTCTTTCATCATTCAAGGTTTCTCTGAGAGTCGTTACTGCACTTGCCAATAGTGATAAGATGTTTATGTCCACTCGTCATTTCAACACGAAGAACTTTTGGAGGTTTGTGTGTTTTAAAATACATGGGGAATGATTTTATCACCGCAATATGATATTATGTAAAATGTTCAGTGGAGAACGGTTCTAAAATGAAAATTTAGTGCTGACGACGTTGCTTATGCAATCCATCACATCTATACTAGAGATAAGTAATATCTATGATATGCATTAGCTTTTAAGCTGTCGTGTAAACCTTACTAAGCGTTACGTTACCTGTTGGTTTGCATACAGAAGTCAGGATTCCTTGTGATATACACTTAATGCTATTTATTATTAACTTTGCTATTATATTTTTTATCACTATGATACGCTGATCTGATATGCTTGCAAAAAATTAAAATTGTAGCATTACGTTTTAGTACAAAACTCAAAAGTTTCTTACTTAATATGGGATTGTAACTTTAAAGTGCCCAAATTTGTTTCTTAGACGTTTTTATGCATGTTTTCTCAAGATTCTTTTTTTCTTTATTAAATAATTTCATTACCTTTACTGCGAATACTAGTACATACGCCCGTCTTGCGGACGGGGTAGTGTATGGCTCTTGTGGTGACAGGAAAATCGAAAACGAAACTCTTTATTCTTAAATCATATTGTTATTAAAAACGGCAAGACATTTATCTAGTTCTCACCTTTTCGTAAATCATTCTCCTCGTCATCGTTCGTATTTCACCGATATTTAGAAAATTTAAATAAGTCCTAAATATATTTTGTTAATTACAATTTATCTGTATTTTTCTAATTATAATCCTCCCGTCTCCTAGATCAAAATATTTGACAGTTAAAATTTCCCCTCCCCCACGTGGAAGTAAATTTTAATGTAAAACTTTCCCCCAAGTTATTTTTAATCATCATGTTTGGACTCTGTTTCCCTTCTCCGATCCTTCACATAATATTTCTTGCATAATCTTCTGCAGATAACAAAGATACTCTACAACTTAAATTAAGGCATTAAAATGTAATGATGTTACTACAGTGCAGTGTTTGACCATACAACTTTGAAGAAAAACTTTGCAGATTGTGTTTTTCTTAAAACTAATGCAATGATTTGTAGTCTAAGCAAGGTAAGTAGTAAATGTGCATATAGAAAAATGCTTTTTATCGTCGTATTTTCATCATAATTCAAAACTGGTACACAATGGACAATACTAGATGCTATGATTTAAGTGCGACAGTACGATTACGTATCATCGTATTATCTTCTACTTTTTTCTTGAAATTGTTAAAATGAGTATAGTAACAAAAGGGAGTCAGTTTGTTTCTTTGAGCATGCAATGCTGAAGAGATTAGGTTCTACAACTTGAGATGATTAAATCTGATAATATTTTTTACTAAATATTACATACACAAACCGCTTTGAGAATTGACATTAGTAAATGGGAATGAATTAAAACTTCGTAGCTCTCTACTCCGACTTACATTATTACTAGGTAACTACTAACAATACATTCAATACAAATAGCAAGCTAAGTACGACGCAATGGAATTAGATTAGATGAATATGCTTCATGAGGATTGCTCACGACTTGGTTTGATTATAAAGCGATTATAAAATCTGCTTATGATGCATTTGTATAAATGTTTGAAGATGGAAGGTGATACTTTTACACTATTCTACAAATGACTATGAGAATGGCATAAAAAGGAAAGACTTTTAATTTTTGTTTACAGCTTACATTTTTTTCAGACATCTGAAATGGTAATTTCATAGTGAATTGTCTTTTTAGATGAACATGATTATTACGTGTGTGTCTATAACATAAACGTTTATAGAAATTTCAATTATTCTATGGTAAATAGGTAGGTAGTTAGAGTTTTGTCAAGAGGATTCCGCTCTAAGTTATGTGTGACAGTCCAAGAGAAAAGCAAAATAAAGGAAATCGAAACATTCATTGCGATAAAAAATATGCACTCTCGTTAAGCATCGTCTATCTACAAAAGACATAAAATGCACACTTTTACCGATCCTATTAACATTTGTGCACATGGAGAGTCATTAGGATGTATCTAGAATTCCTTAAGTGTGGAAATGTTATTTCTACACTTTTGTTTGAAATCTTATGGTTTGAAAACTGTAATTATTATGTTTAAATTATTCATATGTCTTTCCGGAAATTTCTTTTCCTTAAATTTTTTGATGCTAACTCTGCAAAGGAATCCTTTTAAGTAAGTATAATAATCATCTTCATGCAAATTTCTTATCTACGAGCTGCCATACTTTTAATTTCTAAATGATAATACTCCACTAATAGTTGTATAAGGATAGGAACTCTAAAACGGGAAGGAAGAGGATTTATTTAAGAAATCTCAATAACATAACGCGAGATAACTGCATCAGGAAAGATTTTATGCATGCTAAAATCCTTTCAAACAGACAATGAATGGCTGAAGGTACATGGCATATCTCCTGCCTACGTACACATTCGCCATGATTCACCTGCTCATGCATAATAATTGGCTTCGGTAAATCGCGAAGTAAGGAGACGTAACGTAAGGTAAATTATTAGTTGACTTTAAGCTATTCTGACTTCTCTGAAGACAGAGGCCAAAGGGCAACCTTGTAAACTAAAATTTAAATGCAAATGTGCACATAAATGTACACTCTAAAGGAGTTGGTCTTGATTGCTGGGCCATAAAAACGTGATGTCGACTTGTGCGTGGAACAAATAAATTTCATTCTATCTATAGTCAATACATCGGAAGTTGCATGTTCTTACAATCAATAATTGTCATTTTCATCCAAGTTTACCAATCCAGACTATTATAATACCTACTCTCTGTCTATCTCTGCCTTGCACACACAAGCATGTAAAAATCAGCAGAAATGTATTGTTATTGCGGCCGGCCGTGATAAGTAATATTATATAAGTATAAGATATATCTCTGTATGCTTTATTTTAATATTTAATCACGACATATTTACTCCATTTAGTATTATCTACACAAACACATAAAATGATTTATTACACAAGACGTAATAATATCACTTCCATTTACAATTACAAGTTAAGTACATTACGTTATTTTTTTCTTTGATTAATTTAATTCAAAGCATTTGTTTAAATGGGTGAAAATATTTCCATCTGGCCACATATTATGGTCCATCAAATTTAAAAGCTGAACTTATTGCTAATAACTATTTCTATTTTCTATGTCTCAGGATTTAGTGATGGTTATTCGTTATTTCTATAGCCAAGTTTCTTAAATGTGACCTACACGAAATCTGTTTAAAGAATTAATAAAATTGGACGATGCCTTATTTATTTCAATGAAATAAAACAACCTTGGAGAGATTTATAGTTTTCATGAAAGAATGTACGCGTCCGTTATTGCATCGTGGTCTGCGTCAAGGTATGGATGTACAGCATTGTTGATATTACATTCTGACACCCCACATCCTATATATTATCTCATATGGGAAAGATCCTGATTGAGCGATAATGAAACTTGCTGAGTAAAATGAATGCACCAACCAAATTACATAAGGGTATGGCAGAAAGTGATTAGTGATATTGTTGAAGAGACTGTAGTAAACATGTAAGAGACACATTATAGTTTATAGCATTTCCATCGCTTCCGCACGCAATTTTAACAAAAAGGTTTGTTAGTATTCTTCTGGCTGTATTTTTTCTTTAAAGTAATTTTTAGTGTCAAAATGTTGTTATGTATTCTCGATGTAGACTGTCTTACATGTTACAGAGTTGGAAACAGACGTCGGATAAGATATTTTCAAACCTCTCATGCTACTTGCTATGTGTCAGCCAATTTACGTTGGCTAAATATAAAACTTAACAATTTGATGATCTTTAGATGCAAAAAACGTATATCACGCGAGTATTCTCAGTAAAGTTGCATCTTTAGCAATTTAAAAATTAATAATACATTTGCCAACTATTAAATATGTATTTATTTTCCACTTTCGTTGACTTTTTCGCCAGATGGAACCGATGAACAACTTATTTTTGGCCAATCAAACTAAATATAGCTTTTAATCATTGTTGTATGATATTAGTATATATTTAAACTGGTATTGATTTTCTGTTAACTGACTATCCAACATCTGGCTTAGTAAGGATTGAACGAGTGTCCGTTTCAATTACGATAATCCTAAAAATTACCTTGAATGAACTATATTATTCAAAGTGTGTATTACCTTCTTGGTAACATCTAACTTGAGGCAATTTTCTTGCTATTACACCCATTTAAAAATGTGAGTATATCCTAACAATACGAGTAGGTAGCTTGAATGTTTTATATAATAGTGCAATTTAAGCAGACGTACCTCACTGAGTAAACTAACAGACAAAGAAGACATTTAATTTTGAGAAAGATGCCTATTTATTGGAAGACATGACAAAAATCATATTTCATTTTCTCATTATTTTATATTCTAAACATGTTTGTACATTCTACATCTGCAGCGTTTTACTGCATTGTAATGCATATGAATTCGATAAGCTGTACTTTCATGTAATTTCTCTTTCATTAGATATCCATAATCCATACTCTATCATCGCTATTGTCAAATGTTTCGTTGACCCTAGTTACTTAATTCCATACGTAAGTATTCAATGCATCACAGTCTGTCTTACAGTATATAGGAGCAGCTTGTCAAGTATTCAGATAATAGGATATCAAGTTAGTGCCAACTATACAGATATATAAAACAGCATTTATACAGTATAAATATTCCATCTAACTTTGTGTATAAGTTTATATGTATAAGATCCAATGAAAAGTTTCATATAACATTACTCTTCTTTAAAGGTCATTTGCAAAAAATAGAAATCTGATGTCAAATGTCCCCAAAGCACATTAAAGTCCAACGAGACCTGAAAAGTTGTACAGGAATTTGGCTGGTAGATGTATTGCTGGTCTAAGCAGATGTTGGCAAAGATGTTCACGTGCTATACGCTCATGAGTGAAACAGATCAGAAACCGTATGCATTGAAAAAACATTTTTGATTGAAGATAAACAGAAAGTTAAGAGGAAATTGTAAAACCTTTACCACCACAAAAACCACTTCGCTACGGATTTGCTACTTATTTGCACATTGGACTGAATCTCGTATAAAAGACCTATTTTCAATGCACCTCTACGACCTACACTAACCAGTTAACCACTAATGGGCTGCTCATCTTTTGCACAGTAGTAAATAATGCGCTGTCTTTTGAAAAGATTTGCATTTTTGTGATGAAATATTAATTTATTCAACTGACAATCAAATATCATATGATCTCTACGTTAAAAAATCTGCTGGGATATTCGCTTACCAAATTGGCACAATAGACAGAAAGTCGTTAGCATTGAAATGAGAATGTTATATTCACATTCTTCACTCACTGTTAAAACAGGTATTCTTAAAAATGCATCAAGGGTGTGCAGAATGTATTCATTGATTCTTTTGGGCAACACTATTTGCTACAAAAAATATTATTTTTACAACTTTTTCAATGTTTTAATGTTGTTCGACGAGTTGCTCTTACAAATGTACTACAAGAATATCTCTTCTGTAATGATAATGAGCACATGAATAAGTTGAAAATGTCTTATACAATTATACCTTTCTATTTTTAATTCCAATATAGTTTCCAGGAATACTTAGGCATACTGCTTTATGATTCAATGATATAAAAATTAAGAATCTACGCAAGAAATCTAGTTTACTTGATCACGTATATTTTTACTATATCCAGTATTTAGAGATTCCTTTCAAGATATGTTTGTTCCATTTAATTTTAAACAGAATGCCTTCGACAATATATCCTAACCTGTCTAACAATCTAATATCTATGTAGAAACAAGAATATTCTACATTATTTGTCATTGTTTCGATTTTCAGGGATCCAATTACAAATATGTACAAGACAGAAGACCGTTATTACTTTCAAGTTGGTACACTTCTGACTTTTTGTTTACTATTTGTAGCATGGAAGGACAAGGCGGCGAATGGGAATCAAGACGTGTCAGCATGAAAGTAAAATATCACCATTTGCTGATGCTGACTGCTCTTTCTTACCAGTACAGAAGAAATCATGCGACAAAAATGCTTTTTGAATTGTGAAACCACAAATATAAAGTTACTGGCGAGACAACATTGCTGGTCAATATGATTTATTCCCTTTTGTATATACTCACGGCATTCTTCCAGATAAAATTGGTTGCCAATTCTAAATACATGTGCATGCAAACAAAAAAATTACAATGCTTGCAAATTAATGGTAACCAATAATGCAACCACAGCATTATCAAAGAATAAATTCACTTGAATTAGTTGTTGATAGTTTATTAAAGATATCAAGTATTTATATGCCATTTGGAATCAGCTAGAATACTGTTACAAATAGTGTTAATGATTGCTTTACTCATAAACCAATTCTAATACAATGTGCCATAATTACTCTCTTCTATTACATGCTGCCTATACAAATCTTACTATATTTAGATTTAAAAAAGATTGCAGTAACAGTAAATAAAAGTTGCCAAATAAATAAGGTAATTACACAATGTCGATCTAATGTATGCACACCTACCTGGCATCTAATCTGTATGGTAATTCTATTCTCGAATGATAAGTATGTAGTTTGTAGATATAGTTGAGTCGGTTCAGACATAATGTTAGCAATGACCACAATTGTCGTTTTACTTTTGCTCTTTGCCTTGTCTTTTCTTGTTTGTGTTTACAGCATCAACTATGACTTGAATTCTGACTTTTAAAAACAAAAGAATTATTGTCGACGAGGGTTTGCATAAGGATTCTAATCAAGTCATTTAATTCTGTATGCCTTAAATAGGTCTCCAAGAGTAAATAATCTACAGATATGCGAAAAGAATAAGATGGAGACTGTACATAATAAAGATGTTAGTTATAATTTGCATTTTGTTATTACATTCGAGTTTCTCAGGTGTGTGCATGTGGAGTAATCATAAAACTATCTCTGGCAAAGGTTTTTGCAGCATTTTTACGAGAGTATTACTGATTGAGTGACTGACTGAAAGAATGAGTCAATCTTCTTTGCTTTACTTACACTCAAATGACCTTCTCATTCTTGTTTGCACAACACAAATCAATCAGCCAAGTCGAGTCGAGTGCATTAAATGACAACAACTTTAAGCATTCACAAACAATCTCTACTCAGATGGACCTATTACATCCAATCTCCTTAAAAAAGATATATTCCTTCTCATTACCATCCTAATAATCAGATTCACTAATCATTATTCTCTGTGGCGTGACCAAAAAAATAGGCATGGCCTGTACACAAAAAAACAAAGCTTCAACGGCATTCTATGCTATATAGTTCCAAATACATAATGAACATAAATAAAACGCAATATCGAAACTTATCTAATGAATGCGAATATCCCAATTATTGTTTGCGTGATTATAAATAACTACCACGGTGCCAGCATGTACCTAAAACCTACCTTACATAGTTTATATATAAAACTGAGATTTTTATTTATACCCACTGAAGGAGAAATAAATAAATTGAGATCTCAAGAAATAGGATCAGAATTTTAGGGAACGAAATTTTTATGTTTTTACTGGTAGGAATTTGTTGCATTTGAACTGAATTTTTCAATAATAGCTACCTGCAGACTGCTACTACTTATTACTTCTACGTCTATCTGCATTTTAACCATCTATAAAAATCTTAATGAAAACTTAGGCAAAAATAATGTTTTTGTTCAATAAATGATTCTCCTGTTTAAATCTCTAGAATGTTCACTGTATCTTTGAGTAAGTTACAATAACAACTTCATGTAATTAAATTGCAAAAGGTTAACCCGTTTCTGAATCCCTATGACTATTCATTATTTCATTGCTAAACGCTTTTGTGAATGAGAAATAAGGGTGTATTGTCAATTGGGTCTCGAAGGGGCTTTTAGGTTTATCTTCTTAATATGCCACTAAAAATTCATGGATGTACCATATTCCTTCTGTCCTTCCCATGATGCCATGTTGATTCCATTTCATAATAAATATTATGCCATTCAGCTAGTCGAGTAGAGATATAGAGCCCCACCGTTGGGAAACCTCTGAGAATTCATCCCAAAACGAATGATGGTGAAGTTGTAGAGTATCGCCCATGAAGAAGAACCACCTACCTCTTAGCTATCTATCTAGCATCCAACAAGTTGCTACCTAGGTACCTACACTGAAATATCTTATTGTGCAATTACACTAAACTCATTTTAAGGTGAGGTTGAGAAACAAAGACGATTTTAATTCTCATTATCTTGTTCTAAGGTGAAAATTTGTCACCTTGTTCTCCTTAACTTTAATTAAGTGCTCGATTTACGAGGTCTAATATTGGAAGCGTGAGGTGGACGTGTGCTTTATAGAATTTTAAATGTTCATTATTGCCAGTTACGGCAAAATTAGTGCAGATGTAATGAACCAGGTAGTGAATACCCATATAAACTTTCATGCAAATAGTAAATTACAATTACAGCAGAAAAGATTTAGACACATTCAAATAAAAGGGAAAATTTGGCATTACAATCAGATCAAATGTTGGGTAATTGGTGCTATATTACAGAGCAATAATGTAGTGCAAGGAAGTCTTCCCATAAAAACCATTAGGAATTTGAAATTCAAACATTTCCATTTACTACTCTTCACTTTTCCCTGATTTATTTTTTATTTTGCTAGAGGAAGTTACATGCATTGTTTAGATGAGATTTGCACTAGTAAACGTGTATGCACTCGTTGCAGTTAATTATACCCTTATTATTATACTAACGAGAGAGAAGATAACAATTGTACAAATGTAAGTAATAGGCCCCGTGGAAGTACCTTCGAACATTGCTATAGGTACTCTATTTACGAGGATTCCCATTTAGTTACATGAGGATTAAGCTAGAAAATAGCCACTTGCAAGAGAATTGCACTCTATAGACACTTCATCAGCACATGGTTGTCTGGATACCTTACCTAATTACATTCTAAATAGAAACTGTTGATGGCTAATGAATTATACATACCTTGTAGCTTATGTATCTCGTGTAGGTGATATTTATTTAGGTATGTCCAATAATCCCTATATAGTAGTCAGTAAACAATTCCCTCCAGCTAAGATGACTTTCCTTCGTTACTTTCAACAGTCCAATAATTTAAAAAGCTGAGGAATTTATATTCAAGTGTGAATCCTCAAAATATACACAGTAGTCCATTTTTGAGAATGAAACGAGATAAGAAAACTACGACAGGCGATGTGGCACGAAAATAACAGTCTATTACACATTATATCGAAATATGCATATCTAAATGCTAGCCAAATTAAAATATTCTCAACCATTTGCCTCAAGGTTTAATTTTATAATCATATAATAATGTTATATATTAAGAAATGAGTATCAATATGGAACTAAATGCTAATGCTTGTTGTAAATTACTACATTTTCCATCAAAACGGAATCGTCTCCTATTTTGAATTTTCAATAATAGTAAAAATAAAGTAAAATTTGTATTGAGGTATTGTGTTGGAAGTTGGAGATATTTAGGTAGCCGTTAAATATTTATCAAGAAAAGTGATAATCTGCTTTGTGCAGACAGGATGTATGCAGATGATGAGTACCTTAACTACGCACTCCAAACGTTTGTAAAAGGCTATATAGAATGAAAAGAGGCTGTATGATTTTAAGAAGCATAAGCAATAACTAATTCTGTTTTATTAGCATAAATAATGACAGCATAATGAACTCTCACCTCACATCACTTTCATAAATTATTACTACTGCGATAGTTAGCAATAAGTAAGGCAATATGAGATAAATAATATTTAAAACAGAAGAATGGAAACGTAGGAGAATGGGACGGTGTCGTTTGGCAGACATAGAGATGGATATTGTTACTGACTGAGGGGCTGATTCGAAAGATTATTGGCCATCGAAGAAGATCGTCAAGTCAAGAACCCTGAACTGAACTGACCATGCTTGCCTTGTCATGTCTTCGGCAAGAAGCAATCCACCTTACGGATATTGTGCTGTTCTCACTTCTTTTACAATTCAGATAAGGTATCTAAGTGGTCATTCATCCGTGCAATTTGCAAAACAATCCACCATAGGAAGCCAAGGAGTAACTTGCTATGCAATGCAAGTCAAATAACCATTACTACAAATATAATAAGCGAATAATATGCAGGTAGGTAAGGTGCTTACCAAACATCATAATATAACGAGAGACTGACTACAGATGAACTGCACATATTTACCTAATATAATGAACGCTACAGGACATTGCAAATCTCTAATAACCATTTCGTGTATAATAAACATACTTGTACTAGCATAGTAGCAATAACAGTAATAATAAGTTAAGATAACGCTTTCACTGTCACACTAATAAATAAAATAAAGCTTTTAGATTGAAAATTCAAATGATATGTACAAGTAATTGTAGAATAATAAACGCATTAAATTTATAACAATGAGTTCTTTCGTAAAGCCAGGACTACAATTTCTGTATTCATGAATTAGTCTGCCAAAATAAATTATGGCTATTCGTATGCTTTAATGACAATTTTGCAATGACTCTGAGCACAATGAATACCATGAGGCAATGATAAAAATGTTCTACATTATTGCTATTCCTATGTACAATAATACATCTATGTTCATGATGTAGTAAATGCTACAGTTTTTACTATCCCACATTTTGTTTTTTGATTTAGCGTTGACGGAAAATAAGACAGGTATCTGTAATTAATGATTTATTATCAGCCCACTATTAAAGCATGTCTACATTAAGCATGAGTAATCTCGTGGAAGTCAAGTAAATTTTTGACAGATTACTACAACAAACTAACAGGCACCTTTTTGTATTTTTTATCAAAACCTCTGCAAGGGAAACACTTACTACTACTATAACTACGTATAAGGGGTACCTTCTGTTTCACTTAAAATAGAGTTTAACTAAACTACATACACATTAATGTGATTATCATCTCCAATATTGTGTAGACTATGTGTATAACGAAACCCAAGTGTAGATTACGTACATTTACATTGTGAAAACTTTTGGTTTTAGGCAAACTTTTAGTGCATTATTAATTGGCATGCATATTTGCATACAGTTCAATACATTTGTCGATTTTGTGCTTATCTATCTTTTCCTGTCATAGTATTAGTATTAGTTGGCTTATGTCCATGTCCGCAGATAATCAGATATTCAATATGCTTTGTCTTGTCTACAGTACATTGTACTTTTGTGTAAAAGTAGTATAGACATGCAGCTTTATTCAACTATTTAATTCCAAAGAAACATAATGTTAACGCATGCATGGTTCGTGCAATCTGGAAATAAGTTCGTAATGCTTCAACGACACATGTACACTTGCATTTCTTAACAGATCTTAAACAACACCACAGCTCACAACAAATCATTCCAATAGTAGACACCTATTACTGGCAGTTCCTGTACTTATCATTTGTTAGTAGCTTTAGTTACTACTAATTACAATCACCAGCGTACAATTACAGTAGATACAGATGCAATTGAACACGTCAACACAATGTGTTATAAAATTGTGATATACATTTGTAATTTTATTACGTTCTACTCCTAATTATGCCTTATAGACCTAAATGCAACAACGTATACGTACTTTGAGTGTATATTATATACTATGCTTCAGTCAGGTACAGACCAACTATTATCAAATCAAGTCCCACGTCCACTTTAATGGAAGTTCATTTTTGTAGAGCAAAGAGAGAAAACTTTTTGTTTGTATTTGTATCACTGCTTAGTGATTGTTGTTTCATGATTTTTAATGCATTTGGTTTGTGCACACTGTTTATTACATGTGCGACAATAATATACCTCACCAATTTAATTGTAGTAGTTATAATGGCAAATAGCAATATAATGCTCTTGGTCTCTGTCTCTATGCATGCATTGCAAAATAATAACTTCCACTGCATCGTAGCAGTTGCATTTATGGGTTGTATTTGCATGCGACATACAATTCAGGACGAGACGATGTCAGTGTACAAATGAAATCCACGCCATGTAAATTTTTTCATTATTTTTCATGAGCAATACTTTATAACAGTTTTAAGCGAAAATAATCTATTGAGCCATTCATAATCCAGGACTATGTTAAAACGGTCTAGGCTCCCTTGCTCCTAATTTCCTAAACCGGGGCGCTAGGGGAATGAGACGACCACCAATAGAATGAAGACAATATTGGTAACAAAATAAGATAATTGATATTTTTATTGAATTTTATTTTGATTAAAAAACAAGAAGTCAATCACTAGTCAATGACTTTAGTACGGATAATAAAGTCCTGACTGAATAATTGATAAAGTCCTGAAATTGCTTTAATTTGTTAACATTCATCATCATGAAAAGAATTTCAAATATTATAACATACATACATATATCAATCTCAGATAGTCCAAATTATATTATTCTAGCATAATAAAATAAATAGTGTACAATAACGGAAAGTTAGTCTCCTTAGTTTGGGTAAAATGGACAAGTAATTTGAACTGCCATTGCCCCACACAGACGATGCCATATAACAAATATTAGATGCATGGCGGAGTCGTACTGTAGTAAAGAGATCTTAAGACTAGTCAGTTTCCGGTTCCTTTGACAATTATGCTATTATTTATTACTATATGCATGTTTATATGACTTGATTGTACTTAGCTGTCCATGTATTTGATTTTAATAGATATATTATTTTCCCCTCTAGAGCCATTTTCTCCTCTCCTTTCTTTTACTTAGGGAGATCATCGATGACGACTATCGACTATCCTTTCATTTTTTTTTTAATTTGCTACATCACCAACATACATAGTTATGTCCAATATCTAATACAATAGCAACTATAAGCACCTGCAAACTTACCTAAATGAATGCAGTACAAAGCAAACATGAAATGTCTTGAGTCGAACAGAAATTATTTTAACTATCTAGAAGTAAGAGGTAACCATGTAAATAATCTACATTACTGGTGTAATGTTTGTTTACAATTTGCATCCACACACCATTCATATCCGGAATATCCTGTTGTTATGTCTTCTAAGCATGTTTCTAGCACTAAAAATATAGCGCGTGAAATAGCAAATCTATAAAATTGTTTAGAAATATTTTTTCAAAGCAATACGAATGAAATTTTCATTCAGAATGATTTTTATAATTTTCTACGGCTTTTTTATGGGTACTAGAAATTAGCTTACGCCGAATAGAAATTAGCTCACGCCGAAATGGAAAATAGCCGAAGCCGAAGTGGAAAATAGCATAGCATAAGTTGGTTGAAATTGGCCAACGCCGAATGGAAAATAACCGACGCCGAAGCAAAAGTGAAAAGTTGTCGACGCCGAAGTAAAATTATACCTGCCGACGCCGAATAGAACACAGCCGACGCCGAAGTGGAAAATAGCCGAAGCCGAAGTGGAAAATAGCCGAAGCCGAAGTGGAATTTAGCCGAAGCCGAATAGAAATTAGCCGACGCCGATGTGGAAATTAGCCGAAACCGACGTGGAAAATAACCGAAGCCGAAGTGGAAATCAGCCGAAGCCGAAATAATATATCTATGATCCTACAAAGTCATTTGTAATGTCAGCATTTATGATGTCAGGATGGTATTTGACCCCGACAAGGAATATACATTGACCCCGACAAGGAAAATACATTGACCCCGACAAGGAAAATACATTGACCCCGACAAGGAAAATACATTGACCCCGACAAGGAATATACATTGACCCCGACAAGGAAAATACATTGACCCCGACAAGGGATATACATTGACCCCGACAAAGAAAATACATTGACCCCGACAAGGAATATACATTGACCCCGACAAGGAAAATGCATTGACCCCGACAAGGAATATACATTGACCCCGACAAGGAAAATACATTGACCCCGACAAGGAATATACATTAACCCCGACAAGGAAAATACATTGACCCCGACAAGGAAAATACATTGACCCCGACAAGGAAAATACATTGACCCCGATAAAGAAAATACATTGACCCCGACAAGGAATATACATTGACCCCGACAAAGAAAATACATTGACCCCGACAAGGAATATACATTGACCCCGACAAGGAATATACATTGACCCCGACAAAGAAAATACTTTGACCCCGACAAGGAATATACATTGACCCCGACAAGGAAAATGCATTGACCCCGACAAGGAAAATACATTGACCCCGACAAGGAATATACATTGACCCCGACAAGGAAAATGCATTGACCCCGACAAGGAAAATACATTGACCCCGACAAGGAATATACATTGACCCCGACAAGGAATATACATTGACCCCGACAAAGAAAATACATTGACCCCGACAAGGGATATACATTGACCCCGACAAAGAAAATACATTGACCCCGACAAGGAATATACATTGACCCCGACAAGGAATATACATTGACCCCGACAAAGAAAATACTTTGACCCCGACAAGGAATATACATTGACCCCGACAAGGAAAATGCATTGACCCCGACAAGGAAAATACATTGACCCCGACAAGGAATATACATTGACCCCGACAAGGAAAATGCATTGACCCCGACAAGGAAAATACATGACAAGGAAAACCATATGTAAAAAAGCTGTACAGCTTACGGCTCTATTACTTTCCTGCTTTTGGTCATTGCCAAGTAAATTCAATTTGAGAATTTTGTCTTAAAAATGTCTGAGAGGAAACAAAAAAAGCTGTCGAATGAAGAAATCAAAAGCGCCATTTAATTGAATCTGGGAATAAGCGCATTTTTCGTCTCTCTCATTCGTTAAATTTGCTAATCAAAATCTTTTTGCTGGGGAATCCAGGGTGGATCGTGAATTGTGCCTTCAAATGATGAAAGATAGGAAAACGAAGCTCATCTTGGCGGAAAGTAAGGTAACTCGAATAAATCTTCTACAGAAAATGAAGGAAAATACGGAAAGACGTCGATTAGATGAATGTGTAGAAAAGGAGAAATGTCACCTTCAAATAACCGAACAAAACCAAACCATTAGCCAACACCACTTTATCCGGCATCTCCCCATTAGCTGATATGTTTCTACAGTACTTTAATTTTTTTCGAATATTCATAAGATATAAGGAGACGGGAAATAATTTGGTATTATAATCGGTATAATTTCTATTCGTGCTCCGTTACTTTTTTACACCAGTTACTATGGTTTATTACTTTGTCAAGTAGCTATACTACTGTTTTCGTTATAGCCAATTATATATTTTTATGGACCCGCATCCTCAACAATATGTATGGGTATTATAATAAGACTAAAAGTAGGAACCGAGCCAGGCGGTTGGATAATTGCTATCAGAGACGTTTGGGTACGTCACGGAATTAGACTAATACTAATAGGTTAAACTGGAAGATAAATGGTATAGGACGTAAAGCGACAATGTGCAGCCCTGAGTGCAGCTACAGATAAACAATTGTTGGTCCAGTAAAAGCCTCCCAGCAGTCAAATGGTCGTGTCGCGATGTCAAAATTCCAAACATAAAAATTCATGTAACGTAAGCAGAGTTCGAAATCACGCCACGACCATTTGACTGCTGGGCAGCTTTTACTGGACCAACAATTGTTTATCTGTAGGTCCATAGAATACCGATAGTGGCTTCCAGCTTCCATAAGAGAAATGGTCCACACTTAGAATACACGTAGGTACATACGAGAGCCAATGAGAGAGCGGCTGCGTCCGACCACTAGCAAAACGGCTGCGTACCTTGTAGCAACAGCAAGGAACTCTTGATGAGAGATATACTTGGGAGACGCTGGTCTTCCTCTTGTTCCTTGTGTAGGTCTATGGGTGTTAGCGTGGTTTCCCAGTGGATTGGGGTACGTTGAAAATACAAACTAACAGGGCCGTAGCAATTTCGGGGGGGAGGTGACAAATTGGCACGAAAAATGTTTGGGTTTTAAGGAAAAAATTATTTTCTTCGATTTCTGGGGGAGGGCTAGACCCCCGGCTTCTCTTGGCTGCGGCACTGCAAAATAATAACACACACCAATTGTAAAAGGTGGCGACCCATTACAATCGTTTACTACCCCTAGCACTCAGCCCATTTCACTTTGTTTTTGTTTGTATTTTCTGTGGCGCGAATGCAGAATTATTTGCATGACTGCCGCTGTACCCAAAGGTCGTCACCGTCGGTCCCAGCTAAACTGTATAGTGTCAACGAAGAGCCGTCTACCTTCTGTTGGCAGACTTGTTAGTATAGAAAGCTCAGCTATAACAATCAGCTTATGGCCATTTGCTTCCGCCTCCCCCACCTCTGCACCTATCAGTAGTTATCAGGAGGGAAATCCGGGTTAGACTGAAAGATGCCCGTTTCCTTGTATTCCTGACTCTGGTTCGGCTCAATGCACCTAAAACTGCTAGACTTTATGATCGTGATGAGTGAAATGACTGCACAAAAGAGAGAACGACGAGATTTGGACACAGACAAAGTAGTGGTTTATTACTCTCGAAATTATGACACGATCGTATTTACTCTAAGTTCCCTAAAACCCGACCTGACTGACTGACGACGACGAGAGTTCCGGACCAACTATCGAGAGAGTCTCCGTCTCTCAGAGTATATGGAGTCTCGATGTGGGAGGTAGGAGGTCAATTAGAATATTAGAGACGTGATGTTAATGAGGGTGGTAGTGGGTGGTGAGGAGCCTCCTCACATAGTCTAGCCATCCAATTACGATGCCTACCTTAAAACCAATCAATATTCTAGCCAGCCAACATATTTTCTCTCATTTCAAACAAAGAATTGCTCTTTTTTTAACAAGAAGTTTAAACTAAAAGATAGATGGCTCTTCGTTGGTATAGTGTGTTGGTCAAAGCCGGAAGCTGATAACAGAGGCTTTGGAATAGAAACATAATATCATTTGTGTAGGTAATAGTTAATGTTGTATTACTTCATGTTTTTTCTCTAAGCTCTTCAAATTTGTAAGAAGAATTAAGTCGTTTTCTATTTTCTTTTCTAGATAATCCGACCCTTTAATTAAACGACTGGATGTATAATGTTATCATTATTATGTAGATTGATAGATGGTATTAAGATTTTTGGGCGGCAGGGGACATGGCACATTTGTATTGCATTATTGTAAGTTTAGTATGAGAATCCATGAAACAGATATTATGTCATCCCACCTTCACAATTTACAATTTATGTCAATGAGGATTGACATAAATTGCTTTGTAACAAATGCCAAATAACAAGTCCAAATATTTTATGCAGTGTGAGTTTCTTTGTAGTTTTCCGACTCTTACAATTGATACATGTATACACAATTCTATAATATAATCGTACAAATACCTGACTATGACTTTCTATGTCTTGGTAGGAGAGCCTAGGAAATCTGCATATACTACGTAACGTAAAACCCCCTCTCCCAAGTGTAGCGCAAGTGCTAGCTGTAACTCTTTTGGACATCGCCTCCTCCCATCAACTATAAACGTAATATATGCACATTCCTTGAAAGAACAAAAAAGCAAAATGCGAATGCCCCCTCCCTCTAAACCAACGAAATGAGTTGTTTCATATTATTATAACATCAGAACAATAATACAAATTCACATAAGATGAATATTGGTAATTTAATGGAAGTAATTGGAAGAAGACATTTTCCAAAATCCCGGAATCATATTTTTCTGATGTTAAAGGGGAACATTCTGGGGTGTTTATTGAAAATAGAGTCTTTTATTATTCCCTGTATTGGACACTACGAAATACAGTTATTATTTTGGCTTAGGAACTTTTCCATTTGACCCGGAATTGTTTTTATTACTGTGATGGAAGACCTGCTTAATTTCTCTTCAGTGCCAGGTTCGCCCCTTAGCTGGGTTCACTAGTATAATAATAAAAATATTAGTTACTAGTTAAACCCCAGCATGCATGACTCAATTTCGAAAGGTATGGAATAATCATGTGCATTGGATGTTGAATTCCGAAAGATTAATAAACTCAACAACATTTTGGTCGAATTTCAAATTATGCTAATTAATACTAACCCGGTGTGTAGTTAATTTTTTTAATGTAATATGTTTATTAGGTCTTCCTACCACACATAGTGACACACATAGGTTGGGAAATTTATTGCTTTATCTAAGACGGTAGTTATAAAATAGAATACCTATGCCATGCTGTGTATAAGTGTTACAGTGCAAAAGGTCATTTTAGTAGTCCCTGTCTGTTCTTTATCTTTCTCTCTAAGTCAAAGGATCCAAATTAGTCAGCTTTGGTATGGAGTTTGCTGACTAGACCCGTCTCTCTCAATAATGTAAAGCCATTGATTAGCCTTTGACCATACTTTAACTTTATACACAGATCATATAAATTCGTTCAATTTTAGGTTTCTATCTCATGGATAGAATCTCGGGTCCCTTGCTCTGTACGTCTGGCATCTGTCTGTAAGTACGTGCCTAATCTAAAATAAAAATTGGAACTAAATTACAGTTTAGTTCAAGTTCAGATTTCTTCAGATTCATGTACACTAGTGGGTAACTACCTACTATTATAGTAGTATATAGCACATTGCAAGAGTTTCTATAGCGATGCCACCGAGATATATTTTTAGCAATTTACATCAGCTCAGTGTGCATATTCAGTTCCCTTCTATTAAAATCCGTTTCATTTTACTAATAATATGCAAGCTGGCAAGCAAGCTTTCATGCCAACACATTATGCAAAGATAGACCTTTATCAGCATTTATTGACTATTGCCAATATAATATTGGTTATGTGGTACTCAAGACATATTCTTATGGCTTAGGTTTAGAAAACAACAAAGCATATATATCGTGGAATCCTGGCGGTACATGACATGGTGGCTTAAAGTGGTGACAGTAAAGGAAATAAAAAAATATTTTTCGACAGGAGAATTAAGACTAAACAACTTATTGGGATACAAGGAGTTCGAGTTCGTGCGTAAAATCAATCTCCTTGTATCGAAACGATTAGTTGCATGTAGTCTTCAGCTTTTTGTTATATCTTCAGTCACAATCGCATCTTGTTTACACTACATACATTTTTGTTTAATAATAGTATAATGAGCATTTTCAATTCGAGGTTCGAAATGTGGGAGAATAAGAACGCAGGAACAGTAGAAATTGTTAGAGCCAAGTCTGCAGTGCATCTTATCTCCATTTTCCCGTCCTTATCCTAAACTTATCTACATATCACCTTACTGATTTCTAAAACCTACAGATATTATTTATACCATGTACATCTTTACCTATTAACGTCCCAGTCTACTTTACCTAAATCCACCCACACTAAACACACACACAAATAAATCATACAAGATAGTTATAGAATGTCTCTCAATTCGGTCCAAATATCCGAGGAGTAGTTATCTCCAACGAATGTACTTTGTATACTGTTTTCTTCTCTCTGAGTCTCATTTACGGAAATATTCAAACCTAACTAAATAGTAACACATTTACGCAGTCAACCATAATTCGGATTCAAGCAACTTTCATTCAACGATTCACTTAAATACATGTATAACATCCCAGGAAATAGTTCCGAGACTATTGTACACATTCCAGGATTCGCCAGCTTGACTTAGTAACTCAAGCTACTTCGTAGGATCGTAGGTAGATAGCAAGATGAGCAATGGAGAGGTGACCGGGAGTGAGACTCCATGCGAGTTCTGTTTTACTCCTTACAAAATAGAAAAATGTTTTTATTTACTGACTCATTTTAATGGACAGTTTGTTTGGGATGGAGTAGAGTATAATATCAATAAGCATAGCAGTGAATGTGCTAATGTCATTTACAATCTCATTAGTCACGTACATTGTCAGATTAGTCAGATACTGATACAACCATACAACTATTCTATGGAGAATAAAAAAGACATTGAGTCTCTTCTGGAATCTGTCTGGGGCCTAGCTGGTATTGACGATGGCGAACAATGCTATAATAAAATTACACTAGAATAGTATCATTTATGAAATAATATATGTTAGTAGTTTTACATGTGTTTGCACAGTACAAAATGTTTACGATATTATTAAAGTTGTAAAATTAAGAACCAAGTCATAATATTCATATTTCACCAAGAGGAGCACAGAAACCATTATTATTTAATTTTATTATACACATCCAGTAGTGTTATCTTATCCGCTTTTAGATCAAGTCATGCGATATGCTTTAGTTGTGTGTGACTGCGAGAGTGAGGTATTAAACATACGATTTAAGTTGAGTTGAAACTAGAAGAACATAATATTTAGGTACGAAGCAAGTATTACAGGACAGAAAAGCGTATTAATGTTTTCAATAATGTACCCCAACGCATACCTCTATGTACTAAATTTAGCACATGCGTTGGGGTACATTATCGAAAATATTAATTAGTCATTTAATCATTTTATTAGTGCTGTAAGTGCACATTGACAAAATTTACGTTTTCATGCAAGTATAGGCCCCAACGCAGCGCATAACTTCATGTACTAAATGTTACTTACGAAGACATGCTTTGGGGTACATAATTGAAAACGTTAATAATTAAACTTACTTACTAGTCACCATGGATATTGGGTCTAGGTAAATGTACAAAACTAATACCCAAAACTACAGTACGCGATATAAGTATACAACCATACGAATTAAATATGTGGGAAATGGTAACAAGACCCATTACCCGTGGGCTTATGCATGGTAATGGCCATTTGAGCCGCGTACTCGACATATTGTTAGTCATCTGAATAAAAACATTTATAATTAATAAATAAACCCGTAAGGAATCATTCCCAAGTCAGAACAAAAATTGTTTGGGTATTTAGGAATAGCTGTCGAATGATCCAAAACAAGTAACATTGCTAGAAAATAGTTTTGATCATTCATCATATGCAAGAGTTTTTTTTCCTTTTCGCCCCTACAAAATATTGGTTGATTAGAAATAGACTTTTAGACCTGAAATTAAACCGTTTAGAGGTATATTCGAACGACTCATCACAAAAGGCTTTGAGGCATTGAAGATTATTTACTGAGACACTCTTAGTATTTTTCCTGAGCGAGCAATATACCAAATTTTCTTGCAGAGCAGAATACAGCTTCATAAAATTAACTGCAAAATCGGCCAAGTACAAAGTAAAGACCGTGATAAAACTATGAAACTAAGTGGTTAATAAATAAAATAGTACTACGTAGTTGAATAAATATAAGATAAAAACTATCATCAAAATTGAACAATCATAGCTCATGCAGCAGAGTCATGCTTTAAAAGTTTTCATTCATATATCTATATAATAAAGCTGTTTATACGTATGTCGCATGTCTATCCATGGTAAATACGGCTTTTTGTTGCAGTGCACATGCGCGTACACATTGCAAATTTCATAAAACAAGGAAGTCCAATATAAGTGAACATGAGCTTATTTCGCAAATTAAATATTGTTAATATGCCTTATCATTTTAAAATAGTTAATAATAATAATAATAATAATAATAATTGAATTTCTTCTTTTTAAACAAATTTGACTTGCGTTTCTCCGTGCTCATTCGCATGGAGTGGTGAGTGAAGTATTCATAATTTCACACTTCACACTGTCTTGCACGGGCCTCACTAACAAGCACTTAAAGTACTTTTCCTTCAACTAGCTTTACACGTATTTCTATAAGTAAGATTTCTTTGTAAGTCTTGCAGTCACCCAGAGTTGATATCTTAGCCTATCTGATAACGAACATTCTTCGGGCCAATTCTCACAAGAAATGCATTAAGAAATTATCCGATAATTTTTAGCAATCCTTTTTTGCTTTATTGAAAATGTTGAACAAAATTTCAGTTAAGTTTCAAGCACATACTTGTACTCAGAAACTCAGAATTACAAGTTCAGGTTCGGCGAGCCAAGCTACGTCATCCATTTAGTCGTGTATAATAATAAAATGCCCAAAACTTTGTTGATCTTGATCGTCGACTTTTTCACAATTTTAGAGTCAAAAAGGTTCGGCTCGCGGCCCAGAACTAACAAGTGTGATTTGATTGCGTTGTGGTGTCATACCGTTGAATGGAATGATATCATAATATGTATTCATTCGGATACATTCCAATTGGGTATCGGGTATTTATCCATACCCAGCATCCGCAACCTATCAGCAGCATTGGCTTCGTTGTACAGATGCGTAGTGTAGACGTAGGGAAATTAAACACATATGTTAGCGGAAATAAGTGAATTCAGGCATTAAGCTTAATGCCTAGGCAATAAGTAAAATTTTTGAAGAATTCCAGTTTTTAGTATTTGACATTTAGAAGACCATTTATTTAGTCCAATTATATTCTTTTTCCTAAATAAGGACATTGTAAGGAGTTTAAAATGCCGCATATGAATAGCGTGCGACTAAGACTTAAGACATTGTGAAGGCTTTTATGCAAAAGTTTGAAGGTCTATAACTCGGTCCTTATTCATGACACCGTAAACATCTTTACCTTTTTGGACTTCTAAAATTGTCCTTATTCACACACAAATAAGAAATAATGGTATATGAATGTTCTTTCAAATTTTAAATACGAAAAACTAAAATGTTTCAAAATTACACTTAATGCCTGAATTCATTTATTACCGCTAACACATACACAAATGTATTGGTAGGTCTGTAACGTGGCAATCTTTCTTTGTCTTTGTTGTTTGTCACCATGAGTTCGAACTCGGAACTCATGATCTACTCTCCATGCAGTCTCCAGTCTCCACTGAGAATCAATTGCAGTCTTTACAACTACCACTAATAAGGATAACAAACACTAATACAACTAATCAACGGTTTTTCATTGTAAAATCTAGAATTCCTTATTTTTTTCATATTTATATTTATTTAAAAGAGTGACAGAAAGTTCAATTTTTATAACATACAAGAAGAACAGTTTTAACAACAGTCAGTCTCATAAGCCGATGCGTACTCAGACACCAGATCGATAGGAAACAAACAAACATTTAAAAATAATGGCTACGGCTACAGGTACGTAATTTATATTTTGCTGAAAACGTTATGATAATACAAATTGATGTTAGATGGTGAATTCCGCTCGCATCACGGCTGAATTTAGGCAGCGGGGTGTCGTTGCCTCAATTGCCCCTGTTGCCCCCTCCCCGGTGCCCCTAGTTTAGCCACTTAACTAATTATTTTTGTCATTTGCCTCCCGTCACTATTTTTCTCTTTTTTGACCTAACCTAATTAAAAATAAACATGTTACTTGTTTGTTAGACTTTAACAATAAAACAGTTTATTTTTTATTAGGTTAGGTCAAAAAAGGCAAAAATAATTAGTTAAGTGGCTAAACTGGGGGCACCGGGGATGGGGCAATTGAGGCAACGAGATCCTGCTGCCCATGTGACTACTTCCTCTTGATTAATTAGTTGAATAATGTTTTTGATAATGTGCCCCAACGCATACCTCTATATACTAAATTTAGTTCATGAAGGTATGCGTTGGGGTACATTATTGAAAACATTAATAATTTAAAGAGATCATCTTTAAAACTTGGTACCTATTATTAAGACTTCATTACTGTACATAAACATACAGTAACACACAAATAAAGTGTAAATTAGATATTATTATTATTATACAATCAACACTTCATTCAAGCCAGTGAATTTAGTACAAGAAATTCGCTACAAATGAAATGAGGAGTTTTGTGGAAATGAATATAAGATTACTTGGACTTTGAAAAAGGGGAAGTACTTTTCACCTTGTAGATTTTTGATCTTGCGAGTTGTACTAAAGTACGCATTGAAGAAATTTCAATTGGCTCATGATGAAGGCTCGTTTCTTGAATAGAAAGAAAATGACTTTGTGAAACCCAGGCAACAATGCACGCCCATTAAATATTTTCATGATATGATAAGCTATAATCACATATAACATTTGAATTGACAAAATAGCTTAGTAGGTAGACATAAATACCTATATACTAATGTAGAAGACAAAGGCATTTTTCGTTTAGTTATTAATTGCAAGCAAGCAAGTAACCTTCAGTGCTTCGCAAGTTTCATGTTTGTCGTTAAAATAATGGTTTAAAATGGTCTAATTAAAATTTATCCAGGGGAAGAAGACGAGAAACATTGGAAGAATGGGAAATGGCTTATTTGCATCGTTTGTAAACTTTCTTCGGCTGACCAGACATATCTAATTCTGCCTTGTTTTCACTTTGTCTGTGACAAAGAGGAGTGTATTAATACTTTAAGTAACTTGTCTCAACGACCAGCCATATGCCCTCGTTGTGAGAAAGGGTATGACGCTAAAGATTTGGTGTTCGCTAAAGAAGAGGGCAGCCTATATCGTCTGGTAACTGCAGAAAAATGTTGTCAATCGGAGTGCACTATGATATGCATTACATGTAATGTAAAATTCTGTCCCTCGTGCCACCAGGTCAGTTTAATTCTGTTTCAATGGAATTTTCCTATAATTAATTCAGAAGTGTAGTTGAAGTCCCTTATATGTCACGTCTATCTAGGTTGATGTTTGTTCAAACCGTTTGTAACAATTTAATATTAAATATGTTATCCTCAGTTCCTACTTTCCCTATTTCAGTGGGTAATAGCGAGTGTTATCGTACTTGTTGATCCCAGTTATCTCTTTACAATACTATGAAAGTCACTTTTTAGGGAATTGTAGAGACAAAAAAGAACCGACAAGAAAATATTTACGGCGCTGAGTGCTCACTTTTAGCACTCTAATTCTGTCCAGCCACAGATTTAATTTGATTGCCTCACTTCCTCTTCTTGAATAATTGTAAACTATCATTTTTTATTTTAAAAAGTTCTGAGAACAAGGCGCCTGCGGCTAGAGGGTCGGAAAACCATATTTTGTAGGTTTCGTATATTTTTTGCGAAATCTAAGGCAAATCAAACATCCACCTTTAAGGATGAGTAATGTACAGGGATAATGAGAGTTGGCACATTGTGTTTATGTCTGGCCCGTATTTATTTAATTACAATATTGCTCACATTTATTTAGTTACAATATTGCTCACATTTATTTAATTACAATATTGCCCACATTTATATAATTACAATGTAGCCTGTATTTATTTACAGTAGCTCGTATTTATTTGCTATATGTCTTTGAAATGTCCTAAAAGTAGCGTGATGTATACCTACTTCAAGTTTGATAGACATATATGGTTAGATTTACTTTACGTTTCGCCGTTCTCCTTAACTGGAATTTCCGAATCCCACATCCCTCTTTCATCTTTGAGCAATTAAATGTTCCATATCAGACTGAAAAAATTGTTCACATTTTAATTGTAATCTATAATTTTGAAATGTTTTTTTAGAAACACGATGGCATCAGCTATTTTAAGAATACTCATAAAACTGTAGAGTTTCGGAAAAAAATTTATAAGTGTACCCGATGTGATTCATGGAAAATATTGGCACTTGACAGCACCGAAGAGTCTTGTGACAATGAACAGTGTGAAGCAGACAAACTCGTAGAATTGCCGGACAGTTTCCTGGCCGAAGTTAATGCGGATATTTCTTCTCTCAGGTGAATTTAGTCATGTTGTTACGTACCTACTACATTAAATATACTTCATATGCTATTCTAGATAACAGTGTGTTTTGATGAAATAGATTGTCGCTGATAAACTTAACGAAATATCGGGAGAATTTGACAAGCTCACTTTACCAATTGCATCAAGCGTACAATGAACATAAATTGAATTTTCCCCGTCAATTTGGGTACTGTTTTCATATTGTCACATTTTAAGTTATTTGTTATCTGAATTATTAATTTAGTGAATCAATAAATTTAGGTTTAATCTTCCCACCGCTTCAAAATTAAAGCATGGACAGATTGGCAAGATAAAATCAAAATTGGAAAGAATCAATTCACCAAATTTACAAAGAATGATTCTTCCATTTTTGTCATTCTTGACGGATTATTTGGATACCAATGCTTATGCTCTCGGAGAATCTTATATGTAATAATAATTATACACCACAATTATTATAAATATCTTTTACCAAAATTAATTCATTTTTTCACTATTTAAAATAGACAGAAGTATAAAGTGATCCTAAATGTCATGTTGGAGGAAGTTTCAAGCATAGTCGAAGCAAATTCATCAACATCATCTATCGGTTAGTCGTTCATTTAGCCCGTCTTTTGATGTAAATGATGTATAAGCTTTAATAATATAATTGACTTTCAAAATATTACTTTTTGTTTATTTAGAAGATTTTGAAGAAACAACGATCATTGAGCCGAACAATGCAATTTTAAATCTCAACGGTGATGATGAGCAATCTTCTGAATTTCATGAAGAACAGAGAGGGAGTGGCAGGTAGACGACTAACATTAACTAATGTAACTAATGAAATAACAACAAATACTGTTTTAATTGGATTTTTTATTTTCAGAGATATGAATGTTCCTATAATTGTCTCAACATTCTCAATTCCTGCAGAAAAACTTCGTCAAAACCTACGAACTCCGCTTCCGAATTTACTTTTGCGTAAAGAAGAGATAAGAGTAAATATCCCGGGAACATGGTACGTATAACTAATAACTCGCCAGAGTAAAACATTTTATAAATCATTTTGTCGTAGATTAAAGGCTTGACCATTCCAGTGAAAAACATTTCTTTCATTTTATGAAGGGATACGAATGCAAATAAGAAAAACAAATCAATGTTAACTAGAGAAGAAACTCCTTTGAATTCTCCATATAGTGATGGTAATGCTATCGATAAATTATTATGAGAATGCTTGTGATGGTAATGATAATATATTCCATTCCAATTTTGATTTAGGACCATCAACATCTAAATCATCAATCCTTGATTTTAAGACAAACAGAAATGGAAAGGACAGCAATAACTTTGTGGCATCTTCTTCCTCGTCTACTTCTCAACCGTAAGTTTTAAATGTGCACAAGGTCATCTATTAAAATTAGTGTGTTTTATACTTTACTGCATACTTTCAGGATTCAAAAATATAAAGAAGTGCGTACTAGAAGAAGTAAAAGAATTTTTGGCGAAAAAAGGAAGGGAGCACCATTCTTCCAAACTAGTAAGTGCAGCCGATGTATTTAAAAATTGCTGTTGACCAGTATTAGCAAACAAAGTACAATTTTAAATTTATAATTTTATTTATTATGTAGCAATTCAGGTCAAACGTGGAAGGGGAAGGCCAAGAAAGGCAGTGGCTAATGTTTCTATTCCAACTAAGGTTATTAGTTCTACTATGTTCAACTCTAAATCAGAAGAGTCTTCGTTTTCAGACTTCGACTCAACTCCGTAAGATATTAGCTTAGAGGCAAAACAAGGTTAAACTCCTGTGACGAGTTTATATTTTAAGTGCTAATTCATATTTTTTGGAATTTGAAAGGTCAAAGAAACAGAAAAGACAGAATAAGATGTCTACAGTTCAGGAAAAGAAAGTTAAAACCCATTTACCACTTGAAGGTGATCTAAATCTCAATACTAAAGAATTCTTAACATTAATGTTTGAATGTTTGAATCTCATAGCCATGATAAATTCAAATTCTGACAGTTGGTCAATAGAAACAAAGATTTCCATGGCGAAATGTCGTGAATGAATTGTTTATTATCTTTTGGTTATCTGCATAAAAAATCCACAAATACCTCTTACAGGGTCAAAGATCAAAATTTGAATTGTATCGGGAATAAATTATTGAACGAACGACGTACGCTTATTAAATGTTCATAAGACTATTTCTAATTAATATAAGTCACTAATGATCAATATTTTAATCCATTGAGCAGAAAACTGGGAAACTTTGGAAGCCCGTCATTACACAAAGTTGGAAAATTGGGACGAATACTTTGCTCGTTACAAAGATCGTTCTGGACACGAAATGTGCTGTGCCTTCTGTCACGGTGGAGGTCAAATAATCATGTGTGACGGCAGCGAAAGTCAAAATTGTCACAAATCTTTTCATTTAGGGTTGACTGCTGGATCCTATAAAAAGGATAAACAACAATGCTGCCACATGCCTCAAATTGGAAAATCTCTTTCCGAGGATGAGAAATGGCAGTGTTTCTTCTGCATGGACAAGAATATATTGAATGACAACGCATTTGTAGAGTATGCCAAGGAAGTGTACTTCGTTCCTGATAAAAAAGCAATTTATTCCAATGTAGAAGAGTATTTTGTTGCCTGCAAATTTATAAGCGACCTTTATAAACCGAAGGAAAGTTTACTTGTCCGGAGTTATCTTGAGAAAATTTGTCAGGTAAGTATTTGGACTTTTATTTTATTAGAAATTTTGGCAAATGGCTCTCAAATCTTTCCCATCGTCAATCAAGCCAGACACTTAAGTTGTGAGGCAGATTTCAGATTCGTGTCGTTTTTAGAAATGGATAAAACGACACGAATTAGAAAAACTGACGTCAACTGACGGGGCAGATTAAGGCCAAGATTGGGACAGATTTAAAACCCGTGGAAGACATGAAAGCCATGCCAGCAAACAGCATTAAAGCTACGTATTTTGTAATATTTTTACAATTACCAATTCTTTTACAGGAAAAATATTTACATCGCGAGATGGGCACTCTTAATAAAATTCGAGCCCGTTTGATGAATCTTCCTCATGAATATAAGATGCCACCATATAGCTCTATTCGTCAAATGCTTGACGAGCTACATCAAGTTATAAAAAATGCTAACAAAATCTACGGCGAAAAGGTAATTTGTTTTCAAATTTTTGTGAGTGAAATTGCAAACATGATTCTGTATTAATTTTGATTTAAATATTGCATTTTCTTTATTGCAGTCATTTTCGCAAGATTGCAAGAACTTCCTTAAATTTAAAGAAGTCTACGATCTCACGCTAAAAGATTATCAAGAGGTCTTCCCCCAATATTTTCCGACAGGGAGTAGAAAATCAACAATTTGAAGATTTTGTGAGTCAAAGATACGAATTTAATATGGACTATCTTTACCATTTATTAGCTAGCAGATAGTATTGATTGTATTGAGTTAATTCACTGTAAATGAAATGTTGTACTAGTTTGTTCGAGCTTTAGTAGAATTATTATTATTATTATTATTATTATTATTATTATTGTTAATACATTAGTTATCTAGAGTACGTCTTCGGTAACATTAGAGTCTCACTCTCTCAATCACTTTAATAATAATCTCAGCTTTATTTTGTGTTAACTAGAAGCTTATTTCAATGAATTTTTTACAAGTCTCCTATTGAGCGAAGCATAATATTATAGTATCCTATTATACATAGTAATGTAGTTTCCTGTTGTGTCACTAAACACCTTATTCAAATAGATTCAATGTCTTACTACGTTTTAAAGGTAATCTATAATATGTACTGTGCTGTAAATTAATTTATTTTTATTATTAAATGAATTACCACATTATGAAGTAGATTTAGATTTAGAATAGAAAAATTAGACGAACTTTGTAACTGTTAAAGATTTACTGTGTCTTAAGGACGAGACACACACTACCCTATATAGAGCTCTGACCGAATGTGTATTGGTAGTAATTTTCTCCAAATCTGTAGGAAATCCCCATTTCTACTTTGCGACTTAAGATTACTTGCAAATTCAGAATAGTATGATTCCAAGAATTAAACAAGCATACACGTAAAAACTTTGACATCAACTTTGAATAAGCTTTTTTTTGAATTTGTATTTTTGCAAGCAAACATGGCTGAAAAATATATATTTCTGATGTATTTTCTTACTCCAAACCAAAATTTTCAAATTCTGAAAAGTAGTTTTTGAAAATTGAAAGTTTTCAAATGAAAACCCTATTACTGTGACCACTTGGAAACATTTGTATTTATCCTTATCCTACTACGAAAATCTTCAACTATTTTTACCTCGGAAACATTTATATACGTTGTTCGATTTATCCTTTTTTGCTGTGGCATATATTATTTCCGCTTTTATATCATCTTCTGATGGTATAAAACCTACTGCCAATACAGGGCAGCAATTATAGATATTCAGGTAGTATTGTACTTCGTTTTGTAGTTATTACAAGAATTTAATTGTTAAGTTACGAATCTGTTCACAATTGAATAATTAATTAACTATATTAGGCGTATTATTAGCCATAATTGTAGTAGTAGTACTTAGCTGATCATTTTGGCCTTATTTAGTGTGCCTCTTCATTCATATTTGGAAAATAATTAATTCACTATACCAAAACTAAATAAAAATCCGGTGTACAACCTGAAACTTTTCAATTATCATTTCACTATTTGTAGCCTGCATCATATCAGTCTTCTTTCTTTCGCAATATGTTAAGGTTCATCGTAATTTTGTGTTAAAGAAAAATTGATTCTATTCATTTCTTACTTTGTCGTTTTCTTGTCAATGTAGTTGCGAAAATTATAATTAAAGAAGAGAGGAAATTGATTGTAGATTGCAACCAACTTTTGTTAAAATGTTTCTTTTATTATATACATTTTAAAAATAATGGAGGTCACGAAAATATTTTTGAAGAATGCTACATTAAAATGCATTTTTAGGTACAACCAATAAGATGTTTTTTATCTTCTCGTTCAAAATGGGACGCTTGGACGAGAAAGATGTTTAAGGCAGTTTGCATTAAAAGTTATTCTGTTGTAATTCTGCACTTCCTATATACTTCCCTAGCCAAAATATGACAATGAAAAAGTATATTCATACAATGTATAAAGGTTATGAAGTTGTGATGTTAACTTTTTATTATTCATTGTTAGCTATTTTTAGCCTCTAAAAGTTTTCAGAGCTAACAAATATTAATTTCACAACTTGCAATGTCATATGATGACTCAATATATGAAAAATCAAAGTTAATTATAAGTAGTTCAATTTTATTTATTATAAGACAACATTAAATCATGCATCACACTTTTCCATCAATGTATTCTACGTATTAACATGATTATGGAATTCTCGACAAGAGGCACTACCGAGGGCGTATCTACAGTATGGCACATTAAAAAGTTATCATAGGGGTTTGTATGTATAAGCAATATATGGCTATTTTACTACGGACTAATTCGACTTACAAACTTTTACTAATCAGAGGTGCTCAATTTCTTGTCCTGGAGTTGCAATTGCAATGCACAAAAGAGATCGAACATCTCAGTGTCCGTTTACAATGGCATCAAAAAATTAAGGCCCAATGAGACAACCATTTAACCTGCCCAATTAAAACATGATTTGACTTTGGATAAGATTCTTTGTACGCTGTTGTGGGAGATGCCTACCTCACGATTGAGGTACTCTTCTTTTCGATTTTCTATCCCCTATAATTGACTCGTGAATCACTTCATAATTTCCGTTGTCCTGTTAATTGTCACCAGTCGTTCTCTTGCACCCTAAGTGTTAGAAATGGAACTGGAGAAACAAGGATAGGAACCGGAATGAGCAATTAGCTTTATGCATTCCAACTGCAGCCTGCAGGACAAGATATTGAGCACCTCTGATTAGTAAAAGTTTGTAAGTCAAATTAGTCTGTAGTAAAATAGCCATATATTGCTTATACATACAAGCTCCTATGATAACTTTTTAATGTGCCATACTGTAGAAATCAAATTAAGGGGGTGCTTAAACATACGAGCAGATTTTTCTTATGTATAAAACTCCTTTTTATCAATTTTTGAGAATTATCTAGTGTGTTTTTGGAAAATTTAGGGGGTGCTTAAGCACCCTAGCACCCCCCTAAATACGTCCTTGGGCACTACTAACAACATCAATTCTTTTGTATAATTTTACCTTTACCTGTCTGGAAATGGGGAAGAACATTTTAGCTATTTAAAAGCAAAGTTGTTTGAGAAAGACAGGAAAGAAGCACAAAAATCCGTGAAGTGAAAGAAATTTTTGCAATTTAGAAGGGAAAAGTCATAGAAAACAGACAAAAAATCCTCCAGATGGGGAGAAACTTTTCAATCAGTGGTAAGAAAATTGAAATTGGACGAAAATTTTTCAATTTTGATATGGAAAATGTTTTTAGAGTTAAAAATTGTTCGCAGCTTATTCTCTTCCATCTTTTACTTCCCTTTCCCTGTACTCTTTTCTTTTATTCTTTCTTTTTCCCTGTAAGCAAAGCCGAAAACTTCCTAAACCCTACTAGTTCTTCCCTCTTATCTCTTTTGTCCTCTTTTTGCCCTTTTGTTTTCCTTTTTTTCTCCTCTTCCTTTCCCTTCTGAGTCTTCAAGTACCCGATATGCAAAATTACATAATAATATTATGGTATACTAGAAAACCGCAGCATGCATGACTCAATTTCAAAAGGTGGTCAATAATCATACGTATTGAATATTGAATTTCGAAAGGTTAATATGCGCATCAACATTTTGGTTGAATTTCAAATTATGCTAATTAATACTAACCAAGCGTGTATAGTCAATTGTTTTAATGTAATATGCATAATGGCATTGGCTTTCCCTACCACACATAGATCATTACATACATAGGTAGGTAAATTTATTGCTTTATTTAAGACGATGGTTATAATATAGAATTATGTAAATATTAAATTTTTGAGTCCCACTCCCAAGTCCCAGCTTGTCGAAAAAAGACAAATGGGTTTGAGCAGTGCACCCCTAACTGCCCTCTCTTCTAAGTAGTGTTTTATTAGGCGATTCGCAATTGAAAAAGGACCCCGTTTTCTGACGCTGTCAGGGACCGATTCCTACGAGGGAATCACTCCTAAAAGACTTTACTCCTAAAGGATACCTAACAAGTACTTCTTCCTCCAATGCAATATATTAACTAATTGATTTTAATTATTTTGGAGTTGCCCTTTATACCACATCTAATAGGACTCTTCGATTGGTTTACAAATCAGTTTAATTTTCAGTATCTTTAATGTTAGTTAACAGTTAAGACAATCTTAAGCTGTTATTGCATGATGAAGCTGCCCTGGACCAAGGTATCGAAAAACCCGGGTTTTTTAGGAAAAAACCCTCGACCCCGGGTTTTTTGGGTTTTTTAGGGTTTTTTGGGTTTTTTGGGTTTAAGGGTTTTTTATATAACTATAGGTATAAATACAAGCCTATACTATACCATATATGAAAACTACAGCTGACAACAACAACAACCGTGTCAACTACTATTACTTACGTCAATGAAAAGAAAAATTAAAGCATAAAAGTTTAATTTTATTGTTGTAACGTAGCAAAGGCAGTATTTTTGTGAACACCTATATTATTATTACTGTTTGATAACAACTAGTGAAATATTAAGCATTATAATATTTTACTGATTATATTGACTTTATGAAATTATTCCTTTGTTAATTTGAAGCTTTAATTGCAAGCATTACAGTAATGAATATGTAAGTGATAAATTGAAATTATGTGTACAACAATATTATAAACATAATCTTCACAATGCAATGACTAAAGTATACATAAAATACGCGTAGAAGTGTAAAAGCTATATTTGTTGCCACCTGATTATGCATTTGTTTACATTTTTGAATAGAAATTAGTATGTATTGCGTATCTAGATAGAGCTGTAGTGCAAATTTTTGTATGTTTTGTAAAAAACCCAAAAAACCCGGGGTTTTTTAAGTAAAGTGGGGTGGGTTTTTTGCCAAAAAACCCAAAAAACCCTAACCCATAAAAAACCCGACCCACAACCCTGCCCTGGACATAGTATTAGGTGGCTTTAGGAGTTCTTTAGGAGTAAAGTCTTTTAGGAGTGATTCCCTCGTAGGAGTCGTTCCATGTAATCTTTTCTGACTTAAGGAGAGCAACTGTGCCCTCCTCTCCTTCGATTTTAAGTACGTGCCTGATGATACATTCAAGCAAACATACACACATGAACACACACAAATAACAGCAAAATATTTTTATATATAGTGATTTGTAAGCTCTGGTCGGTTGAAATAATAATACAACTAAAATCGCCCTGTTGTCATTCATAGCAGCCAGTTTAATTTTCTTTAAATGCTGCATAGAAATAATCTAACAAAATTCGCAAATATCTACAAACAGTTTTTATTTCTAGCAATGGATGTTTTTACAGTGCGATGAGAACCCAACAGACTGGAAAAAATGGGAATCTTAAAAAAAAATTATTCAGAGTGGACGGTCGGTAACCAGGAAAAGTTGAAAAGGATAATCTCATTTCTATGGTAATGTTCAATTCATGTTGACTTCTGCAGGTTGTTCGTTTTGTCTGACTACCTGTGTAAAGTAATTCCTGAGTCTGATCTAGTGCAAGTTTGTGCATTGTAATGTAAATGTAATCTATAAGGCAACACCATAACTCAATGATGAAGGCAAAGTTGAAGTAAAGAACTGAAGAGGGAGGAAAGACAACCGTGGAAACTTGTGTTGTGGATAACCATTTGACCATTCACACTCTTATCATCACAAACTCGACTAAAAATACTCTCTTCGGCTCTATTACTATGCTTTATTCTCTTTTATGCTTAAAATTACATGATTTACCCACTTGCATTCCTTCCTTGACATTATTACGTACAAATGTAACACAAAAGCATATACACTACAGAAATCTATAGCAGCAACTTGGGATAATCATCTATCAAAGTACACACACCATTTGTTAAATATTTTTATGAAGTATTTCTTTGAGAAGATTCTAAATTGTTGAATAGGTTCATAAGGTGGACAGTCAACAGTACTCTCTGGCCTAACACATTCTCTCCCTATTGTCACATAGAGACATTTTGTTCACTGTTCATTCTCCCACCCTAAATTTTGTGTCAGAATGAAAAGACTTGAGTATGGCCCATGAAAAGGCGATGTAAATAGTTGGCCGGTTTTATAGCCACGGAGACATTGTCGGGTGCATATGTGTGAGCAGAAAACTGTCGCTATCCCTCTTAACATAATAGTTGCAGGGATTCATTGCAACTCATAAGTATGGAATACCTTAAATTCAAGAATTGATTTCTGACACAGTATTTAATAATTGAGAATGCATTTAGTAATAAGAACAAAAGTTGAGAATTTGTAGGGAAGTCTGTCTGTAGTCTGTTCGGCGTGCACCGCCGTGGCATTAATAAATAAATATGCCGTTCATATTGCATATAGATACAACAGGTTAGATGAATCCACATGCACTATATGAATAGTATTAAATTGGCTAGTGCATGTGGAAAGAGTAGTGTTCTCATCTGCTGCGCATCTTCTTACCTGTTGCTCCAGCTATTAGCTGCCTAACCCTTTAACAATGTAGAAAGCAGAGTGAGGTAAAACGACAGTGCACTGCAGCCTCTGCCTGCATTGACTTTATGATTGTTGGTGTATGTGAACGTGGTTAGAAATGTTAATAATAATAATGTATTATAACACATCCCTATAACCCAACCTAAATATTTCTTCAGAATGCCTATAGAGAGTTTGTAGACTTGGATATTCCGTTTGTATCGTAGTATGCAAGCATGATATCATAAAGACTTGAATTAAATATCAAGCAACCTGTTGCATTACTGGTAATACTACATAGAAGAGATTCTTATCCCTTTCCTACTATTATTGATTAGTGTATGTAAGTACGTACGTATGTACGCGTACAGGTACACATAACATGAAAGCATACAACAATAAAATATATGTAGTAGTACATAATAAAGTAGCATGCAGGGGTATTCTAGCACACATAAGCTACGTGTTTGTGTGTGTGGGTATAATAGTATAAGTGAGAATATTTACTAAACCTGAGTATAATAGTGCAAAAGGGTGAGTAGTAGTAGTGTAGAAGAGACAACAGGTAAGTAACTACGAAGGTGAGGTAAGGTAAGTAAGCAAAGGAAACCAGTATTAATAATACTATTATATGGAATATAATAATGGAGTATCCATATAGTTATTAAACATATATGCGATGTACTATACGGATAGAACATTCCAATACACACCCCCATGCCATGAATACCTGACGATAAGTACATTAAAGACTGTATGTGTACGAGATAGATAGACGAGGGATGGATTTTGAGTCGGAGCAGGTGATTGCGGAGAAGGGTTGCAACGTAGGCCGGGATTGGAGATGTGGATGAGATGTGTCCAATAGGGCTGAGATAAAAAGACACCCCATAATTGCCCGTAGCTACTAAAACCAACCCAACGAAGAGGAAAGGTAAATGTGGCCTTCCACCTCACTCTCCTCTATGCAATACACTAATAATGTCCGTAGAGTACGACCGATGATACCTGCAACAACGTAGGTACCTCTTCGATTATTATTATTATTGCCACCACGAACGGATCTACTACTACCTGTGCATATAGTATGTATGTATGTATATATGTATGTACCATATTAGTTAGTATGATGATCTAGTATATATCTGTCTTCTGTATATAGTTAGTTGAGTGGTCCCTGCAATAATGCCTACTACTACTACTACTCTATTATGTAGGATTTAGTCCCTACTACTCCGTTGCACACAGAAGACAAGTATTTCGTATGGGATAGCTTGAGGAATCGAGGAATTTGTGTTGCCAAGTTAAATTGCCGAGAGGAGAATCTGAAATCGAGGAGATACCTACTTACTTTGGTTTGGCTGACTTTAAGTTAACTGTCTGTTCTTCTTGTGTCTGTGACTCTGAGGAGTGAGTTGGATTGGACATTGCAGTGCACTGACTGTGCTTCGTCCTCAGCCTCACTCACCATCATCACTCAGTCTCTGAGATTTTTCGTCCTCGTCTACTATTTACATTTCGGCTCAGCAAATGTTTCTCACTTGTGCAAGTGATTTGTGAAAATTCAGACAGAATTTCAGTTATTCTGCACGTGCACCGTTTCGGTTTTTTGTGTCGTGGATCGGACGCATTATTATGCGTATTTTGTGGAATTTTATTATTAGTGGAAATTCGATCGGTCAGTATAATTAAGGTGAGTGTCCATTCAATTCAAATGACCGTTCGTTACCCCTCGAGTGATCATACGTATGTATGTACGTACATACATTGTACATACATATACACCACTACTATACACTACTACTACTTATATGTACATACATTCCACATCCGCTCGCATCTCTCCTCATCTCTATAATTCTGTCATCTCAATCTCATCATCATCTTTACCACTTTCCTAGAAACTATTATTTATTTCCTTACTACTTGAAAAATACATTCTTTGATTATTAGTTTTCTATTTATTCATTTTTATTGTTGTAATTAACAAGATTCGCAGACTTCAAACATAAATCGCCCTGTTGTGATACGGACACTCATTACTTATGTACAATACATTTATTCTAATACTACTACTACACCCTCTACTTATTAAGGTTTTTCAAACCGCAAAGTTAAACGTTATCTTCTGCAAACATAATAAATCGAATCCTAATTAGTAACATCTTTTCTAATAGTGATAAGTTTTCCTAGCTCCATCCAACATATTTTTTACACTTTATAATATCTCTTCATCAGCAATAGTGTGTTACTTGTTGTTCCTAGTATGATTTTTAAAATAGGGAGATACTTGTTAATAAACAGGCTAAGAGTTAATAAACCGCATATACGTCTGTATATAATTATATATCTAGTGGTATTATTAGATGGAAGAGTGTAAATGGCATATCAGCCTAACATTTTATTGTTCCAATGTGCATGGGTGGGTATAGGGATATTAAATGTAAGTATAGTACAATAGGGCCTACGCACTTGACTACTCTATATAAAGATATGCAAGCTTTTGTACCGTGTACAGGTATTCATGTTTATTGGTTTGTAAAAGTAGTAAGTGCCAAGAAGAGTGGGGAAGAAGTATGGAATGCTATAGATAGGCGCAATAAAAATAAGTAAACGCACCTTCATACGGTCCCTTGTATTCCCAAGGGTATTTTTAAAGTGTGCATTTTCGGGTTTTGATGTTTGACCGCTATGTCCCTGTGAGTGTTATATACAGGTGGATTGATATTTGAGTGTTGGTTGTAGAATGTGTATAATATTCTTGACACATTAGTACGTTTGAGTTTATTACATTAAATATGAGTCGCTGGTCATGTTTCTTGAGTGTTAGGAGCGGTGCAGTAGTAGATGTTGTAGTTTGTACCTAGTTTGACGAGGCCTGGTCAAAGAGCAAGATTTAAGTCTTTTGGTGTAAGCAATAGTCTCTCCGTTGTTAATATATCTATGTAGTATAGGTATATAAGTTTGTTGGTATGAATAGATGAGTGATCTGTTGGGAGACCAGGCCAGGCCATTGAGATTTTTTTGGCCAACCATGCAAGACCAGATTTTTAATGCTACTCAATACATTACGTAGCCATTTGAATAGTAATACCTGCACAAGACCAGGTCTAATGCATGCTAATCTCCCTGAACTGACTTACCAACTACGTACTACTTCTGTGCGATAATGTCTTGCTTTCTTTAACACAGATGAATCTGAGAGGATCTTTAGGCCAGGTTTAACTATTCAATCCCTGTATCTTGTAACTTGCTTTTGTAACCATGCATGATGGCTAGGCTCCTATGGTCATTTAGAATATTTGTCTGTACAGGTACAGCCAAGTATTGTAGTAGTAGGCACTAATAAATATTAGCCATTCAGGACCGTCAAGATTTAGTTAGCATGTTCCTATACTGCCACCTCGAACAAATAGACATGCATGCAGGCCTGGATTAAACCGTAATGTATATCTGCGACTACAGTACAATACAACTACAGCTATTGAATTCAACTTAAGACGTCTAATTGTTATATCATTATGAAACTCTGCTCCCTGCCTGCCTTGTTCCCGGTAGATCTTTTCAGTCAGACTATTCACTATGCATGCCAAAACGATATTTGCACATATTCATCCGTTCCTCTCTGAATATGACTCAAGAAAGTAGACTTGGACTCTACAGTGAAATTACTAGAACCCGATCTAACTCTTGTCAAGCGTGTCTCTCTCTCTCTCTTTGCGATGATGTGGCCCTGTGAATAATATAAAACTTCAACACGTAAATTACACTCACTATATACATTACATTTAATAGAAAACATCATCAAGCAGAATAAATTATCCGAGGCAGTCTCACTCACATACACAATACACAAACAAGTTAGGGTGGAAGGTCACCCTCCATATGAGAAACCCACAACTATGAAACTAATCAGACATGGTAATATTTTGTGAAAAAAAGGGTCCTACCTGCTAAATCCAATTCTGATGCCATAACAAGTGTCTATTACTGTAGAAGGGATTCCATACAACTGCACATACAATTTTACGCAATTTTTCGGAAACCTATTTCAGTTATATTTGGTTTGCAGGGCACAATAATTCATACATAACTTATACGATTCAATAGTCAAGTAAAAGGTCACAGGTTACCAGTTCAAATTGTTAGACATAATGGAAATCATGATTTCCTACGGCATTTGTAGTAATACTTAGTAGTGGGATAATACTGAATGGAGTCAGAGATGCTAGAGCTACTCTGTCCAAGTTCTACAAGTTGAGAATAGATATCGTAGAAGAAGTACAAATAATGATTCAGCCCTGAGTCCTATGAAATAATTCACATCATTATCTCTGTTTTATTCTCTTTTATGGTAATATTGTGTTGGAAAATTAAAGGGATTGCAAAATGGAAGAGAAGGTGAACCGTAGCAAGAATAAGTACATTACACACTTTTCTATTGCCCTCAAACTGATTTCTTACACGCTCCTGCTCACAGACATGTAATACGCTACATAAATGCGTATAAAATGTGTCAAATAATTTAGCAAAGTACACGTATTGTCCTATTAGTAGTGGAGAACGTAGTGATTTTTTAGTAATTGACTCAAGTCGTAAATCTCATAGGTTCCTGTACAGTGTTAAGTGTAAGGTGTGGCCCGAATACCATCCAAAGAACTTCATTCATAGCCATTACTATTTTACAGCGTAGACACCTATAGATACATCACTCACCGTGCAAATAGGATCCATTTGACTCACAATCAATTACACATTTCTTATATGCCACTAAAACTTGAAGAACAAAGAAATACCTTATGAAATGATAATTTTGCACACATTCAATCTCCCGTCAATTTTTATTACAGCTTAGCTATCCAATAAAAAGGTGTAGCAAATCAATTACATTGAATACCTCTTGATACACGTGAGTAAAGTGGCACCAGGAATGCTGATGTTATTACAAAGAGAAAAATACTTGCAGCGCCTGATAAATAAATACTAAAGGGAAACCCAAAGATATTAAATGATGTTTAAAAATAACAATAATGCGTTGGCTTACTATGGCTTATAAAACAATACAAGTTTATACATGGAAAATCCAATTAAAATACTCAAAACTGATTTTGTAAACATGGGAAGCAGATTTCAATTGATAAGGAATGTGAATAAGTCTCTTCTCTTTGGATGATAAGTGTAGATTTTATTAAGACTTCCGAAAATTTAGTAATTGATGCTGCTCTTTATATTTCTAATTTGTCAGATACCCATGCACAAATAATTATATGATGACAATGATGAGTTTCCATGCAATATTATCTACTGTCCAAGAGAATATAGTAAATACAGGATATAGTAGCTATAAAAAAGCAAGTACCGCTAACATACATTTTATCATTTTAGATTTAGGTTTCAGGATAGAAAAGAAAGCAGAGGAATGCGACACGATGTAAGGATAAGTCATTAGAATTGAATTAGGAGAAAGATTATCACGGATGAATTCCTTCTAACAAGCTAGCAAATAACAATTCAAGTCCCAAATACCTTTGCAATATTTGCTATCGTAGGAAGGATGGGCAGCCATTACATTGCAATCAGACAAATAGTACTGAAGTGGTTATTCCAATACTGTACTCTGGTCACGTTGTAATTTTCAGTGAGCAAAGCAAAAGGCAACTATGCATGTACTGTTACGGAAGATGGACATGCAAGTAATGTAATGCAATGCAAACTGTACTTACTCAGAACTATTTACTTATAAATAAATTGTTTGACGGAAATCTTTCATTTTAGTGGATCATTTTTTACGCAATCTCGTTTTAGTCCGAGTGTTACATTTCTAACAGTAGTCAACATATTAGCATAACTATCTATTTTCTTGCCCAAAGTCTAAATTGGTTTTAATTAGAGATCTATTCACCGATGCGCTGTGTTACGTTTTAGTCTAAATCATGCAGTTAAGGTCGATAAATTTATACCTATACCTTTCCAATTTGATTTCGTAATTGTAATCATCGATGTGTATCATATAGCGAGTAAAGAATGCGAGGCATTGTACAATGTGGGGTTCACATAGGTTTAGCATTTCCATCGGATTCGCAAATAGGTTTTGGATATCACAATAATTGCAACACGTATCGCTTTATTGTAAAAGGAAAATGTCAAGATATTTAAATGACATGAAGGTGACAATTGACATTATATAAGTTTAAATGTACCTTGGGGATGTAACATTTTATAGGGACTGTGAATACAGCAGGCTCTACCATTATCACAGGTAGTATCATAACTTGGTTAAACTTTTGGATGTACATTCACCGTTTTTGATTTTGCTAGAGTTCTCTTATATAAACCCATAATTATTCAGAGAGTCGACACTCTTCTACGCCGCAGCATGCACTACAGCAATAGCATTAGAGACTTTGTTTCTTGGCATGACTGTATATTACTTATAATTTATAATGACCACTTTTCATTTGCAACACTCCTTTCCATAGAAAAACTCATTGGTTAAGATTAAGATGCTCACGAGGACACCTTTAATGTACTTACTTAGCGAACCAACAACGTGGTCCAATATTTGCAAGTTATTATTTAGTCGGAATTGGCAATGGATAGTATACACAAAATGTTGGCTGTGTGGAAAATGAATGCATTTGGGATTGCGCACTTACACTTGCAGTTCGCTGTTTACTTTTCGTGAAGGAGTGTGAGGTGATGTTAGCGCAGAATATTTGTGTGAGTTTGGCTAAGCCATTTAGCCATGGAGCTATAGAAAAGTGTTGTCGCATGTGCATATATTTATTTAATTTAGCAAGAAAAACTTTGCATGCTATTTGTATTTATAGAGTGATTAGTCATCGCGCAGCTTTCATCTTTTTGACATTTGAGCACAATTAAGCATAAATTCAGCACACTACAGACCCAGTGAGTGCGGAATAATTGAATTTACTAAAGTCATGAGGGTAGCATAAGCATTATGTATTTACGTAGACGCAGACACAGAACATTAATATTTTTAGACTTGGAAGCAACACGTTTACCCATGCATGTACAACAGTACAGAGTCATAATAATATTGTGCCTATAGGTATAGATGTAGTAAGTACTTTAATGTGCAATGGGTGTACATAAACCATTAGCTAATAGAATGATGACAAATTAGAAAGCATCCTCAAAAGCGATTCAGATTATTCAAGAAACGTGTGATCACAAAAGAAAGTCCCCATTTTGTAGCTTGTTTTGGGTTAATTCCCTTTAATTGTACTGTACGTACGTATGTTGTAGCGACCGACAAGAATATTTCAAGCCCTAGCATTTCCTGTAGCAATAGCTATTTAATGATAATTAAGTGAAGTTTAAAAGAAATATGGGATTGCGTGATTTGTACAATGATGATTTGTGTTTAGGACTTGAGGAAGGAGTGGAGATGCCTCTCGTGCGAAAACCAAGGCCAAGTCGAGGCAGAGGACATCACAGTGATGAAGATGAGTCGACTCCGATTTGTCGGTGCCGAGTTCTGTACTTGGGCTCGGCAGTGCCTCACATCACAAAGGATGGCCTGCAAGGGATTCAAGAGCCTCTGAAGGAGTTGTACCCGGATACAGGTTTGTCTTCGTTGAAAGGGATTGACTCTTGGTTAAGTGTGTGGTCTAACGGACTTTTGTTGGAGAACATTGATGAGAAGAAAACAAAGATCACTCGGTTCTTCCCGATCGAGTCTCTGCACTATTGTGCTGCAGTTCGTAATGTGTTAGTTCCAGCCACGAGTGCTGGAGCATCTTCCAGTGAGAAAGTGCAGAAGTTTCTGCCACTGGACTCTCCGTTCGCCCGTCTGCCGAATCTAAATCATCCTCCGCTGTTCGCATGCATCTTGCGTCGAACGACGGGGATCAAAGTCCTTGAGTGTCATGCTTTTATCTGCAAGCGGGAAATGGCGGCGAACGCCCTGGTGCGATGTTGTTTTCACGCCTACGCGGACTCGACCTATGCCAAACAGTTAGAGAACGGCGGGACGCTGACGGCAACGAACGGGATGGTGACCATGTCCCACGGGTTTACAAATGGGAATGGGAGTGCGGGTGGTGGCGGGACTCTGTTCAAAGAGGCGGTGGCGCCCATGCAGAGGTCCGTGACCCCACTGGACTCAATCGAGAAAGTGACGGGGTGGCAGGCTCTTAGTCAGAACGGCGACTCGGACATCATCGTGGTGGGGAATTCGACAGACGAGGACTTCACCGACGGGCCGGTGAACGCGAGCACGCCACGCAACAAATACGAGTTCAGCGCCGAGTTCCCCGATGAAGATGAGATCTACGAAGGAGATGAGAACCACAAAGTCTGGGGCGGGAACAGCTCTACTTTGGGGCAGAACGGAACGTCCGAGCTTGTCTACTTGGAACCGGACGGAACTCTCAAGTCCGTCAAGTCACATACATCGAGACTGTCCCGCCCACGGCAGTTTGTCAGTCCGCCTCCCCCGCCACCGCCTCCGCCTCCTCAACAGTTTTCGTTGCTCAAGTCGGCGGAGGATGACGCAGCCTCCTCCACCAAAAGGAAAACCAAGAAGAAACTAAAGAAGGAGGCCAAGACACCCTCCGCCCACCATCAACAGCAACAGGCCCATCTGCACCAGCAACAGCAATTCCACCAAATGCAGATGCATCATCATCACCAGCAACAACAACAGCAACAACAACAGCAAAAGTTTCTGGTCCGTCCTGCGTCGATGATGAACTTGAGCACCAGTCAAGGACTGCAGCAACAGCAACAGGCGGGAATGTCGACGACGAGACCAGGGAGTGTTATGAATGGGCCGGTGAGTCACCGGCCGAGCAGTGCAATGTCGACTCTGACCCGTAGTCGCCCTGTCCACCCGCAACAACTGATACCAGTGCCACAACATGCAAATGGGTTCGCGGTCATGCCGGGCATGCACCCGCAACCCATCTACGGACACCTACCTCCTCATCACTTTGCGATGCCGCCGCAGATGGTGAAGGCGTCCAAGTCTAAGAAAAAGCAAAAACAACAGCAGCTCCTCACTCCCGTGCCACTAATGGCACCGACGCCAATGCCAATGATGGCCCATCCCCACCCTCACCCGGGCATGCACCCTGTCCCCTCGCCCATGAATGCAACGCCCCCACCCATGTACCACCATCCCAAGATGATGAGTCCCGAGGAGCAGAAGGGGATGAAGCACTCGCCGGAGCTGATGATGATGCCGTCCCACTACGCCACAATCGAGCGCGGCTACCACTACCACTCCGGACACTCGGGATCCAGGAACATGAACGGTGGTGGCGGAGGTGCCGACTCCGCCACTCTCGCCTCCAACAAAAGCAAGAGCAAAAGCAGCTCGAAGAACGACAGCGGCGGCTCCCCCTTCAACACGGGTATCTACCGGAAGAAAGGGCATTTGAACGAGAGAGCTTTCTCCTACTCCATCCGTCAGGAACATCGCTCCCGCTCCTATGGCTCCCTTGCCAATTTACAATTCGCCAATGAGTCGGGTGGGCCTCTGCTCCGCCCTTCCGGCTCTCCGCCTCACACGGCTGAAGGCATGAAGAAGGAAAGGGAGATCATTCAAATGGTTAGAGACTTGGACTTGTCAGGAGACGAAATCGAAAGGTCGCACGTCCCCTCGGAACTCTACCCTCCACGCAAAGCTAACGGGTATCGCCAACAAAATGGCCATGGTCATCATGGGCCTCGCATTACTCATCGGTAGACCCGCCGCACCTTCTCCACCACTCAGACTCAACACTACAGTTACATACTTCAGGTGAGTCCAGCCAGTTTCTTCCTTACTCAGCCCTCTCAGCATAATAGACTTGTACGGCTGGTCCACACACACCGTGCCAACAACAACTCGAATCTTCTTCTTTTCCTACTACTACTCTTTACAGATTGTAGTACATGACCTGACTTCTCACTCGTCTGGTTTACTCTATAATATCTTCCTATACACAATGCTATCCTCACGTATTATTTAGGTAGGTATCTCATTGTCAGTGCAATGCAGCCGATTATCTACACAAGTCATAATATTATATACGTAGTATACTACTAAAATGTTCATCCGCCCGGCACACACTCAAGTTTTGTTTGATTCTTCCCATTTATTCATAAATATTTGCAACGACCATCGAAAAGTGTCTCTTTTAATATTTAAGGATATAAAAAGACGTGTCTATGCACGTAAAGGATACATTTGCTCATCTCTTGTGCACTATTGAATTGTCTAGTCGTCTCATGAATGTCTACATCTTAATATTAAATCATTTAGCTTTTCTCTTTAGCTGTCAACTGGTCCTATGGATGCGATGGGCAAGTTAGTCAGGCAGTCTCTAATCTCTGACCTCTTTCCTTAAGTGCTGACGTCCTCTTCTATGCATAATGAGTGTGTACCTACCTGCATGCATCTATCAAGTGGTATCTCATCTTGTGCACTAACTAACTAACTTACTAACCAACTACCTACCCTCCACTACTGTGAAAGATTTGCCTTTTAAACTGCCGCATCAGGCATCTGAAATATTTCATAGAGAATAAAACCACTATTCGATTTCTGTCTGTTGCTCTACCGAGCCGACTCGAGCCAGGTACTTGCTTTTGCTATATTATATTAGTATACTCTTCATCATCATCACTCTCTACCTCTACTCTGCTACATACACCACTGAAAAGTATATTGGACGAGAGGATATTATGTTAGGAGGATACGATAGGAACTACAAGAACATGCACACCAGAACACATCAGAAGAAAATGGAGAGAGAGGCAGGCAGGCAGGAGGCACATTCTGATCTCGTCTCTTCTGGTCCATCGACTCCACATTCGACACAAAAGCAACAACTCCATATTCACCAGTTTACCAAACAAACCAGCATTCCTTCTTTCAAGTTCCTTCCTAACAATTACCTACATAGTTGCAACTTTGCAACTGCATGTCTTATCCCTGTATACCGTATAGTTGACTTCTAGGTAATTCATATTCATACAGATGTACTTCTCTGTTACCGTTAAATACTACCAAACACAATTACATCGGCAGGTGTAGCTCCTTGTAGTCCTCCATTATGTTGCAGGCGATTTAATCAATCGAACCCTATTCAATTTTTCAATTTATTATTATTATTATATACTGCTATTGATTTAATATAAATTTCTTCCGAAGCAATTATTGCATTCTGAATGATTTACTTATAATACCATAAAAGTTAAACAACTTATGCACTTATTTTATTAGTCCTTCTTCGTATTTTAAACTAGGTTATGTATTTACTGGTTTTTATTGAGATTCTTTTCAAGAGCTCCTTCCTTTTCCTAGACCTTGCTATTTAACACGACGAGAGTGTTTAAAAAAGGGATGAATATGTTGTTTTAAAATTAATTTTGAAAGGCAAAATTTTTTTCTATGAATTGTCGGATAATCTGTACAAAAGGAATGTATATCTCCTTATAAGGATTCTCGAATTTGACGTTGATGCATTTATACAATTAGCACATGAACCACTATTTGGCATACCAGAAATCTAAGCATAGTAATTGTGTTTAAAATCTAAGCACATGGGACTTTGATATACACAAAAAGGGCTCACATGACAAAGAGGCAGGTAACAATAACTCAATAACACATGTACTATATCAAGCTGGGAAAAAGAATATTGAGCATGCAGAGTGCAAATGTATTTCCTTATTTAATATTTTGAGTATAGTATCTTGTTCATTCTGAATTACTACTGATAGAGAGATACGTTATGCAGATATGGGAATAGTAAAATGCCAAAATACAAAACAGAATATGAGATAAAGTATCCACACGGCACCACTTACTGTTACTGTTGCATTATGCACGTTAGAATTTAGAATCTACGAGGTAGGTAGTACATGGTACATTGCTACTATGAAATCATGCATAGTAGATGTGGACTAGAGTTGAATCGACGATGTTTGCAAGAACAATGTACATTCAATGAGTTTTCAAGTCCATCATTTGTCTGTGTGTATCTAGCCAACAATAAGCCGTGAAAAAGTTTTATAGAAATCTCATTTGAGCACTACAAGGATACTTTTTCTACTTTGTTATCAGTTTGTACAAGTCTCGGTGCACTTTCTATATTCTACAAGAACATTAATAGTATTATTGCTACTCTATCTTATGATATCTGCTAGTAGTAGTAGTAGTAGGTAAGTACTCAACTTGCTACTATCTGTCTTTGGCTAGCCGTAAATGCTTACATCTAAAGTACAACTGTTCATATTCTACAGAGCCAGAACAAGTTTGTAACATAGAAAAGTAAGAGTTTGCTTCCATTGATAAATGATGGAAATAGAATGGCACAATTAAGTTACGATTAATAAGGCTCAGGTACAAAACTCAGCAAAAATGTTTGTTTTGTAGTACTTAATTGTGTACTTAGCTTTACGTTAGTTATTTAGTCAGCCAGGTATTTATTAGGTATTTAATTAATTGGCCTACGAAAGAAAGCATTTGGTCTGGAAATTGACATGTGCAATACCATTCATCTATTACTGTAGAGTAGATTGACATCCATAATGCTAATACGTGTACAAAAATGTTTGTTGCATATATAGCAAAGGAATTTCAATTTCCACAAAGCCAATTTTACTTAAGTCCTTGATCCATTTTTAATTTAAACTCTGCATTTTTCATCATCCATGTCAGATTACTATCGTGGGCACCAACTGAAATGTTTTCAGTTTGTTGTGAAGTCATGCTCTGTAGTAGTACTATTAGTACCTACCACATAATATACATCGACAAGTATACAAATAATAATAATGTAGAGCTAACTTTTTTCTTGCTTATGTTTCCATATTAGCTTGCCTACTCGCTTTGTAGCAGAAGTATAATATTACCTAGTAAGGATTAAATACCTACTGCTAAAGCGTTAATAGCTATTGCTGTTAAACACAAGTATAGTGCAGAGTAAACGTACTTTTGCATATAGGTACAAGCTTATAACATAACCAATGCATTAAGTTGTACAGGTACCAACGATAATATACTTATAAGTGCAGGCAGTGCAAGCGTTCGTATTTAACCATAATAATTTAATGCATTTACAAGAGCAAAAGCAGAATACTACACTACATTAAGCATTATATTATCCGTAATATCGTAGAAGCTATCGTGTAAAGCAGGATAACAATGAAATGGCTCAATAGTGAAATTCATTGCTTGCATGTTGCCTCAAATGGCGAATAACTACTTTTCCCTATCGTAAGGCATTAGGCTTTGATTTCACTATATTCACTTGGCGATCTGCTAAGAGTGGGGATCGCATCTCACTATCATTCTTTCATAAACTAGAATTTTATAAATTCTCAGAAAATCAGCTCCAAATAAATACTTTTATGGAAAAAAATAATAAAACAATATCTTTGAATTCAATATTGCCTAATTATTATTTTTCTATTTTATTTTTACTCCTGGAAATCAAGCTAAATATTATATGATTTAGTTAAGATTCCCTAATTAGTCAAAATGTTGAAAAGCATTTCAGAAAAAATTGATAGTTTTTACATTATTAACAAGTGATAGGGTTTAGAAGTCAGAGTAATCGTTCCCAACTCTGGTGGCTGTTGATCCGCTGTTAATGGAGTTATGATATATTATTATTATTGTGTTTAGTTCTGCCTATTGTCTGCTCTCTATTTTCTGAACTCTATATACTGGCCGTAATGGTACTCAGCAACAATAAAAAGTACGAGTCATTTCATTTGCATAGTGTTTATAGTTCTGACTGTCGTTTAGTTTAAACGACTGTGCTATGATAATCTACATTAAATAGACAAAAAACTAGGATTCCATTCGCCATTATTGTAATGACCTAGCTGTTGTATGAATATTCTGAGCGCACACTTCGTATACGTTTCTAACGTACCTACACGTATTGTAGTATTATTTTTGTCCACCTTTTTACCCACATGGGTTATAGAAACGTGTAATCAATGTCACTATTTCATTTCACATGTTCATTTATAATGGAAAAGTTCAAAACACAATTCTCGCTTTTGTTTTCATTGTTAGTATTATTTTCATTATTATTTAGACAGTGGATGTCTGTTTGTCAATCTCAGTAACCATGCATATTCGCAGATAATCAGAGGTAATCTTTTACGCACAATTTTTAGTTCAGTTGTAATTGTTTAAATTAGACAAGAGTTATGCAATCTAGCCTTGACTTCTGACCTGAGAATTAAAACCTGGCGTGTCACTTTATTGGATTGGCATTATTATTTCACTGCAAATGGCAGACACTTGTTTTCGCCGTATGTTTTGTATTGTTTATTGTTTTAAGAAAAATTCATCAAAGTTGGGCATGTAAATCTAATGGTTTAATAATGTCCAAGTAGTAAGTGGTTACTAATGCTATCATAAATACCCCTTGAGTCGCCTTGAATTTTTATCTCACAATCAACACAGTAAATTCTTGTATGGTACCTATAAATAGGTGAACGGTACTCATAAATAATCCTGGCTGAAATCTAGCATTGAATTACACTCAAGCTAAATACATTATAAAACAGCAATAATATTTTTATGATGACAACTGCGGGTTTATGAATATTAGTGAATCACGTCATATTAAGGTTGGAAATGGATGTAGTATGGATCATCGTTGGCTATTTGACTATACATGTGGGCGGGTTATGCATAACACATCATTATACATACCTAATAAATATAAATCAGAATACTTATGCCAAAAACATTGTATAGAGATGCATGCAAACACGAATCATCTCTGACTCACCATTTTGGTACCTGTTAACATCTTACAGACAGGATTATTTGTACCTCTAATATTTTTTATCACAGGGGCAATGCAGTTAATTTAGAAAAAAATAAATACAATGATATTAGTACTAGGAAGAATTAATATTGCCATAATATTATAGCTACATTAAACAATAGATGAGGATGAGCAGAGCATTTTAAATCTCTTATACAAAATATAAAAAAGGATAAGCATATATTATTTATATGGGTTTAAAGTAGTAATTTTATGACTTAATACAAAGCTTGATGCTACAATAATGACTATAACTACTTAGCGCTTATAGGTACTTTTATATTGTATACTCTTTTAACATGTAGGAAGAAGAGTCATGATCAGAATCATGTAGCTAAACGAAACAAAAGCAAAGTGATTAAACTGATGGAGAGAGATGGAACTGATAAGGGAGTGAAGGAAACAAAAATAGAATTAGCTGATATTTAACTTGAGGCTAAGGCTAGCGAGGTGAATATCAATGATAGATTATATCACTAAAATTATAATACTATAAGTATATCATTAAATAGTGGTCGCTTGATGTGAAACTATCCTGCCTTTGATACTTTGCAACATATAAATATTGTATTCATTTCACGAGATTTGCACTTCAATTCTAATATGTTAGGACTATCCTGAATGTATAAGCTAAGCACTGTGCATACTCCAGTGATTGCGATAAATACTTTTGTGTTATTAAATAGATATACATACACACAAAGTAAATATTTTAATACTTTTACATGTATTTCTGTATATTACAAATAAATTACTCAAGCCTGTTACAATGGATACCTACTAAAGTATAATTTCCTAAGGAATGGCCTAGTAATCAAATTATTGAAAGATGAAATACACTACTTCAAGTATTTGGAACAGATTATATTGGCAAGTCGCCCAAAACGCTGGTTTAATAGCAAATACCTTCAAGACAATTGGGAAGATTGTTATCGTCAGGGAAATCAAGTAAGACCGAATTTAGCCACAGATAAGCCATTTGATAAATGGTAAAAAAAGTAATTGTAAACGTGGCATTAAAAGTATTAGTTTGGTCAGTTTGATTCCACCCAAAACAGTAAGTGATGTCTAAAGACAATGTGAAAAATAGTTCAATTTTATGCATAACGTACAATTATAGGAAGATATACGTAGGCAGTAAGCATTAGATGGTTTAATGGTTTGTTACGTAGCATAATATTATATTGTGTTGTGGCTGTGTAGGTTGATTTAGGTTGGACATGTGCGATTGGTGAGTGCTAAGTGTTACTTTTGTACCTGCTGTGAAGATGTGCATTATTATAAATAAATATCAATACATAGCCATAGTGTCTTAAAACCTACAATGCAAATATGTACTTAAATACCTTGTCCAATATGTGCATGTGGATAATGCCCATCCTCCTCCCTCACCCGTATCTATATAAAGGAGGTAGGTATACATATTGAGTTGCATAGTGAATGCCTCCATCTCAAAGACGTAGTTTCCTGTCGTTAAATATTAGCATCAGGTCTGTATTTGCATGTATCTGAAGATGCCATGGCTCGTTTAGCACGCGCTGCGCTGTCCTAAGCTATTTAAATAGCTCTCTATGCCTTATCGTGCAGCACCTTTAATTTTCAGACTCTTCTTCAGATAAAGTTGCACCTTGCACTCTCCAAATTAAGTACAAGAGTGCTCATTCCCTTATTGTCAGTCCCATATAGTCATTTCCAATTGAAGTACAATAGAGGTTCATGACTAGAATTCAAAATTCAATCCTCATCGAACATATCTTAGATATAAAACACAATGTGACTATATAAATGTAGGTAGACTCTTACCTACTTAATCCTAATAATACATGCACATAGAGTGCCCTTTCTTCAATCTCTTCCTCTTCATAGTTCACGGATTTAATTATTATTATTGGAGAATCTATGTATGTAGCAAAAATCATGGAGAGACTCAACTTACTATGGTGCCAAAAGTTTTGCGGTCGAGTATGGATATATTGTCAATTGTTGTATAAGACAGGAAAACAAATCTGGGCCCAAGTCAAATATTTAATTGTAAATGCTTCTATTTGTTATTATAAATGAGTATTAAAAGCAAAACTTCCCATGACTTAACAAAGAGTCATCAAATAAACAATGAAGAATAAGGTACCTTAAATATTATGTGCATCTGCTGTAATCTCTATGGACACTTAGTAACTTTGTCGTGTCTAAATTGAGCTTGTTACGTAATTTGGCAATGACAATGAAATTAATGGTTGAGTTTTTCTTTGCACCAAGCTTTGCAACACTGCAAAAGACAAGAAAGTTGTAAGGTCATATGAAATTACAGAACATCATATAATCGTGAGCATTAATTTAGATATTATATCAAAGACTAAATACTAAATGTATTCTAACTTATTTTAACTCCACAAGGTTTCAATTCTCTCGTCATACTCTTGGCTTTTACATAATTACAAAGATGTAATTAGGTTGTCGTTATATCGCACACTGGTTTACTAGAATTATACTGCTCTTCACTGTTCCATTTTTGTTTTACGATCTGCATTGTTAAATATTTCCTAAATTCATGGCAAATGATATAAAAACCTAATTATAGAGAGCATTATAATTAAAACATTACGGAATATTTGCATTCAGATAAGAATCGTCTCCAAAAAAGGAATACAGTTAACACACACTGAAAAAGGAGAAATATTTCTTGTTGCAAAAATGGCAGTAATAATGGCATAGTAAATACATGACCTAATAAATTTTTGGTAAATTGGTTTACGATAAAAAGAAAATTACAACTTAACTCGATTTCGATGGAAAACATATCAATTCTCTATTATGAAACATCTAGTTAGTTCTGGTAGACAATTTGCAATGTTTTTATGAAACCAAACGAGAAGAGATATCAATCTACCTTCTTATAAACTGCAATTCGAATGGAAATTATCTTGAATTTTCTATGTTACAAGCTATGACTAGACATTTAAACCTTTTTTGGTTGATTTTCACTAACAACCAATTTTTCTTCGTTAGACTGCATTATTATCAGTGCTCTAATAAATTATTTGAAATTTTGGATACTAGTTAGTTTAGGTTACGTAAAAGTTCAAGTTACGAAAAAGTATAGTGAATGCATTAATTTTGTATTGTGCATTGATAAAAGTCTGAACCAATTTTTGATATTTTAATCATTTGCACTTGTGTGTCAATGAAACGCTTGAAGTGTCTAGTTGGGTGAAACACTGCCGATAAAATCTTGGCCTCAGAACAATGTTTATTCTTCGTCACGCTTCCTCATCTTTTAGCAGTGTACCTACAGCGTCCCATACATTCTTTGAAATAGGATGTTAAGATGAATTCCCAAGATTGACACAACCATTGCTGCGAAATGAAGACAATTTTCTCATTTTTGCAAATATTACAAAATGGAAATCAATTTTCAAAGTTCAACATGCAATAATTCAGTACCTATACCTAAAGACATGATAATTTATCTATTGCTTTTGGCTCTTACTTTTGCATGATTAAATTTTAATCGAGTAAATTGAGTAATTTCTATGGTATAAGTTGTAAGCGATAGAGTAGTTACAAATTTTCACATTTCTAGAAAAATTCATGATTTATTAGGAAAGTATATTGAACTTTTTGTTTCTCATTTTCGCTGTGTACATTTAATGCAGTAAACCGAAGCCTTCGTATTGTAGACATGATTTACAAGTGTTTATCTGTTTGAAATGCATTTCTAGGTAAACATTTCTAGATAAGCTACGGATGTTTGTAAGACTTTTTTTATAAAGTTGATAGTGTTGTAGATTAACACGAGAGAAAATGATTTCTGTAGTTTGTATTTGAGTAGTAGCAAATTATTTATGGTTTTGCAAGTCAAAATAGTTATTTTACTTATTTTCTCATGGTTATTATGTGTAGGTATATGTTAGTAGCTTTATTTGTGTATAAAAATACAGGAGGGTCAATAAGATTAATCTTTAAAAGTTTTGTGACATGAATATGAGAATGTCTATAGTAAATAGCTACCTACATGCTATAGTCATCCATGGAAAAGAGTTGGGTCGAAACAAAATGAGCAACTGGATATGATGATAGTGTTTGTCTCTGTTAGTCAAATGAAGAAGTTTAGTCACATCACAAGATCACAACAACGCAATATGTTGGAGCTGTAAACAAGAACCTCGAGGATGGATGTGTCTTGTCCTATGGACTCCGTTATTACGAATTTACATACGTGGCTAGCAATAGAAAACCTGTGTCTGCATATTTGCATATTATTATGATGTGGTTAGCTTCTCCGGCATATGATATAATAGAGCATATATACAAGCATAGGTATTAATCTGTAGAGATGTTAGATATTTTTATGACGGAGTAAGAATTGAAGTAAAGTGAGAGAAAGCCATGGAGTAGGGGAGAGAGAGATATAAGATTAGGTTTGCGATGATCAATAGAGATTGCCTTGCATGCCATCATTCAGCATTTATAGGATTCCATCAAGATTGCATGTAGTAAGGATACGCGTTTGTAAACTAGCTAACGAAACTAAACTTGCCATTGACTTCGCTTGAGTTGTAATATTAAACAACATGATCCTGGCTGTGGTAATGTTATGTTGTGATAAGATACGCCATTGAATTTCTGCATTGGAATTGAATTCTTACTTTTGAAGAGATGAGCTACCACATGATGTAATGCAGCATTGATAGCTAAAACACTCAAAAACAACAACCCTCCCTATACATACATTTTGCAATACATGTAAATGCCCATACTCAGCTCATCATAAAACTTTTAGCGAGTAGCTTATTGCATTTAATACTTAAATACGTACATTACCTATTCTAATCCTAATCCGCAATCAAATCAGTTTCGTTTTGGTTTGACTCACCTCACTCACTTAAAAAATCTGTTACCTTACCTACGTGATGCAATGCTGAATAAGATCTTCTGTCTACCTTCTAAGTATTAGCTATTTCACATGTCTGCTTTTAATTCTTAAAAATTAAAGTTAAATAAATTCGAGCACTATATATACACTATAAGATACATATTATGATACATTTACTTCAACACTAGCCCCTTGTACTTTCTTAGACAGATATTTTCACCTTTGCGTATAATTGCTAACTCTTATAGCTCATTTATACTTAGTAAATATATTTTGAGCTATTATAAACTATAAACTAAGTTTCCTGTGCGTAATAAACAGTAAGAAGCAAGGATAGGTCGGATGAGCGTATAAAATATTTGTTTCCGTTTCTGAGCGTACATCTTCTTTTCTGCTTTGCTTGCTTTTTTTAATTAACCAAGCTAAGGCAAATGTTCCGCTATGGTTTGGCTTGGCATGTGTTTGTTGACTTGGCCACTCCATTCCACACCACTGGGCTCATTTCTAATTATACCTTCCGATGTCATTACGTGGTCAGCATCAATCATTACTGTAAGGAGACCAAACTCTTCTAGACAGACAGACCTTACTTACAAGTATTATACTTATTTATGTATTTGTACTATGTCGTTAAAATAACAGTCTGTCTCACCATCTTCCTATATAATACTAATCGTGAACTCAGCTATGAGCAATCGTTTTTCTATTGTCAAATCTCTAGTCTCATCCTTAACAAACTCTCATACTTGCACGTACTTATTACCTTCATACATCTACACTTCCTTGAACAGAGTCAAAGTCTTTACTGGCTCAATTTGAATATCCTTAATATCCACTGCCTCCTCTCCTGACGTTATTTGTGTTTAGCCATAATAATTGACTATGCAAAACACTCAATGGCATTTTCCAATTTATTCGATTGCCAAAATGTGGTTAAAACTTAGAATATCATGTAATACCTATGCTTATGCTGGTGTATACTTTTATACAGGCATAGGTAATGCATAGATAGTTTTACAAATTGTTCTCAGATACAAAAAATATTGCCTACTTTGAATCTTACCAACCAGAAGATAATATTATTTTGAATCAGGACCCATTTTACATAGAGTTGGATTATATTTAATGTACATTTTGTAAATGAGGTTCACTGTGTATATTGAATGAATTGGAATTAAGTAAGTAGGTAGGATAATATAATAAGTTGAGCTTTATACCTCTATGAAATTCATTCGATGATTGATAATAAATAGTTGATAGGTTACGTTAGCTTTCAATCTAATTCCAATCAGGCTTTCTTCCGTGGTGTTTCAAGTTTCAAGTCAGCCAATTAATAAGAAACTGATAAGCATGGCACATGTTGCCAGAGATGGTTTATAGAACTCTCTAAAGGCTGCAGGATGTGATTGGAATTTTAAAATAGGAATGTTAAGCTACGTCTTCTGAATATTAATTTTGTTTAAACCTTTAGCATTTGCAAAGAAATGCATAAGTTATACTAGGTGGGTTCTCCAGTCTCCAGTGTGAAATTAAAAAGCATTTTAGCAAGCCATATATTGAATTTTTATTACTAAACAGTATTACATTTGGTTTAAGTTCATCTACTGACTATACCTAGAGGCAATGTGTTGATAAGTACCATTTCAATTATTGCTCCTGCTTCGCCTCGTCAACTGCCACACTTGGCCAACTCAAAACAGTACGGTACTGTTCTAACAAACTTCTTGACTAAATTAAATATATTCACCCGGCCGACTACTACTCAGAGATTTTTGCGGTTCAAGTGGTTACACTCGTTACACTGCAAATTAATTGTTAGAGAATGTATTTTTAGATTTATAAAATTTATGTAGCCATTTATTACTGCAGTTAAATATGCAAGCACACTACAAAGATTTAAGCAGTATTAACATTTGAGAAATTAAAATATTAAGAAGGCACATTATACTTATATAGTAAAAAGTTAATCTAGCCTGTCAATTCCACACGGTAATACCGAAATGAGTAACTAGACCTAAATTATACATGAAATTTCAAATTATTTCGTATTTAAAATGGTTTTTCATTTCAGCATTCAGCATTTCATGTTAATTAACTGTTAAAAAGACTAAGATAGCATTTAATCAAAAGAAGTACAATGACAATTAAGATACGATATGAACTATTTCTAATTTGCTATCTCCGTAACTAGCCTCATTCCTGTTCTGACATCCTCCTCCTTGAAAAGACTGTCTGTAGTTGAGTTGAAAGTGAGTTTTCGATGTGCATTAAGATTATGATTCACTTCATTAAACGACAATCGTCCTCGTAAAGGTGTCAGTGTTATCTACAGGTAAATATGTCACGTTGGTTGGGTTTCTAAAATAATATTCTTGGCTTCCTGAGTTAAAATGACTAACGCCCATTGATATGGGTTACAGGTGAACTCTAATCTAAAAAGAAGAGTTCAGATCATCATGGTTTGCGTAAGGTCGCTAATTACCATGATAATTATAGTGCAGAAGAAGCGGTTAGAGAAAAGCCATTGTTATTTATTAACGTGGATTTAAATATTTAACCGATTGATTAACAAGTGAGGTAGTTGACCCAAGAGTTTCCGATTCTCAAATATAATGTGTCTGTTGACGCATTACTTATTAGTGCTAAAGAAGTTAGGAATTATTTGGGAATTATTATATGTCATAAAACTGTCTATAGCTATTGGTGATAGAAAAAGTAGTTCTACTACTACTAGGGCTGACTATTAGCACAGGCCATTGGTACACATTATATTATGACGTTATGGCAAAGTCATTGTCAGGGGATAAATGGTAAAGCACAAAGAGTACAGTAAGTTGGGGGAATGAAATTCCAAAAGCTGCAAGTGAAGTGTGAATGAATGAATGTACAGAAATTTGGAGTAGGTAAACAGACAAACGAGACGAGTAAGTACCTACCTACATAATATTATTATTGTTCTGTATGCGTCTGCTAGGAAGTGAAGTCTTGAGTGTGTGCAGATTGCAAAATGTATTACAAAAAGGGTTACTAATAAATAGTTAAGGTAAACGTATAGGAAATAGTAGAAACTAATATTTAAGACAATGCTTATGATTATATTCTTATATATCTTACGGGAAGACAATTCCTCTCAAGACAAATCAATAGTGAGAATGCAGGGGAGAAATACTGTAAACCAATCATGATGATGGTATATAAAACAAGAAAGAGAGAGAGATAGGACTGATGTCAGTGAGTATATTATGGTATGATTGGATTATCTGTTGTTAAGTATATAAATGCAATAAGAACCAATAGAGCAACGCAACAATTTTCAATGAAATGCATCAACCGAGCTCTACCTGTTTAAATGGACCATCAACATACATAGCTAATATATCCTCAAGGGTGTTATTGACCTTTATTCTTTCATCTACAGAAATTATTTTCCCACCACCATACATATCAGAGTGAACACAATGTATGTAGAGGGATATGAGAGTCGAACCAGGTAAAACTAGTAGAAGAGCCATAAGAGGCAGCCAGCGAGTCCCTCCTCATCTTCCTCCGTCTCAAACAAAATTCATTCCATCCTTATTTTCCACATCTCTGAGCTGAACTCTTCTTTTGTATACAATTCAACCAGTGGGGCTTGCCATGAAAAAAATTGCACTTGCTTCACCACTTGTTATCTCTTCTTACTGCTTACTAATACTATACTACATTCACACTCGCAGACTCACACTAGGCTTATTTATTTACTACTACATACAACTTGCTTACGAGCTATAAGTTAGTTACTTGTAACTCACACATACATACAGACATATACAAATACTATGTACTTACTATTACATCCTCGACAGATCTACAAAGTTCTATCATGTACCTCTGAAAACTCGAATGAAGATTTTTGTGAGGAACGATAATTCAAACCCTGACTTTTGGCCACTAGATATTATGAGCTTTGGGTATTTAGTACACCTAGAGAAAGGATTCTTACAACTTACTTAGTTGTCCTTACTTACTGATGACTTTGAAGCTACAGGTTTGAAACTATGTGGCCAGCAGTAGTGCCAGTTAACTCCTTTTGCAATTTCAGTCGTTTTTTGGTATCCATACCTGTGGAGTACATTACAATTAGTACACTACTGCTGCAGACACACACTTACCTAAATACAATCCATCCATACTGTACTGATTACACTTCTTCGGATATTATCCTTCAATTGAACAAATAACGTTACAATCTCTAATGCCCTCTCACTCTGTACATAAAAAAGGAAGACATAGTTTGAATACCTGTATACTTGTGTAGAGCATAGTTGTTTGGCAGTGCAGACATTCCGCATAACTTTCAACTAGTAAAAATATATAAAGATGTAGTAAAAATCATACATCCTCGAAAGGGTTTGGTTCCATTTGATTACTAAGAAGAGCTTATATTATGGCTTAGTGCTAGTTTGAAGTTTCAAGCGTTACTTAGACACCGCAATGTACAAACAAATGATATCTCTTTTTTTTATTGCCATCACAATATGAACTGAGGATTAAAAGAGCAACCTGTAATGTGTTGGGCAATAAAAGAAGGTAGCTTAAAATTAAGACCTAGGTTACTATTTAATTGCTAGTTTTTAATGGATGCATATCTGTCATTATTATTATGCGCTGCAATGTGCCTCTACTTATGATACTATTTAGTGAGTTTTATGTATCTATAAAAAATATCGGACAATGAATGTACACGTTAAACATAGTTTTTCTTTCCTTTGAGTGTACAAGTACAGCTATGTTGGTCGTATTCATGGAGAGAGAGACTGTAGTACTGAATGAGCTAGATGTGTACTATGTAGGTAGTACTACAGGTGAGGTAGTAGACAGCAGAATCAGTGAATCAAAATGTTGTGGAGTTACTGTAGTGATGCATCTTCGTTTTTGCAGAAAGCACCGCATAGTTAGAGAAAGATTGTACCTTCAGCACTAAATAGGAGCTTTAATATCTTTGCTGTGCCAGTGGTGAGGGAATTTCTTAGACATGAAGATAAACTACATATTCAGTTAGTTACTCTCATGATGAGTCACAGAAGGATTAGCTATCTCTCTAGGCTGAAAGACCAGAACTCTTGCAAAAACCATGGCTCGATTGCAAAACGCGATTCACGTAGTTTGTGCGAGTGCTCCTTTGACTACGGAGATACCGTATGCTCTGGGCTAAATCTCGGCCTCACCTTCCTATTACTTTACTACGTATCACTTTTGCGAATTCTGAGGAATTCATATTTCAATGCCACGCCCCCATACTAAACGCAATTTTACATCTTTATTTCAAGATTCCTCAAATATGTCAATTACTTACATCTTTTTCTAGCAATTAAAGAGGACTTAATTTTAATGGGACTATTAATTTAGTTTTTGAAGGTTAAATGAATTGGCAGAGAATTGTTTTACTCCAGAAAATACGGTGTGTATAAATAGAAGAAATAAATTGATTGGGTAGAGACAAACTGAGGTAGGAGATGACTATGTAATGGGTATAGATATAGCTGTATGTATCACATAATCCACGACAATAGCCTAGGGTAAAGTAAAACAGTGAGCATTCTTAGTCTGTGTGACTAAGTGGCTCTCCGACTCGAGTTAACTTGACTACCATTTCAGATAAATCCTCTATTCACATTGTCTTGTCTCTCTGTCTGCCTTATTGTTACTTGCTTACGGTATAATCTCATCTCGTGATTTGATTCGCCTTCCTATCCTAATCCTTTTTCTTCCGTCTATCTCTCTACTCCATATTAAACATTTTAACTAATCTCCAAACATCTTGGCCAACTTTAATAAACTATACCTACCTTTACTATATACTTCTCTCCCAGCTTAAATCCCAATAGTGTGCTCTATTGTGCACTATATTATGTCCATCAATATCTGCAATCAGTAGTGTGGTAGTCTCACTCAGGATTAACTTGTAGTAGTAGTAGTAGAACTACCACTACTTCTATCTACATTAACTCACTATTCGCTTGGCTTTGCAAGCCTTGTTGCAGATTTACCTCTCACTTTAATAAAACTTTGCAGAGATTAGTGTTTCTACTCAACTGTTTCATGTTATCTGATATCACCATGTTTTATTAATACTTATTAGTACACAGATAATACTTTTTTACTCAAACTTTTTCTAATATATATTTTATTTTTATCTATATGCTACTCGTACACTTTTTAGCTCCATGTACAAACGTGTAACTCTTTGTTAAATATTTTTATAAATTGGCAATCTACACCATATTACTTTTAGATACACTTCCTTTCAAAATCATGTATGTACAAGATACACTTTTACATACAAGAGAAAAACAAAGATTTATCCTTCCAATAAATACTAAGGCCACTTTTACATATGTTTAATATAGTGTAATATTGAAACTAATCTATTTATCACAAAATGGAAAACAATCCTATATTTTTTAAGAAATGAACCATTGAGCTAAAATATGGGTTTCAAATATTTCAATAAATAATTTGGGAATTTCTTAGAATTTATATGAATTAAAGTTAACCTTCCAACAATTATTCTGTTCTGAAATTAAATAAAATTCTGTAACAGTATTTTATTAAGCTCATAAGAGTGGACTCTAAAAGCAACGATATTGCATAAATGTAGAAAAAAATAGAAGAAAATAAGAATTCGGCGAATTAAAAGAAATAGATTTAAATGAAAAATGGAAGCATTCAACTTTACAAAAGAATGGAATTAGACCAGGGATCGTTTGAAGCAGAAATGCTTATATTTTAACGTTTTAAGCTCTCATTATTTAATAGTGTAGCTTTCCGTTCCACCCATGTAATTTCTTTATTTTACTTTGTGCCTTTTATATAGTCTTGGGTTGTGTATGGCTTTGTTGTCGATTCGGTGTTCCTTTGAGACTTAACGATCTCTCCTAAGTATCTGTTTGTATTTTCATCTTTGGGTCTTATTGACATTTTCTGTCTTTTGTACTTATACGGTATTAGTCCTGTACTAACACAGTTTAAACGCTCTTACAATATAAAATTTCAATTCAAATGGAAGCTGCACCTAATAGAAGTAGAAATAGATTGGAGTAGTACAGGTGAATATATTAATGGATGCAGTCAGAATGGGTATATTTTGAGAGGTATATATACTTGTTAGAGACTAACAATAACTATACCAGTACCTATGTAATGTTCTATTGAATTAAAAGCAACAATTGCACTTAGGTAGTTGTTCGTCGCACGTAAATGAAATCTGTCCACATAAAGGGATGTAGGTATGCAGTATTTACTATTTTACTGAAGCTTATTGTTGCTCCATTGCACTGCACTGTAGTGAGAATAATGAAAATAATGAATGACAGTACACGTGGGCTTATTTTTCCTATTCTGTTACCTCTAAGGAAAATTTCGCAACTTTTTCTCATTTTATCGCAATACAATTAGATGCAATTATGCATTGTGTCTTTTCGTGGCGGTAGTTTCTTGCGTATTTCACACACAGCCTCGTAAATATAATTATAATATTATTGGACTCTGCTCTGGAATTAGTATACTTGCTCTGTTTATATTTTTTGCAGAGCTCTTGCTTTACTCTTGACTCTTAAGTAGCCAACATAATGATAAATTGTTTCATGTTTTAATGGCTTCTGCAATATTCAGTGGACAATATACAAATAGAAGTTGGTACACTCTGCTTTATTCTATTTACCCATATTTATTCTTTCCTAAAACCCATTACCATTAAAATACTATAACTAAATAGATGTACGGAAACTCATAACATTGTACCCATTACTTCTTTTGTGTCATAAAAATAGTATTACTGTAATTAAGAAAAAATTATTGATTTCTAGCAGTACATTATGTTCAATTTCACTGGCAACAGGTTAAACTGTAATAACTGCCTCTAAATGAGACGATTGAGTTTTTTTGTAGAAAGCGTATTTTGCATGCTATAATATAAACAAATTACATCTAAGAGGAATATAGGTATCTTGTTTAAATGAAGTGAGCTATTGATTTATAATGATTAGAACGCCTCTGCGCTCTTGTACTGGTTTATAATTTCCAATTAAGAAGAACAATAGCTAACAATACTCCTTTCCAATGGCAAAGCGTTCGACAATTTATTAGCCAAGGTAGATTTTGTTACATAGTTTACGATCTGCGAAGTTGGCAATAGCGTTGTCGGCATTTTTCAATTAGCCCTCTGAAAACAGAATGAAGAACAGTTTATTTACGTGCATTAGCTGTTCCTCTTGTTTTACTCTTAATTATTTGTTTCCTGAAAAACTAAACTACTTTTATTTGTTCGCTGTGCACCTGTAAGGCACATTTATTTTGAGAGTAGAATGAGATATTCCCTTTCATTAATCAAAAGATTTCTCTGTACAAAGCGAGGTGCTGATAGGATGAACAAAGGTGTTCGTTACTTGTGTATGTAAATGCTGAGAATTTTCACTAATTGAATTTATTTTGTTTTGTTTCAGGAATCAATATGCAACGCACATCAATCGACTAACATACTCAATCAAATAGCTGTGAATGGAAAGTAATTTCTCGCAAAAGAAAGGATTTGAAATTCGTCTGTTCATCAGAAAAATAAATGAAAAGTGCACCGTTGGATGACAAGGCGGAACAAAAGTGTTATTAGTCATTTATTCTATTGGGGGATTGAAAATTACTGTAATTTTCTATAAATTTCAAAATAGTTTCCAATTTGAGTGCGACATTTGTAAACAGTCTGGCTGGGGTGTATTTGTCGTATGATTTACTGACAGACAGTGCAAAGACAGAGTGAGTTTAAAGTAGTAATGTATACAGATATTTGAAAAATATCGAATGAATAGCTAAAGGTATTTGGTACAACTAACTAGGAAATTGAATTGCAGTGTAATGTAAAATAGTAATCTAGTAAGTACATTCATTAGTTACACACTTAAGTAGATACTTTAAATAATGATGATAAGCAAACAAGCCAGTCTCAATCGAATGCTTCGCGGTAGGCACGTTTGATTATTTTGTACTACTGAAACATTACATATACCTTAGAAAAATATTAGATTGCAATGTAAAATAGGCAAAAATTTGCCAGGTAATCTAATTACCTATAGAACATTACAAGAAAATATTTGTATCTACTTTATCTTCTTTCATTCATTAGCATTATCTTACATGTTTTGGCTAAACAGTCGTTGGAACTTACAAAAATTGCAATTTATATCATTGTAAGTATAAACCAAACGTATATATTTCCTACAGACAAACCGATAGGCAAGGAATTAAAGTGGCTACAACGAACAGACAATAAAACGTGTAATTTAAATAATTTAACTCACAATAAAAATAAGGTAAAAATAGAACAGCAACCTTTCCATACAGTTCAATTGTCAGTTCTACGTATCAATCCGTCTATTTACATAATTAGACAACTACAGAATACAATAGTTGAGATAATTATAAGGTAGCCGAGCAAGTGACAAATAAATATATAATAAATACCCAAATAATATAGTTATTCAGACGAAAGATGCATATTATAGAATACTAACAAGTCCGAGTGTAGATGCGATATTCATAAATAGATTCTAAGGATGAGATCTACTATCCTGATAACGTACAGTACAGACAGATATACAGAATAGCATTTCGTTATGCAGACAGACTGTATTATTATCTTTCTTTCTTAAGGAGAAAAAGGAGTTAAGACAGACAGATGAGCAACTACTGCAATAAAAATATATTTAAGATGTTGTAAAATAGAAAATCTTGTTTGTATTTAGTACCTACTACATAAGTAAATAATGGAAGACAAAATAAGCTTCATTTGCCAATGCATATTAATCACTTGTATGTACAATTATTATTATTTATTATATTTCTAGTTCTGTGTTTTGTTCGAGTTGAGGAAGATCTGTTTGTTATTTTGCACTGTTGTGAGGGAGAAGGAAGCCAGCCAGATCGAATGAACAGTTATAATATTCAATACAATTGTGGAAATGGCAGTTGCACTATAATATCTAAAAATGTTTGATTATGTAGTAAAATTGAGAGATGTAAATCTAATAAGTGGGAGTGGCCAAGAAATTGCAACTGATAAGCAAAGTGGACAAGAACAAACAGAGAAACAAATTAAATTACGCCCAATCCCTCTTCATATGTGTCAAATGTCAATGATTAATTAGGTGTAACTCCTTATTACTAAATATGAATATATTATGAGAACCTTGTGTTTCGTTTTGTACATATTCTTTTCTCGTTTTACGTTCTGTTGTAGTGCAGTGTGTCTTCTCTTCCCTGTCACGTTATGTCGTAACTTGCAAGGGACCAGATTTACTACAGGTTATTATTTCCCTCATGGTGTGTGTCAGAGCTCTTTTGTGTTCTTAACTAAAACTACATACATGCACATGGTGGTTCTTGCTAATCACAGCAAAAAACAACAATCAGTCTAATTGCAATAATTGCAAACGTTAAGCACTACTTAACTTATACTCCTACTATGCAAACTATACCCCTTGCAAAAACCGTTCTTCCTGACAACGACGTATTTACATGCACAAACATACTAATATATTATGAAAGCTATACACTATTATTTACTCTATTCGTTGAATTTGTATTGCACCACATTTCTTTTTTCTCAATTTACATTTCTTTGAATTCATGAATGCAGTTTGTTTGAGTTTACATTCTGGTAGAGTAGCAGCGTAGCAATGCAACAAAACAGTCTCATTGTCATAATGACTATAAAGTAAAGGAAATACGTCAAAGACGGATGTACAATGCTGAAAATAATGCACTAACTACCACAAACAAAAAGAAACAGAAAGTGAGAGAAAATTAATCGGGACTGATTACTGTTATTTGTTACAGTATTTATTACAGAACTCTGTTTTCAGTTCGTAATTCAGTCAGACATAATATAATTATTCGTGCTATTTTATCATTATTTTTATTTACTATATACGATAATAAATGTCATGAGTGCATGTTTGGCCAACTACATAATTTCCCCTTTTTCAATATATTGTTGTGAAAACTTAACTTTTCTGTTCATTTACTTCATGTAACTAAATATACTTGATGCACGCATTCACTATATACACTCACAAAAAACGCACATATTATTCAACAGCTCTATGTTTCCAATTTATGTATCTAATAAATATTGTAATTGTTTGAATATACAAATTAAACTACAATTAAATAGTAGTCAAACCATTCTCTAACTAATTAGATTAGAATTAAATTGTTAGGTACACGTACATAATTAATTATTTGCAGTAATACATGATTTTGCAAGAAATATACATTGTGATTGACTAGAAACTACGGTTGTGGTTGCAATTTGCAAAGAAAAACTTTGCTTACTAAATTGATTGAGTCTTCACACAATTTGTTTGAAGTATTGTTTGGTAGTGCTCTAGCGTTTGGAATGATTGTGCGACATTTCTGCACTGCAACGCAACGGAAAATTCAAAGAATATTTTGATAGACTGACTCTAGGATTGGACCTGTTGCTCAAGGGTCTTGGAGTAATTGTTAGACATTAGACAGACAGAAAATATATAATTTATGAAGTCATAGGAAGACAATCAGCACACTACCAACAGATTAGTGATCTACTCGAAAGACAATTCAAGTAGTTTCCAGCATGTTCATGCAGATGAAGCTATAATTATTATGTGTATAAGTAAGACAATGTGTATGCAGATCATGTAATGTACCTTCCAATATGTTAGGTAGCCATTGCTGTGCTACGTGTAGTCTCTTCAACAGCTTTTGCTAATGCTAAAGAGTTTTATTTGCTGATTATCTAAACACAATTTTTAAATGAATATTACCTTATGTCACCTGGACTCTACTGGACATTGTCGGCTTTGTTGTGAGGGAGGGATTTCTCTGAGATTTTCATGGATATTATTGATATTTATATCTTTAGTAGCACTATACTAATCTATTTCATGAATAGTATAATAGTTTATGTTATGCAAAGTAGATGTTACACGTAGTAGACTATAATGTTATCATAACCGTTTTCTAGTATGTAGATGTTTTTTTCAACTCTTTGTGATTGTGTTGTCAATAATAGAGATATTGTAGCAACAAAATATCATTATATACTTAGTTACATTGCTTATCAATTTTGCAACACAATATACCTTTGTATATTGCGCTAGAATTCGCAATCATAGTTTATGACAGATGTAAAGCGACACAAAGGGATGAAACATGCAAGTAAACACATTATTACTAAGTATTAGTTATATTTATCTAAGTATATAGTCTTAACGTGTATTAGATTAGTATTTAGTAGCTAATAAGCACGTAGAAGTATATAGAGGTAGTCAATGCTTACAAAGATATGTAACAAATAGGAAAATAATAATTCAGTCGGTCCAGGTATATTGTGGGAAGTTTTCTTTGTTGTATGAATTGTTTTGTCTTATTATATTATATTACACTTCTACTACTTACTTCAGACTTCAAACCGTTTCTGACTATTTCTCAACTTACAATTTGTAAATAGAAATTACATAAATAGCGTCATGTACTTAATTAACCTCCTCAAATTTGAATCTCTTTATCAATGACACGTTTTACTACACACAGCCATTTTCAGTATATTATTATAAGAAAATTATCTATTATTTGATGTAAAATCAACTGAAAAATGAGATTTTTAAGTTTAAAAAAGTTTTATATCATGCACTGAAACAATCTTAAAGTCATAATATATAGTATTCTGTTATTTTTATATAATGTATGCATAGCTTGAAATTAGATTGTGCAGTCCGAAAAAAGTGGGTGGGACAAATATGCATAAATAGATATTATAGTATTCTCTGTTGTACTATTTGAAACGAAATATTATTCATATTCCCCTTTTCAAGCCACTCACTATGATGATTCACTTTCAAACCGATGAGATTTATCTACTAGCTGACTTGTTTCTGCGTCCTCTACTTAAATAGTATAATAAGTATGTATTCTAACATCCCAGATGTGCAAATGAGATGAAACAAAGAAAGGTTGTTGTTGCGAGAGACCGGAGTTTAGATATTTGCATTGAATAAAAATGTCGCGTTCTCTTCGTGATGCCCACATTGTAGTTGTTAGTAAATAGTAAGACACACTGAGACGGAAAGACAGTAAGCTATAAGAATACAAAAGTTGCAGTATAGTGTAGATGAAAATGTTACAATTTACATTAATAGCATTCGTACGTACTGTTATTATATTATTATGTATTACTACAAATATACTATATTATTGTAATTAAGATAAATGAAATCTACAAAAACCTATCGACGGAACATGTGCCATTTAATATTCACCTAAACTAGAAACAATTAATAAATATAAATACAATTGTATTATAATTGTAATGTATCTAATGTAATGTGACGTCATGTAACGTAACTAACGTAAAGCTGATCAGAAATGATTTTACTGTACGTTGTAGGACTAGGACTACAGTAAACAACAGTAACTTAATCTAATAGTAAAAATACATAGTTTCGTTATGACAGTGTGCTAATGTATTGTTAGCTTAAATATCCGTTTCAGAAATATTTAGAAAATTATACAGCAGTGTACTTTAGCAAACAATTATTTAAATAAATAATACATATTATACAGATACCTAGTACGCTGAAACTTACACATGCAAAAAAGCAAACTTAATGCGTGTAATAAAATTATATGAAAGCAATTTGTCCACAGTTTATTCTTTCTCATTTTTATCTTAACAAATGTCCCTAATCTACATTTATAGCTATTTCACAAGTATTACAAACGTATTTATGCAAATGTCCGCTTCGGACAAATCTCAAGATTGTATTGTCAATTATCTATGTTTATGATACGATTTGTATTGAAACTCGGTTTGTATTGAAACTCGGCTTGTATTGAAACTCCAGTTTGTTTTAAAACACATTCTACGCATTTAATTGTATTCTATTAGACTACATTTAACAAATTTTTCCAGCTTCATATGAATTTGAAATTTTGTGAGTTTCCATAAAACTGGTGTTTCAATGCAAACTGTAACATACAGAAATTTAATATGTTGCAGACAATGAATAGATAATCTGCAATTCAATCAAAACTTTTCATGTAAAGCTATCGAAAATATTTTATTGCAGATCTAAGAATTTTTCAAGCAGATTATTCGAATCTTATAAATGCTAATTAGATTTAATTCACCCCCTCGAAGTAGTTTAGCTCCTACTAGATTTTTTCGGACTCCGAAAACAAACAGTTAATTTATATTCCCTATAGTAGACTCTCCCTGGATTAGTATTCTTTTGCATACACAAAATTGTTGAAACAATGATTGAGCCGGGTGAATTCAATAGAGTTATACTGTATACGATACAAATACTTATATATGTTAAATGCAATTCTCCAGGTCAAATTGTTGACATTACATTCAAAATATTGAAGTTTTACCTTTTAGTTCAGATGAATTGATCATTTGTGGGTTAAAATTAATTTATTTCATTGTCCAATATATTCCTACGGCCTGATTCAAAATGTTTTTGGCAGTTTCAATTCAAATACATTTAAAAATTCTCTTGACATTTTACTAGTCGTATATTGCATGTCTAATCTCTGAATAACACAAAAATCTATCGCTGTTAAATAATACTATAATGATTTGTGTGATAGGAATATCAGGATGTGCACGGCAGTCTGACTTTATGTGTAGGAAGCAAAGGTCAATGAAAGCAGCTTATTTATAATTTACATACCTTAGATACTGATTGAAAGTCATGAATTTATTTTTTACACGTAAAAACTATACAAGTCCAATATGGAACAAGCCTAGATGTTTTATGTCGGTGACTTGGCGAAGCTTATCTCGTTCTTTAAAAGAGAAGTTGTTAGTAACAAAATCTTTCAGTTGCTGTTCATTCTCGCTTTAGCATTTTTGTCTGCCGGGACACATTTCTTCTAAATATTTTAGCAATAGCCCAATTTAATTTTTAAAAAAATAAATAAAATGGCTCCTGTTCCAGGCACGTTATTTTCAACACCAAAAAGACCAATTGGTTCACGTAGTAGGAATCTCGTCAGCACAGCAATTACTAATAATATGAGATTCAAGACCCGGTCATTTAGAATACCTAAATGTAACGTAGAAGGACGGAAAAACATAGCTAAGTTAAGAGATCGTTACCTGTCTCCTTTGTTTTTGCTGGATGAAGACTACAGAGATTTTTCTAAATCGCTGGATGACCTGCGTCCTCGTAGAGTAAGTCTTTTTTCATATTTTATATTATGAAAGAATAATGGAAGATATTTTTGCTAATTTTGGTTGAACTAGTCCTATAAATTTAAAACGAGGCGGATTTTTGATTATTGAATCAATACATCGACTTATTGTCAATAAATAATACTGAAATCTGCAATTTGTTCGTTTTAAAAACTTCAGTGATGAGGAATCATAATTAATAGTTTATATAATGTAACTTACAAATTGTCATAAAATCGAAACAGTATTCGTTGACATAATTCAGCTTAGGTAGTGAATATGATTTATGTTGTAATTAGATGTAAGAGATAATAATCCCCATGATATACAAATGTATGCATTAATTAATTGCAAAAATGTGTCTTTTCAGTTGGACGGTGTATCTGAACAAACTGAAATCCCAGTTCCTCAAAACTCCCCGGTTGGCTCAGTTGCAGAGAGAATTGATCGAAGAGTCAGTGATGCTGAGTGCGATTATTATCCATTTTATCATGTGGATGATGACTGCAATTGCAAAGGTATATTATCTACATTAAACTTATATATTTATTTATTTATTGCTAACTGTCCCTTCGAGCTTTCACCCATGGACCCAAAGTACACATAAATTACTAGTGTACCCATTTTATTCATATTTGCTACTCACTTTATAAAAAATAGTACCAAATTCGTAGCTTTTATTTTGTGCCATTATTTCATGAATTTTTATTGTTTCTCGGCAGAATGTGAAAACTCCCCAGCATATTGGTCCGAAGACAGCGAGGATGAGGATGACACTGGTGGTAGCAATAATTCTGTCAACGAAACTGAAAATAAGAAAAATAGCCCCAACAAAGGTGTTGCCCTCACAGAAAACTCCAATTCCGTTGGTTCCTTTTCTGCCATGGGTATCGACATGAATTTCGCTGGAGGTCAGATGCCTAACTTTGGTTTTCACCCTGAAGTATTTAGCGATGTGATTCCTAACTCCAGTTTAGAACAATACGGGAAGCAAGAGTCTGACTCAGGCATTGACTTACATTCCTTTGGGGAACAAGCTACAAACTCTAGTATGGAAATGGACTTTGACAGGATGCAAATTACAGATGAAAGTCAAGAGGTAGAAGACATTGGAAGGCAAATCCAGAATTTGCATCTTGAAACAAATGAGTCACCGAGGAGGGATTTGGTGAACTACGCTGTACAAGTAGACGAATTAATCATCAATTTGTTTCCCCATGAAACGGCCGAGTCTCTTTTTCCAAATAACTTTTCGAATTCCAAGTATAATCGTCCTTAGTCAAACCAAAAGGTACACACTTCAAGATATTTATGACCGTCTCAATCTTATTATACTTATACCTATATACTTTATTTGTTTGTAGTGTAGTAATTTGCTTTTAGCAATTTGCATGTCGTAGATGACTTATCAAGGCTGTAGAACTATTTTAGGTTGCTTAATTTGACTGTTTATAATCGTTCGAAGTAGTAGTTCTTAATGAAATATTCAAAGTAAGAATCGCATTATTTATGGATGTATTTTAATATTTTTATTGTTATTTGTTATGTCAGTACTTTTATACCTGCGTGTTGGTATATTATTGAATAGTTGTATATATACTTTAGAGCTACAAAGATATTGAGATTAATTCCGTTTTTTAATTATGAATTGTCGATTAATTATAATATTTATTTCTTTTAATCTCGCATTTTTTAGAAAAGGTGTTTATAGTAAAAAATATGTATATGGCTTACTGTAGCTTCTTAGTCCTAGTGTGGATACATTTTGTTTGTAATAGCGCAGTCTTTATTGTTAACCAAAAATAATATAGAATGGAATTTTTATGCTTATAACTTAGTATTATAATCAGCTCCAAATTGTCTAAAAATATAGTTTTTTCGTTCTAACTAGTAAATGCACTTCCAGTCTTTTACTGTAATCTTTCCACTTTTTGAACAAGAGTCTATATAGTACCCATTTGAGTTGAATGTGGTAAGATTGATTTGGAAATGCCATCAAATTATGAAAAGCAATAAATTAATCAACGTTTTTCTGCAATTGTACACCATGAGTTGTTATTCGTTATTATTAGAGTAGGTAATGGGTCCTTAATTTCATATTTCATTGTCTAATTGAAGTTATTTACGTCTGGCGAGCTAATGCTATGTATAGTAGTGCATAAATATAGACAGTGAACGTTTCCTAACTACTGCAATTACCATAGCTTAACATGTATTTACATTAGTTATCAGATAATGTTAATTTATTTCCTATTACTCTTTTCTATTTAAAAATAGGATTTTTAATCTCTAATAATTTAGTATTGCATTACTGCACGTTTTAATCTTATCTGACTTTCTCTAGTAATGCAACGCAATGCATGTTTCCTTTACACTTACAGAGTAACTTTAGTACACTAAAATAATGAGGTGAAAAACTGCTAATATCAGCAATAGTCTATAGTAAACACATTCCAAAGCTGACTTCCTTTGTGTTGCTTCTAACTTGTACGTTTTATTTTGTACATTTAAACATCTGCTGAAGTGTGTCGTGGATAAGTACATAGTATATAATGTATGCAATGAATGAGAACTGACTGACTATATTATCTATATTATTATAACCACAGTCAATAACTATTATGCAAAATTTAACTCATCACCATAATATTTATAAATAACTTATCCCTCAGTACTGTTATTGAATTTCGAAAGGCACAACTAAAAGGCCCCATTGTAGAGATGGGAGTCCCACCTGCCCTATACTGAAAAAGTTCATAGTTGTTCTATGTATTTATGCATTATGCATGTTGGAGTTACCGAATTTCATAGCGTATCGACCAGAATGCAAAAACGCTAAAATTCATGAAAGTACTATGCATTCTAAAGTTTTAAATCCACTATCCAACCAATATACGTCTTTAATTCTCACTCCAAAATATAGTAACTAATAAGTACAGAAAATGAACTACAAAAACGCATTTATTACTCTCAAAAACTTAAAGATGCTAATAAGTAATATTCTATCTGTAAATGTATCTTGTAAATGTGCACTAGGTGTTAATATTGTGTGCATCCAATTTGGTCGTGTTACCATGTAAACTTTATTACCTATGTAGTTCTACCTTTGTATTTCAGGAGGAATAAAACGTTATTTATCTTTATCTCTTGTTTTGACTATATACGCTATGCTATGGAAAATTCGTTGGAAATTATTTGATAATAATATTTTTAATCTACATAAACATAAAGTGGGACATGCGCATGGAATTCTTTCACTATTCTTGAATAAATGTTTGTATATATGTCTGTAATATTTTGTAATTAATGAGCAAGGACTAGACTCAGTAGTGAGTCCAATCAACGGTCTATGAAATTCGGGCCAATGCGCAGTCGCTAGAAATTAACTCTGATTTCAACATTTTCTAGCACACTTTATGTGCTAGGATTCAACTAGTATTAAGATAATGTCTTATCAAAACAGACCAATATAAAAAGTTAGCATAGCTAGGAGAATGACTAGATTAAGCTAATTGATAATATTATGTGCTTCAATTCAGAAACAGTCTTCAAAAATCCGAATGCAAGCATAGCAGTATAAATTACAAAATTCGATCTTTTAACACGTCAACAACGCAACAGTAAACTGTAACCCATCAAACTAACATTTAATTTAAAAATAGAAGAATTGCAATGCAAAGGGTTGCACGATTCTGTTAAAAAAACAGTTGCATTGCATTCCTAATTGTTCATAAAGGATATTATAAATAGTGAAGCTCAAGGTATCATTCTCTGCTTTCGTCAGACTATATAATTAAATAAGAATTAATATTACGTAGTCTTAATTAGCGATGTAATTCTCAAAGTAGTGAAAACCATATAATAAAACTTAGCTACCTAAAATACGATCACCTAAATATTTTAAAGGCTGACAAGCAGTATAACTAAAACCTTCCTCCTTCTCATTGTCAAGCAATCAAAGTTAGTAAATAGCATTGCTAGGTTGAATAGGATAGGTAGCTGTTGTTTTGTATACAAGACGCAAATGTACGTGAGTAGAGCACCTTTTCAGTGTGAATTGTTTACGGTATATCTAGACGTGTAGCAGTGTAGCCAATGTAATAGGTACTGATGAATTTTTGTGGCGAAATTGGATTTATGGTAACATTTTTACAGATGTTTGGAAAGATTGCTGCGGTTTGATTAAATATAAGACATTACTATAAGAAATTTATCCACTGTACATACTTTAGGTAAGAATGAAAAGCGTAATACGTGTTGATCCTGAAGAAGTTAAATGGGAGTCTTCAAAGCAAAAGAAAAATGGTACCTAAATTGCATTAGCGTAACCAAGTTTGATTTTTTAAATGTCTAAATAATATAAATACTTTTAACACTCTATTATTATAGACTGGGCAAACGTTATACAGGGAAAAACTAAAAATCTACTTGTTTTATGCATTCAAACTGGTTTTATGTATTTTACAAACATATACACTGATTGTTGCAATTAGGTAGGTAAATAGTTCGACTCGACGATAGGAAAGCAAATGCCGTATTTTAATTGAGTAAAATAGAAATTTATTTTTTTTGTAGATTACAGCAAATTAAATCAAAAAGTGATTTAATTTTGTTGGATCGACTGAAATATCTGATATTAATATATATTAATCTCACACGTTCCCTCTTAACAAACATCTCTCTTGCAGAAGAACACACGTAGAGTGATAAGACATGCATACTTCGCATCGCTTTAAGATAGAATATTTATCAAGCAATAATAGCTTATAGATACAGCGCTTTTAATGTAATTTTCTGTGTAATTGTATGTACCTAATGCAAATAATGTTTGTGCTGAATGTACATCTCTATGCTCACATACCTAATTGTAAACAATAAATGTTTTTGAAATCAACATTTTGTGTTAACAAGTCATGTTGTGTTTAACCAATTAATAAGAAACCCTGTATCACTTGGATCGAAGGAATAATTAATTTTTATTTCTGGAGGATGAGAAACTAAAGGTCTTGGTGTAGCTTAGGGTAAATAAGCTTTTATATATTTAGTATCAGTATACTACAATGAATAATCTTTTAATTGCATTCTATAACTTAATTGCTTTTCTACTCCGCAGTATTACAATTTCCACTATGCAAATCCCTATTCTGACTAAGAATTTTCTTGCTACCTCCGACATATTAGATTAATACTATAATCAGTTGAAGGAAAGCTGGCGGATGTCTTTTTATTATTTGGAAATGATAATATTTGTTCAATTATATCCTGCCCACAGTCCATTTGGCAAAAATATTTTCGAATAGGGAGTACAGCAGACTATTGAACGTATAATCTCAGGTTAATAAGCAAAGGTCAACCATCTACGTTTTACCTACCATTTGTAATTCAGCGTTGTGACAGTATGAGGAATAAAACAGAAATACAAGTGCTAGGAGTACATTTTCAAGCTTGGCCTGAATATTTATGAAATAGAATTCTTATCTGATTCGTCCTATAGTATAATTATTTGATAATTTTGAACTGTAGAAGCCAAATGCATGACAAAAGTTTCCAGAATTTCCAAGACGGATTAATGGCTGTGTAGGAGGCTGCACTACCATCTCAAACGTTTTTGATGCATAAAATGTTGCCTTCATCCTATTTTATTTATACACTCGATCTACATGTTTTCATTATAACACAAACTATAGATGCACATAAACACCCGAGCACATTTACAGATATCTATGCCACAAAATATATCGCTTATCAGTGCTGAAGTTTGGGGGTAGACAATACAGATCATATCAGATAAAGGAGTCTTCTTGATGCATTTTCGGTATATATTGGAATGCGAATTAAGGACATTGACAGTTCCACACAACAAAATTATTTATGGATATTCGTCTCTTTCCTTCAACTGCTGATTCACTGCCATAAAGATTTTATCATATTCTATAAATATTATAATTTTATTTATTTAAAAATTAATGCAATGGTAAAGGTGAATTTAATTGTCAGGTAAAAGATTATTTTTGAGTAGCAACACTTTTCATGGTCCATTGAATAGAAATGGATACGCAATGTTTGAGATGGAGGAGTTTAAGGTTGAGGAGGAAGGTGGTTTTGAGGTGGTTAACGTGGATATGGATTGCAGAAGTAGTTAGTAGATCGTTTAGCAAGTGTTTGACATTTGAGTGGATGTGTTGAAAGGGCCATCTCGTCCTCATCTTGCTTAACCTTGTTAGTGGGATATAAGATGCAAGTCACTGTATGGTTATCTCATCTGTGTAAATATAATGTAAGGAGCAAATTACATGGATGGAAATAGCATAACAATATTCACAGAGATTTGAGCGAGCAATGTAAAGATGAAGTGACTAGTGATGCTTTATTATTATTTGCCTGACATATGAAACTAAAATAATGTTTGTCTTTCCTTGCGGTAGTTTCATTGTTTACAGTCTAGTTATTTGGGGAAGCAGAAGATAATATGGGGCACTGCTATGAATGAATACAGTAATCCTGATGGGAGATAGAAGACATAATGATAAGTAACATCCATCCTGACTTGTTATTATATTGTTGTTCGCATTAACATCCCTACGCATTTATTACCTACTCACTTGCTACTTTGCTATATACTTAGCCCAGTAAGGGATACTGCACACGACACTGACAGTAAACAAACGTGGATGCTCTACCTTATCTTGGCCTAAAGATCTTATCTGAAATTGCCTCGAGTAGGATGTAAATATTAAGACTGATCCTCATGCCGCATATCTATTAACTTACCTGTACGCTGCGTATACCTTCTACACGCTTAAGAAGATTCATTTATTATTATTTTGCGCATGTAACTTTAGCTCTATGTATATGTAATGTGTGCAAATATCATTTCAGGTAATACCACCGGCATAATAACAATATAAATTGCAAAATAATTAATTATAACAGTTATTTACTACATTAATAGTAGTAGCTATATTAAGTGCATTGCATAGCTAATGGATTTGGTTTAGTTTAAAAGCATGTCTTAAGTAGGTATTTAATTTTTCTTTTCTCTGAGCTCTCTACCTCTGCATTGCAATCTGTAGTTCTGTAGCAAACGTTCTGTATAGGAGATTACTAAATGCACTTGTACTGTTTCTGTCTTCTATACAGTTTCAAGATGTAAGGAATGCTATACTTAGGATTGTGGACGCAATAATAAGATAATAGCCTTCCATTTTATTCATTTTTGTATCATTACTCGCGTACGTAATTCATGGATGATGGATCGAAATCCTTAGGACTACCATTAAGAAAGTTGGACATCTGCGAGGCTCATCAGTCATGACACTCATCTTGGGTTATAATATATTATGATAGTCATCCATACACACAAGCCAAGTCAACTCAAAATGTCGGGAATGTATACTAATATAATAATTCTCAGATGTAGGTAACTGCAGTTTAAATATTGGTAGGTAGCAAGAAATAATAGTGCATGGCAGATACATAAATAGCTTTTGCAATTTGGTCAGTTCAGCATAGTAAATACAGTATTTATTTATATTATTATATATTTACATTGTGATTGTAGAGCATAAGACAGCAAGAACTGACAGCTGAAGCAAACTGACTGAAATTAAGTGTTCAGATTCATTGTACTACTTTACAATCTTGTGACTTATTAGAAATCAACATTGAACAGCAAACAATGGAGATGTGCATTGTTAATGTTGGCATATTATGAGATTTGTATTCACCACTACGAAAAATACCATTACTTCGCGTTCTGTTACATGTACAAAGAAATCAAACATTTATCCTGTAATACCATGGAATCATTATCGTAAGTGGTACATAACATATGTCTGACACAGAATAAAAATTCTCATTCCTCAAACTAAAATTGCACACCATTCCGACAGCACACATTGATAACAAAATAATGCTACCATCTTCCTATAGAGATGGTAGCATTATTTACGGATATATTCTATCACTACTTCTTAGTGAATATCTCTTGAATTTTTTGCATGATAAATCGCATTTACTTTATAGTCATTTGTCAGAGGCAGACTGAGATTCGTCCAAGTACATTGGGCATTTAGGCATGCTCATTATGGGCAGCGTCGGATAATTAACCAAGGCCAAGAGACTACCTAGTTTAGTATCTGTAACGAGATCTTTATATTGTTACAATTGGGATCAATTGCTAATCAAATTATTCGTTACTCACAGCAATACAATACTAAATGGATAATGAGCAGCAAACCGTAGCATGAAATTCTAAGTTTATTGTCTACTAATGAAAACTCTATTTGCCAATCAATTTTGTATTACAATTTAAATTGGAGCAGTACTGTAAAGTATTTTTCATATTCCTGTTGACACTCTTAGACTCTGACACATATATTAAAGTAATATTATGTGAGTATTTTGTATATAGAACAGAATTTCTACACTGGGTGTCAAAAATGTCAATCTATTTACAGAGCAAACTATTAATCATTGTTACGCACATCGTACATAGGTACTAATGTTTATTTCTATCTTAGATGCAACAAAAGTTACCTCTGTAAATAATTACCTAACAATGACCACTTTCTAAACTTGGTAGGTATTTATAATACAATTTTATAAATGTTAGAATGCTGTAGGTTGACTATGCAGAAGGTTATATTTACTAAATGCCAACATTTATTAACGCAAGCTACAACAAAAACAATAATTAGCAAAACTGTTTATAGTAGCATTGACAAGTTTTACAGGAAATGAATAAACTATGAGACTTGACAATACTTATGGCATTTATAAAGTGAATAACTCCGGCACGACGTCCTCATAATATTATAATAGAAATTGTCAAGTTACGTTACTCAGAATAAAAATAACGGATGGAAAATGCATTTAGGCTTGGAATAAAAAACATATGTTAAACAATATAGAATGCAGATGTCAATTAAGGATGCCAAAAAGATGTTACAAAAATGAAAATACAATTCGCTTGACCATTTACGAGTTACTTCCCCTACAAATAAAATTGTCAGCAGATTCAAATGTATAAAATGCAGTTGCTTGAGTAGAATAATATTATTTTATTGCTTATCATTTCCTTATTTCTGTAGTAGCTATTTGCTTATCAATCAACGTCTGTAATAAATTGATAGTTAGCATAATTTTGTTCAAGAATGCGGAAAATATTTTAAAATGAGACAACATAAAATGGAAATTGGTGCGTATTTAGTTTAAGGTTACTGTCGAAAATGAGACTTAGAGCTGATTTTAAACAGTTAGTTGTTGATGGGATGAATGTATTTAGTAGGCTGCAAAGTTACGTTACGCTAAGGATTGAGAATTAACAAAGATTGTTTCTAATGTCCCAGAGAGTTGGTAATTTTAGGTTGAATGTTTGGATGTGGAATGATTAGTAGAGTAAGTAAGCACCTTATTTATTCGGGTGTGAGAAGGGAATTAGAGGATTGGGGTCTTTTACCGATGAGGTGTTGTTGGCTGGGTCGGTCACACACAGTTTGAGACAGACAAAACTCATACTTTTCAATTTGGAGATTGTGTGAGTGAATTCCGTGAGACTGACGTGGAATGCTCTAGACTCGGCTCTTACTGTTGTTAAATTGTGATGTGAGGAGTATTTCTTACTGTTTGGTATAAATGCATTCTTTTTTTAGTACAACATCCCCTACTTTTGCTTTTGAAAACATTTTGCTTCCTCAACTTGAACTTTCTGTATAGATACTACTGTAACTTTGAAAGTTAAAAGACCTTGTATTAGTACGCCTACAAATGATAGTTTGTTGGAATTGAAGTGGTGTAAAACAATAGAAATGCACATAAATAAGAAACTACAATTGGATAGATACCTACAAACAACTCATCACACACCAGTTTACCACTAGATTTGCATATAGTAATGAATATGTACAGTAATGTATTGAACAATAGAATTTGCGTTTGTCTAGGTACTTACCACTTAGTTGAAAGGAATTCTATTTAATTCATTTATTTTCATGTGCATGTACACCAACGTCGCATCGTTACAATTTACGTCAACAGCTCACATCCGATGAATAAGAAGCTAATTTAACAATAAAAGAAAAATACCATTTGTAATTAAAATACTGTTGCATGTCTTATAAGTAACCTCGTTGTGCGAATCTTCAAGTGTCAGAATACTTATTGTACACGTACCTATAGAGAAATGCGTGAATCCTTTAGTACATGCTTAATCAAAAGGAATTTCTCAAATCAATCCAATGTCCCAAAATACGTTTGTTTACCGATCGTGAAGAAGGAAGGACTTGTCCTAATTTGTGACAATATAGAAAGCAATCTAATTTGAAAGATTTAGATAGGGAAGTCTGTCTCATTAATCTTTTGGTGACAATATAGCTTCAGTTGCGAAAAACTACCGATGCATTTCATGATTTTATGTACTTTGATGAACTACCCTTGAATTGTTTAGATTTATGAACGTCATAAATAAAATCCTAAATGAAATTCAGAGCCAGGTCTGTTATTACTTATTTGTAAGTGTGGGTTTGAGTGTGGTAATTAAAATTTATCATTATCTCCTTATTTCACCGTAAAACCGCATGGATCTCAATTTTTTTGTGCAACGTGCATCTCCCGATGTAAGAATAGGATTGTGGTTTTATTTCTACTCGGATGCAATATATTTTATCATGACACATTAATTGGTATTTTTAAGGTAGACACACCACTGTGTCAATTTGTGAATCTCATCCACTTTCTCGATAGGAAGTTGGATTTTGATGTAGAAATGAATTCGACACAATGCATACCGTAGTGTTTAACCATATAACTTAATATTTTAGTGTTTGCCTATAAAAAGAGCCTTTTTTATAAATGAATTTCAGTGTCATGCTGAAGAAGCGAGAACACCTCAACAAGGAAACCTACAAATTCTTTAGAATTACGAGAAAAATAGGATCCTACAATGGGGAGTAGTAAATAAGCATCTGTCTGTATACATCTGCCTATATATCATGCAAGGAGCACTTGCAGTGAATTTACACATATTATCATTATTGTATAGGAATTATAGGAGACAGTCCCCTGCTTTACTTAAGTGTAAAAAATTGCAGAGATTTGTGTGCATTAGTATTGCTACAGCTACTAACTATGTACACATCTGTCTTTGTCGTAGCGGATTCAAGTGAAGAGGCATGAACATAAATCCAGCGACCGGAACACAATCTGTCCGAGATGGACTTGTTGGTTCGTCTTCCTATTCTTCTTTCGAATACCAAATTCTCAACTCAGTTAACTGCAGAATGAATAATCTCACTCTGAGTTGAACAGGACTGCATTCTCTTCTTCTACCTCTATCTATAACACTCTTCTGTTACTCCACACATCCTACTAACTAACACACACCTGTCCTGAGATAACCCATACACATACATACATACATTAATATTAGCCATGTGCAATATATATTTAGTACCGTAGCTTGATTGAAATGAGACTCTGTATACTATAGACGGACATAATACAACTAAAACTCCAACTGTTGAGAATGTTCTTTCTGATTAGTACTAGTGTAGCTGTACTTTGAATAATATCCAAGTAGGTATAAGTTAGTAGCAGAAAACATTGGCTACACTCTTTATTTTAGATCGAGAGAGGTAATAGCATTTAGCATAATATCTTAATATCACTAGTTCATTTAGCTTCAGCACTGAACTAACAATCTAAATCCCTTCTCCAACACGTTTAAAGCATTTTTCGTTTAGTTGAGATAAGAAGCTGCAGTCTTGCAGACAATCCATACAACTACTACACACACAAGCCTTAGCAGTAGGGGTTTTCTATTTGCTATATACGTGCAAGCACTCTTCTATCTAGCAGTTGGTCTGTAAGTGCACACACACTTGCACATTGGAAGAATCACTTGGTGTTTTATTTCATTTTAGTTTTAGTGTTATTCCCAAGAAAACCGCAGAAGAATTTATAGTTCTCTAGATCGAGTATTCATTCCGTAGCCACAGGTTTACATCAAATATCATTATTATAAACACTATTCTCCCCATACAAATCACATAGATATAATATTATAACCATTCATTTTACACCTGGGCTTCTATGTAAATACTTTAAACCTCAAATACTCGCAAAAACTATAAGAACTCAAAGCCACACAGACAGTTCTCTTCGAAGGTTTAATTTTACTTACGTTACGACGGTCAATTTTGGTGACAGTACGAGCACTTTACTATTCCCTGCTTGGTGGCCTGAGAAGCAAGTCTAATTTAGAATTCTTCCCACATAAACATGAAAAACGTCTGGGGATGCGTGCAAATAACGTTCTAAACAAGTGTCTTTTTCATTTATCCTCCTAAAACCATCTCATCTACTACACAATTCGCCATGAAAAGTTTTAAGTATCACTGAAGGCTCAAGTACTCATCAATTAATTACCCTTCATGTCTCTTACAATATAAAAAGTGCAACTGCGTGAACATTATCTCTGAATTCGGAACAATTTCTTATTTTCTCTCAAAAACTATTCAGCACGGAAAAATAACTTGTCGAAGGTATTAAATTTTCACTCATTTTAATTTCATAATAGTAGTTGCTACGGATTCTGATAAATAGCACTCATTCATATATGTGTACAGGTATTATTATTATTATTATTATTTGTAATCGACAGCTTCCCCCGGTTGGGGGCCCTCAAACTGCCAATCACACTTTATTGTTCACTTCAGTTGCACATAAATAATACAAGTCATACAAGCGCATACAGATACATATTATTTTCGTCACACATATATTTATCAAATATTACGAAGAATTAGCAACTGACAATATACACGAATAGTCACAAATGTTATTTAACACTTCAGGTTGTAGCGAGTTTTCTGTTTCTTGTTTTTGTAATAGATAATCTCTATAATGTAAACTAAATAGGTAGGTGCATAATATGAATTGCCAATATTTATCGATATTGCATGTCACGCAAATATATCATGATTGGTTTTTATCAGCAACAGTTAAAAGTTATAGAGTCATGTTTATGCAAGCTATAAAAATACTTATTGCTCATTCTAACTAGTAGCTCCTTTAATTGCTGATGCCAAGATTTGCTAGTTTTCATTTCATTTGAGTTAGAAAATGTGTAAAATGCTGATTACTCTGTTCTAAATCGTAACAGTTCATTTTATAGGCTATTACGTTGTCTTGCCTCGGTTTTTTCATGTACCTGAACTAACATCTTATATGAATATCTCTGCTGGTAGACTCTTTCTTAGGTAACATTGGATAATCAACTGCAATAATCAGTGGTTTTAGTTATTCCATGCTATAAATGAGATCTGACTTGAAATCTTATTTACTTGTGTAATTTACAAATATTAACTAACTCTCTATCTACGAAATTTTCACGACAAGTTAGGAGATACCTAAGTAAAGTAATTAAGATTATATTCTATTACTGGGTCAAGTGAATGTTTGATTTGTTTAGCACCGGAATCCTTCGTTATGAGTAGAGAGAACGTGTTTAACCTCTGATAAACCAAAGGTTGATACCTATAAATCTAAAGTTGGTACTTATCTCACAAAACGCGCTTTACAACGATTGGAAGTTTTCATACCGTACAGTAGGCATTAACTCATACGTTAGTGAAAATTTTATGCTTAATGCAATGAGATTAGAAAAAGTGTGCTACCGAGGGCACTTTGTAATAGTACGACTATATCTTTATGTCGTTACTCTACTAGTTCATTATCAATGTCTTACTATTATGCAAGTAATAAGTATCCTTAAATACCAAATATATAGGTACCTAGTTTATCGTAAAATACATCAACCTTGAAATACGTAATAACATTAAGAGCAGTTGAATAACAGTTAAAAGTACCTCCAATTCTCTCTTCGAATTAGTTTGTCTATTTAAAAATATGAATATAAAAACGTTGATTACATGTACACCGCTGTCTTTATAGAATCTTTGGATTTACGATTGTATAATTACCATCAATCAGTTTAACAGTACAAAGCTGCAAAATATTCGATTTCTTCTAGTAATCTGCGGTGTCTCACACGCCGCGGTACACCGTTTAACTCCATAATGTTCAACTTGAGATACAGGAGATTGTACTAATAAAATCTTACATAGTAGTATAGTAGCTGGTGAAAAACTTGTTTCATAATTGACTTTGTCGGACAGAAATATTATGGAACATTATTTTACACCTAAAACTTAATAGTGGTTGTAAGACGGTATTAATCAATACATGCAAAGGAAAATTTTACATATTTTTCCATTGTTGAGACAGGATATTTGCTTTATAATGTCATATTGGTTAGCATAGTATTGAGTCTCATGCCGCGACCTTTGGTATTGATGTTTACGATTAGCTTATTTAATTTTGTTCAATAAATGTTTATGCTGGTATGATTTTTATTGATGTGTGTTTTAACTTAAATAGTCGTAATTCTTTTATGTTTTAAACAGATATTATTAAGCCAAAGAGGTTAATTATTTCAAGTTAAAGTAAATAACTTAAAGTTTATTACATTAATTAGCCCAGAGATCCTACCTACCTGGTACCTAATATTAATTTAGTTCCTCTTCCTACCCTCGAGTAATTTTACGTATAAAACCACAAAAATTTCAACTTTGTTGTACAAATTCCGCTGACTACTATTACAATATTTAACAACATTATTACATTTGCTTAGGAACATAAACCTAAAAAAAACTATAAAATGATTTTATTAGTCTTGTACAAATAATAGTATGCACGGTGTTTTTGATATAGAAGGTTTAGTTGTATATAGAACAAGAACTAAGCTTAACTTTTGAACATTATTCATGTAATTGTTTGCATCACCTGCTACTATGGGCAAGTGGAAAACTTTTGTTTGTATTTGCAAATTATACATAGATCGTACTCTATTTCTTGGCTTGTCTCACATTTATAGGTAGTTGTTCACCATGCTTTATTTTATAGTTTTGGGAAATGTATTTCAACCAAGTTTACATTCCCCACTCTATAACTTCAGACATTAAACATCAGGTTCAAAGATTAGTAGAACAGTTCGGCCGACAAAAACAAGGGAATTTCTGCTAAATACGCAGGACATAATTAATTACTAACACCAGCCGTATAAATCCCATACGCAAACGCTTAATGTAACACTGGGGTTTATCTTAATGGGAATTCGAGATAACGTATAGTATTATTATGTGAATATAAGCATCCCTAGCCACGCATAGCTAAATCGCCTGAATACATAAATTGCAGGAATATTTATGTAATGCTAAGTTTAAAGGTCTTATTCGGCTTGAGTGTAACAAACTGTTTATTAAATATAATTAACTAAGCTTTCATTATGTCATAGTTAATTGCCTCAATTCGGTCACAATATAAAGGGAGATGGATAGCGCAGATTGTACTGAGAGCTTGAAGGATTAAATCTGGATGTAAGTATCATTATTATGCGTAAGAAAATCATTTGATGAAAGATTAGACCATTACCTCCAATTTGCAGGTGTCATAATAAAAATGTTGCGCCATTCTCATTGGGAATTATCTCAAATATAATTATTTGTAGCATTAAATTCTCTCTATTCACACAAGCCTGCAGTAATTGCAACTCATAAGGTGTAGAAAAATGGATAAATATAATTCAAGATTGACGACGGAATTGTTTTATCATGCGAATGGGAATTTAGAACATTTTTTCATATGCGAGCAGTAGGACCTGGTCAACCAGAATATTTTGTTTGTCTTTAGTTAAGCATGAAATTAAAATTTTCAGTTTGGTTGGATCATGCAAGTTCAGTGCAACGAGCTCTATCCTCCATCTGACAATGAGTAATACAGAATGTACAGATGGATAAATGTCTTAATGGGCAGCTATAGTGGTTGGCTATACTAATAACACTTAAATAAATTGAACAAACGGCTAATTCCTATACTGACGACTAGCCAAGCCAGTAGAATGTGTATAGAGTAGGAACATTATTTAATAGACATGTCATAGTCATGGGATATGACTGCTTCCGTTTTTATCACTTACTCCTGTTATGTTAGTTCTAGAAACAAAAGTAATCAGATAAGGAATCAAGGAGCACCTTATCACTCTTTATGATTAACCTAACTAACTGATACAGTTAATAGACAGGAAGCTGAATTGAATAATCAGCTCTCATTGTATCCTTCTTTGATTAATAGTGCCGGAGTTTGTCTATCAAATTATGTATTACTATTTATGATCTAACATGCGATCAGCTATAAATGGATAAACATTGTACCAAAATTGGTTCACAAAAACTTGCAGCGAGAAAATTATAAACGCGAGAACTTTGCCCTGATTAATTTCAATTCATCAAGACCATTAGCACTTCTTGGAAACTGAGAAAAGATTGAAAACCTTTTAATACAGAGCAATAATTCCTCACAATTTAATATGTCTAAAATAAATCTCAATTTCTAAAAGTACTTGTTCGACCCTAAATTCAATTGCCAAGCTAATATAAAATGCAGATAGAATTTTGCCATTTTTTTCTATTCTAGCTTTGGAACTTTGACTTACAGTCCTAATATAAATGTAATAAGCATAAACATGTAAATTTACCTGGCTGAATGGATTATAGTAGAAGAATGAAAAATCCGGTAACGTAGTTTGGCACGGCAGTTTGCTTAAAAATGCTGTGAGATGATCGGAATTATGATACTTATATTTACCTGAATTCAACATTTATCTTGTGTACATTTGATGCTCAAGTTATTTTGTTTTTTGGATAGGTATTTATACGGAAATAGGTACGAATGTTTATGGTTTTGACTGAGAAGTAGAAATACAAACAGGAGCTTTGAAAAACCATAATACACAAAATATTTTTACGTATTTTGCGGCGGGTATTGAAAAGTTTTATATATCCCATGAGAGGTTTGTGTGAAGTAGTAGATAATAAATAGTAGGTGTAACTGTAACTCATGTTTGCTAAAACCAGTGGTTTTTGAGTATTAAATCAAATTGCTTTTCATTTCAAAGGAAATTAGGAAGAAAAATGCAGAGTGTGCATGTGAGCGTTGCAAAGTACCAGTTGGCACAGTACCTACATGATTTTTAGTAATCTGCTTTAGACATTTGTTCCTGAAGATAATATTTAAGAGATGTAATAGAAATAAAAGCAGGTTTGGAGGAATGCACATGAATGTGCTATACTCCATAAAATGTTTACTACCTGTTATGTTGTGGTTCTAAGTCGTTCTAAGCTACGGAGTTGGAAGTAGAGAGATACCTACATTATTTAATAGCCACCACGATTATTAATACGAGGTAGCTGAAACTGAATGAAGACTCCTCCTGTCTGACTGCACCATTATTTAGAGATTCAGCCGGTGTGCAATCAATAATATTATACGAACCACTCATCAATGTATCCTGTGTATCTAATAAGGCATCTTATTCGGGCCTGAATGCAGTGCATCGTCCATGAACAACTAAACATTCATGTGAGACACACACACTCTCAAATTCAGAAGTATAGTCATAACAATGTTGAATCCAGCCCAAATCCTGAACTGTTAGTTTCGCAAAAAAATAATCATCCGTTGATTTAATTGCAAGAGTCAAGCCAAGTTCATCTGGTGAAACACTCTCTTCCGCTCTTGCTAAATCCATTCGAACGAAACAATGTAACTTTATGTACAGGACCATGTCCATGTGCGAGGGGAGAGCAAAGAGGGTTCAGATAATCTCTAAACTAGTAGGTACTTATCATCGTTTAATAAAGGAGAATGTATTAGTGCATATTATGTATGCTTTACAATGGCTTATCTCAGCTGTAGTTCCTTACCCACTGCTTACTATACAAATGAAACTACCACCAACCACTCAATAATACTATTTTACTGTTAATTTTCTGTTGTACATGGTTACGGTACGTAATTTCTTTCTAATCTCAACTCTACTATTCACTCATTCACTCCATCCTAATAGTTGTAGGATTCTATGCCTTCGAGGATTAATACCTCCAGGGACTGGATATGTAGGGAATCAATTAAAACATCTCTAATTATGCACAAACCAAATATCACCTTTAAATCAACAAAAATTCCATTCTAAATATTTACTACGATTTTTGCAATTATATAAAAAGTAAGTAATAGTAGCTATTCCATCAACAAACTCCTATTGTAAGAGTTTTACCAATATATTAACTTCTAGAATAAAAATAACCAAAATCTAATTAAGCTCCAAAAATTAGCCAAAAAGACAACAAATAGTATAGAAACATACTAAACTGTACTGAACTGTATATTATATGCATTCAATTAGGAATCCATATCCGCATTATGTACAGCTATGTCAATAAATTGATAAAGGTACGTACTGCATAATGGTCACACAAAGCAATTCACTTCGGATACGACAAGTTTAAATTTAAACGTTGTTGTTGTAATTTAAGGTTGCAATTTAAAGCAAAAACAGTTCATGTTCTCAAATACACTTTTCGCTTGGTACTGATCACTTTAAAGATGTAGAAATTTTTCTTGAGTGACATTTGGCTTTTGTTGTAAATGTTTCGGAAAATTAAATAATATTGTGCTCGTCTTGATTGTTGAAACATATTGAAACACGGTTTATTAACGCTTTCAGAGATTTAATTAGCTGGAAAAACATTATATAGTGAAAAGCAGATAGTGATAATAATTTTTATCTGGTCATATATTAAGGAATAACTGTATAGCTCATCGTAGATGTAACTATCTAAAATTACCTCAACGTTCATAAAAGTAATCTTCAAACTGCATTTCCTTTTACCACAAATAATTGTTTCCTTACATGATATTTCTATGAGGCTAATTCTAAGAGTCTGTAGTATCGGTTAGAAGAGAAACGTTCATCTACCGACCGAATTCTAAAAAGTGCTGCAAACTCATAATGCAAATTGTAATACACTCGACAAATAAACCAAGAAATCCTATCTTAAGCACATACTATGAAAATTTTCTGAATTATAATAATTCTGTCTTCACGCTATACAAATCAAAGAGTAGAATAGAATATTCGTTTCTATCTGCACTGAATTTACTCTCATTTTATTCATCAACTTTTTTGTGTATTCTGAAATAATTATATTCAGCAATCTATCAAAGATTTCATTTTACATTTGGCAACATTCTGCAAATTTTAATTTTTCATGTTCCTGTTGAATTGAATTCTATGGCTACATATTATATGCATGTATATATGTATGTTTATGCATTTATGCTAGTAAAGAAACAAAAATTGCCTTGTGTTGAGAACTTAGCGATATTTAAAATTTCCATGCTTCGAAAACCCCAAGTTATTCATTCATGAATGCTTAATTAAAGATATACATAAATTAAATGTGTGCTTCATAGTCTTTATGTTAATAACATTGCACTGGCAGTAAATTTGTACAAATTTACATTTGAAAAAATATGTCGAAATAAATTTTAGGAAATTTATCGACTAATAATTCATTCCATTATTTTTAAAAATGGTTGAAATTTGATGATCTATAAATTTTTTAGAGCAGAAGAGAATGAGGATGGGAAAGTGTAGTAAATACATATTATTAAAGTAGATCAATAGCGATATAACTTTATTTGTTCTCAGCATTGCATATTTGAATATGGGATGTGGGTAGAGGTTGAACCTTGTAACCTATAGCGTGCGTATGCTGATATTTCAGATAGATGTATTAGTAGACCATATAATAGTTTAGCCATTATTTTGTTAAAGTGATAGAGTCGATTAACAACGCATTAAACAATAATACGGATACCTAAGCGTGTGTATATGCGTTCTGAACTGTAAATAAAACTGAAAATTCCTGTTAAAAACCTTTTTCAAGAAAATGGAAAACTATTCGTATGTAGGTAGTAGAAATAATGGAGCAAAGAATGCGGAGAGTAGATTCGAGAAAGGAAAAAGGTAATCAATTCGTTTTGTTTAGGCTCTAAGAAAAGATGTATAAAGGACGTACGTCAGTGTTGACTTATTTCGGGAGAAGGCTTTATGATGGACTAGCATGACATTGTAGTCAATGTGAAATATTTCCTTGGAGCTATGCTTAGCCCATTTGTGTATGTCTATATTTGTTTTAAATCTTTTGTCCAAATAATGTAGCTGACATATAGCTGAATAGCACTGAAAGCATTAAGGAAAGGGTCCGTTCATAGTAATTAAATATGTTATGTATACAACCGTAAAACCATAGGAGATAACAACTGTATATAGCACTCTATTTATAATACAGTAAGTACAGTAAATAATCAGGTACCTGTACTTTGTACAACATATTGTATGAAAATTAGGAACGCAATGTAATTGTTACACTTTACACAGTACTAAATGCGAATAGACGAAGAACGAATAGCAATTTGGATGCAGTTAAAAGTAGGAAGATCACAGATGTAGCAAAAATAAACCATGAACTTGAAATAGAAGGAATGAAATACTTGGTTGTTCGAAATGCTCAAATAGGAGCTTACTACTATGAATACAAGTGAAATGTCTATAGCAATATGGTAAATAGTTTCACGCTAAACCAATTTTGACAACATATGTCACAGAGCTTTACACAGAGCATAACAAAGTCTCTTAATCCATGAATTAGTTCTCTGTGGATAGCAAAGGAGCATCAAGCATCACCGTACAACTCTTTTTCATAGAAAATTTGCAGCAAAGACAAATTTAATTTAACTCTCCATACCTCTATACTATATTGTATTACCCATCTTAAAGGTTAGCGCTAAGGTTTCTTAAGAAAAATTACTAACATTTTAAAAATGGGGAATTAAAGATTGAAAATGGACAGTGGAGATAAGTTGATACTCTAGAAGCTACTTACCAACCATTAGTGACACCAAAATAGTATTTTGTGGGGTACCTCAAAGCATATTTATATTTGATTTTTATTGCAGATGGTTATAATTCTTCAGCAGACGACTGACAACGGGAAACGATTTGTTTCTACAGTGGTCGAAGAAGAATCATCTTTCACTAGTAATTTTTCTCTTGGAAGCCAAACATCAATTAGTGAGCGAAGTGCAATATATAAACAGAGAATAGATAGTCTTTTTGGAAGACACTCTCGTCTCAATCCTTTCAAACCGAATGCAGAGCCCTTCTGTATACGTATTGACGGACCAAGCACTCCGTCCACCGACTCCTCGATTGTCCTTCCAACTGGTCCTCCAAAGCTGAGTCCACTCAATCATCAAAAAAAGAGTCAAAAAATAAAATTCCAAGAATCACCTGTGCTGATTGGTAACAAAGTGATAAGGGAGGAAGGACTGGAAGGAGATCATCTTCTTTCTTCGGACGAAGATGAGGATTACCAAAAGATCCCAGAGAAAGCTTCGTCGATTATAACTGACTCTTTGACAAACAGTAACAACAGTGCGTGTGGAGTTGGGAAAAGAATGGGGAAACGGAGTGCCACGGTGAGTCCTCTGAATGTGAGCAGTGTTCGGATAACTTGCGACGAAGAAGATAGTAGTCCGACACCTGCAATGACTTCATCGGGAGAAGACCAGATAACTTCCAGCGAGAGTTTGATGTGGAGAAATGGATCCTACGGAGAATCTCCTTGTCTGGAAGACAAAATGTATGGACTCATGGGTGCTCGGAGCTCTCCAGTGGGAAGTTTAAGGTTTCCTGTTGAATATTTGGGAAGTGTCCCAGTTTCAGGGACTACGACGGCATTGCAAGACTTACAAGCACCTTTGAGGACGCTATATGTAAATTATTTGTCTGGGAAAAATGTAATGTCTGGGCAATTAGCTATAACTACAGATGGACTAAGGTTTGAAGCACCAAAGATACGCCTAGTGAACCCATTTACAACGATTGCTGTCTGGGCGGCAATTAAATTCGTCGCTAGAGGAGATCCCGTCCCAACGGAATGCGCCTTTATGCCTTTGATTTCCGACCCGGAAGGACAAGACAAAGGAAGACTATTCGGAAGAATGGACTCTGAACTAGCAAAAGTCTACGGCACTTACGTGAACAACAATTCATCTAATAAAAGCCAGTTCCGAAACCCGCCGATCTTCGCCTGTGTGATGAGGGAAGCTTCATTCAGTCTCGATTGCCACGCATTTGCATGCAAATGTGCTGAAGATGCAATTGTTGTCGCTGCAAATTTATATCAGTCCTTGGTTGACAAAATGAGGGCTCACAAAGAAGGGGAAAGCGGGTACGGAAGTCTTTCTCGAGGTTCCCCTGCCACTCAGAGTCCTCCCAATGCAAATCGATCTAGCTCTTCGGCATCTTCTAATGGATTCCCAATGGAGCAAAGTGGAAATGCAAGCAGTGGCAGTGGGACAGGGTGCAGCGACAGACAGATGACCTGTGGAATATCATCCAAGAGGGAACACCGAGTGGTTTTCTCAGATTCAGAGTCAATTGTCCCTGTAAGACCTCCTCGACGCAAGAAGAAATCCACAGAGGTTCCTAATAGCAATCTAAAACGATACAATTCCGACGACAGTGTTCTCTTGAAAATACCAACACGTCGGAAGTCCTTTAAAAATAATTACCCAGGCCAGAATGGCAAGAGTAAGAAACGAGTTCAGATTTCTACTCCAGATGAGATTCCTACAGAGTCGGCGAATGAATCCATTGATCAGATATTAGATCGAATCATAAATCCCGGAGGGATGTCTTTCAACGATTTGAAACCATCCTATCAAGAATTGATTTTAAAGATAGCTCTGACACTAACTCAGGATCAGTTGTACCAGAAGAGCAAGCAGGCTATGAAAAAACACCAACAATTTAATTTCAGAAAGAAAAAAACGAATTCTGGAGAGACTTCTGATGACAGTTCCCAATTCCTCAATCAGATCATGAAGTCCTTCTGCAAAATCACATCGAGCAAAACTAGTAATTTATCCAAGGCCCGACCAAGCAGCAAAGCATCTGCCTGCACCTCCATTTCCTCCCCTCTTCCCAAAGTCATTCTTAAGAAAACGAAAGAAGAAGAGCCGTTTATGTCCTTCTGCAGTGGATGCATCTGCGAGAAATGTTCTGAGAAGTGTTACTGTTCTCTACCACCTAACAGCGCGGGGAAAGTATCGTGCACTCCGTCTCCGTCTACTCCGTCTTCTACTACACCCGCAGATTCCAGTCCAAACCCAAATCAAAAGTCTGATCAGTTGAAAAAGACCTGTGGCTATGACACAGATAGTTGTGCCGAGAGTGAGAAGTGCTATTGCTCCCTCCAACGCGTCAAATCCAATGGACTCAAAATTTACAACATCAATCTGGACACGGAAACTTCGGATACTGACACAAACTCGTACGACTTCGAGCCATTCAACCACAGCGAGACAGTTTCTTCCTCCAACTTAAAAACCGTGTCTACACGATCAGTAGAAATGTTGTCTTTCCAACCTGCAAACTCCAAGAGAATGTCCTACAGTGTTTCCCCTCCTTCCCCACCACAATTACAAACTACAAGTGCAGTCGTCCACTTTGAAGATGATTCTCCCAGCAGCCCCAACACCTCACGTGTCCTTTTAACCAAAATCAACAGATCCAATCAAAATGCACGGCAACCCGCTGCTATTTGCTCCCCTTATGTACAACAATTGGATTCTGTAAGTTCTATTACGGAATATAACACATTTATTTATTATTGTTGAGGAAGTAATCTTACCTTTAGTACTAGTCAGATTCCCTGTAACAAAAATATCTACTTATTCATTTATACTTAATTACTGTTTTCGGGGTCATTATCACGAAAATATTTAGGAAAATCAGGAAAGGGCCAATTTTTTCATGAGGGTGAATTGAATAAGTTTCTATCTGTATATAGTATCGGAGATCTAGGTGCAGGGTTATAGGTATAAATCAGGGCCGCAGCCAGAAAGCGAGAAATTTTTAGCGAATTTTAGACAAAAATTTCTTTATTTTTCTCGATTTCAGGGGGGAACGTGCCCCAGTTCCCCCCTCTCTGCGGCCCTGGTAGAAATAGTACAAAGTACCCCAAATAAATAATACTAAGAATTGTTCATATTGTGTAGATATTTTAATTCACAAATATTTAAAATATTTTTAGCCAAATGATGAAATACTTCAAGACTCTCCTAACATGTTACAACGGAACAAAGTGATGTTAATCACCGGATCAAGTTCTTCCACCCGGGTGATTTACAAAGATGCCAATAGTTACTCTACAAGAGTCGGGGAGCTTGGCGACGGTAAAAAGGGGCGGGCGGAGCAGCTCCGAAATCTGGTGGACATTGAGGAGGACGAGGACAATGAAGAGATGCTTTCCACCGAGATCGATGGGGACGATGAAGATGAGGATGGACTCGCACCTGAAAAAGTACTTTCCATGAAGAAAACTGCAGAAATCGCTGCTATGTTTACGGATTTGAGACTAGATAAAAAACCGACCATTCCAATTCCCGATCTTGCTTCAGACAACGGGGATTCCGCCACCAACACAGACGACTCAAATCAATCCGTCGACTTTGAAGCTTCTCTTGGCTACTTACCATAATCTCTTGTCAATTGTCATATATAGTTGGTTACATGTATACAGTCTGGAATATTGGGAAGAACCTAGTAATACTTTGTTTTTCTACTCCCGTTCCGTTTCGACCGGTTTGTCAGCAGAAAGATAATTCCTCAATTCACAAGTATCACCAAAATAAATAGAATGAAATGTAGAAGTTTGCAAGCGATTAAGGATTGAAAATATTTAGCCTATTTATAATTTATATTTACTTAATATATAATAAAGACAGGTTCGTTCTAGAAATGTTTACATAAAAATAGTATGTTATTGTATCGCTCACTATGAATGTGTCAGTAAGTATATCTGTAAACGAAACTCAATATCAATTAAAATCGTTTATTTATATTTACTATAATAACAAAGTGACTATAAAATGTAAATGACCTGAATGAGAGAAAATGCCTACCACCTAGAGTCATTAAATGATATGTATAACCCACGTCTATACCGTATCGTAACAGCTTAACTGTTTTCATGGGATCATTTTAAAAAAATGAGAATAATCCAAACATTCTTTAAACATGGAATAAAAACTGTATTTTAAAGAATATCTGTTTTATAATAGCCTCAGTCCTAAAACATGAATACTGGCTCAGGATTTTGTTTTTATAATTATAAATTTTAATCGCCATAAATAATTTAGATTCAATTTGGTAGCAATACAATGGGCGATTGAACATTATGTAATGAGACCTACTAATTGACGTGGTATATAGCTATACTAATGTGTTGAATTGTAGAGCCAAGCGAGGGTATATACCCAGTGAAGGAGGTTAGGTATTTTCATTTCAATTCTGTAGAAAAATTATATTATGGTAAAGGGCAAAATTTGTCTTATATGTGCAAATAAACGGGGTATTTTACTATTTATGAAATTTTCCATGTATTAAAAGTAAACCAATGAGAAATGTGGTGTAAACACTATAAACTACAATAACTACTGGTTGTAACAAAAATGTATTTATACCACTCAGTTTTAGAATATGTGTCATTATTTATTCATCATTGGGGTTGTCGAGATTGAGACTGTGACTCTCCTGACTGGATAGTACAGCAACAGCATGTAAATCGATTCATGAATCCATGGTGTAAAATGTATTTAAGTATTCACTGTATTTTGTTTACTATAGTACTCCAATTCATTTTTTATGTAATAACGTAACGTCTCATTGAATATATAAACCTTCTATACATCACTAAGATTGACAATGTACTAATCGGTGTGTGATTATCAGTAGTAATTATCATGCAATATAATTACTGATTGTAGTATGTTTCTTGAATTTTAAACATAATTTAATAAAATAACGCTTTCATAAAATTAAACCAATCATCTTAGTTTTCGTCAATTCATTCCTAAATACATTTATACTACCTGACTCCAAGGCTGTATTGAGGGGGTGGGCTTTGGGGGCTAAAGCCCCCCCGAAATCCAAGAAAAAAGGAAAATTTTTTTCAAAATACCAAAAAATTTCGCGCTTCGCGCGATTTTATGTGATTTTTAGGCTATTTTTGACTCATTTTAGACAAAATAAGCCAAAAATTTTCGCGCTTCGCGCGATTATGCCTAATAGATATTGTCCTATGATATCATAGCCCCCACCGAAATCGATTTCTAAATACAGTACTGCCTGACTCGTATCTTTTCGGCTCCCGTTTGAGAAATATTATGATTGTAGTGAGTAAAATCCTTAATAAATAGCTACAGAAATTGAAATAATTCATTACTGCACCATCTCATTCATGGAAGGAAGAAATCATGTTTTCCCGCCAAAGCTATAATTCAAAATGTATTACAAATTTCAAATTTTTGTAGCCACAACTAGGTAGAAGGCTCTAGGCATCTTTTGACACTTTTTGGAAATTTTGTAGACTAGTAAATAAATGGCACACTCCTACGTAATACAAAATACCTATTCATATTGCCCCGCTGTTACCCATCCTTAGTATTAATTTCTACAGAGTTCCACGAATTTAGCGTAATGCAAAAGAAAGCGTTCATATAATTCAGTTTGTGCAACTATCCCCTGGAGAAACTCATGTAAGCATCAGTTAAACTGGGCTATTATTGATCTTTGTTGTGCCTAGTGACTGTTATATTATTTTGCAGGGTTGAATCTGAAAAAAGAGCAACAATAAAGCTATATCTAACTATTCCCATTTACACGCTGGCAGACAACTTAAACCAAGGAAATCGTTAGCTCTGTGGTACGCAAGATTGACCAAAGGCCGGCCTGTATAATTCTAGAAGCGAAATTTGAATGCGCTCTGAGCACTGTTCAGGTTTATGTTTCTAGGTGTTGACTAGTAGTTGACTTTACGTTACCTCAAATTTTAATCCATTTATTTAATGTATTTGCTCATTAGTTTGCAGTTAGAAAATTAGACAATAGATAGTCTAGATGTATAAAATATTTTGTTATTCTTTAGGTGAGTATTAGATTGAATGTTTATAAGAAACTTATTTGAAAACGGCCTGTGCCTATTGTGTATTAAGTAATTACACACACCTTTGGTCTGAATGGTATGGTAGTATGATCCATTTACAACAACAGCAGTCATTCGGAGACAATAGATAACAGTAATGAATAAGTATTTACCCTAATTAAATTTATTTTGTATAATTTGGTTAATTTAATTACATTTCGTTTTTTTGTACGATTTTTAAACCCGATTTCTCCTTCGTCTTCCATTTTACAGCTTACTGAATGCCTAGTTTTCTACTTCTACAAATTTTAATTATATAAATATGGACGTTGAAGCGGAAGATGTGATTATGTTCACTTCCACGGCACATAACAATAACTCAAGACTAGAAGAATCCGAATTCATGGCCGATGTGGGTGGTAATAATCCACCGGCGACCAATGGATCCGAATCTGAGTGCTTGAATTCGGCGGAAGAAAATGATACAATAGTGGAAGATGACAATATAAATGAAGATGACAATATAAATGAAGATGACAATGAAGATAGTCTCACTTCAGACGATGATATGGCCGACGTTCAGTATTCGTCAGATGACCAAGAAGAGCTTGAAGCAATGCTTGATGAAGGTACGAAATAAATACTTAAAAGTTTATTTATAAGTACATTCATTTTTAATATCCTGCTGGAAATATGTAAAATAAACAGTCTTTAGAATATATTTTTATTTTTTTTAGATCTTCCCGATGATTTTAAAAGAACCCCCGTACCAGATCCAAAAAGATTACGTTTGGCGAGAAAAAGAAAAATTGACCATCGGGGGGCACATTCCAACTCTGGGGAAAACGGGATGGACGACATAGAGGGAGATGATGAGGATTACAACGAAAAGGAAATTACAGTGCTTGAAAGTATATGCTTTATTAGTTATTCGAATACTATTTACCAAAAGGTGATGCAATTAAAATATAATTATTGTTTGTAGAAATTGGACTGAATAATTTTGACTTGATGCCCGGAGGCTGGATTGAAGTTCGTCACAGTAGTGGGATGCCTTTGTATTTACACAGGAAAACCCGAGTTTGTACCCTCTCTAAACCATATTTTTTGGGACCTGGATCCGTTCGCGTTAGTAATTGATAATTATAATATTTCATTATTATAATAGATCATTATAAAATAATAAGTTGATTGGATTTCTTTATATATTGTATCTTAATATAATTAACTTGTCAATAAAGAACCTTTGGTTGAAGGTCAGCTACGCCGTTCTGGTGGTTTTATGTGTTAGTATTTATATTACAGAGACATTCGATTCCTTTGGACGGTATCCCTTGCTTGGCTTATAAGAAAGCATTGGAACGGAGAGCTGCAGAATTAGCTGCCGCTGCTGCTGGTGCAACTCATGTTGAAAACGGGGAGAAAGAATCAGAATGTGCTAGTGAAAAAGCCAACGACGCTCAAAACCATAATGCAATTTCAAGTAACGAAACTCCTATGCTCAATGGCAACCTTAATAAAGAAGGACTAAAAAGTATGCTTCCTTGTGCTAAAGTGGAGACTGCCAGCGAAAATAATAGTATGTACTCTGTGGAAGCCGAAGAACTTCGTCAGTATTGCGAAAGAGTCTTCAAATTTAAGCGTGTGAAATGCAAACGCTTCAAGTAAGTTACTCTGCTGAAAATCCTAGAGACCTGTAGTGTCTATAGTTGCTACCAAAAGTGGGGATTTGAAAATATTTTTGGATACAATGAATTTATTATGCTCATTCTTAGGACTTGGAGTGCAAGAAGGAAGCACACTAAAGAGCAAAAGCGTCTTCATCTACAAAGGCCTACTTTGCCGGAGGGAGTAAAACTTATTACATTTCCTGTCCAAAATACAGGTAAAAATCTTTTTCGAAAATGTAGTGTATTCATCGAAACTTTATGTGAAATGGTTTAATAGGTAGGAACGAATTTATAAATTTGCAGGTGGAGATTCTGACAATGGGAAGAGTAATAAGGAGTATATTATGAACCCTCAGGGGAAAAGTTCAGTTTGTATTTTACACGAGTACGTCCAACATGCTCTAAGAAAGCAGCCATCCTATAATTTTCGGGAGCTTGAAAATGCGGCCACTCCATACGCAGCTACGGTTGTGATTAACGGAATGCAATACGGATCAGGTTACGGGTCTAGCAAGAAGCAAGCTAAAGCAGAAGCAGCTAAAGCCACTTTAGAAATATTAATTCCTCAAATGAAGGAGCAACTAGACGAAAGCAAAGGGAATCCAAACTCTGATTTTGACATCACTTCGGTAATATTCAAACAAACATGATTGTTGGTATCATTAATTTCTACTTCTTATACAGACTTGGGATATGCTATTATTTGTAAAATTGTAGTATTTTGATAGGCGACATAAATAAGCACAAGAATTAATTTTCATTCATATATTTAAAAAATTTACGTTTAGTTGCATTTCCCAAGTCTGTTCATTTCAAATAATACAATTTACACCTTCGTCTTTCCTTAATTTGCCCTTAATTTACTGTAAAAATTGACCATATGATTTGCATTTCAGTTCTTTAAGCAAGTGGAATTAACAGATGCACGAATAACAAAGATGTGCTCGAGTTTTAGCGAACCTTCTCCGTATACACTACTACTTACATGTTTGCAAAGGTATTATCAGATGGCTTTGAAGTGACAAGGGAGTCATTTGGGCATTACCTTTTTACCTTTCCAAAATCATTGAGTTAACCTTTATTAAAAGTATTGCATTCTTTATTATAGAAATTTTGGTCAAGGCGGTTCTAACAACATCCAGTTCGAAATGGTCTCTTCTGGAAATCAAGCAAACAAGTTCCGCATGACAACTGGGACTTACGAGGTCGAAGTCACTGCATCTAATAAACGAGAGGGAAAGCAGTTAGCATCACAAGCTCTACTGGCTGTAAGTTAATTACATGTGTTTTCTTTATTTAATCTTCGTTACGGTACATTCTGTTTGAAAAATGTTTTTTTCTTCTATTGCTGCATGAATTGCTTGTTTTTAATGTTGCAATGTAATGGATGACATAAAATGTGGTGATGGATTATAGTTAAGAGAAGGTAATAATTTTGTTACAAAACGTTTGACTGTTTTAGAAAATTCATCCTCACATTCACAATTTTGGATCCTTTTTAAAATTATATGGCAATGGTTCCATAAAAAGTGTGAAGGAGAAAAAGCAAGAAGAACAGAAAATCACGGTTTTACAGAGTAAAGCATCCGCCAATTGTCCTAACTATGCAATACTAAACAAACTGAGGGAGGAAATGAAAAAAATGACGTCTGGGGTAGAGCCGACATTACCTTCAAACAGTAACGTGTCTGCTTCACAACGGGACTCGTGGCAGCCCATTAATGTAGCCACTAGCTCTGTTGCAAGTGGAATCTCGCACTGTGACAACATGTCGGCTTCGAATAGTAATCAGTGAAGTTATGAGGAAGGATGAGACTCAACACATCACTAATCTACCAAACAATGGCCGAGCAAAGCCATTTTACATTATGCATTTATTATTTATATGATTAGCTAAGATTTTCTTTTTCCTTGGCCATCCAATCATTAAGAGCCATAAGCATAATAATATTATAAGACTTAGCTTAAGCATCATTATGAGCAGCTGCGGTATCCCCGCTACACAAAAGCTTAGTGATTTGAGATGTTGTACTGAATTGAAACTCGTATGATAAATAGTGCTCACTATAAACACGGATGTGTCCAATAAACGCTACAATCGGTTTTGAAGTCATTTGTGGTTTTTGTAAGGTTTTTAATGATTAATTAGTTAGAAGTGTTTAACACAATGTTATTCATCACATTCTTAATTACAACAGTAATTAATTATACCAAAATGAAAAATGATATTATTTCTTGTGAGCAAGTGTGTAATTATGTCATCATTATGCAATGACAATTATATATGCATGTATAAGACAATATTTAAGAACGTCTGTTTAAGTAGTATTCCGTAGTAGAGAAAAAATGGGACAATAGCACAATAAAGCACGTACATATAATGGTAAATACTGCGTCTTAAATGCCTAAGTGCATTTTATTTATTCTACTTATTCGGCACCCTAACTTTAAGCAATATCTCATATTAAATTTATTAATATTAAAACTAATGTAGTACCTTTTTCGTTTTTTAACTTTTGAAATCTTTTCAAAATTGATTTTCTTATTGTCTGTAATTTTTTTTAAATCGCTTGTGATTTTCTGAAGGAGTGAGACATTAGATAAATAGATGTATTAGGGATAAATGTTCACAGTGACAAAAATTTAGGCATTTTGCTAAAATAAGAGTCAAAAGTAATTTGACAAAAATCTTTATCTTGAATAAAGTAGATACCCCTTCAAAATCATATAAAAAATCAATTCGGAAAGCTAGCCCACAAAATATTGAGAATCAATTTTGTTTAAAGCTATATCCCCAAAGAATCACAAACTTTCAAAAATTAAAAATCAGCAAACAGAAAGGAAAATTGGAAATGAATTTTTGACAGACATAAAGACAGCCCAATAATATTTATTATGATGACAATGACAGCCTTGGTCTTTCGAGGATTGGGGATTACTGCACTTAGATTGGTACTGTAGATATACTTTTTTGGCGCTATATTAGAACTGAGTTTGGATTATCATGTAATCTACAGTGAATAAAAGTTGCTCAAGTTGCCAAAAGTTCAGTTGACAGCCGATGTAAAATGGTGTAAATTCAGTTTTACTAGCAAAAAAGGATTAAAATAATTTTCAAGATGACTGGAAGAAGAGTAGTTGTTACAGGAATGGGTCTGGTTACTCCGCTGGGATGTGGAGTTAAAAATGTGTGGGGACAAGTCTTGAATGCTAAATCGGGTTTTAGTAAACTTGAAGACGCGATGTACGAGAAACTTCCTTGTCGTGTCGCTGGATTAGTCCCTAAAGGTGAATATAAGTTGCACAGCAATATAAAACATAGGTAATAGGTACACATTTATTTTTATAGATATAATTTTGAAATTCAAACCAAAAATATTGGATTAAAACTAGCAAATATGCAAATTGAAATAAAAATAATAATTTACGGTTGCATTTTTTGATTATGTCTATCATTTTCAGGAGAGCTAAATGTGGCTGAAAAATTCTCAGAAGCAGAGCGTCGTTCTTCATCCATGGGAACATTGTATGCCTTGATGGCTTCTGAAGAAGCAGTCAAAAGCAGTAACTTGGAAAATGGAATAAATCAGGAAAGAAAAGAAAGAATTGGAGTTGCAATGGGAATGGGGATGATGGATCTTCAGGATGTACAGGATACGGGGGAAATTCTAAGACACAAGGGATACAGCCGTGTATCCCCTTATTTCATTCCCAGAATACTACCTAATCTTGCTGCTGGTCAAATAAGTATCAAGTATGGATTTCAGGTAACTAGTTGTAACATTTGATGATCAAATAAATTAATTAATTAAAGTTCTTAGTTGTGAATAGTACTTTGATAATTCAAGTTGAAAAAGTCGATTCTAATTTTTTAAATGGGTAAATGGAATTTATTTTGCATATTTATTTTGATGATTTTCGAAGTTTGTAAATTATTTAATGGGTGTTCAACGAGTTCATTGTAAATGATTTATTTAAGGGCCCAAATCATTGCGCTTCTACGGCTTGTGCATCTGGAGCTCATGCCATTGGAGATGCTTTCAACTTGATCCGTTACAACATGGCAGATGTGATGATCTGTGGGGGAACGGAAGCATGCGTCAATCCACTGGGAATTGCTGCTTTTTGTCGAATGCGTGCTCTGTCAACGAAATTCAATGATGACCCTTCTCGCTCCTCCCGGCCATTCGATTCCGACAGAGATGGATTTGTGATGGGGGAAGGAGCGGGTGCTCTTGTATTGGAAGAACTGGAAAGTGCTTTATCCAGAGGGGTGCCGATTTATGGAGAAATTTTAGGCTACGGCCTGACGGGGGACGGACACCATATGACAGCCGCCCGAGAAGATGGTCATGGGGCTTACCGTGCAATGAAGCAAGCCCTTCATGTCGCTCAAACTAGTCCTGAACAACTCAGCTACGTCAACTGCCATGCAACGTCCACTCCCATCGGTGACAAAGCAGAGATCAGAGCCCTTAAGCAGCTATTTGGCTCTCAGAATGTAATTTAAAACTTGCAATCTATATTAAATACTTTTTGCTTGGATTGATTGAGTAAATTCTGATTGTAGATGAAAAATGTTGCAATTTCATCGACGAAGGGAAGTCACGGACATCTTCTTGGAGCAGCCGGATCTGTAGAAATGATTTTGACAGTTATGAGTTGCTACAATAGAATAATCCCTCCATCTGTCAATATATTTAACCTTGACAAAGAATTTGAAGGGTTAAATATTGTAACAGTCGCAACGCCCATAGAAAATAGCGGGGCTCGAGTAGTGGCGTTGAAAAATTCGTTTGGGTTCGGCGGAACTAATGCCAGTTTGTGTGTTTCAAGTTATGGTAGTTGACGGATGTAATTTTGTGATTTAGCCGAAATAAAAGCGTGTCTAAGGTAAAACTTGTATCCAGTCACTTTTTATTGTTTATGATTTTACATATACACCAATTAGAGCTACAGTGTCATGTCTACAAATGAATTCCATGATCATCACACGAGCTTTTAAAACTCACTATGCTACAGTATTTCATTTATATATAACACAATAATGATGAAGACATCGACTTACATTACAAACAAACTTTTCTAGTTACTCGAGAATACCATCCTTCTTACACATACTGGATTGTTTTAAGGAATCCACATTCTATTGATAATTATCTGACAATGGAGACGAAAATTGATTTCTGTAAAAGAGACTATGAGTTGCCAAAAATCTCAGAAACGTTTGACATCGCAATATAGTACAATACTGCGGGAAAACTAGTTGGGTTTGTTTGGAAAGATGACAAGAAACTGAGTTAGAATTATATCGAATCAGAACCAACTCAAATATTAGAAAACATGACATGGTATTCGTCGTAACTTTACACGAATAATAACGTAACTGTTTCTTGTATGTTTGTATTAGCTGTGAAAAAATATGAAGAGGAATGTCACACTATGTTTATTCAAAAACGCTAACATAAATATCAAATCACCGAAGACAATCTAAATAATTTTATGGAAATTCATCACGTTATGTGTGCTTTGTAAACTCAAGTGTAAAACAGTCGCATCTTCAGCATACCATCACGTATATAGTATTTTCATTTACTATTAAAACATGACCACTGTACTTTAAGAGCCGGCAACGTAACGAATTACGAGTTACATCAATTTTTATTAACTAAATTTACTTGCCCTACTTAAGTTTTGCAGTTTTTTTCGAATAAAATAATTATTACGTACGAAAGAACTAATTTCTTTTTGTTGAAAGCAATGGCTGACACCTACTAGAACTTGTTGTACCTCTAACGACGATTTTTCCCCTTGTACTTTTTACTTGATTGAGATTGGCGAGGTTTGTTCATTCCGCCTGATCTTGGAATATGGTCCTTTTTTGATTCTTTTGAGTTGCAATCCTTCGCGTCCTCGGCATTCCCAGCAGTAGAACAGGTCTCTCGGTTACAGTTGCACGACATCTCGCACGCCTTATTTGTGCCCGCCATCATTTTGTCAAACTCAAGACGTAGCTTCTCTCGCAATTTCTCCCGCATATCTTCCCAAAACGGAGTCAATATGGCAGAAACCTCTTCTTCCGGGATGAAATCATCGTCTTCAGACTCACATGAGGACTGCAAATTTTAATCAACATCATGTAGTCACTATATTTAGTCCTTATTCTATCTCCACTATTTCACCCGTAAACAACCAAGACTCACCTCGAGCTGTTCTTCCAGACTACGGTATGGAATGGGGTAAGAGTGTGATATCCGCGGTTGACCATTACGCAATGAACTTCCAGAGTCTGCACTTTCATTATTTCTACAATTGGAGCAATCACGGAAAGCATGGTTACAGTACGCATCCGAGCAGGCTATTTCCGAGCCTTCGGGCGAGCTACACGAAGCGTTGTCGATGTTATTTCCGGAAGAATATCCACAGTCAGTTGCTTCAACAGAACAGCGAGATGATTGATTAGAGACCATGTTGGAGGAGGTAGACGAAGACTTTACACCATTATTAACAGGTCCTAATGGACTAGAGCTGGCTGAGTCAAGTTCTTCTTCACTCCGTTTCCCTTTCCCTTTACCTGTTTTCTTTTTCTTCTTCTTCCCGCATTTATCAGAGTTCACGGGCTCACACCGACAGTTTTCTTTCTCCTCCACTTCTTCTTCCATAATCTACAACAAATTAATTTCATGTTAAAACTCTTATCACAATTACTTTGAGCTTGCACTAATACATAAAACTACTGATAAGCATTTGGCATACAAAAAAATAATTGTCTAATTTTTGGCATATCAAAATATAATCGTTACCGTTATTGGCGTTGAAGAAGATTCTGTTTCAGGTAATCCTTCTTCGTAGTCCTCCTGGAAATTACAAAAACTCTCTATAATGACCATCTTAAAAAATATTACAAATTCTCAAAAGTCTTGTTTAGTACCTGGACAATTTCTTCAGCCTTCTTTTCCTTTTTCCTCTTCCGTTTTTGCTTCTTAAGCTCCTTGCGCTGTTGCTTTGCAAGTTCCTCCTTGCTCAGTTCCTCGCATAAGAGCTCTAATTGAGATACACCCAACTTCTTCTCCACCGCCATTTCAAAACTGCGTCTGAAAGCCTGGATGGCAACACACATGATGATTTCCCAAGTTCTTTCCTCTTCCCGAAACCGATTTTGAATGCGGTGCAGACGTTCGAATACACACAGTCCGAGACAAGTCAAAACCTCTTCCTGAGCTATTTCCATCGTTTTTGCGTGTCTTTCGCGACGACTACTGTAAGGAAGTAAATCAACAAAATCTCATTCAAAACCAATTTGCCATTATTGAGTTATTTGTGATTACGAAGCTCTGATCAAAACTTCAACTTACGTTCCCACCAGTTCAGGTACAGCCTTGGCAATCAGACGACTTACAAACTCAGTTTTGCACAAGACATGCAAATGTCGATCTTCTTTGCAGCACTCGATCCCTTCGTATAATTGGGGAATGTAGCCGATTTCGCCTATAGGATCTACTTCGCCAACAAGAATGTTGTATGCCCTCAACACTTTGGATTTGCATTCAGTGCAGAATCGATGTTTTCTTAAATATCGTTCTAATGTTTCCATAAGAGACTTGGCATCCACCAGAACCACCCTTTCTTGACACTTTTCATCCATGTAGTCCCACACATCCACCCATGAGCTGACAGTCCGTATTCTTTGCGACTCCATAGAATGTAATGTACATCGCCTTCCTGATTTGCATTTGCTCAACGACTCCAAAAGAGTTTGCATTTTGACGCTACGGAAAATTCAAAGGAATTGTGAAGATAGGGGAATAAATAATCAAAGCATTCTGAGTAATTGAAAACGGATATCGTTACCTTGGACAATGAAATAGAGAACAAAGAAATGTTCTATGGATTCGATCCTTTGCGAGATTCATCGCCCCACTCTGATCAACACAAAGAGGATAGAATGCAGAAATTCCACACTCGGTTACTTGCTGGTACAATGCCTCCGCGCTGCAACAATAATAGTAAACATTAATTTCTTCTTTTCCTTTTTCCTCTTCCATTTTTGCTTATTAAGCAAATTTAGCCGACATTTTTTTTAATATTGTGCAATTTCAAAGAAAGCGTCTATACAAGGCTATACTTTAGTCGAATTCATGATCTTAATTTGAAAAAAGTAGCCAACTTTAAAGCAACATTGATACCAATTTGGTTTCCATGTACATGAAACCATAAACACCATTTTGTAAATATTAGGGATCCACCTTTCAGATAGACATGTCTATTATAATTGTATCATGCCATGCTAAGTGTTTCCTAATGCCAATTACCTTTTATAACCCTTCTTACTCATCGCATTTATGATCTACAAATCTACTTTTATTTTACTTCCTGGACTTAAAAGGTACTCAAACTACAAAGTAGATAGCATTTCCCAATGATTTGATATCCTTGCTTGGGTATTTATTGTGTACATGAATTGAGTATGGCTTTAGTTTACCGTGAATAGGAGCACAGTGAAAACGATATTAGTGTCATTGGTAGAGGAAATTCAATTAGTTCCATAATGAAGTTTGCGACAAATAAGAGCCTGTTTTACTAATGGAATGGCACTCTACAACTTCGAACATATAATATTATTCCTATGAAATATCTCAGCTACTTGGGTTTTCATCAAAAGTTGATTAGCAGTCTACCGGATACCAACTAAATTCAATTCTAGGAAATTAATCAGAAAATCATTCGAAGTGAACCTAAAAGAGGAATCTGCGTGATGGATACAAATTTGTCTCTGCTTCTAAAAAATCAATATTTTAAAATGGAAACAGTCTGTAGAGTCAGTATACATGGAAATAACACGCTAATCAACTAATTAAAAACTCTCAACATATCAAAGTTAAATTACCTGCGTCTGCAGCCAACACAAGGTACAAGTTGATTGAGAACCTCCAAAAACTCATGGTTGGTAACACGAAGAGCTGTTTCCAATTCATTCTTTTCTAGCAACCGAAACTTTTTGAGGAATTGATCCATTTCCGTTTTTGTTGGGTGATGGTTTTCGTCGCAGAGTAGATACTCATTATCCATATCCATCACCATCTGCAAAAAGTAAATTGAAATATTATTAGAGTACATATATTATGGATAAAATAGAAAATGAAATGAAATATATGTACATGGACTAGGATAAAATTATTTATAGAAAGGAAAACAGGCCAAAGAATATTCAAAAGTATGTTCAAAAGATCGCTTACGAAAATGAAAGTACTAAACATTTTGTGTCTTAAATTCAATAGTTGCCTATCTGTATTTTATTTGTTTTAAATTGTTTTTAATTTGTTTTAAATTGTTCCTTTATCTGTTATTTTCTAGTTTACCAAAATTTCTTGGGTTCCCGACCCAATAGTATAGACAATACACTTCATTGAAAATCACTCTACACCTTTAAGCTAAGAATTGCGAGAGCAAGTAGAATAAGGATCCATCGACCATGGAAGCAGAACAAGAAATGACAACATTATATTTTGAGTACCTATTGAAGAATCAAGGGAACAAACTATATTTTGAAAGACTATGTCAAACAAATCAAATTATTTCTCCTCTAGCCCGGAAATGGATTATTGTTTCATATTAAATTATTTGGTGCGTGGGTTGATGACATTTTACATTCAATTCTGTCTATACAGTAGCTATGTAAATCGCAAAAACAATAGTACCAATGAAGTTGGCAAACAATGAATGACATAACTAATAACAAAGTGTATTTACATAACAAAATACCTTACTTATGAAACTCTACACATTCCAGATTCCAGAGCAATGAGTTTGGGTAAAACAGGGTTCAAATGACATAGATATAATAGAGAAGCTACAAAATGCAGCAGTTCATTTCAAATTAGTATCTTATAATTGTCATACAACGTCCTCTGTAACTCTTTATGTCACTACCAAGTAGTTACTGAAAGATAGTTGATCTATTTTCCTTAACCATCGCGGAGGTATAATGTAAACATGAATACAATTTTATGACATCTTTCCCTGGAGTTCGATATCATGCTATGACTTCCATTTTACTTCCGTGTTATATTACACAGGCTAATAATCGGTACACTCGGTAGGTAAGTCGGTATTGTAGGGCGCATGATAATCTCTTTTATACTTTAATTAATCTTAAATCGCCCTATTGTAACTAAACATTTAATTTTAATCACTGTAACGCTAATATAAAGGTACAATGTTACAATTCCACATAAAATTACTGGGCTTACTCATTTGTTCTTGGAAAGAAAATATTATTATTGTATCGTTTGAAAACAAACATCAATCACATTAATAATTTTAAAATATTTTCAAGGAAATTAACGCGCCAGCATTAGTTGTTTTAAACATAAGTTTTGTTCATAAGAATGCGTGAAATTGAAGAATTTTAAATTAGTTTTCATTTTCTAGGCAGCATCAAATGGAATCCTATACCAAATTATCTTACTGCAGAATCAAAAGCTCCTTGAGTATTTTGTGATCAACTCATCTTAACAAACATCTAAGGTAAGTAGTGTTTTATCGTAAAATGTAAATTAACAGCCATATCCTGACGTCTGAAATTTACAATGCCGTCTTAAAACTGAGACGGTGATATAAAGTTGTCACTAAAATTAAATCTGAGCAATAGAATTGCTCGGAGGAGACTCTTTGTACTTTTACATTTTTTAAATAAAGTTTTAAAAACGGAATAGTGTGTCAATTTGATTATTTAAAAAACAATGTACGTCGCAATTGCTGATTTACATCATTTTTTCACTCAATTGTCACCACCCTTCACATCTTCTATGATATCCGACGTACTTGACATTAACCTGACGATAAAAATGGTAAAATACCTAAAATACAACAAAACGAAACTGAAAATTACCGTTATAATTTATAATAGATAAAATAATGCCCTAAATAATATAAATCCTATAAATATTTTTAATTAGTGACATTTGTAGTTAAGTTTACTTATTAGATAAGATTACAATAACTTATTTATCAATAGAATTGACTGAATTGGGAAACTATGGTGTTAAACTGTGCTAATCTGTATTTCTTCATTTTTCAGCGGTAAACAAAGAAAAAGTGGCAAAAGGACTGGTGGAATGGGGAAAATATACTGAAAATGTCAACAATAATGTCAAGAAGGGATGTAAGGATTTGTTATTGACAACAACTGAAGATAAAGGAAGAGTAGTAGTCAACAGTTGACAGAGGAACGACAGGTATGACTAATGTAAACCTAAAAAAACCTGAGGGAAGGATGGGAATGCAGAGAGACTCCACCCCTGAAGTTGACAATTGAAAATAGAAATTAGTAGTAGTAAACATTACCGAGATGTTGTCGTCGACGAAAATTGGTACCCGTCGATGTTTAAGTCCTTTATAAGCGGCTTCGCCTCCTTTGAACACATCCGTAAGTCGAGCCATTCTGCTCCACTTCTAAGAGAAGCACTAATTAGAGTTGAATTACTGTTGATTCGTTGGGATTTCTGGAAATATTAACAATTTTGTATATGATTTGCAGATGATTTGGTGGATCGCGAGGGATTCAAAACGAAAAATCAAATGAAAGTAGAGTAAATTGACTAAAGCACTGAGGAATATTGAATGTGAGTGAGAAGGAGTACATTGCCTGCCTGGGACCTATTGCCTAGATTAGAACCTTCCTGCTTTCTGGTGATAGTTAGTTAGTAGAGCTTCTATTCTATGACGACTGAATAATCTTGTACGACAATCCAATACTCATCTATACATTCTGTTCTCCTTATGTTCACTTTATCCTCTATCTGTATAACCCACCATCATCATCACGTACCTATACCAACCAACCTATCTAGCCTATATGCAAGGGATGCCTATAAACCCTATACAAGCACGTTGGCGTATTTCCTCAGAATTCAGGCATCAACACTCTCTCCCTCTAAACCACATTCAGCCCAAACACCAACTCAAAGGTGCCTATCAGATATGTGAGTGAAAAGGGATCCCTTGGACGCCAACCCTTGTCAAACCATATTTTCCTATTTATACGGCCATGCATGCTTCTATACGAACTCCTATAACATTTCCCATCTCACAACAACAGAGTACTTTTATCATCGTATTACTACCTACTTTTTGGGGTATCAGGCTATACCAATAATATGTTATTTTACATATATATTATTATTATATATTATACACATGCATCAGGATACTCATTTATATAATATTAGTCAATGAATTCTGCTACTTACAAACATACTGCATATAATATCTGCAGTTCGATATAACAATTCTATGTTATTTTCTTATAAATATATTAACGCAATACATAAGACATGTTATACTTTACAAACGCAGCAAATCCGTCCGACTACTCGACCGACTTGTTTTGTTCAAATATCTAACAACAACAGTTAGACAATTATAAGTATAGCTGTACGAAATACGATTGCATTGCAATAATATGTAGTAATGCATTAACTATTCTCCTTATAATTATAATAACTCCGTTCTATAATGCATTTCGTGCCGGCCGCGGCCACGGAAGGCTTATGAAATGGATTGTATGGGTTTGCCTATGTCAGGAGTGTACATTTTGTACTTTGTTTGTATTTCTATAGATTCTGAACGCAATAGCCTCTTACAATACCAAAATTTTCCACTCTTCTACTTCAATACCTATGTAGTTGTCTAGACGTCTATCTATCTAGAGCTATACATACTTTTATGTATCTAGCTTTAGCTATACAAATAAATATTATTATTATCGTGGATATATCGTAGTCTTCTTCGTCAGAGTAGTCACCTATCTTTATAGGAAGGTTGAATGGGTATCTATCCGATCCGTACGTACGTACTTACATGACGTGATCGCATCACACACATCAACAATAGTCTACACCAAAAATCCTATAAAATCAAAAACATTTAGGTACCTTTCTGCGTCGTGTCTCAAAAAGGTCCACTTTTGCCTCAATAAGAAGTCGGGCCCACTCGAAATCAGAAAAAGAAACAATTGGGTTTTGAAATTGAGGTGCAAGACTTCTTTTATTTCATCTTCCTGAAACACGCACGTATTTCTAGTACAAATCTATGTGGTTTGTTGCAGGATGACGCGTAGTAGATCTCTATAGGTAACTGCCCTGAGAAAATGTTCGAACAGGATCATATACTCACCAACATGCGCTATAACTCTATGAAATAATCTTTTTATTGGTATTGCGCTTAAGAAACTATCATGATGCAATATGAAATGCTATCTTATTGCGACGGATGGTTGCTATCATTGTTTAAGTTTTACCGAACGACTAGGAAGTGTCAGATAGTTAATGACATTATAAATAATATGTTGTTAACACTATAGGATCTTCATTGTTGATTTCGGGATATATCTGAATGTTTCTAAGAAATTATAGAAATCGCTTTATTACACTGATATATATACCATTACCACTGATAATATTATCATACTCTTTCAAATCATAAAATATTGATATCACTTTTACAGGAGTTGGATGACTTGAAGCTCTGTTGTAGTATCATGTCATGAGTGGCGCATGTAAAACGTGTGTCTGTGTTATACTGCATATAGGTCTGCCCTGTCTGTATTCCATAACATTGATAACGGTCGAGCGAGCGTTGTGCATCATGGTATGCATACCATGCACTATGCACTTCGTAATGCTTAATGATTATCATCAAAAAAGTTTGCTACAATTAACTAATGAGTTTGTAAACCATATGTTTACAAGAAAAATGTTCATTGAGTTTCATTCAATAATTCCCAGGAGATTTAGCATTAGCTTTTCCTTTAAGAAGATTTTTCTCCAAAGAATCGATGAAGTCATCATTATAATTCACCATTTACTACCACAAAACTTTTCAATTTATAAAATACACCACGGATGTAAGAAAAGGTAGAAATGATCAATTCTAAAATGCAATAATATATGTATGAATGCTTGCGAGCTTGGAGTAGGAAATAATAGTAGACTCTAAATGATTAAATGGTAGAACAAACATTGCTACGAAAACTTTTATCACTGTAATTTACTTAATATTATATTATATATTTTACTCATAACTTATAAACTTTAGAAAGACAACCAAACGCATAGTTACAACCTACAGGTACAAGGAGTAAGGACCATGCGTAATTTTTGAACAATAAATATATTAAAATTTAATTTACCTGAAACTCATTTTCAAAAGAGGGTCAATGATGATTTCACATTACGTTAGTTAAGTTCGAAGTATAAGAAATTGACTTTCAACTAATAAAAGTACAAATCCTTAATGATGATAATGGAAGTTTTGAAACCATTTACTGTGGACATAATTATGTAAATAGTAGCAATAATACATGGAAAATTAATACTATATAAAATCTTTTTGGCTAAAATAGTAAATGCAGACCAATTTATCATGAAACGTGTTGTATACTACATATCTGACAGTAACTATCTAAATAAGAGCTATAAAATGAGCATTTACAAGGTACAAGACTTTTATTATGTAAATTATATTTATTTTTTAAGGTTTTCTGTATGGATGACACAATAGTTAAAATTGCTAAAAAAGATCTTGTAAGTTTACAGCTTAACTATATGTAATATTCTCAGTCCTACAAATTCAATCCAATTACCATCAATGACGGCCACGTGCTTTGCCAGATTTTCCCCCGTGGGCTCCAGCTTTTCCTCCCTTGGCTCCAGCTTTTCCTACCTTGGAACTACCTTTCCCTTTGTATTTGCCTTTGCTTTTCCCCTTGTCTTTAGATGCTGCTTTCATTTTTCGCAAGTCCTTCTTCATACGAGGATCAACTACTCTGTAAGGACCTTTCAGTCCTGCAGGTCGTTTCATACGTTTTCCGCTGTTGAATTTTTTAGCTACTACGTAGGTAACTTCCTTCCGTTTAGTTTGAGTGGCCTTCTTGTACAACCTGTATGATTGAATTGTTTTAATTGCATTTCCATTAATAACATGCTGTTTTGTATTGTTAATGATAACAAGTAAACATTTGTATTACTGTTTAAGCTGATTGGCTTTTTCTGTATCCGTCATATCACCCTTTTCTAAAATAGCTTCCGCTCGCTTTTTTGTCTTCTCCATTTTTCTGATAGCCCGCTTCTTCTTTCTAGCTTTAGCTTCTACTACTTTTTTGATTGGGCGAGCATTTATCTCCTAAAACAATATAAAAATATGTTTTAACTGCCTTGCAGTAAATTAATGACTAATCCTAATCAAGTCAGTCAGTAATCTGTCTAACCTTTAAACTATTTTTGTATTCATCTACAAGCTCAGATGGGACAGGCAATGCTTTTTGCATGTGTTTCTTTTCATCCTCTATAAACCATTCAGGAAGCCCACCGTCGGCAAATGCATAGCGATTCCACCCACCATCCATTAAATCTCTTTTGCTCTTTTTGGATTGAACCATCACTGCTGCAAGAGCTAATCCTTCTACGTTCAGTTTTTGTTTTTTCTTTTCTGAAATTTTTTAGAAATGTTAATTTTGCCTCGTTTTCAAAAATAAGAATAAGAAGTAGTAAATAAGAATTACATATACATAAGCATGCATACAATTGCAAATAAATATCGAGATCTCTTACTCTGACCCGGCTCTGCTGATGAAACAACTTCTATATCGTCCTTTTTGCGCTTTTTTGACTTTTTTTCTGGATCTGATTTGGACGGAGAGCTTTTGGCATCATTCTCTGGTTTTTCCGGCACATATCCCGAAACTTTAGCTCCTTTTTTGACAAATGATTCGGCCAGTTTAGTAATTTCCATATCTTCATCCAAATCATCGTCCATGTCTTGAAATACATCCTACAAAGAAATGAAATGTTATTAATATAAACAATAATAAAAAATAATTGAGAAATACCAAAAATGTGATTGCTTAAATGCATAAAGCACTTCATTGTATAACACATACCTTATCAAACCAGAGCTGAGCTTTCTTAAGACGCTTTTGATTCTTATCACGGTAGTCTAAATCGGTTATTAGCGGATGTGAGTTTACAGGAGCTACTTCATCTATATCAAAATCTTCTCCTTCCAGCCCAGATTCATTTTCGTTGATTCCAAGACCAGTCTGCAGATCAGGATCTTCTTCGCTTTCACTTTCCTTCCCGGAATCTTCTCCGTCGCTGTCGATTTTCTTGTAAAATCTAATTTAAAGATTGAAATGTTATCTTCAAATGTCAGGCGAGAAGTTAATTGAATTTTTTAATATAAGTAGATAGTACAATAAAAATCAATTTACCTGCCACTGCTGTCGAGAATTTCGTTTTCCTTATTAAATTTTATAAATTTCTCTCGTCTCTTTTGTTCGAAAAGTTCCATTTCCTCATCATCGTCTAATTCCTCCATTTCCACTTCTGGCATCGCCGGCTTTACTGTCATATTTTCAACATCCGTTCCTGTTTTTAAACTCTTTAATGTGAATAAAGAATCTTCTGATGTATCGGTAGGACCAACATCTCCTGGAATAATCATGTCTAAACTGGTTTTCTCAACAATTTTCTTCCGTTCTCTTAACATTTTTTTCCTCTTCCGTTTAGCTTCTTTCAATTCATTTTCTTTCAGCTCAGCGATTGCCTCTTCTAACTTGATTTCGGTATCACTATCTTCTTCTACTTCTGTGACTTTAGTTTCCCCAACTTCATTTTCAGTTTTCAACTTGGAGTATTGTGAAAGCTTGTCACTAAAAATATAATATTTAACAATTGATTGATTGTAATTTCATCGAAAGAATCTTATATTAAATTAAGTACTTACTTGAGTGCTTTACGCCAATTAATAAGGGCTTTTATTTCCTTTCTCCCCAGTACTTTGACATCTTTACAGTATTCCTTAATGTCAGTTGTGGTCTTTGAATTCTTTTCAATCCATTCTTCATCAAGAATAATCTAAGAATTGTAATTATTTTAAATGAATTGGAAACATTTTATTAGATTCCTAAAAAATTAATACCATAAATAATAATATATACCTGCGATGTATTAGCAAGAAGTTCGATATGATCTGCACTTCTTACAAATTCACTAGCGTTAATGGGACGGTACAAAAGATTCTCGCCAGTAGGGTATCCTTCCGCTTTTTTCTTTTTGCTGTATTACAATTAAAATACAACAAAATTAAAGTCAGGGAGCAGTTTAAACTACCATAAAATTACAGGAATATATATTGAAGCAGCAAGTTAGAAAAGTTTGTAGCAATAGTATAATTTTAGTAATCTACAATCTCTAGAATAAAACATGTTATACAGTCAAACAAGGCAAAATATTCACCCAATATCGGTAAGGAGATGTTGTAGTTGCTTTTTTCCTTCTGGCATGTCAATTTCTTCGAACACATATTTTGGGTCTAAGAATTTCGGGTCAATAGTTGTTGGTGCTAAATAACCTTTGCATACAACAAATATTTCTGCAGATTCAATTCTCGAAGCTGCTGGTTTCGTAGAGAATACACTTTTGAAAAATTGCTGCAAAACCCATATCAAAGAATTGTAGTCCTTGGATCGAAAAACTTTGGTAATGAAATATCCTCCAGGTCGCAATAAATCTGTTGCCAATTTAAAAGCGCTTAGAGTTAAACATGATTGTTGATAAGCGTCATGGATCCAATTCTGTCCGACATTTGGAGCACCGTCATTAAGTACCACATCGGCTTTCCAAGTTTTTAGCTCCTTCTTAAGCAACGCCAAACATCGGGGGCTAGTGATATCTTCTTGTATACCAATGCAGCCTGCCACAGGTTTGATTGGGAAAAGATCCACACCTGTTTAAACCAAAAAAATCAAAATTATAACTAGAAAATAATGTATACTTTTGAAGGTTACTTTAATCTCAAATGAGTTATTAACACACGAGACTACAGTACGGGACAGCTAAAAGTGACCATAGGGATTACAATACGTAGGCAGATATGAAAAAATGAGGTTATGGACAATAGTCTTTTCATAATTTCCCATAAGGGGCATGCAATCCATATGGTCATTTTTAGGTACCCCGTACTGTATTTCGTACATTTCATTATACGTAAATATCCCAATAATGAATTTTTAAGCTTAAAATTACCATATTGACAACATATTATATTCTGTTTTGTATGTAAGGTAGGCCCAACGATGAATGAGTAATGACAATTACGAAATATAAAAGCAGAGTTACTAACCAAAAAATGACAAGTATATTGCTGAGAATAGGAAATTACAAATAAATAATGTCGTTCGATCAAATTTCAACAAAATATCTCTTGGCAAACTTAGTTTTTACTTTTTACTTACCAATAATGACACTTGCCACCGGCATATGCTCTACAGCTACCTGCATCCATCCTCCTGGAGCAGCACAGAGATCCACTAAGACTTTTGAACTTTGTAAAAATTCAAATTTTCGGTTAAGTTGTATTAACTTAAAAGCCGCTCTGGACCTATATCCTGTAATAGAAAAAATACCGTAAAATTTAGGTGCCAGTCATAAGATTTTATCCCCTCAATTATTTATTTAATCAATTTTCACAACTTGTTTTTAACACACAGACTGTATTAACTTGAAAATAATCATGATTAAAAGTACCTGTTTCTTTGGCAAGATGATAAAACTTATCCTTGCGCTGTTTTCCAACTTTGGTCTTCTTGCCCATTTTGTAGCTTTCCCAAGTTACAAACAAACAAAAAGGGGAGAAAACCGGTTTGATCCGATTTTCAAAATAGCACTTTTCACCACAATTTACTAACCGAGGTTTTAATTAATTGAGAGCAGTGATGAAGAGATGTGTTGGCTGAATGTTCCGAACACACTGAAAGCATGGCAAAGTTGAATAGGATCATCTGCATTGCATGTTCTGCTTTTTAAGTCCCACGTGGTTGAGGGTGGACTGCAGGATGGGTTTTTAGTTTCACAATATCTCCCACTGTTCAGGTTGCTCTTTTTTCATTCGTCTTGCACGACCAACTTTTTTTTGGAAGAAACGAACTGATAGGCACTAGCTATATGAAGAAAATCAAAGTTTAGAAATTTTTGATGGTGTTCATTGTTCACTAAACTTTAGAACAAACTCAACATGATTAAATAGAGAATTTGTGCAAAAAACTAACGCAAGACCAAAGACATAGAGGGATATAAAAATAAATGAAATTTATTTATTATTACATCAACATCTGAAACCTACCTATTCGTAGTGATAATGGTAAGTCAATTTTTAAAATTTTGTTTATTATAATAATTAACCGTTGTACTGTTTTCTGAGTCTTTCAAAACAAAAGGAAGCTGGATTATTTGAATAGGATTAATTGCAATACCAAAGGCTATTTTAATGTAATAATTCATCATTCATCATTGCTATTTATAAACATGCATATCTTTACTTAATTAATATTAATTACGACATAAGCGACAAAATTGTGTCATTTCGTTAAAAACCCATTTCTATGACTATATTATAGCACATACAACTAACTATGTTTTTATTTCAGAACAAGAGAGAAGTTCCATGAGTTCAAATTGGAGATAAATAAACCGTCGGTAAAGGAATTTGTCTCTTGCCTTTTTCTCAAAAGAAATTGTGTCACAATTTATAGTCTTCATGGTGCGTAGATAGTAAATACTACTACACAGTTTCAAAGTTTGATGATGGCAAGGGACGAGAGTGACGATATTTTACCGGATCAAGATGCGGCCAAGGAGTTCTATGCTAAATATGAACCAAAAGAAGTTCTCGGAAGGTTACTATTCATTTACTATTCACAAATTATGGTAATTTAATATATTAAATATTTATGATTGTAATTATTTATTTTATTTCAGAGGAGTTAGTTCAACAGTGCGACGGTGCATCGAAAAGGAAACCGGTAGGGAATATGCTGCTAAAATAATTGACTTAAGCAATGAAGATAATAACACGCATACAGTCCGAGAATCTACATTGTGTGAAGTTCACATTCTTCGAATGGTTGCAGGCCATCCGTATATAAGTGAGTAACTCATTTTTAGAATTTTCTGTTCGTATTGCAAAATTAACCTTATACCATGTTGGTAGAATTAGAGAATACTTTTATAAGTACAATGATTATACCTTTAGTACAAACAAAATGGTATTATAGTGCTTTACAGGCTTGCTTAAGATACTAATAATAAATAATAAACAAGCCAAGCTCCTCATAATTTTTAATAGATTGAGCGTTGATAGAACTAACTCGGTTAGTTTTAAAGGACTATAACTAACATTTTGTTTTTTTCTTTCAGTCGAATTACACGATGTTTTTGAATCCAATACGTTCATATTTCTCGTGTTTGAGTTATGCCGAAATGGAGAGTTGTTTGATTATCTGACTAATGTTGTTACTCTATCAGAGAAGAAGACAAAGTAAACAATAATACTCAATGTACGAAGTTTCAAATTAGATTGCCTTTTTTAATTTCTGTTTGTCATGTTGTTTCAGATATATCATGAAGCAACTATTTGAAGCCTTGCAGTTCGTTCACAACAAAAGTATCGTCCATAGAGATTTGAAACCAGAAAATATTCTCCTAGATGATAATTTCAATGTCAAGTTAACAGACTTTGGATTTGCTAAAGTACTAAAACCAGGAGAAAAGCTTTATGGTTAGTGGTTTACACATGACACAAACGCTTATATCGTTTATAATAGAAATTTTAAAAATATAACATTGTATAATTTTCAGTTCTGTACAGCATTACACGTAAATATTCATAAATTTAAATCAATGTTTTTGAATCTGAATGTTGTGAGCAACGACTGCATTACTTAATAAGCTCCTCTCCACCGCTTCAATGTATTAAGTGTAATTGGTTTACATGTTGCTATATTGCTATTTTAAGAAATTATTTATAGGTACAGAAAACATGGAGTCTCTTAGTTTTTTATGAAATCGATACATCTACTGCTAGGTTTTAGGTTTATATTTGTATTTTTCTTTGGCAAATCTATAATTGAATGAATGCTTTGAATATTTTTGGTGTTGTTATGTTTTTAGATGAATAATATCGGCATAGGCAATATTTTAAATGATTACTAAGTCAGTAACATTTAAATAATTTAAATTATCAGTATCTTCCAAGTTTCTTTAAATCGGTATGATTCGGTAATATCTAAAATATCTTAAATTGTAGAGTTATGTGGTACTCCGGGTTACTTAGCTCCAGAAATGCTACGATGCAACATGTTTGAGAACAATGAAGGATATGGTCACAAAGTGGACATGTAATGTAATAACTTTTAGAATATAAATGTGTGTGGTGTTGACGGTTTTGGTTCGTTTTGCATGTATGATGATTCTGTCCCGTTGGTCGTTGTCCGTACTTGGTGTTTGTATTTTGCCACAACTTTCTTGAAAAGAGGTGTGTGGAACTCCTGGCTATTTAGCTCCTGAACTTTTGAAGGCTGCAATGTACGAAGACTCTAATGGATATGACCACTCCGTAGATGCGTCAGTTTGATTTTAATTGTTTAAAATAGGTCGCCATTGCGACTCTTCCTGCTTACTTTTGCATTAACGTTTTCTGCTAATCTTTTTAGTCTTAGAATCTTTTTGCTTGTTTTTGTGCTCCCAAAACAATTAAACATTATGTAAAATTTTAACACTGTTTTTTTAGGTGGGCATGTGGAGTCATCATGTATACGCTGTAAGCAACAAATTTTATCTCTATCCCTAAGAAGTTATAAATGATGCTTTTTAATCGCATTTATCTCATGATTTCATATAATGTTCAGACTAGTTGGGTGTCCCCCGTTTTGGCACCGAAAGCAAATGGTAATGCTGAGAAACATTATGGAAGGAAAATATTCATTTCATTCTCCTGAGTGGGACGGTGTGACAGGTAAGTCTAATTCAATTTTAATGCCAAAAAATATGGAGATGGGATTTTTATTTACTCTCATTGTCAGTAGCGTATATGAATTTTCTAACAGACGCCCCGAAAGATCTTATAAGAAAACTTTTAGTTGTTGATCCCACCAGACGTCTCACAATCGGTGAAGCTTTAAGACATGAATTTTTCCAAGCAGTGGTAAGTACATAACCATAACTTTAATATTAGTACTAAACGGTTTTCTACCACAAATTTTATGCTTTTTAAAATTAATACTATTTTAAATTATAGCACTGTAAACTGAAGGAATTTGATGCGAAGAAAAGTTTTCGATTTGCCATTTTATGTGTAAGGTGTTTAGTACGAATTCAACGGTTAAGATTCACTCCTGAGCCGCTTTCCATGTCTGTGGCTGCTTTAGATCCGTATAGAATCAAATCTTTTCGAAAGGTATTACCATTAATCTAACTATGTTACACTGCAACCATCCATTATTGCCAATCTTGCGATTTCACTTATGTTGACATTATAATACTCTAATTTCACAACTTCCAACAATAATCTATTAATATTATGAGGACTGGTTTGGGTGTTAATTTAATATTGTTAATTTATAAATGCAGGTAATAGATAACTGTGCATTTCGAGTTTATGGTCATTGGGTGAAAAAAGGAGACTGTCAAAATCGAGCGGCGCTTTTTGAAAACGTCCCAAAAACGGAGCTGAAAAATCTATATTTAAGTAATTTAAATAGAATATGATGACTGTGCGGCAGTATAACTATACAAGTTCTGATTCTGAGAATCTGTAGTACATAAAATGAGTGAGAGTTTATCATTCTGTCGGTCGTTTATAGCAAACTTTGTATTCTTAAGTATATATTTCCGCATAATTTGCAGTAACTTAATTTTTTTCATTTGTAGCGTAGTGCAGGTTATTTAAGTATGTTGTGGTTCCTACATTACTGACACTACGGGCTAAGACAAACCAGTCACTCATCAACTGATCTGTAAGGGATAAACAATTTTATAACTCAGAAATTAACTTTTACCAGCAGTATACCATTTTCTGTCAGACGATCCACAACTCAGGTACGGGGCTGTTGTTTTGGATAAGACTACAGCTTTACATTAACAGTCCTCTGTTCTTAGTACTCAATTCAGCATGTCAAACTCGCATTGAGAGCTGTTAAAATGCAGTCCCAAAATAGAAACTGTAATCTGTGTCGTATTGACAGGCATTTTTCGATACCTTAAACGACTAGATAATTAACCTCAATAAAATTAATGTTTACAAGCGTGAAATCATTATTTTTTCCTTACTTTGATTTTAATGATATTTACTCAGATAATTGTAATTACCCGTATGCATATTATTATAAACTTATAGCCAGTACATTTGAATATTGGGTAATGTGTAAGAAACAAGGTGAGAAGGCAATCTAGGTACTCAAGGTGCATTTTGAAATTTTTAGTGCAGTTAAGCACATCTACGCATATATAATGCTCTAGTCATTTCATTAGCGCACCGAAAATACTATCAACGCATAATTTTTACATAATTAGCAATGTGATATTGTAAATTGTAACCACATAGTATCTGCTGAAGAATCTCTCTACAATCATTATTGCATTTTTCAAATAATTCGGATTGTATCGCAAATTTCAATTGCATGGTTTATTGTTACCTTTCAGTTATTTAATATACTCTTAATAATGTATCCATTCAGTTTCGCCTATAATCCTAGTTTAATTTCCTACTTAATTGTCTAATGTAACCAATAATATTGTAATTAGGAAATACAGACCAGCTAAGCTCATCGTTATCAGTTATTCATAATATTATATACCTAATTCTTGTATGACATTGGAATTAAATAATAATGTAAATGCTAATTAAGTCCAATATCAATTATACCGAATGCAATAAATATGTATCAAATCATGTAAATTAAAACTACTGACTTTCAGACAAGAAATTAATGGTCTTAACGCACATGTGATAATGCTAATGGAATAAGAAAAAGCAGCATTTGCATAAAAACTGGCATTTCCTCCTTATTAAAGTAACAAAAACTTAAAAATATACCTACCTACTCAAAACATTCTCATTTTCTTCCTTGTGATATTGAACGCAAAAATTTGATGATGATGTCCGTGGAGAAATTGGCTTCTTACCTAATTAGGTATCAGATTGAATAGCAGTTAGTTTGAACCTTGGATACACAATGGTACATTGTTTCTATTAAATTGATTCATGCTCATCATCGAACTTTTTAGGAAGTTTGCAATTGGTATGACAGCATGTTCCTTTTTTATGAGATCATTAGAACTTTCTGCTGATGCATTTATATCTTTCCATTATAAACATTACAGGAGTGTTTTGTATGTTACCATAATTGCTGTATCTGTACCTATTTGTAGATAAGTTGAATCCAGCTATTGAAAACTAATTGTGTATCTGTGTATGGGCAATTGCTTACAAAAGTTGCATACTTCATTTTTTCATACGTTGTCAATTAAAGACAAACGGGGAAGGGATCAATATAATCATTGACTTTTTAATCGTTGCATTAATTATCGGTTTGGTTTTGCTGAGCTAACGAGACAGGATAATCTCCCCTTTTACGCCACAGGGAGAATTTGATCAGGCGTTCATTTAGTGAAAGGGTGGAAGGGATGTACTTTCTTTTTTAGTCCCTACTGCA